>OX244271.1:3135932-4397648 GCA_945867215.1 Epinotia demarniana
TGGCGCTGTGGATGGCGCTCGGACAGAAGGACGTCAGCGTGTGTGTGGTGCGTATAGTTGATTTACTTGATTAAATCATTAGAAGCGGAGGAGACGCTCCCGGAAGACTTGGGCCGCGAGTGCGCCCAGCGACTGCTGGACGAGGTGTACCGCGGCGGCTGCGTGGACTCCTCGCTGCAGTGGCTCGTGGCGCTGTGGATGGCGCTCGGACAGAAGGACGTCAGCGTGTGTGTGGTGCGTATAGTTGATTTACTTGATTAAATCATTAGAAGCGGAGGAGACGCTCCCGGAAGACTTGGGCCGCGAGTGCGCCCAGCGACTGCTGGACGAGGTGTACCGCGGCGGCTGCGTGGACTCCTCGCTGCAGTGGCTCGTGGCGCTGTGGATGGCGCTCGGACAGAAGGACGTCAGCGTGTGTGTGGTGCGTATAGTTGATTTACTTGATTAAATCATTAGAAGCGGAGGAGACGCTCCCGGAAGACTTGGGCCGCGAGTGCGCCCAGCGACTGCTGGACGAGGTGTACCGCGGCGGCTGCGTGGACTCCTCGCTGCAGTGGCTCGTGGCGCTGTGGATGGCGCTCGGACAGAAGGACGTCAGCGTGTGTGTGGTGCGTATAGTTGATTTACTTGATTAAATCATTAGAAGCGGAGGAGACGCTCCCGGAAGACTTGGGCCGCGAGTGCGCCCAGCGACTGCTGGACGAGGTGTACCGCGGCGGCTGCGTGGACTCCTCGCTGCAGTGGCTCGTGGCGCTGTGGATGGCGCTCGGACAGAAGGACGTCAGCGTGTGTGTGGTGCGTATAGTTGATTTACTTGATTAAATCATTAGAAGCGGAGGAGACGCTCCCGGAAGACTTGGGCCGCGAGTGCGCCCAGCGACTGCTGGACGAGGTGTACCGCGGCGGCTGCGTGGACTCCTCGCTGCAGTGGCTCGTGGCGCTGTGGATGGCGCTCGGACAGAAGGACGTCAGCGTGTGTGTGGTGCGTATAGTTGATTTACTTGATTAAATCATTAGAAGCGGAGGAGACGCTCCCGGAAGACTTGGGCCGCGAGTGCGCCCAGCGACTGCTGGACGAGGTGTACCGCGGCGGCTGCGTGGACTCCTCGCTGCAGTGGCTCGTGGCGCTGTGGATGGCGCTCGGACAGAAGGACGTCAGCGTGTGTGTGGTGCGTATAGTTGATTTACTTGATTAAATCATTAGAAGCGGAGGAGACGCTCCCGGAAGACTTGGGCCGCGAGTGCGCCCAGCGACTGCTGGACGAGGTGTACCGCGGCGGCTGCGTGGACTCCTCGCTGCAGTGGCTCGTGGCGCTGTGGATGGCGCTCGGACAGAAGGACGTCAGCGTGTGTGTGGTGCGTATAGTTGATTTACTTGATTAAATCATTAGAAGCGGAGGAGACGCTCCCGGAAGACTTGGGCCGCGAGTGCGCCCAGCGACTGCTGGACGAGGTGTACCGCGGCGGCTGCGTGGACTCCTCGCTGCAGTGGCTCGTGGCGCTGTGGATGGCGCTCGGACAGAAGGACGTCAGCGTGTGTGTGGTGCGTATAGTTGATTTACTTGATTAAATCATTAGAAGCGGAGGAGACGCTCCCGGAAGACTTGGGCCGCGAGTGCGCCCAGCGACTGCTGGACGAGGTGTACCGCGGCGGCTGCGTGGACTCCTCGCTGCAGTGGCTCGTGGCGCTGTGGATGGCGCTCGGACAGAAGGACGTCAGCGTGTGTGTGGTGCGTATAGTTGATTTACTTGATTAAATCATTAGAAGCGGAGGAGACGCTCCCGGAAGACTTGGGCCGCGAGTGCGCCCAGCGACTGCTGGACGAGGTGTACCGCGGCGGCTGCGTGGACTCCTCGCTGCAGTGGCTCGTGGCGCTGTGGATGGCGCTCGGACAGAAGGACGTCAGCGTGTGTGTGGTGCGTATAGTTGATTTACTTGATTAAATCAGAAGCGGAGGAGACGCTCCCGGAAGACTTGGGCCGCGAGTGTGCCCAGCGACTGATTGACGGCAGCTGCGTCTACTTGGTTGAAGTTGCTTTAACTCATTTACACCCGCTGTTCTCGTTTGAGGACAGTTAACCATTATGCTAAATCTGGGCATACATGGGTTGAAAGGTATAAGTGCGTTCTGTGAGAGGATCGATTGGTTTTTTAAATCCTACGGCGGTGCATACTGCCTGACTGATGAGATGAGACAGCAGATACCGTCACTTGCGGACGTTTGCGACACCAGAGAATCAGAATAACGCTGTCGACCCTTGCTTGATTTGAGGATCCGTTGTGTTGACAGTTGCGTTGCAACAGAATCCACGGGAGCTCTGGCAACCTTAATCACCAACAGGAACACAACACCAAATACCTACAAACAATGATGTGCATACGTATAATATAAATAAGAGGTAGAGTAGTATATAGTACGTAGTCTATATGAAATTCCGTGTTTAAAAATAGCCACCAAATATGACGGCATATGTTTCCATTTACGACGAGAAATTAAGGCAAGTTAGTGCAATGGACTCAGTTTTAGTGAGCCACTATTGGAGCGCTTAAAACCTCCTTACCTCTTTTTTATATAACATCATTGACCACAAAGCAGTACTTCTCCAGTTGGGCTGCTCCAAAAATGTGCTTTCACTTTGTTAAAAATTGTGTTGGTTGTGTTGTATTTTCTTAAAAGTGCGGTTTAAAAGAAAGAGGACACACTAATTAATTCACCAGAAACCGACAGAATTCGCTAGGCGTGTAAGTTCATACTACTGCCCGCCTAGCGGGCTCAGCCGGCATCTGAGCAAACATTACGAGTGCCCGCTAAACACAACTACAAGCAAGCCCATGTGTGTTACGCCGTGGAATCACCAGATGGTTCCATCGGAAGTCCAGCGCTGGCCACCAGGCCAGCACAACGCTGAGATGGAACCGTTTCGTGGCAATGTCGTTTTCTACTTTGTATTTTTGATTTATGTGCATGTATGTGTTGTTGTCATTAATAAATGTCATTCTATTCCATTCTATATTTATTTTTCCAGACGGGCCCTCTCTCCGACTACACGATAACCTTCCTCCAGCACCTGAAGGAGTTCTTCAGCGTGACCTTCAAGCTGGAAGTTCTACGACAAGACGAGGACGACAGCGACGACGAGTCGGGCGCGGCGCGGCGCGTCAAGATGACGTGCGTCGGCATCGGCTACGTCAATATCAGCAAGAGGACCTTGTAAAGTAATATAAGTGTTAAATTGTATGGGGTTTTTATTTAGTTGTGTACTTGTTATTGATGATTGGATGAGTTTAAGCAGCAGTAGACGTTTTCAGGCAGAGGCGGTTATATCGATGTAATATCGTCTGTCACACATGTATCTTAAGCTGCGTAGGTACGAATTTGAGCAGGGCAGCCTGAGACATGCCGCGAGCCAATTTGGTGCACATAAACGTGCGCGGGCGAGGCAGCGTGCTCGCGGCGAGCCGATATTGTGCGTCGTTCAAAATGGCGTAGGACACGATGACAGCCGCGGCTGCGTTTATCGCAATTATAACCAAAAAGAAGAGAAAATCGCCTCGGTGGTGGATGAAATTGTTGTACAAAAACTCGTAATTCAGGTGGTGCACATTTACTTCACCAAATTACATCGTTTTGTCCGCGGCACGCTCGGATACACGTCCAAATTACGCGAGGCACGCACACTGAGGCGCCTTAGAGCACAATCAAAAGACCGCCTCTAGCCGTGCGTGCCTCTGCCCGAGGCTGCTCTAATTCGTACGCAGCTTTAAACTTGTAGGAGTAAGAGCGGTCATCCATGGCAACCGTTTGCAGCGATAAGGAGACGCCTATTAAATTGGGTGACGGCCAAGCAAGGTCACAGAAAATCTAGTGCTTCCGGCACGTATCCACGCGGGCCGAAATCACGCGGCGGCCTGCACGCAGTCCGCCGATTTCGTACATGTAGCGCCTTCTATACAAAGTTACAAACGCGCGACTGTCGCGTGAGTTTAGCCATAGATCACCTGCACGGCTATCACGCGACGGCGCGCGAGCTCTCTCGATTTTTCTCACACTATCAGTCTCTTATTAGAACAAGAGGTATAGTGCGAGAAAAATCGAGAGTATGTCGCGGCAGTCTCATGATAGACGTGCTGTATTGATACTATCGCGTATGGGGCGCCGCATAAAGTCCCAGTGGGACTGGCATTCGATCTCATTTTTTTTCTACTGAGTGCAGGTTTTAAATTATATACATAAACTTCTATACTTTCAAGTTAGTAAAATTATCTTTGCAGCAAAGTCGTTGCCCTCGGGTAAGCCTGGTATTCGGCAATCCTACTATTATGTTATAAATACGAATGCTTGACTTTGGATGTTTATAACTCGATCACGCTCAAAGGGCGCAACCGATCTGGATGAAATTTTGCACGATGATAGTTCATAGCCCGGACCAAAATATAGTATAGTTTTCATCTCCGGACAGACGAATTCGCGGGCGGAAGCTAGTAAAAATATAAATATTAGGAGCAAGTAAAACACAACAATTATTTTTTAATTTTATTATCTTAAACATTAACTTTACAAAAAATATCTTACAGCTACGATTGTAAAAATAATTAAGGCACATTCTGAAATTTTCATTCTATATTGTCTGTAGCATTGCGGACAGATTACGTCACGGTTGGGTACAATAGATATGTGGTTTTTATAGCTATAAATATTCTAATAAAACATGTACCGCTATACTAACTACAAAAATATCGACAATATTTTAAGTATAAAAGAAAAATAAACAGTATAACAAGCCTCCAAAAATATGCGAGTAAAATTGGCAGTGATCATTTTCACATGTGAAATAAAAATTACATAGGTTGACTTAGAATACTTTTAGATAAGTTAAATTTTTCAGTCGTAGCATATACAAACTTATCACATACAATAGGCATGATGACACATTTTGAAAAACTGTTCTATAATGTTTAGAAACATTTATTATGTACAACGAATAAGATTATTCAAGAGAATATAACAGTTAAGTAGGAAAAAAATGCATTATAGTTTTTAAATTTCAAATTGGCGCTAAAACGCTTGTCAGTGTCATGGCGTCCCAAGTGTCGTCACGTTTGTATAAACAGACCTTTGACGTTTGCTACCTATATCGCTCAATTGCTCATTGAATGAACATAAATTCAAAAGTTTACAAGTCGAGCGCGGCCGTGCGAGCGAGAAAGCGGGACAATGACGTATGAAGATCTGACAGATAACATGGTTCTATCCTGTCTTACTATTCGTTCAGTACGTAAGTTTTCTCTGTAATCTGTGGTAATGGCCGTTGTGGTATGGGTGTTTATACAAACATGACGTCATGCGCTCTGATTGGTGTTTAACATATCATGGCGGGCGTCCGTATTTTTCGGTTTAATTTTGTCAAAATAAATAATAATCTTCGAATTCTATGTTTAAAATTTCACTAAGAAAATACCATATTTTAGTGATTTTCAATTACTGTCATCATGCCTATTTTCGAATTCATAGGTTTTATTCAGTGCTCTTGATTTCGTATAACCCATTCACCCAGTTGTTTGCAAGTGTGGAACTTTAATCCTTGTGGTGAAAATAAAAGACCCTTTCGATTCTAATTTAGTTCTTATTCTTCCTACAGGTTGTGATGATCCTTAATCATCATTTGATATGTGGATATTCTACGGGATAATACCGTGAATTGTGATATGTAAAGTTTTCTTTAAACACTTATTACTCCGTTGATGCGCTTCCATTTTAGCCCGTAGCTAATTGTGCTATCGCAGGGCCAAAATGAGCGGGCCGATGGGTCCATAAAAGACTTATCACGCGCTCTCCCTGTCTCTCGTTCGCGCTTAAATGATACATGTTTTAGAGAATTTCCAGTGCGAGAGACAGTCAGTAGGTACGAGCGAGAGGTCGAACTTAATGATTTATTATCATCGGCATGTTCATTTTAAGCCTATACTTATTCGAATAAGCGCAATCGATACTGACGCCCATTGTTTTCTCATTTTCATTTATTGTTCATTGTCAACAGTTCCAGTAAATGTTGCTGTTTACAAGAAGGATAAATTGACTAAAACTTACGTTAAAGTAATAAGAGCTTTTTCGTACTTCTTTTCGTATCTCTCAAGAGTCCCAAGTAATGACTTTTCAAAGAGGACTATGTGTCCTTTCTGTACATTTAGTTCCTATGCTCACGACTGTAATCCCAGAGGGAGTAGTCAGAGGCATTTTAGTCGACTGCTGTTGGGTGGAATATCGACCCACGATTCACCGAGCATTTTCGAACCTAACGCGGCTACGTTAGTGTCGTCAGGTGTCTTGTGCGCTGTAACTTCTAAATTCAGCCTTAATACTTTAGAATTAGGTCTCAATTAGAGTCATCAAGCAAGCCCCTTTGAAACGTCATCACAATAAGAGACAGCTATGACAATTTCATGGCTACGTTTCGAAGATCACTATTTTATAACTGCCCTTGAAATTGAAGTCATCGGCAGTGTTTTTACCTCCGATAATTACACTACTATTTCTGGACCACAGACGAGTACTTACATTGTCAAACTATATAAAAGAGATTGCCTTTACAAGGACAGTACGTAACAGTCACCAGCATTTGTATCCGCTATAATAAAGCGCGAATAAATATGTGACACGACTTCTAGTGACACAATTTCGGGTGCCGATAAGCCTAAGTTAACTAACCATAATTGGCTGGCTTTGTTATGGCAGATATTATTGCTGGTGACTATACAGTTGAAATAGCAGATCATATTCTAAACGTAGCCAGTATGCAGCAACTCTTACATATCCTTTTCATCGCAACCCAGTCCCGCCGACCAGTTACAGATGCCCCCCACTGGGTCAAAGCTCAGGCCCTTAGGGCAGATGTACTCCCAGCCGAGCAGCGAGCCGTTATCGATGCGCGCGCACGAGATGAACTTCTTGCAGGACTCTGGGTGAGGGAAGTTGCCGATATCCAGACATTCTATTGTGCCTGAGGAATTGTAGAAAAGAGTTTTATCATTGGGAAGATGTGGACTTGGTAAGTAGTTGAAAGCCTTGAACAAAGCATTTGAAGGCATAGAAATAGAAAAACCTCGTGAGTTATTGGCGCAGTCGTTGGGATGGTCCATGAATCTGACTGTTCAGTACAGTACAATTGGCAGTACGCCAATTGTTTTTAAAACTTAAATAAGTCCAGTCGAGTTCTTCAATATCTATACCTACAGACAACCTTGCATATTTATGAAATACTAGCTTCTGCCCGCGACTCCGTCCGCGTGGAACTCGTTTATATCGCAGCTCCATACAGACTTTCACCCCCCCATTTCACCCCCTTAGGGGATGGTTTTGGGGATCAAAACTATCCTATGCCCTTCCCCGGGACTCAAACTATCTCTCTACCAAATTTCACCTAAATCGGTTCAGCGGTTTAAGCGTGAAGAGGTAACAGACAGACAGACACACTTTCGCATTTATAATATTAGTATGGATAGATTAAATATCTACACCGCCTCATGTTAGTAACAATAAAGACTATGTATACATATTTTACATATTTTTGAAAGGTTGTCTGTATAGATAAGGAGAGAACTGGCCTGTACATTTAGCATCATATAATTACTAGCAGCCAAAGTTGCCAAATACATCGCAACACGTCCTTATTACCTAAGGTGTAAGGCTGTGTTACGATATATATTACATATTAGCCTCGTTCAAATGGATATTCTTTGTAAATGCATTCTCAATTCCATTACAAATCTCACCTTTCCCGTGCAGCACGACCTTCGTCTCCTCCGCATACTTCTCCGCCACCCGCTCGGCTCCATCGTCATAATAATCGTAATTGTCGATCGGCCTGTACGTCCTGTTGGGCAAATCCTTTTGAATCTTCTCGAAGGGTTTCTCGATCTTTCTGGAAGGAATGCGGCGTGGCTTCGGTGTAGTCGCGGGAGCAAGGGTGGGGGGCAGTGTTGTGGATATCTTGCGCTGGATCGTCTTGCGAGTTACTGGCTTCCTACTCGTTGTCTGCGGTGTTGTGACCGGCGAGAGGTATTGGTATTCGTCTAGAAACAAATGGCAGTCGATTAGTCACGTTAACCACGTTAATCACCTGACCTCGATCAGCCAGGGGAATTAGCGGCAGTTATTTTATATTCAACGAGGAAAAAATGATAATGTTCGGTTATATGGCGCTTCGCCAGACGCTACCGCGTCACGCTCGCTTCGCTCGCTCGGCTGGCGCGCTGTAGGGTCGCAGTTCACCTAACAACCTAACCGTTTTATTACCTTGGGGGATCAGGCTAGGGGATTAACGTGGGCAACAGGCCATTAGTTAACCCGAAATGAACAATTGAATGTTAGATGAAATAAAACCTGTATTTATCGAGACCAAACTGTTACTTACCGTCATAAGTTTTGGTAACCGGCGACTCCAGCAAATACTCCCTAGTAAAATAGGAGGGCTCCTGGCCCGTGTACCCTGAAGTCGAGTATCCGTACTCTTCCACCGGCACTCCCACGTACTTGTCATTAGCGCCCAAGTACCTCGCCGTTGACGGTCCCAGGTTCAAGCCTCCGGAGGTACCCTGGCTTAGCACAGATGGCGTGGACAGCGGACCTCTCGGTACAGTGGATAAATACACTGGCCTTGAGCTACTGCTGTATGTCGTCTTAGGAGGGTTGAAAGTAGTCTTGGCGTAGCTGGTGGTTGGGTCCTCGTATGCACCAGTTGTTGAAATATAGTCTTTATTCCTTAGAGAGGTGGACTCGTAATTGGGTGTGCTGAAGTCCTCAGAGTATATGGTCTTGGGTTCGGTGAACTCGGTGTACTGCGGGGTGTAGGAGTAGTCGGCGACCGTCTGGGAGGTAGACTTTTTGGCGGGTTGCAGGTCTTCATCGTAGTTAGGGAGGTTGGGGATCGGAGCAGCAAGGAGTTGGTGCGCTGCTATTGCGACAGCTGTTTCTGCGCTATTGTCTGAAAAAAAGTCGTATTGGATATTTAAAAGTCCTTTAACCATTGAGATGCTGATGTCAATAATGTACCGGCAACTCAACTTAACTGTACTTAAATGAAGATTTTAACGAAGGTGCAAAAAACGTTTCTGAACGGATCCGGAACACGGCATACCAAACGTTAAAAAAGATTTAGACTTCAGCTACAACTGTTGCGAGGCAGTACAAGTTACTGTCTTAAGTACCTACTTACCTAGTTTGAAAGTTAATCCAAATTAGCAATGTTACTTACCTTCTACAATAGTGGTGCCGTAAGGGGTTGTATCCTCTTGACTCTTCGATTTCTTTAGCTCATCCAACTGGTTTTGTTTAATACTGGAGCTGTACTTCTTGCTCTGTCTCTTTCTTTCTTCCTCGTTTGTCGCCGCAGGGTTTTGGTCTCTCAGTGCCTCTTTTAGAGAAACAAGTGGTCGTCTTTGTATTTTCACTGTTGATTTTGGAACGAATCTGGGAGCAAGGGCTGGGTCCTCGATCGAATCTGTTAATTAAAACGAGATTTTATTATAAAGCAAACGTGTACTCGTACCTTCAACTCGGACCATATGACATCAGAGCCGAGTCGATGGTGAGCACTATGCTAGTATGCTAGGAAAGATCTTGGGAACATTACCAAAAGTTTACGTTTTGAAGTAGCAAAACATTACGTTTAAATAAACATTGAATAATTCTCGTTTAATTCCTTATGGAAAAAGACATGTTACGAGTGAATTAACTACTGATGCACATGCTGTTCAGAAAATTATGGAATATTTATCCTACGTTGTACCGCTGTCAGCATAGCATTTACGAAGTGGTCAAATGCTTTTCAGCTACAAAGATGAAGACTTATACTACTGGTGGCTCCGATTCCTCACTGGCCAAACCTGCTATATGTGCTTGTGTGGTGAACGTAGTAGATGTATTAGACACCTCTGGTGGAGGCGGCTGACGATGCGGAATGGTCATTGGTAGCCGCGATGTGGGCACGGTGACGAAGACGACAGATGGAGGTGACGCTTGGAAGGATGAATAAACTCACCGGTGTCTCCGATATCTTGCAGCGACTCCTCACTGGCCAATCCCGCTGTGGAGGCTTGTGTGGTGGACGTGGTAGACGTGGTGGAGACCACCGCTGGGCGGCGGCGGCTTGCGATGCGGAACGGCCGCCGCGACGTGGGCGCGACGGTGGACGGCGACGAAGGGGGCAGAGATGACGGTGACGCTTGGGAGGAGGGTGGTGTCGTAGTTGATGTCGCTGCAGAGGAAATACATCTATGAGAACCATCATAACCTGGCCCAGAAATAACTGGTATTGTAAGATACCCACGGGGATCCGTTAAAATATTTCTGGTGAGATGATATGCCGTCAAACATACCTACTAAGTACGAGTAGTACGTATGTTTTGTGTAGGTATGTGTTATGTTATGTGTAGTACATCGGCTACTGAGTAGTAGCCTACTACGACGACGAGCTGATAGAGCTTTACACACCAGAGAGTACCTAAGAGAGTAAGTGCTGAATAGATTTCATTGACTGTGCGTTCTGCTGCTGAATCTGGCTTATAGTCTTGACTAAGAAATTACAGAAGTCAATTTAATAACCACCACCAGTACCTATAGTACCAGTACAGTACCAGCCTGATACGGACCTAAGGCAGCTTCTGTTTAAGCATATAGGTATTTTTTAGTAACGTCAGCAACAAAGACAGGTAAATGTAATGAATAATTCAAGCGTACGGCGTGACTAATAACGTAATAACACAGCGTCATAATCCACATTTTTATTGCGTTATGTGTACCTTGACATTGAAAGCCCGCTCTGAATAGTTGTTTGTTCGGCATTAACCTACATGTTAATTGTCAGATGAACAAATGTCACGATTCATAACACTGAATAGGTAGGTTTGGGTAGGAATTAATCTTTTGTATGTATGCAGGCAGGTGGTCAGGGTTATTCACTCTCCTTTGAGTACGAGTGAGTATCTCTAATAGGTTAGTGTAACAATTTTCACGAGAGATTCTCCATTCAACAAGCACACGTAAAAACTGTTACATGAACCGCAGTTTTACAACTGCGATTACCGATTTACATCGGTATTGCACTTTATACAGATGAAGTGAGAATAGGTTTTCCCTGCCAACTCGTTTATGACATTGATATAATATTGAATTTCACCTGGAACCTACTCACAAGTTTTTTTCATTAGGTATATTTGTATCTGGACTTTTAGAAACGTTCGTTTTTCCTACCTACGCTACCTCTATCCTCCTAAGGTCCACCATATTATGTAAATACTTCCCTACAACACAAAACTTATTTAAATTTGCATCAACTATATATTGTAGAAAATAGAGTAGAATTTATTATCTTCTTTCAAAAACAGAACCTCAAACAAAACTAATGTAATGTAATGTTTCCAGAAGAACATAGCTAGGTATAGCTATGTTCTTCTGGAAAATGATTTAAATTAATTCAAGAGAAGAAGAATAATTCATAATAATAAATAGGGTTAGGATTCTGGTGGCAGTTTAGCACAAGTAATGCAGTGGAGTCCCTATTGTATATTATTTATTTTAATAAATTAATAACTAAATGATATATCTTTATTACAGTACCGGCCAATGATATATCACCTTTGCGTTTTATTTTATGAACGTGAATAGAGTAAACAATTTAGGTTTGTTGATTCATCGCATATTTTACTAGTTACATGTTTTACATAATAGGGAATATGCATGTGATTCAGAAATGGACAAAAAAATCATGAGTAATCTTTATTGCTTAGTAAATATACACACATGATTATTTTTTCAAATAATCATGTTTCTACTAACAAATTTAATTATTTAAAAGTAGTAATTTTCAAATTCTCTCGCAAATTTCCAAAACGCAACGCTATTGGCGGAGCGAATCGTGACGTCACCGTGCACTCGGTGTCTACTGTCAACAGGTCGTTTGTATGATTATTGAAAGTTATTCGCAATGTTTAGCCGTTGTTTATGATAAATAATCAGTGTTTTTTGGGAATTATTAACTGAAAGCAGTGACTCCTTGTGAAAGAAGACTCGCCACAATGCCTGGAAGCGGTTTTGTCAAGGCACAGTAATCGAGATAATCTGCCTAAAATTAATGTGTTCATGATGACTAAGTACGTAGGTACCTCGTAGAGGTGTATTTCTTAAATAAGTGTAATAACAAACTAGTACATATCTATATTATATAATCAAAGATATGTAGGTATTAGGTATGTTACATGTTGAGAACATCTTTATGAACATAACAAACTTAGGTTGTTTTCGTCAAGAGTTATAAATAAAACAAATTTGTGTAGGGCACTCAGTAAAAACAAAGAAACTTAGCTAAAACGTTTCGTGATCAAAATCAACACACGTAGTCAACTGTTGATCAACAACAATCATAATATTTGTAACATTAATAACTAAAAAATTGGGACTGTTTATATTGTTCACGAGTCGTAATAAAAAAGATTTAATACTCACTTCGAAATGATCTTCACAACAATATAAACTATTAAAGCACGATACATTATTTCTCCTCATCGCCGCCTTATACCGCTTTTTTCTTATATTTGCATCTTTGGGCATATGAAAATATATCACGTCAGGTGCAGTTTTAATGTTATTTTCACACGTAGGGGCAATACAACAATAAGCTTATAATAAGCTTTTGTGTGCTCTTCCGTTACAATAAGTTGATCTTACAAGCTGTAATCACTCACTTTTATTAAAACTGTGAATCAAACACTTCGTTGTTAATTTATTCTAAGTGCACGCTGACGTCACAAAATGAGCGCGACAAAATGGCGGCGTTTCAATCGTCCGAAAATGATAGTAGTTTTAATTATTTTTTTTAGCTCATTTAATGATAGTGTGAAAGTGTTATATTTTTTTCCGGTTTTATAATTACTTGTAGAATCATTTAAAAATAAAAATAAAATACATTAATATACCCTATTTTTTGACGACAACTGCAATGCAGTACTGTAAATTACAATGAAGATTTTATAATATATCATGGAATTAAATTTTACTTGTTTACTAAAATGTTTAATGTGTTCAAGAGCTTGAACAACTTGCAACTGGAAAGTTTCAAAATCTTGCATATTATTTTCTTTCTGATGAAAAGCATATACGAGTACTATGGTATTTGTTCATGAATCAATTTACTTGTATGAAACGACTAAATCAAACTATACATTATTCGTTTATCAATCATTTATTCAGTCATTCATTCAATCAAAAATATGGCGATGGGCTGCAGTGTATAGTGAATGCTTGAGATTCTGCGAGGCGATGGATGCTAGATGCTCAACTGTTCCAAATTAAGCTGTTTGATATTTATTATTGTGAACCTTTTATTATTATCTAAATTTTGTGACGCATAGGTTTATAACTGTAATGTCATAAAACTGTTTTTATAAATAAATAAATATAACGACTCCATTGCTCTTTGTTCACCCCAATGCCACCAAACGTCCCAACTCTAATAATAAATAAATAAAGTTTTATCTAACCTTAAAAGACACGAAGTAGGTACCTATAGGTATTAAAGGACCATGGGCAACTTTGTATGGAGCCTGGTCCTGAATCCAACAAAGCTGAAACTTAGGTCATTAAATAGGTCTTTAAAACTACTTCAATTCGTTCTATGGGCATTAAGTTGAATTCCATTGCAGAACTGAGATATTCATATTTAAGTTAAAGTGAGTATAGGATCTACGAGAAAACGGGTTCTCTCAGTGAATACATATTCAGAATGATTAGGGTAAGGTTAGTGTGTAAAATAAACATGTTTTTTGTAGCTAATTAATTGTTTTTTTTTTTAATAAAATATGAATATATGCCGCGCTCGATGTGCCTTCATCATTAGTACATTTTGTCATAACTACCCTCCAGAATACTAAATATGAATATTCTCCGAATGCGTTTTTTCATAGCTCGTACTACTGACTGTGGCTAAAATACGAATATCTTCGTTATGCAATGGAATTTGACTTTGTGCCTATAGAATGAAATAAAGTAGATTTAAAGACCTATGTAATGACATAACTCTCAGTGCTGTTGGTTTCAGGTCCATTTTGACGCATGGTCCTTTAGTGCCAAGATTTGTTATTTTAAAATTTGTTTACCGTTTATCTTTTCATGCGGTTACAAAACTTGCGTAATTGCCTAAATGACGAAGGAAACTTCTTTAATGGAGCTAGTTCGGACATTAAAGGCTTGAAAGGCTCGGATTGCAATGAGGAAGATTACGCATCTCATACACCATTAAGAGAAGTGTCGATTACTTAGCATTGCCAACGTTTATACAGTAAATATTGAGAAATACGCAGACGACGTGACAAATAGCTTTCGTTTGATTAATGATATAACAGAGACAATGATAACAAATGAATGGGTTGGCAGGTTGTCGCAGGTACGATACCGTAGAATGTTTGTGGCTATTGAAACCGCTTTCAAGATTTGTAAATGCCAACTGAAATGATGACAGCTGGAAAGTACCTAATCATTTTCAGTGCGTGGTTGGAAGATATTCATACATAAAACAACAGCAAGGATGAATAATAATGGCGTACTAGAAATGTTCATTTTGTATGATATGAACCTTGAATGAATATTAGGTAGGTATGTGTAATCTGTGTCGAGAGTAAAACCAAACCTAAGCTGGACGTGCCTTGCCTCCAATTTTCCATAATTTGAAAGAAAATTTGATGACTAAAGCTTCATTAAGGATAACTTAATATTAGTTGGGTATGTTTGAATAATTAGTCTTTAGTAATCACAATATAACATCACATTTTGTTTTAACTTTAACACCTGGGCGCGCGTCAAGTTTAATATTGATTTTACTCTACTCACGCTAAGACTATTTTTTTTACTACATATTCATTTCGAAGTTCAATATCTCAATACCGTCTAAACCGATTCTGTTGAAACATAGCTAAGAGCAATCTCGATCCTGTCAGCTTTCGGACAAAAAAACACATTAAAATCTGTCCAGACGTTTAGGAGCGCAGATACACACACGCGCCCAACTCATAACACCCCTGTATTGCGTCGGGGGTGTAAAAACGAGTATTCTAGCAATCAACTTCAGGGCAAGAATGCACGTTCACGCTAGATTACGTTGTTGTTATCTTGAAAGAAAAGAGCGAAAAGAAACTCTGGAGAATCTTCGCAGTGAAAGTGTTGTTTGCTTTGGCGTTAGCAATCGATTCATAACCGAGTTTGTTAATGAACCGATACTGTAATGTATGCACCATACCATTGTGCTTTGTCCAGCGGGCGTGAAACGAGCGGAAGTTCCACAAGGCATCGTTAACTAGGTAATTATAAAGTAAACAAAGACTCATAGGACTAGTTAGTCATATTTGAGAAGATCCCATTGTTGGCTAATGTATGGCAAGTTTTAGATGGTTGGAACAATGTCTGATAGGTTCTATTTCTGTGTGTTATGCTGCACATTTAGGTACCAAAGATATGCTAAGCTATTAAAAGACATAATATATCTAGGATATCAAGCAAACTAAATATTGACTATTGCACCTATGGGTACAGATGAATTATGAAAGTACCTAAGTAAATACATATAAAAACTCTAAAGATACTACTACCAGGATGATGATGAAGAAAGGAATAGATAGTTGTAAAGTTTAACACGGAATAAAAAATAAAGCGCAGTTGTAATTCAAATTAAACAAAAATCTAATATTTTAAACAAAACGAATGTCATTTTTAGTGATTGAGTTTTGCTTGCTGACGACTTTTTCAGTGGAGTGGAGTGAAGTGGAGTGCTTATCCTAGAATTCCTACGAATAACATATCTATCAGTAGGGTAATCCGTACTGAAACTCCAACGGAACACTTATTTGTTACTAAGATTGAAGTTTGTAGGAATTTGTACCAAACCTAATGACACAGAAGGACATTGCAGGTGCCCGATAAACCTCGTTCGTTGTATAAATTGTCGATACGTGTACGTAACATCGGATGTAATTGTTTCCTGAATGTTCACTGATCCACTTCGGATTCAATTATTCATTAGAACCAGTGTCCCACGTTAACAGAGTCTACTTAAAGAAAAATTGCGGTATCTAATTGATCACCGTTTCCGAACGGCCGATAAAAACGTTACATAAGTGTTGCCCCACATACTCGGGTTACAAGCACAACGCGTGTAGTAATAAGATCAATAGTGTTCTCAGCGATTAATAGGATCATTTCTCCATCGTTTCACAATAATCGATTTGTTTTGACGTGGGAGCGCGCTAGGTTGTGATTAGCATTTTGTGTTCTGTGGGAGCATTATTATCTATGCCTGATAATAATGATAGAACAAATGAGAGAATTTCGGAGAAATGTGTGGTTACTGGTGCGACGAGAAAAAGTGTCACTAATTTGAGGAATAAAGCTCACTCATAGCAATCAATGCCGAGTTTTTTGGGTTTTGCCGTTTCAGCTAGAGGTCGAGCGTATCCATACAAACATATACCTAAGTACACTAATTCCTGGCGAAAACAGGTCTCTCAAGTTAACCACGTATGTTCAGAGTTACCCGATTATATTGTAATTACTAGGCAGTACTACGCAGTACAGTAAGTAGAGTACTAGATTAATAATAATAATAATAGACATTTATTAAACTTTACACATTATGACCGTTTATCATTAAATACATGCACAGAGAAACTTAGTTTAATAACTACAGACAATCTAACGACAGCTGCTAAATTGTCATTGCCTTTTGAAAAGGAAAATTATGTAATGTTTACTATGTGGTCCTTCTAGCCGGATTTCCGCTTGTATATACCTGACAAGTTCTCGTTAGTTGCAGATTTTGTGTTTAGATAAGCTTGTTTTTAACGGTGGTGAGGCGACAATGCATGTTCTAATGCTGATCGAAAGCGATAACGATCTTGTTTCTCAACTGTTGACACGTTCGTATTCATCTGCAGCGTTTGATGGTATAGTGGTGGTAGGTAGAGTGCATATAACTAGAGGATATACTCTTACATTTCACTATTATCACCTACTATGTTCAATTTTGCATTGTGGGGCTGGACTTTTGACAAATAACAGTAGCTATTCTCACAATTACATACCTAAGGATACACTGGTTCAGGATACAAGGGTTTTAGATCGGGTATTTGATAGAATTGTTTTTCAAAACCCTATCAATTCGGTAAGCATATCGATCGACTTACCGAAACGATAGTGTAACCAAATTGATAGAGTTAATTCAGGTAAGCGCTTACCAACATTAAAATCCCTTCATAAGGTTACCCTATCAAGTGTTTTTCGGATACAATCAAGCAATTTTAATCTCTGCACGCTTCATATAAAGCTTATTCTTGCATCTTAGGGTCTATTATTAGGTAATCCACGCGCAAACGAATCATCACGAAATAAATATCGAACTCTCTCACAAAATTTCACTAGGATCTGTTGAGATACGTGGCATATGTTTCCATTATACGAGATATTGATACGAGTATACTGTATAGGTAACGCTGACGTTATGTACGTGAATAATCAACGAAGAGAGAACTGACTCTCCTGACTGTTCACTGACAATACTGACAACCAATCATCAAATCAAGACGTGAAAAGGTAAGACTATTTAATGGTAACCGGTAAATATTCACCCTATTCGACTTGGTAACCGCTTTGGAAACGGTTACCCTATTCAAAACGGTATCCATAACGATAGGCTAACACAATTGATAGGGAAACCATATCGTTTGGGTAATCATTTGATAGGGTTACCCTGTAATCAAATGAAAGGGTTTTCCGGTCCCTGCACTGGTTAAAGGATTCTTCGTTTTTTCAACTGTTGTTTTTTTTGTGTCAGTACCCAGTCGGTTGAACCAGTGGGCTACCATAGCTTGGACCAGCGTGGGGTCTACCCCTGGGACGAAGGATATAACCTGATCATATTCATCATCTTTATATATGCCTCACTGTTGGGCACAGACCTCCATGAATAATAGGGACCGGGCGGTAGTGCCCACGCTGGCTCAGTGCCGATTGAAGACTTGACATACATCTTTTAATTTCTTCTCAGATGCATGCAGGTTTCCTCACAATGATAATGTTAAAAATGTTTTATCATTGCGTGCACCTAATAGTAGATATATCTCTAAGGAACAAGCAACTGAAGCAATTAAATACGAGAAAATTCTTGTTCTAAATACTTAAAACACTTACACGCGATTAGGGATGCTTTAGATAAAACAACAAAGCGCCGATTAGACCTCCGTTTCCCAGAAAATTCGCGCAGAACAAGAATGGCGTTACGACAACGCGTGAGAGGCAATAATAGGGTTTATTGCGTTTAGGGAACGGGTCAATTTCCCACGCACAGGGCGGGTGGCGAAATTTCGCGTATTGCTCAAATCTCAATAGCGGGTTATGATGACCATGGCGCGTTGGCGACACCGCCGTGAGAACATATTTTAATGAGTGCTACATTTTATGTGCAGTTGGAAATCTCACTCAAAATTGTACAGAAAAGGCAAAGAGTATAGAAAAAATTAACATCTTGAAAGCGAAAAGCTTGAGGTTGAGCTTTAAGGAATGTTCTGCAAACAGATAACCGTGCTCATTATGGCAACAGTAAAATGAATGAGTTCTGCAAATTAACAACCCGTTTAAATAAGGTGGTTAGAATGGTCTCAGTAAATAGTCGACCGAGCAAATCTCTCAGCCCGCTTGACAGTTTATTTCAAATAAATAAATAAATAAATATTAGGGGACAATCTTACACAAATCGACCTAGTCCCAAACTAAGCAAAGCTTGTACTATGGGTACTAGATGACGATAAACATACTTATATAGATAAACAAATACTTAAATACATAGAAAACATCCATGACTCAGGAAAAAACATTCGTGCTCATCACACAAATAAATGCCCTTACCGGGATTCGAACCCAGGACCTCTTGCTTCGTAGGCAGGATCACTACCAACTAGGCTAAAGCGGTCGTCAATAAAAAAATACTATTTATTTTAATGATATATGCCTACTACATTATGCCTGAAAGGTATCACGTGTCGTCATGCACAAGGCGCCATGAACGGTCGATAAGGTATTATGATTATGACGTGGCGTTAAAGATATTGGACCATGCAATTTCGTACATAAACTTTGTAAACTGTGGTTGTTGTAAGTAATTTGATATAACGTTATAGTTGATTAAACCTGCAATCATTTGTTAACGAGGACCTACGTGCAGCCCAAATAGTCCTGACGAAGAATGATTTGAGGAGCTGACCCCAACTGAAATCGGATAAGGCAAAGATACATAAGAGAGTTAGCTGATTAACACTGCGTAAATTTTAAATGAAAGGAAAAATTGAAAAATTTAATGCTCCGAGCCGGATTCGAACCGGCGACCACAGGCATTCATGGCCCGTCGCTACTAACCAACTGAGCTATCGGAACAATCATTCTAAAATAATAATTCCTTTCATTTAAAATTTATAATTTTCGTTAGCAGCCTTACTGCTTAAAAAAAAAAATACATACATACATACATTCACGCCTTTATTCCCAAAAGGGGTAGGCAGAGCACATGAAACGCATGTTCCAGCGCCACTTTTAGCATAAATGTGGGTATAAAATATCGACAAAATGTGATATTGCAGTGACAGGTTGCGAGCCCATCGCCCACAACACACTTCAACCCTGGTCCCTTAGTCGACTCTTACGACACCCACGGGAAGAAAGGGGGTGGTGAAATTCTAACCCGACACCACACGGGTAAAAAAAAATAACACTGCGTATTTTTGCTGCTTGAATACCTACATAATTATATCTAATGATGTAGCCTGCGTTGTAGATAACGTTTGCGTCACATTTGAAATACGAATAAGTCGCTCTACTACAGGTTTGCATCTCTTTTCGCGATAGCAATGAAAGTGCAGTAGATCGCTACACTTGACCGCCGGCTTTCACCGCCGCGCATCGGAAACGGTCCATACTGGTTTAAGCCTTCCAAGCTAAGGATAGAAACTCTCAACTTCGTACGAGGGCTGTTCCGAAAATAGTTAGTCAACAGCGTACTATTAATCGTATTCATATAATTTTACTGTAGCTCAAAGGCAAATTTCATTACAAACTTTTTCGTGTAAATGTCACTGGCCAGTGACATTCCGTTATTTTTTTATGAAATCAGAAAAAAAACATGTCTGCCACTTTTTGCTCGCAAAAATGGAGCTAACGCGGGAAGCATTTCGTGCTATGATATATTATGATTATAAACGAGGGCTAACTTACAAGGATTCTCGTGAAAATTTAACTAGTGTTTTTGGGGCATTATCCCCATCTCTTGCCACTGTCAGTTACTGGTTCCGTGAATTTAAGCGTGGGCGGAGCGACGTCAAAGATGAGCCTAGACCGGGGCGACCGCCAACGGCAGTCACTCCAGAAAATGTTAAGCTAAGGATAGAAACTCTCAACTTCGTACGAGTATAACATGCCTTGGTTACAAGGACGGAGGCAAGTGTAGGTATACATGTAGGTAATACGTTAATTTTTACCTTGGATATCAGAGGGGCGCGAAACGAAAACGTACTTCGTTCGTGTATCTCTGTCTTTGTCGCTCGAACTAGCAAGCTCGTTTTTCGTTTCGCGGTAGGCCCTTAGTACACTTTATTTGCTTTACATTAGTTTACAAGAAAGGTGTTAAAGATAAAAATATCTATATTTTTGTTAAGTACCACAACGGTGGCAAACAAGTATACTCGTATGATCTAGCTGATGGAACATCGTAGTTTATGGTCGCTTTCGACTCCTGAAGAGTCTCTCTTAATGCATTCAGATTAACACCGAATTACGGTATTAAGTACGTACCTATTAAAATTGATTCAGACTTCGCGGGACTTCGCGGGAGTCGCGTTTCGTCCCACGACCAAGGATGTTGCGACACATACGAAACGTCGGGAAACCTCAAAGACGTAAATAAATAAGTTAATTATACGCGACTAAGTCTCGTTTAGTAAAAAATAATGAGCAATAAACGTTTTGGAAACCGAATTAACCTCTTCTTTTTTGGATTCATTTTTATATTTGGAAACTCGTCAAAGTCTGGAAGTGGTGTAATAGGTAGTGATCTTATCGACTTCTAATTGAATTACCGTTAATGTCGACTCTCGCAGCCCCAGCCACAATAGCCCGTTGTTAGCTTCTCCCACGTTACGCAACTCGGTGGCAGTGAGTGTTGACCCAGAACTTTCTCCGGCCCGAGATGCCTAGCGCCCGTAATTCACCGACTGTTATGATTACGTCTGCTGTGAACGGAATCGAACACGCGATTCGAGAATAATGCTACGTAATTGGCAGTTTGTATAGACGAGGCATGGTGTTTTAAAATAAGTTCATGTTATGATTACCATAAGGCGTAACAACTTTTATACAAACTTTAGAAGAGGAGGCGGTTCGTGTTGGCAGTTCATATATTTTGGTTCGGATCGGATAGGTACAAATTGTTATTTTAATTTTAAATTTACGTAGTTATCAGGTAGGTAAGTAGTTCTTAATAATAGATCCATAAATAATTAAGACTTGCAACGCAATCATTATGTAATTAATGTGGCGCTAGATAAGTATGCGCAGGCTTTACTGAAAGTGCTGTTATTCATTACTTACTGTAGAGATTACTATATAAATAAAAGCTGATAACTAAAAAAATCTACACCTACCTAATCTGTTCTAAGGATATTATTTACTTACTAAAGTACTTATATACCAGTTGATAACTAACATGAACTAAATTAAATCAATTCAAGTTAAATAAAAAAAGGCCCTCGAGGTATTGTGCGGAGGATGCTGGCGGCATTTCCTCGCTGAATTGCAATGCTGATGCGTTTGATCAGATCTTTAGATCAGTTTGAAATATTTAGACATAGTTTAAGAGTGAAAGTAGTTTATGAATACCTATGGATACTGCTCATTTGTTTAGGCCGATCAGATTAATCGGTAGGAATAGCTCATTACCCACACGTCAATCTTTTGGGTATTATGGACCACGACTTCATAATGAAGTGCTATGCATTAAAGTGTGCTAGAATCATTAATAACTAAGTTACGCAAAAAATAGATCAATTCGAGTGTCTGAGTCTAATGAATTCTAGTTTATTTTTGTAATCGAATAAATGGGTACTAGTTTTTGCGTATTTATAGCAGACCGTTGATGTAATTTTGTACATCATCGAAATGAGGTCAATATTAATTTAATTTGGTTCTATTTTTAACTGCCGTCTTACACAATTGCGCAATAATATTCTTTTCGTTGCAATAATATCACATTTTTTACATTAAATTCCCCCAAAATGTTAACGACGAGTGGGAGCCGCTCAGCGCTCAAATTTTCACTAAGCGCCCAATTTCGCTTCGAATTTCTGCTTCAGTTTTTGCTTAATTCTGAAATAGGCAATTTTATTTATTATTTATTTAAAAAATTCACCAGTATCAAAATTTTATCGCCAATGCGAGTTGCCAACACTCCATTGTGTGTGCTTTGGCAACCCGTGCAAATTGAACCGACCGTGAAAAGAGCGTTATGTTATGATTGCGAAACGATACGCGTGTATGTACGGTTTTGCAAATTATCTCAATAAAATGAGTAAGTACAGTCAGCGTCATATAGTTAGTAGCAGCCAGAGTAGCCAAATATTTCGTAACACTTACTTAATTTCGTTATTCTTACAGAAATAAAGACGTGTACCGAAATATTTGGCTACGAGTACCTTGGCTGCGAGCCTAACTATCATGACGCTTACTGTACATATGTAACAATTAAAAGTTCGTGTGCAAAATATAATTTTGTTTCTGATGATTGTATAAAAAGTTTAGCGAGGGGCAAGAGGACAACAATCGATATTATTAAAATCCAACAGGTAGCGCCGTGTTCTGACATCATCCGACATCTCGACATGTCGGTCGAAAACTCGACCGTGATTTCAAAACATGAAATTTTCAGCCGACGGGTTCGTATCTCGAAAATTAGCCCGAACCCTTGAGAGATCGAGATTGCATTCCTTATTCCCGAACCTGTAGCCCAGGCACTCAAGCTGAGCATTAAAGAAGAGGTACCTCCTAATCTATCGGGAGTTCAATATGCAAGTAATATTTATAACGATGAACTTTAATATTTACAAGTTTTAACGGTACCTACCTGACATTAGCTATTTAGCTTATCCTATCTATATCTATAGCCTATATCACGTGTTGTCCTAGACGATCTACAACGATATTTCATAAATCACAAATAATTTGTGAACATATCATAAGGCACAAAAACCGCACATAGCGCGCTCATACCTCATACCGCACGGTCTCGCGTGAGAATATTGCAAATATTAGAAACCCGACGCCGCGCCGTTCCATTATTTTCTACAAACCGCTTTAGGCGGGGAAAAACAAGATGGTTATCTCTGAAAGAGGAGTATTTATGATTAACCTGTTACGAAAAACAGCTAAGTACCTACAACCGGCCGTGGCTAGAAAAGGTCAAGGGCATTATCACACCTTACAATACCAATTTCCTTTCTTAAAAAAAAACTACCAACGTTGAACTATGCGAAATTTATTTGGGGGGGATTTTTCGCAACGTTAAATTTCAAGTTTTCACTTCTGCCGGCACTCCCGGAGTGCAATCCGGTATTTTCTTATTAGGCTCAACCTTCTTACCTGTAACCATCAGTTTCTTCCCAGCCTTAAATTCAATGCTAGCTACTCGTACTACCCGTTCGCGCTAAGTTTGCCGGTCCGTTTTTCGCTTTATTTAAATCTGAGGTTTAACTATGGGTAATGGCAAAACTTTAAGAAGTGATTTACGAAATATGGTGATAAAGGATATGACTTATTTCGAAAATGAGAAGAAAAACCGTTTTGCTAACGCTACCCTTCGAGTTACCTACGTCATATCGCTAGCGGCAAACTTAGCGCGAACGGGTAGTACAGGCCGACACACGTAAAAAGAGCCCTGGCGGCCATATAAAATGTATGGCCGCCAGGGTTCTTTTTACATGTGTCGACCTGTACGTCCAGACAGAAAATAAAAGTAGCTGTTAGCAGCAGCATTCTCTTATGTTCGCACGCTTAATACTCGTATTCTCAGATACCTTTATTATTAGGTCGGAACAATGTCGTTAAAATTAACTTTATTAGTACCTACTCGTTAAACTTTCACCAGTTTTCATTTGATCGAAATTGAGTAAAGTAATTATTAAGATACTTTAGCATTTATTGTCTCATTGGGCCCGTGTTTATCTCGGAAGTTATAAATAGAATTGAATGTAATTCTTAACCACTTTGTCAAGTTTATACTTAATGCAAACGCAAAGTAAATTCTTGGTTAGTTAGGTTATTTAATTACTACCTACTCGTACTTAGAGTTTCTTTTGCTTTTAAACGAGTTAAGTAATAAAAATAATGCTAACATTTACCGGAAGAACGATACATATGAACAATTCGCCAGGAAGGGACCTTGAAGGAGGGTCATTAGGGACATATTGTACAAAATAACAATTGCGTGATGCCTCACTCAACACTCCGGCGCGTGTGCCATGAAAGTGATCAATTTACACTGTCATTGATGGTAAGTACCTAATTAATGCTAATGCTGTTATTTAAAGTCACGCGAATTTAACATTAATTAAATACAGTCACTTTAATAATTCACACGTATACACTGAAATCGTAAAATCATCCAAATGTTCTGGTTATGGCTATGTCACAATACGAAATGAGAAATTAGTTAGGTATTTAGTAGGTATTTGAGTTGCAATAACGGCGACATAGTACTCCGGTATTAGTAATGAATACATTAAGTTATTCATCATCATTATTTGAATCAAATTGATTGATCAAGTCGATGCGGAAATGCGACGAGTTTCCGGAATTCCATAGCAATTTACTAAGGCAATATTCTCTTGTTAAATAGCATTAATTAACCTGCAAGTTAAGTAGGTATTTAGCGGAATAGTAAAGTAACATTGTTCACTTCTCCTGGCGTCTAATACTACCTATAGTTTTTACAATCAATGTAATTTCGTTTACTCAATTTAATTCCTGTCATGCTTACCTACAAACAATCGACAATCTGTTAATTTACCTATAAGTACTTACGAAAAATGATTCTTATTGTCTAGGATAGACGTTCGAAGGCCGGCCAATCTAGCAAATACTCCTATAACAATCATAATGAATGCTAATTCATGACAAGTCTCCCGATAGTCCGTAGTTGGTATGATCGGGATGATATGTCGTCGACCTTTGCGCCATGTAGGGACTGATGTGAAATATCTAGGTTGCTGAAACTTTGGCGGACAACCACTTGTCGGGGGTCGAAGTTAACACCACGTCCGTAGGAATTACCCACCGCTACCCTACACGTGACCCCTGGGCGGTGCTAAAAGTGCAACAGTCTGGCAACCGTACTGTATAAATAAATAACTTGTGGACACTCATTTTATTAAAGTAATTTATTTGTATTTGATGTGAAGTCGGAAGTCATATATTATATTAGAACGTTATCTTGCGGGAGGTGTGTATGTACGAAACGTGCGTGTGAGTGTGTCAGAGAGATATATTTGTAAACTTTACTTTTATTGTGGCTACTTAGGTAAGTACGTATATGTCTCGTAGCTCCTTAGGAAACGAAAACTGAATCTCTAAACCGGTCCCTTGAATCTTTTAGAGGTTTTTTTTAATAAAGTATATTTTTTAGGCATTCATGTACGTACTGTAGTCGGAGCCTTTAGGACATCGGAAATCGTAAAAGCCTTTTCCTGACGCTGCAAAACAAAAAGGGAATAGGCGTTATTTTCATCGTCCCGACGACTTTATCTTCGAACTCGTTTGTTCTTTGCAAAACTTAATACATGGCCTATAAGTAGGTAAAGAGAAGTCTGGAAGGGGTTCAGTAATCCGTCACATAACCGCGGGGAGAAACCGCGAACGCGGCTCGGGCTTTCATCTCGATCGTGCCGTACTTAACATCACTCCGTACTACCACGTTCTACGCTCGAGGACTTCGCGTAGCAGATAATAGTATTAACAGACGATCGAACGGTCCGGCGGACCGAGAGGGACACAGCTATCTGAAAGAATCAGATAGTCATATATCGCTCTGATTCTTTCATATAGCTGTGTCCCTCTCGGTGCGCCGGACCGTTCGATCGTCTGTTAATACTATAAGGCATGAATGGCGGTGGAAAGTTGCTTGTAAACATTGATGAGCTATAAAATAGTATAGTTGTGCATTTGGTCGTAAAACAATTGAAACTGGTTTCCTACCTTACTTTGTCTTTGTCTTCAGTGGATAATATTACGTGTCGTGTAAAAAGCTGACGTTGATTAGTCATTGCACTGACTTTAGTGCTTTAGACACATTATGTACTTATTTGGTTTCTTGGAATTCACACATGTCAATAAGATTTTTTATCAAAATATTGTGTAAGTAAATTAATAAGTAGAATCTTAAGTAAATAGGCATCAATAAGCAATCCGCTGAGCTAAGAGTCAAGGGAGTCAAGTCAAAACTGTGAACATGTGGATGGCTGCTGAACGGCTACAGTAGAAATAACCTTTAGCAATAGCATAACTACACGTTATAATTATTTCGTAAGCGTAACCAACTAAATTCAAAAAGTAACCGCATTCGATCATTAGCTATGCGGTTCGCAATTTGTCCCACTCGTCTCTAGTATTTGGCCCGGAGATTCACAGCAACTATGCGTGCTCAGAGGTTAGATTTATCTGGTCTACCTGGGCTGTTGTGAATTATCTGCAAGCGTTGTGAATAGCCGAGTAGTAACCTTCATAGTGGCTTTGTCACGTTTTCCACGGGAAATCTTATCGGTGATCGGTTCGCCATAGCTGTCACGGGGTTCAATGTACACTGCTCTTGACTTTCAATTAGTGACTAATATTGTCCTGCTTATTCAGGCGTGACTAACTCGATTCAGTAATAAGCAATAACCTACTGCTTGTTTTCTACCAGAGTCAAAATATCTAATGTAACAGATTATACTTTAGAAAAGTCCAAATAAGACAACTCAAGATTTTATCGAGACTGGTCATTGCTTGGTACTGATACGTGTGCTACTTAGGTAGTATTCGTGACTTGAAAGCGTTATACAAATAGTAAACACACTTAACCAACCAATTATAACTACGCCTCATATCAATGCGGAAAAGGTTAACTCAATGGCAGTTAAGTTCTACTGAGTACTGTAAGTGATGTGGATTTCATGATGTTGTGCCTTTTTCGGAGGGAGTAGGTAGTATTTCCTATAGGAGCGAAATTTATGTGAATACGAAGCTTCATAACGAAACCCTTGAAATGCCGCGAAAAGCGAGCGCAGAGAAACCGCAACCACAAACATACAGCCTCTCGTATACCAATATAGTATCAGAAACCGGACTCACCGTTCGCCCCTCCAAGCCGGCGGCGCACAAAGTTGCGCGGGCGCTCACTGCGCGCCGCGGCAGTGCTCAAAGATGGCCGTCGCGTTCCATTTTCAATTTCGTTTTTCTTCGCGTTTTCCTTGCGGGCTGCCAGTTCCTTTCGGGTCTTGAATTTGGAGCTCCCGCGGCGAGTGTACTTGTTTGTGGTGGTCTCGTTGTCTATGGATTCGGTGACGGACTCGGTGTCCGTGGTATCTGGAGGAGCTGTGGCTTTGGTGCGGCGAAGGAACGGCTGCCGGGACTTTGCAGTCTGTGGAGGAAAAAAACATGGTGAGTTTGCATCTTCTTTTATCGTAATATAATCCTTTTTTATGTTTAGGCTTACAATTAAGAAAAGAAAAATAAGTTTGATAGTAGCGGCCTGTAATTATTGATCAAGGAAGTTGAAAATGTAAATAATTGGATTCGCGTGTTAAGAGTAACCCTGATGTTTTTTTGCGGAGCTTTTGGTTAAAGATTTAATTTTAGATTAGTTTATACGACAGTTTCGTTGTTGGATTGAAATTGATCAACAAATTTTAAATTATATTTTACAGTTACTCATTTGAATAAAAGTAATTTGCTCCAAATAAATAAATTGAGTGATTAAGAAGATTTGGTGCAACAATAGTTTTATTCAAATCACTAACAGCTAAAAAAAAGAATTTACTAAGGTTAGGTTAAGTATGTAGGTGTACATTATAAAATCAAGAACAGCAATGCAACACAATATCAATAATGCGACCACATGATGGCCGTTACGAATGTTATGTATGAAATTAATTGCTATGTAATTCAACTAACCGTTACAAATGGGTGTGTTATCTTAGCAACTATCCTTAATTACATGTTCTATTAGATATGTTACATAAAATAAATTCCAAAATCATTTTGATTCTGTTATGAATATGTGACCAATTCATTGGTTTCAGTAAATAGGTTTTTAATCATTTAAACCATTACTCAGTTGACATTGTAAAATACCTACACTCTTTCTTTGTTATATCTTATCTTAGTAATCAGCAGATACATCTAAGTACAAAGACGAAGATTTCATAGAGAACTACACAAACTTTTCAACCCTAAACTGGGCAGTGTATCTTTAAGTGCGCACATTTTTTAGCCAAATTTTGCATATTTTGGGAACGTCTTTTCGCGCTACAGCGCAATACACATTGTTGTTAAGTTTATGGTTTTCCTTGATAAAGTTACCTAAATGTGTGACAATGTTCGGTCGCATCAATATAGGCCTCGTAATGTAATTGTATATCAGCAATAGACTTTACAGTCGTCATTTTTTGACCTTATTATACCTACTGTAATCGCCCCCAGAGAATTTAAAATACTTGACAAGATAGGGTCTAATGATAGTGACACTAGCAGACGGGTAGAAACTGTGATTTGCGGTGAAGTCTGTGGTTAAAATTACAGTATAATGTTACTGTTTACTGCACATAAGTATAGTTATCTGCCAAGTGATTAATTTTAAATAGGTTTTCGGCCTACTGGTATATTCTATTAACATACAGATGTGTTTCCTCATCTCAGCTCGAGATAGCGTTGATTATTAGTATTATATAGCAACACAATTTTGCTTGTTTAACTATGAATATGCAAACATTCATGCAAATCAAACAGTAAGATTTTAGAAAACTTGTGAAAGCAGACCAAGTCACGGTTTACCATTTCGCACCTCGAATATCGAATACTGTTTATCGGTAGGTATTTATTTTACATTTACAGATACTTGGTATAATGTGTAGGAGTACATCTTAGGGTTGTGTACATAATTAAATTGTACTTACAATTGTAAAGGACATTGAGTGTAGGTAACTGGGTATTTAATATTACTCGAAAATAAATATATGTGGATATAAGTACTTGAAATAATGTTCCTTATTTGCAGTGATTAAAATTTCTTATTCAATTCAAAAAATGTATTTCACCCATAAGTGTTAGTAATGTAATATACAATAAAATGTTAATCTATAGTTAGCGACAAGAACTGTTGACTTACTTAACTAAGTATTGCGAGGACATGGACGGGGATTTATAAATTTATTTATTTCTGTTTGGAAAACTAATAGCTACAATAATAAACATAATGCACGTAACATTATAAAACATGACATAGGTAGGTATGTACTACTGTATTTTTATCATAATTACGTTCAATCCTGGGTATATCAATACGCATAACTTTTTTTTAGAAGGCCCGTAATTATTATATTATTGTTTGTTTGGCCTTGCCTTTACAAGGTTTGATCGAGTAGGAAGTAATCTGTTGCGTCATGAACTTATATTATTAACATATAAAGTTATATTTCATCGATAAATAATCTTACTTGAGGCTTTACATGTATTTTCTAATTTGTTGTAAAAATTACTTCGATATTAAGTACTTAAACGTAAACCTTTGTTTGCTCTAGTTTTAATACTTAAGAGTAAATTTAGATCGAATAATTTAAGACAGTGAAGTAGCTTAGCAGCTACTACATTGAACTATAGCTAGTTCAACTTTCATTTATTTACTGTACCTACTTTACTAAATCGGTTAAGTTTTTCAGGATGGAACAAATGGTTCATATTTTGCCTTAGTTTTGCATTAAACACATTACATCATTTAAAGATCATTATGATATTAACCTGTTAGCAAAGATCTTTATTACATTCGCCAAACTTACAAATTAACGATGTAATTTGAGATAAGCGAGTTGAATCAGATTGCATTTCGTGGTTATGGTCGGTTAGCGGGTAAGTATGCGTGACGGGCTTAGGCTGGGTGGGACCGTTTTGTGACATACAGGTACTGTTACACATGCACGTGTAAATGTAAAGTTGCAAATAAATGGCATGCTATTTGCATATATATATAATAATTGAGCATGCTGAAACAAGCATGCTATTAAACAGCATGTGTACCAGTACCTTACTAGTATGATGATCGAACTTAGTGTTGTACCTACGTGTAGAGATGCGTATTTAGTGTTACAGTAGCCATCTTCTATTAAACCTTATGATTTGCCTTAACTCGTAGAGTAATACTCGTAATTTGTCAGATATGCATTAGGAATTCAATTGTATAAAGTTAGCCACTTGTACTGCTATACTGTGTTTTCATCATTACTGACGATGGCAAAGCGTTAGTGAGCGACGGACAAAGTATAAGTACTTAATCAACAGGAAACTTTTTTATATAAAATTGTAGGATATGTTGTCATGTCTAAAAACATGAGCAAGAAATGCCATGCCATGCCCTTACATAGCTCGTAGCTTGAGCACTTGTGAGCATAATGTCGACATGGCTGTAATTACTGATTCTACGTAAAAACTAAATAAAAAACTTAACCCTTTTTCAGGCAGACACCGCCTGACTAACATAATTCAACTGTCGGCCTGAAAAGGATTTTTCAGAATGACTTATTTTTCATTTATCATGAATGACGTTGACATATGGACTTCTGTGTCTGCGTCTAGCTCATCCAGACCAGATAATGTACAGAGTTATATCTGATAGGTAACTTTAATGATTAACATCCACTTAAATGCTTAAACAGGTCTAATTTACTCATTTAGAGTTAAACTTTTACTGCAACAACTTCTTGTTAATTGAACGAGCGAGCGAAGCAAACAAAGTTTTCCTCAGGGCCCAATTTATTTCGTATTGTTCGGATGTCCAGATGTCCGGCTGCCATCCACTACAGTGTGCATTTCTCAACCAATTCTCGTGAAATTTTATGAGCAGGTTTAATATTTATATATTTTTATCATTTCAATTTTACGAGATTAAAAAAAAATACAGGCTCGTGAGTTTTACAGCTCACAGAGCCAATAAATAGTTCTTTTAATAAATGATCCCAAGCTTGGTTCTATAGACACACGAAGACCTCAAATAATCAAACAAGGCAACATCACTTGCATGCCTAATGCGGGATGCGAGGCTATGTGTAGGCCCGCATACATTACGTGCTCCTTAAAAGGAGATCATTACTGAGAACAGACGAACACCTACAAGGAACGTCTCTCAGCTTCCATTCAGTAGCCACTTTGAACGACCGTCAAATCTTTTTGCTATTATTAATTTTTGTTAATAGGTAATTTTATAAAGCAGTTTCTTTGTCGCGTGACTTCCAAGGCACCAATCTTTCCCTGGCATTTCGTTTTTTTTTAATAATATACCTGTTTTGAATAAACCGGTAACATACACGTAAAGCTTATTACAGAGTACACATAATAGTTATTTATGATACAAGTGCGGAAAGTTGGTAATTCCCAACGAGTGGCGATCACCAAAAACACGACCGTCAGGGAGTGTTTTTGATCGACACGAGTTGGGAAATACCTATCCGCACGTGTATCATACAAAATTTTACAATGCAACATGCGAGGAAATTAAAAATTATACAAAAAAGGTGAAATTTGAATTGTCATTAAATCTCATTCTCGCACGCGTGTGGGAATTTTGGCCCGAAATCCATTCCCGCACGGCCGCCCCCCGGCGCGCCGCGCCGTGCCGGCATGGAGGGCTTCCCGTGTTCATGTTGACCCATGTAAAGGCGCACTTTCAGAGCAAGTGCATTGTAAATATCTATTATCTACTTGTTTATTATAAAAGTAGAACAATTACTTCAACATAAAATACGATCCAAGTTTTTATATAGTTTGAAATGTAAAGTTATGTATTCTCAAAAATGCTTCTTTTAAAGTTTCAACCATTTGACGTTGAGATTGTTGAGGGCCTCAAATTCGTGATGGGAATATAAATGACCAATTAATATAGCATCGAGTAAAGGTCGCGGTACTATCGGAATATCAATACCAATAGTAAACAGTGATCGTAAGGTTTTATCGCACCAATACCTACTCGATTGCTCGCTGGATTGTTCTTTAGCATCATGCATCAATGTCCTTTTCAATGCTAATATTGTACAAAATAACTATTACGCTTGTTATACACGGATCTGAAAATACTGTTTTCCATAGAATAGAAATTTGTATCGTGTATGCATGCTTATACTCGTACATACATGAGTACCTATAAAGATATACACAGCACATAACTATTTTCTGCGCTGCATGTTTCTATTATCATTAAGTATGTTTACGTGTGCTACGCCGTAGCGTGTAGCAGCATTTTCAGCCTTGTAGCTGAAATCGCTCGTAGAGGCATGACTCACACGCCGCTGATGGGCCTTGAATGGGTTAATTTAAGCAAACCATAGGTGTACATTAGAAACGGGCAGCTGAATTCAAATTAATGAATCCATTACGTTCTCTCTCAGCCTTTTAGTCGTGAGGTTCATTATTCATAATACACTACGTAAGTACGAATATGTCCGTTCATCTTCTTCATTACGTGTACAGACAACCGAACTGCCTTGACCATGGGCGACTCCCGCGCAGGTATGCGGACCCGTGTCCTTGTGTCAAAATGCTGAGAACACCCGAGTTATTCGCTCATTTACGTTGTTAAGCGATTATTGAGGAGTGGCCGCGGCAATGTTTAACTTGGCTAAGCATTCTTGGCTTCACTTGCTTAAATGCAAGTCAAACAGCGTATGCTTTAATTTTTTGTTAATCATTAGGTATATACTTTCCAGTATTATTTAGCCATAGCGATAATGATCAATATCATTACCTAATGTAAACCAATAATTAATAATATATATAATTTTGGCTTTACTTAGTGTATCTACTCCTAAAACAATCTTTAAAAGTATGGTCTTCTCGGCGATCGGAATTTTAAAACAACAATCAAACTAATGTATTTCTCTTCGAAGTCAAAAGTGCAGTAAAATCCTAAAATAAGGTCAAAAGAATTAGCAAGCTACTCGTCGTGTATCTTGACACAGAATTCTCAAACGTGCTTGGAATCTTGAAAATAAGAATGTTTCTTACCTACTTGCTGCGAGGTAAGCGAGCTTACACTCATTTGTATGATTAAAATCATGTACCTATATGTGTCATGCGATGTGTCGAGGGCCGAATAGTTTTTACATAAGCCCTGATCCTAATTGCATATGAATGAAAGAGGGGCGTTAGTCGTTTCGAAATAAGATTCTAGGATATCGCGCGGCACTTAAGGTTGCGGTTTTGGACGCGTGTCGAATAGAGCAGCAAATATAATCATATTTTGAGCATCTATACCAATGGAGTGGGGAGGGGATAGTTTACATTGTAGGTGGATTTTTTCCATGGTAGGTGTTCTAGAGTCATCTGCAAAGAGGAACTTAACCTATACAATCGCATTCGTTTTCTCTCATTGTATGTGGCCAATTGCTTTTTTTAGGGTTGGTTGCACCAAACCAGCTATAATCGTAAGCGGTGTTCGTTAAAATCTGAAAGTATGGAAAATTTTACAAGTTTCTATGGAATGAACTGCCGGTGCCATATTTTACGTTGATCGGTGTGTAACCGTAAGTTTAAAACAAAAGCACAGCGCTCTCTTTGCTTCGTGGTCTGCGACATTGTCGTCACGTGCAGTGTCGACACGTCGCAGGAATCCAGCCTTGGCTCTATTTGTGAGGGAAATTAGCATGTATTTGTATATTAATAGGTTTGATTATTGGATAATTGAGAGCCAAGGTGGGCCCTTACGAGGGTCTTCTCGCTTGCTAACCGTCTATAGCTTGTCTCTGTAAACAGATTATCGCACCGGAGTAAAAGATGAAATTAAAATTACGAGGTACTAAAGCTGATTGAAAGGTTTGCAATATTACGTGAACGCAGTTTTTTTATTATACATTTTTTCGGTTCTATATTTTATTGGTAAGCGGTCTCATATTGTTAGAATTTGTTAAGGAATAATATTTTTTTATCAAAAAGTCACTATCAGTCCTCTATCTATACTTCTATACTGCTATTATAAAGAGGAAAGATTTGTATTTTTGTTTGTGTGTGTTTATGTTTGTAATGAATGAACTCAAAAACTACTGTGCTGATTTCAAAAATTCTTTCACCATTGGATAGCTAAATTCACCATGAGTGACATAGGCTACTTTTTACCGCGGAAAAATGCTTCATTCCTACTAGTCTTTAACAATATTGTTTATTTCGTGGCAAGTCTCTGTCAGCTAGACGTTTGTATGTCTTTTGACAGCATCGAAAACCAAACAATTGGCAGGAGACGGCTTGACAGAACTGTCAATTGTTTTATTAATTATCTGACAGGTGCCAAGTCAGTCTATTGTTTGTCAATCATCTCAATAGCCACGTCTATCTTTTTCTTGTACGGAGTTGTATATACGATTCTTTGTTACTCAATTAAGCCTTGGACAAACAATATTGTCTCTAGACACCAATATTTTCTCCAAGATACACAATAATCTTATACTTAGACATAACTTTCTTTCTTGAACTAATAAAATCACGACCATTATATTCTGAGAGCGCTTTTTTGGCATCAACACTTTGTAAACAATTTAGGTAACATTTAAAACAATCTGCACTTACAAAATCGACCAGAAACACTGCAAATACCGTGCAGCATATATTCAGGAAACCAAATCACTGGGTTAATCGCTAAAGTGTTGTGTACTATAACTACCGAACGCATAACCGCGTGTTTCCAAGTGTCGGTAAAGCGGGCGCGGCAACCTGTCATAGTTACGTGGACTACTTGTTTGGTTTGATCTTGAATGGTATTTGCATGTTACGCAACCATTGACGACAAATTTCCTAATAAGCTTTCTACATTATTTTTTAACTTCCTCGTTCGGTCCCATACCGGTCGAGTTGTGAAATAAAACAAAAGCAACCGTGTATTTTAATGGCGTTTGCGCTAATGGGAATTACGTAGACAATTAAGCTTCCATATTTAAAAAAGATTGTCAAATAATTGTCATAACTATGGGTAGGCAGGTAACTAATTGTTTTACTTTTCCAGTTCACATTATTATTTTTCATTTCATTTTGTGACTACTTGAGTAGGTAGCCGCATGGCACAAAGGGCATGATTTAAAAAAAGAAACCCTGGAATCTCGACACGGGTGTACAGTTGAAATTAAAGATATGTTTACACTTTTGGACCTTATTCTATTATATACATATCTATATGACGTCTACTGTACATGACCTAACGTTCGTAATTTGGTGAAATAAAATATCAGATAATATAGAATAAACTAAAAAAGATTAAGTAAATTAATTATTCACGATACCAGTAGTGTCACCAAGCTGCGTCACGCGTCACTTGGCTAATCGTATTGTTGCGCTTGCGCAAGGAAAAGCGACACTCGATCGCAGCATCCGAGCGGAGAAAACCGCTTTCACCCGTCCTTATCTAACGTTATCTAACCGCTATTTTTTATATTCTAAAACTTTATGCCAAAGACTCTTTGATTACATTACGTGTTCATGAAACTGTCTGAACTGTTGAAACCTATTATTTTAATATGATAATGTTACTCTCTTTTTTTTTAATTTATATTTGTAGAGCTCTTAGGTGGATGGCATTTTTGTCAATTGATTCGGCTACTATGTTACAGGATCTAGAACAATACTAATGGAAAAATAGTAAATAAATATTATGTCATCTGCAGGTATTTCCTGCGTTTCATTTACTAAGATTATTTGGTGTCGTGACTATAAATTATGTTAATAAATCGATAATATAAATCATTTCTTTTTTGCGCAACTTTTGCGATTGGTCCACGGCCCGACGTGAGACCACTTGCCGAGGAATTAATCTATGCCCATATAATATCGATTAACCGCAGCGTGCGTGATAAATATTTTGAACTAGATTTTTCCATTACTTAATCATCCGGAATTCACTGAATCTAGATTGACTTGCTTTCCAACACATTGGTTAAAAGTAAATAATTAGCCCCTGTCACGCAGGCCAAATTTTTGGCGTATTTACTTGTTAAAATAGCTTATGCACATTCTTTGTGCCATTAATGTCTGGTGATTATCGTAATTTGGAGCGTGTTTTGGTGTCCAGAATGCTGTAATTATTCAATGATTATGTGGATAATTTCTGACTTTAATAAATAACTCACAAAGACCGAAAATGTCATAATTTTTTGAGTTCTATTTTTGCTAATACCGAAGCAATTGGTAAATTACGTGATTGTGATTCAGGCCAAAAAAAAATTGTCAGAACACTACCTTCAAAAAACAATGCTGCGATATTCAGTCAAAGTTAACGGCTCATCATATGACGTTCTGGATTATCTTAACGTTTCCATTTTTCTTTTAAGTATTTGCAAAAAATAGCACATTATCGTCCAAACTGGCTACAAAGACCTCACAAACAAAGCATAATCGACCTTACTATAGGCATGCCGTGGGCGCACCCACGCGGCTGACTCACTGATGCGTGCTCAGAGCTCGTCATAGGACATTATCCAGGGCCATATTAGGCTGCCACCCATTAGGCACCATCAGCTAAAATACTGCCTCTGTTTGACTCGTTATGAGGTAACAAGAAGACAAATATGAATGAATTGTGTAACCGGTTGTGAGAATCGTTATTGATATTGCCATTACGATCGCATCTTGTTTATTTGAATTGATCGTTGTGTTTTCTCTCGCGTTCTTTATGTAAATAAGTTATTAAAGTAAGTTTTATTTCTGTTTCAGATACATGAAGAAACTAAAAAAATATCCTGATGTGGCCAGGTGGGCTTCGAAGATATAGCGACTATTTGGATGAAGAAGAAGTCAAGATAATGGCAATGGTTGATCTGAAAGCTCTCATAATGACAGCTAATACGACAGTTGAGTCGAGAGTTGCTTTCGAGAGGAAATTAGACAAGCTATGTGGTCAATCAGATCGGAATAGGTACAAGCTCGTCTCGAGAAGCAATGTTTCTTAAATTGTATAATAAACTCAATATGGTGGTGTCTTTACTTAAATTACCCCGAAAACCTATACCCAACCCTAATGTTAATGATAGTTAATAGATTTTACTTTTAGGTACAATCGTGTTGCTTGATTTTAATGAAATCTTAAATTATTATCTTCTTAACTCTTTTCATTTTACGTTAAGTAATAATATCCCGAAGCATCCTAAGTTTTAATGTTACCACAGAACAAGGAATGAATTAACATTCTTAACTTTCTGACAATGGCCTCTCGTTGTAATCTTTAAACAGGTTGGTGTGACTCATGTCTTGGAGCCCACAACAACTGAGAATCTACATTGAATGCATTTTCCTGTCCAAATTTATTCGGTAATATCTCACAAAGCATCTATTTTTGGTAAGATTAACATAGATTTTTAGGTGTTCGTGCTATTACGAAAGCCTTATAGGGAAATTACGTCCTCGGTCTTCTAAAGCTATGTATTTCAACGACGCTTAAAAATGACGATATTGAAAAGACACATTTAAGCAACTCGTACCATTTGCATTCGACATCTTACTAATATTATAAATGCTAAAGTTTGGATGTTTGGTTCCACCAATCTGGATGAATTTGCACGAACATAGTTCATAGCCTGGATTAAAATATAGGAAAGCTATTATCCCGGGCCCACGCAGACGAAGTCGTGTGCGGAAGCAAGTACTTTATACGTACGCTTCAAAATAAGTTTGTATTCATTTATCTCGCACGCTTCAAGCAAGTTAATTATAGTCTAATTAGAAGTTAACACATTCACTGCCAAGAATCGCTACGCGCTATTCGCGAATTTTCCTCGCATGTAGCGGAAAGCGACTACCGCGTAGGCGTCCGCTAGGCGGGCTCCTAGCAGTGAAAGTGTTAATCTGACCATTGAAAGCCAAAATCGTCCCTGATTCTAGAAACGTTCCACACATCTAGTTCATTAGAACAGCTGTCGTCATTGGGCAGGCCCTTAAACCTTTGGGTCTGTTGCAATCTTCTTTAGTATTGTTTGGAAGACAAACGTCCTGTGTTATGTCAGAGGTGAGTAATAGAGGTTCAGCCCTGCAAGTGGGACGACACGTAACAGCGATGCTGTGGCACGGCCGTAGGGTTGGCAAATGAGTTTTCGAACATGGAGAAAATAAATTATGAAGTATCTATCACTATGTGTGTGGCCTAACAAAATGAGAAGAAACTAATCAATTTGCATCTTCTTAATACTACTAAATTGTGTTACAAATGAAGTAGTTTAAGTACTCAGCGTAGAGAGCAATGAACGCAATGATAAATAACATTGAATACATTAATCACTGGGGTTTTGAAGTACGTTGGTGCGAGAGGGGGAGGGAGGTTCGCTTAGAAACCCTTTTTCTGGAAAATAATATAATAAAGTAAATGCTAGTCAAGTGTTAAAAGTCCAAATTAGCTTTAAACCAATACCTCGGAAAGTTTACGTTGGCGCACGTTTGTCTGTTGTCCGTACCATCTCCGCAAAACAGGTTTAACGACTAACCTTTATGGTACAGGATGAGCGATGGTAGCTACTAAATATGGTGGTGGATTATAGAGACTCTTAACTGGTTGTATGGGAAGACACCTGTTATTCTAGACCTACTAGATAGTACTCGTATACCTTTCCTGGGCAGCTATATTACAATAGGCAGTGTGCTAGGCTAGGTGTTTAAAATATATTGAAATGTACCTCTGAAAACACAGAGTATCTGAAAGCCTTTTAGCATGTGTCAGCTCTCTCTTTAAATCAGTCACCATATCGAGCTAGGTAAGAGAAAATAAAAAAAATTGTTTATTCCATGATTGTTGAGCCCGACACTCTTGGGTGATTAATTAGGGTTATTCCCACCTGCCACCACTCAACACTATAGGTTTTAGTGATTAACGAATGAAACCATGACAATCAGTCTCAAAACATTCTTCAAAAAAATAATGCATCACATCACATTACAGTGTTACAAATGACTACCTATTTTTGAAAACACGATTATTATAACAAGTTTAATCTCTCTTGTTAATCTTCGCGCGTTTTCTAAATCAACGTCAACTGTAGCTTTATGACGAAGACGATAAGATACATAATAATAAAAGAGGTGCGATTAAAGGTCCATAAAGACGCGTGACGCTCCCTTCGTGAATATTAGCATTTTTATGTGTTGTTTCGCAAACGTGATGAAATGTTGTGTCAACCTGCTAAAGGTCAAATCCCTATTTAATGGTATTCTGTTAACGAATTATTACAAAAAATAACGCAAGATGACCGAGGTACCTCAAAGCTGTTTTACTGTGCGAGGTCATCTTAAGAGAGGAAGCTTGTGATGAGCAACGGGACGTATATAGGCTGATGTTGATGCTGATCGATTTTTCTAATTTGGGTAAGTAGCTAATATTTGAAAATACGGTAAATTATGGTACTAATTGAATAAAAGCGATGTATCGCTTCAATAAGATACAAGAGATTTACCTATAAAGTATCCATATATTGAAACCACAAAAGAGTAAATGAAAAAGACCAATACACAACATACCAGCTTAAACAAACATACGGACTGCCTGATGGTAAACCACCGTAGGCTGTGGACGCTTATCGCGTTGTCTACCTTTCATTGATTTGATGGTTCGTTGTACTGCGAGCTAGAGATAAACATAGGTCCATAGCATCTCAGGATCTCTGATGATCTACAATAATGGGTCTACTCACGCCAAAAAATATTTTACTACAACTATTAGGAACACCAGTAAAAAAGTGGCTAAGCAAGTTCGTAAATTCCTTTTATATCAGTAGATAAAGTTTCATAAAACAAAAGGCAATGTATCTACTGTAGAACTGTAATGAACCATAGCTGTGTCATATCCACATTAGTACCCACACTACAGCTTTGCGCAAGCCCTAGGATCAAAGCTCAGATAGTAAATACACTAATGAGTGTGCCGGTAAATTTGACGCAATGAGACGCGGATCCGTCGTGCGGGTCGTGATCTGCGGATGCGCGGGAGTCGTGATATGTCACCTGTGGTAGCTCGGGGAATTATAGTCGCATACTTAAGGGAATATCTCTGTCTCACATTTTCGTCAGTTACAACTTTCTACGCCTGGAGTGGCGTGCCTGACTTTCTACCCGCTGTAGGGATTCCATTCATAGTCAGTGTAGGTAGATACCAGTAAAGTTATTTAACACCACTGGCGGTTCAGTCATATAAGCTCAACCTACCTAGGTATCTTGTTTTACATTCGAATAGTAGAATAGGCTTAATGAAACTACGTCACTAAGTTAGGTACCGTAAATTGACTTCACAATTAGGTGATAACAAATACCTACTATATATATATATATATATATATACTATACAATCTGGTACCAAAATGGAAATTGAATTCACTGCTCCAGTTATGTGCTACTGGTATTTCTAGCCACAAGACAGGCTACATAATGTCTTCATAAATGGCTTGGAATTTTCTCACAATTTGAACGCAGGAGCCCAGCCCGGTATTAAGCTTAAGTCACAAGTTCGGCCTGAATTGTCATCTAAAAGTGAAGGGCGAGCGTCTGGGCACATATATGGCTGAACCTGTATGTGGGTCAATGCTAACTTATGAATTTAACTAATGCTTAGTTTCAATTATTTATTGATTAGTGATATTAGCTATCGGTGACATACCGGTTTTAAACTGTTATTAGGGTCGTTTCAGGTGTGTCGGCCAGTGCGTAGGTACAGTGTCGAATTATTCACAAGCATACATTTACAGTGCCCCACAAATAGTCGCAACGATATATAATTATGGTGCATTTCATTAAAATTTACGAACATCATTATGTTGGTAGCAAAATAGCGTCCCTTTCATACGCTACCATGTATAAGTAACCTAAAAAAATCGGCCCGGTGCGTGTCGCGCCTCGTTCAGTGTAGGGTTCTGTAGTTACGCTTCCGTTCGCGCGCGCCGTTAAGAGGGGGCGTACCGCCAGGGAAAAATCAGAAATCACCCGCGCGCCCCGCACCTGCCGCGCTGATGCGTCTATTGCTGCCCCGCTCCTTCTCGCATAGTATATGCCCCGACAGTCAGATGAAACATGATGAATACCTATGAATAATAGGCATGATGACTCATGTTCAAATTGATAACGTAGTGATGCTAAATGTATAGTAAACCATCAAATTACCGTAATAAAGTATAAATAATAAAATATAATTAAAATCGTAAAAAGATATGAAACTTGAAAGTTTAGAAAAAAAATTGTTTTAGAAAATGATAATCTTTCATAAAGTAAATACACGCTCGACAGAAAAAATGTTCGTGTAGTTTTGCATGTACTGCACAAATTATTCTAAGAAGCCGGTCGCCGGCCGATCGCTGCGTAATCTTATGGTTGTATTTTGAACTTTAAGGTATACAAGTTAAGGTCGACTTTTAAATATATTATTTCAAAATATACCAAAATATCTACTGGAATGTAATGATACATTCATTCACTGGACGAATATACTGGGTCACAATATTATTGAAATAATTATGTTCACCGTGCTGTCGTGAGAGCACAGAACGTAGTCCTCTCGTCTCAGCGGAGCGATTGCGATTGACTCCGCCCGCGAACGGCAACAGAAGATATACCAAACTGCAAGAAACACGCGACGGGAGAAACAGTATCGCGCTAAATAAAAAAGACCTATACGCCAAATACGTTATACCTCAATAAGTCTGAAAAGGGACTACATAAAAAAACGCCGCTCGTCAAATCACTAGGCAATATCAAGAGCTATTATACACTAAATTTTTACGTAAATTATATGCACGGGAACGGCACACAATTGAAATTAGGTAAAAATAAGACATGTTAACACCCGAGATGTCGACACAACGGGGCCACGCCGTTTCGACGCCTAAATAAAATTGTTCGGTTCATGGCGCATTGGTGTCTACACTGTAATGTTATGTAACCTGTTTTTCAATAAATAAATAAATAAATAAATGTTTTGGCGATTGTTTTCTATCGAGGCAATTTTGGTTTTGTATGGTTTTTTTCAGACAAATAGATTGCAAATATGATGTAGTTTCTGTATGTTCATTTTCCTGGCATTCGCTTTAGTTTGTCATAGGTAAATATTCAATCTAAGAACTCCGACGCCCCCTCTTAAATGGTGCGGTTGCGTCGGCCGAATTCGTACGATTTTTTTCACAGTAGCCATTTAGCAGGCAAGGGGGGGGGGGGGGGGGGGGGGAAATTATAACCTGGTTTCTTTGTTAGCCCTAAAAAACCACTGAGTCAGTCAGTCCTGATTTACTACATTAAACATTCAAGACTTTACGGATTTTTCTTATATCCGTGTATCATTTTAAATCGATAACTCGAACATGCTCTATGCTATGAAGGTGTACTCAATTAAACTTTGTAACTAGCTATGTTATTTTTTTAAGTATAGTTAAAATGTGTAGCGGTGCTTTGAATTTCATGACAGAAATTAAATGATGATTTTTACACAACCGCATATAAGTAGTTTTATTTAACCTTTACCCGACTCTTACCTAATTAATAATAATGCTAGCCGCAGTGTAGAATCATTAAATGATACTCGAAAATAACGTGTCATAATTATTTAATAACACACAAGTGTTATCTTAATATATCAAATGTCTTATGTAAGTGAAGACCTATAATTTTCGCTCTCCTGACCTCGCGCCTCGCGCCTTCAGATGTTTCGGCGTAATAGAATGAACATACTCGTATTATTAGTCGTGAAGACTCACAAAATACAGACACTCACAAAATTACGTTATGTCCCTATGGTTAAATGTAACAACTCTCACACAACAACACTATTTCGTCGTTACTTATGCACGAACTATTTTTCTGTCTGCTTACGTACCTAGATATTCGATGGAAATAACACTATTTTATCAAAATCCACTATTATTTGTCTTTCTGTTTGGTTACGTGAATCGAATTGTAAAATGAAATTACATTTAAAATCATTATAACTCTTTAGAATCCATTCTATAATAGTTATGTCTTTTTATGCGTTAGTTATAATAAACTACGTTCACGTTAATCTCCGCATATTTTATATTCTTTAGTGTACGTATTGTCCATATTTTCTTCATTTAACATACATTTGAAGGTATATTACTATTATGTACTTACGATGTACGTAATCGAGATTAGGAGTCACAAGTGTTTGTGTACAGAAAACAAAGGAAAGGCATAACCTGTCCATTACTCAGACCATTCACTATACTACTGAGTATACAATATAGTAATGACGTCTGTGTTTGCCTATACCTGTGATAGTGATCTTATGTTTTTTGGAAGAATAAAAAAAAGGCAATGGATCTTTTAGAGGTGGGTCCGAGTTGGACTTACGATTGGGGTACTAACTACGTAACTAAGTTTATAAAGTAACTTAGAAAAGATGAAAACCCCCCAACATTTTCATTCCAAAGTCGAATATCTCAAAAACGGCTGAACAGATTTTCATGAAAAATTGCTAAGAACACTTAGGATAAAATTATCTATGACAAAAAAAAACCGAATTTAAATCGGTCCATCAGTTTGGGAGCTACGATACCACAGGCACCGGCCTGACGTACCGACACAGATACACAGACGGACACGTTAAACTCAACACCCCTCTCTTTGCGTCGGGGGTTAATAACATTCTGAATATCATATATAACAACTTAGCTAAGATTTAGTTAAGCACCAGTGGTGCACATTATGATGGTTGGATATGGAGGGTTGGGATCTTCAGAATTAGCCGTCTGTCTTTATATGGCAATTTGTTAGTTTCTTTGGCAGTTTGGTGACACTACGCTGAACCTTCTCCAGTCTCTCAATGTCCTTAGGAAAATAGGAATCCAGCTGCCAATCCCTCAATTTGTCGAACCAGGGGACCGATTTTTGACTTTCGAGCGCTCGAAAATCAAATAAAATTAAATACGTTTGTAGTTTCAAAATGGCCGGCACTTACTTTCTACCAATAGAATTGAATACGAGTGGTTAATACCACTCGTTTTTTAATTTTCTATCGCTATTTCAAAATAGTGTTTCATAATTTTTGACAGTTTTCGAGTGAGAGTCGAGCGCTCAAAAGTCAAAAATCGGTCCCCTGGTGCCCCTCCTATTTGAAATTTTTGAACAATTTTGCTCAAGCGTGCCGGTATTAATTGATTTGACAAGTGGTTGTCATAACTGGCCTATGTCTGCCCGCTATATATATGGAAACCGTTATATAACACTGTCGCGCCCTCTGCCGATCGTAATATCCGTACTCGGATGAGTGATTGGAAAGCCGATATAGACATTATCTGATAATGATGACAACTTTCTCGTGTGTGGAAATTTTAATGCGGAAATCTTGTAAAATCTTGTGGGGGCGAATTGTTTAGTTTGCGAAACCAGATTGTTTATGATATTTTGTGATAATGTAAAAGAGACAAAGAAAGAGAATGACAAAGAGAGTTCGTGATTGATACAACAGATTAAAACTAACAATAAGTAGTACTTAGGTAGCTAGTTCTTTATTGACAGAGTAAGTAGACTTGATACCTAATGTTATAAATAGGTAAACAATGGTATTAACTTTATTTGTCTGATTAATTACTGTTGATTGAGTGTCATATATGTATAAACTCGTAACAAAGAAAAATCCAGTTCAGGTTACCGTCTGAATGATTACAATAACAGACATTTAATTGTGTGGCAGCGTTCCATCAAAATCCAGCATTTGTAACCCCAAATTGGGAATCAGTCAAATCTTTTTACTTTGCAAGATGGTCTTAATTTTTTTATTTTTGAAAATACTTAAATCATAATTGTGTCTAAGCAGCCTTCAAAATGTTCACACCGCATAAGCTGATGCTTAATGTAACAAAATATTGCAAAAACTGAAAACGAACAAGCAACAATGACTTCAATTTACTCATTAATGGGAAAAAAACCTTTGGCACGTTTGAATTGTCTTCACAAAATCTCTAGCCATTGTTCGAAGTGTCCATAAGAAATAGGACAATACCACATTATTTTAAGAAGAACCGCCAATTGTGTCTAATAGGTAGTATGCAAAGAAGTCAATTACCTACATAGTTAATTGTGAAGTAAAAAATTAAACAGTACACTTACCTTTAGATGATCCTTTAGCATTCAGGACGCACAAACACAGGACGATACTGATTTAAAAAAACCTTAAACTAGAAGCTTTCGAAGCATTAAGCTTAGCGCATGAGGTGTAATGAAAGGTGCAACTGGGTATACAATGAATTACATATAAACACGAAAATAAAGTTAAATTTTGTGTTTACTTATACTTTATTACAAACCTTTATCTCTTTCTGAATGTTACAGTACAAATATACACATCGCGAATACAATGCTCGATCCTACCTGAGTGCCTATGTACATTTTAATTTTAAATAATTGGTAACGTTACGGCAATATTAAGATTGTTACAAAACATTAAATAACTACATTACAATATAACCTACGACAATTTGTATCTGAAAGTCTTTGATATACCAAAACAAACTAACAAATTATAATATACATTTTTTGGTATAGAAAAACTTCCATAAACCTAATTTAAAGCTATGAATCTCTAAAAATATGACTACAACGAAACTGCCAAGTCTCTAAAAGTTCTATTTACAAATATAAAGCCAATGAGTAGCAGATACCTGGTTAGATTAACAAACCTTGAAGAGTAAATTTGAATCGTTTATTTTTTATCAACCCTTTCAACGTTCGGACTCGGGGAACCATGCTCTAAGGGTCGGAGTGTAATGTTATTTATGAAATCAGTCATCGGGTTACTATGGCCAGAGAACCGGGCTCAACGGGAACCACATGCAAGAGTCTAAAACTACATTTAGACTAACCCAATTAGGTGTCTCCACTAACCTTTGGTGTTGTACTTTTTCGAGGAACGAATGCTGGCCGCAAACTAGGCCTTATTGGCTTGAAATAAAGTTTTCTTTCTGTAGTCGTTCTGGGTGTTTCTGTGGTAAACGTTTTAGGCGCAGCTTTAGATGTTACTTTAGGTGCATTTGCTTTCTTTCTGAAGTCGACGGGGACATTCTGAGCTCTGTTAGCGGTGAATCGGGACTTGGTAGGATTGAATCCAGAGGTTTTATTACTTTTTAGATTATTAGAGACCACCGTAGCGTTTATCTTTTTGGAAATACGCGGTGTTGGGTTGACTCTAGAGAAGTTTGAAGGTCTAATAATGGGTCTACGAGGGAAACCGAATTTCCGTTTTGCATCTAAGGGGGATATTTTGACAGTCGTAATTTCTTCGGGCATTGTCTCCGTTGTTGATGGTATTTCCGTTGTAGTGGCTGTCTGGGCTTCAGTAGTTAATGTTGTTGACTCAGGAGTCGTTAGTAACTCAATAATAGGGCTTGTATTGACGGCCGCTGTCGTGGACGTGGTCGACATTTTTGTGGTTGTAGATGGACCAACAGACGTTTTCGGTAGCACGGTAATGTTGATCGGGTATTGTATCGTCGATTGATCTAATGACGCTCCTTGAAATTCTTGCCCTTTAGCGAAAGTGATTATGCTCCGACCTACCTCCGGCTTCAAGACTTCTAGTTTGACGATATTAGCATCTTCATTTAGCGAGGGAACCGATGCCGAGTATACAACAAAAGGTTGTGCAGACTTGTCGTCATTCATCCTTCTGGCCATAGCTGGAACCTCGGTTTTAAATAGAGCCTCTAAAGGTAAAGTGGAAGGATCAGTTAGCATGCTTCGTGGTGTGACTATTTCAAAGCTCTTAGCTGCCTTGTTTAATTTGTTTTTCTCGTTTTCATAAGCTGCTGGTACAAATTGCCACTGAGAATATGTACTCTCACTGCTTTTATCTGTTTTCTTATCATCATTGATGTAACTCAAAAAGTCATCACCTTGAATATGTTCTACTCTGTGTTTAGGGACATCGCTTGGCTTATTAGCCTCTTTAGTGATATGTCTGTAAGCTTCGTTGATGCTTTCCGAAGCAACAAGGTTCTCCCTCGGTCCGTCAGCAAAATTGCCCAGGGCTCTGGCATTGCGCCCTTCATCAATTCGTATCGGATTGTCTGGCGGATTTTCAACAGGATATATGTGACCATACTTCGTTAAGTAAATTGGTATTTCATCTTCAAAAATTTTAATGAGACTGAACCTACTTACTTCTCCAATTTTGTCAACCACTGGCTTCTTTTCGATCATGATTTTGCCTTCCTCGATGAGCCGTGATTCGTTGTTTTTGTTCAATCGGTGTTTATCCAATTTAGATGATACCTCGACTACTCGACTTACAGAGAATAATTTATCGTATTGAGTTTTAATTACTGGTGTGACTGTAGGTATAGTCGTTGTTTCAGAAACAGAATCTGTCGTTACCTCAGTACTGCGGTCATCATCTTCTGTTTCAGTTTGAGTTTTAAATGTGGTATCATGAGTACTAGGGTAGTTAGTTGTTTGTTCAGTTTGCTGTAAGTAATCATCAGTACTATTATCAATTTCCATTTCTACTGTAGCTGTCTCGCTTTGAATAGAGTTAGTAGACAGTGTCTCATCACTGTCTGTTAATGTCGTACCAGGACCTTCAGTCACTGTCAAATAATCATCTCCGGTGCTCATGTCAAAGTCATCACTGAATGCATTTGTTGTGGATTCTTCATTATCATCATTAGTGGTTTCTGATCCATCATTTGTGACGCTCTTTTCAGTCGCAGGAGATGTGCCTGGTTTGGTATATCCCTGTGGTACATTTTGTACACGTTTTGCTTTTGGATCAACAGGTTTGTTTGGACTGGTTCTATTGTATATTGACGTTCTGTTTTGAGAACCACCAATTCGTTTAGGCAGTTCAGTAGTGGATGTAGATGTCCTGAAAGTATTTGAGTTAACCACTCGTGGTGCGTATGGTTTTCTTGAGGTCAAAGTACGTTTTTGTGCTTCTTCTGATGCCTCATCTTCATGCACTTCTTCAGAATCTTGAGGGTCATCATCGTTCGATTCCGGTCTTCGGGTAAACAATTTGCTCGGTGGGACAAGTACCAGTTCATTCTCTGGTTCATCTTCGAAGATTTCTTCAGAGTACTCCTCTTCTGGTTCAAGAGTTGTACTGGAAGTAGTGAACGATCGCCTAGTGAAGGTTCTTGAAGAGAATGGCCTCCTGGTGCTAGGTTTGAAGGTATCTTTGTCGACAGTAGCCGGGCTAGTATAAACGCCAGGATTAAATTTTCGGCTGAACGTTCTACTACTTGGTAGGGAACTTGATTCTGTTGTCGAAGTAAATACTCTCTTCAGTGGTCTGTAAGGAACCCTTGACCGTGATGGGGGCGATGTCGCTTGCGTAGTGCTCACAGTAGTTGTTTCTGGTGAGGGCTCTTTTACCTCTTTTACTGGCGGTTCTTCACTAGAAGGCTCAATTGATGGTTGGTTTTCATTTTCTGATAAATTTATCTCTTTTTCGCTTGTTTCAAGGGAAACTTCCGGTTTCGCGTCAATTTGTGGTTCTTCCGCAGGCTTTTCTGAAGTTTCTTCCTCAGCATTACTTTGTTTTGCTAGTGGACCGTCTGTTTTTTGTTCTTCACCACTTGTGTCATTATCTTTGTTCGAGGTATCATTCGCCTTATTTTCATTTTCAACCACTTGTTCATCAAACTCTTTTTCTAACTCAAGAGTGGTTGTAGTAGGCGATTCGGTTGTTAAAGGAATTACTGAAGTTTTTGTTTTCTCTCCGTAGTTGGTGACTGTTTCCGTTGCAGATTCTTTGTTACCGGTGTTTAGAGATCCTATAGACTTGGCTAAAATTTCGGGCTCATCCTCAATTGGTCTTATCTTCTTTCGGATTACTTTACGAATTTTATTCCTTGTCGTTGATGGTTCAGTAAGGGTTTCACTAGGTACTTCCGGAGCAGCAGTAGAAACTGGTCTTCGTCTGATTACTCTAAATTTCTTTTTTCCTGAATCATTAATTGGATTGGTTTCTGTAGAAACTGTACTCTCAGTTGTGGAACTGGTAGGTGTTCTGAGTCGTTTAATAACAATTCTTCCTCTAGGAGTTTCATTTGTTTCATCATCAAGGTTGTCTTCGTGCTCTTTTTCCTCTATAGCACTCTCGGAAAGAGTGATATCTTCATTTTTATCTTCTTCTTCCTCATCAATATCACTAGTCACTATTCGCTGCGTAGTAGATTGACGAGATGGAAATGATACCTTTCTAGCCTGGAACGTCGGCTGCGCAGTGGAGGTCGATGGCCTTACTCTGCCAAATGGCAATCTTGGTGGAATTTTTCTAGTAACTTCTTCATTAACTTGTTCCTCAACATCATCATTATCAACATCTGGTGTAGAGGCGGCAGTAGTTCTAGTAAATGGGCGAGGCGTAAATTTTGTGAATGCCGGTCTTCTTAGTACTAGCGGGGCTTCACTTGTGCTAGGTTCTATGCTTTCAGTCGTACTGCTTTGAAAAAATCTGCCCCTGCCTCTTGGCAAAATACTTGGACGCCTAACATCAAGGGTAGCAGCAGACACCTCACTGTCTTCAGCTTTGTCAGCCACGGTGGTCGACGTTCGTCCCCGGAATCGTCTCGGTGCAAAACTCGGCCTCGGCACGGATGTGGGGGTTTCGATATCACTGTCAATATCTATCGGAGTTAGTGAAATCAACTCATCCTGATTTAAGTGAGGCCTGAACTGCCCTCTCGGAATGGTAGACGCTTCAGCCGGAATCGAGTCATCGGTGGGAGCCTGAAGCCTACCCCTAAACCTCTTCACTGTCCCGATCTCTCCGTTGGCTCTAGTACCTCCGATCTCCCTACTGTCAGGCGTGGTCGACCTGATTTTCCTAGTTAGCTCGGCGGTTTCGTCCGAGTCCGAAGTGATCTCGTTGGGTCTCGCTAAGGGCCGGCGGCGACGCACGAAAGAATAATTCCTGGAACTCACCTGGGTGGTAGAAGGGGCCGCTGTGGTGGTGGTAGTGGTGGTGGAGCCGCGGCGGCGGAGGATGGTGCGGCGAGGGGGCGGGCTCGGCGCCGCCGGGGTGGTGGTCGTGGTGGTCGTGGTGGTGGTCGACGTGGTCGGGGGGTCGGTGACCGCGGTGGTAGGAGCTTCCGGCTCGAGGGTCTCGGGTTCGGGGGAGTTTAGTAAGGACGATATTTGGACGGACAGGACGGTGGTGGGTTCGGGGTTTTCGGGCTCTTCCAGGGGAGGAGAGGTGGTGGAGCGAGCTCTTACTATCGACGTGTACTGCGGCTGGGCTAGAGACGAGGGAGAAGATATTTCTTTTTCTAAAGCCGTCTCTTGGGATTCTTCCTCTCGTGATGTGCTTGGATACCTGCAGACAAATATTGGCAAATGTTATTTTATGTCCAGGGATGTATTACGACAAAATAAAGGTAGTTCGAGTGAATGTATTTATATGTCTATTTATTTATTTGGCACGCTCTGCATCCTAAACGACTTGGTGGATTTTAAAATAAATAAATAAATATTAGGGAACAATCTTACACAAATCGACCTCGTCCCAAACTGCTGCAGTCATGAAATGCTTAGTGGTTAAGCGTACTTACTGGACAGTAGTAGCTTCCTCAGTAGTAGGCCGTTGTCTTCTGATGGTGACGTATTCAGGAGCATTCTCCCGTCTTGCGCTCTTAATGTCTAGCGATTCAGGGGTATCTGACACTGTCACGAATGAAGCTGGGCGTTCGAAAAGTGCGTTCCTGAAATAGACACAAATCTTTAGTGAATTCAACAATAATTGAACTCTACAATATAAGAAAGCATTGTTCTTAAAGGAAAAAAATAATGGAAACCAAAAGTGTGTTTAGATGGACACGGTCACTCTGTGTGTCGCGTGAAGGAATTCGCACACGATACGAGTACGACTTGGGATTGCAGGTTGACAAGTGGTGAAAAAGGATAAGTTTGCTCTTATGTCGGAGGCCATGACTCATTAGGAAGCGAGGAAGCGCAAGCCGCGCAAGAGTCAGTGTGGTACTGCAGAACCGGTTGGTTCCGGTCTTCGGGTTGCCACACCGAGCAAGGCGCTATATGTATCGCGCCTGCATTACTTCGCCACGGCTGATGATGTGGCGGATTACGTTCGTCAGAAGACCAGCTTCTCGCTGAGGGTGTTCCAGCTGTGTTCGCGCCACTATGTGCACTTCAGCTCGTTTGTGGTGCGCGTGCCGCGGCCGCTGCAGGAGACCGTCGCATGTGCTGACTTCTGGCCGAAGGGTGTAGTGTTTCGACGGTTCCGGGGCAATCTGCCGAATCCTACACCGGAGACGACGATGCAACGGGGCCACGCCGTTTCGTCGCCTAATAAATAGTATTATTTGTTGTTTTGGTTTCGTGACGCATTGGTTTGTTACTGTAATGTCACGTAAATGTATTTATCAATAAATAAATAAATAAATAAATAATTAGGGGTCATCGTGCACTCGAACTCATTAGTAACTGAACACCTTGATATCTTGTCGCCTTCACCCGTTTGTCAACTTCGTGAGGCAGTTTAAACATGACATTAAAGGTGTTCAGTCTGTTATTATTTTGTTCGTACCCGACCAGTTTTGCAACTGAAGATGAAAGCGTACCTTGAGGCGGTGTCATCAGCTGTATCCGAGGTGGAGACGCTGGGCCTAGCGCGCCTGATGTTGACGTACTGCAGCGGCTTGGCGGTGGCGGTGGCGGTGGCGGTGGAGCCGAGCCGGCGGTCTTCAGCCTGCACGGGCTGCTCTTCTACCTCCTCTTCGGAGTCCGACTCTTCCGGCGCTAGGGTCGTGGCGGAGCGGGCGCGGTTGATCGATGTGTATCTGATCAAAACAGGTGGTATAGTTAGGGTATACCGTCGACAATGGGTTTGACCAAATCTGCTCTCGACGAAGATCCTCTTATTTGACAGATTAAATCCCAGTGCATGCTTTTACAAATTATCACGCAGTATTCAACATTACATGGACCTTGACCCAGAAAGATACAGAGATATTTGAAGCGTTCGAGATGTGGTGTTGGAGGAGAATTGAGAAAATTTGACTTTATCCGTATGTACTTAATGTAAAGACCGATAAAGACGCATCTCAAGTTGTTATGTAGGGGATGTAGGTATACATACTGTGGCCTGTCCTTCTTCAACAGTTTGTCCTTGTTAGCGGAAGCTTCTAATCCTGCGTTTTGAGGTCCTCTCTGCCTGTTTTGAGTAGCGCTTTCGAAAATGCTGTTGCCTCCTTGCCTGTAAATAAAAAATATAGTATTTCAGTAAAGTTTTATCAATATTTCATCTCTGGTTATACTTATTCTTAACACTCTGTAAAAGGACAAAATTATGGTTGGTTAGGTCGTATCGAGATGTCAAAGACGTTGCTTGTGATCGGCGTAGATGGAAGCCCTACTTTGAGCTACACCGACGAGAGCTTAGTCTTAAATAAGAAAAAGAAGTAGAGGTTATTTCCCGCCAGCCTCATTACCGTAAATATTTCGGGATTGAATCGCCTTGGAAGCTATGGATGCTGTGGCATTAAAGTCAAGTCACAGATGTTAGTTCAAGGACGAGACTGAGAGATAGGTGTGTCTCTCGTTTTGGATCGCGCGACTAGCGATTTTTAGGCACACATACATCTCAAAACAGAACCCTAATAGTTTTGTCTGCTTGTCACTGCCCGTGGCGCGTACATTGAACTATTTAATCAACGTTTTACGTACTTGGTCCTGGCTATGGTCCTCTCCAGAACCTTCTTGTACAAGTTCTTGTTGAAGGACGACGGCGTGGTGGTGATGGCTCCGTTGCCCGATTCAGACAGGTGTAGTTGCTTCTCCAACTGTTCTACACCACCTGGAATTTCAATTGGTTGTTTAATAGTTTCAACTTCATTATTGCCTCCATTCCGTAACTAATTGTGGTCGAGTAATATTTAATTTGGGTTTACCCATGTTAATTTAGAATTCAATTTCGTAGCATGTTTAATTTTTACTCTGAAACTATTGAAGATTAAAAATATAATAATAGGTACATGCATAACATGCATTCCTCGATGGACACAGCTCCATGTCCTCGCAACACTTACTCGTAGTTAATAAGTAAGTCATAATTTTTTGTCGCTAACTATAGATAAATATTCTACATATAGTATATTACTAACACTTATAGCAGCAAGCGTGAAATGAATTATTTGAATAATTAAGGTATCAGAGAACGTACTTTTATGAAACCCTAATTCTGCGATACGTTACGTAACGAATGGTACAGGTCTTCAAGTCCACCAAAATGTTGTTGCAGTTTTTCGCGTATTGATATGTTGAACTCACCGACTTTCTTGATGAGATCGATCAGCTCTTTAATGACCCTGGGGTCTTCAGCGTCAACGTCCACGGAGTCTTCTTCCAACTCTTCCTCGTATTCCTCCTGAAATTAATCAAATTAATTTATTAGGTACACTATTCTACATTCTTTTAAAAGCAAACACGAAAAGTGTCTAATTTTGATCGTTGTAAATCCAAAAATAAACGCCTCGTCCGGCAGTCCCATTCTCTTCCAGCTTTGGCAGTAATGTTTCATTTCAGTCCACTTTTTAGGCGCTAAAATGATCCAATAATTGGATTTCGTATTTTAGTTAAATCAATATCTAAACATTGCTTTTAAACTCCTCTGATTCTACCCAATTTACTAATCACTGCCTCGTATTTGCTAAATATGTATTTACCAGGTTTTATTAAGGGGGTGCATAGGACATTATCACGTGCTTTAAGACGCCGTTCTGACTAGATTAAGAAACAATAAGGTCTGATTTTCAGATATATGATTGCTTATCTGATTTATCAATACATGATTCATGAATTACAAATAAAACTTATCGAAATCCAAAAAAGCCATTCCCGTAAAATGTTGCACCTCTTTTTCTCGTGCGCGGAAGGCTTAAGCGTTTCTCTGTGAAGGGGGCGTAGTCGATTCGAATCAAAGCATTCCCTTAATCAATTAACAGTTAACACTTTCGCAACCGGACTAAAAATAGACCAATTCACCAGAAACGGACAGAATTCGTTAGGCGTGTAAGTTCATACTACTGCCCGCCTGGCGGTCTCGGGCGGCATCTGAGCAAACATTACGAAGTGCCCACTAGGCTGGTTCTTGGTAGCGAAAGTGTTAACGAGAATTTACCTCAGGTTCGGGCGTGGTCGTGGTGGTCGTAGTCCTGAACAATGACGAGCTCTTGGTGCTCAGCTTGATGGGTTTCCTGGTGGTGGTCGCCTCGGTGGTGGCTGCCTTGGTGGTGGGCGGTTTGATGGTGGTGGTAGGCTTCTTGCAGAGCACGTTGCGGGCGAAGTCGCACGAGTCCGCTGCCTTGTTGAAGAAGAGACCTGGAAGCCATCATTATAATTCGTAACTTGGCCACTGCTTTAAACATTCATGGGGAAAACAGGAGTTATCCGTAACTGGAAACTGAAAACGTAGATCTCAATCTTTATTAAGTAACTAGCTGCCCGTCCTGGCTTTGCACGGATTACCCGTTTTCCCGTAGGAATGAAGCATTTTCCCGTAAAAAGTGGCCTATGTTCATCAGGGATAATGTTGGCTTCTCATGGTATTTTTTTTTTCAAATTGGTCCAGTATTTTCGGAGCCTATTCAATAACAAACAAACAATAAAATCTTTCCTCTTTATAATATTAGTGTATATGTAGATTACCGAGACAATCAACATCGTAGTAAACTATTTAAAATTGTCATTGGATCCCGATAGGGCCTCAATCGAACTAGGAAGTCGTACCTGTACACTCGTACGTACGTCGTAGTCGTACCGGTAAGGTTTAGCAGGAACGAGACCGCTTCCGGTTGAAACCACTGTCAAACGAAATCGCATGTTGCTTGCATAGCACTAAAAACTTGACTTACGATTTATAGTAGATTTATACGCTATGATAAGGGATCAACACAATCACATTGCACGCAGAACTGATGGCCGTTGTGGCAGATAGGTTCTCGATTGGCGACCACGTGGCGCAGCGTGGAAGGACCGATGACCTGGTAAAGGTCGCGGGACTCCACTGGATGCGGGTGGCGCAGGACCAGTCATTGTGGCACTCTTTGGGGGAGGCATATGTCCAGCAGTGGAGGACTTTCGGCTGATATGATGATGATGAATGGATCAACAGAGGATGAGATAGTAAAGAAGGAAATAATAAAATAGGATGATGTAACAATTACCAGACGGGCAGGTGAACTGATGGGCCACGATGCCGAGGTTGGAGGGCCCGGAGTCGAGGCACCAGAAGTACTTCTTGCAGTCGCGCGGGTGCTGGAAGAAGCCCTCGTCCGTGCACTTGAAGTCTGCATAAAAAACCATCTGTTAGTATGTACTACGGCATTGGCGAACAAACCTACTGACCGCCTGATGGTAAGAAGACGCCAACCTTATGAAAGCTTCTGACTACACAGAAGTCACAAGCTCGTTGTCGACCCTTTATTGCTTTAACGAGTCCTTGTGTCGAAGGCTAGAGACAAATGCAGGTCCCTGCTCACAAATGACCACATGCTTACAAGAGCCAGTAGTCCATATTGAATATATGACCTACATTGAAACATAGCCGTTTACATGTAGGTAGGCCAGTAAGGTTTATTGACGTAACACCATGCATGGAAAACTCAATGAATTGTATCGACTTTCTTAAGATCCAGATGAAAATGGTCCCCAACATTTAAGTGGAAAGGGCTTTGGACTTTTCGATTCCAGTTCTATAATTCTGATTACACATTAACTTAGGTTAGGCTGTCTTAGTTTCTCATGTTGTCTCATTAATTACACAAGTTTTGTGACGTTTACCTGATCCCGGATCGGGAGTGGTCGGTGGCTCGGGAGTGACGATGTTCCATTTCGGTGTGGTGGTCTTGGGTGAGGAGGCGACGCTCTTTCTGTTGTTGATTTTAGCCCTGAAATGCGACACCAAAATATTAAAAGAGGCAGTTCATAGAAACATATCGGCTGTCTTTCGCTACCATACTCGCACTTACACTGCCGAGTACATTTGCTATTAAAATCGAAGATGAACAAGCTACCATTAGAAAATATACATAGACAAGAACTTGAGAAATAATATTTGGAGTCCATTAATAAACAAACGATACCTATTCATCGTAAAAACTGTATACCAAAATTGCCAAAAATCTAAAATAAATTGGGATTACTAATGCTGTCATAGATCCGAAAATCTGTAAATGTCGGTATATGTGTTTAAAAAAAGTAATGGATAATGCACTTAAGCAATACTCACTTGGCAGCCGAAGGCTTGGCAGTAGTTGTGGTAGTGGCCTTGGGCCTTGGTCGCCTTCTGTTGCCTGAGCTCGAGGGTCGTTCTGATACTACCGCGTTGTCCGTCGACCTGGTCGTCAGAAACAGTAACATTAACAAATGATACGAAATACAACTTATTGCTTGCAAGTATCAGACAACATTTGACATATACGTATTAGCCCTTAGAACGCCAGGCATTGAACAAAAGTGACAAACACAACACATGTTGTGCATAGTCTGCTTACCCTAGTTTAGAGATATAGGCCTCCTTGGCAGCTTCAATGAGTGGGTAGGGCTTCTCGTGACATGTTCCACGGAAATCGTCGTTGTCGATCGACCAGAACATAATACCTGAAAAATCAACGACGGGTTAATGAAGAATAATACATATACTGATTAAATAATCATTGTAGTTATGAGTTGGTTCCAAAAGTGTACGACTTTACTTATAAGTACTTTTGAACGATTAACACGCTCCCTGTCTGGGTACCCCCAATGATGGGCCATGCTCTTCAGAAGTCCATGCTTCCACGATGGGTTCGTAGCTTCGAACTGAAAGCACAGCGGAACGTGCGGCATTGTCAGATCATTTTGTATGGAGACAGTAAAAGGGTTGATATCCATACCCGAGCACATTGGTTGCCCTCATAAGCTACTGGTTCTATCGCGTCCTTGTTGGAATTGATGACAGTCTACTTCTCGTCCTCGATGGAGGATTTGACGTTTGAGTCTTCTTAGCCGCTGGCGTCTAGCAAATGACATACCAATACTTTAAAGTTTGTATACTTTACCTCCTAGTCCGTTTTCTGCCACGTATTCCGCCTTCTTCTGCACAATGTCGATGTCGTCATAGCCCACCCATTGGTTCCCCTTGTAGGCTACTGGTCCCATCGCGTCCTTGTTGGGGTACATGACGGTCCATGGTTCGTCCTCGTCCTCGCTGGAAGATTCGTCGTCGGACTCTTCTTCGTCTGAGCTGATGGCGCGCTTCGTCTTTTTGGCTTTTAATGCTTCGCAAATCTGGAATGTGCAAGGTGATGGTTCAGTATAGCTTCGAATTCATTGGTTCATCAATTAGTCTATAAAAATATATTATGTATTGTACTTTTTTGGCACTTTTTTATTCAATACTGATCATACGCAATTAGTTGTAAAATATGTAGCAGGTACAGTACATTCATGAGAGCCTTTGTTGTCTGGTAGAATACTCTGTGTGATTCTGCATAATCGAATAGCCGAATAGCCAAAATATCAAAGGAACAAAAAAAATGAATCTCTTCCGCTCTATTTGTGAGTATCACCATTTGTCAGGCAAGACTTGTACATGAAATGTGTAAGACTGACGCTATTGACGGGCACGGAACAATGTAATGTGAGCCAACGTTCAGCCATCGTCATCGAGTTGTGCTCGTTACTTCTCGACGCTTGATAACTGCTTGTAGTTAATGTACTTTTGTCCGTGACCGTCGTGCAGTCGATCCCAAATCTTACCTCATAGTAAGCCAAGTATCCCTTCTCCCTGGTCGCATCGCCCTGCTCTCCGGGTCCGTCGGCGGGGGCTCCAATATCCACAGCATCAGGGTTGAACAGCGTGTACGAACGACCGTAGGTCGGTATACCGAGCACAAGCTTGTCGCGGTCGGCGCCATTTTCCAAGTAGAACTTGATCGTGTAGTCCTGGAAATAATAGGAGATCTAATTAGTTAAACGTTTAAATTTATATTGTAAGAAATGGTTGTAATGGCTAATGAAAGATATTCTTGAAAAGACAAGTGCAAATCGACCAGGGCCTGTAACCTATCACATTGATAGGTATATTATAAGAATAGTGACGCCAAGCAGTTGAGTACCCTAGTTATAGTATGTTGTGTCGTTTAAGAATACCACTACCCTCTTTCTTTCTTTAGGTATCGTAAGAGTCTACAATTAGAATAAGGTTGAAGCGTGTTGTAGGCGATAGGCTAGCAGCCTATCACAGCAATATCACACTACCCCGATCTTTTATTGCCCAACAATTTCTGGTGGTAATTAAATAAAATTTCATGTGTTCTGCATATCCCTTTCAGGAATATATGCGTGAGTGTATGTATCAACATCAAATGATAATCAGAAAATAATATTTGAAAAACCCAGTTATATATGCCCGCGGGGTTCGAACCGACGACCATCAGGAGTGCGATTTTTGAATCTACAATTATCTTAAAATTATCACCGATGACTTTTATGTCACCATTTTCCAAAAGCCGTATTTTTGAAAGTCTCACGCTGTTTACCAACATGCAGGAATTTTACAATGTCAGTCAGAGACAATCTTCCCGTTACCTTCCTTTTTACGCAGATGTTGTCCTTAATACCGGTTTTTATTTTCTCATACTATAACTTAAAACAGTTTCAAACGTAAAACGTAGCGTATGTGTCAGTGTCATGTAACTGAAAATTAAAGTTTTGAAACATTCTTGGCAGATGTCACATACGTCAACTGTCAAAAACAATCGCATGGTGATTTCAATTACGAGTGGGTAGGGGCACTCGTAAATCGATATCATAGGTATGACAAATGTAAGTCACCGATGAGTTTCAAAAATACGAACATTCGGAAATCACTCACATCGGTGAGAATTAGTCACTTGGTGAGATTCAAAAATCGATCCCCAGATTTCAAGTCGCGTGCTACCGCTCGGCTACACTAGCGAGAGTGTTAGAACGAGGGTACTTACAATATTGAGTTCGTTGTCGACGCTGTACTCGTTGGGTTCCTCGAGCGGGAACAGCGGCGCGTGGTGGTTGACGGCCGGCTCGAACGCGGAGTGATAGTCGTACGTCAGCAGGTTCATCCAGTCCAGGTACCTGGAAACAACAGAGGCAAAGTGTTGATCATTCAATTCATACTAAGGGTGAGTATTCACGTGAGTTGTGGGCGGTAGTAATTTAGTTTCGCTAACTATTCCAAATCGAATGGAGTTGAAATTCTCTACACATATTAATGTCAGGAGGTGGCAAAGTATCTTATTATGGTACTATTTAGCTAGCTTGGTGGCTGAGAAGGAATGTGTTCATAGGAACCACTAAATTTAAAAAATATAAAACTATAGAGTTAGGGCTCGCCAATTGTCTTCAAGAATATACGACGCCCCATATGAAGAAAAAACGTTTAAATCTGCTTTGAAAGATAAAAGATTTGCGAGGAAGTAATAAATAAATAAATAATAATCTATTCACATAAACAACCGTTGGTTTTACAATGCTTTCTTCTGCCTAACTGCAGGATAGTTTGTTGGCAGAGAATAAGTTTGCAATTCGATCTTCCAATTATTTATTTATCGTATGGCAAATCAGTATTTAGAACCGTGAGATCTTGGAAAAGACAGTACGGTCGCCAGGTTATCTTCCAATCAATTGACAGTATTATTATACTCTTCGCATGGCGCGGTTTGCATGCTGATAAGAAACCATATGTAGCGTGGCCCTTGATTGTAACAGTTATTTAAAACTGACGTACATCTAAAAAGGGGATGATTATACGTAGGTACGTATAATCATCATCGTAGAACCGTATGAAAATCAAGATAATAATAAGCTTTGTCCAAAAACTAGGTAACGGACGGAGTGTGAAAGCATTCCCTCGACGTAAAAACAGGTAACACACTAAACGTTTTTTTCTACATATTGCGTCGAGTTGATTGTGCCCTAATAACTAGTGAGCTAGTGACTAAGCATGTCCATACTTTGTAGATATAGGTAACGACTTTGTCAAAGCTACGTATATGTCAAACATAATGCCGCTGAATGTTGGCGACGACCGTCGTGACTAACTTATTGCAATGTCAGATTACGCACGTCTTTGTTTAATAGCTAATTTCAAACATGATATAGAAAACTACATTTGAATAATATGAATACGCCCAAGGTGGACCGGCATTCCATTAGAGACGCACAAAAACGTTATTAGCATATGATAAGTTTCATAAATGAGCTTTGGTAAGAATACATCTTTTAAACTAATTTGTCAGATGAGGTCAACTTTGCGAGATCCGCGTTAAAGTTTCGTTTGACGTGATATGCATATTTAATTTCTCTCTGTAAGATTTTTTTGTATATACCTACTTACAATTTTAGTTTTTCCTTTGATGCAAGTGAGACAACTTATGCAAAAAAAAACCGGCCAAGTGCGAGTCGGACTCGCGCACCGAGGGTTCCGTACAAACAAGCAAAAGTTGTAGTATGTTTATTACTAAATGATAAATGAAAATGGAATCCGTAACATTACAATGTGGAAAGCTGGGGGAGCATAAAATTAAACAGGGTCACTTTATCATCCTTTAGGCTTTGATTTCCTTGCGAGTAGTTGCGAACGCCAAAATAAGTGGATTACTTAAAAAAATTGCTGTTTCTTTTTATTGTGTTGATATAAAACTGAGTTCACAGGAAAGTACCTTTAGGTTTTGATACCCTTGAGATTATCTATAATACTTATATAATAATATAAATCAGCCTATATACGTCCCCTTCCTGGGCACAGGCCTTCTCCAATGTATGAAAGGGAACGGGCAGTAGTCCCCACGCTGGCCTAGTGCGGGTTGGGGACTTCACATACAACTTTTTCAGTTTTCAATTATGCAACTTATATTGCTATTTCTTATGATTGTGTAGACATAAAACTTTCATTTTGCTACAGCTGAAAGGTATTTGATATGAATTTCAATTTAATACCTCTACGCGTTTACAAGGAAAAAGGTAGTAAGTTTAAAATTTCCAAATTTGTTTTTTGTATGATTTTACAAAAATGTCTACATCATCGTAATTTTTTCTTTGTCTGTGCTATAGGAAGTTTCTTCGTGCCGAGTTTCAAGTTTCTGTGTTAACGGGAAGTACCCATTAGGTTTTGAGTTTGTTGCGAGTACTCAATTTCAAAATATGCGACTTAAATTGCTATTTCTTTTGATTGCGTTGACATAAAAGTTTGGTTTTGCTACATCTGAAATGTCCTATAGTCCTGAGTATTTGACATGAATTTCAATTTAATACCTCCACAAGTTTACGAGGAAAAAGGTATTAAGTTGAAAAAAATTAAAAACTGTTTTTGTATGATTTTACTAAAAATGTCTACTTTTCGTGATTTTTCCTTTGTATGTGTATATGACGTTGCTTCGTGCCAAATTTCAAGTTTCTGAGTTTACGGGAAGTACCCCGTAGGTTTTGCGAGTGTCGAAAAACTCTAAAATTTGCAGCATAAACGACTATATCTTTTCATTGGGTTGACTTTTAAGTTTGATTTTTTCACAGGTCGAAGGGACAATAGACCTGAGTATTTGATATAAATTTCAGCTTGATAGCTCCACGCGTTCCTGAGAAAAATGGTCTTGACAGACAGACAGACAGACGGACAACAAAGTGATCCTATAAGGGTTCCGTTTTTTCCTTTTGAGGTACGGAACCCTAAAAATGAGTAAGCTGTTGAAGTGTTTTTCAAACTGTAGGTAAGTTAAGTTTTTAGAGAGGTAGGGAATGTGATTCGCTCATATTTAGAGCAGCCAAACGGGGGATTACCTTCATCTTACAAAAGACCGCAATCATAATAATGCCACTACTTGCTAAGTGGCATTATTATTATACCCGACAAATAGAGTGTAGTGTTGTGTTCCTAGTAGAGAGTAAGGTTGCCAGATCTCCCGACATATATTTAAGAGTTACCTTCAACGTATGTCAAGAGTTCTGTTATAGCACATTTCGAGATGACTCTTTGTTGCAGGTCTGGGGCACAATCACAAAAAAAAAACACGTTGGCCTCAATTCCGTTTCCTCTAATTAGGTACTGTATTTTTCTAGCTTGACAGCAAACAGACATCGTAATAATCACTTTCCCGTTGCCTTAACCCTACCGGAATCACATTAGCATTATGTTATAACGTTTTTCTAATTATACCTACTTGGTTACTATTATGTTGTTTATATCTTATTACGTGAAGCAAGAGTCACGGTCAGGAGATGTGGGCCGGTGAAACAGAGCATGCGGTGTTGGAGAAAATACAAATATTTGCATTGTTTACTGAGATCGTGAAATGGCTTGAGATTAACACATCGTGTGTACATTTTATATTTGCAGTATTCAGTATTATTAATATTATTCTATTAAACGACTTTAAAAAACGGGAATATATTGACCGCTTACAAAACTTATATTTGTAAGGGAAGGGATAATCATTACATTCCCTTTGATACATGAGAGAAGGCCTGGGGACCGATTTTTGACTTTCGAGCGCTCGCCTCTTTCACTGACAAAAATATGAAACATGGTGTTTTGAACTAGCGACAGTAAATTTAAAAACGCGTTTCATTGACCACTCGTATTCAATTCTATAAGTAGAAAATGCCTGCCATTTTGACACTGCAATAATATTCACTTTTGTTTAATTTTCGAGCGCTCAAAAGTAAAAAATCGGCCCCATGTGCCGAGCAGCAGTGCCACGTGCAATGAATGAAACATTTACAAACTTCTATGTAGAAGTTTTTAACCCGATGTAGACGAGGAAGTGTTTTAAGTTTATCTCGTTTATCTCTCTGTATGTGACATCCTACCTCTCAAATAAAATATCATAACATTGCAGTGTTTAAGTACTTGATTACTCACACTTTGTAACAATGGGATCTTCTTTAGACCCTTTATCATTACCATTAGCCATAAAGCCATTCAGCACATACTTTTAAAATACACCAACTATAAGGACATAATAGGATACCAAGGATTTAATCTCATTCCCTATTCTACGGAGCCAAGATGTAGCAACGACTCAGGGTCGCCGAGGAGCTAAGCCGCTCCCCATTGTGTATTCTCCATTGTGCCCACATTCAAATCAGCTGATCGCGGGTTGCACCATCTTGATAATGACGTGCGGGATGTGTAATTATGGCATGTGGGGCTTGAAATATGGTTCAAAATGAGTTTACTCAACAAAGGGGTTTAACTTGAATCTGGGTTGCATTTAGCTGGTAAGCTGCTGCTGATGTGCTCACATCAAATTTTGTATTTTTTGTCACGCATGCCTTTGGAAACTATTGGGATACAAGAGCTTCAATCTTAAAATTGTGCTTAAAGTGGGAGTGGATTATGATTGGCGAACATTCTACTTTAGGGAAAATTATATACTTAATGCATCAATAAAAGCAATCAAACTTTCACAACATCGATAGAAAACGTTTTCCTCAATGAGCTTTCATTCGAAAATATGCCACACGCAACGACCTTTACGTAACCACAAAGCGAGCTAATTGACACCAATAGTGCTACCAAAATATGGAAATCAGCGCCACTGCGTGTCAGTTAGCGCTACGCATCGTGTAGCTGTAATTACACATGGCGACACGCACGTTCCTTTGACCTAAATGGCCCAAGTCAACGATCATATCTGATCAAATTTGTACTCTGTTGCCGCGCAGTAGCGTTTAAAATAGTTGTAGGTCAAGTAGAGCTTTGCTTTTTGGCGGCTGGTTAAGAGCGACATGTAAATGGGGTTGGGAAAGAATCACACGTTGTTCTAAACCAATGTCAGATTGGGTAAGAGAGTGTGAGTGTGAATGATAAGGTGGGAACTTCGAAGATTGCGTATTGCCTATCTGTAGTAGAATTTACAGGTAGTTGAAGTTTAGGGAGTAGGTACAAGAAATTCGGAATAAATTCAGATTTTTCCAGTGCTTATCTTGGCTGCATCTCTAGGATTCACTTTAAAAGGTTCATTAAAACTTTCAAAAGTGGCTTTCCTATTAACCTACGTATCAATGGTCGCTAAAATGCTGTTGGATATTTGGAAAACTGAAGATAAAATCAGCATAAACAACATTTCCATTACCTACATGTGCTCTATGTTTAAGTAAATCAAGTCACACGTTGTTTCAAATGAAATAACTTGATTATAAAACACGGAACTTGCTACAAACATCCACAATCCATCCATAATGACTGTAATATATGATGATCAATCAACCAATCAATCAATCATAATTACTTGATTCATCAGAACATAACATATACAGCCATATACATGTGAATATTTCTTGAAACTGTTGTCCAATTTTTACTATTTGCGTGCAAAGAAGTTCACATGTCAATCCTTCTTATATTAGCTTAAGTCAATTTTACAGTCTTAGCAGCTATGTATGATGATGATATAATCAATGACGAAGCGATGTCTCAATATTTCACGAAGCATTGTATCAATACGGTTATTGCACTGTATATTTATCAAATATCCATTTATGTTTACAAAAATAAAAGCTCTTACAAGACGGTTCACCAAACGCAAAGTTACGCGCTTAGAAGAAATTCTGATCTGACACTACCTAAGTCCAACTTCATTCAATACAAAAAAAGTATTAATTATGTAGCTGTTCAGATATACAATCATCTTCCGAACCACATAAAACAATCGGAAAAGTTGAGCGTTTTCTCAAACCAACTTAAGACGTACCTAGGTCAGAGACCATTTTACAGCGTAAACGAAATGATTGCCAAATTATTAGACTGAGTATTGTCAATTGTTTAATCTACGTTATTATGCTACCTGGCATGTCTGTTCTGGTGAAGTAGTTTTTTTTTAATGATTCTTGCCTAACACACATTATGGTTTTATGTTATTTTAATCGATAGATTGTGAATAATTGCTAAGTCATCCAAAGATATTTTATTATTCTATGTAGGTATAGTTGTTATGTTAACATCTGACATGTTCTATATTTTTCTTGTATTTTGTTTTGTGTGTGTGTGTGTTTTGATGTATACAATTTTTGCATGGTGTTTATTATTTGAAAGGCAAAATAAATATCTGAATCTGTATCTGAATAAAGCACCACTTACTGGTTCAAAGTCTTCACATCAAATCCCTTCTGAATATACTCGATGCCAGCGGGCACAGCCATTGTGAGCAGGAGCCGCGGCTTGCCAGTCTTCTCGCTCTCTCTCTCGAACTCCTCCCTAAGTTCCTTCACCAGCTTGGAGTAGTTCTCTCTGTCTTTCGGCTTGCCTCCGTCGCGGAAGGCGGGGTACTCCCAGTCAAGGTCGAGACCGTCGAAGTGGTTCTGTCTGAGGAACTGTGGAAGAGACGTTCGAAATTCAATATTATGTTGTAGAAATAAGATTAATAATTTACAAAATAGTTAGGGGGAGATGAATATAAAATGGGTAATGTTTAAAATTGTGTATTTTACTCGACTAGGGATGAAGGAGGAACGTTTTTTGAGTAGGTACCTATAGGTATATGTATGTCTATATTTTTGGCTTACTCTGCCGCATAAACGACTTGATGGATTTTAACAAGAAAAGATGTTGTAAGATTTCTTTTAAACGTGGGCTATGCTATAGCTGACATAGATGCTTGTGGCATACGCTATGCTATATCATTACAGAATTTGTTAATATGCAAACTGTTTTTTTTATATTATGACGGTGGCAAACAAGCATACAGTCTTACAAACATACAGCTTGCGATTCCAGAAGAAATACAAGCGCGTTGCCGCCCATTTATTGATTTAAGGATTCGTTGTGTTAATAGCTAGAGAATATATGCGATATTGGGCATTGTTCGTACTTATAGTTACCCATGTTATGAATAAAATAGATAAAGGTACATTCAATACTATCCCAACTAAGATTGATATCTAACTAGTACCTACCAGTATTACTCATTTTAATGGCCATCGAGGTACACTTAGCAGGCTAATGCTGGTCATTTTAGGTCCACGGCAGCTATAGTAATAGTGGCTCGTAGAAAGGGGCAGTACTGCTGGTGAAAGTGGTACAGTCGGCCTCGGAAACCTTTGCAACTCTATAGTACACAAGGAATAACGTAAGGAATTGACATAACGTCAATTCCTTACGCTATGTCAATTCAAAACTAGTAGCTTAACCTTAGCTCAAAACTAGTTTTATAAACTAGTTTAGATTAGATAGATATTCATTAAATTGGTTTGGTTCGAAAGGGCGAAAGAAATGAGACGGCCAAAACGTTACTTCTACGAAATCAAGAGATACCTTACCTACCTATTGTATAATATCGAATGAATAATCTTCCATCCTCCTAGCGCTATTCCCGGGAATGCCCCGAAAGGAGCCCGGGGTCCGCTTTGACACCTAATCCCAAGATTTGGCATAAGCACTAGTTTTACGAAAGCGACTGCCATCTGACCTTCCAACCCAGAGGGAAAACTAGACCTTATTGGGATTAGACCGGTTTCCTCACGATGTTTTCCTTCACCGAAAAGCTAACGGTAAATATTCCGTACATAAGTTCCGAAAACTCATTGGTACGAGCCGGGATTCGAACCCACGACCGCCGCTTGACAGCCGCATGCCTGAACCACTAGGCTACCGTAGCTCTTCCATCACTATAAAACACACGTGATGATGGAGTCTACAAACTCATGCGCTCATAAAATATACCATAAAGAAAAAAAAACGAAATGTATCAGGTTTTGGGGAAAACCGAACTCTACAAAAGAGCCAAACAAAAAAAACTAGTCTCAAATGGCAAAAACTAAATCGCTCTCGTAATAGTGAAATGGAAGCCTAAACTTGTCTTGTTGACTGTACCTACTTGTAGAGCTGTCAAAGCAAAGAGACACTTAATTAAACGGTGGTAATATTTCATTTTATTACAGCTTTATCGTGGCTAATTTTTTATTAATTTTTTGTTCACTTAAATATATTATATGGATGTGGGACACAAAACCAACGTTATGCATAGGTACACTGAAAAAACAAATTATATTTATTCTTTGACTAGGTACTTAGGTTGTATTTGTATTTATATGACTACTATCTTCTGCCCGCGACTCCGTCCGCGTGGAACTCGTTTATAGCGTAGATCCATACAAAATTTCACCCCCCTTTTCACCTACTTGGGGGATGATCTTATGTCCTTCTCCGGGACTATTTCTATATCAAGTTTTATCAAAATCGTTTCAGCGGTTTAAGCGTGAAGAGGTAACAGACAGACAGACAGACACACTTTCGCATTCATGTTTACTTGTATGATAAGTTTACTTTAAAAAATTCACGGAACATAGTTCAATAAAAACCGACCAAGTGCGTGTCGAGCCACGCGCAGTGTAGGGTTTTATAGTTGCTTGTCTGTCTTTGTTATATCGACACGCACGCGCCAAGTAAATGGAGCGGTTGCGTCGGCCGTTTTTGTACGAAACTGGCCTTTTCAATTACATTTTAAGTTGGTCGACTATTGCTCGGTAACCAGTAATGTCTACTTAGCCGTGATAGTTTTTCTTTTAAATTCCTTATACTTACTACTGCCACGATTTTTTTCACATTCCCAGAAGCAGCCATTCAGCCGGCAGGGGGTGGGGACACTTGATATGAACAAAAATTTTGGCAATACCACACAAATGGACTACTAAGTTGGAAAATAGTTCTTAGAAACCCTGATTTTGAACAAGCAAAAATAAATTACATACCTACCCACTTTACGTGTGGGGTGTAGGAGGGTAGCCGTCTAGTGGCATAACAACCATTGTCATAATATTGATTGTCATACAACATTACGCATAAAGTTGATGCTCATTTTTTTTTGGCATAAATTATACTATTGCATAATTGTTCCCTGTCATAATTATACGGATGAATCCGTATAATTATGACAGGGAATAATTTGTTTAACCATAATGTAGAATGTCATACATTTATTTAGTCACAATATTCATAATTATAATTATTTTTAGTAATAGTTGTAAATGTCATACATTTATCAAGCCATAATATTGATGATTTGGGATTTGATCAAAAAACAAAACAAAGGGTGGCCGTCTAATAAACTTTTCTCTGAGATCAACCAATGCTACTAGTGGTGTATAAAGTTCAAATTTTCACGTAGGCAGTAGGGAACAGGGACTTAGCGGCAAAAACCGACTCGGATCGCGGATAGGTTAGGTTAGGTTATGCGAGGTTATTTTTATATAAAAGAGCGGAAAAACATGTTATTAGATAAAACTTGTTTGTAAACTTTTATACTGATCGCCCTTTGCTACTGTGACCCAACATAAAAGACAACTTTGTAAGTTACTTGCTTCTGATTCGAGATCATCATTTACTATTAAGAAAAACAGCATTATGCGTTTTGCAGTTTATGCGTTTATACAGTATGGTTAAATTGTTTTATGAGCAAACAATCTATGTCCATTATAAAGTACGCTTAAATAATTTTATGCGCATCAAATTTATGCGTATTACACAATATGTTCTTAAACATTATGACTAAAAACGTTATGCGCATAAATGTATGACTATTTACAGTTATGCGTAATGATGAGTATGACGAATCCACGTATGCCTACCAAAAATATGACTTTAAACTTTATGCAACCCGACCCCTACCCGTCACTGAGCTAAGCTGCAGACGGACAGACGGACATGGTGAAACTGTAAGGGTTCCTTGTTGACTACGGAACCATAAAAATGAAGCTATTTGACATAGAATGTGAGTTTTCGCATGAACATATGCCTGCTTATAAGCTTATAGGGAGAGATATAAATAGACTGAGGATATATAGGGTTCACAATTGCAATTTCATAAGAAAAACAAATTATTGAAAAACTTTTGACTAATGTATAAACATTATCGTTTAAAACTACTGAATAGTACATAATTGTCAACAAATGAACTAGTCACGTTTTTAATTTGATTTTTAATATTTGTCACGTAAATTAAGGATATTCTACTATGCATCTCAAAATGTATACGCATATATCATTTCGTAACAGACCGCCATCGGTACCAGAATGCCACTTTGTCTATGTTCAGCCAGACTGGCATCTCGTCAGTGTTGAAATAGGACCCGTTCCCGTCCATTACCTAACCGACATCGACAAACCGAGTTCGAATGTTAAATACATTACTCACTGGAGAACGATTAGTTTAGTAAGTAGTTGTACTCACAGTTACCTATTACAATATCGAAATATGTTTGACCGATGATTCATTTGGCAAATTTTCATTTGACCGAATGCATTTTTTTCAGAGACCGTGAAGTTTTCAGTATTTTCATAAAACAAACCTAACCTAACCTAATGGGTTCTATGCGTTACTATTTTCAAAAGCTTGGAATTGTCAATGGTTCCTGAAAAAAATGCATTCGTTCAAATGAAAATTTGGCAAATGAATCATCGGTCAAACATATTTCGATACTGTGATAGGTTACCTATCATCATCATCATCATCATCGTCATCATCATCACCATCATCATCATCATCATCATCATCATCACCATCATCATCATCAGGTTACCTATGCTCACCTATATTTAATTTATACAGTCACAGATATCTGCCATAACAAGGAAGGAAAAATAAATCTGAAACGTTAACGGGTCTGGAAATATAGAGTCCTGTCAGATATTTATGCACGCTTTGTGGTGGCAGATCTATATGCTGGTGACTAAAATCGCAAACTATTTATTTAGTTTGACTAAAATATGAACGTCTTAATGTAAAATGAAGCATAATTAAGAAGATAATTAAGTACCTACGTTCAAGATTTTTATTCGAAAAATGTTCTGATGCATCTTTATAATTTTATTTAACTAGTGCCTTTTATGTCCATTTACGTATAATTGTTACAAAGTAAAGTATCAATCTCGGAGTTCTAATCGTAGCCCCCTGTATGAACCCCCTTTAAAGGGAGCCGAAAACGTTTTGTTAACAGATATGAAGTACCAATACTTCAATACCTTCATTAGAGTTCCACCCTTTACTGGTGGATACAATGATGACCCATTTAGTAAGTACCTAGTAACTGTATTAAGCTATATCGCCATTATATAAATTAATCTTGAATTCGATTCCATCATACACAATTAGTAATAAGGTCTAATGCATAACGAATGCATAGACTCAGTGCATTGACCAATTCGACTTGGAATAGGAAATAACTGAATCGTACTGCAATTTCCTCGACGGAAGATAGAAATCGACGGACTTCCGAACAATGTACGAGAACTGGCTCAACCCAGGCTTATTAGGGCCTATTAGTGATAGAAATGTCCGTAGCAAATATCTCCGATCTTAGGACATAATTAGCGACAACTTTATCTAATGTAAAATCTATCTTCAAATGTACTTATCGTACTAATATTATAAATAAAAAGTTTGGATGTTTGTTATTCAATTACGCACGGCTCAATAGATATGGATGAAATTTTGCAAGATTATAGATTATAGCCTGGATTACAAGATAAGATAGATTTTATGTTGTGTTCACGCAGACGAAGTTCCGGGCGGAAGCTAGTTTAAGATCAATTTTGTTCCACTGGACGAGTATGGACTAAATTTTCTTCAGGTTATAGATTTTCCCTCTCAATATCAATTATGATCATGTCGATGAAATAATTCACTGCCGAAACTAAAAATTATGAAACTGTCTAAAGAAAAAAATTGCAAAATGTACATTATATTAGATATTGCCACGTTGGTAATGTGAATGAAACTAGCGAGGCGAAAGCCTCATCGGGTTTACCCTATACACCGACTCTCATTATTTTTTATACGCCGCGTAACCACGTAATCTCGATCTCATATTTTTCATCTTAATTATATCGACTAGTTTTTTCCCGGTGAGTGACATATTCATTGATTGATTGAACCGGATACTTTGTGCAAAAAGCCTTATGAAAGTACGATTATTTTACCAATTAAGGGGGACCGCTTTACGTAACAGATTTGACACGATGATGTGAGCTTTTTATAGATACATCATTAGATTCGCAAATAATGGCCGTCATAATCAGATCAGATTGTATACGAGGTACAGTTAAAGTGTTGCCTTTCCTGGCTTTCTTCGAGGTAACCATCACGTGGTGCCCTCGTTCCAGCCGCCGATGGCCAGCATTGTTCAGGTTCTTGTAGCGTGTGTTCAGGTTACAGTTACCTTGATAGCGTTCCGTACGAACTCCTTCCTAGCCGCCTTCGAGGCGACCATGGGCGAGAAGCGTGAGGAGCCTTCGTCCCAGCCTCCGATTGCTAGCATGGTTCAGGTTCTAGTAGATTATCTTCAGGTTACAGTTACCTTGATAGCGTTCCGTATGAACTCCTTCCTAGCCGCCTTCGAGGCGACCATGGGCGAGAAGCGCTAGGAACCCTCGTTCCAGCCGCCGATGGCCAGCATTGTTCAGGTTCTTGTAGCGTGTGTTCAGGTTACAGTTACCTTGATAGCGTTCCGTATGAACTCCTTTCTAGCCGCCTTCGAGGCGACCATGGGCGAGAAGCGCTAGGAACCCTCGTTCCAGCCGCCGATGGCCAGCATTGTTCAGGTTCTTGTAGCGTGTGTTCAGGTTACAGTTACCTTGATAGCGTTCCGTATGAACTCCTTCCTAGCCGCCTTCGAGGCGACCATGGGCGAGAAGCGCTAGGAACCCTCGTTCCAGCCGCCGATGGCCAGCATTGTTCAGGTTCTTGTAGCGTGTGTTCAGGTTACAGTTACCTTGATAGCGTTCCGTACGAACTCCTTCCTAGCCGCCTTCGAGGCGACCATGGGCGAGAAGCGTGAGGAGCCTTCGTCCCAGCCTCCGATTGCTAGCATGGTTCAGGTTCTAGTAGATTATCTTCAGGTTACAGTTACCTTGATAGCGTTCCGTATGAACTCCTTCCTAGCCGCCTTCGAGGCGACCATGGGCGAGAAGCGCTAGGAACCCTCGTTCCAGCCGCCGATGGCCAGCATTGTTCAGGTTCTTGTAGCGTGTGTTCAGGTTACAGTTACCTTGATAGCGTTCCGTATGAACTCCTTCCTAGCCGCCTTCGAGGCGACCATGGGCGAGAAGCGCTAGGAACCCTCGTTCCAGCCGCCGATGGCCAGCATTGTTCAGGTTCTTGTAGCGTGTGTTCAGGTTACAGTTACCTTGATAGCGTTCCGTACGAACTCCTTCCTAGCCGCCTTCGAGGCGACCATGGGCGAGAAGCGTGAGGAGCCTTCGTTCCAGCCACCGATGGCCAGCATGGTCTTAAGGTTCTTGTTGTATGTCTTCAGACCCGTGAATTTGGCGTATCCACCTAAAATTAGAAATAGGTTAATAGAGATTCGTGATTAAGTATAGACAGATAATACTTAGAAAAAAAATTGCTGCATTTTGTATTTGTCGGGTTGTATGCAAAACTTTGTCTCATAATTTGATTTGCGAGGCGTGGCTAGGCTTTAAAAGTTGACTTTATTCAAAAATAATGACATACTCGTAATTAAACTTCATGCAAGCTGCTATAATATTAAATTTGTTGTAATATCTGAGTATAAAAACGGCATGCTCGATTTAGAAGTCGATAATGAAATTACGATACCATTCGTTTGAAGTACAAACTAAGTTGAATCCAAAACTGTGGCTGAAATTTATAATTTGTACATTAAATATCTTCTATAAATCTTTATAAAACACTCATACATTTCCATTAATCATATATAAAAGGAGCAGGACCAAATTAAAAAATGCAATCCGGATTAAAGGCTTCGTCAGGTTGACAAAAAACTATGAACCAAACATTAATTAATATTCACCTTTCTCAATATCCTGGTACTTGTCGAAGGGCTTGAGCGTGTTGTCCTTGGTGAACCCTCCGAAGGCGTAGACGAGATGCGTGCACAGGTAAGGGTTGATGTTCTGCGGGTTGAAGCGCGCCGTGCCCGGCCGGTACACCGACCAGTTCGTGTAGTAGCACACCACGCGGGGCCCGCTCGACGCGGCTGTGGAGGGGGCACATACTCGTATTTATTACTCATGTTCAAGTTGAACATGTATAACTATTTTAGCTCCCGAGGATGAAGGACCGTTTTTGTTTTTAGCTGGCGATTCAACGGATCCCCAAATCAATAAAGCTCTCAACTGTTTTTAGTGACAAATTTCACAAGACGAAAAATTATGGCACAATCTATGGGTTATTGCATTAGTTACTAAATATAATAGATACAGATAACACTTAGTGTTACTATTTAAGTAGGTATACGGAATTCGCAAGGAAGTCGAACCTAATACTTATTTAAAAACATTTACTGTGAATAATTTATGTCTAAAATTTACATAAAACTAAATTAAATAATGGACCTCTAGATTTTATTACACATCTTTGTTAAGTTATTATGTTATAATGACTTCTCTAAACTTGAATAAATCATGGCTGTTACATGTGCCTAAATGTGTATACTTGAAGGCTAATATCATGTATGCCATACGATTAAAAAAATGTCCATAACATCAGAGCTACTATTATATGGATTAACCAGAAAGTTATATGATCTTTATTAAGTATACAAATGTTATAAATGGAGTATGATGTATTGCATACTCCAGGAAAAATATACGATTTCGGAAAACATTCACTTCAATTAGCGTGGGTTTTGTTTATTTCGTTTTAAATCGATATTCTAAGAGGCATTATTAAAGAATCCTACAAAAAAAATATCCGGAAGTAACTATTTATATATAGATTTAAATATTGATTGTTTTTGTATGATTTATCTTGAATATAAATTGACCAAAATAAAGATTATGCTATTAGTGCGCGATTGCTTACTGTGCGTAATGTACGCTAAGTCACGCCAAGTTTAACTCTGGCTATAGATTTCTTGGTGTTAGTTTATTTCTATGAGTGAGAACCTGTACGCTTACCGTGAGTTTGGCAATTACGGCTTACGCTAACGAGTATCGAGTTTACTATCTGTGCATCCCGCTCGTACTGTCAAAGTGCAATAGAGATGCACAGATAGAAAACTCGATACTCGTTAGCGTAAGCCGTCATTGTCAAACTCATGGTAAGCGTACTGAATTGGTTATATGGTTTTATTATTGTGTCTATAAATATGTTGCGCTATTGGTTTTCCATGTATTAATATATATAAATAAATACCCATTATTATTCAGTTGCCATTTTTTTGAGCTGATATTTTGTTGGATTTTGTCTGTAGGTTATTTACATTTAAAATTCGATGTATCCGTTACACAGAAAATATCAGCAATTACAAATTATTTCCAAATTTGGAATTTTTTCCATAAATACTAAGTCAATAAAATTATTGGACCAGCAGTGGAAAGAGACTGAATAAATGTATTCCTGGCTAAATTAATATCTTGAATAGTAAGTGTACTTTTGAAGATGGACAAAATTGCAGTGCAACCAGGACCTTTTGGGTCAGACACTCGCGACGTCTCCGGGTCAATGGCCTGATGAGCCACATTACTTGTTTATATTTACCGATGTCGTGACGAATAGGTAGTCATCAGCACTGTGCAGCGCGATGAAAAAACTAATTTCAAGATATTTTTTCTGTTAAAATAGGGAGAGTAGGGGAGAGTGGGGTTCACTTTTTTTTGTGACTGATGATTTCGTCCCACTCCATATACAATTTAGGACAAGACGGCAAAATGCATAACAATTTTAGGAGGATGAAAAGAAGAAGATAGAGAAGTATGAATTACCTGGTGTTGCGAATGTGAGAACGGCTATCACTAGCGATAGCCATGTTGTCACTTCCTGCGGACAAAAGAAAAAACTATCAAAATGTGGTAATTAATTAAATAGTATATAATACAAAAATAAAAGAATCGTCGGTCGTCCAAGGTCACGAGGGAGCGATTACGGGCTGAAAACTTGCTGAAATTATGATGGTCTTAAGGTAAGGGTTTTACAAGTATATTATGTTTGTCTAGCTTATGTAGAATACATCTACATGCTTCAAATTTCCTATAGGCTGTTATGTAATGACCGACCTCGGTTGTAGTATGATTTTCGCTTGGTATTACCCATCCCTTTCTGACAAGTATGTAAGTGTGGAAAAGCTTATTATACATCATTTGAGATAATCAAGACCAGCATTAGTCCACTTTGCATAATGTTTGGTTTCGTAACTATTTGGTCATGCTACGCAGGTTATGATTATGCTGTCATGTCAAAAAACTGCAATATTCCTAAGGATCATATAAGAAATTCGCATTTGGTCGCTCATAATACTATTAGCGTGCTGTCGAAGAATGACCTTTTCTTTTAGCGCAGGTCAATTGACCAATTGCATAAGGCAACCTTATAAATAGAAGCCGGATTACTCGAATTACATTTATTAGGGTAAGTAAGGTGTAAAGTGCATTCACCCTTACTTGTCTTATTTGGTAAACAACATTCTAACCTCACCAAATAAGACAAGTAAGGATGAATGCACTTTAGCGCCGATACAACATCAATTAAGCTCAGTGTGTAAGGATATAGGTAGCCAATGGTAATAGCTTTGCTTGGTTATATCAGGTGATGTAGAAGCAGAGCATTGTATAGAGCAGATATTTTTTCAGAATTGGGATGTGCATTTTATTTCCAAATCCATGAGTGTACATTCCAGCATAGGTACTATTGCAATTAGATAACAAAATAAATCCATTTTTCTACTCCGCTACGACACCGTTTTTCACTGCTTCGTCACGAAACGGAACGAAGACACTGTGACATAGGATACCTGTTACTGTACACTCAACACGTTCTTTTTGTAATAGCTCTCGGCTTTCACATTATTCGTCAGGTTTGGCAGTTCATCATCTTTCACCTCGCCAGTCACCTGTCAAAGTGAACGACCCGTCTTTCCGTGCGCCCGCCCGTGTCAACTTGCACAAAAACGAAGTGACCTACGTCATCCGCGCCAGCCTCACGCAAGTTTCCGTTGCCACAATGCACAATGCAATTTCTTGCGTTTGAGTTGAAAAATACACCACTTTGCATATAATGCTAGTTGACAATGTTAATGTGTTTAGCGAAATAGTCGAAAAGGTTATTGGCCTGATAGTTCAGAAAACGTGGAAGTGTCTTAGGTAGATATCTTAAATACCATCGTTGGGTTTAGAATCCAGCATCAAGCTTTCGTTAAGGTCATCTTTTTTGACATACCTTAGTACGATTGAAATAACTACCTAGTAAAGAAACTTGCAAGTCAGGTTGTAGGTAATCTATGTCACAAAATACTCATGACAGCCGTAGCTTGAAGATGTGGCACACCAACCAAAGTCCATATATCAAAAACAGAAATCTGCGAATTCCAAGTTTGACATAAATACCTAATAGATCTATCACTTAATGGAATCTAGCAGATTGGAATCCTAGAAATTGACTCAATAATGTTTCGGGCTTATTTCTATGCACGTATCCTCCCATCTACTTGTTTTTTTTACTCAAACGCATATAGGAAGGAAATCCACTTGCAACGCCAAAAATTATCCAAACACCACATATCCTTATTGTTCTTGGACAATGCCCTATTTGTTATTCCGTCCTCCGCGCCGTCAACTATGGTCCCGGCAGCTAGCGCGGGTAGCGGAACAATTACTTTACTGTTACGAAACTGCTTGAATATGCATGACAATTATATGAAATAAGAAATATGGAACGCTGGGTCGCAATATAAGTAACGGTCGCCATATAACAAGCGCCGTGGTTCTGATTTATCGTGATAGTGAAAATGTGTCCTAAAGTGATCTTCGACGGCAAATTATGAAAGTGTCATCATTGAAGCACCATTCCCCCTTAGAAGTCAGCCGAGCATGTTGACTCAGATAAAATCGAGCCTCATGCATAGACGGATATCTTCATATTCGTTTTTATTGAAATACCTTTGCAAAACGCTCTTAACAAACCAATAAAAGTGCAAAATTCTATGCCGACATTGCTAAATAAATCCTACAGCGTTCTAATTCGAATCTGGTTCGAATACAGGATACCTAAGTTAAAATACTGGTCATTACGATGTATGTGTTCCGTAGTCCCTATGGGGTGAGGAATGCCTTGCGAAAGATGGCCGGTCAAGCTCTTTATTTGAATGTGCGCTACGTTCCACGAATATTATATAAATGGTTATCGTTTACTGAGAACTTTGAAGGGTGAGCGGAAATAATATGTAAGCGTAAGCGTTACTACTAAGCTTGGACTACATATAATAAATATGATCTAATACTTATAATGCAAAATATGCCTATTCTCTCGCTCAACCTCTAAAATTGATGAATACCTTTTGTAGGACACTGTCACGTGATCATTGCATCAAATAAAAATACATTTAGAAATTTTAGAAGGATTTAAAATACCATATGATGGTAGAAAAATGAAAAACAGAACTGGTGCCAGCAATCGTGGCCAGTTACATGAACATCAATAATCAATATTACAGGATATTATTTTGGTACAAATACTGCTAACCAACAAAAACTGAATGAGTTATTGGATACATACAATATAATTCCTAGCAAGATTGAGGGCAAAAAACAATCGCGCGTCACATAAAGTGAATGTCAAGGTCTTCGGTATATCGTGCCTCGGAATTGTCATTTGTGGTTAACTGACTGTACATATATGAAATATAATATGTATAATTCGTGATTTAAAACACGTGTATCTAATTCAAAGTGATCACAAACCGGTCTTAACCGCATGGCTTAAGATAATTAGTTTCTTTTAGAAATCATAAATAAAAGTACATATAGGTATAAACTAATCATTTAACAATATAAACAGTACGTTATCAATATGATGTTAAAATCAAACTTCGCATACAGTATATTTCACTTTTATTTCGCATTTTCCAAATCCGCAAAACACCAGCAAAAGTAAATGATGAGCGCGTTGATGTCTCATATATCGCTTAGGATAAAACATCCGTTTCATAGCGTTCTGACCAGGATAGAAGACTGTTTTATTCGCCTCGTTCCTTTTGTATGTTTATTATCTCCTTTACAAGCTAAGTATAATGAACAGTTCATTGTACGATTTGACGTAGCACCTCTTTTAGACAGGCTCTCATATTGAGCCACAGCGACCCGACACGGCGAGTCGTTAACCCATTCTCGCTATTATAGACAAGGATGTCAGTAATCACAAGTCTCGGCGCGTCTGACCCAATCTGCAGGAAGCCAGGCCACGCAGCGAAATGTTAACAATTAAACTAAATCATAACTGTAACATAACCGTTAGGTGCGTTCGCGCAACCGCCACGTAATCGCTCGATGCACCGTTTACGTGCTAGGCCAGCTGTTCGATAGTTGCATGCCGAAAAAGGCTATACTGCTGCACTATAAGCCATACTAACATACCTACTCAAATGCAGATTATGAAGTGTTCCGTACCAAAGTTGGTCGAACAGAACACATGCATGTTTAGCATGGAGATTTAATTGTTAATGCATTTGTTACACAGGATCTGGCGCTCCATTATAGGATGAGCAATGAAAAAGTTTATACCAGATTTCAAAAGGGCATGGCTTGGTCTGTGTAGACAGAATACGAAAGCTTAAGAGATAGGTACGTGAAAGAGTGAAAAGAGAAAATGCGTGATTTGTTTATTTTTACTGAGCTATAAAACTTATTTGGGTGTGACTTTTGTCGTTTCCCCCTTAATTTCGTTTGCCGTCTAAATTCGAAACAAATTGACTGCATTACCCTGCTGATTTATTAGCAGGTAAGTTTTTAATATGATCTCCCATTACGAAACAATAGAGTGAGATGTTTATGAAATACAAAACGTTTCAAACCGAGTAGTCTCTGACCCCGACAGATTAACTGAACTAAAGTATTCTCAGTGCTTTTGTCCACAAACAAAAGACAGTTTACCAACACCGTTACTAAAACAAAATGGCTCCGACACAATGGAAGCAATAGTTCGGAAAATATTAAAATAACTATATCGCGGTTTCCTAACAGAAATAAATAGCTCCATTATAAAAGTCTAGCCTATTTCTTTACAGCTCTTTTATCTCGTCTACTTAATTTGATTTTGAACGTTAAAGCTATCGAAATAAGATCGATTACAGAGTTTTAGTAAAAGTTTTACACAATGTTGGCCTAGACGTTGTAATGGCAAAAAGTTTTAGTCTACATTTCGAAACAGCACAGGTGATAAATAATATAGAATTGGATATAATTATATGCATCTAATACGTACTTAAGGGGCAATTATCGAAACTTTAACCGGTCGTGTTTCAATGCCTTCAATGCAACTTGACGCAATTTAAAACCAGGGCAGATCTGTTAATAAAAACAGTACTTCTTCACAAATAGTGTTACGTAAACTTGCTCGAGCATCGATGAAGTGATGCAAAATGACATTCACAGATAAGTAATTGAGTGAAAAACTTAGGAAAATGAGGTTAGTATGTACTAATGTCACAAGTTTCCGGTAAGTATTTATTTTTATTATCATCATCTGTTGTTTGATGTACTTAGGTTTTTAATTTCTCGAATTTTTAGCATCATTATCCATACCTACCTCGTAGCATACATTAACCCTTTTCTTGACATTGTATCTTATAAGATAGGTACACAATTTTTGGTGTTCTTTTGTATTTTTGTAACAGACAATTTTTTTGGCTAGCGAGCCAAAAAAATGAGGCTCGAACACATTTTTTTTGTTATTTGCCAAGAAAAGGGTACAGAAGTAAGTAGTGAATCAAAATAGAATTTATATGTGAACAACCTCGTCCGCGTGAACACAGCATCTGAATCACAGTCAGAATCAAACATTTATTCACACGAAACATCTTCAAACGATTTTTAGCATGGATTACGTTGTTACCGTATAGTACAAAATTACAAAGTGTTAAAGTTGTTCAATCAAAATTATTTAGGTATGGAAAGATTCACATATTTTCTATATTATTGAGAACCTTTTACACTGTAATAACATCCTACTTTTAAGGAAAACATACTAATCATTGGCGGCGTGAAGCTATAGCCACATTGAATTATTAAACACTTTAGAGGTCGCTGATATTGAAAAGGATCGAACAGAAATAAACAAACCACGGCGTCCCTTCTAGAACGAATATAAAACCACCTTAAGACAAATGTCTTTCCAAATGATTTTTAATGCGACGTCGGCCAACAAACGCTAAGCTTGCGTGACGAATCGTAACCAAAGCACTCTGCATTACCCTGCTAACACAAAACGACGTATGTTACTACAAAGCTTGTATGCACATACCAGTTTTTTGCTTAGGTTAACATATGACACCGTAATGTGGTCAGATGACTGCGATTGTGATGGCGCGCTGGTTGCGCCATGAGGGTTGCTTCACTATGATGCTGTGTGATCGACGTTGCACATGGGAACTGGCACCCAAGCACATGAGTCATGAATATTTGATGCGTAAACCAAATTGTTACACTGAATTGTTTAGAATTTTAAGGAAAAAAGAGGGTTAAAAATGGAACTATTTTAAGGTGTCATTGGGTAGGACGAGGTTATGTCAAATTATTATTATGTAAAGGTATTGTCTGGTTTACATAAAATTGCAGCCAATTTTAACAGATTAATGAAACATCGCTAAAAATTGGGTCTTAGACTGTTAAGTCCATTCATAGTTAAATAAAGTTCTCTTAAGTTACAGAATTATATTCTAGACCCAATTCAGCTAAAAGCGGAAATATACTGCTAGGTATTCCATATTAGCTTGCCAAACATAACCTAATTTCACTCTTACTTTAAAAATTCCCAGGGTTAGAATCTGTGCCCCTCATTTAGACAGTAAGTAACCGTAATCTACGACGCGGCACATTAATTTCTATAATCAACTTGTCAACTCTTACGCAATAATAACAAATCGCCCAAAAGTTCATAACACACACATTCTTTTGTTTGTGTTCCACAGACACAGAACAAGTTGGTCAAAAAGTATAATCAGCCGCAATTTGCGAGAGCGATGGTTACGTCGAATGACATAATGCCCATAGTGTTGTTCCCACGTGGAATACTTACTTTCCCATAAATGCATGGTTTGTGGGAAATCTAGTGTATTACGATTTACGAGCATCATTGAGATTATGTGAATAATAGTAATAAAGTAATGGCATGTATCGTTTTATCATATAAGTAGACAAATTTCAATTTCAGATAGGACTTGCAGTTACGAGTCAATTTACTACTTTGACTTTCCACTGAAGAGTCACCGCCTTATTCATAAAACTTAAAATGCCTCTGCTAAATAAAATTTGCTTTGTCCCTTTCTTACGAATACAAATGTCAAAGTGACAGATAAGGACAAACGAATTTTAACGCCAATTTAGTTAAAACAGGCTTTTAGTACGTTTATAAATACGGCCGTCAGTCTTCATAGGAGTTTCTTTTTTTTTTTTTTTTTTTTTATTTAATAAGAAAACAAACAGTCATACATAAATCTTGAGTAAGATAATGAACAGAAAGATAGACCTATAGTTTCCTGAAAATACTAGAATAAAGAATACGTGGCTAATATAGTAAGTGTAATATGACAACATAGTAAACATAAACTATATTATAGTTATAGGTAATTTAAACAAATAAAATAAGAGTTTAGTGTGCAGTAGGAGGTGTATGATAAAATTGGGAGAAAAACATATCTGTAAACAGAAACTAAATTATTCATTCCGAATACAATTATCCTTAATTCTATTTAAATGCTTTTTTAGAGAAGCACTTGTACAATTAAATATATCAAAGTTCGCAAGTTTTTCATTATTATTAAATAATTTGCAAACACGCTTAATAAATGTGTTCCCGGCGTATTTAGTTCGATTGCGAGGAATACAGAAAAGATCTTTCTTACGTCACTGTCGCTCTCGTCTACGCGGAACCCTAAAACTTATATTTTGCAATAATGTAGGGGCATCTAACTCAGCATGAATAATTTTAAAAAGTAAGACGGAATCTACGGAATCTCGACGGTCACATAATGTTTGCATGTTAAAACGCTTACATGTATCCGTATAATCTGTATACGTTCGCCCAGTCCTAAACGCAAGTGACTTAATAAATTTCTTTTGCAATTTTTCAATTCTGTTAATATGAACAGCGTGATACGGCTTCCAGACAGAACATGCAAACTCCAGGTGACTTCGGACAAAGCTATTATACAGGATTTTATACGTCAAATGATTTTTAAACGGCTTACCAACGCGTAGAATAAAACCTAGTTGTTTATATGATTTTTTCAAAACATTATTGATGTGAGGGACAAAAGTAAGTTTACTATCCATGAGAACTCCAAGATCACGGATTTCAGAGACCCGTGTTAGACTTTTACCTGAAAGACTATAATTAAATTTAATGTATTTTAAGTTTCTTGAATATTGACTAGGAGCAGACTGGGATCGAATCAGATATCATATTCCAAGCAACAGAAGCAAGATGTTATTAAGTACTTAAAGTATTAAGTCTGCGAGTGGCGCGGGACCGGTCGCTTTGGCACTCTTTGGGGGAGGCCTAATATGAGCGTATCGAGCAGGGGACGTCTATCAGCTGATACGATGATGATGATAATGATTAAGTCTTAAGTAATGGTGATGGCACATTGAGCATGGCCTGGATGGTCAATTAGACCAGAACGTTTTGGTATGGCAACCCGGGTAGGTCAAGAAAAGCGATAGACAATCTGGTAAGTATTTGTTTCATTTAAATTTTAAGAAAAAACTGTTTTAAACCAATGAACCCGCAAGGAATAAGGGCGAACTTGGGTTCTTAAAATTATTATTTAACTATAACTTAAGAATTAATTATCAGAATGAAATATTCGGTGTAAATGATACGAGATGATAAGGGTGGCATGATTCGATGTTTAACACAAAGTGATAGAAACAAGAATATCCGCAATTTAATCCAAATCTGAAGGACTCTTGAAAGCTAATTCCATACCAGACACAGGATCCGCTTTGCTTTTCGATAATTCCCGCCCATTGACGGCGGCAATTAGATTCATTACAAAACAAGTAAATCCGAAAAAAGTTGAATCGGATTTCAATTATTGAATTATGGGCAGATACTTATACGTCAAAATGTCGGAAATGCTACATTTAACGTTGTCGGATTTAAGCTAAACCATTGTCTAAACTTCTACTTCCCATCGTATTTTGTAACCGGATTGAGTATTTTGTAGCACAGTGGGTATTATTAACTTATTTAGTAGCTAATCCGTTGCCAGGATAAACCCGCTTCAGTAAAAAAAAAACACTTGTACGAATTCATCACATTTCAGCTGCTTTGTATTCCACTGATGTTGCTTTAATTACGGGTACTGTAGTATATAAATATATGAATAAAAGTAGATCGTGCCACCAAATACAAACAGATAGTGTCGAGTAGAGGTAGATAGTTCCGAGTAGAGGCAGGTATATTGCTGAGTACAGGTAGATCGTGCCCCAGAGGTAGTATATATTGCCGAATAGAGGTAGATGGTGCCCAATAGAAGCAGATCGTACCGAACAAAGGCGTACAGTGCCGAATATAGGTCATGAATTAAATAAAGGAGCTGGGCAAGGGCTGAATAGAGATTGTCTATTCTACACACGCCATACAAATATTATTTGAAACCTTCTAGTACTGTATGTATAATACATATAACCATATAGTACCTATAAAACCACAAACCGATATTTGCAATGCAATCAAAATACGGCCAACGAGTATTAACAAGCTCTTCATTAAACAGTTCCCGGTCACACGGCCGAAACAACATCTATTTACGGACAGGATTAAGCAAATTAAAGTATTCCAAGCATCCCAGTCGTCTCAACCTGTTGGTTGCGCAAGCGCCGACGCAATACTCCTGCGCAGGCATTCTTACTAAGAAAGTACGTTTCACTTTCCTTACGCACGGACGGACCCGGCTAAATAAAAATAAACAAATACTAATAAGTTGGGTTATGATTTTCCCATTATGTAAATGGTGCGTGACAATAAAGAAATTAGTTTTTGTGCAAAATATGCATTTTCTGTCTTTCAAAGGCATTTTTAATAACAGCGGTTTTTTCTAGTTTGTGATATAATAAAATACATCAGACAGTGAATTTGACCATAAAAGTAGGTAAAGTGTTATTACTGAAAAAATCCTAATGCTGTAAAATTCATTTCCACTGTTTTTGAATTGTACTAGATAATAAAGTTCTTATATTAATTCATCAACTCATTCATATATAGATAGATAGATAAAACGTTTATTTGTTTGCTACAATCACACAGAAACAGAAACAACATCGTACTAAAACAAAATTATAACAAATATTCGATACACAATATGAAACAGAGTTAGTTTTATAGGTTTTTAGAATTATTTCTTACAAAAACTTATAGAGTGAACAAAATACAGCAGACTTAATGGCTTTATTAACACTCGTACTCTAGGGTCAAACGCGTGTTAGGAAATTATCTACATGCCACAAAGTGCAAGCGAAGTATGCGTGACATCCTCACAGTAAATGCAAACATTGCGGATGCAAATCGCAGATACGCTGTTTGGGCGCGACCATGGCGCGGCCTCGGTATTGCAGCGAGGATCAACCTCGCATTTTTGACTTGATCCGTGTTTGGTATCCAATTATTTGTACAGAGCTGGTATTGGTTTTGCATCATTAAGGTATTTATATGTATTTCAATTGGCTTTGAACTTACCTTGGTATCTTTAAGAGGTCAGTAGGTAAATAATTTTGAATCAAACCGTTTATAATCGTAGGCGATGTTTGTTAAAATCCAAATGTATGGGAAGTTTGACCAGTTTCTATGGGATAACAGCTGCGGGCGCCATATTTAATGTTGATCGGTATGTAATCGTAAATTGGTATAATAATTTTATTTATTTCTATAGAAAACCTTTACTACCCTTAGAATTTTAAGCGCAATTGAAAATATAATCTAATTAGGTTTTTAGTTGGTTATTGGTTGGTGGTAATAGTTACAGTGAATGTACAAACTTGTATTGAAATGATTCACGCAAGAATATACCCAATGATAGGGTAAACGACAACGGCACTTGTATGCTAAAAAAAGTCCAGTACGCTTTTTTTTTTTCTTTTTTTTTTTAATTTGTCCAACATAGGTAGTTATTAGGTATTACATTTTTCCAGTATCACTATGTGGCGCCTTGCGGCATACAAATATAGTTATATTTTTGTAACACGCTTCTGCATGCAGCATGCTTCACAAATAAGCTTACCATGACTTTGACAATGCCGGCTTACGCTAACGAGTATCGAGTTTTCTATCTGTGCATCCCGCTCGTACTGTCAAAGTGCAATAGAGATTCACAGATAGAAAACTCGATACTCGTTAGCGTAAGCCATCATTGTCAAACTCATGGTAAGCGTACTGACAAATAAGGTTTTTAACAGTGTTGATAGTGTAGTTAGGTAAGACGAGAGGAGCCAGGTTAACTTGAGCCCTACTTATAAGACGGTCTTACGCGAGATGCCCCGTGTAGCCCAGACCAACAGGTTTGCACTTCCTAGAAACATTTAGCAGTAAAGTATTTGAATAAAAACCTTCCTTACGAGCTTTCCATGTTATGTAACATGTAAATAGGCTTAGTTTGATTCCAGTTAGAAAAACTATAGCAATAATTTAAAGATGTCAGTTCCGTCAAAGTTTTGAATGTTTTCCTAATACGCGATTTATTTTTAACCGACTACAAAAAAGGAGGAGGTTCTCAATTTGTCGGAATTATTTATTGTATAATGGAAGGGATCCCGGTGGAATCGAGGGAGCTTTTCAATTTTTATAGGCACACCTGAATCGATTTGGGTGGGTGAAGCCGGTTAAAACAATGTGTTTAAAGTTAGATCATAATATTCGTGTAGGTGCTAATAGTATATTTATGTGTCAAACAAATAAGTAATGACGTTTTTGTACAATTTGTAATCATACTCGTAATTGTAAGGATTGGTCAAATATATAAATAATAATTCATTTAATTCAGGCATCTAAGGCACATCATACCCATATCTTAATAACTAACATACATGCAGTTAATAATATTAAAGACTAACTAATATTATTAAATATAAATACCATGGGTAAAACCAAAATAATAAAATTGAGACATTTTAAAGAATTGCTGCCTTACTAACCATACTTCCGGTCTATTTTAGAAAACTTCTGATCCGCATTACTTGCTGTACCGTGTCTTGGAATGATGCTCATTAAGAGATATTGTACTAATTAGAAACACACCTAAATTTCCACATTTGAAGCGAATGAGTCATGTTACAAATCGATTTCAAAATATACCCAGTAAATATGCGAGCTTAAGTCAACTTCATTGCAATTTAGTGCGGGGATTTTTTAATTAAGTCTCATATAAAACCTTAACTACAGACACCTGAATGCAATTAAGTACACCTAACCTACCAAGTTTGAAAAGCGTTCACATGGTCATTTAGAGTAAAAAATAATTCAGAAAGTTTGTATAATTAAATCAAATCATAACATTAACAATATTACGCTAGCGTTCTTATGAATACATTTTTCTACGTAAACATCTTTTTTCTATAAAATTATAAATTCACAAATACCATTCTTATTAAGGCGATCACTCCAAACGGGGTGTTGATAACTTACTCTAAACACTGAGTCAGCCGCGAACTGAAAAGGAAATTTTATACAACCGGCCCGAGCCCGCGCTAGCTGCCCGATTTGACCACTCCTCGCGGATCCGCGTTACGACATCTTGACCAAGTCAAATTGGTTTTAAATGAGGCAGTAATTCGTTTTATTAGGTACCAGTTTAATAAGTAGCCGTGTAAATGCTGGTATTCGCTAAAATCTGTTATTATTTCGTCCGCATGCCAGTGCTGCAGTGCAAAAATTAGTTATTTGAGTGGAGGTTTCGTACAAAAAAACCGGATATTTGAAATTATGTTTAATTGTTCTTAATTAACGATTGTAACCATTTATCGGCATTCTAATAACTTCGTATTTAGGGTGTTAATTACACCCTAACGCCAAAAAATACTACGAACTACCGAACTACGAAGCTACGAACTGTCAAAGATTCTCTTTTATTAGGTTTTTCACAGTGTAGCATATTCGGCGAGGCGTAATTAAACCTTATGTCAATGTCATAAAGACTAATAAGAAGCTTTTTAACTTAACCTACCGTTACAACTCATTTCTCAAAGGGAACCATTGCATATGTCGCAACGCTATGTTTTTCGGAAGTGCTTAGAAATAAAACACATAAAATAGTGTTGAAACCCGGCCAGCCCCACGCGAAGCGGAATGCTTATTGCGTGCTCGAGAGTGCTCGAGTTACTGGAGCGAACGCAACTTGAGCCGATAATCTTCATTCTCACATAATACTGCACATAATGGACTATATAATTAGGTCACATCTTGGAACGTCAGAAAATCGTATCATCATCCTCGAACTGAAGTAGATGAGTAGGAATGTGTCTAAACCTACATCGCATACTACTGCTGATCACCATATTGTCTTGAACATTGTCCAAACTCTATCATCAAACTATTTATGATGTATTTAACATTTCAATCAATGAAGGTTTCAAGTAATTTTGTATCAAGAACATCTCGTAACGCACTATGATTTAATATAACTTCCTTTACCAGTTAGTATCCAACTACCTAAATGGTCCATTTCATTCATCTTTTTAATGACTCTGAGCTACCCGTTTGTATAAACATTTAATGGATCTAGCTTCGCAAGAGCGAGCCAATTACCTGCTTCGTATACACTATTTCATTAATGCTTTTATTATTTATTAATTATTCCACTACACTCTTTGGGCTTGTCCATTAATTACGTCATCTTTGTTTGTCGAATTTCGCCCCCCCCCTTCCTATCCTCATCCTGTTATTACATGAAATGGACCCTCCCCGCCTAATAAAATGACTATCGTTATCCAATGGCCAGACTCCCCCCCCCCCCTGCCCTGAGCTTGAGCCATTTAACAGACTCGCCTGAACTTTGGAAAGGTCACAGGAATTTCAGTGCGGCAGAAAACCTCTAACAGGCTTTAAATTTCATTTTTAAATACAACACTACATTTTTATTTTATACTCAAATAATATTTCAGGCGTTCAAATACGTGTGGGAGCACACCGCTTTCATATGCGCTCGTGTCATAAGCACAGCAAACAGCAATGGTTATGATTTACATTGATTATTCACGCGAGAATGTGTTCGGTTCGATAGGCAAACATCGTATATTTAAGAAATTTATTGACAGATCTGTTTGTTGATCAGAAATGTAGAGCATTATGTCAGGAGAGCTCCGAGACTAGGAAAGAGATAGGCACTCGCGGAGAATGTTATACAATGTTAAGGTATGTATTTAGATATTAATAAATAACGATATATTCTTTCGAAGGAGCGCCCCACTTCTAGTTAGGTTATGACCACCACAATGTAAAGGAGAGGGGCGCATTCTCGAGAATTTAATGATCTATCTCTATGAACCAGTAGGTATTGTTATATCTATTAAGACATGCAAACAATTTTATGTTGAAAACATATATATATATACTGTAAACTAAGTGCCAATACGACTAAACAATAGTTAATTCCAAAATTAGACCATACAATTTTAAATTCAATGTCTGATTAAATTTTTCTTGTTTCTTGATGAAATCCATCCTAAGATGTTTGGAAGCGTATTAATTTAAAATACCTTTAATATACCTTCTATTTGTTATTACATAGCAGCATAGAAAACAAGTGTGCGAATTGTAACGACAAATAACATTGCACAATTAAATCCAATTCCAAAGGTTACCACGAAAGGTCACATTTCGACAGGACTCACGCCCGACTCGCAAATATCTGAGTCGACACGGATGGGCGCGCAATCGCGAATAAGTCACGTTTAGGTCAAGTGTAGGAATAGATGTCGAAAGGATTCACGGTCGAATTCTAATCGATTTTTCTAGACTTTTAGAGTAGCGAAATGTACCTAATGTGGCACGAAACGAAAGCTGAATTGTCACGCTAAGTGAAACGACTTACGACTGCTACAGTTCCTGTTTGCGACAGACAGGTGTTTGAGTCATTATTTAACCCAATCAAGGCCCATGAGCGATTTCGCTACCAGGCGGAAAAATGATGCTACTCTACGGTGTAGCACACGTAGTGTTGCTTGACTTCGAATGGGTTAGGTATTTTTAGTGCGGTCATTGTTGTTGTATTCAACTTGTATTTTAAATTATAATAAATAAGGCCAACTAAAAATTTAAAAAAGTGCAAATGTTTAATAGAGTCATTCTAAGTATGTAATAGCTAATTCCTGTCTGTAACAATTTTTTTTATAAACAAAGCGTCAATTTCAAGGATTGCTTGAGTTTTGTTCGACACATTAATATCATATGTGCATGGGAGTACATCTATAGATCCGTTACATCTTACGATACGATTACATAAGGATCCAGTTTCGAAGTCATGCGTCACCGATATTAGGTCACAAGTGTTCGCACGGCAGATCGCGCGGCGAGCGAGAAGCGTGGCACGGGTGAGAACGCTTGGTTACCCCGGTGTGGATTAATGTCGATAATTGTTGTGATCATGTTACTTGGTATTTTATTGACACTGGAGTAAGGTTGACGTTGACCCCTTAGTTTCAATAATTGTCATCCTTCTTGTCACCTTTATAGCTTGAAGGTGCGAACTACGGGGCCAGTGCACAGTTTCCAGATCTGGGTTATTTACCTTACACCTATTATTTACAGAAGAACACAAGTTGTAAAGAGAATATTGTAGTACCTATAGTAAAAAGGTATGATTAATACTTAAAACAATTTACTCAAATATACAGAAATATATTGCGTACACGATTGAAGTCTGATTTGAACGCTCTATATCTGGTTCTAAATAGGGATCAAGTCCTTAAATAGATTTACTGGTACCTCTTTCAAAATGATCACATAATAATAAACTACTTATAAAGTTTTACTGCGATATGTAACAAGGTTAATAGCTCTACTTCCTGTGATTTGAGGTTAGAAGAAAACCTGCCCTTTTATGTTGAAAATTACATATATTTGAAGATTTCTCCACTGGTCCAGTTACTAAACATTACAGTCAAGATGTCTATGATCAATTGATCATCTAATGATGATAAAACAATTTAATTCCGAGTACATTACAACATTTAATAAACATGATTGGTAATTGCCTGTGCAATTAACCACTGTTTCGTCACCACTTAATGAGTAAATCATGAATTAATAAGCAATTTAAAACTTATGTTTATCGTGCATATTAATAGTCGTATTTCAATGATAAATGTGGATAAAAATATGCCCCATAATCTGCTCGTTTCCCTTACGATCGGTACAGATTTCTAATTGTACAAATACGTCCATTTGACATACGGTAACGGCACGCTCTCATGATTTCACTTCCAATTTTTGATCTTGTATTTAGCAGTTTCTCACCCAAAACCCAACACTAAGCGGGTCATTGTCAGATTTAGGTACATGCGTCTCTTCTGTGGACATTGCCAAAGTTAAGGGCTAGAAAGTGTAATGCCTTAAAAACATTCTATTTAAAAAAGAGGCCAAGTCTTGAAACTCTTCCACCGTAAAAAGATGCGAGATTTTCGTAGTACCAAGTCAAGGCATTATTATTAATCTTTATTTGATAGCTAAATAAAGTTCTGCAACTCGGCAATCACACAACTTTACAATACAATACAATACAAATACTCTTTCTTGCACACATCACACAAATAAAGAAGTTAGAAAGAGAAACATTCAATAACATGCTCGTACTAGTAGATAGAGGTAGAAAACAGGCGGTCTGCATCTTTACTGCATTTATGGATTTTTGCATACCAAAAACTATGTAGGTAGTATCGTGTGATTGCCAAGTCACAAAATTTATGCAGTTAGTGTATAGATAAAAAATACAGCCGAATTGAGAACCTCCTCCTTTTTTTTGAAGTCGCTTATAAACAGCACCGACATTGCATTTTTTTAGTCTTCCTTTGATTTCAATCAATCAATCAATCATTTATTGGTAAAAATGTCATTTATACACTAAACACTAATTGTATTCTAAATTTGAAGCTTCTAAGTCTGCTAAAAGTGCCTTAGAGTTTAGATGATCGGTGAGTGAGTGAGTGACAAAATGAAGAAACAATACAATACAAATACACTTTATTGCACACCTCAAAACATGAATCAAATAGACATAACAACTACTACTATAGAAACTTTGACTTCTTAGTTATAATTCTTAAACTACTGGTTCAAATTGAATTAAATTAAAAATTGTTCATACAATGCGTGCTTGGTTACTGAAAATTCAGATTTTTAGTTTCATCCACAACGAAGTTATGGGGGGGGGGGGGTCAAAAATGGCCTGAACTGCTTCGAGCTTAGAGCATACATGCTTCGAGAAAAGGATGGTACGGCTGTGCCGCTATTTTGCTTGACTATTGACCACAGAAAAGCTTTTTTGACTGACAATTACCCGAGCATGATTGACACAAGTAGACCTGTAGTCTCCTTACTTATGTCAATCTGATAAGTGTCCATCGTTGGACAATGGCCTCCTCCTGGATGAGAGATGATGAGAGTTAATTTATCTGTATAATAATTTTACTTAATATCGAGTGAAAATCGGGGGAGCTATGGTAGCCTAGTGGTTCAGGCATGCGGCTGTCAAGCGGCGGTCGTGGTTTCGAATCCCGGCTCGTACCAATGAGTTTTACGGAACTTATGTACGGAATATTTACCGTTAGCTTTTCGGTGAAGGAAAACATCGTGAGGAAACCGGTCTAATCCCAATAAGGTATAGTTTTCCCTCTGGGTTGGAAGGTCAGATGGCAGTCGCTTTCGTAAAACTAGTGCCTATGCCAAAGCATATTAGATGTCAAAGCGGACCCTGGGCTCCTTTAGTTGCACAACCGGGAATAACGCTAGGAGAATGATGATGGACTGAGTAATGTCAAGAAACAACAGACTATCGGATTTCTTCTGATGCTTCTACGTACAATAATGTTGTTCATTTATTACTTTGTTTTATAGTCATCATAATATTGATGCTTTCACCGCCGAAGGTTGAAACAGTCTCGTCACGCCAGGGCCGCGTAATGAGCAGTCCGATCGTGTCTAGCGTGTAGATGCAATATTCTAGCTACATACGTCCCCTTGAGGTCTATCTCACGCGACGTTCGATATGATATCAAAATCACAATTGTCACCTGTCTATAAACAAGGCCGAGTATATATTTTCAGCTTAACCCTGTCACATTCCAAATGCATTTCGCGCGTTCGTTATGACTCGTTATTTCGAAACACAAGTCACATCAGAAGCGATGAACAAAAATATACAGCCACTGCCGCTTTCCGCTACATACGAGGAAAACCAAGGGATCGGCTTCGAGCGTAGCGTAGCTTTCTAACTGGTGTCTTAGAAAACATATCGAGGAAACAGTTCTTATCCCAATAAAGTCAAGTTTCCCTCAGGGTTGGAAGTTCAGATAGTAGTCACTTTCATAAAACCAGTGCCTATGCGAAATATTGGCATTAGGTGCCAAAACGGACCCCAGATTCCTCTAGGGCACAACCTGGAATACGTCACGAGTATGAGAATCTTAGCAATATATCGATCCAAATAGACCTCGCGCTATCTAATGAGCAGTCAGATCATGTGTAGATGCAATCACACCACACGTTCCATTGCGACTACATGGAAGGAGGCGCGGTGAAGCTTATTCCATTCATAGATTATATCGGTACGTTAAACGACTTCATAATATTTATTTGTAGTTTGTGATTTTCTTTGCTAAATTAAAGCGTAAAAATGCTCTTTTAATTTGATATATAAAAACAAATCCACCAACATAATACATACAAAAAAAAAATACAAAATTATTTATTTACCAAAACAGCAAAACAATAGATACATTATCAGTGGCCCTCACACTAGGTCTGGCCTGTGTCGTGAGGACCGAAAGAAAACAGTTATGGATTATACAACCAGAAGATGCGCAAATAATACATGTTCAAAGTCGATCATAAAAAACAAAAAGCGGCCAAGTGCGTGTCGGGTAGGGTTCCGTAGTTGCCCGTCTGTCACAGAATGCGGACTTAAAAGGGGCTTTTGGGGTTTTTATTATAGCTTACCCTCGTAAATAATCGTAAATATGGTTATTTTTATAACACACTAATGTATAGGGTCGTTTCGCCGGTTACGCGACCACCTGAAGGACAAGGTTTTTTCACACCTTTCATTCGGAAAAGTAAGTTTTGCTCCACGACGAGAGGGACCAAAACGCTACTTTTCTGTTCAAGCTACTTTTTTAATTTATACATTGGCATTGGAACATTTGTACGCAATGTGCCAATTGAAAACAGATGTTAATAAAATAATCGATTGTAATTTCATCGTAGTCGATTCAAAACGAACATATTTCAAGTTTTAACTATAACAACGTTGTATAAAAATTTATAAATATTCCGTAATATTTAAAAATTAGTAATAAAAATTACGATAACTTAGATATATTTTAACAATAGCTTTTTTTAAATTTCCTCATAGTCGGTGTGAAAAATAGTATGTGTCACTAGGTAGCAAAATTATTTTCGTCTCGGGCGTAAACACTTGTATCCCTCACTACGCTCAGGATCCTACGTTAGAATCCCTCGCTACGCTCATGATTCTATTGTAGGATCCCTCGCTACGTTCAGGATTCAATACACCGCCCTCGCCGTAAATATACTATTTTGCTCCCTTGTGACACAAATAACTATTTCACATCAGCTATTCGGATAAGAGCTTTTTCTTCCCTGCTAGGAGGGATCAAACTGGCACTTTTCTGTTCCAGGACATATTGTTGCCAGAATAAAAAATATATCCCAATGAATACATGAAAATAGTATACCTACACATAATCGATTACTTATTTTTTTTAAATCGATTGCTTGCATATTTTTTTATCTTGACTACTATTGTTACTACTACTAACGTAATAAAATACAAGTAATTATATGTTATTCAAAGTAACACTATAATCAGTAGGTTTATAATAATTAATTTAATACAGCTACTCACCTAATACATATTTCATTATCCTCATAGGTGATGTGAAAAGCAGTATGAGTCACACGGAAGCAAAATTATTTCCAACTTGGGCGTGAACACTTGAATCCCTCACTACGCTCAGGATTTCACGTTAGAATCCCTCACTACAATACAATACAAATATTCTTTATTGCTCACCAGACATAGTAAAAAATAAAAAAGAGGTAAGTTAAACATAAAGAATGGTAGACAACAGGCGGTCTTCCACTTCTATTCTGGAATCCTTCGCTTCATTCCAGATTGAATCTACGCCCTCGCCGTAAATATGCCATTTTGCTCCCTTGTGACACAATCTACTATTTTCTATTGAAGATAACGTGCCGTGGAAAAGCAACTCTACCGTCCACGGTATAAGGTTCACATTCCAATGACAATATTATATACAACCGAAATTAAGTGCATTTCTTACCAGCTAACTAGTTATGTCTACTACTCGTTAACTAGTTATGTCTACTTAACTGCGATAGTTTTCCTTCTAAATTCATTATATGTACTACTGCCACGAATTTTTTCACGTCCCCAGTAGTAGCCATTTAGCCGGCGGGGGGGGGGACATGACTGGAACAAAAATTAGGGCTATAGATCCCATTATCTCGCAAACGCATAACTGAGTTGCAAAATAGTTTTAGAAAACACATAATATTTTTGAACAAGCTCTCCAATGATACCCCAACGATAATGTCATCCATGAAAGGCCTGTGCCCAGTAGTGAGACGTATATCAGGCTGATTTAGTATTATGTTGGTACAAATTCCAATACAGTTAACTGACCACTCGTGACCTTTATTACAACGCGCATAAAGTTTACGAATGGTTAACTGTGTTGGCGATGGTTATACTTGTATCATCTCGTAGCGCTTTATTGTTGCTACGGTACTTCGTAGCAGGATGCTGCTACGAAAACTGCAATGCTTTAGGAAAATGAAGCTTATACACACACATTTAACTACAAGTATACCTTTATTATATTATCTCACACTATCATTCGCTTGTCCTTTATTATCACATTTAAGCTACTTGAGGCCGGCGAAGCATGTTTTTTGCTTCGATACCTTCACACCTTATCACAAGGACAAAATTGTACTCAAACCAATGCTTTGTAATGTGCATGAAAGTTTTCAACAAGTTACCAAATTGTATACAAGAGCTACCTCTAAATAGATTTAAAAATAAATTATGTAAGCTCCTAACTGAAAGGAACTATTATATTATAAAGGATTACCTCTCTCAAAATATTGAAAAATAAGATTCCGAAAGATATTTGCATGCTAGTATTTAGTACAAATAGCAGAATAAGCTACCTTTTGTCACCTACCGCCTATTGACACTGATGTACCTACTTATTCTATGCAAATAAATTCTATTCTATTCTCATACATCCTTTGCGTTTATATCCTATCTCACGCAGTCCATCCAACCTTTTCTTGGTCTACCTCTTCTCTTACATCCCTCTACATTCATACTTAATGCCCTTCTAGTAATATGACTATCATCCCTCCGCCTTACATGTCCATACCACTTATGGGTGCTACTTTCAGGCTTCCTCTTAATTATACGATCGTACATAAGGTTATTGTAATTTTCTTAATATGATGATGTGCAAAAGATGCCATTATCATGAGATGCGTCTATGACTCAATATTTTATCTAGAGCAATAAATACCCCGAAACGTGACACGACAGATGTCAACAGCCTCCAACAGTTATCATTAAAGCGATTTAAAAAACGAATTTCAAAACGAGCACGCATAGACAATAGACGACACTAACAACACGTTGCACAATGGTTCGCACGTCTTATTCACAGAAGTTCACCGAAACGGTTTGCGACCTTTGTCTATGGTGGATTTTGATTATTTACTGAATGCGAAAGTAGAGCAATATATTCAATTCGGCTCATCATACCAAACTTGTATGCGATCAGTCGATGCCGTTGTCTGTTCGTGTCACAAATAGAGTTGGTTGTATTGAAAGTAGTATTGGAAAAAAAGGTGTAAATACATTGTTTGGAATGTTTGGAAGGTTCTCGATTGGCGATCACGTACCGGATCGCCAATCGAGAGTCGCGGCGTGGGTAGGCTCACAAGGTAGACTGATGACCTGATAAAGGTCGCGGGAATCCGCTCGATGCGGGTAGCGCAGGTCCGGGCACATTGGCACATTGGCTTTTCGACAACCGCTTTAGCCTAGTTGGTAGTGACCCTGCCTACGAAGCAAGAGGTCCTGGGTTCGAATCCCGGTAAGGGCAAAAATTTGTGTGAAGAGCACGAATATTTGTTTCTGAGTCATGGATATTTTCTATGTATTTAAGTATTTATATCTATTATATATATCGTCGTCTAGTACCCATAACACAAGTCTTACTGAGCTTACTATGGGACTAGGTCGATTTGTGTAAGATTGTCCCCTTATATTTATTTATTTATTGGCACTCTTTGATGGAAGCCTATTTGAGCATTACTCAAAAAAAATGCCACTATTATTAATTGTACTTCTAGGAATTTTATGTTAACTATTTCCACTCAGAATTAGGAGCTCTTTCGACCCTGGTAGGACAAAAATTTGTCCCAAAGATTTTTTCCTATTGTGTTACCATTTACCTTAGACTTTGTATGGCGCTAACACAGTAGGAAAGTTCAAATAATACAAAAATGTAAGGAAATTTTGAGACACTTTTTTTCTCCTATTGGGATGGAAAGACATCGTGATTTTGAGTAGAAATAACATAAAAGTTGCAGAAAATCTCCGAAAAAATGTAGTGGCATTTTTTTTGAGAAACTCTCATTTATATCCAGCAGTGGACGTCTTTCGGCTGATATGATGATGATGATAATGATACTAACTTTAGGGGGTCGAGTAGCATGATAAATAGCATGATAAATACATGTGTAAAAATCGCTGGTACTCAGACTAACGTTTGTGCTGCCCATTTCTGCTGAGTTTTTTCTTTTGAGAAATTCCGTTCAAGAATCTCTTTACCCTGAAGTCCGAATCGCAATAGCTATTTTCTATTTCGTGCTGGCCGGCAATGAGGACGACTCTGTAATCGATGCCTAATTACGATCGTTACGGAATCGATGCTAAATGCGTCGACAAATCGTTCTCCAATAATTAGCCGATTTGCGTGATTGACTATTGAGTAATACTTATTTGTTGATGGTGATATTAGATTGGAGGGATAACAATAACCCATCAAGAGATATCAGGCATTGCTCGTTTCGCTCATACACTTGATTATTCGTTTATGCCAAACAATGTTCATAATATTATCATCGAAGCGCTCATAGGCTAGCGGCGCCTACGATTTGGAAACAATAACGCAGATTAAACAAAGATGGCAGCGGTCAGTCTTTGGATGGGTGACCGCCTCATGTTTTAGTGGTGGCGGCTTAAGAACTTCTATCAGTTGAGTTGCCCACTCACTTGACAAAGGGGGAACAACTGTTACTCGCGTCCGCAGGAGCTACCTACCACAACCCTGCACGTGTCCCCTGGGTGGTACTTAAGAGTGACAAACATTAAAGGCCAAAATAATGTATGCCATACGTTTAAATAAAAATAATGTTCATCAACTCAATACGTCGAAGACGTATTACGAAATTGAGCTCCTTATCTGATAATTGAAGCCGAGCGTCACGGCAGGCACTAGTTAAGTGCAGACCCCGTATCATGGTCGGCCTTATCACACGATAAGTGACAGTATAGACCGTCCGTCACTGGCTGACACCGTTCGATAGAACGAGACGACGCTCGTATCTGTCACTTATCGCGTGATAAGGCCGACGATGATACGGGGTCAGGTTAGGTAATGCTATGATATACATTGAGACTAAGAAGAAGAGTGTTGTTACCCACGGTTGCTGTATAAGTTGTCAATAACTTCGTGTTACATGACGTCACTGACAATGCCTGTAGACTTGAACTTAATATGTTTTAACTCTTAAGACAGATTTGTCATAACAATACTAAAAAACATTTTGATAGCAGCGCATTAATTTTAAATATTTAATTTGAACATGCCAGAAGCAAAATTGAGCCTATTAAAAAAAACTTATTATATGCTAAGCAGAATTCAAAGAATGTTACTATTCATTAAATGTTTTTTTTTTTATAATAATATATAGTAGGTACCTAATTACACCTAGTTTTTATTATACGTAGTCATGTTGTTACAATTGACATAATTTCATATTTAAAAATTACTAAATTACTAGAGATTTATTATATTTTCCTATTCTATAAGATTGTGTACAAGTAAATGTTGCATGCTGTAAGAGTATTTAGATTTAAGATGTACATTTCGCACGCTGCAGGTCAGCTAAATGTGTGATCCTTTTAAATTATAATACTTAAAACCTTTTGTTAACCACATTTAATGCAATAAAGAGCTTACTTGACTAAATTCTATTTTTACGAACAATAGAGTCCTTATTACAAAGCCACCTTTTAAAAAAACTAAATGCTTGTAATCAATTTATTACATAATTCAGTATTAAAGTAAATAACCAAATGGCTAAAGCGTCGGCTCAAAGAAATTTACCAGAAAAAGCCTGTCAAATGAAAGTGCCGTAATGCGTATCAAAGTTGTTTTCAGTAATCACGGCCAATAAAAATAACGAAATAAAGTGCCATTTAAAAACACAATAATCAATAACAAGTCTCAGGACAGGCAAGTGATTTAATGGAGTATAAAATAGGCAAAATCATTGATTCACTAGCTTCCGCCCGCGACTTCGTCTGCGTGGACCCGGGATAAAAACTATCCTATATTTTAATACAGCCTATAAACTATCTTCGTGCTAAATTTCATAGCGTGTTTGAGTAACATACATCCAAATATCCATACTTTCCCATTTATAATATTAAGCAGTAGAATGAAAACAAAAACACTACCAAAATCATCTTGAAATGGATAAGCGGAATGCAGTTGGAATTAATCTGTCTGTTACAAAATTTCCTGTTTTGAGAATAAATCAGCAACAAAAATTAGATGAACATTAAAATAAATACGCGATATATTAATTGCGCTATAGGAAATATCTCATCAATCACAGTCAATCAGAGAGCGGCGCGGGAAACGAATGGATAAATATATGCCTTGGTTAAGGATAGAAAGTTAGTTTTTTCTATGATTTGTAATAATATAGACGGTTTATTACCCAATACCTCACTGGTGTCTTTCTAATACGCGTGAAGAAGTACCCATACCTGAAACGAAACAAATAAATAGCAATAAGTACAAAACTGAAATGAGTTAGTGATGAGTGATGAAGGTTGAAATAGTTGATTAAAAGCAATTGAGGGATTATGTTGAGACCTACTAATTGAAAAAAACAACTTCATCGTATTTAGTTCTAAGATAACATTAAATCCTGAGTACAAAATAAGATGAAATGTGGAACCGCTATGGGTGCACATTTTTCAATAACTTGTAACGTTGTGTTATCTAACCAAATGCACCATTCTATTATGTTACAATTTAAATCACTTAAAATAACTAAGTTCCGTTACATTGTGGTCAAAGTAATCACCCAACAAATTGACCAGCAAATGAACGCTCTAGACGTCGTTAAAGCGACCACAAGACGATATTCGGTTCGGCATCTTAGATATTTTGATTATCTTGATCAAAGATAGTGAAAGTATTATTTAATTGATATCACAGTTACTCTGTAATTTGACTCGTTTACTAGTAGTTATAGTAATAAATTACCAAATGTTTTTACATATTCGTAAGTTGGATGGAAATATACGGACACGGTTAGGTTAGTTGGTACTCGTTTTGACCCTAATTACTTACGACGCTAGCCCGGGTTCGAATCCTGATAAGGGCGGACAGCTATTTATGCGATAAGCAAAGTTTTGTAATCAATTTAATATTTTATTTTTGTAATTTAATGTTTCTTAATGTTTTTTATGACTTGGTTAATAAGTTGTTGTTGATGTTGAGTCTGTTCAATGTATATAATAGGGCATTTTCCAATAATTGTGTACCCAACAGCGTAAGTCGTCAAACAAAAATTTACTCAGTGCATGTGAGTTTTGTGGCAACAAAAAAAGCTTATAAAATGTATGTGGAAATGAGTTAGTTTCACTTTTAAGTAACGTCTTTACGCGTAAAATTCATAAAAAGAAACGAAAAAGTAAATTTTCTTACAAATTGAAATCTGAATGGTCGACCAAACTGACACTAAATATTTTATTTATTCGAGGACTCACGCTAACTGCGTACACAATAATTTGAGAATGTCCAACTACTCTATTAGTCCATTCTCTATTTAACACACATAATTATTAATGTCTTACCTTAGCAACAGAAATGTATCTAGCTATAAGTGGAAACTGTTTTGGCTCATGTGTAGGTAACCTAAATTATCATTTTTCTTCATATGTGTAATTGTCAGCTGTTTGCTTCCCAAAATAAAATAAATAAATAAAATAAATACTACAGGCAAAAATCGCTGCTACTTTATGTACAAAAAATACTGACGTCAAGTAGCACTCAACAGATTTTGATCAATGCCTTTTGTATAAAATCAGTTTAACAAGCGAAAAGCAAAGCCTCTATTGAATTCGCTAGCACATTTGCATACAGTCTCACACACAATAGACGTGGGTTCCGCCAAGGTAACATTAACATTATAGGCTATAAAATGTATGTTTGGAAGTGTAGGTATAAAGAATCCTTTTCTTTAATAAAGATAATTAAACCCAAGATTTACAATAGTTTAAAGATTTTTATAGAGAAGGTAATGATAGTTATGTGTTTTGAACCAAAAACCAAGATCAATTATAGTATCAAGATAAGGAGTTGTATACCTGTAAAGTCTAGAATTCGCAATTTTGCAGTAAAAATGGGAACATCGGGCGTAAGTACTTAGGTAATTTAAAACATGTTGATTTAAAGAACTTTGGATGTGTGATGAACAAAGTCTCATGCTAATTGTGGAGCTGACCATTGGCAAATAATAATTTATTTATAATTTATTTATTTATTGACAAATACATTTACGTGACATGACAGATAAGAGTTCCAATATCTTTTTAAACAATCGTGCGGTGATTATTAAAGAATATGACAGTAATGGCCGGGAAAAAATGTAAAGATAAAGTGAACCTTATTTTTTTTTGGTTGTAGGTACCCTAAAACTCGCCATTTTCCGCATAGGACGATTATTCAGCATAACTCAAAGGAAAGCTCTGGGCGTGGCCGCATGCGTTGTTACGTCACAGCGGACGCTCGCTTTCTATAATTTGTTCAACATGGGAGCGCGTGCGCACGTGGCGAAGTGACACCCGTAAGGCATTTCCTCATTTACATAAAATAATAATTTTCCGACATTCTTACACAAAACAACCTAGTCCTAAACTAAGCAAAGCTTGTACTATGGGTACTAGACGACGATATACATACTTATACAGATAATAAATACTTAAATACTCTTAAAAGCAAAAGTTTCGGGTAGACTTTGTCTAGAATTTCAGTAGTAACTGTACCCAAAACTTTTGCTCTTGACTATAAATAGAAATCATCCATTACTCATGGACAAATATTCGTGCTCATCACACAAATAAATGCCCTTACCGGGATTCGAACCCGGGACATCTAGCTTCGTAGGCAGGGTTCCTACCAACTAGGCTACAGAGGTATAGGCTATATGACTGATTAGGCGTACTTGAAGACAGGCTTATGCTCAGCAGTGGACGATAACAGGATGATAATCATTTATTTATTTAGATATACAATTTATTTAAGAGCAATACATCACATATGAGATGTCAGGGCAGTCGCTTCGTAAAACTCTCTACGCCAAATTGGGATCAGATGCCAAAGACCCCGGGCTGGTTTAAGATACAACGAAAAACACTATTACACGAATTAAGCTGACTAACAATACGTTGTACTAGTAGTAGTAATATTAGCAAAACTTTCCTCTCTTTCCGCGATGATAATGTAAGAAGAAAGATTATTTTTCTATATTGATCTTTTTTTCCGATTTTGGATCTACACGTGAATTGATTTTCACATAGCTTTCATATTTCGCGGGAAATAAATAATAATTGCGGAATCAAACCTGTGCATACCATCTCTAAATAGGTCGTTGTGTTTTAACACCCAGACCCTATAAGTAATACACGTTGTCCACGTTAATCACCTGACCCCGATCACCCAGGAGAACCTAGCGGCAATTATTTTATATTCAACTAGGAAATAAATATAATGTTCGGTTATGGCGCTTCGCCAGACGCTGTCGCGTCACGCTCGCTTCGCTCGCTCGGCTCGCGCGCTGTATGGTCGCAGTTCACCTAACAACCTAACCGTTTTTCCCCTGGGGATCAGGCTAGGAGATTCTAGTGGACAATAGCCTATACCTAGAGGCATACCTCCTTGAAATCTCATAGATATAACTGGCGTGGGAACCGCCTGTGCTTCAAAACTACTAACTACACTTACATAATTACCGCATGTTGCAACTGTATTTGTCGATGTTGGTACCTACGATTAGTCGCTTTGTCTTTAACGCGCTTCATATAAGGATTTGGTGACACCATTAGACTTGCCACATTGCATCTATCAAACGATAATCGGTGGCCCTTATTGTGTACTAAATAAGGATCATATTCCTGACGTCAAGTTGGTACAGGGACATCACTTTACTATGCAGGTCGATTGCAAAAGATATTACAAGTAAATCTAGAGCTACGCATTACTGAGGCGTAAGCCATTTATGTTACTCAAAGACCATTAGAGAAGTAGCTTAATAACTTTTAAGGTAATTTTGTGAAGCAATACCTAATACATAGAATATAAATATATCTCTAGTTAATTGGAGTATATGGTTTGATTACCTGAGTGGCTATACCGCGAAGTGAAAACGAACTTCGTTTGAGTATCTCCGTCTCTGCCGCTCCAACTAGCAAGTGCAACAGAGAGGGAGATACACGAACGAAATTCGTTTTCGATTCGCGGTAGGGCCTCTGATGAGATTATCGATTTCGAAATTTTGTACCATTCCTATTTGGTGCGAACAGGCATAACTATTCCGATTGGGTCCTATTATGTCAATCCAGTGCTATGCTCGGCCTAGGTACTATAAACGGCTATGAAATACGATTTGACTGTTAGATAACCAGATGACACTGAAATCCAAGGATTATTATTCTAAATGTTGGGATGGTTCACAAAGTCTGTCAATATAAGTACAATTGAAATGATATATCCATGCTACAGTCGTATTATAAGGTGATAATATTAGAATTAAATAAATATTGGTCGGAAGTTTTATTTGCTTTTATTCTACTTCGAATCACCCTTACAAGTTCTCCAATATTACACAGATAAACAATTCAAAAAATTCTATAAGTTGTGGCATAAGACGGATGTGTTGATATTTTTAAAAGGTTGTCTGCAACACTAGAGACTGTATAAGTATAGATATTATTGAAAGGTTGTCTGTATGTACATATTGGAGAACTGGCAGTAGGTACATCGCTCCGACACCTCATGCGAGACGGACAATAAATAAAAGACAGTCGGAAGTGAGTTTTTAATTGGCAATATAAATGACTTTCGCTATCAATGCCGACTGCCCGGCAACTGGCTGATTGCCCTTGATTTACGACACTAAATTGACTAGGGCTGTCTTTGGAATTGTTAATGAACACATGTATAATTTAGTTTATTTAGTCCTGGACAATATTTCATTTATTATTATTGACTTGTAAAAGTGCCCTTCTGGCCTATTTGCAGAATAAATACCTACATTGATTTTTATTTTATAATATGTCAACGCATGAAAAAATGTTGATAAGTTTGGAGTACTATATTTCATTTCAGTAGATTAGAGTTCCCAAAAATGGGTAGTACTAACAAAAGGTTTAGTAGATCACCCGGACGTGTCATCGTTTATGCAATTTAATCTATCCTGGTCTAAGCCCGCCAAAGAAGAATTTGGAAATCTGTTTTGCAATTACTTGGTATTTGGGTTATATTTGAACAAAACACTCTGTAAGGCGGTTGCGGTTCGATAGCGTAATATCACTCCGACTTTTTGGGGTTCCGTGCCTCAAAACGGAAACCTTGCAGGATCACTTCGTTGTCTGTCTGTCAACCTTTTATCTCGGGAACGCGTGGAGGTATCAAGTTGAAATTAAATACTCAGAGGATATATCAGAGAAAGATATACTCAGGTTTACATTCCCCTGAAGCTGTGAAAAATCATACTTCTCAGTATACGTAAAAAAAGATACTGCCGTTTATGGTTCAAAAAACGTATATTTCGACAGTCTCAAGGGAATCAAATGTATAGGGTACTTTTTCGTTGCCCTAGAACTATGAAATTTGGCAAATAATATCGTCTCATCTTATACTAAGTACAATTATACTGAAAACTAAATGTTTGTAATTTGTTACGGAACCCACGGTGGGCGAGACCAACTCGCACTTGTCAGGTGTTTGGAATAATTAATTCATTATTTGTCCGTCAATTACTTAATACCAGTTTATAGCTGTTTTTAAAAATGTTATTCCAATGCAGTTTATCAGAACTTCGTTAATTTTATAACAAAATATTTTGTTCAACCCTACGCACTAACAGCAATGCATCAATCAAACGAACACGCTGAACGATAGCACAACACAATAGGCACGGTTAAATAACAGTATTTTAAATTATAAACTTCATGCAATTATGACTCTTATTACTGCGACAGAAGGCGTGAAAATGGCATCACATTTTCATAATTAAGTCGTGACATAACCTTCGTAATAGAGGCTACATTGACCTGGATACCCGAAATCCAATTTTGAAGATGTTAATAATGTGTTTCGATGTTAGACACTGAAGATGCTGACAGTTGGTCTTTGGTGTGTCTGCTGTAAATATACAGTCAAAATGTAAAAATATGGGTGCATACAACGTACTCATAATAATGTCACATTTTTGCACTTCATTGTACATACTTATAAGTAAGTTGGTATGATTCCTGATATTAAGGTTAAAGAACATCTTTTAATAAATGTAGGTACCTACTAAATATCAAAATATTATTGAATGCTGTATCATATTCTGTATTTTTGCGAAATAAACTTATTTTCTTTCTTTCTTCTTCCTTCTTTCTTACTTTTCCGGTTCTAAAGTGGTTACGTTTTCTATTTTAATACTACGTACTCGTAAGCGCGCGTTTTATCGTTTAATACGTAAATAGTTTAACTTCTTTAGTAAGTGCACAGATTTTTCGTAGATTTAGTGCGGGTTTCGTTTAACCGACTTCAAAAAAGGAGGATGTTCTCAATTCAGCTGTATTTTTATTTTTTACTATTTTTTTATTTTTAATGTTTGTTACTTCAGAACTCCGTCATTGATGAGCCGATTCGAAATATTTTTTTTTTGTTCGTATGTATATATACTTCCAGGTGGGTCCCATTTTTTTCAAAATTCAGTTAGGTGATGGGATCTATGAGGAATTGAGGGGACTCCTCAATTTTATTAGGCACACGTGTAGTGATTTTGTTATTTTCTCTTATAACTCGTGTATTATTTGGTGGCGAGGAATTGATGATGAAGACCACAGATGACTTATCGAATTCCTCAATTATGTACTTAAAGTGCAAAAGTACGTCACAGGTTCTGATAAGATTCCGTTGAAATAGGAACAAATGAAGTGCCATTGGTGATGATCTTGGGGAATCGATGGAAGTCCTCAAATATTATCGGCCCACATACAGCGATTCGGTTTTTTTCTATAGTAATCAACGCATTTGCTATCGGAAATCAGTTCATGTGGTAAATTGTAAAAAAAAAATAGGAAATGTTCTCGTGGCTTGGCGGAGTACTAAATTGAAGTCGGTTAAAACTTTGTTTTTAAAGTAAATTATACCTTATATCACCGATATTTAGTGATACTGATGTGACATCATGGTCAGTGATGTCTATTGCAAGTAGCACAACTCTGTAGAAAAATCGGAATTATTGTTTTTCTCTGCATATTGAAGTGAATTTGCTAGTTGTATTTTTTTTCCTGAATGCAATACATTTTTTTCTGCAACCTTTAATTAATTAGGTAGGTATTCAAGAAACCAAAACTAAATCAATTGTTTCTGTATGATGCTAATAATCTAATACATTCAACTAAACAGACATCTTGAGTTTCTATAGCTTTTCTACGAGTAAGTACTTATTAAGTATTTTCCTGTTACAGAAAGGCACACAAGTTTCACCCGATTAGTGCATCCGTGGTAATAGCGTTACGCCGTCGTTTCGTAATGTTGGCGCGGCCCTTGCAGCACCCGCCCCACCGTGTGAGCTGATACTTCTTGTAGGTGGGCTGTTAATTTAATTTTGCAATGATGGTTGGCTGGATGGATGGATGGCTGGCTTTTTATTTATTTTTGATCTAATACCTCCCTAAAATAGAAAAGGCATAAGTATTCATGACAATAATGGATCATGGAGAGATGTAAGCATACAAAAATCTGTTGTAAGTTAGGCTTGATTTTACATTAACTTAGTGCATTCGTGATGTATTAAGTGGTGGATGTTTGTTTTAAGGGGCTACCCTAGGCGTTCATCGATTTTTGACAAGTTTTGAATCGTATCTCCTACTTTTGCACTACAGATAGAAGTATAAATCAAACGGTTATCGGTTCTTCAATCTTTTATCTCCATTTTGGTCTACAGGATTTTGAAACAAATGAATACTCAATTTTGTATGATCTTTTTAAACATTGTCTAAAATAACACTTATTTTGTATCTCTATTGACGTGAAAGATCTAACACATACGAAATCTACATATTTGGGTTCGTCTGTGATGTCCCTAAAAACTGGTCCAGGGTTTTCATTTTAATCCAATTAACACAAAAGTTATGGCCAGAAACCGGTTTTTTGGCCTAAAATTGTTCAACTTTGATGCCAAATATCTCGAAAACAATGAACTTTGAAGTAAATATGGGATACTATATTGCTTAAAGCCGGTGTTGTTAACATGATAAGCTACAAAAAACCTAAGAAAACTAAGAGATTCAGATCGGAGGTACGATCCCATACGCCAATTATGGGAGCCCCTTAAGTATTATACTTTTTAATAAAGTTAGTACTTATTTTGGATTTTTCAGATAATCGCCTTAGTGCAGAATATGTTGTTTTAATTACCTAATTGCGACTTTTGTAGAAACAGACCTTCATTTTAATTAATTAACGCAACTAATATAGCGAATAAAATTACAGCTTTCAACCTAACTAGAAGCACCCAACGATTAAATAACCACACCACTAGAGCAAATCACTATTATCTCCACAAATGTTAGTAAATCAGAACAAATTGCGGCTAATCAAATCTGCGTGCGCGTCGGACCGTAGCTTCTAAAAACAGATCCGTTGCGAAAAGTGCTCGTCTTGCGAGTGCGGCCATGGTGCCTATTCACAAAGATTACTAGTACCTCAGGGAAACTAGTATAATGCTGACCTCCGAACACTCAGACCCATAAACAATCTCGACGTCAAGAGACACTGGGAGTCAATGGTAAAATGTGTCGAAAGGTTGTGAATCGAGTAGTAGGGTGGGTTTGTTTACTGTCACAATTTTTTTACGATACGAATCTATTTGAGTAACACTTGAGTTCATTGATTGACGTTGCCAAAGTTTTCTTAATTAAGTCAGGTTGAATTCGAGTAGCTTAGTTACTTAGACCTTGTGCAAGAATGAGTTAGTTTAACTGCCTATAGGGTAGAAAGATCTTAAGAAAGCATTGACTATCTTCTGATTCATTGGGCTAAATTCAGGAGTAGTGGCCAGGTAGTAGTCGGGAGAGTAGATAGCTACTGGTATTATATTTTAATAAAAAAAAAAATTAAGATCTATCTTTGCCCGTCACTTTCGATTTAAATCACAATTCAATTTGTTTCGTGCACTCGCTTCAACATCCCCGCCTACCTAACACTTCTATCGCTCTCACGCATAAGGTTTTTATTTTTTTATTGAGCGAACAACACAAGTACAAAAAGTTATTAACTTACATTAAAGATTCGACAAACTGCGAAACAGTTTGTTGGCGATGCGCTGAATTAATTAAAAATAATAATAAATAATACCCACAAACATTACTACGTGGCCCTAGTGGGCCAGCCAGCATTAACGTACCGATATGGAGTCGTAAATTATTACGTCGATCTTCTCACTCACACTCGAGAGGTATTCTAGGTACGGTGTAATGGTTTACCGCTCCATCGGCAGATTGATTCTGTCCCTACTCTACTTTAAGGTCTTGGAGCGTGTCGCATTTACAAACTTATTAAATTGAATCCTATAAAAAAACATTCCATGTAAAAAAGACCGGGTTGCACTTCGGGCGTGCCGGCAGAGTTGAAAACGTAGTGCATTTTTGATATTTTGGAATGGTTAGGGAATCATTTTGAACGAATTGCTTTTATTATCAGTATTAAAAAAATATGTATATTATATAAGAATAATAATAATAATTAAAGTTTTCACTTCAAAAACGCCAAGTCTCGAAAGTCTTTCACCGTAAAAAGTTGTGAGATATTACGTAGAGCCGAGTCACTATCTTATTAATCTTTATTTGCTGGGTAAATACCATTCTGCAACTTGAGAATCACACAACTTTACTGCATTTATTATTTTTTGCATACCTAAAACAATGTAGTATTAGGCCAATAGTTCTTAAACCACAAGTTCAAAATGAATGTTATTGAGAATATTCTCGTATCTAAGCCATATTATGTCCTATATGTTAATGAAAGTTGGTTCTAGCTTTGGCCAACACACAATTAAAGGATGTAGAAAATGGCCTGAATGGCTTCCAGAAAAGGACGGTACGGCCGTGCCTCTTTCTTTTGCTGGACTTAGGCGCACGTGCCCCCAGAAAATCCTTTTTTTATCACCCAATCCCAGGGCTTCTGTTATGTGTGTGTCTGTATGATAGGTACAAAAAATGCTGTAATTGGGTCAATTTTCAAACGAGCTGTTTTTGCTGTCCCACGGCCATAATTTCAAGTCAGATTAACATGGAGTATTGATTCATATATATATTTGTATTCCATGTGTTATAAAGTATTTAAAATATATATAACAATACCTTAAATATTCATTGATTCTGAAAAGAAATGTATTTGGAATCGTAAAACAGCGAAATCTACCGCTTTTTTGCGTGTCCCACTTGCGGTTTTGCTTAAACAAAAATTCATAACTATGGACTACGGCAACGTATATATAAACAACTTGTACTGTTATAAAGAAGATTTATTAGCGTATTAATTAATATATCTTGCAAATTTAATGCGTGAATAATTAAAACCTGTGAAGTATTTTTGTAGTTGTCCCACGCGCGACCCATTTATTAGGACTCAAGCTCAAAACCCTTAAAATCTGTTTTTTTATTATCCTACCGTTACATTTACTTTACGATACGATAGACAGGTTAGTTGGGCTTAAACCAGCAACGGGAGTGGACGCAGAGCCGGTATTTTCGAAGGAGGAAACAGGTTTTCTTGATACGATGTATTTTGGTACGGCTGTCACGACACTTGTATGGGCGTTAATTTATTAATATACGATTGAAATAAAAATGTGTCTTTCATAACAAAGGTTAGCAATATGGGGGTAAGAGTTTCGTGTTTAACTAATTAGTGAATTCAATTAATAGTGTACGAAGGATCGCCAAAAAACATTCATGTTGACATTTGTATGGCGACATTTGTACGGCTTTTTTGGCCATACAAATGTCGAACGTGGCATACACATGTCGATTCAAAACAAAATCTAAGTGATTTTTAATATTTTGGAATATAATCACAGAATAAGTAATAGAACAATATAACGACCATCATAAACCATAAACCGGAGATACTATATCGAAATAGTGAGTTTTTTTATTGTACAAATATTTTAAGCTGTTTCAACAATTGTATGGCCAAATCCACATTTTGATGGCACTCGTTGACATTTTTATGCCGCTATCGACATTTATACGGCAGAATCGACATTTGTATGGCATTATATCGACTTTTGTATAGCGCTGTCGACATTTGTATGGCGCTGACGACATTGGTATGGCACGGTGATTTTAAAGCATCAATATCTAGCTAACCATTAGAAGCACAGTGGTGCCTCATGCACCATATTTTTTCTTTTTAAAATCCCTACCTCTCGCTGTCGGTACGAATCTAATATTCCAAAAAATAAAAAAAACCATACAAATGTCGAAAAAACGTCTTGTTCAAAAATTGACCCAATTATGTCATGCTGCTTCCTAATCTGAACAGGGCAGTAGGTTATATATATGGTTATATTGAAATATTCATTTCCTTCCAAAATGAATAAAGTACAGTCAGCGTCATATAGTTAGTAGCAGCCAGAGTAGCCAAATATTTCGTGACACACCCTTATTCTTACAGTAATAAAGACGTGTAGCGTAATATTTCGCTACCGTGGCTGCCACTAACTATATGACGCTGACTGTACCTATATGCCGATCATCATGTTCCTGGCGCGAGTGGGCAGGAACTTTGTTATCCGCTATGTTCGCGAGTCCGCCTGTCTGTCCGTCGGTCTTCGCAACCATAACTACACTTTCACTGGTGAGGTCAACGTGTGATCCGCGTAGTTTAGACAGCGGTTCAATACATGACGCTATGTTAAGCATAATGATTTGAGCATTGTTATTTAATATCGGTGAGTGTTATGAATTGATTCAGTAAGATATGACAGTCATGGCAATAACGTTTGAATTGTTTGTACAATTGCATTAATTTACTCTTGTTTTGGTAGACTCAACTGACCATATACGCTGGCGTGGATAGGTATCCATAAGATAATTAGGTACTTACAGAGGATGGGGGACGATAATAGTGTGAGAGAGTAAAGTGACCAAGTGAAAATTAACCACAACTGGTCAACCAAAGGCAACGCTACCCTAGATACCGCTGGTGTTCTGCCTAACTCTCAGATACTTTGTTAACCCTAGTCGTACCCAATGAAGTCGCACAGAGTACTCGACGAGGAAGGCTGAAATCTTCTTTGTGTTGGTTGTCATTTAGTTAGGAACCGATACTTCTCTTTTGATTAGGAATAGAATAGAATAGAAAATATTTTTTGCGAAAACAATATCAACAACACATTTTGCAGAGCTTAAAATAGGAAGAAAAAGATACAGAGCTGAGGGATGTCTCCAAAAAAGTAGCCCACTGCTGAGTGGGCTCCTGGTGGTAGTGGGACACAAGCTGTTGTGTTAGGGCACAGGGTGCACTAACGCTGGTTTTCAGTGGATCCATTTAAACAACACAATAATAAGCATTGTGGCACCATCAATATTCATAATAATTCTAATTCATGACAATCGTAACTCATAACCATTCGAATTCATTATGACAATATTAGGTAAACATAATTTTCTCATATACTAATATTTGGTTTCTTTTCTTTTTCATCATAACAATCACTTGTCCGTTTACATTTTTAATACTAAATTTGATTATTTATTTTTCAATATAAATGTTACTTATCCATATTTCGTTATTATACTTCCCTTATGAGTTCGGGTGATACCAGTAGTTATAGAAATTTAGGAACACAAAAGGTATGAAGAATTTTTTTATGAAGGGTGATGATTATGATTTATACAAAACGTTAGTATAATAATAAATAGAACAAAGAATTGTATGAGGACCAAATGTCCTAGTCTGCATACCTACTGCACTTTACATAAAACGCATAGGTACGACGCATATTACTGTATAAATAAATAAATTGCAAAAGTAAAGGTCCATAATAAATTTAAAGGTATAATGAGCAATAACACTTTTCCTCAATATACTAACAAGCTGCAATCTTAACATCTCAGTAGCTTGGTCAACGAGGCAGTTACCGAAACTATCATTCTTAACAAGCCATTAAATTACATTTTACTATAAAATTGGCCTCCGGACTCCCACGACAAGGTCGGCAGAAGCTCATATGGTCAACTTTGACATTTACCCACAGCGGTCGACAGGTTGCGAAACACGATAACAAGCTTGACAGGTGTATGGCAGAAGTATTAATTTTTGGACAAAAGGTTTGTAGTATGTATGTAGTACTACTATTCTTAACGAGACAATGTTTTTACCCAAAGTCCATATTGTTTAGAAACGTAAGTTTTTCACAATTGTAAAATAAACCTTACCTTACCTAAAGGGCTGCATGCGATGCTCTTTTTAAAGTTCTCAAAGGTTAAATGTTATCATTGTTTGGGAAATAAAAAATGTGCCAAATTAAAAAATGTCTCAAAATGGTCTCGCCGGAAGACCAGCGCTGGCTCGTGACGTGAGCCAGCATTATGCCGAGGCGGGATCGTTTCGTATCAATTAAATAGTTTTAAGTAATTATAAAGTAATATATATGTATATGTAGGTATGTAATAGGTAGATAATATTTGTTAGTCATGAATAAATAATTTTCATTTGATTTCATTTTATTTGCGTGAGCATAGTTGTTCCTAGACTCGAAACTAACCAATTTGCAGACTAGATCCGAAAAAGTCAGATGTTCATTAATATAAACATTATGCACAAATATGCCTTGGCGTGCATTGTAACTAGCAGGTAGTAAGTCTGTAAATTAAGTAGGTACATTATTACCAAGCCTTAACACATATTTTCGACTGTCTCGTTGATCATATTTGAAAGGCCCAGATGCACCTTGGAATCTTATAGATTATTGATTATTTACGTATGATTTAGTTATTAAGAGTATGTTTACTAGTTAATTTGGCCTTTTGGTTATTGAATGCCAAACCAATGACTAATACTTGGCAAAGTTCAATAGAAGTTGACTTGGTACACATATTTCTGAACTGAGATTATTAATGATTTGTTTAAAAGAACCGTAATCACGATCATCACCAGTATTTCCCTCAATGCTGAGAATCGTATCATGTCCTATTCTTGCTGACCAGACTTCTCCAAAGGCTCCTAAATATCACCCGCTTTATGTATGGCCTCGTGCAGATGCAGTTGCAAGAGTGCAGTGATTTGTGTGCTCCATCTAGCGGGTGGCAGATTCAACTTTGCCCGTCATAGTAATCTTCCCCAGGCTATCCGACCTATCAGGCTGTCTATAGGTATAGAGGCTATTAAGCATTTTTTTAGCAGTGAATTGTCTAAGAATAAGTTCCCTTCCAAAACGGTTGACTGTATGTTAGGTTAATTGTTAAGTACCTACATATTTAACGTTCCTATACAATTCGCCATATAAATTCAATTTAAGTATCGCTATACAAAATAAATTTGATGTCAATCTTGCGCAAGAATCTAGCCGATAGAGCCGGAAACTTAAGAGTCCGACCGGGTAAATATTGGACGAATTAAGTAGAAAGTGCTGGATGATGATATTGAATAACGTGTGAATGGACGTGTGCTTTTAGAATAATGAAAGTTATTTCGATTTTAGAAGAATAGTTTGGAATGGCTCATGAGAACGACACCATGGAAGGAAGCTTACTCACATATTTGAAAAAAGTCCCTTATATTTAAAAATCACGATTCGACCCGTGAAGTAGGTACGCTTAAACTATTTTTGTCTCGATACACTCAAATACGAACTATTTTTGAATACAGAGCACCAAATTATGAAAACGTACTTAAACATAATTTGCATAAAAATACGGTTTGATCTGCCGAATGCAGGTTATCGTTATGATTCTTATTTTGAAACATTGCTTGACAGATTAACAAATGTGAAATTTATATTATCCTTAACATTATTAACAAGCTACGGTAGCCTAGCGGTTCAGGCAGGCGGCTGTCAAACGGCGGTCGTGGCTTCGAATCCCGGCTCGAACCAATGAGTTTTCTGAACTTATGTACGGAATATCATTTGATATTTACCGTTAGCTTTTCGGTGAAGGAAAAACATCGTGAGGAAACCTCCATACATCCACGAAGAAATTCAAAGGTGTATGTGAAGTCCCCAACCCGCACTGGGCCAGCGTGGGGACTACTGCCTGTTCCCTCTCATCAATGAGAGGAGGCCTGTGGCCAGCAGTGGGACGTATATAGGCTTATTTATTATTATATTTATTATATTATCCTTGGCATACAAGTAAAGTTAACACGTGAACCTATCTAGAAGACGTTATAGACATATTGGGTGTTATTTAGACTAATAAAGCCCTGAAACTTTAATTTTGGAACAGAACGTTAAAATACCCATTCATATAGAAATAACTTTGCAAAAGAATAGTATATATAAGAATATTATTCCCGTTTAATTTAGACGTGTTTAGCCGAGTTGCGTTGAACTTAACTTTGGCGAACTTTGCATAATTGTACCTACTCGTAAAAGTTATCCTTCTCCGACTAGTTTGCAATATAGTTACGGTACTAAACTGCTACGTTTAAGAAACAATTACGTATTATCACTAGGGAGACGAACTATCATAAGCTCTTTGGTCGCAACATGACAGAAAGTATTAGTACTGGCTTGCAAATGTCAGGGGTGAACGAGCCACACGACTTTGACTTTTAACTCAACTATGCGTGCTCTTTGCATTGTTCTCTTAGTCACCAGACGTAGAATGTCGTGAATCCACGTGGGCTAAACTAAGGCCTAAAGGCGTTTCATTATATAAAGCAGATTCTGTTTAAAAGACCGAGAGTTTTGCAATACAGATTGACGGCGGCAACTAAATAAGAAAAGACACGTTCTATTGATGGTACCTAAATATTGGTAAGCAGCTTATTACTAGGTACGTAAATATTAAAGTTGACTACATCTGTGTCTCAATGCATTTACTTATAGTTATAGGTAATGATATTAGATAGTTACTAATAGCATGTAGCGTATGTCGAGAGCTGACTTGAGTGAGAGGTGCCCATGTATCACGACGGCACAGAATGAAAGTTTGACAAGGGATCCGTCATAAAATAATAATATTATTGCGAGTAAACAGTATCGTGTACACTCGTTAGTGAATGGAAAGTAAGTACTAGGACACCTGCGGCGACTCGTGCCTAGTTTGAAATACCTCCACTGATTGCATGCCTACGCATAGATAGCTAACCAAAAATGTTACGGTTATACAAGCAAACGGTTAATTGGCAAATAAAGATGACGTTTAAACAAATTTTAAGCAACTTCATCATAAAATGACTCGCTAAGACCATCACCATTTGAGTTTGGTGCGTGTCAAATATAATTAGGTAGGAAATTTGCCCTTAAAAGTAAACAACATATTAACAACTTAGAAGTCAACTTCTGGTCACAGGGCACAGTCTTTGTTTATGGATATAAGATCTAGGTACCTACTTAAATCTTCGAGTGTCTTCAGTAACTTACCTGTAAGCAAAGAAAATATGGAATTAGTAACACGCGTCAATGCATATACAATAAATCACAATAAGCAATATACGTCCTTATAAGAACTAATGAAGGATGTGTAGGAAAGGCTGAAACCTTAAAATTAATTGCCTCTTAGCACGCAAATGTCCCCCCGGTGTATATTCGGATATTTATTCATGCAAAGCCCAATAAAGGCCGCCTAGCTGGCGATGGCGTGTTTCGGTAATGGTAGGTGAGGTTGAGGACATAGCCTTATGAGAGAAGATTGTATTACATTATGATTGGTGTCGATTCGACACAGCTTCGCAGCGTCTAGGAGACTTAAGACACAAACACTATGTACAGGGTTTCGCTTCAAGTTAGTTAATAGCTATATTTGACGAAATAACTTACAGTTATTGAAAATGTTCAGGTTGATTATAAAATAAGCTTTCATTTATTTAAAAAAAATCTAATTATTTTTATCATTCAATCTGTCGGCTTGGAGAACGGATACACGAAAATTGAAAAAGAAATCAATAAATGTCTCACAGACTGACTTTATCAGACGGACTCGAGTTTGAGCACCGATTACACCCAATCAAGATGAAATTTCAATTAATAGAAATCGTTCGGTATAATGATTGTTTCTCTCATTTATTGTATCTATACTTGATAATAACCTTCCATTGTAGAAAGCCGGTATCTGTAATAATAATCATTGTTACTATTTACCAGTTGGAATTTGAAATAAAATATACTACCGCATGCCGTTACAGCGATCATTTTTCTTTTAGGATCCAACGCTAATCATCATTTAAGAGGGAATGCTATGGGTCATTTTTCCATACAAACGTTCTCGACTGTTTCCTCCCTGGTTTTTGAACCTAGATCAATAATTTTTTTATACAAAATTAATATCATCATTATCTATGTCGGTACGTTTTTATTTATTGGATATTTTTGATTATATAGAAATTAGGCTACTTCAAACATCGCTTAAAACGCCAAAATAAATTGACCGCAAACAGACGCCTAGTATACAAATCGTATAATAATAAGCACAAAAATCAAAACTGTCCGACACAGAATGTCTCCTTCCCATTCAATTTCCAAAATTTGGTTAAGATTGGTTAAGTTTTGGAGGAGGAAACAGTCGAGAACGAAACCTCGATTTTGATGATTTCTGTCTCGGATTTTTACTCTGAGCTGCAGTTGTCCTTATCGCACCGATTTTTGGGGCGGAGCCAAACTGTTAAATATGTACACAGACCAAAAAGTTATGGGCAATATTCGACAATTTAATATCGACATCCTAGTGTTGGGAAAAGTTATCGATAAATCATAAACAAAAACAATGTAGTTGCCCATCATAAGAGGGCATTTTGGTACAAGCTATTCTCCTTACTTGGCTTTAAAAAATCAGAAAACAAGCTAGTTTGTTTTATACACATGAAGTGTTCCCGACTCGAAACGGTTATGAGATGAGGTATTTAGTTGAGATTGAGGTATATGTCACACATAAAATATTTAAAAAATAAATAAAAAATATTAATAGTAATCATCTCTTTATTATGTAAGTAAATAATAAATACTTTTCACAACAGGTACCTATGATTAACAACGTCACGTGTATTGTGTGCATAGTTTATTGCGTAGCTCTTTCCCTCACTGGTCTATTTCTAGGTATCCGGCCGTCAATTATTTCTGGTAACAGGCATTGGTGGTAGAACTGTTCTAATATCGGCTCCATTTTTTGCCAGAGAGGATCGTCTTTTTTTATTTTTTCATACAGCAAGCCCTTAGGACTCCACAAAATGAAAAAACAGAATTCAAACAGAATTGTTATATGAAGCTGCCCTTGCACTTGATAATAGTAATTGTGGTTACGTTTTAGGTGCAATGTTTTATTCTCGTATGTGCAAAAATATACTTTATTTTTTTGAATTCCTTCTTCCGGTGTCAAAGCTTCGATTTTGTATGGACATTTAACTTCGATTAAGTTATCCTCGCCAATCAAACCATCTGGGCTTGCCGCCAGAAACGGCTTGTTCCTATCAACAAACAATCCACATTCCACTACTTTCATTCCAGTTTCCTCACAGAATTCTTTGATTGCTTCCGATTCTTTGTTTTTTCCGTAATTAGTGGCAATAGTTCCCTTAAACTCACTAGTGAAACATGCCTACTTTGCCACCAGGCAAAACTTTGCCCAAAAAGATACTTTTAAACAAATCTGGCAATGAACGAAAACACAACATATTTATGGCAAGCTTACTATTTTTAGTAGAAACAAGATTACATTTATGACTTTACTTTGAGTCGTACATGTCTTTAACTTCAACCAGGAGCTTGCAGCAAATTGTGGAATGTGAGGTGTATGGATTTGTATGGCAAAGTTGAAAACACCTAGGTAACATTACCCATCTGTACTGAGTAAAACTTTTCCATATTAAGACCGAGATGTTAAAATGGAACGCCATGTTTGCCCAAAAATTTTAACTGAGTCTTGTCTCAACATCGTAAGAGCTATAGTTGCTTAATAATTCGACATGGTCAATGTTGGCAAAAGTCCATATAACTTTACCCGCGATCAAAATCGATAAAAATTTGGAACACGTGATGATTAAAAAAATATTTCTCCTCATGAACATATGCGTATGACTAGGAAACATTCGTTAAGCAAAAAAAAAACATCTAACCATATAAAAAATATGAGATATTCGTGTTTTTCCGAAAAAAGCGGGCAAAGTAGGCATGTTTCACGGTATACAGCAATGCTTCTAATGTACTGCGAACAGATGTTTTTGGTCGCATCTTATATATCCGTCCAAAGTTTGATGCTGTCAGTCTTTTTCTTCTTTCGATTATCCACATATTATTGTCACATTGCCCTATCGTTTTTGATTGAACAACGTCCTTTGTTAATTGTAATTCTTGAAGAAATTTTCTTTCCTTCAATTGATATGTTTCAGGTGACATATCTTCTTCGAGCTCGATACTAATTTGACGTTTTCTTCGTTTAGCATTCAAATACAGTCGCTTTTTTCTTCCGGACCTACCTCCTTTGCCCATTTTTATATCTGAAAAATAAAGAAAATTATGTAGCACATATTTTTTACTGATGGGTAAGTATATGACGTTTTATCGCACTAAAAAGTGGCCTCTATGTCACTCTCCAGCCTCCTAACTATCTCCTACACAAAAATCATACCATAACATCGCTCGGTTCTCTGTTGTGATGTAGAAGGACAAATAAACAAACACACTTCAGACATATACAAGTCAGAGTTGACTTTGAATCTAGATTGAAAACTACTGAATGGATTTTTTATTACAGGTGTTACGAAACCAAAATACCTAGCAGGATTATATGGATAGAGTGGATTGGCCAAACATTTGTTGTTATTTTCGAACTTTAACTTGTTTACAAAAATATTAAAAGAACGTAAGCGCGCGGCGGTTGCCGAACGGAGCCGATCACACGCGAGAACAGCCGAGCACCGACATCCGAGTTCGCGAGGAGGTCGAGGCACTATGCCTCTTGTAGTAGGTATACATTAAAGTCCATATTATGGAAATTTAGTCTTGCCTCGGTGACAGTCTTAATTACCTCACATTACCTTATTTCAAATATCTGTTTTAAATTTTCATTTCGTTTACGTTTTATTTGGATAATCAAACTTAATTTAGTACGTTAAAATGTACTTACCAAATTTCAATTCAGCCAGAGACGGTTGTTGGGATGGGTTAGTCTAGTCCACTAAAAACAATAAGCCAAAACAGTCAGCTTATCAGTAAAGTCCAATAAAACACAGCCGAGTCACACAGTAGCGGAATATCGAGTCCAGTAAACGTAAGCAGAATCACAAAAAATAGCGAATATCGAGTCCATTACACGTAAGCCGAGTCAGTACGTTAAATCACAGAAAAATAATAAAACGATCTTAACCAGCGGCAGCAAGCACGGTAATGTAATGAGCTGCATATTCGCGCATCGCATAGCTTGTCAGTGTGTGAGCGGCCTGAGCGCCACACATACACATAAGACAAGACCCCGCCCCTCGCCAGCGCGACAGAGCTAATGACTTAAAAATCCCAAATTTTAAAAAGCGTTCGCGTAGTATTACCTCTTAAGACGTATCCTTAAGTTAAAGTATGCCAATTTTATTTTATTTAATACCATTAGTCATTCTTTTACAAATACAATCGATAGTAGATGTCCATATATGTATTGTCTATCGCTCTCTCATCGCGAAAGTGCAACGTGCTTCGTTTGATAATCCTACACATTCTTTCACTTCTCGAGTTCTCGCTTGTTTTGCGAAGACTGATCACGGATTTAACGCTACACGGACTCATTTTATTGCAAAACTAAATGGAACTCAGTTGTTCGGAGGCCTTTAGGTATATAAGACATTCTGCTTTCGAGGGCGGAACCCCGAAACGGATGTTTTTGAGCGTCGATGTATGCAGAAAGTGATTTTGCAATAGGCTGTGGGTAATGTTTTACAAGTAACTGACGTAAAATAACTTGGGAGTAATTTATAGAAAAAAAAACCAAATGAGTCTGTAAGCATCGTTATAAAAAATTCAATATTCCGAGTAAGGTTTTCGTGTTTCTTAACAAATGGTCGTATTAACAAATAATGAGTAGACAAAGTTAGACATTTCATATAATACTGTCGCGAACTAATGCTATCTTCTCACTTGCTTGTGGCAACCATAATTGCCAATTTTGAGGACCCCTAAACTGATAGTGCACTGATTCACGCCCGAGAGTTAGCTGGATCTATAAATTAGTAGCGACATTTCAATAGACCAGCGATCGCCTCAGCTCAGAGCGTAAACTGCATATTTAAAATGTTTACTTCACAACCGTAAACAGTGTTTACCTTTTGAATCCTAATGCTTGGTTAGTTCCTAATAGTAGTTTATGCGACTGATCCACTTCTTTATCTACACACATATGATAAGTAGTAGTAATTAACAGCAAAAAACCAACAATAAAATGACAACAGCAATGGCGGCAATTCGATCATCCGTCATGACGAATGGTTTTTTTTTAAATCATAGACATACGAATGAAGTCCCTATAGGTACTGATATCACTCGAGATCAAATGCCGTACGGTTTGTATTAAAAAACGTACTGAATTGACGTTTCGTATCGATAACTGTTTTAATATCTATGGATAATAGAATAGAGACCCACTTGAGTTTTGACACCTATTCCAAATTTAAACTCGTAACGATACATATCAAAAATCTGTACTGTAATGACATTACAGTACAGATTTTACCTACTACCACAGACAAGAAAGTTCTCATAGTAAAATCGGTTGTAGTAATGCTGGTCATTTCCTACGATTTCTGAACACATTTTAGAGCACTAATGATATGTGCGTAGATAAAACTATTATTGCTTGGCTGCAGTTTATGAAACGCCTGCACCGCCGTTATCTATTTCCAAATCTAGATAAAGTATTTTTTATTATTATTATTTATTTAATAAAAATAGTATAGCGTGATATAAACTGGTATACACTATAGCGAGAGTTGAAGAACATGTAATCCACATTGATTTAAATCCATATTAATTTCCCATATTAATATGTATTCATACAATAAAAACCTTTACGTCACACCTGGCCATAATGCGAGTTTTACTGCACGCTGCGCGTACGGGAAAACTCGCATTGTGGCCAGGTGAAGACGTAAAATTTTGTACTCACCACGGGCGGTAATTCGTAAAGCCCCAGAGCGCATATTTATGGCCCTCACGTTCGGTTCGGGCCACAAACACCTGCGATCTGAGGCATTCACGAATTCACCGCCCTTGGTACGTAATGTACTATTATCGTAAACAATAATATAATACAATAATACGAGTACAATAGTACACTACAAATAATATAAAACCTAAACAGGTGGTTAAGGCAACACTAGTACCTACTTTAATTACTTAACCAATGCTGACATTTAGCAGCCTCCTCCTCATATGTGTCCATATAAAACGAATATCCACTTTCTTTTAGCCGGTTTTGCAGTAAGAGTCTTCGCTAAAGGTCACGGAGCATTATACCAGTTAACCAAGGGGCTAGGAAATGTTTTACCATAACTTCTAATGTGTCATAGAAATACATAAGTAGAAGTACGTATATTTCGCTTTATTACAACGGAATAAGGTGCAAAAAAGAAAACATGTATTTGACGGTAACCGTACATGACCGAGCGTAAAAAAATTGTGTTGGGAAAGTTTATAACAACTACTGAGTAGCTAATACTTAGCTTCTTACTGGTAAATTTGAATCAAAACAACACCTGGGGCCGTAGACAAGGTTACAATCGACAAGCGCTAACGCCAATAGAAAATAATAAAATGTATGGGAATGACAGATGCCAACGAAACACTTTTCGTTAACATCTGTCATTCTCATACATTTTATTAGTTTTCTATTGGCGTTAGCGCTTGTCGATTGTAACCTTGTCTAGACCCCCAGGGCCTTTCTTATGGAACAAACAATTAAGTTTCCATCCTATCTCAGCTCACAGTTACTTGGGTATACGGAAGCGCAAGGATGAATCAAGATTATTCAATATCGTTTAGAATGTGTTGAATTTCAAGACAGCATACATGTCTTAAAAATATGTTATATTTGATAAATCACGTGAAAAACGCGACCACCATAGGGCCTCTATAAGTCTATAACACACAGACGAACTGTTTAGAACGCGCACTGGGTGCCCATACAAGTTGTAATTTTTCTCCGGACAATAGGTACCTAAACGTCCAATAAATGTTCTCCCTATCTATGGAGCACTATCGGTCTCTGGCATGATTCTTCATTATTTACTCGTATATTATTCTTTATTTATTCAGTTTCCGTCTCTATGGTGAACACTAGCATGTATAGGTAAGTATTTTTTGTAGGCATTTATGTATGTTTATTTGTATGCTTTATGTGTGTATGTCACGTGTATGTTTATTATTGTTGTAATTGTGTATGTTATAAAGTCAATTGACTTCTAACTTTGCCACCTACCTACCTACTTGTATTTTATTGTTGCAATTTCTCCGCTTCCTAAGGTTTTCTGGAAGAAATCGTTCTTTAGCGGTAAGATCGCCTGTTGTTAACCTCCATTTTTAAATGGTTATGTCTATTTGATTCATGTTTTGAGGTGTGCAATAAAGGGTAAGTATTATATTGTATGTTGCGATGTAACGCGTGCAATGAACCCTTTACAAAATAGTACTAGTTTTACAATCTAGCCATTAACTTTAGAACAGTGAACTTTAACAATGAATCGCTCTATCTCGAAAGGCAGCCATAAACCTCTCAGCCCAGCGCCTGCGCCCTATGCTATTCACAATAAGTTTCTCTTCGCTCACCCTAGTATATCTTGACCTCCAGATTGGTAACAACTACGCTGAATAGAAGGCCAGACTTACATTGGCTTACCCAAGACGAGTCGTAATGCGTTGTGAACACTGGTCGTGACCGCTTGTTAAGACTGTGGGAACGATCGGCTATCGCACGCTGATCTATATTCCAATTGAAACAATTTAGGCTCCAATGTGAGACCGTATATCAATGACACACGCCTTGCAGTACAGCATACAAAATTTACAAAGCTAAGTAAGGTTTCGACAGTGGCCACAAAATAAATATAAAACCGGACATGCTCAAGCGCAGTGGATTAAAATTATGAATCTACTTAGTTAACTTCCACACAAACTTTACTCTTAGGTAAAGCCGGTTGGGTTATATGGACCTAGAGTCTGAATTAAGCTCATTTAGCTACAATTTAGTCCATTTATGTACATAGATAGATATGTTAATTATTTCATGAATGAACCATTTATACCCACGTACCTACTTATTTTGCTTTGTGTAAAACTGCGCATAAAACTCCTCGTACCTCTTCCTTACAGAGAAGCAAAATTATGCCTGTGCGTAATCGCGGCCTTAGTGTTTCACAAACGGTCGTTACCTTAATACGCAAATCAATTTTGCCTTAAACTGAACTTAAAGAGGTATAAGAATTTGAAACAACCCAGTGGTATGGATGTTTTACCATATAGAAAGCAGACTATCTAAAATGATTTATCTCAATGGTCATAGGTCAAAAGTTACGCAGGCAAATATCTTAATAACCATATTTCACTGCCTCGGGGTCTGTACCGAATCATAGCATAGTTTTTATATGCCTACGTATAATATTATGTATCTCTTTGGTTTAGTTTAATTGTTTTCCAATTTGTATTGTATCTTGTATTTGCCTGAGATACAGGATAATCCTAGTTAAGGCGCATTTAATCAGTTCAACATGTAACAGTGCAAGAAATCAGCAAACTGGTTTTATCAATAAAAAAATATTATTCTTATTCTAGTTAAATATAGAAGTATCTGTATATACTTAAATACGGTGTGTGTACGTGAAATAACTAAATTAATTAACTTTCAAGTAGTACCAAAAAATTACCTTGTATCAACTTTAAAATCACAATATAATATAAATGTATGTCATCAAAATCATAGGTACTTGTACCCTAATGTTAACCTCAATCAAATGTATGTATAGATACTCTACGACTCGGCCCAGCAAGGAAAGTTGTTTCGTAACACGTAACCAATACCGTTCCTACGGTTGGTTAACTCTCAGTAGGTATTTTTTGCCAGAAAATACGTGTTACACGTCAAGTCGTGATTAGTACTTGAGCAGAAAGGGATAGAAAAACGCCCTGTTGAGTATTTTTTGTGCTGGATAATAACATTTCAATTTGTAGGTAGGAGGGACAGATGACGCACAGTTGCAGTCAAGTTGTAAGTAGCGGTTTTGTCACTTTTTATCTCAATGAAGCTGAAAGTGACAACTTTTTTATCAATGATTTTGGTATGGCTGTCCACTTTATCTGTATATAATAGTTTATGTGTACTCGTAATTGTACGTATATACAAAATTAATTTGTATCAGCATATTTCAGCCGATATAGTCACGATGTTGTTGACTCGTGGTCAAATCAAACTATCCTAAATACGAGTCTTTTGTTCCTGAAATCGCAGCACCTCAACTAAATAGTAAGTTCATTATAATCGAGAGTAAGCCCATGTATTAAAGTTGTCAATAGTATAAACAATTTGAGCGGTGGTGGCCACTCTTCGGGGGACACCCGGCATGTGGGCATTACTTAAAAGCTTTGCTTTGTCGGTGGAGTAACCGCGACTCATTTCTATCCATTGCCAGCCTCTTGATTTCCTCATACGACTCGACAGCAAATTTATCCTATACACTATTTTTCATTTATTAAATTGTCGGTTCCTGCTGCAGCCACAAACCAAGGTAATAGTTAACTATGTTCACGCCCTTTTAACTACTTCTGACGTGTCTATGAATACCAATTAGCTCCTGAATGTAACGTTTTCTCTTTTACGCATGTTAGTAAGTAGTAAAAAGTAGCGGAGTGATAAAGTATATTTTTAGATTATTTATTTGTACAGGGTGCTCGTGAGGAACCCGAATAATTTGGCCAGCGTATTCCTAAGGTCGTATGGAGTAAAAAATGTTATATGAACATAGGTCGAAATATGTTTTTTTTTATGTTTTCATACAAGAAGTTATTTATTATGTATGAAAACATATTTCGACCTATGTTCATATAACATTTTTTACTCCATACGACCTTAGGAATACGCTGGTCAAATTATTCGGGTTCCTCACGAGGCACCCTGTATATGTCAAAACGATATATCCTGTCTTGTGGCTGGCAAACACATAGAAAATAAATACTTACCAAAATTTATTTTATTTAAATAATATTGCCCGAAATAATCTTTCAAAATACGGACTTAATTTACCTACCTACTTACTTTTTTACTGAATGAGAATTTACCTACCTACAATTACCACAAAATGTGGGTCTATTATTAAGTACCTCCTACTAGTACTCGTAATAACCACTTTAATCTAAAACACAATTTATTCAGTGTGGTGTGATACTCTTCAATTTGCTGCACTTACCACTCTAGATACATTTTGAAAATTTATGTTATTTCGTTGAAATTAGTAGTAGTTTTTTTGAATTTTGAATTTGAACTTAAGTAGTAATTTCCTGTGAACGATAAACGAACCTACGTACCGTCATGGAAATCATGGAATTAGTGTGTTGTCTAACATTTTCATTTCACTAACGGCACAGTGCATTTATTTTTTCATTTTTATTAATACAAGAGACGGCATAGCAAATATGTATAGGTTTAACGGTAGTGGAAGGAACTAGAATGTATGTGGTTTTATTTAATGTAATATGTAGAAATTAACGAAATTCTGACAGTAAGTACTGCGAATCCATACATTCTGACTTTCACTGAAATGTTTTCAAGAGTGGTTGCAAACTCGAACTTTTTCTCTTCTAGCAGGGAAGTAAATTGTGTAAAAAACAAAAGCCAATGACAACGAAAATGTTGTACCTACTCGAGTTGAGTTCGAAAAGTGTACATAGACAAAGTGATTAAACATATGTGAAAACTTTTTTTGAGTTGCAAGATTGCTCAGATATTTTTGAACCTTTGGAAGCGTACCTATCATGCAAGGTACTTTGATATTATCTCAACTGAACCGAGAATCGGCGGCAGACATCTGTAGAATAATGTTGCTTGTGTCGTCGGCTTTGTCACGCAGCTCGCAGGTCGGCACGCACGGTACGCGACAAGCCTCACAAGTTACCAGTGAACGGCGAAAAGGGTTTATTGTTTTCCAATTTACTTTCTATACTCTACCTTATGCAGCTATGAATTAGGTTTAAATTTGATACTCAGTGGAATTTAGCATTTCTGTAAAGTCACTCAACTGAGATTTGTGGAGTCAATGAACCTTTAGAGGCACTTCAAAATACTTAAGTATATGCATCAGTGTTTTTGCAGACAGGTCAAGATGCTATGTACTACAAGGGAGAATATAAATGTCTGGTTATTTACGTGTAGGTATTTTTACGAAGTGTACGTTTACGAAGTTGCGGGCAGTGTCTTTTAATATATACAAATTTTGTATCAGTCTCAAGCGTCGACTTTGATTTGTTTGCCAGTCCGGAGAGCACGTGTCAACCCAATTTATAATCCAAAACGTTTTTTTAAATAAACATTCATCATTACATATTTATAGTCCACTTCGATTGCTCGACTGTCAAACAAGTTAATAGAAATAGTGTATTTCGTGCGATAGGAGCTTTCCCTAAAGAAAGTGACAATCGTAAGCGTGTTTAATGGTCTGGCTCTATAACACCGTGAATGCCAGTTGTTACCATTTGGCACTTAAATACCTCGTTAGAGATATATTGCGAGGCAACGTATTTTTACTTTATATATTTAAAAGAACCGAATTTTATTGAAGAAAGAGGTTCCGTGTGGTGTCGGGTTAGAATTTCACCACACCCTTTCTGCCCATGGCGTCGTAAAAGGAGACTAAAGGAGCAGGTTTAAAGTGTGTTGTGAGCGATGGGCTAGCAACCTATCACTGAAATACCACATTTGTGATAAAAGTAGCACTGGAACATAAATTTGCCTACCCCTTTTGGGAATAAGGCGTGAATGTATGTATTTATCTAAAAAAAAAGAAGCTGGAATTTAGCGGGTTAATGTTTAAATTTAATTTAATATTAGAAATTGTTCCCATTGGCTAACCAAAGAGTCGTCCAGAGTTATTCACCGATGGTAAGCTATTGTTTAACCTCTTAACCTCGTAAGTCCCCGCGTACTTGTACAAGTATAAATTCGAATCGAGTTTCACGTTCTAACGGAATAATGAACGTTCCAAATTCAAAATCGCAAAAAATATCTCATGCCTACGAGGTTGTACAGCGACCTGTTTAGAGCTCCTTACCAGAAATGTATAAAGGAACCCTTATAGTGCGACTAATTTCAGAAATGTTTCCTGTAATCTTCTACTGCATGTGATAAGCCGAGTTTTCATACTTTAACTACATATTTCATATATATTGCCAATATTGCCATCAATTTGAAGCGCTCTAGCCAGGATATACATGGCCGGGTGGGTGTAATATAGGGTGAGTTGAGGATATTTACGTATAGTTGTGGAATACGTTTTATAAGAAAGAAAAAAAAATACGTAGGTAAGTATTACGTTTTATTACCGTTTCTTTGGCACGCTATAACGTATTTGATCGATGACATACGAGCTATCTTTGAATCGTCTTCATTGTGGGAATGAGGGTATGAAGTAAGCTGGTGGGTCTTTAAAATAATTACTTTGACTTGTTAGATAAAGATAAGACTCCTACAGGAAACACATAAATCTTAATTGAACCTTAGTGAGGCCGTGGGGCAAGGCACGCCAATAATCAATGATCTGGCACTTGTACACTTGCGGTTGCTACCGAGGCGAGGGAGCGTCGGACCACAAAATGTGCGTACTTATAGGTACAGCAGTAATCGAACTCAGAACAAACCTTTAACGCGGGAACGCTGCTTGCGTGATGGGCACCCTACCAAGGGCACATTTTTTTTTAATTCGTAGCATTAGTTATTTTAATTGTAGTTAGCTTAATTTTTATATTCAAGTTATGTGTTTTCATAAGTAGTTTAGTTTGTATATTGTTATTGTTAATAAAACGTATTTGTATTAAAAATACCTAATTAAGAACCGTGCAGCATTATCGTTTATCGGTTCTATTCTTTAGACGATTGCAAGATCTGTTAAGTACTGGGGATCACGCAGTGAAAAATTTGGAAACCCTCTGTTGACAACGCAATCCTCTGTCATCAAAAAGAAGCTAGAATATCCAGGACTGATACGTCTACTGAAAAATAAGAGGAGATGGGACCCCAAATTCATGACAACTAATCCCTGAGCAAAGTTCAGATTCAGAGTTGGACAGGCCCTCACCGGTAGCGACTGATATTAATCCTCGTACCAATTCAGATCTTATTAAAAGTTCGTAATCGCTCTAGTTGAGTAACTGCTTGGCTATGTATACACTTGCTGTGGTCTGACGTTCTCCGTCAGCCTTGGGGTGATGTAAATAAACACGTACCAACGCGACTGCGCTAAACCAAATGGCTGTATCGCGATACGTGAATGATAGTTGCATATGCCTTTCTGGCAATAACGGCAGCTGCAAACCAATTCGCTATCACGGAAATCAATAACTAGCAATAAGTAGTTTACTTTCAGTAACATACGTGTAAGTATGGCTGCAGAGGCGTATTTAAAGATTTGGCGCCCCGGGCCAGTTAGCTTTGCCGCCCCATTAAGCGACAATAAAGTATATCATTTTAGAAAAAAACCGGCAGTATGTATAGTTAAAATTATTTAAGCTGTCCGTTTAGCACTTGCAAGCTTATCTTGTGAACAATGGCACTGTTTCCTATTTTATTTAGCCCACCGCAAATCCTCCGACCAGATAAAAATTAAGCAAGTAACAATATAAGACATAATTTACTTTAAAAACAAAGTTTAAACCGACTTCAATTAGTACTCCGCCAAGCCACGAGAATATTTCCACATTTTTTTACAATTTACCACATGAACTGATTTTCCATAGCAAATGCGTTGATTACTATTGAAAATAATTGACTTTAAAAACAAAGTTTTAATCGACTTTAATTTAGTACTCCGACAAGCCACGAGAACATTTCCTATTTTTTTTTACAATTTACCATATGAACTGTTTTCTACGAAGCTACGGTAGCCGGTAATGGTTTAGGCATGCGGCTGTCAAGCGGCGGTCGTGGGTTCGAATCCCGGCTCGTACCAATGGAATATTTACCGTTAGCTTTTCGGTGAAGAAAAACATCGTGAGGAAACCGGTCTAATCCCAATAAGGTCTAGTTTTCCCTCTGGGTTGGAAGGTCAGATGGCAGTCGCTTTCGTAAAACTAGTGCCTATGCCAAATCTTGGGATTAGGTGTCAAAGCGGACCCCGGGCTCCTTTAGGGGCATTACCGGGAATAACGCTAGGAGGATGATGACCACATGAACTGATTTCCGATAGCAAATGCGTTGACTATAGAAAAAAACCGAATCGATGTATGTGGGCCGATAATATTTGAGGACTTCCATCGATTCCCCAAGATCATCACCAATGGCACTTCATTAGTTCCTATTTCAACGGAATCTTATCAGAACCTGTGACGTACTTTTGCACTTTTAAGTACATAATTGAGGAATTCGAGAAGTCATCTGTGGTCTTCATCATCAATTCCTCGCCACCATTTTTATGATTTTCGGATGTAAATACACGAGTTATAACAGGAAATACCAAAATCACTACACGCGTGCCTAATAAAATTGAGGAGTCCCCTCAATTCCTCATGAATCCCATCATCTAACTGAATTTTGAAAAAAATGAGACCCACACCTGGAAGTATATACATACGAACAAAAAAAAAATTTTTCGAATCTGCTCATCAATGACGGAGTTCTGAGGTAACAAACATTGAAAATAATAAAAAAAATACAGCCGAATTGAGAACCTCCTCCTTTTTTTGAAGTCGGTTAAAAACCGAATCGCTGTATGTGATCCGATAATATTTGAGGACTTCCGTCGATTCCCCAAGATCATCACCAATGGCACTTCATTAGTTCCTATTTCAACGGAATCTTATCAGAACCTGTGACGTACTTTTGCACTTTTAAGTACATAATTGAGGAATTCGAGAAGTCATCTGTGGTCTTCATCATCAATTCCCCGCCACCAAATTTATGATTTTCGGATGTAAATACACGAGTTATAATAGAAAATACCAAAATTACTACACGCGTGCCTAATAAAACTTAGGAGTTCCCTCGATTCCTCATGGATCCCATCATCTAACTGAATTTTTAAAAAATGGGACCCTGGAAGCATATACATACAAACAAAAAAATTGTTTTCGAATCGGCTCATCAATGACGAAGTTCTGAGGTAACAAACATAGAAAAACAAAAAAAAAAGGGATGGAGAACCTCCTTCTTTTGTTTGAAGTCGGTTAAAAACTCATGCAAATCGCTACCATCTTCGCTAAGTCACAAGGTTGAAATTGCAATAGCATTAAATAAAGGCTAGAAACGACCTCCAGGTCCGAGTCAACCACTTGAAGAATTTTTTAATCTACTCTTAAGTATATTAAATTGCTCCAAAATAAATAGCTCCCCAAAATTCTGACAAGATGGCTGTTTCCAGGGAATGTGTTACTGGAACTGTTAATCAATCCTGCAGGCACTATTTCTGACCAAAGCAGTTTGGTTGCCAGAGTCACCTTTTATGGCTTTAAGGGCCGCTATTACTTGCTTCCAGTCTCTGTTTAGACTGGAACAAGCATCGTTGCTAGCTGAACATCTCGTCTGGGATAAACTTTTCAAAGTTAGATTTTCGGGCGCCGTCAAGAAATCTTGCAGTAGTTTTGCGCGCTCCGTTGACGATGTAAAAAATATGTAGCGATTCTACAGCAACCCGAAAAACTTTTAAGCTTCTCGGCAACATTCATCTGCCGACGAGGTTTAAGGAATGTGCCGCGCACGGCACGTAGGTATGTCGCTTCCTGGCATTTTTCTTTTATCTTAGCCATTGTACTGATTACGTTATTAATTTAAATGTCAATTAATATAAAAAAAATATTGTAGAAAAACTTGACAGTAAAAAGCGCCCAGAGAAAGCCGAGAGGGGTGGCTTTGCCGCCCCTCGCAGCCTGCCGCCCTGGGCCATGGCCCCCTTGGCCCTATGGTAAATACGCCCCTGTATGGCTGGAATTCTTCATTATTTCTAGACTCAAAACAAGGACATATAGAAAGGATCAAAACTAATTGGCGTTACGAAGCTGAGAAACGCCAGCGCGTCTACATTTACTGATGTATTTCACCTTATTCACTTTTCATGTGCCCTTCTGGTTGGCTGTTTGGATGGTTAATGTCCACGGATTCAAGATAGAACAATGTTCGATTATCAAAGATTATGCACCGTCAGTTGTTTTGCAACTATACCTCGCAATTTTGTCACATTAAGCTCGATTTAAGAGCCGTGTAATTCCGCAGATGACTGCGGTCAGCCACTGGCAGGCGGGCTGCTATGCGATCCCTAACACCAATGTCCCAATGTATCTTGATCCAGAGATTTGTATCAGCTATGTCTTGATTAGGTGCCAGACTTATACTGGTCCACCTGAGGCGAGTTCTCAGGAAACGTAAGCAACAGCCCTGTGGTCGGCCCCTGTATTTATCGTGATCCAGTTGCTAATGTTCATGCAGAGAAAATCGCCAACGATTTACGTTGGACTCAGAAGTTTTCTTTCTTTCTATAGGTTAACCTCTGAGCGCATCATAGGTTCTTAATATCCATCTATATATGTAAATCAATAGATGTTACTGTATTAGCTTTCTTTTACGGCATGTAAGATGCGAAAACGTAACCAACCCAAAAAACGCGGAGCATATTTTGCTTAATCCTTGTAATGATATCCAATCCAGATGGGTCCCAACTGCCAACGTTTTATAAAACTTACACGTTTTAGCATTACTTGGAATTTAAATGCATTTTAAATTGCTCGTAACGAAATCCTCTGGATTCAATTTCTTAATATTTGCAAAAAATAAGTACTATAAGATTCAGTTACTCCGGTGTTTGTAGATAAGTACCTAAACTTCCGGTAGCTATACTTCACAGAACAAAAAATACCCAAAGAAACCGCGAATCGATGCCTATTGCGCTACTCATTACTTAAGACAAGTCAACATTACATACGACTCTCGCAACGTGTTTGGGCGCCCCACATACTGCGGTTGGCATGCATGCTTTAATTTGGTTTACCTGGTTATTGCGGTTTGCCATTTATTCCACTTTAAATGCATATTCGAGTTAAATGTCCTTAATTTTAGTAACAAATTTTGTTTATTCAAGATCTTTATAGGTTACCGTACTTTCCGGTTCTCTGGATGTCTAAGTAACCATATTTATGACTTATAAGTAAAAAGTAGTTATATAAAGGCGCTGTTTTTATCCGACTGCCCGAAGGAGAGGAGGGTTATTGTAGGTTGCGCTCAGAGAGAATAACTTCTTTCGAACGTCGAAGAAAATGTAGACTAAATCGCACATTGAAATAATAATGCGTAATGTGATAAATTGGGAAAAATCGCTAAAGCTGCGTCTATGCCACTATAACTATAACCACGACCACTTTGTCTTGATGTTTTAGTCTTCGTATATAGCAGAGGTTCATTCAGCATCAGAAGTAGCTAAGCAAGATAACGCGATCAAAATGACCTACACAGATCCTTATTTCCCTGACATTAGAATTGGTTTCTAGATCATTTTGAGCACTAGAACCGCTTAGCAACTTCTGCTGCTGACTGTACGTTCAGTGTAAATACTCTTTGTAGCTATATACCACGAGTATAATTCATATTTTACAGTGTCCTCGTTGTGATATTTAATATAATATCATTGACATTTAATAAACGATGGTCTGTGTATTAAACTGTGTTCCTATGTTTATACTTCACATTGGAAGCTATTTTGTTTCTCGCAAATGGCTATAAACGATCGTTATTTCATAACCTTCACATAGAACAATTGGTTTTCAAATCCTCACCCACAAAAAGTTGCGTTATCCAAACATTTGTGTGTAAAATGATAACAACTTATTTTTTCAGGAAGTTACTTCCTTCCACGAAAACAATAGACGAATTAACGCCTAGTTTAGATGTCAGCTAGAGCAGGATATCCGGTCTCGAAGGAGATGAGAGCCAGCACAATAGGTAATTACTCGGACTTTTATCTAAACAGCCAGCTTACGCCTTGGATAAGATTGTGGACGAGGCGAGGATAGAATGACGTATTAATATACAGGTTATTCTTATCACTTGCGTCGTTTCGTAACGATGCCTATAGATATGTGGGTATTTGATATAAGCACTTTCTTGATGGTTATGATTACTTATGATCCTGCAAATCACTCCAATACGGAGATCTACTTATACGGTCAATCAAAACAAGTCTTGTACATATAATTATGTTCCAAATACATATTAGCCACATAATAAATATTATAACAATCCATAGAGTCATAAATAAATTACCTAACCTATTTTCATGTTTATTTCCACGAGACGTCTGTTATAATAAGCTTATAACAATGAGCTGTGCCTTTTCGACTGTCATTTCAGCTAAGGGCACATTTTTGAGAATTCGATGGTGTGTTGTGATTATTGTGAATGACTCTCAGATATATCACCAGTAACTATAATTAAAATAGTACCGGCCATGGAGCAGCCTTCTAGCAACAATAGATTTCCTACCCGCTGGGAACATACCGGGGACCTTGTGAAATCGTCGGATTTGTCTATTACATTATATATACGGTTTGTAATGGATCTCTCGTTAACAAGTACTTTGTTGAGTTTAGTTGCGTTTAGATGTTAGTTTTTATTAGAACGGAGAATGTTCTATGTATGGAGTTTGTGGTAGCCAGAAATAGAATGCATGAGACGGATGACCATGATGACCAAGCCCGAAGCTGGGTAGGTGTGAATTAATAAATCGCCTGTTTAATTGTTTTAGTAGCTGCTGCCCTTTGGCTTATATTTATCTTTAAGGCTAGTATGATTTTAAACCGTTTTTAATCTAGCGACACCGTAAATCAATTGATATGGCAGTAATATCACAAAATTAATAATCGCGTAACATTTTTATGACTTTCTACCTATTTGCATGGCGATGTCGACGGCGATGTGAGAAATTGTAAATACGTTAAGATCGCCATCATACGAGTTATTATCAAGGAAACAAATCAATTTTCACTCCGGGCTGCTTACATTTAATATAAATTGTCATCCAACTCAATAAACGCAATAGAAAAAAAGCTATAACATGTAGGCAACAGGCGGTCTTACTGCTGAAGAGCAATCTGTTTCAGACAACCTAAGGGGTGCGGAGGAATATAAGAAAAATGAACTAACTTGTTATTCAAATGTCCACCTATAAAAATATTTCCTATGTCTTACGAGTATACAAATATAAATATGCATCTTAAAGCAGCTTAATATTTATTCAATGATTATGAAACGATATCATTATAAAGAAATGGTTTTGAAATTGAGACTTCTAATGTAAATTACTTAACTTCAAGTAAGTACCTGCTTAAGCAATTCAACATGTATATTGTGAAATATTCGCAAGAAAAAACCATGTCCACAGCCTGTTTGAATAACTAAACGAGTTTGTTAGAAAGCCAACTATTTGACAGCGCATAATGTTTTATATAATACCTTAAGCTTCGCTTCCCTGCCTGAGGCGTCTTTTACGTGGTCAATTTCTGAGCACCTATTGTGTGTTAATATCGGTACATAGATCAAATATGGTATTCGTATTTGAACCTAAATAGGTAAAGTGAGAATTTAGATTGTAAGGAATTATGAATTGGAAAACTCGTGATTGTGTCTTCATTTTGAATTAACAAAATCATCAAAAGCTCTGCCGAATTTCCAAAAGGAATAAACACTATGTGCGATCAAACGTTCTTTAAAAAATAACGATAATGGCACTAAGTTCGTTGGTGCGCAATTTGGCACGGAACACGCGGATTGTGGCGCTCGCTGGCGGCTGCCGTACAAGGAGAGAGCGGATGCCGCCGTTCCTTGATAAACATCTAGATTTACTACTCTTTGTGGAATCAGTATTTGGTCTGGAACTATTAAGATCTCCATGTAAGGGACATTTTTTTAATGAAACTAACAAGATTAGAGTTTCATCGACGATGATCCTGTAGATAGAGAAAAGTTTAATATTTAATTTGTTACATAATTTACAATATAACCGAATTGCGCCAAAATGATAATTTAGTACTTACCTAATCAGAAAATTGCAAAAAAACAAAACAGAAGAAACAATTTAAGATATAGTTTTGTTAAATTAATTGTCAGTAAGCGTAAGCTGCAGGTTCTACATACATGTACTATCAAAATGGATATATGCAATGATATAACGCTAAACGAACAATGCACCGTATTATTTCCCTTGGAAAAACGCAGTGGTCATTGTACGGGCGCATTCATCGACAATTGTCGGCGATATGATATAAGAAAAGTGTTCCGCGCCGCCGCGCAAGCAGGTGGACTCATATCCGCGTCGCAAGATTAGTACTGGTGAGGTGACTATCAGCTTCTTCCGTTTTGTGTTTGACTGGGTGACGACGACACGCGAAACGAGATAAACTAGTGAGTTTCTTCACACCTGTCCGCATTGTGACAGTGATGTTAAACGACAAGATAAAGCGTCTATCACTTTATATCAAGTGGCGGTCGAACGTGATAGATGCTTCATTACTTGATAACCGAGAGTAGCGAGACCGTCTTATGTCCGCAGATGCCATTTAATATGAAGCTTATTGAAAACCTTCCTTAGAGCTTTTCAGACCTTTAGGTAAGCCGGAATCGGTGCTTAGTCCGGTAGTAAGTTCGTCATCCAAGAAAGTGGACGAATGTTGCAACGTACATAACGGCCCTGATGGGCAAAATTCAACTCAGAAAATGTGGCGTGTCCCACTGCCCCACTGTTAATTATAAGTCTTTAAAAATCAAAATGACATAGAATTTTAGTTATTATCTTAAACAATATCCTATGAATTATATTTTCTGTCAATTAAGATGATTGAAATTGCGACCTTACAGCATAAAAAAGAGTTATTCTTTTTTATTTTTATGGCAGTTTTTTTTAATATTGCATAGGTATGCTGCGTCACTGGTTTGCCCAAACCTTTATAACATTATTTGCGGATCTGTACCAATGACGTCAGCAGGTCAAGTCGGAATGTTCACACAATGATAATGAGGTCAAATCGTGATCACTGTGCTCTTTAAATACGGTTAAAGAGCAATTATTGAGTCATTTTATAGTAGCTTTAAAGAACAACATGCTGGACAATACAAACATGAAATATCGTGATCTTGTTTAGTATACACACCAATATTGATTGTATGTATATTTTTTTTAGTATATGTACTTGACCTTGAATAGGCAACAAAGGAGACAAAGCTGCAGCACAATTTCGTAATTATGTAATTCAATTTCAATTATACAAAGAAATGAACGTGCATAAATCATTAGAACGAAAATGATGTGTGAATTCACCCTCAAACCCTAAATGGTCGCGAGCCACACGGGTGAGAATTTCCCTCCTTCGGACGCTCCGGTTGTGGAATGAGCTACCTACCGAGGTTTTCCGGAGTGACTAAAGGGTTCCTCAAAAAGGAATGTATAAATACAATTATTAAATACACAAATTCTTAAAGGGTCGGCAATGAGAGACCCCGAGTAGCAAGCACCTCAGCTGAGGTGGACGTGGTATAAAAATAATAATGAATAAACAGATATTTAAATACTCCAACCTCGCTTATAGTTTCGTGAAGAAACTGACCGACGAGGGCGACTTCGTGATAATTTTTATAAAGTTATGGATACAATGTATAAATCACAACATATAGGTATATGTAGTAATCTGAGGTTTTTAAGTTCGCCAAATTCACGGGCATTGAGGAAAAATAAGACTATGTTGGTAACGTGGCAACCCGGAGTCATAATGTAGTCAGTGTTGAATTCACTCGTGACAACATTCCAGTTGTGAGCGACCCGTTGACATTGCCGCGCCCCCGAGGCCGATCGCACTTGGTTATATCCAATAATTATTCATTGGCTACACAGTACCCCTTACATGCATCGATCGAACTACTAGGATTGTGCGGTTAAATTATATTATTTCGGCTACTCAAGCTTTTAGCCCGAGGTACGAAGGGCAGCAATTCAATTCGTCTTATTTGATAGACGGCGGGTATCCTAGGGATATCGCATTAAAATTTGTTTAAAATGATTTTCAAAATTAGAATGCAGGTGCGGTCCTATGACATGCTGGGGCTCTACATTTTGAATTTTAAGTTGGACTCGCTTCTCGTTGTGATGAATGTTACATAATAACACAAGTCAAAAGTCAACTTAAATGAAGCTCGGACTTGATACAATTTGAAACTGAAATTAGCGCTAACTTCCCATTGCAGATGAATTGAACATATTTAGAGTCAAAAGTTTGCTTCTAGCATTTAAGATCAGGCGTTTAAGCTCATATAGTCGCCATGATATTTATAACTAGTCATAGTCGTAATAGACCACGGCGACTAATTATACAGCCAGCCTTTGGGCACAAAGATTGATGGGATGATTACAGCCGGCGACGCGACCAAAAGGTCCCTCCTGCCACGCTCGACGGCCTTGACATTAAGGAACCGGATTATTTCCGGAGATCACTACGTTACTCATTATTGGTACACTATTCTATAGCTATGACGACTGCTTTAGCCTAGTTGGCAGTGACCTTGCGTACGAAGCAAGAGGTCCTTGGTTCGAATCCCGTTATAGGCATTTATTTGTGTGATAAGCACGAATATTTGCACGAATAGTCTTGGATATATTTATTTACTATTTGAAAACATTGTGCAAAGATTTTAACCATGGTCTCCACACTTGGCTAGGCCTGTCGTGGGGTCAATATGATGCAGTCCCTATTAAATTTTTCCCTCTCATCTGAATATTTATGTTGCTTGCCTAAAATGCCTATAATTATGTATTTGAAAAGTATTTAGAACGTACGGTTAACAGAAAATGCGTTTTTAGTTTATAAATTGAACCATACAATTTAGTGAAATTGCTTAAAATAGTAAATATTATTCGGTGTACCATAACAACTAAGTAATTGTCACATTACACCATCATCACCACAACTTTTTTCAGATAATGGTTTAACAAGAAAAAGCCAATAACACTGGTTATTGCTAACTAATTCACAAAAGGAAGCGGGCTCAGTTATGAAACGCTATTACCACTGTTACTGCGACTGCAATGCTTTTTGTGTGTCTGGCATAACTTGAAGAACGAAGTTCATCTACAATAAGAACTCTGAAGGAATACTAAAATTCAATCTATAGAACCCAACTTTATTTTATTTATTATGTGACCAGCTCAATACTCACAAACAATTTAAGTAAAATCTAACTCACAGTGAGTAGGTAGCGGAAGTACGGACAAAATGACATGGTGTTTTGATTTTGAATCATATATCTTTATTTATTGTAATTATAATCAGTCTCGTACATTGACAATCATCTAAGGTTCATTGACTACCAGTAACGCAGTCTTTTAATTGAATAGGAACGATATCAAATTAAATATTGTGAAATAAACGGACGAATCAAAAAAACCGTTTTGTCCATATAGTATGGACAAAATGACACACTGAATATGGGTATAATGACATACCAAATTTTTATGAACAAAGTTCGCAAATTAATCGTTTAGTCTTCTTTGAGACATCAGCACTAGAAGCGTGAGCCTAACGAAAACAACTCATGCATCTTAACCAGCTTTCTCCTGGCTTAAACCGCGAATAAAGATCATTGCAATAAATGCAGGGGCAGTCTTCTTCATGCTCGTTTTCGGTGGCAAATTCTTCATTATCGGAGCTGGAATCGATAGTTTGAGCAAATTGACGCTGCCTCTTTGGTCCCTCGGCATCTCTCCTGCAGTAACAACCAAAAGTAAATATAACTACGGACAAAACGACATACGTCACGACATACGTGACACACACTATGTCGTTTTGTCCAGCGTATAGGTATGTCATTTTGCCCAAATGTACACAACAAACATTAAAAATCATATTTAATTAAATCGATTGTTAATTGTATTATTATTAACTCAAAACACAAGTTGATATCATAAGTCTTAAATTTTAGTAAATATAATATACAAATTTAACACAAAACTCACCAAAAATCCGAAGAAATCCATAAATAAAATATTTTTTTGTGGACAGGAAACACTTTTTCACTCGTAACTTCAAAGAAACTGACCCAATGGCGCTGGATTTCTCTCAGGATTGTAAAAATGGCCACCGTCACGTGTTGATATGTTGCGGACCTCACTATAGCCCGCCAAAATCGAAATAAACCTAAAATAGCTATGTCGTTTTGTCCGTATATGCCATTTTGTCCGTCCGTATTTCCCCTACGACCCAAAAATCAAATTGCACCAAAATTATTATCGTAATACCATCAACTGCTAACTTCTTAATTAACATGTTAATAGCTCTATTCACTGTTTTAAAATTAATCTATGTAAATGAATACGTATATATGTAATGAATACGAGCGATTACACTAAGCACCTGTTCTATCATTATTCAGTTGTATCTAACAATTGCCGATTCTCTGAATAGGTCTTGATTGAGCGACGCGTTGAACTCTATTGAATGAAATCTTGATTACCATTTTATCATGAGCCATGACGCGGTAGCAAGCCGCTATAAATCACAGGTCTTGTTATTTGGTCGTCAGCGCGTGGCAAAAACAACTATGTAACTCTCACTTTTTTCACTCAACCGCCAGAAAAAGACTAATCCCATTAACTGTTGAGCGAGATATGCCTTTGTTTAGAGCTTAGAAACTAAAGCGGGCATGTAAAAGTCGTAACCAGATTAAAAAAATAACAATCGTTGTGATTAACGAGTTGGTATCTTAACTTGATACAGCATTCGTTTTACATGAGAACATGACAGTGGCTTTTGTGCGAAAATGCAGAAAGTTCTTAAATTAGCTATGAAAATTAGTTAGCATTAAATAATAAATAATAAATCAGCCTATATACGTCCCACTGCTGGGCACAGGCCGCCTCTCATGGATGAGAGGGAACGGGCAGTAGTCCCAACGCTGGCCCAGTGCGGGTTGGGGACTTCATATACACCTTTGAATTTCTTCGTGGATGTATGCAGGCTTCCTCACGATGTTTTTCCTTCGCCGAAAAGCTAACGGTAAATATGAAATGATATTCGTACATAAGTTCCGAAAAACTCATTGGTACGAGCCGGGATTCGAACTCACGACCGCCGTTTGACAGCTGAACCACTAGGCTACCGTAGCTAACATGAAATATGCAACTTATTTACGTACCATCTACCTCGTCATTTGATATAGATTCTAATTGAGAAATATAATTATTGAAATAAGAATTTGAGTAGTTACTCTATGAATAAATTAAAGGTTAATTATACCTAATGGTATACTGTATTAACTTCAGGTGGAACTAAGTATGCATGTAACAATATCAATTTATTATTTTCTAAAGTGGTATCGATTCAAAACTATTCAAGTAAGGTGCTTTGGGGTATATTCGACATATTTTTAGGCGAGTGTAGAGTATGTTAGGGTCTGGGCTCGTAAAACAGAACCTAAGAAGTATTCCTTCCAAGCAATGAGATCTTTGAGAAATTGGATATATTCATCAACGGTTTGTGAAAACAGCGTTTTAATACGTTGCTTGGTTTTGGAAATAAATGTAAACAATAATAGAAAATAATTTGAATACCAGTTTTTAAGGTGGGGGGTAATTTCGAAAGTAAGTGGGGTAATTTCGAAGGTCTGCAAAAATAGTTTTTACGCTATATGAGTTTAAGATTCATATTTCTTTTTTGTTCTAATTTACCCCCTTAAAAATTCCTGCTGATTCAAGGTATGGAACATGTATTTTTTTAAAAACCCACAATTTATTTTCGAATTTCCCCCGCGCTGGGATCAGTAAAGATCAGTGATTGTAAACATTTTTTTGTTAAACAACGATTATATTTAATGTTTAATAAAAATAATCTACAAAACCGCATTTAGAGAATTTTGTAACTCATTTATAAAGAAAAGATAAGATTAACGTGAGGCTGTCTTGAAAATTAAACAACCGACCCAACATGAGATGACAAAAAAAGAATTTAATACTTATTAACAATAAGGTTATCTTGTATGTGCATCTGATGAAAGTTGGTACTTATTGTATACACGGTGATTTTGTTATGTCTGGCCATACCTTAGAGATTTTTTGTGAAGGTAAATTATGAACAACATTTACTAATAACTAGGAGACGCTCCACGGTCCGATATCGGCAAGACTGCAGAAAAATCTAGTATGGAGTGACCTTGATTTGGTTGGAAGCCGTGCTTCCGACACGTATCCACACGGGCCGATTCACGCGTCAGCCGGCATGCAGTCCTGCCGATATCAGACCGTGGAGCGTCTCCTTACGGGCGCCAACAGGGAAATCGCGAAAAACTGAAAAGGACAGGAATGATAAAACCACAATAACCGAACGTTACAGTTACTGGGTTGACAACCTCTGATAATGGACTACCTAAACCTAGTTTGGGGTTATTTCGAAAGTACATTCATTCAAATTTCCCCCGTGGGGTAAGTTCGAACGCTTTTTTAAAACTACAGATAGACCGTTATGCTGTACTCATTAATACGACAAAATTGACAATCTAACGTAAAAACCAACGAACAATGATTGAACTTACCAGATTCCCGAGTTATGTGATATGGGGTAATTTCGAAAGTCCTCATAAGGCACAAAATCGCCCTTTTTATATTTAATCGACCGCAGCACACGTGTTCTCACGACTAGCGACGCGAAGTGAACTGAAGCGGGGGGGCAGATAAATATGGCGTCTTGACAAGTGATCCTAGCGTAGAAATATTTCCTAGTTTAGTAGAAATGTGTGATTTTCGACTTATCCCCATTTTCGAATTTACCCCAAAGCACCCTATAGATAATATGGAGGACATAATTTGGTATGTTGAGCGCGCCGCCTCCCGACCCCCCTCGCGTAGTCTTGCGGCGGGGGTGAGCAGCGCGCTCGATATATTTTTTATAAAAAATATTAGTATTATTTCTTATCTTCGTATTTCCATGTCACAGTCTGCTGAGCCAAAACAATGGGCACTTGATTCAGGAGCGAGCAAAACAAACGAGTGTCGGAATGCGAAGAGGCGGCCGGCTGCCAAGGACGCGCCTCTTACCGCGCTGGGCTGTTATTCGCTACGCGCTAATGCGGCTCACCCCGCCGGTCACCCGCCACGAAACCAGACCTCTACCTACGCTTCGTTACTACGCATCGCGGTGTCAAGATATATTTGTGGGTGAGCGTTGAGGTGAGCATAAAACAAGTTACAGAATAGAGGGGATGTATGCACTGTGAACATACATACGGTACTAAACTATACGACGTAGGGTGGGTTGCACCAAACAGTCTGTAATCGTAAGCGGCGTATGTTAAAATCGGAATGTGTGGAATCCTTGACAATTGTCTATCGAATGACAGCTGACGTCGCCATATTAAACGCTGATCGGTCTGTAATCGAAAGTTGGTGCAACTCGCCCTATGTATTTATCAGTTGTTTTATACGCAGCTCTGCAATTCACTACTAGTCTCGGCTCATCTAACCTCCATAGTAAGGCTGGTAACTTAATCCCAAGATTTGTAAGTTCGTCGTGGTAGATTTACCAAGTTGAGACTTATACTGGTTGGTCGGTTGATTTATGACTTTTATGAGTACCAAAGCTTTGGAAATACCAGCACAGTAAGTTGCCAAACTATTTTCAGAGACGGAAAACATTGTGAGGAAACCTGCAATGCGAAGTAATTCAAAGTGTGGTCATTATAGCTTTACTTTATCGATACTTGGCTAGTTTTTTACAGAATGTTTTTGATGAGATTTCACTTCATTTTGTAGAAACGTGGGCTTATTGATTTATTTTATTAGAATAAATAAAGTTGAATGTTTTCTGTAAAGGCGGTATAGATATCTCTTATAGTTTGGTTGGGCTCTTGTGTTTCTAGTCTCGACTCATCCTGCCTCCATAGTAAGGCTGGTAACTTAATCCCAAGATCTCACGCGGTTCTAAATACTGATTTACCATACGATAAATAAATAGCTTTACTAGCTTTTGCCGGCGACGTCGTCCGCGTGGCACTCGTTTGTATCGTACCTACACATAAACTTTATATTTTATATTCCTATTCCACCCGAAATCAACCTAGGGATTTCCGGAATAAAAACTATGGTGTCTAAAACTATCTCCATCCATGCCATATTTCATTTGAATCGGCTTCCTTCTCGTTCTCGAGTTTTACTCATAACTCATAATTACCTACGTATTTTTATAAACACTAAATAAAATAATCAATTGATGTCATATTTTCTCGAAAAAGGTTCGAGTATTTAATCAGCTTCCTAATGAATTAAAAATGTTGGATGACACCAAATTTAAACGAAATTTTATAAACCTGGATAATCAAGAAAGGTTTCTATTCACTGAAAGATTTTTTTGAATTTTCGACTTAAAAAAAGGAAAAAAAAGAATGTAAAATAATATTAGTTATGATTTCCTTGGCCTTAGTTTTAAGCAAATATTGTACACCCGAAATGGGTAACCGTTGGGGCCTAACACTTGTAATATTTAATACCATCTATGTAACACGGTTAAACAATATTTTTTTTCTATTCTAGTCTATTCTAAGGATTAAAAATTTAGTCAAATGGAGAAAAATCAAGGCAAAAGGTTAAATACTTAATCACGAAGTTATAAAAGAAGGAGTACCTATGTTCTGTCCCTTTTTCGCACAACGCAACTTCATATGAAACGATGACGCTTGAAGATTGTGACGTCACTAACAGACGGCAACGTGCCGCGCCGCATCGTGTTCGGCGCCGCCGTCGACGCGGCCCCCCGTAACGTGACGTCACACACTGTTTGCGTTTTTCTCTCTAACAAGCAATATCAAAACGGTTGTAGCTTAGTAATTCTTTGAGATATCTTAATAGGATTTCCGTCACTAGGCGTATTTTTTTGCCTTCTTTCTTTTGGATTAATAATAATTTTGGAGTATACACCCGTATTGTGTAATATTTTTCAATTCTTAAAGTTAATGGTTGCGTATGTATGTATAACGCAGACAATCATTACTAAATTATGCAAAACAAGTTTAACAAGTTTTAATTGCAGTTTTGTAAATGGAATGGGTACTTTGCTTAAATGAACTTGTACTTATTCCTAATATAAATGACGTATTTACATGTAAATACCATTGATCAGTCATTACTCATCAGCTTCTAAAATAATGTTGCTCGTCCAACATTATCTGAAAATCAATTAACTTGAAATTCCTTTCTTGCTATTAAAGCGATCTAAGTGGAAACAAATATATTTTTCAGATACTTTTCAACAGCCGCAAGAGCACAGATACATTCAACCCTTAAATAGATGCATTGATGATTATGCTGATGGTGATGATGTATTTATTAGCTTAATTAAATAATGATTATGTACTTTGAGAGTGCTAGAAGAATTTATTTCAGTTTAGAAATTGTCGTCACCGTTGGTACTGGTATTCCTTCGTTTGCCCGAATTTCATTTGGCCGAAATTCATTTGCCATCCTATTCAGGCCATCATTTTGTTTACCATAATTTCATGTGCCATAACTGTTATTTACCATAATATTCATTAATCCAGGCAAAACTGTAGTAATACCCTTTACTAGGAAAAGGACCCTTCGAGGCGTACAGCAGCTAAAACTGTACGGGAGGGTACTAGAACTGTCTAATGATGTGAAATATCTAGGTGTCACACTAGATAAAGAACTGAATTGGAAGAAGCATACAGATCTTACCATTACAAAGGCACTGAGGGTATTTGGAATGTGTAGATCAGCGTATGGAAAAGCATGGGGTTTGAACCCAAAGGTACTTAGATGGATCTACACTATGATGGTGAGGCCCATATTATTGTACGGTAGCCTGGTATGGTGGCCAAGGACTTTAAAGAGCACATGCAGAGATGCTCTGATGAAGGTACAGAGATCGGCATGCATGGCTATAACAGGGGCGTTTCGCACCACCACCACGCCCACAGCGGCGCTAGAAGTCCTACTGGACCTACCGCCACTTCACTTGGTGATTAAGTCAGAGGCACGCAAATCGCTCTACAGATTAAGAACCTTTGAACTGTGGAGCGACAGTAAGCCAAAGACTAAGCACACAAACATGGAGACTGATGGTTTCTTAGACAGAATAACAAGCATGGGAAGCGACAAAATGCTACCCAAGTTTGTATTCCATAGGAACTACACAACAAAAGTTCCATCCAGGGCTGAATGGGCCGAAGGTCTAGAACCACCGAGGTCTGGTATCGAAGACAGTATATGGTACACGGACGGATCAAAAATGGGATCCGGTACGGGAGCAGGCATTTATGCGAATGACTACAGCAGTAGTGTAAGCATGGGTAACTTGGCAACCGTCTTCCAGGCGGAGACATACGCCATAATTGCCTGTGCACAGGAGAATATAGACAGACAAACCAGAGGGCAGACCATCTATATACTCAGTGACAGTCAAGCGGCGCTTAAGGCACTTACGGCGCCGAAAGTGGAATCTCGACTAGTCTATAATGGCGTCCAGGCACTGAACAAGCTTGGAAAGCACAATAAGGTGCAACTGGTTTGGATTCCAGGGCACGAGGGCTTCATTGGCAACGAAAGAGCGGATGAGCTTGCTAGAGGGGGGTCTACAAACCACTTTGTAGGTCCAGAACCATTTGTGGGACTCTCGCAGGGAACCATAATTTCGGCCTTTAAAGCCTACGCCAAAACCAAACACCAATACGAGTGGAGGAATGAGGCGGGCTTAAGGCACTCAAAGCTCTTCATAGAAGGAGTGGACTCGGGCTGGACCAACAAACTCTGGAAATCCAGTAGGAAGCAGCTCAGAATCATATCTGGGGTGTTCACAGGTCACTTCGGGGTCAAGGATCTCTTGGCCAAGATGGGACTATCAGACAGCTCAGACTGTAGAATGTGTGGCGAGGAGGATGAGACTATGGAACACTTACTGTGTGAATGTCATGCCCTTGCCAGACAAAGAATGAATTACTTTGGTAACGGCTATACGCAACCAAAGGAATTCAAGGCACTTCCGCTGAGCTGCATCATCCGCTATGTGGAAATGATGGAGCGAAGTTGGGAGTAGACGTAAGGAGAGGGCAAATGCACAAAAGATCCCACTGGGTCGAAGTGCATCCGAAAGGGCCCTCATCTAGATAAGATAAGATAAGATACCATAATATTCATTAGATAGAATTGTTATTTCCCATAACATCATATGCCATAATATCAATTGCCAGAAACTTTATAACCCATAATATTCATATGCAATAAAATCATTTGCCATACCTTTCAAACGCCTTACTATCTACCTATAAGAAAAATAACAAAATACTGTGTGAAATGGGTAATATTATGAATAATAGCTACCAAAACCCGAATCAGCGCACCTCACTTCCACGTGGTCTTACCTGCCTACCCCTAGAGTGTATATAAAAGCTCGCGGAGACGAAGCGAGTTTCTGGCGGTAGCCCGGGCGGAGGGCGGGAGACGCGAGTCCCAGAAACGAAAGCGGGGCGTACAGATGCCGTCAAACTTCTTGAACACTTGACCTTGCCTGCGCAAAGGCGAATTGTACCTGCGAGCTGCCCCCCCACTTCGTCCCGCATGTTCAAGAAGTTTGACGGCATCTGTACCACCACCAACGCACGATTACACTCAACTCCGACAGCTAAACTATAGATAGGCGCCTTTTATAGACTATGATTATTAATAACACTAAGGCATGTCGGTGTAGGTACGACGACGAGCGAAGCGGAAGTGTTAGGTAAAACTGCGATACCAAAGCGCGCGAGCCGAGGGAGCGAAGCGAGCGTGCCGCTGTAGCGGCCGGCGAAGCGCCAGAACCGGACATTCGCAACATTCGAACGGCTAGCGGAAATGTACTTGGGCAAATGAATATTCTATCAAGTAAAATTATGGCAAATAAAGTTTAAAATGGCATATGATTGATTCGGGCATACAACATTATGGAAAATAATAATATGTCAAATGAATATTATGGTAAATGAAACGTTATGGAATATAAAATTCGGGCAAATGAAATTCGGGTAAAAGTAAAATTCGTGCAAATGAAATTCGGGGAAACGATAGATAACCGTTGATACTTCATTAAAACGCGGCTTTTGGTTTGTCAGTGATTCAACGCACTGGGCGAATAATTTCGCTTCTCGTGATGACATTTTTCATATCCATCAATCTAGGAAGATAGATATAATTTAAGAAAAAATATTAGGGTCAAGCCACTGAACGTATCAAGTTGAGATCAGTTTTGCATTTGTGCAGTTTTGCATCGACCCAGTATTACTCTTATTGCATATACATATACATACTAACCACAGTAATAATATGCAAAATAATATTTTATTCATAAAACAAGCGGAGAAATCTTCGCAAATCGAATTCGGTGAAAATGCAGGTTCGTCGGTCACAACCTGTTGGTTACTTAACTGCTTTCTTCGCTGGGTATTCGTTACGAATCTATTAATTACGTATGTATTTAAAAGGGACTGTTATGTCATTAATATATACCAGTCATGTATGACAGTGCATCAGAAATTTACATATTTTTTAGTACAATAATGGCATTGGAAATTATCACGTTCGGAATGTTTACCGGGTGATGTATAAATGCAATTTAAGTTTTTTTATGCGTTTCTAGTAAATACTCGACGCCGGTACGAAGTAAAAGGAATCCGCAGAGGTCATTAGTATTAATTGAACATTCTTACACCTTGTTTATAGAAGTTCCAGCTAATGACAGTGGTTGGAAAGTACTTACCATTTTGAAAATCGTGCCCGTTTTACTCCTGTCAAAGTTTCCCATGTCGTGAAACTCACAAATCCTCTATAAAGTTTCTCGTTTATATTATTTGGCACAAATGTTTCTATCACATCATTCACAACACAAAATACGAGTCGACACAAACAACACTGGCCGATAAACGCGCATCCAATAAAAGTAAAGATTCTAAAGTCCAGTCGCGTTCGTTCGATATTCAAATTTGGCGGGAGCGTCGACTCGCGCGGACGGCGCGCCACAGACTGGCAAGATGGTGGTTTTTTTGACGGTTCACACGAGCCGATTCACTTTCTACGACCTTACGTTGTATGCGACTTGTAATTAAGCATAAAGTTTTACGTAACAAGGCGATGTAATCCTCGTCAGATTCGATTTCCGCCAAATTATTTTTGTTGCAATTTTTGGGAGCGTCTTTGCTTCCAGGTGGCGCAACGAGTCAACGACAATGGACGACCTGCTTTAAATTTCGCACATTTTCATGTATCTATTATTTAAAGATGATTCCTTTGGTTGATAATGCTCAATAAACAACTATTGTTTACTTACCTATCTTTTTCGAGCATTAACGTTCATTTGAAAAAACTTGGTTGCGCTGTAACATGGCTTGCTACGGGTAAGTTGGTGCTGCCGACTACATAGAAGCACGAATAGAAATATACAAATTACTTATCCAGCGAATTTTCTCTAAAAAGAAAACTAAATTAACTGGCTAAGGAACACAAGCCTATTTTCTCAGTGTCAGATGTCAGACCCTCGTCAGACCGTACCGCTCCCACCCAAATAATACGACACTGGAAGATATTGAAAGCTTCAAGACAAATATGCCATGACGTTTTGTCGGCGTGAGAGGAGACAAGGCTATTGGCGACATTCCGCGAAGTCGATGCAAGGCCTAAAGTGCAGATATTGGTTACCTACTGTATGGCCAAGTATTGGTTATTCTTGACTGGAGACATTAAGTACGTGTTTCTAGAGTTTTGAAATATGTATTACTTAAGTATTTCCGGTACCTAAAGTCAAATTTCCCCTATAGGTTGAAAGGTTAGTTGAGGACTCGCGTAAAAAAACTAGTGTCTGTGCTATTTCTTCACATTATTTATTAATCCTTTAGCGTTTCTTGACATAAGAAACCGTGATCTCTTTAACTACGAGTCCCCTTAGAATCCCAGAGCAGTATATAGTAGGCATTTTTAGCTTCAACATCAAACCAATGTTCGTCCCTCGCTCTAAACTACACTTACAACATTGCATACTACTGAACAAGTGTTAGAGTTACAATTTATATTGCCTTTAATATATTAACCAGTTGGGCAGCTCCATATATTATGAGCTAGATGACATTACACGAACTCTTACCTATCTTAGTCTAAAAGTAAATATTTAATTACTTTCTCGGAAATGGGTTTTATTATTTATTTTTACCCAAGCGCGGAGCCTGTTTTTCATCTAGTAATTATATAACCCACTTACCTAGAAACCACCGTCGGAACTATCTGCCTTTGGTCCAGAAAATCTTGCTTGCACTAAGTATACATATATTTACTAGTATTCGACCACTTAATGGTGTATAAGACTATTTATTTACACTCATCGGGACAACATCATGGGGATGAAATTATCAAACAATTAAAAGCTATGTGTAAATTCGTTATGACTTGTAGTAGCTTTGCTTTAGACACTGACATGACAGTTATGTGTCTTCTGTCTGTGGTCGTCTAAGCTGCATTTTTTCGAAAAGTTTGATACCGAAGGGAATCAGGATGTTCCGCGAGAAACTTTTTGTTATCTATCAACGTTGTGATGGTGGGTAAACATGGTTGAATTGCTCATATGTTGAACAGGATTGAATCGAAGTATACCCAATTTAAATTATGTATGTAGATTAACATATGGGCTCATGTGGCCCTTCTCTTGCTAGGCGACCATCGATTCACAACTTATGCCGACTGGCTTCACCACTCCTCTATCAAGTACTGCTCGACCTCAAGATTTGTAGCAACAATTCGTGATCGAAGTCAGACTTACACCGGTCACAATGTAACAAACGTGAGAGTTGTGAACCACAGCCCTGTCCACTAATATGTCGGCTAGCCTTCAGTGTGTTCTAGTTCGAGGCATGACCGCAACAAAAACTGGACTGGTATTAATAGCCTTCTGACAAATCACTTCAGAACCAGCATTTACTCTGACCTCTAGTCACCCATAATTGTTGCGAGTCTCAGGGTCAAGATATACTAGGTATGATTTGAGAGGACTAAAGTTGTAAATCGCAAAATTTAAGGGAATGTTGCAGCAGCCGCGCCTAGCTCTTTCTAGACAATCAGATATGTGGTTTTTATTGAAGTGAGATTGGGTTGACAGTCTGACCGCGACTGGACGGCAAAAGTATGTATGGAACTAGCGGAATGCATGATGAAACTATTGACACGCTAGACTAACAAGTGCAAAATTGAGAAACTTTGAGAGTCGAAGTAACTTGTCACGTTTTAGGGCTGATTACTTTCCTAGATTAGCAGGCAATATATTATGCTACCCAACCCCAAAGTTTACTTAATGCACATTACCAGAAGGCGTAATGCCTTAAACCATTATTTTGTAGTCCACTAATACACTACTAGTCTGAAACAGGAGATACATTAGCCAAGTTAGGTAGGTACTAGTACAATTTCACAGATGACCAAAAGGCTAAAATTGACATTACACATACAAGAACACGCAAATTTGCCATATCGACGACTCTGGACATAGTTTTCTACCCCACATTGAATACTGAGTAGTTTCATCACCTTCATAATTATTTGGATAGTTACACACCTTGTACCGCTTATACAGCCACAAAGTCGAGCGAGCGAAGCGAACGAAGTTCTATGCTTCAGCTTGGCTCGATAACCGTTCGCATGTTCGGTGTCCGGTGTCTGTCGCTGTCCCGCTGTTCTCCTCTATAGGTCGAATTTCTCAACCGATTCTCGTGAAATTTTGGGAGCAGGTTCGTTAAATATAGTAAAGTTTTTTTGTCGAGTAAAATTTTCGAAATTCCAAAAGCGCTTTCTACAGGTCACAGAGCCACTAAGTATAGTAGGATTGGAAAGAGTTATCCTTCAATCCATCGCAAATGCATTGTGACACATACGGTGTAAAGTGTAGGTACATTCATGCTCACAATGTCATTGACTCGTCGGGTATGCCGCGTTAGCCTCTTCCATACCCTCGTCACAGATCTGATATCTTCTGCAAAGCTTTGGCTACACTAACCAAGCATGCGAATCGCAAAAAATTATATTAAAACAAATGTCAATTCCATCCGACTATTTTAGTACTTACCTACATCTGTAATACTTGACTATTCGTGTACCCAATACTTTATCCCCCCGTGTCTTGTGTACAATAAAGTATTTAAGTATATACATACATTATAACAATCGATGTGTGTGCACGAGCCTGAAGTTACGCCTACACTAGTGAGTCAGCAGCCTCCTTACTAACAATAATTGCATGATTATGTTTTGAAGCTACGTTATACGTGACGTTTCAGTATTTTATGCCCTAAAACGTGAGTAACGTGACTAAAGAACCTATCGTGCTAGTCGGGCTGCATTTTGAAGGTAGTTTAGGTACTTATATATGTAAAATATTGTTGCAACTTATAGTACCTATAGTTATAGTCGCAGTTACCAAATACACTTTGATGCCTATGAATCTAACGAACCCAAACTGACCACCTGATTAGCTATGTTGTTGTTATTTCAATGCAAAGTTTCTTGGCCACCTTCCAGTCTGAAGCTGTTGGATCAACTGATTTTACAATGTTGCAATATCTTAAAAACCTACTTGTGACAGATTGACTAGATAAAATATTTAAACAGTCGCCTATGAAAACCGATAATTTTTAATTAGGAAGGTGAAAGTATCAAGAAAGGTATATAGGTAGATACCTAATTAAAATACTATACCTATCATGATTATAATTTATATTGTTCGCGTAGCGTACAAGAAAATCGAAACCTAAACCACTTTTTGAAATATGTTCAATATGACAAGTTCCAAAGCGGTCCATGTTTCAATTTCACTCACTGTAGGTACATACAATGTGAGCCGCATGTAATCATTCGGTTTCTTCATTCGACATCAAAGTGTCAGCAGCGGAACCGGATTTCCTCGAACAATCTATAAAATAATCAATCACTAATGAGAATCGCATTGAAATGTATCTACCTATAGAAGATAAAATAGATACCTACCTATAAAATTTGCTAAACGCGGACTAAACCAGTTTTTTAATTTGATATTCATACTTTTTTTCTAGATTCATAACAACTTTTCACTACTGGCAACTTATTATACAGAAAAAGCCCACAAAAGCCATTAAATTATATTAAAAGAAAATGGGAAGTAATTTTAAATCTATTCCGCGCTAGATGGCGCCTAAAACAAAAAAAAGATATCCGCTATTCGCTACGAGATGGCGCTGTCGAGGTATCATAATTAAAGCGTGCTAAACTGTGTCTCAAATAGTTTGGCATCGGTCTAAATTGTGCTTAGGAACAGTATTTCATTGGTAAATTGGTAATTTTTATTTTAGTACGAGTTGGACATACATCGTGTCAGATATGTCAAAAGTAGTCTAATCAATCAAAAATGTCAATTATGTCATAATGTCAGTGTCCTGCTAGAAAGCGGTCGATTCTTGAATTTATGAGTGAAATGATGTGAAATAAAATTATAGATGATCAATTTAGATTATAATAGTTACCTAGACGTGAATTTTAAGTAAACGAATGTGAAAAGGGATATAATTATTAAACGGTGATATAATATACTAGCAAGATGGCCAAGTAAGTTGATTGATTTTATTAAACAGGAGGATCTAATAAGATTATCGTACCTTGCTATAGGAGAGACTCTTGATTGCGAAGGCATTTGCGGTCAGTTGATTCCGTATTTGCACAACTCATGCGTAAATAAGCGTATGCGTTTATTCCTTGTTGTTATTTATTGTTATGCGGAAGTAAATACACTGATATTATTGTATTACTTCAGATACGAAGATGTAAACAGTGAATAAAGTACTTTTGGACTTGAAATCTGCTATTATTCTTGTATGTATGTATGTATGTAAATTCTTTATTGTACATGGAACAGAACACAACAACAATACAATTATTGCAGGAACAGAAGATACATGTACAAAGGCGAGCTTATCCCTGAGAGGGATCTTGTTTATTTATATTTGTTTGGAAATCTCTTTTTTTATAATACAATGATCTGAACCAAATTTATGATTCGAATATTTTCCAAGCATTGAAAATTATCATGATGAATTTTATTCTTGAGTGCAAAAAACTTAATACTGTACTGTATAACAAATACTATACTGAATGTAAGTAAAACTTCTACTGCCATAATAAAGGTTTTTAACCCTTTTACAGATGTGAAACAATCATTAGGGTAACTTAATAAATTTCAAATTAAAGGACAACAATTGAATAGTAGGGATGGACCATGTATGCCTGTGGTCGCCGGTTCAAATCCAGCTCAGAGCATTACATTTTTCTTTTAATTTGAAATGTATAAATTATTAGTTTTAGTAAATTGAGCTGTCGCAAACAAGAACCCGCCTGGTAGACATTCATAATGTTTGTTCAGATGCCAGCTGAGCCCGCTAGGCGGGCAGTAGTATGAACCTGCACGCCTAGCGAGTTCTGTCGGTTTCTGTTGTACTGTTCCATTTTTAGTCTGGTCGCGATAGTGTTAATTTTGATTTGGCACAATGATAATTTCTCAATTCACTTGTTTAACAGGGAGATGATGATAGTGTTTGTGTATGACACACAATGCTGTACCGCAGAGGAAGATGACCCCATCGATGCGGTGCTATACTTCCATCCCGGCTGGGTCTCCGACACGCAGCGGCATGCATTGGCTGGACAGGTAAGCGATACATAGTTAGTTATGCTGGCCATTTTCCGCAAATTGACATCCAGTGTGCCTATTTTGTGTGTAACGGCTGGGTAGCGCTACTCTAACCTCCCAGCGTCTCTGGAAATTAGTGAGTGTTGCTAATTGCCTCCCGTAGTGTGTTTGGAGACCCTGCTTGCAGGCCAGTAGAATATGTTTAGTTGTTTCTTCTGCCTCTGTGTACAACTGCACATGAGGCTGTCTGTGAGACCTAAGTGATACATTTTAAACCTTCCAGAAATGGCTGATTGAGCACTTGTAATAAATGCGAATATATCTTATCTTATTCAAACATGAAAATCTTATACCTAATTGGGCCCATTAAATATGGCATCTGCAATACGAAAAAAAAAACAACATTGTTTATTTATATTGTGCAACCAGCATAGAGATATAAATATTTTCATTCGATCAGTTTTTATTAATAATCAGATTATGATACTTGTAGTATTTTTGTAAGTTTAACGTGTCTGCGTATCTGTCTGTGGTATCGTAGCTCCCAAACGGATGAACCGATTTTCGTTTAGTTTTTTTGTGTCATAGATAATTTTATCCCGAGTGTTCTTAGCCATGTTTCATGAAAATCTGTTCAGCCGTTTTTGAGCTATTGGACTTTGAAATGAGAACGTCGGGGGTTTCTCAACTTTTCTAAGTTGTAGATAGTTATTGATACAGTTACTATTAGAATGATCATGATAAACATGATGCCATGTATTGGAGAGCTGAGAGTTGCTCCTTTCATTAAGTTTATACAAGCCAAACTCGACCCAAAATAGTGACATGACTATTCAATTGGTATTGAGATTAAATGTAGAAGCTAAGCTGATATTATTGCATGGTTAGACAGCTAGAGTACCTAATCGGATTCTTCAATCAACTTTTCCTTGTTGTTATTTTGTCCCGGTAACCTAAAAGACAACAGTGACAGTGTTTCTTAAAGAAAATACTATAAATTGGACTCCTATCACGTTATGGAGATGCCCCATTATGGAATCGGTTTTACTAATATAAGAAAAACATGTGTTTAGTGGATTTAAATACTTTAAAATTATAGTTTTAAAGACTGACCCCAGGAGACGAAACCGTGGCAACGCGCAACCAAAAATAGTTGATGGCCCCGATTAGCTACCCGCGGGATCAAATATAGCTTACGTCCATTTTTAAGGTCTATTTTAATCATCATCATCATATCAGCCGAAAGACGTCCACTGCTGGACATAGGCCTCCCCCAAAGAGTGTCACAATGACCGGTATGCGCCACCCGCATCCAGCGGACGCCCGCGACCTTTACCAGGTCATCAGTCCGCCTTGTATGTTTGTATTGATGTTGTGTGTTGTTGCCTGTTTTAATAAAAAGCTAGAATCTCACAGACTATTCCTCTTCATAATATTATTATAGACAAAATTAAAACTAGTCTAAAAAGGTCATGTTTAGAAAGTAGCACTTGAGGAACCGCGTAAAAATGCGACGAGACGAGTTTATGCATTAATCATTAGACATCAAAAACCAGTCGCGTCCAAACTACGACTGCCGGATTACACAATGTTATTAAAACACCGAACAAAATACTTTAATGCTTTTTGAGTAGCCTTGGCTGTCTTACGTAAACGTATATTTTAACGGTATTTGTTTTTCTATACCAATATTTTAAAGAGAAAAAGTGTGTGAAGTTGTCGCTGTGTAAACTTATATGCAGGAGGCTTATCTTTAGAACTGCAGGTCCGATTAAAAAAAATCTTTCACGATTTTATAGAATAAACCTTTACGATCGCCATAGGCTTACATTTGATCCCGCGGTTCCGCCTGGCTTCTCTGTAATGCGCTAGTAGTTACCCGGACATCTAGTTTATAATGACCCGTCGTTTTACCCATGCAATAAAAATCGCACTTAATAATTTACTTTAAAAACAAAGATTCAACCGACTTCAATTTAGTACTCCGCCAAGCCACGAGAACATTTCCTATTTTTTTTTACAATTTACCACATGAACTGATTTCCGATAGCAAATGCGTTGATTACTATAGAAAAAAACCGAATCGCTGTATGTGGGCCGATAATATTTGAGGACTTCCATCGATTCTCCAAGATCATCTATTTCAACGGAATCTTATCAGAACCTGTGACGTACTTTTGCACTTTTAAGTACATAATTGAGGAATTCGATAAGTCATCTGTGGTCTTCATCATCAATTCCTCGCCACCAAATTTATGATTCCGGATGTAAATACAGGAGTTATAACAGAAAATACCAAAATCACTACACGCGAGCCTAATAAAATTGAGGAGTCCCCTCAATTCCTCATGGATCCCATCATCTAACTGAATTTTGAAACAAATGGGACCCACCTGGAAGTATATACGTACGAACAGAAAAAAAAAATTCGAATCGTCTTATCAATGACGGAGTTCTGAGGTAACAAACATTGAAAATAATAATTAAAAAAAAATACAGCCAAATTGAGAACCTTTTCCTTTTTTTGAAGTCGGTTAAAAATTAGTAGCATAACTTTTTTTATGTCAGTTGTTGTTGTATATGCCAGAAATGCCCAGTAGATTTATTCACGTATAATAATGCCAGCCATCCATCTGTGATTCCGTTTCACATGTATAGTAGAGAATTAAGCGGTAGTATTGTCCTACTATTACCAATGTGTATATCCAGGACACTTAGTTCTTTAAATTTCACTTGGAGGTCAACTCTAGTGTCTGGAGCCCGCACGAAGCTAAGTAGCAATTTATGTTGGAAAGGATACAAAATAAATTTGCAAGGTTTTTATATTTAAAATGTTATGGTGTGTACCCATTTTACCCATTAATGTACCCTACGTTATTCGTGTTGGGGATGGTAGGGTACAATCAGTTAGAGGTTAGGAGGGAGTTGACTCTGGTGTCCTACATGTTCAAACTTTTACGCGGTAAGGTTAGTAACTCTGGGGTACTGGCTACAGTGGGCCTGAACGCGCCCGTGCGGTACGTGTGGCGCCGGCGCCGGCCGCCGCTGCTGGCCGTGCCGCGCGCGCGCACCGGCCTGCTGCGCGCGGCGCCCTGGACAAGGGCTCTGCACACGCTCAATCAAGCTGCAACGCGGGTTGATGTATTCCACTGCTCTCTGAATGAATTCATTAAAGTTACTTTGTATGTGTTATGTTATTTCAAAACTTAGAATGATGTAGTATGTACCCTATTTATTGTATCAATAATTTGCTACGCTATCGCATTGGGAGACTGTAATGATAGAAGTATTGTTATTATAAATAAATAAATAAATTTGCTTTTGACTAAACGAGGGCACAGGCCGTCCAAATATCATGGCCACGGCGGCACGAGCAGCACGGCTATCACGCGACGGCGCGCGAGCTCTCTCGATTTTTCTCGCACTCTCTGTCTCTCTCTTATTAGAACACTTAGAACAAGAGTTACAGTGCGCGAAAAATCGAGAGTATGTCGCGGCCATACCATGATACACGTGCAGTTATAATTCTGTGTCAATTAATATGAGCCGTTTTTGCGGTCGCTAGCGTTGTCTGATTTTGACTCTTGTACTCTAATTGTTGTTGGCCGCATACATTTGACCCTCTTAAAAAAAACCAGCCAAGTGGGAGTCGAACTCGCGCACGAAGGGTTCCGTACCATTATCTATAAAAATGGCAAAAAAAATCATGTCAGTTGTACGGGAGCCCCATTCTGACTCGCTCTTGGCCGGTTTTTTAGTATTTATTGTTATAGCGGCAACAGAAATACATCATCTGTGAAAATTTCAATTGTTACTATCACGGTTCATGAGATACAGCCTGGTGACAGACGGACAGACAGACAGCCAGCAGAGGCTTAGTAATACCGTGTCCCGTTTTTACCCTTTGGGGACGGAACCCTAAAAAGATATCCGCTATTCGCTACGAGATGGCCCTGTCGAGACATCATAATTACAGCGTGATAAACTATGTCTCAAATAGTTTTGAATCGGTCTAATTGTGCTTAGGAACAGCATTTCATTTTAGCACAATTACCAGTTTTTGTCAAATGGCATCGCTTGCGAGTTCCCTGGAGTTGCAAGCGTCCATATGCCATGATAACCGCTTACTATCAAGCGGGCCGTGCGCTTGTTTGGCACCGACGTGGTATAAAAACGCGTACTTTCAGGTGGTGGGAGCGGCTCACTGCGTCAAGTCGCTGTTCGCTCCGCCCACCGCCATCACACTCCAGAGCGGCAAATTCATCATCAGGGAGTACGGGAGATACATACTGGTGAGTCTTAGCGGTATTCATTCAGCCCTATTGACGTCATCATTTATGTACGTATTTATTTGGAAAGCAAACAGATCAGCATCAGCCTTACGTTCCACTGCTGGGCACAGGCGTTCATGGATGAGGGGAATGAACAGTAGTCTGGCCCAGTGCGGGTTGGGGAGTCGACAGCACCTCTTCGTAGATATATGGATATGATTTCCTTAACCGAAAAGCTACTGGTAAATACCGAATGATATTCTGTACATAAGTTCCGAAAAACTCAGTGACATTTTAGATTCTCCCGCTTTGTCCCTACTCATATTTAGAAGGTTACTTTATAGTTGAGTTTTTCTGAACTGGACTGATCTTCGTATCTTCAGAACAATAGCATTCAAGTCTAACAGTATACGACTGTGTGGTCGGACGCGTGCCATTTTTTGCAAGAAAAAGGTTAGCGCCACATAAAATGTTCATTGTATAATGAACTCTATCTACTTGTATAATAGATTCAAAATGGACTAAAAGAAAAAAAAACCGCTCCCAGCGAGCCAGGTATAAGGCGCTGTGTGTGGTGTTTTATCTCGTACCTAATTTGGAATATATTCTAAAAGAAGATAGGGTTCATTATTCAATGAACATTAGGTATACGGGGCGGTAACTTTTACTTTTAAAATTGGCATGCGCTGAACGCAAATAAAACTATTCATGAGCTCAGTACAATGGCCATTCATGAGCCCAGTTCAAATAATTTAAACTATACAACGCGACAACATTACCATCCTCACCACTTAGATGGTTGGCAGTCCTCAACTGTGCGCTTCTCCAGAAACTTCCTGCCTCGCACAGCTAATCTGTGGAATGGATTGTCGCCTGCGGTATTTCCGGACCGATACGACCTTCAAACCTTTAAGAAAAGAGCGTACACCCATCTTAAAGGCCGGCAACGCACTCACAACACCTCTGGTGTTGCAGGTGTCCATGGGCGGCGGTAATCGCTTACCATCAGGTGATCCGTCTGCTCGTTTGACTCCTATCACATAAAAAAAACACAACTCTAACGCAATATTCATCTTAGAATATTACGCAATATTCTCATCGTGGGTCGATGAAACCCGTGTCGAAACGTCAGAAATAAAGGCAAATAAATATCGCATTAGATTAGACCCGTGTAAAATAATGTTTGGATCATTGTATACGACTGGCTAATTGTTGAACGAGCCATGAAGCTGACTTATACTAAAACTCGGCGTTAAAGCATTCCGAGGGATTTCCGCTTCAATCCGGAAAAATGCTGCTACGCTCTACACCGTACCGCACGCAGCGTTGCCTCGAATGTGTTAAGATGACATATCGAAACAAAGCTATTTTTGACTGAATTCAAACAATGCCATACATTTCAAAGTTTCTTTCGACTACCTACTAATGATTGATTTTAACTACATCCAATAATTGCTAATGTACTTAAACTAATCGCCTTTTAATCACCAAATGAGCTAGTTCACATTAATCGCAAATGAAAGTAGTTTATTGACGTCATTCGACACTTTTCCGTAGGCGTGTTGCTCGTTAAGATTTATAGTTATAGGTGTAGCGATAACCTCTACCTTATTGCTAGGGGCACGATGTAAGTAAATATGACGGCTGTTTACATTAAATGTTATTTAGTTCCCTGTCCGGTTACATACTTATTACGACTATAGTGGATCATTGTAGTCTGCGGCCGTATGAAGGTCCGTTGTATGAATTATCGCGGTGGATAAGACATCTGAACAGCGCCAGAGTGAAAGATGTCTTATCCATAGCAATAAGTAATAAAATAGCAACCATGATACGCTTGAGGCTGACAATGGTAACTATTTGCCAGACTGCGGCAGAGCCGGAGAGAAGGGATGTTTTAAATGAAATTAATGCGACTCGAATCCGGCTACGAACCTATATTTTTTCCTGTATTCAAAATGTATAAATTTCGATAGCTTAGAGGTACGAGTATCTTACGTAAGAGTCCGCAGTGAGCTCGGTCGAATTTCACCTTCCCAGTATAGAAACGGAGTTACGGTCTCATTTTAAAATGTTTTTTTTTTACTATGGTATCTGAAGCTACATAAACTAATTACAGAACTGGATATACCTCATGTCACTGAACATGCAAAGTTTCGTTACTGTTTGTTGTGTTTACTGAACCGATTTTGATAAATGGGTTGTCAATCCTGCCAATCGATTCGAAATTATGTTCCGGGTGGCATAGTCTACGTTTTGATGCTTGTTTCACATGTTAGAGAGTAAATAGTAATAACGCCTAAGGCCGCAGTCGCGGGCAGCGGGGCGACGAGCGAGCTTTTTTTAATTGAACTCGATTTAATGTATCAACTTCCGCTCATCGCCCCGCTGCCCGCTGGCGTCCAGACCGCAGCCTAACTACGCTCGTGTTGAGAGTATTACCTATATCACATCGATTGAGCGAGTTTCATCGTAACCCGTAGTTAGTTTTTGAGTTTTCACTCAGTGCTTCTGGGCTTTAGAAAACAAGCCAGGTCAATCATTGCTGTTCAGCCGAGTTTCATTTAGAAATAAATAAAATTAGACTAGTGCTCTATTGGTGAGCAGATTAAGTGATCTGTCGTTTGTCCTCGAGAATAGTAGGCTGCGGTCAATATGGCTGGTCAGTCTGGTTACGAGTGATATTGATATTCAATTGGTTGAACAATGCCAAAACGTAGACATAAAATAACCTAGCCCTGCCTACCTACGCCTGATACCACGGGTATATCCTACTATTCCTGCTTTCGTACAAATATTATAAATGTGAAAGTTTGTTAGTCCATCACACGCAAAAACGGCTGAACGGATTCATAACCCGGATTAAAAGATAGGATACTTTTTGTATCAAAAATCATTCCCCGCTAGGATAAAATTTAGGATGGAAATTGATATAGAAATTAAAGTGGACGAAAAACTCCTGGAAAAATACGGTTTTGGTCTTCTAAGATGCTTTATTCTTAAGACCTATACAATGTACCTATGTTTAACGAATAAATACATTCTCATTATCTCATTCTCAAGAATTCAACAAACTTTCCTCCCGGAAGTTATTAAAGAGATTTAAATGAAGCATGCATTATACAGCATTATATTGTACAGCAAATGTAAATGAACTAAAATAAAGACAAAAATGTTTATTTATATTTTTCTGACTTTTCAGGAGCTAGTTAATTTATAGTTTTTTGGATGTTTAGAATCTGGTCGGTTTCTGTCGCTGGGTAACTATTTAATTGTTAATACATCCGTAAGACGGATAAAATAAGATTATAAATTATTTCCAAAATTTTCATTTTTTCCATACAAGTTGTCATCAGTTCGTTGACTGGACTAATAGTATATTTTCTCATTCGCAGGCAATTGGCAGCGACCGCAACATCCCTGACTGGGTGCTCAAAAACAGAGCCAGCCTGCTCACCTCCATGCTCAAAGTGTACCACGGAGACCTGCAGGCCCTGGCCACGCAGCTAGAAGACCCCAAGCGGCTCTCGGAGAAGCTCTACCAGGTGTTCGAGACGTATCTGCCGGTGCTGCAGTACGGCTGCCATATCTTCCAGAGGGTGCCCATGCTCAGTCTTCCCAAGGTGAGTGTCCAAAGACATGCACTACGGAGACCTGCAAGCTCTGGCTACCCAGCTGGAAGACTCCAAGCCGCGAGAAGTTACTAAAATTTCGATGAACATGGCACTAATAAACGTTTCTATAAATGTTTACTCGCAGTATCTAGGCGACTATGACATTATTTTATATTTCCTTACCATATATTGCTGTTTATTACTAAGTTGACCTGAAAGTTAGTAAGTAGTGCCAACAGAAGTCTAAATAGTATTACAGAATAAATAGAGTAACCGTCTGAAGATAAGATAGTGTTTGAAGTGTTTGTTTTGTTTGCCATGTCGGCCGTCGCGCCGGTCAATAAAGTCATGAGTGTTTGCTAAGAGGGTTGAAATATAATACTGCCTACTTGTTTTGTTCGCTTTTTTTTTAAAAAGGCAGGTCACAGTGGAAGGTCATCTTGTTCATATTTGGAGCAACCAGGCTGGGGAAGTACCTCCAGCGTAATTTCAGACAAGTGTGTGTCTTTCGGCTCGCTTTTCAGCTTATCTATGATGAATTAAAAAACAGGCTTCTGACTTGCAGTAAAGTGCAAAAATAAGTACTAAATATGAGTAAGTTGTACGACACAGAGTTAATTTTTACATGTATGTCAAGGTTTCGGAGGATATCAGTCAAGATACACACGTAAGAATTATGAAACGTCATTGAAAGAAAGAATGAAGGAAATATAAAACAGCAATTCATGGCACAAAAAACAGGAAAAATTATATAAACAATACTATAATTAACGCGCCTTGTAATGGTCCCCACTCAGCCCTCCCCATTGTGCCGACCTAATTGGCTGGCGCTGGTTTTTCGTCGTTAGACTACTTTACGGCCAACTGACTATTGTCGCTTTTGTCTTCGTGTTCGGCTCCCAAGGTACAAGCCGTCCCTACTGGGGCTGACGACTTTCTATTTGATTTATTTAAAAAAATGCATGTTTACAGTACTTGAGCTAAAACATTCTCATGTAACGTGATGGTATGGTAAATAAAGAGTTTTGTATTGTGTTACAGAGTGCCACGGGTGTGTACCTAGAGTCCATGCAAATCCTGGAGCAGTGCCGACGCAACCGCGGCGTGCTCGGCGGCGTCATCCTCTACAACAACAAGTAACGACATTCTTCACACTTGCATTTAAATCGACGACCGCTTTAGCCTAGTTGGTAGTGACCCTGCCTACGAAGCAAGAGGTCCTGGGTTCGAATCCCGGTAAGGGCATTTTATTTGTGTGATGAGCACGAATATTTGTTCCTGCGTCATGGATGTTTTCTATGTATTTAAGTATTTATTTATCTATATAAGTATGTTTATCGTCGTCTAGTACCCATAGTACGAGCTTTGCTTAATTTGGGACTAGGTCGATTTGTGTAAGATTGTCCCCTAATATTTATTTATTATTTATAAATCCTTGAGAGTGTGCTGTGACTTTCGTATCACCCTTACAAGAAAGCATAAATTACTGAATTACTGATCTAAAACGGTACTTATAACAAAGAATCGACGCCCACCCGGTAACGCTGATAAATACAATACGCTATATGAAACTTGTTTCTTACCTCATATGGTGTCGCTTCGGGGGCGTTTAGTGCTACTTTATGGCTAGGTGCGGTGTGGCGTATATAATAAATAAATAAATAGTTAAATATAAGGGGACAATCTTACACAAATCGACCTAGTCCCATAGTAAGCTCAGTAAGGCTTGTGTTATGGGTACTAGACGACGATATATATAATAGATATAAATACTTAAATACATAGAAAATAAATATCCATGACTCAGAAACAAATATTCATGCTCATCACACAAATTTTTGCCCTTACCGGGATTCGAACCCAGGACCTCTTGCTTCGTAGGCAGGATCACTACCAACTAGGCTAAAGCGGTCGTCTAAATATATATGTATTGTATGTATGTTCTACACCTATTCGGACGTATCTTTAATCACCGTGCCATAAATATTTCATAATTCGCTGTTGTCCACGTTAATCCGCTAGCCCGATCCCCCAGGGGAAAAAACGTTTAGGTTGTTAGGTGAACTGCGACCCTACCGCGCGCGAGCCGCGCGAGCGAAGCGAGCGTGACGCGGCAGCATCCGGCGAAGCGCCATAACCGAACATTTTTTCTTAGTTGAATATAAAATAATTGCCGCTAATTCCCCGGGGTCAGGTGATTAACTTGGATAACGTGCATAATATCATCTAACAGAATCGTGGCAACATTGCTACCGCCGAGCCTCACCTCCTACCTCACCGTCGTCGACCCTTACCGGATAAAGTCCCCCGCCGAAACGCTCGAGACTGAGACGCCGCTACCGCTGGGTGCTCAACTGTTGGTCGTCTACGTCGCCAAGAAGATGTACAACAGCCTCAAGAAAACGGCGGAGAAAATGCAGGAGTTCAGCCATAATGGGGAAGAGATGATTGCTAGGTTTAAGAAGGTTAGTTCAGCTCTAGCGTAAAATTATATGGACCTTTCGAATGTCGTGGGTGGAATGTTTGAATTCTTGCTTTTGGCAAAATTCTGTGCTTTTTTTAGTATAGGCTCTTGGCTCCCTGGGTAACTAACACGTAGCGAAATAAATAATTTAAGCATTTCAATGAAATGTGTACATAAAGTCTTTTAAAAACAAAGTTATAAACATGTTTCCAAGACTTTACTTCGTGATTCCCCAATCCGAGCGAACAAGCAATATCTGGACCCGATTTGATGTCTAAACATCAGACAATCATCATACTCCTAGCGCTTTCCTGGTTTTATAGAAACATCAGACCGTGTTCGGATATTTGTAACGTATTTCTTAGAGACTTTGCCATTCGTATTATTCGCAGAACCTGGAATCTGAACGCGACAAGCGAGAATTCCCGACCGGGATGAAGCGAGACAAGTCACTGCTGTTCACCGCCGTGCCAGAAGAGGACCACACGATGATCTCGCCTCCCACTCGCGAGCCGCACGAGCCCCCGCCGCCCGCCATGCCGGACGTTGTCCCCTTCACCAACAAACCGAGGCCCCGTCCCAACAAACTGTCCCTCAGCTTCAAGACACAAGTCTCCGTCGACGAGGAATCCAAGGAAAACGAGAAAGTCTTCACGGGACAAACCAGTGTATGCTCCACGCCTATGCTAGAATACAAGAGGCTTCACGGAAACATGCTCTCCATCTGCCAAAACCCGGACCCGCAGAAAGAAATACAAGAAGACACGGAACCGGACGTCCTGAAGAACATCGAAAATTGTGCCAAAGTTATAGAAAATGAAAAACGAGACAACAAAATAGTTCTAGACATAAACTGTATCGCCGAACATTATATTAACAAGCCCGAACCTATTCGGAAGATGGCGAGCGTCATAGATATACAGGAGACGTTTAAAAACGTCACCAATCGAGCGACAGCGAAGTTCAAATTAAAAAGGTCCCACGTCCCCCTCAACGATGACATGTCTCCCGACCTAAGCATGCAGAAGAGCGTCAGCACGATGACCATCAACGACCCATCCTTCCCCGTGTTCAGAAACGACGGCGTCGCCATATCGGAATCCCTCTTCAACCAGTACCTAGAACAGCACTACGCCAGTATGAAACAAGACTTGTCTAAAGAGGACAACATGTTCACCTACAACATGAAACTCTGCGAGCAGGAGAAATTCGAAGGCTTCGACTCGGAACTGACGAGATCACCCCAGAAAACGCCTAAGAAAATCCCGAAAGACTCCAAAACTGTTGATCAGTCCAGGCGAAAATCGCTATCGCTGCCTTTGAAATCGCTGTCGGAAAGTTCAGATTCGCAGAACGGCTCGGAGTCGTCGGCTGGTTTCAAGAAGAAGCTAAGCGGCGTGCAGCTGACGCCTCTGATGGAGAAGCTGAGCCACTTGGCGTTCTCGGACAAGTCGAGCGGTTATAGCAGCCGGGTGATGACACCGCTGGAGCTGCGCGAGTTCACGCCGGCGGCCGAGCGGCAGATCACCTTCCACGACCGGTGAGTGACACTTCCCATTTACCAGTGTACAAGAGAATAAGGATCTGTGTTCTGTGTTGATCATTGTGAGCGTGTTATTCTTCTGAGCTACGTATGCTGCTGACTTGTATGATCTGGTTTTGAACCGTGGTAGCCGAGTGACTTTTTATTAGGTACCGTTAGCAGCTTTTCGGTGAAGACATCATGAACATATCTGCGTACATCTGCAAAGAAATACAAATTAGTGTATGTTGTCGCGTTCCTCAGCATGTGTGGCCGGTAAAGAAAAGAAAACAAAAGAAAGCGACGAGTGCTATGCTATAATAGACGTGCATGGGTTCTGCAGTAGGGGACTAACCCGAATTTAGGGCATTTTCATTTATATTATGTATAAGGAATCCAGGTTACAGTTGCAGATACAGTTGCACAAAGAAAGTTTAATTGAACTCTAACTTGGCAGGCTTGCACGATTATTTTAAGGGGGCGTTTCGGAGCAGCGCCGCGCGAAGTTTAGGTTTTTAGCGCTACTCACACAACGATAGAGGCTCGCGCACGGCACACGCACACATGCACGTATACACAGTGGGGCGTCGGACTTTGACTCGCCAACAAAATTGTAACTTTGGATTTTGTTACCAAATATAAAAATTGTTATGTCAAATATAGGTATTTCATCTTAATACCTACCAACGTTCGCCCGAACCGAGCGCGCAGCCTATCTAACTATGTGGACAGTTGTTTTGTTCGACCGAACGGCTTATAGTTAAAGCAATGACGCGTAATTCAATGTTGGAGAGGCAACCAGATGGCTAGCGGTATTTGAGCTCCCGAAGTGTTGTGGAACCACCCTGTGCAACCCGAATTGAGCCAACTGTGACTGGTTCGGAAATAGGAGAAGGGTTGTAAAAAAAAATGTTGCGTGGCAACCGATTGAAACGCGGTAGCCTGAAAGTGTGTACGCTGTCTCTATAGTGGAATTTTTATGCCATCCCTCCTAGTGTGACCGGAGCCGAGTAAACGAGCGAAGAAAAAAAAATAAAAAATTGGCAGGCAACCGCTTGAATACAAACGCGAAATTCGACAAAATGGGAATACGCCAAGAATACGCGCAATAAAAGGTTTTGCAATCAATTGCCATGGACAATTTTTGCTTGGGAGGGACGGTTGCCTCTCCGACATTGAATTACGCGTCATTGCTCTGAATATTAGGCGAGGGCGATTTTTTGCCATATGTATGTAGGAGGGTCGGGCGGAGCTGGTGAAGATTCATTATTTTCCCCACTCTCGTTAACCATGATATTTCACGAAATTAAAGTCGATCTACACTCTTTAGGTTTAATCAGATTAATAAGAATTACAAATAGCGCGAAATAATCATAAACCACTCGGATGAAAACAGATTACTAATTCTGTAACACGGAACGTGAAGAGATTCATTATTTTCCCCACTCTCGTTAACCATGATATTTCACGAAATAGAAGTCGATCTACACTCCATAGGTTTAATCAGATTGATTAGAATTACAAATAGCGCGAAATAATCATAAACCACTCGGATGAAAACAGATTACTAATTCTGTAACACGGAACGTGATGAAGTCGGCGGAAGGTTGGGAGCATAACCGCACTACAGCTCGCGTCTCATTCCAAAGTGAGTTGCTTGTCAACGTGTTTCCCACTCCACCTCCATGTGACAGCTGTCAGATTATATGATTACAATGTAAGTATGAGGAAAAAAAAGATCGTTTCCGGAACATCGCCGGCCGCTGCCGCTGCACGCTCGCTACGCAGCTACGCTCGCTCGGCTCACACCCTGTAGGTTCGCGGTTCTTCCTAACACTCCTCATCGCTTCGCTCGTCGTTGTACCTACACTGACCTGCCTCAGAATCCAACAAAAAATATTATGCTAACTATACGTTACTAATAATAGTAATTATCATAATTCCAAAGCAAAGTTTATATTTTCCCAAATGACATTTGACGGTTGGTTTTTTGCCTATGCAAATCATTTACTTCATAATTATTTGGCACATAAAAGTTTGTTGTAGTATTGCATTATAAAAGTGTTGCCAAATAAGCATAGTGCGAAGTAAAGTTATGCCAAAGATTGATTTACCAAATGAAAATTATCCGAAAATTTGGTTGCGAAGTGAAATTTAAAGAACATATTTCGTCGAAAAGGCAGTAAACCATTTTGGCACTATAGTTAAATATCGAACTCACTAACAAAATTTCACGAGAATCTGTTGAGAGATGCAACCTATAGAGGTGACAGCCGGACAGCCGGACATACGAAATAATTTTTGCACTTTAGTTAAATATCGGACTCGCTCACTAAATTTCACGAGAATCTGTTGAGAGATGCGACCTATAGAGTATAATTATATTTCGAAGCTTCATTCTTCAGATATAACACACATGTAGTCCTTTAATCTACCAGGCAACATTTCGCAAGTTTAAAGTACGCAGTAAAAACCATAGCTCAAACAGTTTTATCCCCACCTTTACCCCTACCCTACTTAGGGACCTCGGCTTGCCACCATTTCTCATTCTTTATTCTTGCGAGGCAACGAACGCACGAACTAATTCTATTAAAAAATAATTCAAAATATTTAATCATGCCTAAACGCAGTGCACAGGAAAAAATAGAGTATTATTCTGCTAATATACGGAAATTGCAACAAAAAACTATAAACGAGTTATGACAGTGCGGTGCTATCTGATTCATCAGGTTCCGAAGATAAATCAGGTAAGTGCAATTAGTTTCAATAAATAGTTCTACATTGTGGTGCCTCTAATAAATGCATTTAATACCGCACGGGCCGTGAGCCCACGCCTTGTAATTCTAAACCTGGGGGGCGACCGAGAGTCGTCACGAAGGTATCTCATGCTTGGGGGTTGTCCGTGAGTCAACACGATAGCAATTTCTAACAATATTAATCGCTAAGAAATGCATTTCATACCGCGCGGGCCGTGAGCCCACGCCTGGTAATTCTAAACCTGGGGGGCGACCGAGAGTCGTCACGAAGGTATCTCATGCTTGGGGGTTGTCCGTGAGTCAACACGATAGCAATTTCTAACAATATTAATCGCTAAGAAATGCATTTCATACCGCGCGGGCCGTGAGCCCACGCCTGGTAATTCTAAACCTGGGGGGCGACCGAGAGTCGTCACGAAGGTATCTCATGCTTGGGGGTTGACCGTGAGTCAACACGATAGCAATTTCTAACAATATTAATCGCAAGCCCATGCCTTGTAACTAAACCTGGGGGGCGACCGAGAGTCGTGACGAAAGTATCTCATGCTTGAAGGTTGACCGTGAGTCAACACGATAGCAATTTCTAACAATATTAATCGCTAATAAATGCATTTAATACCGCGCGGGCCGTGAGCCCACGTCTTGTAACTAAACCTGGGAGGCGACCGAGAGTCGTCACGAAGGTATCTCGTGCTTGGCGGTTGACCGTGAGTCAACACGATAGCAATTTCTACAACCATTAATCGAGATTAGTATATCCCGTGTTCGCGATGCGGGGCACTAGATACATATATGCATTAAAATTCCTGACGAGTGGTTTTACAATGCATTTCATATCTACCCTCAATTAGAAAAATCAAAATATTATATTTTAATTTATAAACCACGAACAAGTGTATGAGGCAGTGGAAACTTCACTCCCACGTTCAAATGAAGAAAATGCACCTCCCGTGGAGGCCTGTGATGACAAAACGACCCCTGTAATAGATGCCGAGTTACTAACCGCTCTAGGGGACGCCACTGATGATGTCCCAAAATATGGGGAGAAAATTCATCCCAATTTAGCGCAAAGGTGGCTACCTATATTACACAAAGGTATTGATAAAAAGAGTAAAGATAAACTCTTATAAGAGTACCTGTAAATTGCAAATTATTATGGGCGCCGTCCTTAAACGCCGTAATTTTGGCGGCAGTTACAGACATCCAAAGAGGCCGTGACAAGAAAATCGAATCATCTCAACAGAAATTGGGAGTCGGTATAGGTACTAACGATAAAAATCCTATCTAATTGAAGTCGGATTTTAGATAAAACTAGTCATTCCTGGACTAGACGAAGTATTCCTTAAGTCATACAATACGTTGAGAGAGATGATACTCTCTTTGGAAGCAAACTCTCAGAGAAAATTAAAGCTTCCAAATCTACTGAAAAGTAGGCCGACAGCGTCGACCATCATACGGCCGCGAGCAGCCTACAACAAGCCACTTGCGACGCCGCGGCAGTAACGCAGGTACATGCCGGTCGCCTTAAAGCCTTTTATAAGTGTTGGCTTAATGTAACGAATAATCGTACTTTATTTATTAGACGGTATACAGAATGGCTTTCCAATTCCTTTTTAGGACATGTTACGCAATCTGTCAAACCTGTAAATACTTTCACATGCCAAGAGCATGATGAAACGAGCTTAGCTGTACAGAACTTAATTAACCTAGGCATTCAGTGAAAGCATCACTGGATGCCAACAGACTAATGATCAGTTTCTATCAAAGATTTTCTGACTCCCAAATCGAATGGTGGCTATAGATTCATACTGAATCTGAAAGGGCTCAATAAATTTGTAACTAAGTCCCATTTTAAAATGGAAGACTAGAACTGCTTCTAAATTAATCCCTAAAGACGGGTTTATGGCTACCATTGACAAGATTCGAGCATAACAATGTTACTTACGAGTTTTGTTCCCTATTAGTCTATGGACTTTCCGTGGCGCCTAGAACCTTCACCAGAATTATGAAAGAAGTCGTAACTTACCTAAAAACAAGGCCTAACTTCTATTATATACCGGGGTGGCATTTTGTGTATTGGAAGGGACCTTAACGAATGTAAACATAATGGGAGGGAGACTCTCCGGTTTCTCGAGTGCCTACGATTTGTGGTAAACTATACCAAAAGCTCGATACAATCCCAAAATTACCAACAATGCTGTAAATTCTTAGGTTTTGTTTACAATTCAATTATCATGTCTATATCCCTTCTTATGCAGGGTATGCGCACTTTTTAAGAGTTCTTACCACTGCATGCCCGACAGCTAGATACAGCTGGTTGTACACGAAGTTGTTAGAAAGATATAAATTCCGAGCTATTCAGGAATACGATGTCTATGATCAAAAGTAAAACTTCCTCGCGAAATTTTACCTGACTTATTTTGGTGGACTAATAATATTATTTGTAACGTCTTGTCATTTTGGAATCACGAAATTCGATGCAGAAATATCTATAGATCCGTCCCGATCAGGATGAGGTACAGTTTGTGACGGAGTGTGTGCAAACGGAGCATGGGAAGAGCAAGAATTAGCATTCCATATTAATTACTTAGAGCTTGCTCGCTCTTAGGATTAAAATGTTTTGCGCGAAATAAATCAAACTGTGCTCTGTTGTTCCGCATCGACAACACTACCGCGATAAGCTATATTAATCGAATGGGAGACATCCAGTTTCCCCACTTAAATAGCTTACCTAGATCTATTTGGCAGTGGTGTGAAGAACGAGACATATGGTTATTCGATTCGTACATTAACACTAAGAATAATGTAGAAGCAGACAGAGAATCCAGAAGGCTAAATCCTGATATTTAATGAAATTTAAGTATTGCAGCCTTTGAAAGAATAAGTAAACACTTTGGTGTGCCCGAAATTGACCTCTTTGCTTCTCGTACCTCTGCCAAATGTGAAATATATATTTCGTGGAAGCCAGACTCGGACGCTCTTACCGTCGTCGCATTCACTATTAGCTGGTATTTATATAGTATTTATAAAATAAACCCAGCTCAAGTCTTCATGTTTTTTATTCTAAAGATTTCACATAACAGAAAAAACATAATCCTCTCCGGCTCTCATCCGCCATGTTTCCGCTCGTTTTCTATTCTACTCTCTTTTTTTATAAAACCAAAGGACAACCGTGTTTCATTTTACCTCATTCATCCGCTTGTCATCCAGCAGCCTTCATGGTTCATAAAACCTTTACACATGCACCCCTACATTCGGCCATCCTGCAGCCATGCTGGCCTCCAGCATAATACCAAAACTAAAATGAAATCGAAAATCTACAACAAGAAACAAACAAAACACTGCTTAACTTAGCAGTAACTCATATTGTGTTTTAAACTAATAAGTACATAGTATGTCAACAATGGTAACAACACATTGTAACACTAGACGTAATGACGTACAGACGCACATATACTTAGTAAAACATATCATAAAAACAATTAAACAGACAAATTAGCTGTTTTATAGTTAACAATATTCAAATATAACCAACCAACTAAGTGTCTAGCCACTATTCTCATACTAGTAGTTTATAGTGGGTAATGGTATGGCAGCCATAAACTCCTACCGAAAACCAACAAAGAATATCTATAATTGAAGCAAAAGATTGATTTACATGAATGTGGGCCATGGTCCGGTCAGGGGTCGTCTATTTTAGTTATCTGTCCGATGATTGATAATAGACGATAAGGGTACGCGTCCCCAACCTCCCGAGCTGTTATTACTGGATCCTCGTCTTCCACAGTAATAATATCCTTTTACCTGAAATTCCTATCCAATGTCCTTTAGTTTCCTATCCTGCATATATGTCCCCATTTTCCTTTTTCCTCTCCGTGCCAATCCAAGGTTGCTGCGCCGATGGATGCATGGCTAGGGGCGAGCCTAGTCGCGAGTGTGCCAAATAGGTCCTGGAACCGGGCAAGTCCAGTGTACTTTTTTCGCCTTACCTTGGCAAGCGGGGCACTGCCAAGGTGGACAATGTTTTTCCCTTGCTGCTCGTGGGATCACTGATGATGAACAATAAAAATTTCTCTAAAAATGACGGCGACGTGGTTTGCCACCCGTCACGCCCTGGCCCACGGGTAGGCAAAATGTGGTCTGAAGAATGTCGGATAGCTACGTTGAATGTTCAGGGAGGTATGAATGACAAGGTAGATGAGATATGTGATATGATGAATGAAAGACGGATTTATCTGTTGTGTGTGAGTGAAACTAAGCGGAAGGGGTGTGATACCACCAAACATGGTCCTTACTCTGCATACTGGTCAGGGGTCACAGATACCGAACGTGGTAGTAAGGGCATAGGTTTCATCCTTTCTGCGAGAATGAGTGAGTGTGTGAATGAGTTTGAGTGTATCGGCCCAAGACTCATGTGGATTAGGCTTAAAGTGGGTTTAACCCGACTATTTATAGTAGGAGCTTATGCTCCAGTCGATGACGGCGGGTCACAAAGGAACCAATCAGAGCGTCTTGAGTTTTGGGAGAGTGTAAGAGATGTGTTAAGAATGTGTGAAAACAATGAGAGAATAGTTTTGTTAGGCGACCTCAATGGGTGGGTTGGGGTAAGGAGAGGTGGGTACGAAAGTGTTTTAGGAAAGTTTGGCGATGAAAAAGTGAATGAAAATGGCGAGAGGCTGCTTGAGATATGTTTGGAATGGAGTCTCGTTGTGACTAATACTATGTTTAGTCACAAGAGAATCCATATGTATACGTGGCATAGAGGCAATGTGAAGAGTATGTTAGATTATGTGATTGTGGATAAGCGGATAGTCAGTAGAGTGGTGGATACCAGAGCATATAGAGGAGGAGCCAGTGTAGGCACAGATCACTTCCTGGTAATAAGTCGCTTGAAAGGCCTCTTCAAACGATGGCGACACTATTGCTCGGATTCTACCACTGAACTCCAACGAATAAAAGTCGAAAATCTTCAAGACTTGGAAACACGGGATCTCTACAAAAGCATTTTGAAAGAGAATATTAGTGGAGAGGCGGTTGTGAGTGGAGAAGATATGAAAGAGGTATGGAGATGCGTGAAAGAAGGAATGATAGGGGCCGCTACCGAGGTGTGTGGTGAAACAAAGAGAAAGAAAGGAAAAGTAAACGAAACCCCATGGTGGGATGGAGAAGTGAAAGAAGTTGTGAACGAGAAGAAGAAAGCTTGGCTTGATTTAGTAGCCATTGGAAATCTCCAGAGTAATGCAAGGACGGATTTAAAGGAGAAGAAAGAAGAAGTAAAACGTTTGTATGGGCAATTGAAACAAAAGGTAAAAAGTGTGATCTTGAGAAAGAAAGATGATTTGCAAGAGAAGATGGATAAAAGATTCTCTAAAGATTTCAAAACCAACAAAAAATTGTTCTGGAAAGCTGTAAAAGCGGCTAGAGGCTCAACAACAGTATCAGAGCTAGGAATAATTAGAGATGAGACTGGAAGTATAGTGAAAGGGGAGCAAAACGTACTGAGAAGATGGAAATAATATTTTGAAGGCTTGTTTGAAAGAGAGGAGAGAGACACGGTAGAGTCACGGAACTCTGAGGTGACTCCCAACCTTGAAGGTGATGAAAGGGAGATAAGCATGACAGAAATTGTGGATGCGGTAAAAAGTATGAAGTCAGGTAAGGCGGCAGGGTATGATAGGGTAACTGCTGAGATGATTCGGAGTGGTGGCGGAGTCGTTGCAACCCTGCTGCACCGACTCTTTAACTTGTGTTGGAGATATGGCAAGGTGCCGGACGATTGGACTAAAGCTGTCATTGTTCCAATTTACAAGGGAAAGGGTTCGCGGCAGGATTGCAAAAACTATCGTGGCATCAGTCTTCTCAGTGTGGTTGGGAAAATGTATGCAAAGATACTGATAGAAAGGGTAGTGAAAGAGACTGAGAGTAAAATGTGGGATGTGCAAGCAGGGTTCAGAAAGGGGATGGGGTGCGTGGATCAGGTTTTCTCTTTACGATGCATCACCGAAAAATGTTTGGCCAAAAACCAGAAGGTGTATTGTGCGTTTGTCGATTTGGAGAAAGCCTATGACAGAGTGGTGAGGGATGTTTTGTGGTCAACTCTGTCCATGTATGGGGTAAACAACCAATTGATTCAGGCATTAAAATCCCTCTACGAGGGATCTAGAGCATGCGTAAGGATCAATGGTGGCTACACAGACTGGTTTAGCATCCAAAGAGGTGTTAGACAAGGTTGTGTGGCCTCGCCATGGTTGTTTAACTTATTTATGGACAGTTGTTTGATGCCTTTAAAAGAGAGTGAATGTGGTTTAAAAATGGGTGAGTTACTCGTCAAATGCCTCCTATACGCTGATGACCAGGTGCTCATTGCGTCATCAGAGAAGGAGCTGCAAGAGATGGTAACTTGTATGGATGACTCGCTGAAGCGGAAGGGTATGAAAGTCAATGTGAGTAAGACAAAAGTGATGGTATTTGAGAAAGAAGAACGTGTGACTGTGTGCAATATTCTGATTGACAGTGAGAGAGTGGAGCAAGTAAATGAATTTGTGTACTTGGGTTCCTTATTTACGAGAGACGGAAAGTGTGATGGTGACATTGAAAGAAGAGTAAAAGCGGGAAATCAGGTGAATGGAGCATTGCACGCGTTTGTGAGCAGCCAAAATATAACAAAGAAGGCTCGACTCGCGGTTCACAGAGGAGTGCTTGTTCCTACACTGATGTATGGTAGTGAGACTTGGGTATTTCAGAAAAAGCATGAGAGTAGACTGAATGCAGTTGAAATGAGAGCGTTAAGAAGTATGTGTGGAGCTCGTTTGAATGATCGAATAAAAAATTGTGTAATAAGAGAAAAATGTGGAATAGAAGACGATGTAGTGACTAGGATTGAGAAAGGTACGCTTCGGTGGTTTGGGCATGTTGAGAGGATGTGTGAAAGTAGATTGACTAAGAGGATTTACGTCCAGGAGATGGATGGAAGGGTCGGTAGGGGGCGGCCTAGGCGAGGGTATCATGACCAAATTTCAGCAATACTGTTAAAAGGCCAGGTCAGGAGTACCCGCAACCGACGAGCCTGTATGAGGAGATGTATGGATGTGATCGAAGCGAAAGAAGTATGTAAGGACCGTAGTATTTGGCGTTCCTTAGTCTCTGCCTACCCCAATGGGATACGGGCGTGAGTATATGTATGTATGTATGTATGGGCCAGTCTAAAGTACTAAAAACCTTAGCATGGACCAACTTGTCAATATGATCTTCTATGATCGGCAGCGGGAACTCATCCTTCAATATCTTTTCATTGAGCCGTCTGTTGTCTGTACAAATCCTAGTACTACCATTTTTTTAACTAATACAATAGGGCTTGCATGTTCTGAGAAACTTACCGGTATAATTCCACCCTCTAACCATTGCTCGGCTTGCCATTGGCGCTCCACTGCCTTTTGTTCTGCGATGGCTAGGCGCGGCGGGCGCTGCACCACAGGCACGTCATCCTTCACTACGATCCGCAACGGTATCGGAGCTTCACGCGTCTTCTCTGGCTGGCACGTATCCACCAGTCGCTCCACCTCTCTCCTCAATGCCGGATCCTCTATAACTCCTACAGCAGTAAAAGACACACCCATGCCACACATGAAATACCGAAACCAGCTCTTGTCAGGTTTCAACAAAAGCACACGGCCGCCATCCATCACGAGAGTAAAATTACACAGAAAATCCTGACCTAAAATAATAGCAAACGGCATAACTTCCTTAGGCACCACATGAAACGTGATATTTTCAAAACACTCATCGTCAATCACAATGTTTGTCAACAAGGAGCCCGACGATTTGACACGCGCGGCGCCAAAACCCGTCAACGCTACTTCATTGCCAATTAACTTCGGAGCACACAACGACGAGTAACAGTCCTCGGAAATCAAATTCAGGTCACTGCCGGAATCAACCAAAGAATTAATTTCTTGTCCAAATAAATTTATCATCTTCATCGGCTTCTCGGGCTTTTGACTCGAAACCATTTTAACAAGATTGACATTCATAGAGTCTGTCAATGTCATAAAGTTGTCTTCATTCATTTGTCGCTCTCCGCTCGTTCTATTCCGGTCACTCAGTGATGGGCAGCCAACTGCGTGATTGCATCCGCACAACTGATTCACTCCTTGCTGATTAAACTCATTCGGTATCGTAGAGTCATTCAATTCATTCGCGTGAATACACATCTGCTTCGGCCATCTGTTACTGTTTTCACCTTTGTTGTTCAGGTTAGGTAGTACTCCCGACGAACACTGCGATGAAATATGTCCAAACTGGTCACACCTAAAGCACTTTAGCCCTTGCTGCTTGTGTGGACATCCATTAGATAAATGATTGTTCCCTCCACAGCTGTAGCACTTCTTATTAGAGTTATTAGGTACATTATCAGCTGAACTTTGTTGATTCCGTGTCTCACTGTACCGATTGGATAACGTAGGTTTCATCTTGTCTTTAATGGCCTCGTAGATTTTAAGTTTCTCTTTCAGCTCTGAATATGAAGTTACTCCGTACAGCATCATCTTGTTAGTCTCCACGTCCTGAATCCCGTCCACAATATACTTGACAGCGACGTAATCTGGCATTTTGCCGCGCTTACCCAACTCCCTCATAGTAAATAGGTAATCAAGGCAACTTTCGTTTTGTTTTTTCTTCCTTGCCGTCATGATCTCATGAACGGTTTTGCTGTCAAGAGTATCCGGAAACTCTTTGTGAAGAGCTTGTTTCAAGGTCTTCCAAGGGTCCATGGTCCAGTTGTGAAAAATAAAACTGGTGACGTCAGTGATAAATGCAACTATATGCCTATTTCCCTCGCTACAATAGTCGCTAAAGTGCTGGACTGTCTGCTGAACCGACATTTAGACAAATACTTAACTTTACACGATATTAGTTTGATTTTAAACCAGGTCTTAGTGCTATTTTGGCGCTAAAGCAGACAGTTAAGTACTATACGGACAGGCGAACGGCCATTTATGCGTGTTTTCTAGACCTGTCTAAAGCATTTCACCTGGCTAACCTTTTCACCGCTAAACACGTGAAATCACGTCATCGACGATTCGTGACACCGACGCCAAAGACGGCATTTGCCGTCATTTTTTATTTATGAAAACCTACTCTGAAATAGCTCAATTTCATGTTGGCATTATTTCTTTATCCATTATTTTTTTACCCTTGTGGCGTGAGGTGGCACGCGGCAAGTTGCTTTACCATCTGGCGGTGAAAAGGTTAATTATAACATCTTGTGGCAAAAGCTAGAGAGTCTGGATATGCTGGCCGAGATTAATAGTATTTTTCAATATTGGTACCATAACGGTCAGTCATAAATGTAGTCAGATGGGCGGATACATATTCACAGCCGTATAGACTTGAGTGCGGAGTGAGGCAGGGAGGGTTGACCTCGCCTAAGCTATTCAATCTTTATATGAATGCGCTTATAGAGAACTCAACCTCAAACTCAAAAATATATTTATTCAAGTAGGCCCAGTAACAAGCACTTTCAAATCGTCAGGTAGAAACATAATCTTAAGCTAATTACTTAGAGTAATTTATTAAACATAAAAAGTAAAATTTATATGAAGTATTTAAATTTTTTTATAAAAAAATACGTCTAGAATGTTTCTAGAAAGACAATCAAAGGTCAAAAAATAAATAAAGCGAGAAAATTAATTAAAAACACAATGTCCAAATTTTCCAAAAGGAATAAATAAATTATAAATCCAGTCAAAAATTAGTCCCAAGAGGTTTTATCATTCATCTAGTCTTGTGCGCTATAATAAGCTTTCGAAATAAGTTTACGTTTCACATAGTTCTTGAATTTATTAATAGATAACTCAGTTACGTTTCCAGGAAGTTTGTTATAATATAAAACCTTACACAATTACCCATGAAAGATTTTTTAATTTTTTGGAGCCGAGTGGTGGGCACCGCGAGCTTATGCTTATTTCTAGTATTAATATTATGTATGTCACAGTTTTTCCTAAAATTGACAATGTTTTATGTAAATACACAATATTTTCATAGATATATTGACAATGCAATGTCATTATATTAATATTTTTAAACTTATACCTAAGTGAGTCTCTATGTTTCAATCTATATATCGCCCGAATAGCCCGTTTCTGCAGAACAAAAATCGAATGAATGTCCGAGGCACTGCCCCACAATAAAATACCATATGACATAATGCTATGGAAGTAGCTAAAATATACTAATCGAGCTGTTTTCACGTCTGTTAATTGACGGATCTTACTCACTGCAAATGCTGCAGAACTCTATATATATATATATATAGAAATATGGGGACCCCATTGAAGCTTAGAATCTAACGTTAAACCAAGAAAAACTGTACTATCAACTAGTTCCAATTCCTCATCTTTCACAAAAACACTCCCTTGGTCGTGTTCAACGTGATTATAGTGACAAATTTAATACATTTAGTCTTCTTCTCATTTAACAATAAATTATTAACATTAAACCAATTTACTACTTTAGATATAGCATAGAGAAGCTCAGTAACACTCGTGTCGGTTGCCATATAGATGGAGTGAGCGTTAATAATTTAAGCTACGCTGACGACATGGTGTTGCTGAGCGCGTCAGCGTGTGGACTTTCCAAGCTCATCTCCATTTGCGAGCGATGCGCAGCGAGCCATGGGCTTACTTATAATACTAAGAAAAGTGAGTGTGTCGTCTTTAGGGTTAAGGGTAAATGCCCGCCGCTGTTTCCTCCCGTTAAACTGTACGGCCATTCTCTAAACGTTGTCGATAAATTTAAATATCTAGGTCATGTGTTGACAGCGGACTTTTAAGACGACGACGATATTGAGCGCGAGCTCAGAGCGTTGTCCGTCAGCGAATATGGTAGAGCCTATTGTACGTGCTTCTACACCTGCAGCCTGTGGGCAGACTATACACGTAAACGGTACAACGCTCTGCGCGTTCAATATAATAATGCGTACAGGATGCTGATGGGGCTGCCTAGGTTCTGTAGGGCGTCAGGGATGTTCGCGGAAGCGCGGGTAGACTGCTTCTACACCACTATGCGCAAGCGAGCAACCTCCCTGGTGCGCAGGGTCCGGGCTAGCTCCAACAGCATCCTGACCATGATTGCAGACAGGGTGGACGGCACCTACCTAAACAACTGCTGCCTGATTCATGTGCGTAGGAATATATAGGTACCTATTATTCAATTGTAACTATAATACGAACAATTCGATAATAATAATAATATAATATAATAAAATCGGCTGTTACTAACCGTCGTATATGATTAAGTACCTATAAGTATTACTAACACTGATTGATCCAAGTTGGACTATGAATAAAGATATTTGATTTAATTTAAAAAAAGTTAATCGAGGTGGACGGGACACATGATGAGGGAAAAAATGGAAAAGTGGACAAAGGATATCACAGAATGGTATCCAAGACAGGGAAAAAAGAAAACGAGGAAGACCAATAATGAGATGGGAAGACGATATTAAAAATAAAGCAGGCACAATATGGAGAAGGGAGGCTAAAGACAGAACAAAATGGAAAGCTTGGGCAGGCTATGTCCGAGAGGCAAGCCGAAGTTAGGAAAATAAAACAAATGTGCATAGAAAAATTAAATATTTTAATTGACAAAATAAATTGGTTTAAGTTATATAATAAGCATAAATGTAATATTTTAATTGACAAAATAAATTGGTTTAAGTTATATAATAAGCATGCATGTAGTATGAAATGAAACAAAATAACTCAGCAAATGCTATCTTATATGCCGGTCTCGTATTGGTCTTCACAGTCACCCAAAGCGATGTCTTTACAGCAAAATTCGTCTGATGGTGGGTACACACTAAGCCAACGCACGGCTATGTATCTCACTCTAACAAATAGCTGTCACATCCACGCATGAACGTTCGTTGGTCGTTCGTTTGCTCAGTGTGTACCCACTATGATATAGACGTGAAGGCCTGTGATGACGAAGTGTCAGAAAACCGTACGTAAATGTGAAATGCATACCGTTTCGTAACAAACCCGACAGGTTATGCTTGACTTAGAGCCTGTCCAGACGACGCAATTTATATTGCGTAAGAGTACGACTATTTAGTAGCAGTGCAGTGCTTATTATTACTCTTGAATTAAGTAGTATTATATTGGGTCTCTAACCATAGACTGCGATTGAACGAATGAAAAGAATGTAATAATTGGTAGAAATTCAGTTGTATATATTGGCAACACTACACTTCTTTTTGCTACATATATTTTACGCTATGGCATAAATCTATGTTGCGAGATTAGCATGTTAGCTAAGTAACGTAAAAATGGGCACAATCGTTAGTTATACGTCCGAACGTAAATATATGGCGGATTAGTATGCTAGCCGGGCTGGTGCCGCATTTTACGCTCGTTCCTACGCGGGAGGGACTTACCCAGCTATACCTTACCACAGCAGCAGCAGCTTACTTACCTTTTGCGTGTCCTTAGATGCCTGAAATAACTGGTTTATTATTAAGTTCCGTATTGGAGTTATCACGCTCCATGTTGAACCAAATTCGTCCACTCGCCACGGACTCGCGCGTAACTCTACTACTGGACGCAGCAATGGCGTATAACGAGCGAGATGAGAGTCGCCCTCGTTGCACGCGTTTAACACGCGAGTAAAGAAACGCGCGACAGCATCTGGACGGGATTATATGTAGCTCTAGTACCTACCACGGGAACGCGCGAATGTCCGCGTATGATGTGAGTACACTGGCGCGGAAATCGCGTCATCTAGACGGGCTCTTAAACAACACCTTAGTTAACCTTAACTTTCAGTTTAAATGCAGCTCCGCTTATACTGTTTCCAGGCCAAAAACCCAGCGCCAGGACTCGGAATCCGACTACGATTCAGATTCCGACCTGGACCTACTCCCCTCATACACACAGCACTCCGTCAAATGCGGGCTATTCGTCAGCGGGCTGCACAACATGGCGCTACTGGCGCTGATAGACGTCAGCGCGGCCGATGACGTCGAAGTCATCAACTCACTGGTGAGATGGGTTTGGTTACATTTTCTACATGACAATTATAAAGATGTATCCATATTTTCACGTAAGTCGACTACACAGTGTTGCCGTGTCAATGATACACACACCAGGTGCATATTGTTAAGATTCGGGGTGAGGCGGTGCGGCAAGTGTGTCGCACTCATTCATTTATTATGATTAAATTCACGCTCATCTGAGGCGCTGTGAGGTCCCGGCTCCTTTTTTATCAGGCGTAAGAAAGCATTAAACCAGATAAGTAAAAATCGGACTGTACTAAGTTACTGTTTCAGTGGGAAACCTCCCTGAACGCCCTCGGCCCGATCGAGCAGAAATGCATGGAGCCGCTCGGCGCCAATGCGGACGACGCGAGCGACTACAGCTACCTCATCCTGGACCCGGACTGGGGCACCGTGCGCAAGGGCGGGCCGTGGGCTGCGCTGGACATCGCCACCATGGGGCTCATACACCACGAGCTGGCCGACGACCCGGACATGTCCGAGATGATACTCAGGTCAGTACAACTGTCCGGTAGATGGCGACCACAGCTACCTCATCCTGGACCCGGACTGGGGCACCGTGCGCAAGGGCGGGCCGTGGGCCGCGCTGGACATCGCCACCATGGGGCTCATACACCACGAGCTGGCCGACGACCCGGACATGTCCGAGATGATACTCAGGTCAGTACAACTGTCCGGTAGATGGCGACCACAGCTACCTCATACTGGACCCGGACTGGGGCACCGTGCGCAAGGGCGGGCCGTGGGCCGCGCTGGACATCGCCACCATGGGCCTCATACACCACGAGCTGGCCGACGACCCGGACACGTCCGAGATGATACTCAGGTCAGTACAACTGTCCGGTAGATGGCGACCACAGCTACCTCATCCTGGACCCGGACTGGGGCACCGTGCGCAAGGGCGGGCCGTGGGCCGCGCTGGACATCGCCACCATGGGGCTCATACACCACGAGCTGGCCGACGACCCGGACATGTCCGAGATGATACTCAGGTCAGTAGAACTGTCCGGTAGATGGCGACCACAGCTACCTCATCCTGGACCCGGACTGGGGCACCGTGCGCAAGGGCGGGCCGTGGGCCGCGCTGGACATCGCCACCATGGGGCTCATACACCACGAGCTGGCCGACGACCCGGACATGTCCGAGATGATACTCAGGTCAGTACAACTGTCCGGTAGATGGCGACCACAGCTACCTCATCCTGGACCCGGACTGGGGCACCGTGCGCAAGGGCGGGCCGTGGGCCGCGCTGGACATCGCCACCATGGGCCTCATACACCACGAGCTGGCCGACGACCCGGACACGTCCGAGATGATACTCAGGTCAGTACAACTGTCCGGTAGATGGCGACCACAGCTACCTCATCCTGGACCCGGACTGGGGCACCGTGCGCAAGGGCGGGCCGTGGGCCGCGCTGGACATCGCCACCATGGGGCTCATACACCACGAGCTGGCCGACGACCCGGACATGTCCGAGATGATACTCAGGTCAGTACAACTGTCCGGTAGATGGCGACCACAGCTACCTCATCCTGGACCCGGACTGGGGCACCGTGCGCAAGGGCGGGCCGTGGGCCGCGCTGGACATCGCCACCATGGGCCTCATACACCACGAGCTGGCCGACGACCCGGACACGTCCGAGATGATACTCAGGTCAGTACAACTGTCCGGTAGATGGCGACCACAGCTACCTCATCCTGGACCCGGACTGGGGCACCGTGCGCAAGGGCGGGCCGTGGGCCGCGCTGGACATCGCCACCATGGGGCTCATACACCACGAGCTGGCCGACGACCCGGACATGTCCGAGATGATACTCAGGTCAGTAGAACTGTCCGGTAGATGGCGACCACAGCTACCTCATCCTGGACCCGGACTGGGGCACCGTGCGCAAGGGCGGGCCGTGGGCCGCGCTGGACATCGCCACCATGGGGCTCATACACCACGAGCTGGCCGACGACCCGGAAATGTCCGAGATGATACTCAGGTCAGTACAACTGTCCGGTAGATGGCGACCACAGCTACCTCATCCTGGACCCGGACTGGGGCACCGTGCGCAAGGGCGGGCCGTGGGCCGCGCTGGACATCGCCACAATGGGGCTCATACACCACGAGCTGGCCGACGACCCGGACATGTCCGAGATGATACTCAGGTCAGTACAACTGTCCGGTAGATGGCGACCACAGCTACCTCATCCTGGACCCGGACTGGGGCACCGTGCGCAAGGGCGGGCCGTGGGCCGCGCTGGACATCGCCACCATGGGGCTCATACACCACGAGCTGGCCGACGACCCGGACATGTCCGAGATGATACTCAGGTCAGTACAACTGTCCGGTAGATGGCGACCACAGCTACCTCATCCTGGACCCGGACTGGGGCACCGTGCGCAAGGGCGGGCCGTGGGCCGCGCTGGACATCGCCACCATGGGGCTCATACACCACGAGCTGGCCGACGACCCGGACATGTCCGAGATGATACTCAGGTCAGTACAACTGTCCGGTAGATGGCGACCACAGCTACCTCATCCTGGACCCGGACTGGGGCACCGTGCGCAAGGGCGGGCCGTGGGCCGCGCTGGACATCGCCACCATGGGGCTCATACACCACGAGCTGGCCGACGACCCGGACATGTCCGAGATGATACTCAGGTCAGTACAACTGTCCGGTAGATGGCGACCACAGCTACCTCATCCTGGACCCGGACTGGGGCACCGTGCGCAAGGGCGGGCCGTGGGCTGCGCTGGACATCGCCACCATGGGGCTCATACACCACGAGCTGGCCGACGACCCGGACATGTCCGAGATGATACTCAGGTCAGTACAACTGTCCGGTAGATGGCGCCCACAGCTACCTCATCCTGGACCCGGACTGGGGCACCGTGCGCAAGGGCGGGCCGGGACAATTTCTGGGCGTTGCAATTTCTGGTCGGGGCGACCCTGCCATCCAGACTACGGCGGGAGGAGAAGAAAATCTGCCTACCCTAACTATGGTACCTTATACACGGCACTGATGAAGCCGCTCTGTCCGCAGGAGCGACGAGAGCTGCGTGCTGGGCGTGTCGATGGGCGGCGCGCAGATCTACTACCAGGAGGCGGGCGCGCGCGCCGCCGGCCCCCCCCCGCCCTCCGACCCGCTCGCCGCCGCGCCGCTGCGCGCGCGCCGCCGCCTGCACCGCGACCACGCCGCCACCATCATATAAACCGTATCACATCACCACCTTCTTGGCTGAGCGGGGCGTTCACACACACACACACACACACACAGACACACACACACAGACACACACACACAGACACACCAATCTTACTACACTTACTTTCCATTCGGAATAACGTCACGTTACACTTTTAGTCGGCGAAAGTTCGGTTCTCTCTTTCTTTCTCTTAGTGGAGAAAAGAGAGAGCCGAACTATCGGCCGACTAAAATTGCAGTCTACGAGGGGTCTTAGGCGTTGTACCGCCTCGCCGCGATCACACCGAACGTCGCATGGGCCGGCCATTACACATTTGAAAATGAAATGAAACATTTCATTCACACATTTGACGCACCGATTAACTTTAACACTTTCATTGCCAGGAACCCGCTCGGCGGGCGCCTACGCCGTAGTCAATCTCCGCTATATACGAGGGAAACCACGGGATCGGCTACGAGCGAAGCGATTCTTGATAGTGCATGTGTTAAATATGGCGCCGGCAAACGTCATCCCATAAAACAAATCTAGAAAAGAAAGAGTCAAAACTAGGGTTATCTACGGTTCTTACCGTCGTTAACATATTGGATGGTTACTTCAGACGACTCACGCCAAGGAGTGGAATATCTACTTCTCTAAAAACTTATGACTTCGGACAACTGTTAATTTGGAAACCAGATTGGTAAAAGCCAGGAGAGTTCGCAATCGCAATAAGACAAAAATAGTTTGGAGTTATCCAGCTCGTCGGCGGGTTTCTATGTTAGAAAAAAATGTAGATTTTTGGTGTAAAATATCCATGACTCATGCTACCCAATACTTCGTAACTAGACAGTAAGTAGTACCCCGTCTTACGTTTCATTAAATAGGCTACCCGCGATAGTTTTCACCGAAATCATACGGATCGTGTGGCTAGCTTTATTCTAGTGTAAGGTTATGACGCAGTCAATCATTGGTACCGTCTAGAAGTAACTGTTAGATGTCTAGTTGGAATAGTATTCCTTATTTTATACTTCCTGTTTATTAAGTAGACTTCACAATTAATATTATACTGGTTGTCCCCAAAATAGCCATCAAAGATGATGGATTTATGTAATAGCATGTATCTATCACAGTATCACTGAATGTGCTTAGCACTCGTCCAATCATGCCAAAAAGTACGCTGAATATTTTTAAATGTAAGAAACCTTGCCATAGATTTTTACTTATACAAAAATGTATTTGCTAATTTATTTACTGTTATATTCCAGGCTTTAGTCGCCAGAACTAGGTTTAAGTACCTATAGTTTTTATTCTTATCATGGTGGGTACACACTGAGCAAACGAACGACCAACGAACGCGAAGCATTTACGTGACAGCTATTTGTTAGAGTGAGATACATAGCCGTTCGTTGGTTTGGTGTGTACCCACCATTAGGAACGCAGCTAAAGTTTTCCAATTTCCATAAATCTTGGCAGCAAACGAATTATATGAGCTACCGCTCGGAACTCATGTTATATGTAGTCGCCTGCAATAGTTACTGACAGTACAAGGTGACTACCACTTTTTAATCAATGGGAACAAGTAAATATCACTAAGTTTTCAGGACATTAATCCTGGCTAGGGATCCGGTTGGTACTTACTTTTTATAAATCATGGCATCTGGCTGTAGCCACGGCGTGTGATTCTAAAGTTGGACGGAGGTGGATGAAGGACAGGTCGGCCCGGTTTTATAAAAATGCTAGCGAACAGAACTTTCCGAACCACCACCATGTCGAAACACATTTTAGTAACCGGGGTCAGTAGTAAAGGTCATTTACATGATGCAACAACTCGTATGCGATTTTAATTCGATTGCGGGTCTGCGGGCTACCGAAATACGACGAATACTATCAAAACCACACCTGCAATGTAATTAAATTCGCATGCGACTTGTTGCACTATCATTTACATAGGCCCTTTAAGCTTGGTTTTATAACTATCCGCTATAGACCTTTGTAAACAATGTCGAAACACATACGTACAATGAACGTCTGATATATGATCCGATAAAAGATCTGTTAAAACCGGGCCTCTTAACCTTTTCAACCCCACTCTTCCTTCGCGCACGCTTGTTCAAAACATCAAAGGGGTTATCGTTCACTGCCCTTTCTATCGCTATTTTTTTCATGTTACAATTATCTCTACCCGCTCTAAGGGTATTAGAGCACTAAACAATAGAGGCTGTGGCGGAGCGTCCATAAAAGCCGATTCCCACCGGCTTGCCTATAGCTATAATAGTTTTCACGCGTCGCCACTGATAAAGTTTGAGGCAAAAAAAAAACCATATCGAGGTAGGCAGGACTAGCGAATCAGCTGTATTACCTTCTGTAGCTCAATCTCATTCTTGCCACTAGATATAAGTTTCTGGCCAAGTAGGGCTATGCGTGCTCAATCTTGCCATCCATCAGAAAGTATTGTAATCAACGTTTTTAACTTAAGTATTCGTCTTTTGTTTCCCGTTTTGTTATTCAGTATTATTTGACATTCCAAGTTATGACTGTTATTATGTTGACATTTCACGTTACTGCGAGATTACTTCTAAATATTACCATTATCAATAGTTCTCGGAGGATTGTTTTGTTTCATGAAACTGGGTCCCTTCTTTCCCTGGCTAAAAAGATTTGATCGCACATATGCGTCAGCGGCGGTCAGGAGCGGTTTTGTGGTGTGATACGGTCAATTTTAATCTGTGACACTCTATTCTTAACTTGCACCAACTTATGGTTACACTGATCAACGATATGGCGCCGACGGCTGCCATTCCATAGCTTGGACCTATAATACTCAGGACAAGCTATACGTGATGCCACAGTGAGGGCCTGAATGAAGAACTGGTCTTGGCTGAGGCGATGGCTTACCATAAACAACCTTTGGGCGGGTTATGTTTTTTTTAGCGCAACTGCATATCAAATCAGTTCTGTCCACTTATCGAGAGTTGTATGCTACCATCTCGCTCGGTCGTATTATTATTACCATACCTTGTCCTGAGTATTATAGGTCCATATTCCATAGAAACATTACAAGAGTTATCCAACGGACTATCGTGAGATAAAACATCTGTTGAGGACCAAAAGTTGGACAGTTATACAAAAGTTAGTACACACTAAATTAAATTTTCTATGAGTCTTCCGTTGTGACACGAAAATTGACCATACAATTCTGATTGTTTTTTTGTCACAACGGAACGTTTTCAGAAGTGTTGCTCTCGCGGCGCCGTGGAATGAATTATATTTTACCTAGTTTTAAGATAATGTACAAACGACGCGTCCAAAGCCAAGGTTCTTGCCTATTTGCTACATTTTTCGTGCTAGTGTCATTATTCGACAGCTAATGAGTGCTTATTTATACAAAATATATTTATGGTAGTTCAATCAACGAAACCAATCATTCCACGAAGCTTTAGAACCAAGATATCTTCTGCAATATCCTTGTATTATGTGATTACCTACTTATTTTACGGTCTCCAAAGTTTTGTATTTTTTATATGATTTGGAATGAATATTTGAAAAGTTGCCATAAGGAGTGCCAATGTGACACGTATAATTTTTTTATTTATAATAGTTATACATAGATATTGTTAAGGATTTTAATAAAAACCCAATAGACAGAATGTTGTTTGTTATTGGTAAAAGGAAAAGTATCCCACTAAATCTACTGGTTTAATTAAATACAATATAAAAGTATAATACACAACGAATACCATTGAATACACAAACTACAACTTACTAAATGGACTAGACTACTGCTTTCATCCCTCATTTACTAACTGGAATACAATTTTATCGTCGAAAGTTTTGGTCCTCTTTTGCTCCCACGTATTAAGTTTTCGCCATATACGTTTTTGAATATAATTTCAATTAGTAGTAAAAGGTGTCTGTGTAGCCAATTTATTAATTTTATAATACACATAGAAGTTGGAGCAACTCATCGCGTTGACTCCATTGTTTTTGGAAGTAGAAGGGATGAATGGACAAGAACAGGTGGGAAGACGACTATGAATGAAGAACCATAATGACATTACAAAACTAATGTTTATTAACAAGTCGCTCACAACACAAGTCTACACTAGAGGAAGTGAAATTTGATGTCGTACTCAATACTTCGATATATAGTTATATTTAAATACATACTATGTCTCTGAAAAAAATGCAAAAAGATCACGTTGAAAGTAGGTAAAGGAAGTGTATGTTTAGACTTTGTTGTCGTTTGATAAGAATATGATCACGCGCTGGTTGGTGCTCTACTCTACGCCGCCGACTCGATCATATTCTTGTCGCTTCGACATATGCCAACATGTTCCGAAAGCTTCGCTTCGACACCGAGCAGTTGTCTCGGCACCCACCGGTCGGGATTTTCGGCAACCGCCATTTCGAAAGGACTTTTCAATCAAACATTTTCAAAACTTCAACACAGTTAGTTTCAAGGAACTTCATCCTTTACTTCTTGTTTCAATACCTTTTCAAACAAACAAAATCAATATTAGACTTAGTGTTAAAACTTTATTAGTTATAATTTTACATCCTAGAGGCAACTATGCCCCAGTAGGGGCGTTACAGACTAACTTACATCTAGACCCTTTTCGCATCGCGTCTGTTAAAACATAAACGAGTTCCTCTCGCTGACTGGACACCGGGACGCGCGATCGTGGCAAACGATCGATATTAAATCCTCTTTATTTACAAAGCCATATCAAATTAACAATATTCGATTAACTACGCCGGCCTACACAGAAACTTTAAATGCACAAGGAGGCCAGGCCAATACATGGGAAGGGTGTGTATCAAAATCTATGCTATGAAGTAGACCTCAGCATCACGGAACTATTAATAACGACCTGCAAAGTCAAAGAGGGGAGTAACCAGGGTGTTCATGGCAGGGTGGCGCGTGACACGCGGCATGAGAGGTGGGTATGCGGTGCTTCTCTATCAATCCCAACAAACCCAATACATTACATTACATTGCATATAATAATACAGTTCCATGTACACTGTTCAATTTTGTTGGTTCCTATTGATTGACAAACACCAAATGAAATTGCATAAATGGTGAAAACTTAAGTCCTAGCAATTATACAAAATAAAAATTTGGTATCTGTCAGATTGCAAAATGCGAGACCATTTATTTTTTAAATGTCTCATTTGATTTTACTACTTATATAGAAAACTCCACATGTAAAAACTACTAGTTTTCTTTGCCATGTGTAATGTGGGGATCAAGCGGGATCAGCTGCGACAGTAAATCGTGGTTTTTAAACATCAAACATTTTACCTGTCAGTTTCGGTAAACAAATTGTTTAAAAACATGTTTCATGTATTATAACAACGAAAACCTGGCGCAGCTGACTCGCCATGCCATAGCTAACTATAAATTATTTGACCAACTTTAAAGTGACCAAGGTTTTGGCACCAGAGGCAGAGTCATCTTTAACCAAATGCCTTAAACCCAACTGAAAATATTTCAAATATTTTGAAAGCACATGTCGGAAGTTCAAGAGTCCCAGCTAGATCATTTCAACAAGTTGACTATGTTTGCTGTGGCTCCAAACTACTTTCAAGTCGAGGTAGGCCTTAGGCCCGGGCCGGGCACATTCTCGTTAAGAAACAATGCCCTCCAAGCACCTATGTGCTAACATGCCTAGTTGATGGTAAATCATGCACTATTTAGAAAATAAAAGGTAACATTTTCACTGCATATTGCGATCAATGTCAGGCAACTACAATCATTATTAATTAGTACAGTTCTTGCACTAGCTGATTGCATTCAAGGATTGTGATGAAAGTAAAAGATTTTCTTTTCAAGTTCACATCTCACTTAATAAATCTAATTGTGTTTTGTTTTTGTCATCTTAGGATGAAATATAAATGCAGATCTCTTGTATAGCAAACAACTTGTGCACGCATCGTAAATATTGCTCATTAAATCAGACAGGCAAAGCATTCGGTACATCCAATTTTAAAAATTAGTTCGCGCGCTTATTGTCATCATCATAATGGGACATGCATGGGTTGGTAGTATTACCAATCATCAACACGCAGCCTTTACCGCGCTTATTGAGACGGCAAAATTACTTTTGATATTATAAGAACCAAGTAACCATTAGGTGATTAATCAGAGTATTCTAAGGGCCGATTCTAAATTCCCAGATAAAACTATCTGTCAGATAAATGTTAGCTCTATCCTTTTCTTTCATATGACTTAAGAAAAAGATGGTGATAATTTTAACTGACGGATAACTTTATCTAGTGATTGAAAAATCGGCCCTAAACATACTACAAAAAGCATTGACTTGTGTAAACCCCACGACTCTTGTCGTTGCATAAAACGTTATCGCACGTCGTGTGATAGCGATAACCAATGAAATGGAAGCATTAAACATGCGGACTTTATTGCTGCCGTAATGGCAAAGCAGTAGTAAAATAGCATTCATGTTTGTTGCTTTTGAAGAAAGCTATGACACTTTTGAAGAAAGCTAAAAAAATAATGTACGTCATACTTTCAATTCCATAATTAAATTAAATATCACATCCCAGTAAGGATGATAAGGGATCTACAACATAACATAAGACTATTTAATTCCCGGCGTTTGGCGGAAATCTATAAAACGAATGGGCCACAGCAAACAACCGAGAACGCTCTTATTTGACCATTAGCAGATCTTATTTCGTCCAAAATAAAACCTCATAGTACAGACGCGGCGCAATGACCTGTTAAAATCTAGATAATGTCGAAATTTTTTAATTACAAAACAATTTCATGTTATTATTATTTGATTTACTCAATACAAGTGCGAGACATGTCATGTGCATAAGCAGTGGTTGAATTTTGAATCTGTCAATGCGCCGCGTGTCTACAGACGAGTCACATTAATAAGAGTTAAATTAAATTGACACATGATCTAGCCGGGTGATGGCGGTGGCGGTGGGGCTAGCGGTCGGCATGGTAATAGGACTTACGCGGCGAGTAGGAGCGCTCGCGCTCATAGCGGCGCGAGCGGCGGTAGTGGGGCGACGGCGAGCGGTGGCGGTAGCCGCGGTGGTAGTAGTCGCGCTCGCGGTAGTCGCCGCCGCCGCCGCCGCCTCGGTAGTAGTAGCCGCTGCAAGGGAGGCGGAGGGTTACGTTACTAACGACGACTACAGGCACACGCACACGTACGAGGGAAATACTTCACTCACAAATAACGACTAGGACCACTCACATAGTAGCATCGTTGAAAACTCGTAAGTTATGATTTGGCGCTGTGCCGGTTGGGTCGTGTGTCTTAAGGGGCTCCCATACGCCAATGCCCTTTGATCTCAATCCCTTAGTTTCTAATGTTTTTTCTAGCTTATTATATTACGAAAACGGCTTTAAGCAATATAGTATCCCATATTTACTTCAAAGTTCACTGTTTTCGAGATATATGGCATCAAAGTTGAACAACTTTAGGCCAAAAACTGGTTTTCTGGCCGTAACTTTTGGGTTAATTACTTTAAAATGAAAACCCTAGGCTCGTTTTTAGAGACGTCATAGACGTCATAGAATCCAAATATGGATTTCGTATATGTTAGATCTTTCACGTCAATTGAGATACGAAATAAGTTTTGTTTAGACAATGTTTAAAATGTCACAAAATTTAGTTTCATTTTCATTTCTTTCAAAATCCGGTAGACAAAAATGGTGATAAAAGATTGAAGAACCGATGTCTGTTTGACTTCTAGTAGTGCAAAAGTAGGAGATACAATTGAAAACTAGTAAAAAATCGATGAAAACCTCCGGTAGCCCCTTAATTCTTTCTATAAAATGTTTCAGAAAACGGTAGCGTAGAAAAAACCGAAACCTGGTTGTAAAATCACACTGGTGATGACAGAAATAAATAACTTACTCTCTATCTCCCCGGCCTCCTCCTCGCCTGTCGTAGCCGTTGTCTCCTCGTCCACTGACACTGAAAATATAAATCAAATTAAAAAAAAAAACAAATAAAGCTACACATATTATTAGCTAATGATGAAATGTACGAACAGGCCTTTAGTGATCCAACTATACTTGTTGCTGGCTCACTCTAAATCTGCTCATCTATCTACCAACACATAGGGGCTTTGCGGAAAATATGTTTACGAAAGCATTTCATGTCGGATACAAATAACGTGACACAGGGCTATTATAAATGCATGATACGATCTTGCACTGCGATGTGTATGGGTTTTATCGTGACCATCCTTTACATTTTGCATGACTGATTAGATATCATTATGTTTGTACACTAACCTTTCTGATTGTGATCCTGTTTGATAATCATAATTAGTCACCATGATTTTTCAAGTTATACAGCAGGATTGCACTATATTCACAATCGTGTGTTAAAAGTGAACGACATAATTGGAAATTTACAATTTCGAAGCGCATACGCTAGTCATTGGGGTTATAAACGCGGCGACGACTGCTGACAAATGTTATGAGCAAAGCATAAGCTCAACAAAAATCATACAAAAAATCACAGATACTACTAGCTGGTTGCGAGAGATCTATGCACCGACGGCCGGGCACTATATGAATGATCGATTCTACCAAATGCAAAAGGTACATAGACAAGGCGAAGCAAGTAGCCACGTCTCTTTTGGAGATAGAGCATGTAGTCATTTGTATTTCCTGTCCCTCTCCCACGTATGTCACACGTCGTCCGCTGCCGCTGCCACGGCCCCGGTGCTAGTCAAGGCCGAGCCATTTTGATCAGTGGTTCAATAAGCAACTACCTTCATAGGGTGGGTTGCACCAAAACAGTCTGTAATTGCGCGGTGTTCGTTAAAATCTGAATGTATGGATAGTTTGGCAAATTTCTATGGATTGACTGCTGCCAGCGCCATATATAACGTTTATCGGTATGTAACCCTAAGGGTCCATTCCGACCGGAATGGCAGCGGCGCGGCGAGCACTTTCAGTGTCAAATAATTTTAAACTTTATCCACATGCTAAACCCATCCACGTACCGGAAGGCGCGGCATGGGTAGGTCCCCCACAAGGTGGACTGATGACCTGGTAAAGGTTGCGGGAGTCCGCTGGATGCGGGTGGCGCAGTACCGGTCACTTTGGCACTCTTTGGGGGAGGCCTATGTCCAGCAGTGGACGTCTTTCGGCTGATATGATGATGATGATGACACGCTAAAAAGTCCAGTACCAAGCGGCCGTAGACGGCGACGCGCGCCGCAGCTGCCGGCCGCTGCCATTCCGGCCTTAGCAACCCGCGCTTATACCACTGTTGGTACATGTTAGTGATGCGACGAGAAAAGTGCAGTGTACTCACGTGGGCTTGCCCATGTATATGCCGGGCGTGGGCGTGTGCGCGCGCTGCGTGATGGAGTAGTCGACGCGGATGCGCCGGCCGTCGATCTCCATGCCGGTGCACTCGTTCTTGGCCACCTTCGCGTCGTCCTGCGACTCGTAGTACACGAAGCAGAAGCCGCGGGAACGACCCGTCTACAAAAAAAAACATGAAGTTCGAGAAACCCGTACAACTTAACCCATTCAGGGCCAATGACGACACACATGCGTCAGCAGACCGCCGTAGTCGCTTTCCGCTACATACGAGGAAAACCACGGGATCGGTTACGAGCGTAGCGCGTAGCGATTCTTGGCCCTGAATGGGTTTGCAATAATATAAACATTATTATCAAGACTAATCATTGTATTGTCATGACTCGTAAGCAGCAAAATACATACATAAATTCATAGAAAATCACATGGTTTAGCAACATAACAAGTGGGGAGATGTCATGAATCATTTAGTCCCTAAAAGACGTGCCCATCTTAAAAACATTAAGGGTTTCATTTAATTTGCAAATTAGGACTATCAAGACCTATTTAGAGCAATCAGGTTATTTCCCATGGAAGCGAGGGGGTGAGCAGTCCCCACGTGGTATAATTAATTACATGAAAAAACAAGACATACCTTAGCATCTATGACAACTTGCACTTTCTCGACGGGACCGTATTTCGCAAAAATGTGATTGATCTGCTGTTCCGATGTGTACAGACTAAGTCCAAAGATCCCTAGGCATCTAGACGGTGTAGGGTTCTCCTGTAGACAAAACAAGAGCATTACCAAAAGCTTTAAAGTTCATTTAACGGTAATATAAAAAATGTATTTCGTTTAAATTAAAAAAAAAATGTTCATGAGGTTCAAAATATGAGTACTCAATCCTGAAGTTTTAAAGTCATTCATCATTTGTCTCATAAATTTCTGTAGACTCCCTATATCAGTATTTTCCCAGTAGCATCCCAATCTACTGCTTTGTAGTACTGGGTCTTGCTGACCAAGAACCGGCGCAGGCAAATAATGTTCTGTAAAATCGAACAGTGTGAATAAAGCTGTAAAAGAACACGACATCAATCTTATCTCAAGGCTCCAGCCTTCTGCAGCTACTGAAAACAAAAGGTATTAATTAAATGCATTGCTCAAAAATTCCAAATATTGTCTAAATGTGTCAACTTGTCAAAATACTGGTGGAGTCTAAGCCAACAAGCTTTGTGAAACACATAATGTAAAAAGAGGGGCGGCTAGTTATAAAAATACAGGCAGCAGTATATTACATCATACAAACGCCGAACGCGCGACCACACAAAGTGGTGTTCATACTCGCATGAATGTCAAATTTCAATGGTATGACCAGATGCTATAGAAATAGGGGTGTAGTCTCAAAATTAAAATTTCAAAAGAAAGAAGGCAAAAAAATACGCAGAATGACGAAAATCCCACTCAAATATCTATTTGTTCTATGACAGTTGTTGAAGCCGTCAATGCGTTTTGCGGAAAGGGACAGAACATACCCCTTCTTAAAACTTTGGATACTTATAGCTTTGAGATTATTTAACCTCTTGCATTGGTTTTTTCTCCATTTAACAACATTCTGAAATCCTTTTTCAAGAAAATACACCATTATTGATTATTTTATTTAGTGTCCACACCCCTATTCATAATTCAAGAAACATGATTCAGCCGCTTGAATAATTTAATATACTATTTATACTTTACACTGTGCTACGATGAAAACTAGGTCAAATAAACCAGGATGGAACCCATGTGGTGTGAAAACAAAACAAACTCCCACACTCAGTGCAAATAAAAATACATACTTCAGCTGAATGTGTTAGTTAGCTAACTACCATTACTTGGACACATAAATATGGTAAAAAAGACTTAACTATACTTAATATTACTAATTAAATAAGTCGTGCTTGAGCTCGGTGTAAGAAACAGAGTGCCACATTTCAAACAAAAAAAAGCTGTTGCAATTTTAAAATTAGGTTCCATTGTCGGAGTTGAGCTCTCCCGTAAACATCTTTCATAGTTACAACAGTGGCATTTTGATCAGTGCCCTGCGGCTATTGTATGCTAATAAATGGAGTGCAGGTGTCGCTGCATGCCTCTTGTCACTACTGCCAATAGTGGCAATGTCACGTAAGTTCAGCAAGTCCTAAATAGGCACGTTTTTGGCTGTTTTTGTATGGTATACTAATTATGTTCTTTCATTCCGTACACATGAATATTTTAATGAAAAAGAATTATTAATAATAAATATAATAATTTTAATGAGAAAGAACACTGATGTAGACAAAAGTTGAAGATTGGTGTTAGATGTTTGTATACCAATAAACAAAATTGTCTCCTCTTGGAAAGTGTCAGCAAACTTTAGACTTGCAAAAGTAGGTATGCTTTCTACTTACAAAATGAAGTTCATTTAAGTTTTAAAATAAAATCAATATAATCATGATGATGATGATGATTATTTTTTAGCCATCAACAGGTTGCCCTTGTCCCATTTACATGTATGGCCTTTCTGTCTTCCATAATTCTCTATCGACCTTCACACGCTTCCTGGTTACGCCGTCAGAGCAAAATCCCTTTTGGCCTCCTTTCTTAAAAAAGCTGTTGAGACTGCTTACACGCACCGCCTTCATAGTTCTGGCTGTCATAAAAAAAACATTCAGTTACATACGTCAACGCATAATTTTCATATTTTCTCCGCTGCAAACTGATCTACGAATAATAAGATTGTTATTAATAAGTACCTATAGTGATTGTGCTAGTTACTCCTGCCGCTCCTCTCTGCTTACGCCCGCTCCAAGTCACTCGGACAATTAAGGTAAGCAGTTTCAGCTTCTCAAAATTTGCATATTTGGTTTGTCTTTTATCCTACGGCGTAACCTTGCCTTCGGCTCCGCTCATCACCGCATAGTCTAAATTGCCTATTTACACGGCCTAAGCATATTTTTGGTCCTATCGAGTTCCGGATTCTTCCGTCCAAATTTTTAAAATTCCCATTTATTTTCCGCAATACTCATATATTTCACCCGCCATTAACGCTCATTTCATATATATCACGCTCATTGTCATTTACATTTAGCTTGACATTGTCATTAATATAATTGAAATTTTAATTTAGCCAACATGTCTAAATCTGAAATGGAAATTAAGTTAGCAGTGTTAAAAAGTAAAGAAGAGAAAATCTTTCAGCGATTTACTCGCATACATGCCGCTTCTAAAAATATTTCAAATTTTGAATCGCGAAGCAACGAGTCTTTCATGGCCGATAGTGAAACGATTGATGACTTACGTGTGAGTTTCGAATCAATTCTGGATGAGATGAATAAAATCATCATGTCTCTCGTTCCTGGTACCAAGCCTGACTATGAGGCCCTGGATGCGTTCGAAGATATGTACTCAAAAATAAAACGCACTCGAAACAACATTATTAAAATGTCAATACCGCAAGCAAGTGCATCATCCGCACCCGCGAGTCGTAACAACGGCTCTTATATTAAACTCCCGCCTATAGAATTGCCTTGCTTTGATGGTCGTACTGAGAACTGGCCCATCTTCTATGAGTCATTTAAAACCAACGTACATAATAATGACCAACTGACTGACTCGCAACGTGTGCAATACCTCATGGGCAAGCTAACACATAATGCTCTGAAATTAACCGCTGGTTTAGTGCCTACAGGTGAAACCTATTCCATAATTTGGGACAGTCTTGTCAAAAAATATCAAGATAAACGCGCCTTGGGTACTTATTACCTGAACAATGTATTTGACTTATAACCATGCTCAAACAATGCCAGCAGTCTCAATACCTTCATTGAGAAGTATTCCGCGTCTATCGCCGCTCTTAAGCAGTTAGACATTCCTGATTTGGCTGATTTTCTTCTTTTAAATTGCGCATTGAGGAAGACCGACCAACAGATGTTACAAAGTTACGAAATGTCAATTCGCGATGTTGAGATTCCGACTTATAAATCGTTCATATCGTTTGTGCAAGACCAAGTTAAGATTTTAGAACGGTCCAATGGTAGTACCGTCGGCAAATCAGTTGCCAATATACCGGCACAAACTACGCGAACTACGTATAAGGCGTTTGTAGCCAGCAATGATACCGCTTCAAAACCCGCGATTAATGAACCAGCTTGTATATTGTGCAACAAAAAGGATCATTCGCAACTTTATACGACGCATACACTTATTAACTGTAACTCGCGTCACACTTGCAACGTGTGTCAGAAGCGTCATCACACGTTCTTACATTTTGAGTCGAATAAAGCTGCTTCCGCTAATATTAAATCAACGCAATTGTTCGCCAACACTAACGACGTTACTTCTTCCGCCGCTCATGTACCGCGACCGTCAGCAGCCGCGCCTCCATCGCGCTCTCCGCCTGCAGTGTTCAATTCTTGTGAACCAAATGCACCTAATGCAAACTCGAACTGTGTCTGCACACCGCAAATAAATACTCCGCTGACTGCTCATCCGCCCCGCGATAGCATTAATACGCAATGGTCACCTGATGGGGCCATAGCACAGCCGCTTTCTAACGCTTCGGTCTCACTCAAAGTAGAGTCGAACCCTAAGTCAACAATATTGTTGTCAACCGCTCAGGTGTACGCTAAGCCTTATAATGGTGATGGTAAGACGATTATAAGATGCCTAATTGATAATGGTTCACAAAACAATCTAATAACGCTTGATTGTTGCAAATCACTTAACTTACCCGTGATACCGCTTAACAATTCCTATATAAAGGGTGTTGGTTTAACGTCGAGGCCTATACTTGGTTATGTTTATTTAAATATTGAATCGCGCATCTACCCAAATAATAAATACTATATACATGCTTTAGTGGTAGATTGTATAACAGATCAACTGCCCGCGCATTTCGTCGAAGCTAATAAATGTGACTTGGCATATCTTGCCGATATACCGCTTGCAGATTTAACCTGGAATATTCCAGGCTGCATTGATGTGGTGCTAGGTGTTCAACTCTTCCCGTATATATATTTGGGGAACAGAGTAGATTCTGGCACATGCGCACCCCCCGCTTTGCTAACCACGTTTGGTTACGAGTTAATGGGTGACTATCCTTGTAAGTCTAACTCTAATGACACTTCTTTTACCGCATTTGTGCTCAATGACCTTGAATCGAGTCTCAATAAATTTTGGGAATTAGAAGAGATCCCATACAAACGTTTTCTTAGTCCGGAAGAGGCTTGTGAGAATTTGTACACTACTTCCGTGACTCGAAATGATGATGGCAGATATTCTGCAGCCTTGCCCTTCTGCAAAGATGCGTCTGAGCTAGGCAATTCTCGAGCTGTTGCTCATCGCCGCCTACTTTTTTTGGAAAGAAGTTTAAACAAATACCTACACTTCGTGATGATTATAACCAAGTCATCAAAGAATATATGCAAAACGGTTATCTTACCGAAGTTCCTGAATCTGACGTCACTGATGACTGATATTACATTCCTCATCACGCAGTGGTTCGTCCTGATAAATCTACATCTCGCGTCAGAATAGTCCTAGACGCTAGTGCTAAAAGTAGCTCAGGCTTGTCACTCAATGACATTTTGCACACTGGTCCAAATTTGCAGGCAGATTTATTTATTCTGCTACTGAATTTTCGCCTGTTTCCCATAGCAATGACATCGGATATCCGCCAAATGTATATGCAAATCTGTTTGCCGCCAAAACATTATAAATATGTGAAAATTTTATTTCGCTTTGATGAAAAAGAGCAGGTTCGCACCTTTCAGTTTACGCGCGTTGCGTTTGGACTGAAATCAAGCCCGTATATGGCAATGCGCACTGTCAAGCAGCTTTGCCTTGATGAGGGACATCGGTTTCCCGATGCTGCAACAGTGGCTAGTTCCCAATTATACATGGACGATTTAGTTCATTCGTGTATAAATGAGGAAACTGCAATGCGTTTATCGCAAAACTTAATCGCGCTTTTTAAAACTGGTGCATTTGATTTAGTCAAATGGTCCAGCAACTCCCTGTCACTGCTAGATAAGCTGCCTAATTCACACCGTGCTTGTGTTAATTTTGATGACAAGCAAAATATTGCCAAAGTGTTAGGCTTATCTTGGGAACCCTCCGATGACACATTCTCACTAACTACGTTCCCGCCCGCCGGAGGGAAGTGTACCAAGCGAATCATTTTATCCACCGTAGCTCGCTTGTTTGACGTCCTTGGTTTGGTAGCTACTGTCGTCCTATACGCCAAGTTGTTAATAAAAGAACTTTGGCTCAGTAAAATAGATTGGGACGCTACCCCCCCGGAACACATAATTAAGTGTTACTCCACATTGGTTCAAGAATTTCCATTTTTATCAACGTTTAAGATCCCGCGCCATATTGGCGTATTATCCGATTGTATAGTCAATATTGTTGGATTCAGTGATGCCAGCCTTAGTGGTTATGGTTGTGTAATTTACTTGCATGTGACAAACTTGACTGGCGATATCAGTGTAAGGCTGTTATGCTCCAAGTCCAAGGTTTCTCCGGCTAAGATAACTACGCTTGCTCGTTTAGAGCTATGTGCCGCTGTTTTAATGGCCAAACTGATTAAAATTGTGCAAGACACTTATCTTGCTCGAATTCCGATTGCAGGCATATATGCTTTCTCCGATTCAATGATCGCTCTTTCATGGATCAAAGCATCGCCGCATAGGTGGTCAATTTTTGTAAGCAATCGTGTTGCTCAGTGTCAAGAAAATGTGTTACCAGAGAATTTCTATTATGTTGCTGGAATAAACAATCCCAGTGATTGCTTGTCCCGTGGTATGACACCATCACAATTGGTTTCTCATACCCTATGGTGGAACGGACCTTCCTGGCTGCATAATGCGCCAACGGAATGGCCTATCCAACCGTTTCAGGCCGCTGCTATTGAACAATTGCCTGAGTGTAAAACCACTACATTGACAACTCTTGTGCAACTTGAGCGACCTATATTATATGATTTAGCGCAACGCATATCCTCTTGGAATAAACTGCTGAAAACTGTAGTTTATGTGCTACGTTTTACAAAAAAGCTTAACGCTACTGAGATTATAAAAAATATTGAAATCGCTGAAACCGCTTTAATACTCGCGATACAGAGCGTTCACTTTCAGGAAGATATTGCTCGCATGAAAAATAATATATTACCCTCGCGAAAACTCGTCAAGTTATCAGTGTTTATTGATGAGAAAAATGTTCTGCGTATAGGAGGTCGACTTTCAAACGCTGATTTACCATTTGAAGCTAAGCATCCTGCATTGCTCCCCAAACGCGATCATATAGTCAACATGATTATTGATCACTATCACGCTGTAAATTGTCATACAGGTGCAGGACTGTTGATGTCAATCATCCGCCAGCGCTTCTGGATATTGGATGCCAGAACCGTAATTAGGAATAGAGTACATAAATGTAATTCGTGTTTCCGCGTTAAACCGGACCATCCGATTCCAAAGATGGCTGACCTTCCTTCTTATCGCTTGCAAGAAGCTAAAGCCTTTGTGCATACGGGTGTTGACTATGCTGGTCCCCTTCGTATTACGCTTTGTCGCCGTCGTGGTCAACATGCGCAAAAGGCGTACATATGCTTGTTTGTATGTCTTGTCACCAAGGCTATACACATTGAGTTGGTTTCAGATTTAACATCTGACTCCTTTATAGCAGCTTTCAAGCGGTTTATATCTCGCCGTGGCCCCGTCTCATGTCTTTATTCAGACCATGGGACAAATTTTGTTGGAGCCAAATCTCAATTAGATGAGATGTATGCTTTGTTTCGCACATGCGATTTCAAATCTAAACTTAACCGCGAATGCTTTAATCACCGCATTGAATGGAAGATGATCCCACCGCGCGCTCCCCATTTCGGTGGTATTTGGGAGTCAAATATAAAAAGTTTAAAGACACATTTGTATCGTGTCATAGGGTCACAACTTCTAACATATGAAGAATTGCTAACTGTTTTGGTTCAAATAGAATGCATACTCAACTCACGCCCTCTCAGTGTGCTCTCTTCAGATCCGCACCCTGAAATAATAAGCCCCGCACATTTCTTAATGTCTACACCGCTTCAGTATTTACCAGCTTCAGACCTGTCAACTGAGTGCAAGAATCTAACGAATCGCAAAAAATTGCTAGAAAGTATTGTGCAATCATATTGGAGAAAATGGCGCTTAGAGTTTTTGCACACGTTGCAAGTCCGAAATAAATGGTGTACTCCAGATCATCCTATTGTTCAAGGCACGGTAGTCTTGATGGGTGATGATGATGTTCCACCCCTTCGATGGCCGTTATGTATAATCACGACCGTACATCCAGGACCTGATGGTGTGATTCGAGTAGCTACTGTTAAAACTAATAACGGCTTATTCAAACGACCTGTTGTGAAGCTATATCCTTTACCTACACAGTAATCAATAACCTATTTCCAGTTCTTATTGGGAGGTTCTTTTTCTTTCTTATTTATCATTCAACCGCATCATTTCATCTCATTTTTTGAAATTCTTTGCATTTCAAGGCCGGGAGCATGGTTACGCCGTCAGAGCAAAATCCCTTTTGGCCTCCTTTCTTAAAAAAGCTGTTGAGACTGCTTACACGCACCGCCTTCATAGTTCTGGCTGTCATAAAAAAAACATTCAGTTACATACGTCAACGCATAATTTTCATATTTTCTCCGCTGCAAACTGATCTACGAATAATAAGATTGTTATTAATAAGTACCTATAGTGATTGTGCTAGTTACTCCTGCCGCTCCTCTCTGCTTACGCCCGCTCCAAGTCACTCGGACAATTAAGGTAAGCAGTTTCAGCTTCTCAAAATTTGCATATTTGGTTTGTCTTTTATCCTACGGCGTAACCTTGCCTTCGGCTCCGCTCATCACCGCATAGTCTAAATTGCCTATTTACACGGCCTAAGCACTTCCTATTCATAACATTCCTCACAGTTCAGCCACTTTTTCCTTAGTCTGCCTTTTCTTTTACAGCCGCAACATATGAATGTTATCCTATCTCTACTTACTAACTACTTACCAAACTATGCGAGAGCTTTTTTTATACTACAATAGTGACAAACAAGCATATGGCTTGATGTCTGATGGACGCTCATTACTAGGAACACCACATACCTACGTAAGTTGTGGTGTTGTTATATCTGCAGTCTTGTGTCAGGCAGACATGCTCTGTTTATATTTGGAGCAGCCCTCCAAATATGAGCGAGGCGACATTCCGCTTTGCCCTGCCTCTCTAACATATAGTTCAGAAACTCCTAGTTAAGTCTGTTTGACAGTAGCTCAGGCAAATAAGTGTACATTAACGTGTATACAGTCACTCTGTTTGTTACACGCCACATAGCACCACAAGATTGTTCACGTACATATGAAGCAACTCTCACCCTGTCCCCTTGGTGCCGGCGGCGGGACGACATGGGGCTGTGACTGTGCGAGCGGCGGTAGGAGCCGCGCGGCGAGTAGCTGCGACTGCGCGAGTAGCGCGCGCGGTAGCCGCGCCGCGGCGAGCCCGACCGCGAGCGCGATCTGGAGCGCGAGCTAGCGTCAGCCGAGGACGGCTTGTCAGTGCACAGGATTGGGAAGGAATAGGTGCGGGGCACAGGTATCCGGACCCACATGGAGCGAGCATTTCGCACCAGGCAGCTCGCTCAGTGTGGGCCCGTTTGATGCACATGAAAATATTGATTATTTACAGTTTCCGGTACTTAGTTACCGATACAGGGCACTTTATGTGAAACGATGGTGCTAACGCAACACGGTCTGGGAATATTTTTCAATATTTTCATGAGCTCACCATGTTGAATATATAAGAACATAAGCAAAGTTTCAAGAAATGTTGTATTGTAGTATTTCTCAATTGTTTATACATAGAACTGTAAGTGCCAGTCACAGTAGTCTGATTTTATATAAGCTTAATGTCCAGACTTAGACAATTCTATGAAACAAATGCGAATTTCAAGGACTACGGGACTCCATAAGTCATAAGAATTGGAAAAATATACAATGACCAAATTGATAACTACTGATAAGGGTAACCTCTTTCCAGAAATCGTAATAATAAATATAATTGAGGTTAGTGAAACAAACTGAAGCAGGATAATTAATGCACAATAATTAGGTATATTAGAGGATGATATGGTAACTGTAGTAACATTATTACATTACTGATTACCTGATTAGCCAATAATTAACATGGCAATAACACAACTTGATTGAATACCTACTACCTACTTTGTTACTTCAACATGCAACAGTTATTAATATTAAACATGATTAACTTCACACTTGGTGTAATTGTAGGTTTACCAGTCAGACGGCTGGGTTGTAAGTCGTATGTAGCTAGCACACATTAAACAGCATGCTTGTTTCATTCATGGTAATGACTTGACTCAAATTACATATGCTTTCCTATCTCTTCAGTTTACCTACTACCTATATTACAATGTTCTACATAGAGATAAGATTTTGCATGTTCAGTCGCATTAGTTTTCCTGTAATTTTCATGACCCTGAGCTTTTTCGTGTATAATAGTCCATTGACTATGTTGGTGTGTGAAATTATAAGATGTATGTATATCAAAGATAGGTTTATGCTTTTGTGTACTTAGTTATTGACTGTAGTTCCATGCACATTGTCTCTAACACTCAACACTACCAACAAATACAAATTATTTATTGTTTGCTCCAAGCTCATGAACCCCATAAAAGTATGATCTTTTGTTGGTTAAAGAACTATGGGTAATAGTATGTACAGTCAGGGGTATTAATATATGTACAGGACTCTATTGTCAGTGTCACAAAGGAGTGTACAGATATTTATGCTAGTTAGTTAGTTTTACTGGGCGTTTTCCGCAAGTCGACATCCAGTGTGCCTATTTTGCGTGAATCGGTGGGGTAGCGCTACTCTAACCACCCCAGTTCCTCCAGAAAGTTTGCGAGTGCCTTGGTATTGCTGACTGCGTCCTTTAGTGTGTCCGGAGACCCTAGGTGTTTTTTCCTGTATACTTCTACCTGCTTACAGTCCAGTAGAATATGTTTGGTTGTTTCTTCTGGGGCTGTCTGTGATACCTAAGTTGTAGAGGTGTCTGTTCAGAGTGTTGTGTCCTGTTATTATTCCAACTATCTTGCGTAGTTGGCTTCTCTGTGTCCTCAGTAGTGCGGTAGTGAGTTTGTTGTCGCTTTTCGACAAAATCTCTTTAGTCTGTCTGCATGTGTCTATGTCCTCCCAGTATCTTTGGTGTTGGTCTTTGGTGTATAGCTCCAGTTGATTATATATGTAGCTTTGTGGCAGGGGTAAGATTGGCTCCGGTCCGTATGCCGTTGTTTCTGAGCCTTTCCTGGCCAGTTCATCCGCGGCATCGTTTCCTCTTGAGCCACTGTGCCCCTTGATCCATTGTATAGTAACGTTGTTTTTATCTGCGCACACCTCTGTGAGGCTTTGGTGGCATTCGTATAGCAGGCTAGATGTGATGTTATCACTGCTCAGTGCCTGTAGTACCGATTTACTGTCTGAGAGTATCCGTATGTTTGTATTCTCGACTTGTCGTCTTTTTATGGCATTGCAGGCTTCAGTTATCCCTACGCATTCGGCCTGGAATACCGTGTTATGTTTACCTAGTGGTTTGGATATGTGTATGTTTAAATCCTCTGAGAACACACCACATCCCGTTCCCGTGTTCGTTTTTGAGCCATCTGTAAATATTCTGAGGTCCGTTTGGTTTAGCCCCTCTTTCGAGTCTTCTGTTAGTGATATGTCATAGTCTTTCCTGAAGACTGGAGTTCTTGGTATTTTATCGACTGAAGCCTCCATCATGGGGAGGCTTGTGATCAGTCTGTTATGGATTTTAGTGTGTGGTGCGTTAAGTTTCGTCAATAGGTTGAGGCTTTTTAGGCGTATTGCCGTCGCTGCCGCTTCCTTCTGTATATGCATGTGTAAAGGTAGGAGTCCTAGCATGATTTCTAGTGCGGCTGTTGGGGTTGTTCTCATGCAACCTGTAGCCGCAACACATGCTAGCCTTTGTATTTTCTGGATTTTGTTTATTGCACTTGTGGTTTGGGTGCGCGGCCACCATACTATGGCACCATAGCTTATCATTGGTACTATCACCATTTTGTATAGCCACAGTATGATTTGGGGGGCCAGGCCCCATCTCTTCCCCACCATCCTTCTGCATTGCCAGAAGGCTACTGTTGCTTTGTTTAGTCTACTGTCTAGGTGTTTGCTCCAGTTCAGTTTGTCATCTAGTGTTATACCCAGATATTTCACCTCTTTCGAGAGTGTTAGTTTTGTGCCGAATCGAGTTGGCATTTCGTAGGTACCCAATTTGCGTTTATTTGTAAAGAGAATTGTGTCGGTTTTCTTTGGGTTTACCGATAGGTCATTCTCCTTGCACCATTTCTCTATTATTTTCAGTGCTGTTCGTGTGAGTTCACATAGTGTGTTTATGATTAGGCCGCTGACCAGTATGACTAGGTCGTCCGCGTATCCTATCGTTAGAAATCGGTTATTGTTTAGTTTCGTTATCAGGTCGTTTACTACTAGGTTCCACAGCAGTGGCGAGAGGACGCCTCCTTGTGGGCATCCTCTTATGACTAACGCCTGATGACTTTTGTTTTCGGATAGTTTTATGATTCTCTTCTTTAGCATGTTCATAATCCATTCTATGAGCAGCTGTTCGGTTTTGTGTCTTTCTAGTGCTAGTTTTATGCTGCTGAAGTTTGTTTTGTCGAAAGCACCCTCTATATCAATGAAGGTGCCTAGACAGGAGTTCTTTCTAGCGAGCGCATCTTCTATGTTCGTTACTACAGCATGGAGGGCTGAATCTGTCGATTTGCCCTGGCTGTAGGCATGCTGGTTTGGGTGTATCTTTATGTTTTTGAGGGCCGTATCCTTCAGCTCCCTGTCGCAGAGTCTCTCCAGGGTCTTTAACATGAATGAGGTTAGGCTTATGGGTCTAAATGATTTTGGGTCCGAGTAATCACTCTTTCCTGGTTTCGGCAGGAAGATTACTTTTACCTCCCTCTGTATGCAATGCAGCTACATAATAGGTTTGATAAATGCTCGATCAGCTTTTGTCCTCCCCACTTTAATAAAGCAGGGTAGATACCGTCCAGGCCCGGAGATTTATAGTCGTCGAAACTTTTTATCGCCCAGGCTGTTTTGTTTTTATCTGTTATTCGTTCTGCTGTCTTCCACTCCTTATCTGTTGGATAATAGTTTTCCTCCTGTTCTGCCCAGGTTTGTACGTCAACTACTTTGCACCCCGGGAAGTGGGTTTCCACCAGTAGACTTTCAGTCTCAGATGGATTGCTGGTGTGGGTGTTGTCTGGTCTCCTCAGTGTGCCCAGTAGTTGATTGGGTTGGTTGGCTAGTATTTTCCTTGTTCTGTTGGCCTGTGTGCTGCTGGATATTTTATCACAAAACTTCCACCAGGACGCAGATCTTCTGTATCGTGTTCGTTTTTTGTAGTCTGCTTTGACTGTTTTGTACTTGTCCCAGTCCTCTTCTGCTTTTGTATTCATTGCTCTGTTTAAAAGTCTTCTCATTTTGGTTCAGATATTTATGCTATGTATGTATATTAATACCCCTGACTGTAGTTAATTACCTCTGTTATCACACTCTATACCCCCTTAAGTGATGACTAATTTGCATTTTTTTGCTTTTAAGAGTATTTTTTTTTTACAACTATTCGGGAGTGACCCGGCCTACGAAGCAAGAGGTCTTGGGTTTGAATCCCGGTAAGGGCATTTATTTGTGTGATGAGCATGAATATGTGTTCCTGAGTAATTTATTTATTTATTACATAAATGACTAATAAATGATTTATTTGTCATGGATGTTTTCTATGTATTTAAGTATTTATTTATCTATATAAGTATGTTTATCGTCGTCTAGTACCCATAGTACAAGCTTTGCTTAGTTTGGGACTAGGTCGATTTGTGTAAGATTGTCCCCTAATATATATTTTTTTATTCATTAAAAATAATCATGAATAAAATTCTTTTATTATTATAGCCTTCTTGACTCCTACACTTTAACATAAATTTGGATTAGTAAATTTTGTCGCCAGTGTGCCTGAGCAATCACATAAAAAAACAGTCCAAATTATGAGTAGGCATGTTCACAAGTTTAAGTGTTTTTGATAAAAATCCAGGGCAATGTATGAACATAAAAATATTTAACAGCCTGCACTGCACCTCCATAACTCTTATCAATTGTTCGTGTGTGCTAGCTAATGCCACACTGTATTGATATAACAGGTTTCCATAGCATTATGATTAGTATTGACTAAACAAACCGCTTGGTATAATAATTGCTTTACTACGAATACTAGTAATAATAATAATAAATGTATTCTACTGAACGGTAGCCTAGTGGTTCAGGCATGCAGCTGTGAAGCGGCGGTCCTGGGTTCGAATCCCGGCTTGTACCAATGAGTTTTTTGGAACTTAAGTACGGAATATTTACCGTTAGCTTTTTGGTGAAGGAAAACATCGTAAAGAACCGGTCTAATCCCAATAAGGTCTAGTTTTCCCTCTGGGTTGAAAGGTCAGATGGCAGTCGCTTTCGTAAAACTAGTGCCTATGCCAAATCTTGGGATTAGGTGTCAAAGCGGACCCCGGGCTCCTTTAGGGGCCTTACTGGGAATAACGCTAGGAGGATGATGTATTCAGTATTACCTACATACATGTATGTAGGTAAACATTCTTGTAAATTGGTATGTGCAAAAGGAAGGATAAGTAAATAAATACGAACTCGGAAATTCCAGTTTGTGTTCATGATATCACGCCACCTAATAACCTCGAATTTACAAGGACAACTCTAAAATACACGCAAAATTGCGCAACGGACTGTACAGTGTACGCAAAAATCATACATAACCTTGAAGGCGAGGTTATTTGATTTGTATTGTAATAGAATGCAGATTAATTACAAATTATTTGACTGTTCATTACCAATCCATACCACACTGCAACTGAGTCCGCGCTCGAAGGTCAGTAATGTTAAAAAGCAGATAGTTACTCACGGGCTTCTATACTTCCTGCTTGATGCTTTTGGCGGGGGCGGCGTCCGAGACCGGCTTCGGCTGTGGCCCCGAGACATCGTCGGAGGTTTAGGTGCAGGCTCCCGGGAACCGTTCCGAGTCCTCGAGCGACTCCTCTGAAACCACGGAAACGCCACACTCGTCAGTAATAATAGCAAACAAACGAGATACGACTAAATAAAACACGCGGTCTGGTACCGAACAGTCGACTAACAATACGCTATTATAGTACCTCTCGATCTGACATGATGAACTCTACGACGTGTACAACAGGAGCAAAACAATTTAATGCGTATTTAATCTATTATTATCCACAAACAACCAACTAAATATCACACACGCACGCCTCTGCGAACCACCAACTGAAAAACAAAATGGCGGTACAACGATTGGCGGTGGATTGGCGCTTGCTTTGAATAGTTTTGTTTGTATGCTTTGTAAATGGCGGCAAATTACAGGCGACTGGCATAACTAAATTTGAGTAAATATGGCCAATCACCAGGCGAAATTTATTTTATAAAACAGTATGTAATATTTGTATATTATTTTGATATGGTATGTGTAAATCATTGAAATATAAATCACATAATTTTAATTATAGCTAAAACAGATTGCAAAGAGCTTTGTATGCCAGAACGAAACGCAACTGTCACTGTCATAGATCTATTCCATTGTACGCAGAAATAACTTGCAGCTACGTTTAGTTTTTAGGTTCCATTTCATGCTTGAATATTACTAAGAATATGTTTATGCCGTTTTCTGCTTGCATAATGAATATTTATAATGCTGATAATACAAAATAAATGGCTTAATCATATTTCGCAATGTTTTATTCGGTCAATATTTCAACAATGCGTAGTACGGACATGTCGGAGACCAAAGTAATGTGTCACTTTTTCGTCACCCACCCCATACTACACGCAGCTCTTTCGTTTCGTTTCGTAAATGTGGATTTTCGCATGTAGTGAGGTGAACAATTTATAGATTTGATTTCTAAGAAAACATGACTGACAACGAGGTCCAGAATGGTTCCACTGGGGACGAACCCCAGGAGAAGACAGCCAAGCAGTTAGAGAAGGAAGCCAAAAAAGCAGCAAAATTGGATAAACTAAAAGCCAAGTTAGACAAAAAAACCGCCGCGCCAGCTGTGCAAAAAGATAAGCCCGAGGTTATTTTCATACTATTGTAATTAAAATTTTAAACATTTATTTTATTAAATGTGGATGTTTGGTTTACTAGTGAACGGAAAGTGAAAGTGCCGACGTTTAGTACCCTAACCGCAAGTACATGCATAGCCCTGCATGAACAATTTGGTAAATTGCCTATTGCCTTGCGTCAGCTAACGCTAAGAGACATTTGTTATTTTTTTTAGAAAAAGGTAAAGGAAACCAAAGAGGTTGCTGTTTACACAGCCAACACCGCTCCTGGTGAGAAAAAAGATCTTACAGAGCCCATGCCCGATGCCTACAGTCCTAGATATGTGGAAGCAGCCTGGTATGCCTGGTGGGAAAAACAGGGCTTCTTCAAGCCTGAGTATGGGGTGAGTTGCTAAAGTCTTATTACTACTAACAAACCTTACTAGCCACCATGGTAATGTTGCGGTTCTGTTAAGTAGAATTGATAGAGAACAATGGTTGAAAATAAATATGCACTTTTGAATCCCTATAAAATAAAAAATATTTTGTTCAAGTTGAAATTTTTTATAAATGAGTAATTCAACTGTTTATTCTGAGTAACTTCATTCAAAGTTTTTTTTCTATAAGTTGCTTGAGTTTACTCCCCTTACCAAAGTCAAACAAGTTCTAATGTTTAGTGATATTTCTCTATCAGAACCATTGTCTTTTGGTGAATGGACTGTAAATTTTGATATTAAAATGTACGAAATAATGGTTGTGTGGAATAGTCTCTTAAGTCAATAAAATTGAGCACTTACCAGGCTTGTCTACGATTGTAATAGGCAGAAGTCGGTGTCAGCAAACAGGGCAGAGTACTTTCACTAACTTTCAGCTAGCCGACTTACCTACAGTTCGCGAAATACCTTTCCTGAAGCCTCACACCAATAGGAGTCTCGTCGGCACTCAACTGAATTGACTTAAATGCTTGGTCCTGCTTCCACACGTCTTATATCTTAATACTATGTTATTTACAACTGCAACGTGACAATCAGTTGTTTTACGGAATAATTCAGAGCAAACCAATCGAAAACGACACAACAATTTTGGCTGCTACTCAACGACTCAAATTCGACTGGTCATTGCATAGACAATATATCTATTTTTTTTTACTTTTTAAAATCTTAGACCGATAATGTTGCTAGGCGACAATTGGTTAATTGCAATCTTTAACAACCATTGTCACATTATTTTATAACCATTGTCAACCTATTTTTACTTCCCCTCTGTTTAATTAACATGCAACGTGTTTATGGCAATTTCCGTTTATTGCAAGGGGGCATAGGTTAGATCAAATATAGTTAATTTCTCCAAGACAGTAGTATCTTAACTCTTACTGTTATCAAGATATTGAATATTTTAATTTTAATCAGATTTGCAGATTTAGCCAGTTTAAAGGCGTTTAACTGTGGTGTCATAACAGCTTTTTAAATGTTGTAAGGTTCCTATACACTACAAGAAGGTTTACCAGGTGAATTCGTTCGATATTAGGCAAAAACTGCCTCGGAGGTACATTTTTCTATTAAATGTGACTTCTTGGACCTTCTGGTCTTGAACCCTTGTACAATAAGACAATAACTGTTAATGCTACATTAAATTATTATGCTATTTGGTTTCTGTGAATGTATTCTGCAATATGCCGAAGTTAACGGAAATTCCCGGGAACACCTGTATAATTCATCAAAGTAATATTACCTCTCAAAAAATGTTTGCTTCCTACATCCCAAATTATTATGCCAAATTGTACATCAATCAAATGATATTAACTTTCATGATTATGCATAGCAAATCATGTTTGAATTATTTTTGACTTGTAATGTGTCTTTGTGCGTCACCAATAAAGTATGTCTGCATTTGTTTAACAAATATGCACTGTGCCCTAGAAAGATGCCAAATTTATTTATTTATTTATTTAAACCTTTTTTCTTCCTTAACTAGTTTCGCAAAATAAAAGTTTTCAGGTAAATTTGTTGTTAATTTTTACTAAATTAAGGACCCCTGTCAGGTATAGGCCTCCTCCATTTCCTTCCACCTTTCTCGGCCTTTGGCCTTGATTAGCCAATTCTCTCCAGCTGTGGCTATGATGTCCTTGGACCATCTTGTTAAGGGTTTTCCCACCTTCCTTTTGCCGAGGGGTCCTGGTTACTTTGTGACTTTGTTGGTCCATCTGTCATCTGTCAATCTTTCTATGTGGCCGGCCCATCTCCATTTCTGTTTCAGCACAAACTCGAGTGCATGCATGATGTTTGTTTTGGATCGGATGAAAGATGCCAAATAAACACAGCATATTCAATTTTAACAGCCTGTTCCTGAGGCCCTAAGCAGAAAAAAAATATACAAAGTAAGCTGAGTTTGGCTCCTGCATAAATTAGTTAGGTAACACATTTAAAAATTATTTGTATCCTCCCAGGAACCATGTATAGAATGCATTTACCCATCAATGGCACTGGTTTGGTGAAAGGATCCATGCTATTTCATTTCTTTCCCAACAAATTCGCAAGTTGTATTGGCGAATATTCCGAAAACAAAAACCTGTTTTTTCAGAGGAAGTCTATACTGGAGCCGAACCCCAAAGGCAAGTTCGTTATGGTGTTCCCCCCGCCCAACGTGACAGGGTCGCTGCACCTCGGGCACGCGCTCACCAACGCCGTGCAGGACGCCATCACTAGATGGCACAGGTACTTACGTTAAATTATACTAAGGCCGAAATTGTAAGAGTAAATCCTGTCAAAATAACTACTTTACAGGTAGGCCAAAGTCATTTTTTGCTTGTGTTTGTGTCACAGAATTTACTCGGTTCATAGAGTATAACTTAACTGGATTCACTTTTGCGGGCATTTGACGCGTGGAGGAGCTGCGTAGTGTGCTTATGCCCTTGGCACAAATCCTGAAAGTGCTGCGGCAAACACATGAATTATAACAATTATGTGAATATTCATCGTGAATTATATTAGGGTATTGATATAACGGCATAAGTGCGCATTTATGGATAACAATAAGATAACCTGGGAGAGTGGGACCCCAATCAACCTCCCCTCTGAGAGCAACAATTAGAAAAACTTATTTACATCAGACATGCTGCCTTGAGGAACCAACATGCAACGCAGAAGAAGATGAAAATTTATATCAGAGAGGAGTGCAGAGCTTTGGTGTGAAATAAACAATCTATATAATCTTTCAGAATGAATGGTCGAACCACCCTCTGGAACCCGGGCTGCGACCACGCGGGCATCGCCACACAAGTGGTCGTGGAGAAAAAGCTGTGGCGGGAGCAGAAGAAGACCCGCCACGACCTCGGCCGGGACGACTTCATCAAGCGCGTCTGGGAGTGGAAGAACGAGTAAGTGAGTCTAGTCCACAGGGAACGGTCGCTGCCCTCTGAACCCGGGCTATGACCACGCGGGCATACACAGTTGGTCGTGGCAGAACGTGTATGTTGTTGCAGTTAGTTGCAGGAGCCGAAAAGCTAAATTGTCCAAGGACATCACTGTTTGGTATACCCATGACGGGAAAAGGAGAAAGGGAAGGCAAAGAAAAAGATGGGATGATGAAATTATTGTCAAATGACTGTACAATATGGCAAATTCTAGGGGAGGCCTTTGCCAAAGGGCAGACTGTCACAAATGAAAGCATCCCGGATGTAAGAACCACAAATTAGAATAAAGGCTCAAACGCACAGAGAGCGGTGGCGGAGCGGCGCGGAGGCGGTACCGGTTGTAATGTTCGAGCTAATATGAAAGGATCCGCACAGAGCGGCGCGGTGCGGCGTGGTATTCTGTGCGGACCCTTTCGTATTGATTCGAACATTACAACCGGTACCGCCTCCGCGCCGCTCCGCCACCGCTGTCAGTGCGTTTGCCCTTAACAAACTAACTAACTAACGTATCGTTTATGTGCTCTATCCAGAAAAGGCGGCCGCATATACGAGCAGCTCCGCTCCCTCGGCTCTTCATTCGACTGGTCCCGCGCGCGGTTTACCATGGACCCGTCCATGTGTCGCGCCGTCAACGAGGCCTTCATCCGGCTGCACGACGCGGGCGACGTGTACAGAGCGAACAGACTAGTCAACTGGTCGTGCACTCTGAAGAGCGCCATATCGGACATCGAGGTTGACAAGGTGGAGCTGCCTGGGAGGACAATGCTGGCTATACCTGGTTATGAACAAAAGGTATGTGTAGTTTGTTCTTGAGCGCACATCTTCATCCATATCGTATCTTATCATAAGCAAAAACTTCATCATATCTTCATTTATATCATAAGCAGAAACCCGCCCTTGAACGGGTTAGTCGTTCGTTTAATAGCCCAATTCACTTGCTGTCCTTTATTGATTGAAAACTCATTCATTTAACTTGCCGTATGAAGGGGTTTCCCTTACGGGGCGCTACCGCTACTGATAGAAAAACCCTTTCGAAAGGCTTTTTTAAGCGCTTTTTAAAGGGTTGAAGCGCTTAACCGTATTGAAAGCGCTTTAAAAGCCTAATGAATGGGTATTGAGGAGCATCGGCTTTGGTAAGCAAACCCTTTCAAGAACCCTTTGAAGGTTATATCGTATTGCAGCGCTTTAATAGCCTAATGAATGGGTTTTGAGGAGCATCGGCTTTGGTAAGCAAAACATTACGGAAAACCCTTTCATAAACCCTCGAAGGGGATACCGGGCGGGTTCCTGATCATAGATAGTCAAGTAAAACGTTCTCACGGACTCTCTTCTCTTCCATTATCCTAATTAGAAAAACAAGTTCCTTGAAAAAAAAATTGGTACAAGCTTTTATTGCCGATTGTACTTTTCTGTATACCATCATAAACTACTCAAAACGATTCTAACGAGCCCAAACTCAATTACGTCGGTTAAGTACTGAATTCCCATGGCCACCTTCTGTCTCCATCATCAGATCAGCTCGATGGCACCACAATATTGAATTGTCATCCAAACTATACTTAAACCCAAGATTTCAGCTCAATCGGTCACCGGGAAGTGGGTCAAATTTTACTTGCAAAGTTTGATTACAGACAGACAGACAGACAACGGGACAGGTGAAACTAAATAAATGTTTGTAAGAATGTAGATTGTGTAATGTTGCGACGCGGTGTCAGTTATGCTATAAATTGGCAATGCATCGAAACATGCCATTTTGGCCAAAGATTATTTTAGTTCGGTTTAACGCGATATTAATACATTCTATTCTATTCTAATGATGCAATATATATATAATATTACGAATAAATGAGTATGGGTATATAAGTTAGCCTTCGTTTCTGAGTTTCTGACGTTTTGTAACCGTGCACCGGCCGTGTTAAGAACGAAGAGAAGCTCTCAGCAAAGTTAATCTCTTAGCAGTTGATCCCGGCTGCAGTCTATGACTATGTTAAGCCGAGTTAGAGGCCTTCGGACGGTTTAAGAACTTCTAAACAGTAGAATTGCCCACTCACTTGGCAAAGGGCAGACAACTGTCACTCGCGTCCGCAGGATCTACCTACCACAACCCTGGACGTGTCCCCTGGGTGGTACTAAAGAGTCACAAACTTTATAAGGCCAAAATAATTTATGCCATTGGATTAAATAAATAAATCTCTTAAGGCGGCGCATTGGAATTATGGCTTGCTTTGAAACGCCGTTCTGACTAGATTAAGAAAAAATAAAGTCTGAGTTTCAGATATATGGTTCTTGACTATATGATTGTTCCTCTGATTTTATCGATACATGATTGCTTAAAATTTCCTTGATAGAAAAAAATCCAAGTTTGGGTCTGTATTTTCCTTTTTTTACTCAGCCTACTCAAACGATACATTATTTGACGACACAATCAAGTTAATACTATAGTATTTTATCTCATCAATAATCTCACTTTATGAAAATTTAATAAAACTTCACTGAGTTAGGTATTTATCGAAATTTGTGCATAACAGCGATTTCCGAAGAGTGTCTCTTTGTCTCGTGGGCGGAAGGCATCAGCGTGTCTATGGGGCGTGTACGACTCAAATCAAGGCATCCCCTTAAATCTGTGTCAAACCCAGTTGACATTATAATATCAATAAATAATATACTATAAATATAAATAAATGTAAGGGAACAATCTTACACAAATCGACCTAGTCCCATAGTAAGCTAAGTAAGGCTTGTGTTATGGGTACGAGACGACGATATATATAATAGATATAAATAGGTACTTAAATACATAAAAAATATCCATGACTCAGAAACAAATATTCATGCTCATCACATAAATATTTGCTCTTACCGGGATTCGAACCCAGGACCTTCAGCTTCGTAGGCAGCGTCACTACCCACTAGGCTAACCGGTCGTCAAAATTGGTATACTATAACTAAACTGAGGTCAGGTGGAGTTCGGAGTGCTGGTCCACTTCGCGTACAAGGCCGAGGGCTCGGAGGACGAGATCGTGGTGGCCACGACGCGCGTGGAGACCATGCTGGGGGACGTGGCCGTCGCCGTGCACCCTCAGGATGAGAGGTATGTGTCTCCCGGTACCTTCATTAGAGCCACCCGGCGTCCGACCCGCACCGCCTCGCCTCGTAAATGTACCAATTACGGAGTTGATGCAGTGAGTGAGCGCATGCCCATTCTAATCTATATAAATATTACTAACCGTGCGCGAGGCGGTGCGGGTCGGGCGCCGGGTGGCTCTAATGAGCTGTGACCTTTAAGGTGCGTACGAATTAGAGCTGCCTCGGCCTCGCCTCGCCTCTTTTGCCCGAGCTTAATGGCGCCTCAGTGTGCGTGCCTCGCGTAATTTAGACGTGTATCCGAGCGTGCCGCAAACAGAACGAAGTAAATTTGAACGGTGAGGCAGAACAGTGGGCAACACATACTGCTACAGTTTGAACGCACAGAATAGTATTGTCTTCTATCCACTGTCTACTGTTCTGGATCAATCCGCTGCAGAAACAAGGTAATAGCAGCAGGTGGGGCACATATAAAGGTCATGGCTCATTAGAGCCACCCGTCGCCCGACCCTCACCGCCTCGCCTCGTAAATGTACTAACAGCGGAGTTGATGTAGTGAGCGCATGCCCGTACAAATCCATATAAAGAATACCTAACCGCTCGAGGCGAGGCGGCGCGGGTCGGGCGCCGGGTGGCTCTAGTGAGCTATGACCTTAACACGTAGACCCGATGCCCGTTGAGGCGGAAAGGTTCTCGAGCGGTCCACGTAACGGAAGGTCCAGCGAGACCCCACGGGGTTGATTGATGGCGTGATAATGAATGTGGCTTTCTTTGGGCTTGCGTCCAGAGGGCTTACCGCGAAACGAAAACGAACTTTGTATCTCCGTCTCTGTCGCACTTGCTAGTTCAAGCGACAAAGAGGGGATACACGAACGAAGTTCGTTTTCTATTCGCGGTAGCCCCTCAGCAGTAGACTTCTGTCAGCTAAGTTCTAAGCTTCAGTAAGTTAAAAATCTCCCTATAAACGAAATGAATCATGACGAATTTTGCCACCATTTAGTTCCCCCTATGATCTCTACTCTACTCTTTCCGTTCCGTTAAGTGATAACCTCCAGCTTGGGCGGCTCGAGGTTATCTCTTCTTCAACATAATTTATATTTGTTTGACCATTTTTTATATGAATAAAAGAGCAACTTCTCTGTGATCTTCAATCAATCAAATTAATAAGCCGTTTAATCTGAACTTTAGGAGATGTTTGGTTGCAGAAATTTGATTATAGAATATCTCTGAGTTCCTTTTGCCGTACGGCATAGGCCTACTCCAGCATTTTCCACTGTTTTCTGTCTTTCGCGACCCTTCTCCAGTTCGGGCCTGCTGTCAGTTTTAACTCGTCTTCCCATCTTTTGAACCTTCCACCCGGTGTCCTGTTGCCGTCTCTAGGGTACCAATCTGTTACTATTTGGTGCCATTTCTCTTGCGTACTTCTTAATAGGTGTCCCGTCCATCTCCATTTAAGTTGGTCTGTTTTCCCGTGTGGTGTCGGGTTAGAATTTCACCACCCGCTTTCTTCCCGTGGGTGTCGTAAAAGTCGACTAAGGGACCAGGGTTGAAGTGTGTTGTGGGCTAGCAACCTATCACTGCAATATCACATTTTGTCCATCTTTTATACCCACATTTATGCTAATAGTGGCGCTGGAACATACGTTTCATGTGCTCTGCCAACCCCTTTTGTAGTACATCTGTTACTCTTGTTTTCCTCCTTATAAAAGAGTTTCTTATCCAGTCTTGCTTTGTGTGATCTTGATATATTTCGTTTTTATTCGTTCTAGGTATAAGCACTTGATAGGCAAGCACCTCATCCATCCGATATGTAAACGGAAAATGCCCGTCATTGCCGACGACTACGTCGACATGAACTTCGGAACTGGTATGTAACAACTTTCAAATGATTTCCCCTAGCACGCACCCTTTTCAAACGATAGTAGTTAATACTACCCCCAATGAGTTTGGGATTGGAATACCAGTCAGTTCACATAAACATTGATGTCTTTATATGGCAAAACTGTCACCTTCAATGCTATTCTAAACGCGATTTGATTATAGGGCGGTAAAACAGATCACTAGTATGTGACGCTCGAGCCTAAGTTAAGGGCGATAAATATGCGATCGGAGGCCATCTTTATTACCGCCCGTTACTCGTTTAAAATTTGACTTCACCTGCTAGCCAGTAAGAGTGAGTATTGCTTTGTAATGGGCATGAAAGTTTTCAACATGTTACCAAAATGTATACAAGAGCTACCTCTAAATATATTTAAAAATAAATTAGTCAAGCTCTTAACTGAAAGGAACCATCATAGTGAAAATTACCTCTCTCAGAGTATTGAGCAATAACATTACAGTATTTAGTACAAATAGTATAATAAGCTCCCTTTTGTCACTTACGCCTAATGACACCTGATGTATAGTTTAAATTATTTAAACTCAGCTCATGAATGGCCATTGTACTGAGCTCATGAAAAGCCTTTGTTTGCGGTCGACGCTTGCAAATTTTGAAAAAAAAATGTTAGCGCCACATAAAATGTTCATTGTATAATGAACTCTATCGTCGTATCCAATAGATTCAAACTGGACTAAAAGATAAAAAAAACCCGCTCTCAGCGAGCCAGGCACAAGGCGCTGTGTTTGATATTTTATCTCGTAGCTAATTTGGAATCTATTGTAAAAGAATTAAAAAAATATTCGAGTTCTTTATTCAATGAACATTTACGTGGCGGTAACATTTTTTTGCAAAATTTGCAAGCGTCTATGCAAACAAAGGCTATTCATGAGCTCAGTACAATAGCCATTCAAGAGCTCAGTTTAAATAATTTTAACTACTTATTCTAAGCAAATAAATTATATTGTATGCTATTCTTTTATCCGCTCAGGTAGCGTATTTGGCACTTTACGGTTACGTGTGGCGTAAAAATACAGATACACTAATGCTTTTTTTTTCAGGTGCTGTGAAAATCACTCCAGCCCACGATCCGAACGACTACGAGATCGGCAAGCGGCATAACTTGCCCTTCATCAACATCTTCGACGACGAGGGACGCACGCTAGACAACTGCGGCGCTTTCTCGGTAAACTACCTTAATGTTAAAAGGATAAAGCTCAAAATCAAATGGAAGATTGACATCGTCATCCTAGAGTTTCGGTTGTACCCAAGTGCCCGGTATCTGCTTTGGCAGCTTATCCCAAGATTTGGCGTAGGCACTAGCTTTACGAAATAGACTGCCATCTCACCTTCCAACTCAAGGGAATAGGCCTTGTTGAGATTAGACCGGTTTCCTCAAAATGTTCTCCTTCACCACAAAGCTGCCTTAACTAGTGTTGGGTTACTCACTCGTGAGGCAAGTCATTTGTCATACCCATATCATTAAATTGTCGCATCACTTCATGCCTCAAAAATGTCCTACTTCATTCCTCACGAGGCACTCCTCGTTTCTCACTCGCTCGGTCATCACCTCGCGCTTCATTTATCCCTCAAACCTCAAAGCCTCGCCCCTCGAGCTTCAGACTCGCCACTCGCGCCTAGCTTTCCCCCATCTACAATACAATATTGTATCTAGTGGAGGAAGGTAAGTAAGAATATTGAACATGCAAGTAATTAGTGGTCTATTGTACACTACACCTTGTTTTTACTTCCGATAGATGTTAATTATTAGATGGTACCTCACCTCATTTTTGGAACTAACAAACTCATTTTAATTTCATGACCTACCCAACACTGGCCCAAACCCAGTGGTACGAGCCGCGGCTCGAACCCACGACCAGCCCAATTTAAAATTCGCGTGCCTTACCACTCGCCCACGGGTATTCCACTTGTCCAAGGTCTTTATCCAAATCGCATCGCGTCTCATTCTCGCGTCATGCAAACTGTGAGACGCAAATATAGGCCGGTTTCCCTACAATAAAGCGTGCAATAATTAATTAGCAACTTAGCCATGTGGTGTTAGAGTCCAAGATTCTCTGTCCAGGGTATGAAACGCTTCGACGTCCGGCGCAGCATCATCAAGACGCTGGACAGCTTGAAGCTCTACAAGGAGACGAAGGACCACGCCATGGTGGTGCCGCTCTGCAGTCGCTCCAAGGATGTGGTGGAACCCATGCTTAAACCACAGTGGTGAGTACTTTGTTCACATTTGATACACGCAAAAAAAAATTGTTGTTAGAGGACTGTGAAGATTGAGTACAGTAGTACCACAAATATAAGTTACATCGGCAATCTTCTTCCACGCCGACGAGTGTTGACAAGTACCGAATGAAATCGAACATATGTCCATTTCAATAAAGACCTTGTTGCACCATAAGTAAGGTAAAATATGCAATGACAGTTGAACTCGTGACAAATGGCGGGCACCGGAGCTGCCGGCGTCGCGCGCAAAATGTTGGCCAATGGGCGTTGATCATGTTACCCGTGCAAACGCGCTGCCTTATGATTGGTTAAAATGTTTTCAAAAAATGCTTTCTGCGCAGTTGCATCGTTGTAACTTATATTTGTGGTACTACTGTACACTTGATATAATTTTGTTTTCTTACGATCGAAATGCTATGACATTTTATGTTATCATTTATTATCTCCACTAAGCGAGACTTAATTGCGTGATAGCTTGAGATATTTACCTCGACGATACGATTGTGTTGCATTATCTTCCTGAGAAGACTGGCTACCGGATACGTGATTTAACCCTATCTAGTATAAATGTGAGTTGTAAAATAATTTAGTTTTAGATATATAAATTAAACAGTTCGGTCACGTCTATGTCGAATATAGCTTGACGTGTTTAGAGTCAATACTTGATTCTTAATCTTCTGAAACTGTCAGGACTTACCTACTCAATTACCATTGTTAACTGACTGGGTCAATCAACTTTTTCTTGTTGCTAACCTTTCCCGGCACGCCAAGAGACAACAGCGACAGAGTTTCTTTGAAATAATCGTCAATTGCTAGGCCCAAATACATCTCTCTCGAAAATCACTTGAATCACTCACTACGCTCTGAATCCCTCTTTTGTAATCCAACTATTTCCCAAGGTACATCCGCTGCGACAATGCTTAGCCCAACTACATCTCTCTCGAAAATTACTTGAATCACTCGCTACGCTCTGAACCCCTTTGTAACCCAACTATTTCCCAAGGAACATCCGCTCCGACAATGCTTGGCCCAACTACATCTCTCTCGAAAATTACTTGAATAACTCGCTACGCTCTGAATCCGTTTGTAACCCAACTATTTCCCAAGGTACATCCGCTGCGACAAGATGGCCGCGGACGCCATAAAGGCGGTAAAGACGGGCGAGCTCAAGATCATCCCGGACGCCCACGAGAAGACCTGGTACCACTGGATGGAGGGCATCCGGGACTGGTGCATCTCCAGACAACTCTGGTGGGGACACCGGATACCCGCATATCGAGTGACGCTGCCGCATTCAGAGGTAATTGGGACTTTATTGAGATTGAGAATATTGTTCTGCTGCATTTAGACTTATGTTTTTATTTAGAATGCAAACAGTCGCATAAACAAAAATATAGTAGGTAGGGTTCTCTATTGTATGGGCAAACATTATTTCCCAAAGTGTTATTTCCCAAAAAAGGAAACCCAAATGTTCGTTTGGGAAATGAAACTACTGCCATAAGTTTTGTGCGAAGTGAAATTTGGTGAAAAATATTTTGCCTAAACGGCAGGATACCAGGGGGCTTCACATAGAGTAAGTACCAACAGACATAATGCTAAAGACCTGGGGGTTCAACGTGGACTTTTAGTGAATTATACTGATTTGTTAAGAAGTAAAGACCTGAGGGTTCAACGAAGTAAAGACCTGGGGGTTCAACATGGACTTTTCGTGAATAATACTGATTTGTTGGATGAAAGTCATGATTATTTTCTCGAAAAAGGATTAAAAATGTAGTCAAACGGAGAAAAAATCAACGCAAGTGGTTAAATAATCACGAAGTTATAAGTGTCCAAAGTTTAAAGAAGGGGGGGGGGGTATGTTCTGTCCCTTTTTCCCAAAATTTTGTGACGTCACTAATAGATACCCCATCGTGTTCAGCGCCGACGTCGACGCGGCCCGCCGCACGCGCGGCTCGCTCTGCGGCAGCCTCGCATATTGTGACGTCACACACTGTTTGCGTTTTCTCTCTCTAAGAAGCAATATTAAAACAGTTGTAGCTTCGTAATTCTTTGAGATATCTGAGTGGGATTTTGTCACTAGGCATATTTTTAGGGTTCCGTACCCAATGGGTAAAACGGGACCCTATTACTAACACTCCACTGTCCGTCGGTCTGTTTGCCCGTCTGTCACTAGACTGTATCTCATGAACCGCCATAGACATTTTTTTTTATAAAAACAAATATATTTAAAAAGTGTGTTTTTATTGCCGTATTTATAGAATGGTACGGAACGCTTCGTGCGCGAGTTCGACTCGCACTTGGCCGGTTTTTCAACCTTCTTTCTTTTGGAGTACTCAATAATAATGTTCGAGTGTAGACCCATATTGTCCGCAGTGCAACAAGTTGTCTCGATGTGTCGTAAAGTTTAATAGTTGATGTTGTTTAACGCGGCAAGGAGTCGGCGAAGGCGAAGGCGGCGCCGCGGCGCCGGCGCACGCGCTCGGGCCGCAAGAAGCTCGCGCGCATCCGCCACCGCGGACACAGCGGACGCGTACGTCGCGCGGTGCATGCCTAGCTTTACCTTTAGGGTGCCTAAACACCAGAGATGTGCTATGGTTCATGACTAATGTTTATATAGCTACTATTATATTGTCCCCTTATATTTATTTATTTATTTATTATTTTATTATGTAATTTGAATGAAAAACCTAAAAATGTTAAAAAATGAAGTTAAGTTGTAATTTTATTAAATTAAAATACTAACTTAGATTGATTTCTAGACCTGACCAATGTATAGTAAAAGTCATATAAAATTTAACTCACCTAAATAATGTAAAATGACATGTAAAATTATATATAATTTTATCAATAAATATCTCATCTCAATCTTGCTATGCTAGCAGCACAGCGTGGCATAGCATATCTCTGTTGGAGAGGCACCCTTAAGGTGGTTCAACGACCACACAAAACGTTCTTAGACATTCGCAGGCTAACGGCGTGATATTTTAAGGAATTTATGTAACACACTTTCATAAATTTTCTTTCCATTTATGCGAAATTCCCCCTTTCCTAGAATGAACTTGTATAAACTAGAATAAAAATAAATAAATAACAAATCAGCCTATCTATACGTCCCACTGCTAGACACAGGCATCCTCATATAGATGAGAGGGAACGGACAGTAGTCCCCACGCTGGAGCAGTGCGGGTTGGGGACTTCACATACACCTTAATAACTAGAATAATTTGAGATATTCGTTTCTCAAATTATCCCAGTTTCGCGCAAATGGAAAACCAGTTGTTAAATAAGCTTCTTAATATATCACGCTGTTAGCCTGCGAATGTCAAAAGACGATTTGTATGGTCGTCTGACCACCAAGCCCTCGTCACAGCCTGGCCGCGGTGGCAAATGGCCGCGCCAGTGTGGTTCAGGCTTTAAGGAACTTTGCACACTGCCTAGCGAGCGCTCGGGCGATGCATGCCGCCGCTAAACGCTGTAAGGCTGGGTTTACACGATCTTGGCGACCAATGCGTTCTCGTCTGACTTTGAAAAAGATACTGTGTTAGTAAGCACTAAGCAGTGTTAGTAAAACGACAAGCGCTAGTGCAAGTGATTAGGAGCTGATCGTATTTACTAAGCGACAAGCATCTGACTACTACACATCACTGATGTGTAGTAGTTAGATGCTTTTCGCTTAGTAAACTTAGTAAACTCGTGTGGCATTTAGGTAGCACTTAAAAGATTAGTGATGAGACACTATATCGTATTGAAAATTGAAAAGTCACTTTCATTACTGAGACTGCACAAAGGTAAACTTGTTTAACAAAAGAGTGAAAATAGTGTTATCAAAAAATCCAGGATATCTCACAACAAAAAATATCAATAACTTATTACAAAATAAAGAAGTTGAAATAAAAGAGACTATCAATAAAAATACGCTACAACTTTACAATAAAATGCTTTTTTTACCCATTACGTCAGTGGAGGTTGAAAGATCGTTTTCTTACACAAAGTGGATTTTCTCAAGTAGAAGACTTAGGCTGACTTGTGAAAATTTAGAACAACTATTAATTGTTTATCACAAACGTCATATATTAAATGATTAAAAATTATTTTTTCAGTGGTTTCTTTTTCTCGACTGGTATTGGAAGAACATTGTCACATCACTAGTCTGTTAGAAACTGTCAAGTGCTACCTAAGTGCCACGAGTTACCGATGTGTACTGACTACACACTGGTACAAATACAAACGCCAACACAGTTAACTGGCTATCCTGTATTTATAATATAGAACCTTATTATAATGTACATAAAGTGCACAGCGGGTCAGTTAGAGGTGAGGACCAAATTCTTGGCCAGCTTAACTCGGGTCAATTGTTTTCTATGCAAGTTGTCCGTTGTGACACGAAAATTAACCATACAATTCTATCTTCTTCAGTTTGTATGGCTAACCACTGACTAACCTGGTGAGTTTGTAGTCTAGTACAGGTCGATTCACGAAAGCTGGCACGAATGAATTGAACGAGTGAATACTGTCTATGTGTGCATCACAGAATTATTGAATACAGGTTGATGCAAAAAGTGTTTATGATAATTGTGTTTTAGAGAATACTATGCTCTTTTCTTAGATTTTTTACAATTCGAAGAAGCCATCACCTTTCGATTCTTGACATAAATAAGTCAGAAAAATATACATACGTTTTATTTACAAAGGACTTTAATAATAATTACTAAAAGGATTAACGTGATACTTGGTGCAGATTATAATGTTTTTTTTCTTGAAAACGTATTAGGTACATGTTTACAAAATATAAGGAGGCCCCTGTATAAGAACTGCACTCACACTGCCACTCAGAGTGACAAGTGACATTACTTTCGGTCAATTCATTCATGCCAGCTCTCGTGAATCGACCTGTACCCATAGTACGAACATAACTCAGTTTGGGACTAGGTCGATTGGGTGAGATTGCCGGCATTATTTATTTATTTATACTATCGTGTAAACCCAGCATAAACAGCGTGATCTTAGTACATGCAGTGTGTCATCATTGTCATAATCTATGGATAATTTCATTAAAAACTTCCATTAACTGTGATGTTATGTATATGATCGTGTGCTTTGTGTGTCATTTTATTTGCGGCATGATGTTAAGTCTGTTTTACAAATAAGAGTTTGACAACTAAATTTTATCATTAGTCATTTGTTTATTAGCACGAACATTAAGAATGGCTGATTTTCTGTCATTAGACTGTGAGAATTATATTTCAAACAATGTGTCATGTAACAACACCTAAATTAAATGAAGACTAATAATTAACCTGAGACCGCAGCCCAAAATAAAAAAAAATGGAATCTGCACCAAGCATGGATTAATAATTTTGAATTTTTGTTTGTTCTAAAGTAAAACGCCGGCCATAACAAATGCCTATTGTCTTCTGTCTATTCAAAATTAACTATCATGCTATTGAACCATTTCGTTCTTTATAATGCAAACTTAACCTATGGATAAATATTGTCTAGATATTGCGTTTTTCAATATTTTTTTATTCGATTTGTCCACATAACTATTTAAGTACCATATTAACTACATACATCACTTTGACTGCACATCCCAACTCAGTGTAATCCTCAATTCCCCCAACAGCAGCTAACCAGCGAAGAGCGCTGGGTCTCCGCTCACACAGAAGAGGAGGCGCTCAAGAAGGCCTCCACTAAGTACTCCGTGCCAGCCTCCGACGTCAAACTAGTGCGGGACGACGACGTGCTGGACACGTGGTTCTCCTCGGGGCTGTTCCCGTTCGCGATATTCGGTTGGCCTGACCAGACAGAGGACCTACAGGTATGATCCCTTCATCACTTCCTTAACAAAGCCCCCGTGAAGTCAAACTAGTGCGGGGCTGTTCCCGCTCGCGTTATTCTGTTGACCTGACAAGACATAGGACCTACAGGTATGATCCCTTCATCACTTTCTTATCAAAGCCCCCGTGAAGTTAAACTAGTGCGGGGCTGTTCCCGCTCGCGATATTCGGCTGACCTCACCACACAGGAGACATACAGGTATGATACCTTCATCACTTCCTGCGATGGGTCAAGCCGTCTAGAGGTAAGACAATAGGTCCCAAATTCAAAATCTCAAATCATATCGAGACTTGGCCCCTATTTCACCAACTCGGTGATTCTCACCTAACAATGACGTCAATGACAATACCGTGGGTACAGTTTGAGAGTCGATAAGCTATTGACAATGTAGTGAACTAGGGGCCTGGTCTAGGATGACAGACATTTATATGTACTCTTTGACTAATGACTGCGAGGACACGACACGCAAAGCAAGTCAAATCACTTTCAGACATTATTGAATTTATATTTACTTACTAGATTTTATACATGTATTTTCCTTTTTGTGTAAGCTATATCGCCAGCACCACTTCCAACTTGATGTTTAACCCTATACTTGGCAGTGAAAAGCACTCAATTTTTTTTCCACCTTTGTTGCATTATTTCTTGGACGTTTTTTGGTCTATACAGCACTTCTATCACGCGACGGCGCGCGAGCTCTCTCGATTTTCCTCGCACCATCCGTCTCTTGAACACTTAGAACAAGAGGTATAGAGCGGGAAAAATCGAGAGTATGTCCCGGCCGTCTCATGCAGTTTGCCAAGTTTAGGGTTGCCATAAGAAAAACCCCCATTTGGACCCCGTGGACTTGGCCTGAAACTCCGCTAACATGACATTAACTTGTGCCCCAGGCGTTCTACCCGGGCGCCCTGCTGGAGACGGGCCACGACATCCTATTCTTCTGGGTGGCGCGAATGGTCTTCTTCGGACAGCGGCTCCTGGGCAAGCTGCCCTTCAAGTAATACTTTTGATTTTAACACGCTTTTATTATGTCGACCTGTACGTAACTAACTATGTAATGGAAGTAATTTAACCATCCTCCAAGGATCTTAGCGCCATGAAAATTGGCAGCTGTATGTAGCTCTGATGACAATACAATAATATAGTACTGTCGAACTGATCTAATGATGGAGCCGGAAGATATGAACTGGAACTTCATGATGGAACATCTTATCATAGCTGTGTTTGGATTTGTTATTATTGTGATATACATACATATACAAATACACACACACTGGTGAAAGACTCTCGTCTTGAGACACGTTGGGGTGGAAAGGTTCTCGAGTGACCACCACGTACCGGAAGGCTCGACTTGGGTAGGCCCCCACAAGGTGGACTGATGATCTGGTAAAGGTCGCGGGAGTCCGCTGGATGCGGGTGGCGCAGGACCGGCACTGTGGCACTCTTTGGGGGAGGCCTATATCCAGCAGTGGACGTCTTTCAGCTGATATGATATTATCCCGCCGTGAATCGGGGCACTTGTAGTAGCGCATCATTAGTAATAAATACTTAATATTACATGTGCACCAACGACTGATTGATTTTGTGGTTTCTAACTCAATGCAAAGAGGTGCTCTTAATATCTATTTAATTTAGTAATGAAAGAAAAATAAATAAGAGAGAAAATACATTTATTTAACAACTTAGGTACACAATTAAATAATGAATTAATAAATTAATGGAATTCCTTGTAATGCGATATTATATTATGTGTGCGATGTGTGATAACTGATAAGTGTTAATAATTTACTTTAAAAACAAAGTTTTAACCGACTTCAATTTAGTACTCCGCCAAGCCACGAGCACATTTCCTATTTTTTACAATTTACCACATGAACTGATTTCCGATAGCAAATGCGTTGATTACTATAGAAAAAAACCGAATCGCTGTATGTGGGCCGATAATATTTGAGGACTTCCATCGTTTCCTCAAGATCATCACCAATGGCACTTCATTAGTTCCTATTTCAACGGAATCTTATCAGAACCTGTGACGTACTTTTGCACTTTTAAGTACATAATTGAGGAATTCGATAAGTCATCTGTGGTCTTCATCATCAATTCCTCGCCACCAAATTTATGATTCCGGATGTAAATACACGAGTTATAAGAGAAAATACCAAAATCACTACACGCGTGCCTTATAAAATTGAGGAGTCCCCTCAATTCCTCATGGATCCCATCATCTAACTGAATTTTGAAAAAAATGGGACCCACCTGGAAGTATATACATACGAACAAAAAAAAAATTTTCCGAATCGGTTCATCAATGACGGAGTTCTGAGGTAACAAACATTGAAAAAAATAAAAAAATAAAAATAAAACCGAAATGAGAACCTCCTCCTTTTTTTTGAAGTCGGTTAATAATAATAATAATAAATACTGTTTATTGCACCACGTCATGAGAGAAACCTCTTACACAAGTGATTAAATAATGGTAACAACTGGCGGTCTTATCGCTTTGAAGCGATCTCTTCCAGACAACCTTTGTGTGGCAAGATACATTTAAAACAGAATTATAAATAGGTAGTGCAGGAATACTTCAAAAAGAGCGTAATAACACATCAATCTTTCAAATGCAAGTAAACAGCACACTTCCAAATACAGGAAAAGTGGTCTTACTTGTGCGAACTAAATTGGAACCTTATGCTCGTAGACTTAGAGACAGATTTTGAAGGCGCGAAGCAGGTCCTCAGTAAGGTCCAGATAGCAACCATCAGCATAATCTATGATGGGAAGAAGGAGAGATTGAGAAAGCGCAGTATTAGTGGCAAAAAGTTACGAAGTCGACGAAGAGAACCATCGAAGCAAACATCATCCTGCTTTCCTCACTTACCTCAGGAATTAACACAACGTGTGTTTATTGCATAACTTTATGTCATTATTACACATCGGTAACTCGTGGCATGTAGGTATCACTTAACAGATTAGTGATGAGACACGTTTACTAAGTAAATCGCTGAGTGATTTAAAAAGTGACATTAGTTTCATTGATCAAAATTTTGCTATCTTGGCCACGTCAATCAAGGAATTGGAAGGTAGAAGCCTAAAACTAAAAGAGTATGGAGATCGTATTTAAAATTGAAAAGTCACTTTCATTACTGAGACTGCACCACAAAGGTAAACTTGTTTATCGAAAGCTGAAAATAGTGTTATCAAAAAATCCAGCATATCTTACTACAAAAAATATCAATAACTAATTACAAAATAAAAAAGTTGAAATCAAAGAAAATATCAATAAAAAATACGCTACAACTTTACAGTAAAATGCTTTTTTTACCCATTACGTCAGTGGAGGTTGAAAGATCGTTCTCTTACACAAAGTGGATTTTCTCAAGTAGAAGACGTAGGCTGACTCGTGAAAATTTAGAACAAATATTAATTGTTTACCACAAATGTCATATATTAAATGATTAAAATTCCTTTTTTTTGTGGTTTCTTTTTCTTGACTGGTATAGGAAGAACATTGTCACATCACTAAGTCTGTTAGAAACTGTCAAGTGCTACCTAAGTGCCACGAGTTACCTATGCGTATCGATACATATCGTTTATTTGTCGAATACAGTTTATAAAGGTGTACAAAATGTTGAGGTCCGGTGTATTCAGCCAGCATGCAGGCGTGCAAATTAATGGTTTTTGATTCAAAGAATTCATCATCCTCCTAGCGTTATTCCCGGTAATGGCCCTAAAGGAGCCCGGGGTCCGCTTTGACACCTAATCCCAAGATTTGGCATAGGCACTAGTTTTACGAAAGCGACTGCCATCTGACCTTCCAACCCAGAGGGAAAACTAGACCTTATTGCGATTAGACCGGTTTCCTCACGATGTTTTCCTTCACCGAAAAGCTAACGGTAAATATTCCGTACATAAGTTCGGAAAAACATTGGTACGAGCCGGGATTCGAACCCACGACCGCCGCTTGACAGCTGCATGCCTGAACCACTAGGCTACCGTAGCTCTTGATTCAAAGAATTACAATAAAGAATGTCAAATACAGTAAAAATAGTAAATTAGTTAATAAATGGTAAAAACGAAACAAGGAGGCATTATTCCCATATTTATTTATTTATCGTATGGCTAATTTATACACTGTGATAGTTACGAGTAGGTACTTATTACTACAACTTAAATTTACATTTTTTCAAATAGTCTACAGCCATATAATATTATATAACAGCTTATTACAGTTATCACATAGCCAATCATCCTCTCCAGGAAGGGTCCAAAGTTCTCCTAGAGGGACTCTCCATCTGCAGTTCGGATGCTGAATGCTTTCTGCAAAGCATTGATCAATCAAACTCTTCTTAGTTTCCTTTACACTCAGTATCCTTAAAATTCTTCGAATGAGACGTGTTTGCAGCTTGCTTGGTATTTCACTCTCCATCACATCTTTGGTCGCTAACGATAATGAAACGAGATGTCTGTGCCCTGGCTTATTTTTCAACAATTGCTTTACTATTTCATCTTCGCATATCGAAAATAGGGTATCCATGTTGTTTCAATTAACTTTACTAGACCGGTGTGAGGCTTCAAATGCTAGTGTTAACAAATACTTCTTGTACATATCTATATAATAAACATCTCATTACGATTGGCTGCTTGTAACATATTTAAGTAATGAATGAGTAAATTACCTTGTTAGTACCTTAATGAAGCAACATTCCGATATACAAGTAATTTTAAGTATTGAGCTAATAGCCTTATTTTCTAATTACCAAAGTAAAATGGCATTTAATCAGTTCGTGAACTCAATACCAGGAGGTGATTAGCTTTGTTTTCTAAGTAACAAATTAAAACATCATTGTACCAGTCCGTGTTCAACCCTTATTTATGGCAGAAGCGATTTACCGAACACATACATTTTATTAGAAGTTAAACCTTAACAGCTTTCCAATAAGGTTCAAATTAAATAGTGTTTATTAAAAATGAAACTTTCTTTGAGAACATCCTTTGCAGGGTATAGGTATAATATTCCATGGCTGCAATTGATCCCTGCGACAGCCATGCCAATTGATAGGGCCCGTTTAAGGGTTAATTAAGCTAAAACTAATGTTATATTTAACACGCTTTACGAATTATGAGGTCATCTATGGGCCGGTGACACTCCCTGGGGTCCTGGCGGGAACAGTTGCTGTGCCCACCTTCTGTTTTTTCTCATCAGCTCGATGATGCCATGATATTGCGTTGTCACCGAACTTACATGATGCAAAATTTCAGCTCAACTAGTTGACGATATCTGCTTCAAAAATCAGTCGCAAAATTTGACCCTCACATACCCACTGACGGACTATACGGTCGACCGCTTAACTCAATCCTCGCCTGCGCGGCGCGCGTATTTAGGGGTATGACGATAACGGAGCGCGGGCCGCGTGCGGGAGGCAAAGCCCAGCGCCCGCACGCCGCGCGCGCCCCGTTACCGTCATAGCTCTGCACCCGCGCGCCGCGCATCAAGAACTGAGTTCAACGGTTTACCTATAAAAAGACAGAAGATGTCAATATCATCATCCTCCTAGCGTTATTCCCGGTAATGCCCCTAAAGGAGCCCGGGGTCCGCTTTGACAGCTAAACCCAAGCTTTGGCATACGCACTAGTTTTACGAAAGCGACTGCCATCTGACCTTTCAACCCAGAGGGAAAACTAGACCTTATGAAGATGTCAATATAAAGCTTGTAAAACGAGTATTATTGTCCCACAGAGAAATCTACCTGCACCCAATGGTCCGAGATGCACACGGTCGCAAAATGTCCAAGTCCCTCGGAAACGTGATAGATCCCATCGACGTGATGCGGGGAGTCACCCTGGAAGAGCTGCATAACCAACTGCTGGAATCAAACCTGGACCCTAAGGAGATAGAGAGGGCGAAGGCCGGACAAAAGCAGGACTATCCTAATGGGATACCGGAGTGTGGCACTGATGCGTTGAGGTAAGCAGGTTTATTCTGGAACTTCTGGATATCCAGCTGTTGAGGTAAATTAAACCTTAAGGGGCTACCCGGACTAGTTTTGAATCGTATCACCTCGGCTATTGCTTCAATCTTTTATTGCCATTTTTGTCTACCAGATTTTGAAAGAAATTAATACTTAATTTTGTATGGTTTTTTAAAACATTGTCTAAAAAACACTTGTTTCGTATCTCTATTGACGTGAAAGATCTAACATATACGAAATCTACATATTTGGGTTCGTCTATGACGTCTCTAAAACGTATCTAGGGTTTTCATTTTAATAGTGCATTGTTTAACGAGGGGCGTAAGCGGAATATTGCGAACAAGAGTCTATCAGAAGCCCGACGCCGAAGGCGGAGGGCTTTTTATAACTCGAGTTTGCAATGTTCCACTTACGCCCGTGTTATACACAATGTTTTTCATCACATTTGCGAGGAAATAAATACATTTTAGATGAAATTAATACAAATCGTAATAAAATCTGCAACATGTCAGTCGTCCATTTTGTTGAATTTGACGTGAGGCGCGTATGGCAAAAACACTTAAAAACTTTTTACATAGACACTAAATAACTACATATTAAATCTGTAAATAATTCTGTTAAACATATTTAAGTAGTTTTTTTATTTTTAAATTTATTAAAAGTTGGTTGTAGCAAACTTTTGAAGATATGAAATACACCTTGGCTGATTGGAAACATCTTCAGTCCGAAGTGAAGTATGAGTGGGTTCTATATTTTAAAACTAAACTTAACAACCCGTGGGAGGTAAAACGGCTATAACTGCTCTGTACACTCGCAAGTAATAACGCCATTGACGAGCAAGTGTGATGAAAACTAATTAACCGAAAGTTATGGCCAGAAAACCAGTTTTTTGGCCCAAAATTGTTCAATATTGATGCCAAATATCTCGAAAACAATGAACTTTGAAGTAAATATTGGAGTATTCAAGTATAAAGTATTTTTTTTTAAAGTTTTCTGAAAGTGCTGGATTTACAGTCCAAACTTCGTTGTTATTGCGAATGATGCGTGTTGATATGATGAGTGTGTAAGTCTAGAAAAGATATCTATTAAAATTTCGCCAATGTTCTTTATAATGTTAAAAAACATTCTGGCATTAATTACTTTCTTGACACATCGTCGGCAAGTTTATTCTGGATCTGCTGGATTTTCAGTCCAGTAATAGCGATGTTGGGGACGTTGAAGGTTTATGTAGAAAGTCTAGAAAAAAAAAACACCAATGGCCTTTATGATGTTCAAAAACTCATCATCAATAAGCCATAATAACACTACTACTTGCTCTGTAGTAGTGTTGTGTTCCTGGAGGTGAGCAAGGTCGCCAGAGCTCCCGAGGATGCGTTGTGTTGAGAGCGAGGGAATTTGTTCCTTCAGCGGTCAACACGACGAATCCTATGTATATCAAGGGTCGGTAACGCGCATGTTACTCCTTTGGAGTTGCATGCGTCTACAGGCTGTGGTGTCCGCTTACCATCAGGCAGGCCATACGCTTGTTTGCCACTGTCGTTGTGGAAAAAAAAACTTTGCTATATTAATCACTGTACTGACACATGGTCGTGCTTTCAGGTTCGCACTATGCGCGATGACCCAAGGCCGGGATTTGAACCTGGACGTGCAGCGCGTGCAGGGCTACCGTTTCTTCTGCAACAAGCTCTGGAACACCGCCAAGTTTGCGCTCGTGTACTTCCCCAAGGACGCCGCTTTTGAGGTCAGGATTAGGGGGGGGGGGGGGGGGGGGGTTTAATACTGAGCAATTCGCAAGTTTTTATACTACGACTGTGGCAAGCATGCAGACATCGTTGCCTTTGTACGCTTGTGACTACAGAAGAATCACAAGCATGATACCCTTTATTCATTTGAGATTTAGTTCTGTTGGCAGTGAGAGACTAATGCACTAATGCAACTCAACACAGTGCAGTCAACTCACCACGGCCGATAATGAAGAAATCATTCGATCGTCAATTACTTGCGATCTGGGACATGCTTTGTGTCGAACACAAGATGAATTAATGTACTATTCAGGGTTCGAAATTATCAAGATAATTACGCTTCTTGATATTTATCATCAGCATAAGAACCAATGACACTCGAATTCAATCAACTTTGCATAATCCGAACTGAATTTTTCTTGTAAGGGGAATCCCCACGGCGCGGCACGTCACGTGCGTTCGGATAGACGCAAGTGCGGAAATACACGTTCCAATACGTCGAGTACAGTTCACTTTCACGATATCAATTATCGTGATAATTATCATTGATAATTATCCTTTCGAACCAATGATATCGAAAGTAAAGATACGCCTGTCCGAACAATATTCGCTTGACATACTGTGACACACTGTGACAGCTGAAGACTAAGGCACGGTGGCCCGCGATTGCCCGTGGCAGGCCACCGCATTGGTCGAATTACTCGTGGGCGTTGGGCCTATCTTTACGTAGTAATATATATATCTATGTTTCGAACCCTGGTACTAGTATGATTTTCCCCAGGTGTTCGATCCCACACTGCCCAGCAGTCTGGCGCCCATGGACCGCTGGATGCTCTCCCGCTTGGCGCTGGCCGCCAGCAAGGTGAACGCCGGCTTCCGCTCCTACGACTTCCCGGCAGCCACCACACACTGCTACAACCTGTGGTTGTACGACCTCTGCGACGTCTACTTGGTAAGCCAACTCACTAGGTTGCCAAGCCAACCTTTAGAGACAGTTGGGACATCCAATATGTCCAGGAAGATGCAATCTCTCCGCTTGTTGAGATCCGGGTCCGCTAAAAAGTCCTCAAGCAGGGGACTCCAGGATCTCATGCTGAACGCACTGGAGCCCAAATCACCTTCCCTGGGGTTCTTAAGCGAGTGCCCCAGATCCGGGTCCAAGGACCATATATATGTCGATTTTAGGGTGATGAAACCTTGGGTGGTGCGGGATGTATTGGGATGGGAGGAATTTAGGTATATAATTTATAGGTGAATAATGAAAGAAATGGAGAAGAAAAATATATCTCAAGATGTCGCCCTAAGATCCCATCACACAATATTAAAAAAAATTACTAGGTATGTTCTTTGCTTGTACCCTTCATTTGAGCACAAATCTTCTACCAGGTCCTGTAATGAGTTCAGGAAATCCAGGATTCAAGACGGGACGGACTGACAATTTCGAATTAAATAACAAGAATTTGATTGTGATACAAAAAAAATACCTAAATTCTGTATTATTTCATCTCTGTCGCTAAAATATTTGGCAGCAATTAACTTTGCATACATTTTAACTAGTACAGTCAACAGCAAAATTAGATGATCATTTTAGTACTTTGTCGCACTAAACGTAACAATACTGCGACACTTGGAACGCGTCTAAGTAGTGAAAGTGACAAGGTACTAAAATGATCATCTACTTTTGCTGTTGACTATACTACCAGGCATGAAAATAGAAAATGATTGCTTACAACAAAAGCAGTATTGAGCATGTGCTAGGTAATTTTGCAGTAATAAACACTAGTACTGCATTTAGTCTTCGTGAAACTGTAATGCCCGCCAGCCCAGAAAGTTGATTAAAATGCAGTACTGAGCATTTTATCCAAATAAAGCAAATAAAGTAAAAAAAATGTGTCAATAGAAAGCTCGACTTTTTACTATTTTTAGGATACACTTTAAAAGTTATGATTTCTTGATTAGATATCAAGAAATATGTTTATCGCGTTTATCTCCAAACTGCCATTCCGCAAGTACTGCGTTTGCAATAAGGAGGGCTGAATACACGATATTGCTGAGTAAATTCTCAAGCAAATAGCCTCTTTGTCAACGATTTCCAAGTGCGTTTTTAGTGACGCCGCCAAAGCTGGACTTTATGCTTAAGAATGACGCATATATTTCTAAGCCTATCAATACAATATGAATACCTTGTTATTCCCCAGGAATACCTCAAGCCCGTATTCGCCTCCGGAACCGACAGCGAAAAGGAAGCCGCCTGGCGTACGCTCTACACGACTTTGGACTACGGACTCAAGCTGCTCAGTCCCTTCATGCCTTTCCTGACTGAAGACCTGTACCAGCGGCTGCCCAGAAAAGATAGGAGCTGCGAAAGTATATGCGTAGCTAGCTATCCTACTGTGAGTTGGTATATTTAAAAAAACAATAAAAAAACAATTATTTATTCTGCAAATAGGCCACAAGGCGCAGTTATACATGTCAAACGGTAATTTACAATAAAAAATCATAATTTTACAATAAAATAATAATAATCTTACACAATAATAATTTAAAATATGCAGATTCGGGACCGATATAAACGGTTAAACATACATACATACATACATTCACGCCTTTATTCCCAAAAGGGATAGGCAGAGCACATGAAACGTATGTTCCAGCGCCACTTTTAGCATAAATGTGGGTATGATAGATCGACAAATGTGATATTGCAGTGATAGGTTGCTAGCCCATCGCCCACAACACACTTCAACCCTGGTCCCTTAGTCGACTTTTACGACACCCACGGGAAGAAAGGGGGTGGTGAAATTCTAACCCGACACCACACGGGTAACGGTATAAACGGTTAAAAAACTAACAAAAATATTATATTCGATATGAGGTCTGTGCTACAAGAAGTTAATTATATTAATTCAGTATTCCAGAGATGTTTAAGGTCTCTGAGCGTCCAAATACAATTAATAATTATTCTAATGTTCGTAGAGATGTATACGTCGAAACAAAACAATAAAACGTGTCAAGATCGGAATGATGTCTCTCGTCAATATTGTAATGTATTGATATTGTTTTCTAGACTTTGAGGATCATTTTCGACTGAGGGCTTCACGAAAAGGCGGACTAATGAGTGCACTATACGACCTCTGGTTATTAAGTCAAATTAATCACTCCATGCTTTTTCTGAGAATATCTGCACCATCGCAGCCTATGAATCAGCTATGTTGTAGCTAGTTATCCCACATGAATCCCCTAACATTTTCAGCCCCAGGAACGCGCTATTCTAATGTTATTGGCTACGAGCGTTGCGCTATGAAACATTTGGCACTGGATGTGGCGATTTACGAGTATACGATACGAAGTCTTGTAAATATTTCATACTAGCTTCTGCTCGCGAGTCCGTCCGCGTGGAACTCGTTTATATCGCAGCTGCATACAAACTTTTACCCCCCCATTTCACCCCCTTAGGGGATGTATTCGGGGATAAAAACTATCCTATGTCACTCTCCATCCCTTCAACTATCTCCACTTAACAAATCGCGTCAATTAGTCGCTCCGTTTTGCCGTGAAAGACGGACAAACAAACACACACATACACTTTCCCATTTATAATATTAGTATGGATTTACAGGAAACCGACGCCCCCTGGCGCTCTGAAGAGCTGGAGACTGATGTGGACACCGTGCTTAAGATGGTGCACCTCGTCCGCTCCACCCGCGCCGAGTACAACCTCACCAACAAACAGAAGACCGCCGCGCACCTCGTGCTCAGCCCTGAACTCAAGGTCAGCTCACTAGTCGAATGTTGATGACAATGATGGCATTCTAAAACTCGCTTTTAGGTCATCTAATCCAAAGGATTTAAAAATCTTTTTACAAGCTTTTATTTAGTTTCACCTGTCCCGTTGTCTGTCTGTCTGTAATCTTTGATCCACGTCCCGGTTTCCGATTGAGCTGAAATTTTGCAAGCATGTATAAATCGGATGACAGTGCAATATTATTATGACATAGAGCTGATCTGATGATGGAGCTGGAAGATGGCCATAGGAACTCCGTAATTAAACACAGCAACCCCATCGAGTTTGGGCTAGAATCGTCTCAATGAGTACTTGACGATGATATTACAGAAAAGTACAGTCGGCAATAAAAGCTTGTGCCAAAAATGAAATTTTGACAGAAACTTTTATTACTCATCCTTTCTTGCATTTGTTTTTCGGAACTTATGTACGGAATATCATTTGATATTTACCGTTAGCTTTTCGGTGAAGGAAAAACATCGTGAGGAAGCCTGCATACATCCACGAAGAAATTCAAAGGCGTATGTGTAGTCCTCAACACGGCACGGCATGTGCCCAAAAGTGGACGTATATAGGCTGATTTATTTGTTAGTGTTTGCCTCATTGTATTTTTTATCGCAGGAGACTAACGTTTTATTACCCTAAGGTTTACTGGAAGAGTTCGCTCTTGGGCGATTAGACCGCCTGTTGTCCTCTACCTACATGTTAGTGTATCGTTTCTCTTTCTAACTGCTTTGTTTGTGCGAAGTGTGCAATGAAGAGTATTTGAGGTTATTCATCAATTAAGTCCTTTCAAAATAGGGGGGGGGGGGGGGGTCTGGCCTTTGGATGACTATAGTCATTTTATTAGGCGTGTTATTTCAAGGAATAACAGGATGATGATAGGGGTTGGCGGGGTCAAAAAATGATGACCACATTTATGGACAAGCCCTTTGTATTGAATAGTATTTTCTGTTTTTTTTTAGGTTGCTAAGCTGAAAGGCCTATTCAGGAATCTCCAGAGCTTGGCTAACAGCGAGCTGTCTGAGGAGAAACCGCCGGTCGGATGCTCGATATTGACCGTGTCCGACAAGATCGAAGTACATCTTGTGCTAAAAGTTAGTATTTTGTTACTCAATTATATCACGTAATACTAAGTGCAGTAGGCTTGAGCTAAACTCAAGGTGTATAGAGTTTAAGGGCACGTTATCCGAAATCGAGCTATTTTACATTCAATAATAAACACTGAAATCTTGAGTTTAATGATGGGATATTGAGATATGTTATAGTTTAATAATCGCCCTTGTTACTTTTACGGACCAAAATACGAAATTTTAAACTTCGCTCGATCATATCATGCCAAGAAAAAAGGGAATATTATGATCTTATTTCTAGTCATACATAAAGTGGGCGCAAAATTGACTCAAGTGAATAATGTCAAAAAATAGACAATGATGTAAAGAAGATCTTTTTACGGACACTTTCTTTAAAAATGGCTTTAAATTTTTCTATACACAATTTATCTGGGAAAGTGACCTGCGCGTCTCGTTTTAGTAGGCAGATGGCCGCGCGGCCTCAGGCTGGACGGACGTCTGTAGCGATTTTTTCATTTTGACAACCGTGATTTTCGAAAATGTAATACCAGCAACCAGATAATAATATGATTTTAGGGAAAAAATATGAGATGTGATGTGGTTGGATAAGCACTCAAACTAGATAATATGGTATTTTTACAAACGCACTAATATAAAAGTTCAAAAAGCATGCCATTACAACGCAATTTTCCATATTTTTCTTCTTCGAGCCCTTTCTTAGTGTAAAAAGTTTCAATTAGTTTCTTTAGTATGAGGAGTATTTTTTTATTACACAGGCCACATTGTCTTTTACGCCGTATAGGCGTATGTGTGTGTATTTGTGATAGATTTATTGTGACGTGATTGTGACATATTTTAGTACGTCTGACATTTGACATATATGTCATGTTGTCTTACGCAATTATTGATTTTGCAAAGCTAATATTCTAAATAAATATTAGGAAGTACAAGGAGCACCGTTACTTGTACCTACGAGAAATGCAGATTTTGCCATTTATGATGCTGTAATTATCATCCAGCCATTATGTTTACGTTTAGTGATGTGCAGTGCTGCAGTGCCAACGACTTCGATCCTAATCGAGAAAGACATACACAATTAGATCAACTCGTAATCCTCTACAGTTGGACGTTCCACTGGTCTCCCGCTAATGCTGCAAAAACTATCGATGCGACATAGTATAGCAGGCCCCGTCATGGTGCTATTGAACAAATTGTGAACAACGCAACCACTATTAGATACCAATCTTCAAAATACTAATCTAGCTTCAGCACACTTCAACCTCTGGATGTTTTTTAAACTGAAAGTGAAATGAAGACCCCAACAATCACTTAAAACAGTATGGCGCATACATCTGTTTAATATTTTGTTACCTAACTCATTAGCCAAAAAATAAAGCTATTTTATTCTCGAATTTAATTGTGTCATTATAAGGTGTAATTTACTTGAAGGCAGTTACGTAGGTACCTATATACTGTGTATACTTTTCGTATAAAAGTATAATATGATAAGGCAAGTAATTGTTTCATTTTATTTACTCTGAGGCTAAGGGATTCTCTTAATTCTAGAACATTATAACATTTGCTGGTTATATACTGGTTATATACTGTGGATGGACTATTTTATGTATGTGTCGGAAGCACGGCGTGGTATCTTCGTATCTTCGTATAACTGTTTGAATTTACATAGCTTCAAGATTGCCACATGATTTTGTATGTTTTAAGTGGTTAATGACTCTCCTTTAGGTACAATCACCAGCATAAATATATGACTATGGGCAACGCTGCTAAAATATCTGATCTTCAATTGAAGGTATAGTTATATGACGATACAAAGGCGGTAAAAATATGTGATGATTTACAGCCGGCATATAAATCATTTTCCTGTAACAGCATAAATATCAGATCAGACCTCGTAAAAATATCTGATACTCCACGAAATCAAAATGATGTGACATATGACGAGCGTAATCATCTATCCGCTGTAGAAGCATAAACATCGGATCACGTAACGACAGCATAAATATCTGATACGATTGGCAGTAAAAAATATCTCTAAATTCTGCAAAAATGAACTTTATCAGCTTTGACATACGGTCGTAATTTGAACAAAGCTATTTGACGATTCTTGAAAAGAGTATTAACCTGTCATTGGGTATCGCCGTCTCACGATTTAAAAAGTGAATTTGACAGAATTACGAATAAGTCAAAATTGTCAGATGGGCCTAATATTGCGTTTCTGAGCCTTATATTCATAAGGAGCCGTTGAATTGATTGACAGCTAGTCCCTAATGTAATTTCGTAAGCTAACATGTAATTACTAACCAACTATGGATGATGTCCGAAATAAACAATTTCAATTTCAATTTCTATTTGACCCCTAGAATTGTAGCACATATGTGAGCATTCGGTGGTGCAACTTATACTAGTCCATCTATAAATGCAGCTACTAGTCTGAGAGCTTTGTGGATTCCTCCCCAGCAGTACGAATTACAAATTGGTTCGACTCGCCTCTTCACTCGTCTTTGATATCACTTGAAGCCTTCGTAAAATTAAACGAAACGATTTTATGACACTTCTTTAGATTCCGTAATAAATTAGAATTTTCTAATGAAGGTAGCATACTGTGATATGGGGTCAGTTTTATGCACATGCGTGGTGGTGGTGATGTGATGATGATGATGTGGTGTAGCAATTAATTTTGTAGGACCGTGGATATTCGGGTTGTAAAAGACAGCGCACACTTGTGCAAGATAAATTCTAAAGTCATTAACATTTTATTTGTGGACTATGATTTATTGAAATCAGTTGCATTTTCTTGGATTCTCTTGAAATTAAGTTATACGATAGGAAGATCCATATTGTCGGTAGAAGTTGGCAAAATCATAGGAAAATTTCATCAATGTTCTCCTGCTTATATTCATGCGATTTTGCACCTTAGTGGAACACGCATAGAGTTACTATAACGTTGTCAATCTAACGTAGGTACCATTGCCTTTTTAATTGTATATCACCTACCGAAATCACCGAAATGTATCTAAGAAACATACTTGGAATAAAATACGAAATGTCAACAGGTCTGTCATTTTCCAGTAATATGTTTTGACAATTTCAGTTTCTCTAAGGAGGTTGGTGACTGGTTTTTATTCTTAATGTTACCAAAAAAATAATCAATCCTAGGTCAGTGACCTGTCTCATTAAAGTGAGATAGTGTGCGTGAAATGTAATGGTGTGCGTTACTGGGGAGAATTACGATAACGTTGCGCCGCCTAGCGGATATATTGTGTCGCGTATGTAGCTTTACTCGAATAGGAAAGCCTGAATGGTGCCTACCTGCAGGCGTAGCACGGTTGCCATTTTATCACTTATCGTTGTGGATAAGACATCCGTCACTCTCGCACTCGCATACTTGTCAGAACGTGACGGATGTCTTATCCACGGTGATAAGTGATAAAATGGCAACTGTGCTACGCCTTCTGAATGGATATCTAGCCATGTGCGTGCGAGCGAGAGGCCGCGCTTCGCTTTCTCACTTCCATCCCCTCCGATATATGATCCCCAAGCTGTTTGGAATGGGCGGCCAGCTATATCGCATCTTTTATAGGGATGTTGACTCACAGTCAAATCAGGAACTATTTACGAACCGTCAAAAACTCAAGTTTGTAAGGAAACAGGAAAGTGGACTCATTGTTTTGTACACGTGGGGAAATGGCGTCTCTAGGAACCATGTTTATTATACAGTCGCTATGACATACTGAGCAATCATGCACACACACCTGAGCGGTCAAGGTGTTCACAAATATTTGAACACGACTTTATTGTCGAAGCCATAGAGTGCATGTTCAGATATTTTTGAACACCCTGAAGAGTACAAATGTATGTGACGTTCACTGTACTACACGAGTCTACTAGGGGGTTATTTCGACTTGTGTAAGAATGTCCCCTAATATTTACCTATATTTTTTCACAGGGCCTGATCGACCCCCAAAAGGAGATAACCAAGTTAGAAAAGAAGAAAGATACCCTGTCTCAAACCATCACAAAGCTGTCCCAAGCCATGGCGGCCGACGACTACGCGACCAAAGTTCCCGCCGACGTTCAGAAAGCCAACAGCGAAAAACTGGCGCAGTCGCAAGGAGAAATAGCGAGGCTACAAGCCGCTATAGAGACGTTAAAGATCATGTAATAGTTGAGTAGATAGACAATTTGTGTACTCAGGCATAGGTAGACCTTAGGGCAGTTACACAACAACTTTTTGCAGCGAAACGTATGCGATACACTATCGATACAGGTGATTTATAAAAATCCGCTGTATTTATAGTTGAGATTATTTTATGTGGCTGTCATGGGAATTGGAATCTTCTGTCTTGGGCAGTAGGGTTGCTTTTTGAATGGACTCCTTTGATCCAATTTGGCGAACTCGTTTAATCTCCAGTGTAACCGCTCTTAATCCATAGTAATTCAATAATGTTTATATTTGTATATTTATGCCAGTGTATCAACAAAGTGGAACCTTCTTTGCTAACCAATTTTGAACCTCATGAAGATGGTATTAAAGTTGCGGGTCTAATTGATGATTCAATTTAAAGATGTTATTTGGTTTATTTAAAAAGTTGATAATGCGAATTGTACATAATGAGTTAATGTATAAGCGGAAGATTGTTACCTCTGTATATTTATTTGTTTGTTTTCACAATAAACTCAGTCGCTTTTTTATGCAGTTCTTTATTTTTACGCATTTAATAACTTGACAAGAATTATTGGTACTTACTTACTGTGAACATTTAGAAATGGGTTATCTTTGTTTTACCGAGAAACATTTCATCAAATGTATGTGTCGCAGAGTTTTCATTTCATCGTAAACCGATTTTTGCATATACAGTACACTTTTCAGTATTTTTTATAAAACAAATATCTTAACCTAATGGGTTTTACGCAATTACCTTTTGAGTATAAGAAAGCGATGAAAATTCGGTAAAACGTATGTCGGATCCCAGAAATGGTTGCATAAGATACCGGGTACTGTTTCCGTATCTAGTACTCAAGACATGTTGAATATTACATAGAGATTTACCAGTGTCAAGTCAAGTCAACAGTTTTAATATTTTTAGGGTAGGTACTTGCACTTGATTCTATTTATGTATATAAGTTGTCCTTCATGCAACCCATTTTTTAGCAACTTGCCGGTATCCGATCAAGCTGTCATAATGTAGTTGACGTTGACGTTGCAATATAATGGTACCACGGAGCTGATCTGATGACGGACACAGAAGATGGCTATCTAAAGTTTTTTCTAAACTTTAAAACTAAATAACGTATATGGGCTCATTGGAACCGTAAAGCGAGTAGCCGATGACTTTTTAAAAATAGAAATATAATAGGTTGAGTGCACCAAAAAATGTTGACAGTCGCTAACGGTCGCACTACACTTGGGAATGCGTGTTCGCGTATTTGCTTCATTTGGCCAAAAATGACCATGTGTGGAGGATATATTTGCCATATCTGACTCACAACTGAGCTGAGTGAGCCAAGTGTAGACGGTGAACGCAAATATTTGCAACATTTGCGTCCTTTGATGTGTGACAAAAACCGACAGGCGGGCGGATAGGAGTGTTTGTCTATTGGTGTGTTTGGCTATTCGTACAAATATGGCAAATATATCCTCCACACAATTGGTCATATTTGGCCAAATGGAGCAAATACGCGAACACGCATTCCAAGTGTAGTGCGACCATAAGATTGTTAAAATATCTACTCCACACCAGATGGCACTTATTTAGTATTGAGATTTCTGAACGGTACGTCAAACTGACATTGACGTTTTGTAGGTTATGTTTCATATTTGTTTTCATTTCATTGGCGTACATGACCGTGCAAAACGATCTAGTTTGAAAATAGGTGCCCAATACCGTTGATTTATCTGCGAAATGGAATTTCCAACATTAGGCGAACACTGCGCTTTCGAAAGCTGTAATCAGATAGATTTTTTACCTTTGCAATGTAAATGTGGTAAGGTGTTTTGTCGCGAACATTTCACTGAGCACAGTTTGTCTGGAGAGTGCCCGCTGGCGCCCGAACCCAAAGAGATAAAGCTGAAGAACGATGACCAGATATTCCGGTGCACGTCCAAGGGCTGCCGGAAGGGGAGCTTGCACGAAATATCATGTCCAAAGTGTGGGAAACATTACTGTATTGAGCATCGATTTCATCCGTAAGTATTGAACTTTGGCTTTTCAGGCATAACTAAAACGCAATAATTAAGCTCTTCCTTGTATTCAGGCTGACCAGTTGTATTATTTACCTATGATAGGTTAGGAAATGGGATTGTAAAGAAGAAGTATTTTTTTATATATGTTAGTTATTGTTAGTTTGTTTAAGTCAAATCTCGCAAGTTATACTTGACCAAGTTCACTGAGGTCATCCCCTTCCAATTAGTACCCTCCACTTTTCACTCGTACACTCTATTATTCTCCTTTTTGGTTCATTTTTTGTTACAATACCACTAATTAACTTAATGCAGATAATGTATTGTAATGTCATTATTACAGATCATGTCCAGAAATTGATGATGAGACCATGGCAGCCAAAATAGAACAGTTGGAGGCACCAAGACGCCAGTTCCAAGAAGCTAACAAGCATTTGCAAGAAAAGGTATTGTTATAGATTTTCTAGATATGTATATTCTATGAGTTCCTACATTGTGATATGGCTGCCTGTTGTTTTCTAATTTTACTGCCTAGCAACATTTTAGATCATTCTTGGAATTTTTGGGTGCACAATAAAGTATTTAATTTTGAAAGTAAAGTTAGTGAAAAAGCTTATATTTGTACTTCATTTTTATGGTTTCACTTGTTTTCCTGCTCTTGTATATACGCCGTGGACGTTAATAACCCGAAAGATTTTAACCACGCATTCCTGAGGTCATTAGGAGTAAGAAATGTTATATGAACCCCAACAAAAACTGAACAAAAAAAAAATTTTTTTTTTGCTTGTTTTGTCGGTTTTTGTAAATAAAACTTGGATAACTATCGCTTTCCTATGGAAATTATCCCTTTTAATAAAACGGTAACGATTATTTTTTCAAAAAAGGTTAAATTTAGTGAGTGGTAGCTGGCACTTTGATATCTGTCAATAGCAACGCAAAACTGGCCAACATCGGTAGCAACGTCGCAATCCAAAGAGCTAAATGCACGTTAGTAATCAAAATAAAAAGTTGTCATGAAAATTGTTAATATCTTCAAAACTAAGCCGGCAGTGACTGGGGTTCACATAACAATTTTTGCTCCTAATGACCTAAGGAATGCGTGATTAAAATCTTTCGGGTTATTAACGTCCAGGGTGTATAATAAATAATATGAAAAATCTGTCATATTCTTTATAGATAACAGAAAACATAAGAAAAGCTCTTCAATCATCAGCAAAAGTGAAAACTGCATCAAAAATCCATCTGATGAGGATAAAACAAAAAGCTAAAGGCCCTAAATCAGTACCAGCCTCAGACCGGGTCTACTTTGCTATTGGAAAACCGAAAAACATGGAAGCAAAGTCTATAAGAGTCATTGAAGATGTTAACAAATTAGTGGTCCTAGAATCTTTGACTCTCGATCCTGATCTAAAGGACTCTGTGCCTGTGTTCATCAGCTCCAAATGGAGCTTAGGTAGAGCAATAGACAGTATTTGCGACACCTGTAATATCAAGAATGAAAACAACAAAATGGGGGATGTGAAACTCCGAGTGTTTAGACAGTTAGATGGGTACTGCATAAGTCCACAGAAAATGGATGTGGAGGTTGAGGAGTTGATGAAGCAAGAAGTTTTGCTTGAAGGTGACAAGTTAGTGGTTGAGTATGTTGATAGTAAAGTGATAAGTGATATTTCAGAAAATGCACAGGTATTCTTAAGTTGATATGCAGAAAAATCAGTAAAGATATGGGAAACATTTGTGTATTTTGTTTTGTAGCCATTACAACCAACAAACAAAAAGAGTATAATGTCGCTAATGCTATTAAAAAAATAAATATTTGCGGACAATCTTTCACAAATCGATCTAGCCCCAAACTAAGCAAAACTTGTACTATGGGTGCTAGACAATGATAAACATACTACTAAATGACAGGGACCCGCCCACCCCTTCCCAGAAAAAGCCTTTGAACGGGTTAGTCGTTCGTTTGATAGCCCAAATCACATGCTGTCCTTTATTGATTGAAAACTCGTTCATTTTGACGACCGCTTTAGCCTAGTTGGTAGTGACCCTGCCTACGAAGCAAGAGGTCCTGGGTTCGAATCCCGGTAAGGGCATTTATTTGTGTGATGAGCACGAATATTTGTTCCTGAGTCATGGATGTTTTCTATGTATTTAAGTATTTATTTATCTATATAAGTATGTTTATCGTCGTCTAGCACCCATAGTACAAGCTTTGCTTAGTTTGGGGCTAGGTCGATTTGTGTAAGATTGTCCGCAAATATTTATTTTATTTATTTATTATTTAACTTAGCCGTATGCCGCTATATACCGCTACTGATAGAAAAACCCTTTCGAAAGGCTTTTTTAAGCGCTTTTTAAAGGGTTGAAGCACTTCCTCGTGTTGATAACCCATTCATTGTGCTTTAAAAGCCAAATGAATGGGTATTGAGGAGCATCAGCTTTGGTAAGCAAACCCTTTCAAAACCCCTTTGAAGGGGATACCGTATTGGAGCGCTTTAAAAGCCAAATGAATGGGTTTTGAGGAGCATCAGCTTTGGTAAGCAAATCATTACGAAAAACCCTTTCAAAAACCTTCGAAGGGGGTACCGAGCGGGTCCCTGCTAAATGATAGTTCCATTTCAATAATGCATGCCTACATATTGCCATAAGTAAGTCTGGGCATTACTATTTGCTGTCATTAATTTAATAGTCATGAAATCTTGCTAAGGTGTGGAGACTGTGGAGTCCAGTAACGTCATGCAGTATGACAGTTATTCAGTAGGGTCAATGAAACACAATATAATAAATAAATTATGTAATAAGCATAAAATTACAAATATCATTAACAAACGTAGATTAAAGCAGTTCCCCATTCTCCTTGCTGGTTTTTGATTGGCTCTGTCCATATTGCACGAGCGGCATCAGCGGCGCCGGCGCCGAGGGTTGCGTGTGCGCGGTGGCGGGGGGCGTGGCCGCCAGTTTATATCGCTTCACCAGCCAATTACAGCGCCCACTTCGCGCGATCAAGTTGATCAAGTCTCTGCGGTACTGCTTTGTGAGTATTGCGTATAGGAACGGATTCGCGCAGGCGTTCAGAGGATAAAAGAACACAAGCAGCACTTTCCCGTGGCTCACGTCGACTAGCGGGACCCCCGCTAGGGCGGTCACTCCGAAGAATGCCACGGGCGCCCAGCAGAGTAAATCTGTGCCAACGAGTAAAGCCATTTTGTTGGCTATGCGTCGCTCAGCGGCCGCTGCGGCACCCCTTCCCCCATACTTCTCGCCCCCGCCGCCCAGGGACCTATATATCTGTACGTAGCATACCACTATTATGACCCACGCTACTGCATTAAACAGGAACAATGACCCTTGGTACACAACGTCTTCCACTGAGGAACTCTTCACCGGCAAGCAGATCGAAGTAGAGGAGTAATCCGAAACACCAGCCAGTGGTAGACCTGCCATGTGTATGGAGAACAGCCATCCACCAATCATGATTTTCGCCGCAGTTCCCAAAGAGATTCTTCTCTCTAAATATATAGCAAACGTAATCGCGAACCAGCGTTCTAAAGTGACTATAGTCAGGGTGAACACTGAAAGCTGTCCAGAGAATACGGATAGGAAACCAGCGATTTTGCATCCCGCGCCATACTGCCAGTCGTAGGCGTAGTTGAAGAACTCTCCGTAGGATCGAAGGTCGACGACGGCGAGCATGAAGAGATACAAGCCGGTGCAGAGGTCGGAGAAGGCGAGGTGGCACATGAGGAACCGCGGGACGGTGAGCTCGGAGCGGTTGGCGAGGAGGACGATGAGCACGGCGAGGTTGCCGACCACGGCCGCGGCGACCACGAACCACACGCTGGCGCGCAGCCACGTCCAGCCCATCACGTCCTCGCACGGGTTCAGCGCGTCGGGGAGCGGCGTGCACTCCACCACGCGTGGCCTGTTCACAAACATTTTTTCAACAGTCTGGTCGCATTAAAATAAAAATAAAATATCTTTATTTCAGAACCTTAAAATTCCATGCAAATACAAATCCATACTAATATTATAAATGCGAAAGTGTCTCTGTCTGTTACCTCTTCACGCTTAAACCGCTGAACTGATTTAGGTGAAATTTGGCATAGAGATAGTTTGAGTCCCGGGGAAGGACATAGGATAGTTTTTATCCCCGAAATCATTCCCTAAGGGGGTGAAAGTTTGTATGGAGCTGCGATACAAACGAGTTCCATGCGGACGGAGTCGCGGGCAGAAGCTAGTATCCTATAAAAATCAAATTATTTACTTACTATTCTGTATTAACAGGGCAAAACAACACACGTTAATGTAATCTCTAGTGTAATCTCTAAGTGTAATCTCTAGTCGCCTACCATGCATCAAAAATTGACAATCAAATTGAAATCAGGTACAAAACGAAATTAATTTTAAAATCGAATCAAACAAAACAAATGCAACCCTGTTTCAATTTAGAATTGTGGGGTCTATACATGTCATGATTTGTCAGCCCCAATTTATCAGAAGTTGACTAATTACTATCGTCTGGACTCTGGAGGCATGTTTCGCTGCTGATCCAACTGTCAAACGAGTTGTACTGAGAAATTGCATGCACATTTGGTCGGATTGTTACATCTGTACGCTAAACCCAATTATGACTTGGACATGTTGTACTGACCAATTGAATTGAAATATAAATTCCATTGAAGGGAAGCAGTTTAAGTAACAAAAGAATATTGATGATGACCGACTTGGCGCTGAAGTTGCCGCACTCGAGCGACTCGGCGCCGGTGCGGTTGACGACGGCGTGGAACGCCTCGTTGTCGTAGTCGGCGCTCACGTCGCCGCTGTAGTCGACATCGAAGCCGCCCAGCGAGTAGTCCTCGCTCGTCGTCGCTGTCGATTCGTCTTCTTCTGAGCCCCTGGACAAAGGTAACGTTGTTTCTGTATCATCATACTCCTATAACTGCTAAATGGACAAGCCATTATGCTAACATAATAATTTAATAATTTACTTTAAAAACGATGTTTTAACCGACTTCAATTTAGTACTCCGCTATGCCACGTGAACATTTTCACATTTCTCTTCCAATTGACGTCATGAACTGATTTCCGAAAGCAAATGCGTTGTGATTATCGGAAACGAAAACCAAATTGCTGTATGTGGGCCGATAATACTTGAAAACTTCCGTCGATTCCCCAAGGATCACCTTGACGTGACGTGATATATTTTTATAGTTAAAAACTAGTTAGTTTTGTTAGTTATAATTGAGCTATACCATAGGTCATGTGTGGTCTTCACCATCGATTCCGCCTCACCAAATTTATGGTTTCCGGGTGTTATAATAGAAAATACCGAAATCACTAGGAGGAGTTCCCTTACTTCCTCATGGATCCCATCATCCAACTGTTTTTTTTTAATGGGACTAACCTGTAAGCGGCTCATAAATGACGGAGTTCTGAGTTAATAAACATTGAAAAAAAACAACATAATTGAGAACCTCCTCCTTGTTTTTGAAGTCGGTTAAAAACAATTTTCTCATTAGAATAATTTCACGCGGAGTCGGTTAATATTCTCCGAATTCTCTTCCGGCGTCGGTATTCCCGGAAACTTACAATTTTATGTCGTAATGTACGAGTGAACAGACATCTGGGTAAGCGTTATCCATCTTTAGGCCTTATTTTACCTCGCGTCAGGTACTATGGTGTTTAACTTACCCTTGTATTTCCGCCATTAATCTTTCCCTACTGGATGCCCTGATAGGCTCCAAGGATCTCTGTCGCCTCTCTGCAGACTTCTCATTTTGAGTACATTTCTGAAAAATCAAAATCGTAAGAACATCTTCGGGGATAAAATATGTTAGTGGGACTATATTTTTTCTGAAATATCTTTTTGATTTTGGAACCGGCGACTGAGTCAGCGGTGAGCGTTTCCAGTGACCCGTTTCAGGATGCTAAATGTCTAAACTTGACGACCGCTTTAGCCTAGTTGGTAGTGACCTGCCTACGAAGCAAGAGGTCCAGGGTTCGAATCCCGGTAAGGGCATTTATTTGTGCGATGAGCACGAATGTTTGTCTGGGTCATGGACGATTTCTATATATTTAATTATTTATTAGTAGTAGTAGGTATGTTTATCGTCGTCTAGTACCCAAAGTACAAACTTTGCTTAGTTTGGGACTAAGTCGATTCGTGTAAGGTTAGCCCTAAAAAAAAATTTTGCAAAGCAGGTCAAATGGCCAGCCGTTAACGCCGGTCCTAAAGCAGTCCTGCCGAGGAAGGTCAAATGTGATCCAGTATGGGTGTCCCTGGTACCTTGGATTTCCGGAGGCCGTTCAGACCGCAATTTTCCAGACGGGCTGGAATCACGCGGCGCGGCGGACTGCTATGCTCGCCCCTGGCAAGCTTCTTGCTTCTCTATGCTTTCGTTTTTACCGCTTGCCGTGGCTTGAGCGGCAGTGGCCAAACAGGTTATTTAATATTTTCTCAAACATGCAATGAAATATTGACGTTGTGTTCTTCATAATGGGCTTCGAATTGTCACGTTTCGGGCGCAGCGAGAAAAGAAGAGAGCGTAATTGCATTTCATACAAAATTGGACGCATAATTTGTGGCACAGCATCACGGCGTTCGGCCATGAAAATTAAAGTTTAATTTCTTGGAGTTTTTTTAATATATTTTTGCATGTTTGAGAACAGCACTGAGTATATATACCTCGGCGTGAAAATGCCAGCCTCATAACTGTCCAGTCTAATATGTACTCGGACGGTCTGTACTAATGTATTATACTATAGTAATAAAGAAATAGAAATGTAGGTATAGTAACCTCACTGAGCTGTTTCATGTAGAGCTCGTAGAGAGCGTGGCGCGCCGGGTCGTGCCGCTCGGGGAATGAAAAGGCGCAACAGTGGAAGTGGTGCGTCAAGTGCGCTTGCTTCAGACCCTGCCAACACAAACAATTTGTGGTTAGTAGTATCTACGAGGAAAAAGCTTCTTTGGTTATCCAAATCCCATTTTTCGTGAAAATTGGTCCCCCCATTTCTGCGGTCGCTGTAGTACGCAAACACGATGATGGTAAGTAATGTTCCTGTTATCCCTCAAGTACATAAGGGCTCGCAAAACAGTTAGGTACCCATTGTGTTTCTTTCAGCTTTACGATGCGACAGGGTAAATATGACTGCTGATTAGTAATATAAATCACTTCATCTATCCCGCCCAATATAATATGTTTAGCGTAAATAAGTGGATAATAGACGAGTATTAGGCCTACCAACTCGTCTATTTATCCACTTATTTTTACCTAAAGGGAATTGATTTGTAAAAAGCATTTGAATCAAAACATAAGTGCGCGTTAGTCTATAGTCTGTTGGTTAGTCAGATGATTCCTCCGACTCACCCGAAGGTCGTAGATCGACGGAATGTACTTCAGCGAAGGTGTCCGCTCTATCTTGAGTATTTCTAGCTTCTCCAGTCCTTTTATAGGTAACGAGGTAATTGCGGTATTGCTTAAATCTCTGCAACAAGGTAAAACATTAATTTTATTAATGTTTGTAAATAGCTGGTCCCCATCCCGGCTATCAGAGGACGGTTCGCGAGTTGTGCGCGGCAATATAGACCCTCCGTTTCTTTCTAAGTGTTGTGTTCGATAGCTGTGCTGGGTTAAAACTTTTGTGTGTATTTTATCGCTGTCAAAAGTCGCCGTGTGTCGTGACCTGAGCACAGATACGAGTAGTAATAAAAAGGTTTCAATTAGATTAGTCATCGTGTAACAACATTAAGGGATTAACCATGACGCTGATAATCAGGAATGCAGAGGTTTAATCTTAGTAAATAGTATTTGGATAAACGTGCACCCCAGTTATCTAAATGAAGTCGGTGTGTGTTCAGCAACGAAAGAAAACTGCGTTATTAGTAACGACAATATCTGAGGTAGGTATTTACAACTGAAGGTTAAATAAAGTTCTACACAATAAACGGGGAGTAGGTAATTGAAGAAAATATTTAGTAAGGACTTGAAAGTTCTTGGATAGATGTAGAACCCGGCAAATGCAAGCTGAACCCACTAGATTAAATTACGCGGTAACATATTAGTCATACACATATGTTAATTTTGATCCACAGTATCGCCCCGTGGGGTCAATTTTCACTTGCCAGACTAACAGGAATGAATAGAAATAAATGATGAATTTTACGAGTACAAGACACAAGCACTTATTAAAGCCACATAAAATTTAATTTCTAAATTGTTCATAGTTAGACGCCGCTGTGGTTACCAAGGGTATCTGAAGTCGTAACTTTAAATTACAAAATTAAGTAAATTATGAAACGCAATGCATTCGGACGTGTCATTTGACTCGACATCAGCTCGACAATATATTATGCAGGTACCTACTTATAGATGTTGACAGAGAAGCCAAGATAATGACGATCACTCGACCGATAAGATCAAGGGCTTTTAAATATATGATGATGATGACAACTAATGATTTATTTCCAACATAGAGGCGGTCGGGGGTGACGTCGTCGTCTTGGCAAACGTAGTACTGTCACCTCACTCGCTCTCGTGACGAAGAGGGCAGCCCACCTATTCTGTAACTTGTTTTAAGTTCACCTCAACGCTCACCCACAGATTTTTGACACCGTGATGCGTAGTAACTAAGCGTCGGTAGAGGTCTAGTTTCGTGACGGGTGACCGGCGGGGTAAACAGCCCAGGAGTGGATTTAAAAGAGGAGGAGAGGTGATTCATTATGCAGAAGAATAATGCTACGTTTCTTACAATTGGCGGATCACAAGGTTGCCCTCGAAAGCGTTTTCATCCAAACGTTTCAGGTTTATGTTGCCTCTGAAACTCCTGAAAACAGAATCAATGATATAATACATGTTTTCGGTGAAATTAAGTCATGACAGATGAAATTATAGTAGTAAGTGGCAGTGGGCGGGGGACATTGCATGTAGAACCGATGGCCGTTGGAGCAGAAAGGTTCTCGAGTGGCGACCACGTAATGGCAGGCGCTGCGTGGGGCCAAGGCCCACTCATGAGCTGGTAAAGATCGTAGGAGAATCGGTCAGTGGGGCACTCTTTACGGGAGGTCTATATCCTACAATTGGTGTCTTTCGGTTGATATCACAGATACAGATATACATAGATCACTTCGCGTGTCCGAATTCGGTCTCCGAGTTGGCACTCCGAGTGACATTCCGCGCGCGTCTGTTGTGGTAACCGGTTGTCCGTGAATATTAAGATAATGCCTTATTGCAGAATCGATTTTGCGCGGACAACGGGGAATTGACATCACTAATTCGCCCGTGTGATGGGCCATCCACATTATGTGATTATACCCCAATTTGTCAGTACAACATGTCGAAGTCAGAATTGGGTATAGCGTACAGACGTAACAACTGCAACTACAATTTCATTCAGTGTGGCCAGTTAACAGAAGGAAAGCGAAAATTGGCGCATTCAAACGGTCCTGCGAAGCGGACTGCAAGATTGTTACTAACCGATGAGATAGGGCAATACAGCACGTCTGACACACAGCCGCGACATACTCTCGATTTCTCTCACATGTCCTAATAAGAGAGAGACGGATAGTACGAGAAAAATTGAGAGATCGCGCGCCGTCGCGTAATAGCCGTGCAGCACACAAAAATCCAGAGTATGTCACGGCCACCTCATGATCGACGTGCTTGAGGCCTCATGATTGAGGTGTTTAAGTTATCTAGTGTATATCTATATCTATGATGATGAGATGATAGTAAAGAAATATAGTTACTCACAGTTTGGAAATTTCGGCGTACTTGAAAGCGTGAGCCGGTACTTCCTCGATCAAGTTGTAGTTCAACGAACTGCAATAAAGACGAGCCAGCGATAATGCAGGAATCCTGTTATGACCATCTTATCGCTATCAAGTGAAATAAAGGTCGAATGATATCTAAACTACCGGATTATATTTGCAAACTCTTTTTTTATAGCTTATATTGTGTCCCACTGCTGGGCAAAGGCCTCCTTTCCGCCACTCGTCTCGGTCCTGTGCCAGTGTTCGCCAATCTGCACAAAACGTATCAAGGTCGTCCCGCCATCTCCTTTCCGGTCTGCCTCTACCTCGGAAGCCATCTTTTGGAAGCCATTCGGTGGCTAATTTGGCCCATCGCTCCGCGTGCATCCGGCAGACATGTCCAGCCCAGTCCCACTTTAGCTTCGCGGTCTTAGCACCCACATCTACGATGCCAGTTTTGGCACGCAGCTCCGTGTTCCTGATGCGATCGATCCTACGAACTCCGAGTATGCTGCGTTCTATTGCTCGCTGGCAAATCTTGATCTTGACTTGATTCGCTAAGTATTGTACTGAAATTGTTGGTACTTACAAATGTTCTATATACCTACTTTGCTCTATTTATGCTGGGTGCTGGGTATTGGACACTCTATGCAAACGTGGTTTGGTTCTCATTTTAAAGCGACATTCTAGAATAACATGAAACGTTGTATAAGTAGGTACAGTCAGCATCATATGTATAGTTAAATAATAGCAGTCAAAGAAGCCAAATACATCGTAACAGATCCTTACTCCCATAGTAATAAAGACGTGTTGGCTATTGTGACTGTTACTAACGATATGATTCTGACTGTACACAATGGGATTCACCATATCCAGGTCGGAAACTATAGTTTCTATTGCTGGAAATTGAAATAAAAAGGTCGAGTAGAGCATTTTACATGCAAAATCTCTAATCGCTTAATTTTTTCTATAATATTTCTGTTACAAAATTTTAATAAATATACATCCTAGTTTCTGACCTAATGAATGCCATTGTTTATCTACAAAAAGATTCATTTCGTTTTAAAATCAGTAGTAACACATTCACTGCCAAGAATCGCTACGCGCTACGCTCGTAGCAGTCGTAGCCGATCTCGTGGTTTTCCTCGTATGTAGCGGAAAGCGACTACGGCGTAGGCAGTAGGCACCCGCTAGGCTGGTTCCTGGCAGCGAAAGTGTTAAAATCGGAGAGTATAATTTCAACGTAGGTAAAAGAAAAAATCACATCCTGATCTACCTATATTGTGTAAGTGTCCAATGTGAATTATGGAAATAAAAAGCTAATACCTTAGCTAATTTGATTACTAAGTAGAAGTAGGTACTGGGTAAGGACCAAATTCTTGGCCAACTATACTCACTAAATTAATTTTTAGTTTTTCGTTGTGACACGAAAATTAACCATACAAGTCTATGGTTAATTTTTGTGCCACAACGGAACTTTTTCACGTCTTGGCTAAGTACCGAGTAACCAGGCTAGACACTGGCTAAGAATTTGGTCCTTACACTACTACAGTACAAAGTTCTAGCGTAACTTGCCTGTGGCCCGTTTCACGAAGCTACACGTTGGAATTTTTAACCCCCGACGCAAAGAGAGGGTATCTGTCTATGATGGTATCGTAGCTCCCAAACGGATGAACCGATTTTCGTTATTAGTTGTTTTGTGTCATAGATAATTTTATCCCGAGTGTTCTTAGCCATGTTTCATGAAAATCTGTTCAGCCGTTTATGAGATATTGGACTTTGAAATGAAAATGTCGGGGGTTTCTCAACTTTTTTAAGTTGTAAGGTCTGAGATGATATTCGAGATCAAAAATGTAAACAAACAACTGTCAATGACAAAGTGACATTCCAGGGGTATAAAATCTTTTTTATCCAATGTATTCACCAAGTATAAATTATGCATGATTTTAACTGACAGATACAGCTATAGGCCGAAAGACTTTCGGATATCTATAATATTTTGACAGGAATACATGCTTTTTGACAGGATTACCCGTGTCAAAGTGTAACTGTTGGTAAGGAAAACTATCGGTGGATTGATTATTGGGAAACGGCCTTAAAGATCAAATATTGAGGCCAATTTTTGTTCACATATTTATAGGTATTCATCACCATAAGTTTCTCAATAACGGACATAGAACTGCGTGGCCTTTTCTTCGGCGGTGAAAGATTGTCCTTTATATTTGAAGGGCCTGGCTGAGGTTCCATAGTCATTCATTTCAAAAGAACACGCACAAAATTGAAATTGTACAACAAAACAAAACCAAAACGTAAAACACTTAAAAGCAGAACACATGAGCATAAACCAAAAGAAGGACATTAGTTCTACAAATAACCGACAGTTTTTACAACTAAGTATTTTTAAATAAAATGGCCGTTATGACATGAGACGGTTTATACGCATGCCCATTTTGTATATTCAGAAATATTTAATGATTTATCTCAATCATTATGAATAGGTATTTGCCAATTCAACTAATAGGAAACCGGTAATTGTTTTAATTACAAACCAAATGTTTAAAAGATCTCATCATTACCAACAGCAAAAATTAAAACTCCACATATTTTATTTAAACAACGGGAATACGTAATAAAAATATATTTTGGCTTTTTAATTTAGTAAAAATATTTTTGACTACTCATACGACATTATTTAAGTCTGAATATGATAATATTTATGAGTATTTCAATGATTTTAGACTAACCAGTGCGTGTGTTTATTTTTTCATGGTGGCAACCCATCTGTTTACATTTTTGATCTCGAATAACATCTCAGACCTTAGTTATACAAGTAAGGCATCGGTGAGACGATCAACTAGACCTAATCTAACCTAACCTATTACCTAGACCTGTGTCTAGATTTGTACAGTTGTAACTTGTGTTCCATGAAACAGGCCACTGTGTCTAAAAAAAGCTAATGTAAACTGGATTTCATACATTTTACATGTTGGCAACGCGTGCTTAGGCTACGGCGTCCATAAGCTGCTTACCATCAGCCTGTTTGTCAACTCCGCGGTATACATAAATACATCATAATTGTTAGTTTATTATCATTATCATTCTAACACGGTGCAAAGAAAAAATAATAGAAAAAGAAAAATGCTAGTTGGTATATGTACCTAGTGACTTACACTTGAGCCGCCCGCACGCGCAGCGCGTGCGCAGGGATCCGCTTGATGTGGTTGCCGTCTAGGTCTCTGTCAAATATAAGGCCGGGTTTAGGCGCAAGCGGTTTGGTGCGCGACACGACGCGCGCTGTCAGGCGACTAGAACGTTTCCATTGGCGGCACGCGTGTCAGTTAACAGTTTTCATCGACTTGCTAGTATCAGATTACGCTGTGGCATTATGCATGTCATAGTACATTACGTAACTAGGGCGGTGAATTCGTGAATGCCCCAGATCGCACGTGATTGTGGCCCGAACCGAAGGTGAGGGCCATAAATATGCGCTCTGGGGCTTTTCGAATTACCGACCGTGTTGCGTACAAAATTTTACGTCTTCACCTAGCCACAATGAGAGTTTTCCCGTACGCGCAGCGTGCAGTAAAACTCGCATTATGGCGAGGTGTTACGTAATAGTTATTTACGATACAAGTGCCGAAAATAGGAAATTCGCAACAAGTGGTGATAAAATAAAACACGACCGAAGGGAGTGTTTTAAATCGACACGAGTTACGAATTACCTATTCGCACGTGTATCGTACAACGTTTTACTGTACATATGGCTCTTTAAAGTTTCGACATATGCTCGAAAAGTGCTCTTTTCCGCACTAGTGCGGGAAAGTAGCACCATATGTACTGTAATTAATAGTACATTGTGATACAAGTGAGGTAGGTTGATAATTACATCATTGGCGAAATTGTTCACGCGAACCGCAGGTGAGCGTGATAAGGAAGCCGAGGATGTAATTATCAAAGCTCACGCGTATCATACGACGTTTTTCAACACATTTTGCGAGGAAAAAATCATTTTCATAAGATGAAAATGTTATAGGCCTGCCAAATTATTTACTTTACATTAAGCAAATCATTATGATGACAACAGGTTTTCACTCACAATTGCACATCGCCAAGAATTTCCAGAGGCGTCCATTCTATTTATCACTTTTCTAGTCACCACGAGTCAACATTTTTGATAATAACCAAACACGCATAAACAAATTTTACAAATATTTGTGAAATAAATAACCTATCAAAATATAACCTATATTGGCACCCAACAGTTTTTTTTTCGTGAAGTTTGCGCAGTGTGGGCACAGAAATCTCTAAACAGCCAATACAAAATAAAATTATATTTTCATTTTAATATGTTATCTGTATTTAATTCATGTAGAATGTTATGAAAAGTGAATAGTTTTACTAAATTAAACGTTTCCATATCATATACAAAAAGAAATAGTCAATTAATTAACAAAAAGGATTTAATTTGTTTAGTCGAGTAAGAATCCATTTGCCGAAAATTAAAAAAAAAGCTGTACATTCTGTACAACCTGGTTAATTTAAGAATGCACCGTGTTCATGCATATATCTTGCTGCAAGGTGCCAACGTGACTTAATCGGGATATAACCATAACACACAATTGTTGTAAAGTTATAAAACACGCGTTTTTAATATCCAGGATTATGAGCCTAAAAGCGACACAATAAGAGGTACGTTACGAGCAATTGTGTTGAAAAATATATTACATTGTATTACGCATTGTACGCGCGTCAGGTACAGTCGAGGGAATTAATATGTATACATTTTTGGACCTTTTTCCAATGGAATACGGTGTAAAAATTTATACATATAATTGGTGCCCTTGAATGTACATAGATCTAAATAAATGTCACTTTTTATATGGAAAAATGACAGTTAAATTGTTCTAACGCGCGTTCGAAAGGTTACGTGACTTCCTCTCTGATGACGGAGAGAGAAGATAGCCAATAACAACTCTTAAACCTCACAAGATCATTTTATGTAGGTATGACATTTTAACGATTGATATTATACTACCTATGCGCATACGAAACTTGACAACAAGGCAAGATCTTTCAGTTTATCTCAGCTACCTACAAATAGCAGGTAGGTAGATAACATTTTTGTCGGCACTCACTAAATGGCATAAAAAATAACTTTATCGTAAATCACTGGATTTACTTATCTGTTGAATTCGGAGAGCATTATGACTACGGCGAAAAATATGATGCATAACTACATAGATATTCCACAGCAGAATTCCGCGACCGCGTTTAATTAATTCCGGGACGGAATTTATCCGCTTACGTATAGATTTTGTATGGACCAACTGCAATCGGAATCAGTCCAGCGGCCTAAGGCCTGAGGCCGTACCGCGAGACGAAAATAAACTTCGTTTGTTTATCTCCCTCTCTTTCGGACTTGCTTATTTGAGTGACAGAGAGGGACACGAACGAATTTCGTTTTCGTTTCCCGGTAGCGCTCCAGGGGCGGCTAACTCCGTGATTTGGTCTCGCCGCGACAAGTACATGGTCTACCGGCCTGAGCGGGGTATGTTAGCCCTGCACGTTTATCATGGAACGGCCGCGACATACTCTCGATTTTCCTCGCACTATACCTCTTGTTCTAAGTGTTCTAATAAGAGAGAGACGGATAGTGCGAGAAAAATCGAGAGAGCTCGCGCGCCGTCGCATGATAGCCGTGCTGCTATGGCCCGCACGCGTTATATCGCATGCAACGCGCTGCGATAGAAGGGATGGCCAGGATTAGGCTCTTGCGGCATACCTACTTAAGCATGGGTTTGTGGACCGAGAACCTTTACGTAGTACTATTATATTATTTGCTAAGGCCTGAATCACACCGCCACCACAGGCCGCGCTATTCTGTGAGAGGCTTAATTCGCTCGCAAACTTCAGCCTCTACCTTCTGGCGAGCCTTTAGATGTAGTTATTTGCAGTCAGTGGTGTACTCACATAGCTTGCAGGTACGCGACGGAGGTGTTGGCCCTGTTCTCGTGCACGTGGCTCAGGTTGGGCACCTCCACCAGGCCCGACGTTGTGATCATGCTGAAAATTCCATTTAGATGGTCAAGAGCAATGAAAATGGGCAAATAGGTACATTTCGGGTTGCTAAAAGTTATTCGGAATGATAGAAGTTACAATTTTAATTTTACTTGGGTAAACTGCTCGGATGTTTTTGATCAGAAGAACAGGGCAGAAGACTTTTAGAGTGAGTGTGATCAGCGTTGCGAGGCGGTAATTGAAGCACCAATAACATGGCTGGGTGCGAGCCCAACGCGAAACGCTCCCTATTATACGATTCTCACCAAAGAACGGGCCGGGCCGGAGCGCATTTTATTACATGCATATGAATTTGAACCGTATATACAGTAGTTACATTTCATATTTGAGTGCATCGTGTCGTGCATCCACTGCGAGGCGGCAGATACCGACGCGGTCGGTGGGAATTGTAAGCAAATACGAATTGCATCTGCTGTATAGACGGTTCAAATTCCTTTGCATGTAATAAAATGCGCTCCGGCCCGGCCCGTTCTTTGGTGAGAATCGTACATAATGCTGCATTTTTTCCTCGCTCACGGCCTCGCAACCACGCATAGCTCTGATGGATACTCCCCCTAACTTTGTAGCTTCGTGGCCCAAGATTGTATGAAAGTTTAATATTGGATCCATTTCTTTGCGTTTAAGTGTAGATCGACAAAAACATTTTAAAAAATAGAAAAAGAAGGTTCATGTCTTTTAGTACGCTCATTTACGGTACTTTACATTCAACACACTAATAACCTATTGTTAAAGGTTGTTTAATGGTCTTAGTGAATAGCAATATGGAGCGACATACATACGTACAATGTGAGTAGTTCCGGCAGCGCGGGCAGCGGCGCCACCCGCTGCAGCTTCGGCGCTTGCGTTATGTACCTGCGCATACGCACATCTTGTAAAGTCAGTCTCTAAAGGCTCTACACAATGGACCATCGTGACCAGGATGCAAGTATGCGTTAAAGGGAGAAAATCCTACTTTCATCTAGTTCCACCGCATATTAACTCCGTCCGTCCTGCGGATGTTTAGTCATTGTGTAGAGAGAAGATATTTTCAGTCTTAAGCATCTTAAGCAACGAAGATTCGTTATCATCATCATTAGACATGACAGTGACGATTCGACATTGCTGGGTGGACAATTAAAGGCGGTTCCTGGACAGCATCTTTATTTAGGTACCTAGTTACTCCTCGATCCAGCAATATAGGCAGTGCTAACTGCTACCTAACTGCACCGTGGGAACTAAGATATATACCTACACTTTGGAAACCGAGGTCGGTTCATTCAGCCAGTTGGTTGGCACACGCGCTCACGGCCGGACGCTGCTTATGCGCACAGTTAGGTATTGAAAATGACTTCGTTGCGAATAAATTCGGTTCACTGCAGCGTTGTGGGGTGTGACAACAATAAAACAAATAGACATTTATCCTTTTTTCTCTACCGACTGACGATGACAGATTAGTAACTTACCTACCTATTTAATTTGTATAGTTACCTAAGTACTAATTAATACGGAACATTGAATCTTTAAAGGCCGAAACGCACTGACAGCGGTGGCGGAGCGGCGCGGAGGCGGTACCGGTTGTAATGTTCGAGCTAATATGAAATGATCCGCACAGAGCGGCGCGGCGCGGCGCGGTTTTCTGTGAGGACCCTTTCGTATTAGCTCGAACATTACAACCGGTACCGCCTCCGCATCGCGCCGCGCCGCTCCGCCAACGCTCTCTGTGCGTTTGCAGCTTAATACCTATTTCAAATACGTAATTAATCTGTAGACAAGTTTACTCCGCCACCGCCATGATGTCCAAATTATTTCGTTGTTTTCGTAGATTTAATGTTTATGTTTATCCCTGTATAACAAACAGCAACTGGTATAATAGTTTACTTAGTAAGATTCGCACTGCAGCTTAAGAAAGGGCGTATACATCGTCGCTGCTATAGGGACTTATGACTTTTTGGAAGGGCTGGAATTCACTCGCGAGGATGAAACACGTAATAAGAATATTTTAAAACAATACATTAAAACTAATTATGCCTAGTGTCTACTTTCATGTTTGTAATGCTACTTTTAAACTATTACGTTATTCATATGCTTACGCTATAAATAACGAAGATAGGTATAGGTACCTAACAAACTTTATTTCGTACTGTCTTCCGGATATATTTAAATTAAGTTACTGAACTACACAAAAGGTTTCGTTTTGTAATATGTGGTGGTAGATTAATAATAATAAGTACCTACATTCAAACTGTCGTATGTCGTAACGTAACCATAGACAGGGTGAGCGATAGGTAACATGGCGGTTGATATACTTGTATGTATGTATGTAAGTGACTATGCAGTTCAGATACTGGCAGTATCTCGGGAAACCCCGGATATTTATATATACCTATTTACTTGTTAGGGTTCCGTACCCAAAGGGTAAAAATGGGACAAATGCTTGACCATAGTGTACTTACACATTATAATAGAAATTTGTTTTGTAAAATAATTTAAAAAGTAAACCGTTTTTTATTTGACTCAACTATTATTTACAAAATCATTTCTAAGCGGTGTCAACCCTAGCGTCGATTGGCCGGCGCATGCGGGCAACGACCCGCGCGTTCAAGGTCGCTCCATTGTTAAATTTCGTAGGCACATAAAGCAGTAGGTATTGGCATTTTTATTCAGACTTGAGTATCTGTTCGTAGAACTATTATATAATCTGTGATATAGGTACATACATCAAATTGTCATTATCAGGTGACAATTAAGTATAAGTATAACATTATTGAACGAATAATCTTTTCCGCATGTACAGTCAAGTGCAAAAAATATGTACCGAAACCTTAATCCGCTGACATAAGAGCGATGGAACATATTTATGAGTAAGTTGTTATGCCCCATATTTTTACACTTGTTTTTACGAGAAAGTCACCCAGGCTGGTATATAGATTGGATGTAGCCGTTGAACAAATAATTGGTGCAGGGTCCTAGAGCTGGTATTGTAGATATGAAATAGGTATCTATTAGTCAGTAGGCGGCTCATCTTTGTATCAACCGCACTATCGCAGACAAACAAATGAAATGTGGCTTTATGATATCCATTAGACTCAATTGACATTGTTAATTAATGTGAATCATGATGCTACAGCGAAATACATGCCATGTTGCTCCGGGAAAGAAAAATGAAAAATTATTACACTCATATTCTCAAGCGATAATACATATAAGGTTTAGAGACCTCTCTGTTGGCCATATCTAACAATTCTTATCTTGTTATTTTATCTATCAATCATCATCCTCCTAGCATTATTCCCGGTTATGCCCTTACAGGAGCCCGGGGTCCGCTTTGACACCTAATCCCAAGATTTGGCATAGGCACTAGTTTTACGAAAGCGGCTGCCATCTGATCTTCCAACCCATAGGGTAAATTTTATCTATCAATATTAGGGGACAATCACAAATCGACCTAGTCGCAAACTAAGCAAAGCTTGTAGGTACTATGGGTACTAGACGACGATAAATAACTTTAATAGAAGACACCCATGACTCAGGAACAAATACTCGTGCACATGACACAAATAAATGCCCTTATCGGGATTCGAACCCAGGACCTCTTACTTCGTAGGCAGGGTCACTACCGACTAGGCTAAAGGGTCGTAAACTACTTCGGTCGTAGATTACTTAATTACACACTGTATGTACAGTACAACAACTTAGAACTAACAAAGGGTAACACGCATAGATATATAATTACTTCGTAAAGATAGGCCCAACGCCCACGAGTAATTCGTCCAATGCGGTGGCCCGCCACGGGCAATCGCGGGCCACTGTGCCTTAGTCTTCAGCTGGCACAGTGTGTCACAGTATGCCAAGCGAATATTGTTCGGACAGGGGTATCTTTACTTTCAATATCATTGGTAACACGTGTTAAATTTATTAATTATCAAATTTATTAATTATCATAAAGGTACCTTTATGATAATATTGCACACACAAAACACTGGATATATTTATATTTTTATGCGTTATGGTTCACTGCCTGTTATAGATGTACATTAACATTGTTCACCCAAAATGTATGGAGTACATTCATGGCTACTAGTTTCACATTAACAATATTCTCCTCTGTAAAATATTATTATAGATCAACTCAACCCATCGTAGCTGGGTTAATTGGAGCCTTTTAACGAAGAGTCATTAGACTGTACATAACATTATAGTAAGCCATAGAAGCTTTTAACAAAAATGATTTGTTAATTAATATGTTTATGAATAGCACAAAGTTAGTTAGGTACGTAGTAATAGATATTCTTATAAATTATAAGAATATCTATTACCTACGTAGGTACTAACTTTGTGCTCATAGAAGTTATAATCTAATCTGCATGACAAAGGGTGCTTATGTGGCCTGTCAACTGAATTACTTTCTAAAATATCTAATCCTATTCATGTTAGGTTGACACATTCGGTGGAAATCAAACGAAAAGGAGCCTAATATATCTTATATAATTTAATACTAAGAGTTAAGTGATACATATTATGTATTAAGTTTTACGTGTCTGTGTATCTGTCTGTGGCATCGTAGCTCTTAATCGAATTGACCGATTTCGATGCGTTTTTTTAAATCTGAAGGTGAAGAGATCAAGATGGTTCTTAGGTACTGTTAGCTACGTTGTAACAAAATCGGTTCAGCTGGTTTTGAGAAATGACTTAAAAAAATGCAGCGATGAACTATCGAATTAACGTCAGTAAATTAGGGATGAAAAAATAGGGGTGTATATAAACTTAATAAAATAATCAATAATGTTGTCACTGGTTCACTAGCTACTTAACAGGGCGCGTGCAGAAGGTAAAAATAGGCAACGATAGCAGTGATCTACTTCCTGTTCTCCTTGGCGTTCCGCAGGGGAGTATTCTTGGTCCTCCGCTGTTCACTCTGTACATAAATGATATATTCGACTTATCTATACCTAATACTGAACTTGTATGCTACGCCGATGACACCGCGATACTTGTACATGGTAAAACTTGGGAAGAAACTTACTCAAGAGCGGAGAGTGGGCTAGCTGTGGTCGCGACCTGGTTGAATAGTAATTTGCTTACACTCAACATCAATAAAACCCATTTCGTGGCATTTTCCAAAACCAATTCTCCAAAATAGACAGAAAGTTAAAATTACATCGGTGTTTGTCCAGCCCTGCCTCCTCGCCGTTTAGTTCAGCTACACTGTGTTCATGTCAGGAGATTGCGAGGAGCGACTGTGTTAAATACCTAGGCCTTCTGATCGATCAGCATCTCTCGTTCAAACAGCATATCAGCAGCCTTGCCGCTAGAGCGAAGAAACTAATCTACGTTATGAAGAGATTACGGGACTGCGCTACCCAAGACGTACTTCGCCTCGTATATCTTGCACTGTGCCAATCTATTCTGCAATACGGCGTGGCTGTCTGGGGTAGCGCTGGGAAAAGCTACCTGATCGCAGCTGAACGTGCACAACGTGCTGTTATTAAAGTTATGTATAAAAAACGATATCGTTTTCCCACAGATCGGTTGTACTCTGAAACTAAATTGTTAAGAGTACGACAGCTCTTCATTGTTAAAGCTGTCACTCGCACACACGCTTCCATCCTTAACTCTGCAGGTTATGAGGAGATGTTAAGGAAACGTAATTTCAGAGCGCCATTACCTCCTCTTAGGTCCGCCATGGCCAGGAAGTCCCCAGCATTCGCCCATCCTTACACTTACAACAACATTTGCAGGTCTCTTGATATAAAAACTCTCTCAGTTTACAGAGCCAAAAAAGTGGTTCTGAAATGGCTTTACTCACTATCCTACCATGAAACTGAAAAGCTCATTACAAAGACTGCATAACTGGAGACTATTAAATGTATACATACGCAATTAAATATGATTCCATTGCAACCCAAACACTACACACTACAAGCACAATTAGTTCACACGCATACACACACTCACACACACACACACCCATAAAATACGAACAATTAGATTAAGCTTTCATATTATTATACGAGTAATTGGTTATGTCAGCCTGTTTGGTATCCCTTGTTAATATTAATTTTTACTTCCAATTCACCGAATTATATTAATTTTGCGTTAACTATATTTCATACCTGTTTTGTCTATTAACCTGTTTCTTAAATAATGTAATTGTAACTTGCCTGGAATTCTAATTTTAAGTTAATAAATAATTGTTAATCGCTCTCGCAGACGTCCAAGATACAGGCTCAGCCTAGTTTGGAGTCTGATGGATATGGTTTTTTGTATCCAAATCTGTTTCTGTTAAATAAACTATTTGTATTTGTATTTGTATGTCATCAAATCTTCTCGGAAAAGGATTAAAAATGTAGCATAAGGAAAAAAAAAGAATGCAAAAGGTGAAATAATCACGAAGTTATAAGTGTCTAAAGTTTTAAGAAGGGGTATGTTCTATCCCTGTTTCGCACAACGCAACTTCAATATGAAACGATGACGCTTGAAGATTGTGACTTCACTAAATAGACGGCAATATGCCGTGCCGTGCCCCATCGTGTTAGGCGCTCCCGTCTACGCAGCCTCGTGTAACGTGACGTCACACACTGTTTGCGTTATCTCTCTCTAACAAGCAATATTAAAACGGTTGTATCTTCGTAATTCTTTGAGATATCTGAATGGGATTTTCGTCCCTAGGTATATTTTTTACCTTCTTTCTTTTGGAGTGATAATAATTTTTCGAGTATACACCCCTATTATAGAAAACGGTAGGTACCTACAAGTGATAAAAAATATCGCTGTGAAACAAACATACTAGGTTACAATTAGTGCCAAAATGTAGATGGCGCTGTACAGCGGTAAATTCCACTATGAGCTGTTAAGCTTTTTCAAGGATGAATGGGGTCGTGACGAGACGGGTATGGTGCATGAACGTTTGTACGGAACCGTGCGCGAGTCAGACTCGCACTTGATCGGTCTGTGTGTCATAGGCTCATAGCATAAAAGTACATTTATATAGCCGTAGCCGGTCATAATATAGGTAGTGGAAAAGGGAACCTGAAATAACGGTGCAAGGGCAATCAGCTTAGTATGTAATGTTGGTGTTTTCGCGATTATTATTTATCACGTGAACCGATCTCGATTATTATTATTTTTTCATGCACGTGGATAACTCTCATTTATAACCATTCCAAATTTAAATTTGATAGCTGAAGTAATTCGCGAGATATTTCACTTTGTCACAGACAGACAGACAGACAGACAGACAGACGGACGGAGTACCACCATAAGGGTTCCTTTTTTACCTTTTTTGGTATGAAACCCTAAAAATATTTTTAATTTCATTATTGACACAATGATCGTACATCGTACCTAACAATGTGATTCAAAGAAAGAGTAAATATAAGTATATCAAATCAAATCAAATGTTTATTCTGTAAGTAGGCCACATGGGCTCTTTCACAAGTCAACAATAAGCATGAATACCTATAACAAATCTTAATAAGCAACAGCTTTTCAAACCTGGGCACATACGCACTGGGACTGGGAGATCTATAGTCTCCAATGTCAGATTAATTCAAATTATCACTAATAAAAATATAACTAATACAGAGATGTAAAAAGTCTCTATTGTCACTCATAATAGAAAAATAATTAGGTACAGAGTGTATGTATAGCGTCTCTAATGTCAGAGTAAAATAAAAATTAAAAAGAAAATAATGAAGTACAGAGATGTATCGAGTGTCTAATGTCAGAATAAATTATTATAATTAATTTAATTTATACAAGAAGTTAATTAGAAAAAAAACCATTATACTTACAAAGATTTCAGATTAGGCATCTTAGTCAGATCTTCAACTTTAATGTGCTCGAGCAACGGCGCATCTCTTATCGTTCTGAAAACAAAACACTCGTCATACCGACAGAAATAGTATTCAGCAGAATGGGAACTGCTATAGAATGTAATTCTCAGTGTATTAGCTACCAGTCAATCACTTCCCGTTAGGAAAGCGACGGAGAAAAATAGATCTCCAGATCAAAAATCAATCTGATACAAAATTGAAACATACGTAATGGGTAACTATTTACGTAGGTAATTCACATAAATTGTTGTGCGCATGCTGAATGTAGATTCTATATTTGAAGCCTATTTATAAATATTGCTTAACAGTTTTTGCTCGAAAGCGTTTTCCTCTACATACGGTCACATGACATACGAGCGTAGTGAAACCCTTGGCAGGGAATGTATTGTCAGGCAGGCCGTATACTGGTTTGCCACCGTCGTACTAAATATGCTTACAGATGTCCGACGGTGTGCAGGTGGAAGCCGGCGGCATGGATGGCGCGCGCAGTCAGCGACGTGATGTTCGGCTTGTACAGTTCCACCGTCACCAGCTCTGAGAGCGCTCGCCGGCCTGTGGACAACACATGGTACGATTACTTATCATTATCCTGGCTGATCGGGAGCTCGAAAATTGGACAAAAGAAGAAAAACTGGCCATTAGAGCGCCGTGAGCTCTCAGATTAACTGACCCTACCCTTGCACCGAATGTGCAAATTCACCCACTACGGTTCAGCATACCTACATTCCTTAAACACTTGAATTCTAATTGGAATTGAGAGCCGGCGATGATGGATGAGTGATGGATGATGGCGATGATTGAAAGCTAAACGTTCGATTCGTAACCAATTTTTAACCACTAGAAACAACCATTAGAAGTAAACGGGAATTTCTTAATGCTTCATTGAAGTTTTCCAGCCAGTATGTTTATAATGGGGTAGTAAATACTAAACAACTCGGAATTGTTTATTTCTTCACTTGTTTCAGCCATTTGATTTTATGGACACATGTTTATAGTTGATTCCAGTTTAATTGTTCTCAACCTCTCCCACATCTCCGTCTAGTCTTGCGTTGTAAGGACAAACGGTTTGATCGAAAATGTAGAGTAGTCATAAACAAACTGCTGAATTTGATTGATCATTGTTGATTACAACTGTTAGTTAACATTACCCGAGGTCATCAGTGAGTGTGTTCAGTTTAAACATGGTTTTATAGAGTAGTTCTTAAAGTCACGTGCTTTTGTATTTAGTTGCCAAGCGAAGTATTAAAAAAAAGCAACGGTTTAAAGGATTTGGGTTGGCTCTTGGTGGTTTGGTTTATAGTGGATTCGGCTCTTCGCAGGCTTTGGAACATTCTGGTCTCATAAACAGGACAAAGATAGGTATATGTATTTATTCCTACTTTTAAACTAACTCGAGAAGATATCCTGGAGGGACAGAGATATAAACCGCAAAACTAAAATTAAGACTGGTGCGGACTATTGTCTTCTCGATCTTCATGTACCTATGCATCGGAAACTGGGCCATAAAAGCACGTACATATAGATGCATTCGAGATGTGGGGCTGGCGCAGAATGGTCCGGATGTCATGGACTGAACATAGCACAAATGTTCTCAACGAGCTCGACATCAAACCGAGGCTCTCTACCATCTGTACCCAACGTGTCCTCAGCTTCTGTGGCCATCTGGTCAGGTCTGGACCGCAAAAGCCTGGAAAAGCTGATTATCACTGACCGCATGGCAGGGAAGAGGAGCAGAGGACGGATACCTACGCGTTAGGCGGACAAGGTAACATCTGTGGCTAGAGCCACACTTCAAGCCACCATGCTTCAAGCCGGACCGAACAGCTTGGAGAGTGATGGTGAAGAGCGCCCACAGCCGTCACGTCTCTCAGCCATGAGGATACGACACGGAAGAAGAGCTACTGTCTGAGTAAACGTAGCATGCCCCATGATTTGTATAAAAACAGAGCTTGCCCGGTTCTGAATCTAAAAAGTGACGTCACTGATGTGGTAGTTCTTTTAACCACACGCAAAGTCAACATAACCTTTAGTGCGGAGTTCAACCTTCTGTCAATGCATGAAGGTTGCTATCGCACAGTACCTACTCCTTCACGGATATATTCGTATTTGGCGTTGAAAAAGTTAATAATGGGCAAAGACTACAGCTATGTTAGCATCGAATGGTAATACGATTATTTGTCTTCACAAGCACTACCTAAGACAAAATGCCCAAAGAAAGATTCATTCGGACTACGTTATAAAAATACTTATTTACCGTATTTGAGAATTATAGAACAAACTTCCTAGTTTACCTACACAGTACACATATTTAATGTACCTACCTACCAGTCATTCATTTCCCTTATTTGAAACCATGCATTTTAATACGGTTATTCATGTACAACCTGTACAACGGCAAACCGACACGGGAATAACATGCAGTAATTTGTTTACCTATATGTCAATTCGAGCCCATGTGCCGACAACTGAATAAACGTAATACGGTTAAAACACATCAACTTCAAAGGGAAACCGTAAAACTAAACAAAGATTACATTCATTTTAAATAGGTATCGTAATAAATAAATGTGTTTACATAATTTGACCTTTCATTGCATATTTTACTCATTAAGTAAGGTTTATGATGCCATATTATAATTTTTTTTGAAACACACTGGTTTAAAAACCTAGATTTATCACTGTACGAGTAGTCATCTACCTGAACAGCTACAAAAACACGATCAGTACGCTTACCGTGAGTTTGACAATGACGGCTTACGCTAACGAGTATCGAGTTTACTATCTGTGCATCCCGCTCGTACTGTCAAAGTGCAATAGAGATGGACAGATAGAAAACTCGATGCTCGTTAGCGTAAGCCGTCATTGCCAAACTCATGGTAAGCGTAAAGATCCCGAAATGTGACTCGATTTCTACCACAAAGGCGTAGGAGATAGATTTTAAATGTAAGTAGATTAACCTTCAGTGTAAAGATGTCATTAACCTACATTGCTGAATGTATGTCCTCAATGACATGCGAAAAGATTTGGTCACGACTCTAATCGGCACTTCATAATTATTTGCAAACCTTTTGTATTGGTGTAGTAAAAGAATAGAGTGTACTAGGTACATGACAATGATGACAAATATATGTGCGTATTCTGTAGTAATTTTTAAGGCTGATTATAATATGATCTATATATTATAATTTACTTTAAAAACAAAGTTTTAACCGACTTCAATTTAGTACTCCGCCAAGCCACGAGAACATTTCCACATTCTTTTCCAATTTACCACAAGAACTGATTTCCGCGAGCAAATGTGTTAAAATACCAAAATCACTACATGCGTGCCTAATGAAATTGAGGAGTTCCCTCAATTCCTCATGAATCCCATGATCCAACTGAATTTTTGAAAAAAATGGGACCTACCTGTAAACATACTTAGAAACAAAAAAAAATACGAATCGGCTCATCAATGACGGAGTTCTCAGTAACAAACATTGAAAAATACAACCGAATTGAGAACCTCCTACTTTTTTTCGAAGTCTGTTAAAAATAGTGTATCTTCTGCTCTTCAAGGCTATATTATTAGTAAGTATGTGACTATCGCCTCTCTTTCATCAACTTTGGCAGTCATCTTTTGAGCTTTAATTTAGACTAGTTATACTCGTATCGGTCCTGTCATTTTGTGTTGTGTGTGTTTCTTCTAATGTTTCTTCTAACTAGACCACGCTAAGGAACTGGAATTAGAACTATTAGGTCTTTTTCCTTTCACCACATGTTAGCCATATGACGATATGAAAGAGTTTCTTAAAAAGTTACGTGTGGGTTTCTAAACGCGCCTAAAAGGTCCATAAAAAGCGGTTGCACATGTACAACCCCCCACATTTGGTATATTTAAACCCCATAAAAATCGCCATTTTACATAGTCACCCTGAATACCTACGTAACCTGGCAATTACTGACAGAAAGAAGTTGATTCTGGGAGAATTTTCTTAATGAGACACCGACCCTCAAACCAATGTTTGTGTTACCCAGCCAAACGTACCTACCTACTCGTAAATGAGCATTTGAAAGCTGGTTTGAAATCGTTAATTTAATATTGATGTTTGTTAATTAGTTCACTTGCTTTGTTGTTCGAGATTTACAAGACACGTGATAGATGCCAGCCGCGCGTGATTCTCAATTACTCCCGTGTAGGTACTATTTAATCATTAGGCCGCGTTTACACACAACCGTGATGCTGCGCGACAAATCGCACGCGGGTCGTCAGGCAACAATCGCGGCTGCGAGGTGGGAAACGCATTTCCACTATAGTCTGGACGTTTAGGTATTTAAAAGAATGTAAACAAACAAAACCACGTGACTTGGTCATTCAACCAATAAGAATAATAAGATAATACCATAGATACAAAGACCATAGGTACAGAGGAGGATATTACATTATGACCATCTACTTATTGCGACTGTTTGTGTTACTTACTACATTGAAGATGCCTAGATTAAAACATCCATATTATCCATAACGAATATTATAACTGGGAAAGTGTGTGTTTGTTTGTTTGTCCGTCTTTCACGGCAAAACGGAGCGACGAATTGACGTGATTTTTTAAGTGTATTAATTGTTGAAGGGATGGAGAGTTACATAGGATAGTTGTTATCTCCGAAATCATCCCCTAAGGGAGTGAAATGGGGGGTAAAAGTTTGTATGGAGCTGCGATATAAACGAGTTCCACGCGGACGGAGTCGCGGGTAGAAGCTAGTTTATTATGTTTTACTTTCATCACCATGTTTACGATAAAAGTGGGTTAGGCAGATATGTTTATTTACGTTTAATCCTCTTTCCTTCTCCTTCGGAACCTACGGTCGACTACTCTAAAATATACCTCAACTATTTGATAACCACTTTTAACTGAGCCGACGCTAGGTATACCTAATATAGGTACAGGGGCCGTAGACAAGGTTATAATCGACAAGCACTAACGCCAATAGAAAATAACAAAATGTATGGGAATGACAGATGCCGACGTAACACTTTTCGTTAACATCTGTCATTCCCATACATTTTATTAGTTTTCTATTGGCGTTAGCGCTTGTCGATTGTAACCTTGTCGAGGCCCCCAGTTATAGGTACGCCTGCCTACGAAGTTAACTGGTTCTGGGTAAGCATCCCGGTATGGGCATAATTTAGTGTGATGTGCACGTTTGTTTTTGAGTCTTGGATATGTTTCAATGTAGCAATTTAAATATTTACTTAAAATCTGAGTCTGTAGTATCTACTAGATCCTATAAGCTCTGCTTAGTTTGGGACTACGGCGATTTGTGTAATAATATTTATAACATTTTTAACTCAAGAAAACTTCTAACTACATATTTAGGCGGTGTGAGGAGATAATTTGCCTGGCTTATAGTGATAAGGTTGCCCGTAATATTTTCGATGTATGGCGCTAGCCGCTGTTTGCTCCAAGACTGCTTAGTAAACATTACTGTCAATTTAAAACAGCGTTATCAGTGACGTGTCGAATGTAATCAAGATAACTGGGATCTGGGCCAGTGAGTGTAACTAATCTAGCATGTATAGGAAGGAAATACGGCACTAATATAGTCTAGAACTTTTCGGAGCGAGGTCGCCGTTTCCCTAACCACCCGTTCCCAAAACATCCGTCCACCTCCAATGTGCTTCTCCCAAAAGGTAGGTTTGGCTTGATATCCGTTTCCCAAAAAGACACAATCCAGAAATTACCGTTCCCGTCAATATCTACTGTTCCTACATAATCCGTTTTCCAAAATGAAATTCTCTCAAAAGATACGTTTGTCTTATAACCGTTTCCCAAAAAACCCGTTCCCAAAAAATCCGTTCCCGTCACCTCCTTTTCCTAAATAATCCGATTCCCGATAAATATTTATTTTCTCTACTGAAAATTAGAAATCGTTTTTTTAAGTATAGTGACATTGATAGCTACCTACGTACCTACTAGTAACATGGGCAATTTTCACAGGAAATTACTCGAATCTAAATGTCTAAGACATGACCTAAAAAAATATACAGTATTAAACTCTTCACAAAATTTGAGAGTACGTTTGAACAATGTTCGTCATGGCGGGCAAGGCCGTCTGCAATAAAAAGCTAGCATGTATAAATAATTTGAATGTTTGTGGAGCGAATCAATCAAGTTGTTTGCATGTTGTTTGGGAAATCGAAGTGATGCGGGGCTTCAGCTGCAATCAAATGTAAAACTTGTGTCTATAAATCAACTGGACGAACTAAATTGACACAGCATCAGCAGCTATCTAAATTAATTTTTGTTTTTAAATTAATTTAAATTATATTTCCGTTAGCAGCATTATTGCTTAAAAACAAAAAAATATTTAGTATGGGGTGGCGCATCGTTACTGACGTTTTCTCAGTATAATTTGAAAGGTTGGTGCTGTTAAGAAGCCTAAGTCTTCTGGTAGATGTCGCTACACGCCTCCCTAAGGCGTTGTATGAAGGAACTGGGGCCGTAGACAAGGTTACAAACGACAAGCGCTAACGCCAATAGAAAACGAACAAAATGTATGGGAATGACAGATGCCGACGAAACACTTTTCGTTGACATCTGTCATTCCCATACATTTTATTCGTTTTCTATTGGCGTTAGCGCTTGTCGATTGTAACCTTGTCTACGGCCCCTGATTGTATGATTTGGTGCCCGAACCGGATTGTTCCGATATCTCAGTTCAGCGACGGGCCATGAAAGCCTGTGGTCGCTGGTTCGAATCCGGCCCGGAGCACTAAATTTTTCAATTTTTCCTTTGTTTTAAAAATTTAGCAGCTATCTAGTTCTAGTTAGACCTGACGATTGGTTTTTGTCATGCACCCATTTTTTAACCCACTTCAGAAGAGGCGAGAACCTTGTTGTTATTTAGTTGTCAAAATGTTTTTATCCCCGACCTAGCTAGGTAGTGACGGTGCCTACGAAGCGGAAGGTCCTGGGGTTCGAATCCCGGTAAGGGCAAACATTTGGGTGATGAGATGAGCATGAATATTTGTTTCCGAGTCTTGGAAATTTCCTATGTATTTATGTCTATTAAATATATCGTCGTCTATAACCCATAACACCATCACCATCAGCCTTATTGAGCTTATTATAAGAATAGGCCGATTAGTGTAAGATTGTCCCCTAATATTTAAATTTATTTATTTATCCCGCGACGAAAAGAGGGGTGCATTTGTACTTTTTATCCCCGACGAGGGTTTAACATTTGTATATATCGAGAAGCACAGTGGTTTGACAAATCAAGATAGGTAGGTAGATTCCATTGGCTTTCTGACAGACAATACTTGTCAATTACTAAGCCGGTTTAGAACGTCTGATCGGTAAAATACTTACCTATGTGCTAGAAACAAAACTTTCGATTTAAAAGATTTTACTCAAATCGGTTCGTCCGTTTGGGAGCTACGATGCTTCAGACAGACAAATGTAAAATTTACAACAACCCTTGTTTGCATAGAACTAAGTTTGGTTTAAAAGGGCGTGATTTATTGAAAGGTTGCATTGAAAAAAAACGCGTCCTTTGGAACGCCATTCTGAATAGATTACGAAACAATAGTCTGATTTTTAACCGACTTCAAAAAAAGGAGGAGGTTCTCAATTTGTATTTTTTTTCATTATTATTTTCAAAGCTACGGTAGCCCAGTGGTTTAGGCATGCGGCTGTCAAACGGCGGTCGTGGGTTCGAATCCCGGCTCGTACCAATGAGTTTTTCGGAACTTACGTACGGAATATGATTTCATATTTACCGTTAGCTTTTCGGTGAAGGAAAACATCGTGAGGAAACCTGCATACATCTGCGAAGAAATTCAAAGGTGTATGTGAAATCCCCAATCCGCACTGGGCCAGCGTGGGGACTACTGCCCGTTCCCTCTCATACATGAGAGGAGGCCTGTGCCCAGCAGTGGGACGTATATAGGCTGATGATGTGATGTGATTATTTTCAATGTTTGTTACCTCAGAACTCCGTCATTGATGAGCCGATTCGAAAATATCAGATATATGACTACGTATCTGATTTAATCGATATTATGATTGCTTAAAGTTACCTCTATATTAAAAAAATCCAACGCTGGGTCTTTATTTTCCTTTTTTTACTCAGACTTTTCAACCAATACATTATTTTACGACACAATCAAGTTAATAATATAGTATTCTGTCTCACCTTAAATCTCACTCAATGAAATAAAAATAAAACTTCACAACTTAGGTAGGTATTTACCGAAATTTGTCCAAAAAAGCCATTCCCGAAGAGTGTTGCATCTCTTTTTCTCGTGCGGTGCGGCATGAGCGTATCTCTGTCAAGAGGGCGTGATCGACTCGAATTAACGCGCTGACAGCGTGGCGGAGCGGCGTGGCGCCCCCACTGTCAGTGCGGTGCGGCTTTTATTGTTAGCATATTATGTCACCGGATATTGCGTTCTCCACTTTTCCACTTACCACTCGTGGGTGTTTGATGGCGTGTTTACCAAACGTATCTATAGAATATTGCCGAAGCGGTATTTAATCATGCCTAACTTAACTTGGTCACGAATCTTTTACGAGGAGGGTAAATAGTGTCAACCATTTATGAAGTAAACGCGCCAAGAGTTGCAAGGTCATTGCCATCACTATTTGTTACACATGGCGGCTTTCTCGTTCTGATGATCGGGTTTCTAATGCTTAACGCAAGGTTTAGACTTTAAGGAGCTGGAGTGCGATTTTTGAATCTCACTGGTGATATCAAAGTCACCGGTGACTAAAATTATCACCGATGACTTTAATGTCACCATTTTCCAAAAGCCGTATTTTTGAAAGTCACATGCTGTTTACCAACATGCAGAAATTTTACAATGTCAGTCAGACACAATCTTCCCATTACGTTCCTTTTTACGCAGATATTGTCCTTGATACCGGTTTTTATTTTCTCATACTTTATCTTAAAACAGATTCAAACGTAAAACGTAGCGTATCTGTCAGTGTCATGTAAACGAAAATTAAAGTTTTGAAATTTCTTGGCAGATGTTATATACGTCATCTGTCAAAAACAATCGCATGGTGATTTCAATTACGAGTGGGTAGGGGCACTCGTAAATCGATATCATAGGTATGACGAATGTAAGTCACCGATGAGTTTCAAAATTAAGAACTTTCGGAAATCACTCACATCGGTGAGAATTAATCACTTGGTGAGATTCAAAAATCGATCCCCAGGTCAACAAGCATGCGACTCCGCTGAACTTTCAGGGGTCCGTAGGCTACGGTAACGTCTTAAGCGGGTTCGCTTGTTTGCCGCTGAGGTAGTATAAAAATAAAAAAACTATTTTATTAAAATTATGTTAGGGATGACGACTGTGATACGACGTGCATAAGTGCACTCTCTTTATTAATATTATTCCGTTCTAGCTTTATGTCTAGGCGTGTTACATTTTCTAGATACATAAAAAGCTATAGACCCATTTACCAAAGCTCCAGCTTATGTATCTGATAAACAATAAATTAGTAAATTACGTCAAGACGGCCACACCTTCCGTTCTACAAAGCTTTATAGCTATACTTAGTTATATAGAAACCGCACTTAAGGGGGAACGAATAGCGTAGAGGTACATTTCCATACAAAACCTATAGTGTCCACTTACTTATGTACCTAATTATTATTTAATCGATCGTGTCACCTGTAACTACCGCAAAATTCATATTTTCAATGGTAAAAAGGATGGTTTTAGAATCTGTAGATCAATACATTTTCTTTCTGTTTTGATTTTTTGTTCCAACATCTCAAACACTTTGTCTGATTATTAAATCAATAATTTGTGTGTCCTTTCGATTCTACGTGCTTTCCCCTAAAATAACAGTTTCTTTATCGCATCAATCTAAATTATACCTGTGACGGAACATGAAGATTGTAAATAAGTTGTCAACTTGTCAAGGTTAATAGTCCACTTATTCCACATTTCTGTGCGATTGTTTGGTTTAACTTGTCTACGGTGATTTAACTATCTACAGTAGGCACATATATAAATGCTGCTAAATTCAAGGTGCTAAATTCACTTAATTAGACTATGATTTGGTTTCACGCAAATTGTAGCTTCTATCATCGTGAAACGAGCCACATGAATAAATTTTGACGCGGTTTTCTTCATTTTCGCAACACGCGCTGATTGCTATTCAGATTACCAAGAAAGTAAGGTTAGGTATAGAATTGTCGCAATCTTCATTACACAGACGACAAACGTCTCCCTCGTAATGAGTGTGTCACGGCGCGCTAAGTGAGATGTCAACATCGACGGGTGTGAACGCGAAGGAAACCATTAAGACGATGAAACACGAGGCTTTGAGTTTACTTAGGTACGAAAAGGTTTAAAAACAAATTATTAGGTAAAGCTAAAAGGATCACAGAATCACGTTTTCTATCGAAGCGGTCAATAAACTTTGAAGTTCAGAAATAAACACACGGTACAAGAGTAATATAATTATCAATTCAGAAAACTTGAAGAATACACAGCAATCCATTTTCGAATGAGAAGCCGTTGACTCCGAAAACCGTGGATAACCGATCTCTATTAGGATAGAGTCTCTATATGTGGTATATATGGTGGGAATTATATATGTACCGCTCCTAGAACAATAGAACTTAGAGCCTCCGTGGAAGTAAAAAGCTATGTAATGTAAATGTACACGAGCACATAGGCGGGCCTATAGCCTTAGAATTTACCTAATAATTACACTATAAAAACCAAAAAATTTTTCTGGCAAAAAAAAGACATTTTTGGTACTTACAAGCTTTTGCCGACTGAATTTTCTGTATACCAAACCATCATCAACTCCTCATTGAGACGATTCTAACTAGCCCAAACTCAACTTACGTTGGTTAAGTACTGAATTTCCATGGCCACCTTCTGTCTCCGTCATCTGATCAGCTCGATGGTACAAACTATACTTACACCCACAATTTCAGCTCAATCGGTCACTGGGAAGTGGGTCAAATTTTACTCGCAAGATTTGATGACAAACCTCGGGCCAGGGTGAAACTAAACAAAAGCTTGTAAAAATGGTCCTTATAAAGCCTTATAATGCCTGCCGTAGCGATGATTCGTTCAGTGATTTGGATGTGTCTAACTACGATTTGGTTTTAATGGCACTAGTTATACCTAGCCCAAAACATTACGTAATATATTTATGTAGGTAAGTAGGTGTCTATCTGTATAAGGCATGTGAGTTTCGCACGTAATAATGTGTATCAGTTATCAGAATAAATACTTCAAATATACTTAAAGATCTGGTAAGAGTTGGATAGAAAACAACACTCAACGATGTTTTCTGCTTTAGAAAGTGTTTTTAAATTTTTCATTATTAACCATATAATATTTTTGATATTTTTTAGAGGCATATATGGCAGACCTTTTCAGTATGTAGGTATGGGTAGGGACTGAAGAAGCAAATTGTATGTATCACTGTAGTGCACTGCTGAGTGAGCACTGGAAAAAACCCAGCCTAAGTAGACTAGACTAGATACTAATCAACAAGTTCAAGTGTCTTTCTTATAGAAGCCATAAAACAGACATCGAGGCAGATTCCTGAGCCAAAGCTTAAAATTAAAATATATTTGAGATACATGACTCGCTGTAACGCAAAATGATAATAGGTTATTTAAACAAATGATGAGATCTTTATTTACATAACTCGCTACCCGGATTTACATTTAAAATCAAGTGAATATAAATTTAGTTTTGTGTGCTAACGCGTGACCGTTTCAAAATCCTGTGCAATTAGTAAATTTATGTTTTGGATACTATAATATGTCTCATTATGTTAAGGTGGCCTATCGGCATAGTTGCTACTTGCTACGTAAGATATGGTGCATATTTGTTGCGTATGAACCTGTTAATCAAACCAAACTCCCAGTCAATTAATTCAATCCCCACACCATCTTCTTCCGGGTGAACGTTTGTAATGGAGAGCGACAATTAAGTTATGTCTATGAAAGACGAAGTCGCGGCCAAAAGCTATTAGTTCAGTTTAAATCAGTCTAAAATCTCTAAATCTAATGTTGGAGCTATTCCTAATAAAAACTAGCCGACCCACACAGACCGCTTATTCGGCCTTCTTTTAGATTGCCTTTAGCGTATTATTAGGTCATCGTTTTTTGTTCATTTTTGTTTATGTTTGTGTATTTGATATCAAATATTTATTTATTATTAAATCTTTATAATGTAAGGGCCGCGTGACTTCAGAGACCGTCTGTTTTAACGAGTTGTCCGTCCCAGAGGCAAGCGGCTGCAATGTAAAACGAATAGGAATATCTAGTTATACTCCATAAAAAATACATTTTTTTCCATGAATGTAGGCCCTATGGGATGTGATCACATGAGTCACTATCGAACTTAGATTTACTGAAGACGTGCGTATTACATTCATTTAATAAATGATGCATTTTTTTGTTTATAAGTAGGTAGGTACCTTTAAACCACGGTTTTGCTCCAATAAACGTATTGAAAGCGGTTTATATTCTTACAATCTTGCTTGCACGTGAGGCGTAGCTTGAATGGAAGGGGCGACACATAAATACCTAAGCTATTTTATTTCAATACGTTGAGCAGAATAGACTCACCGACCGGGTGCAGTGCAACCCGACTTCACTAAAGCCCGTCACAGACGTAGCGATAATATATGTATCGTTAGATATATAATATACCAAAATATATCTAACGATATGTTTTACGTACTAGTTGACAGAGTCCACACACGCAGCTATAATATATATTTTGGTATATTAATATATCTTATAGCAAGGCATCTTAAGATACCTTGCTATAAATATATATTATATCTTGATATATTACGATTTATTTTGGTATATTTCGGGCACTATAAAGCATGTTCCTTTTCTGACGTGACTTTGTAGGTAATATATATCTCCGTTTCTTTCACAATGAAGGTGCTAGACACGATGACACAATGTAGGTGGTAGAGCGTACGCCCGCATCGTGCTCGTTAAATCCATATTTCACTTAGAAACACCCGTACTTATTAAAACCGTGCGCTCGCTAGGACAGCAAGGAGTGTTATGATGACAAATATATATATTTTGGTATCTTTGTCGTGTGTGGTGCTAAGCTATAATATAATATATATTTCAGTATCTTACGGTATATTAATATATATTATAGCTACGTCTGTGACGGGCTTAAGTTTTACCCGGTACTCATTATTATGGGTTTCAATTTTAGTTTTCCTATGATATTTGTTTGAATTACGTATACATGGGAGAGCTACGGTAGCCTAGTGGTTCAGGCACGCCGCTGTCAAGCGGCAGTCGTGGGTTCGAATCCCGGCTCGCACGAATGAGTTTTTCGGAACTTATGTACGAAATATTTACCGTTAGCTTTTTCGGTGAAGGAAAACATCGTGAGGAAACCGGTCTTATCCCAATAAGGTGTAATAGTTTTCCCTCTGGGTTGGAAGGTCAGATGGCAGTCGCTTTCGTAAAACTAGTGCCTATTCCAAATCTTGGGATTAGGTGTCCAAGCGGACCCCGGGTTCCATTAGGGGAATAACGCTAGGAGGATGATGATTTGTTTGAATTAGTTCAAAGCGGGTCCCGGGCTCCTTTGGGGTCCCAGCGGTATATCGCTAGTAGGATGATGATGATTAGTTTAGGCATGAAGTCTCTAAATGTATTGAAACTACTACGATATATATGAATAGGTACCTAACTACAGCATGATCTGATCGAAGATGTTTATGCCTGCCAGATAAAAATAATATTTTATTGGCTACCAGGAAACCGTACCTTTCACAAAAAGTGCGTTGAACACTAAAACATTTATTATGAACTCGGACCGATCGTAAATTATAGTTCGGGAGACCGGCGTAGGTTTACTTACGTCATAATGTACCGAATTCATAATACATGTACCTTTGTTTGGAAGGGAGCAAAATAATTATGACAAAATCGAGTCGCGATGAGGAAATAACCGGCCACGAGCGAGTCGGGCTTGCGCACGAGGTCCCGTACACTGCTCGCATGATTTTTAGCTAATTAAACGGTATTTTGGGAAATGTGAGTGTAACGTCAGCACTCGTCACGAAGTGTTTACCGTTTGTATGCGTGTGCATTTACACTGATTACATTCAAACAGTATTTTTATTCTTACCTTATGCGATTCACTGTTTTAGAAAGTCTTACTTTGAATTAGGTATTTTAAAATACCTACTTCAAAGTGAGATTCGTTGATCTAGCAATTGCTAGATCAACGGGCAACACTGCTTCATAGGTTTTTCACTCAAAAACATAGAAGTAGAACATTTTCTGAAAACGCGGCACGCACAAACTAAAATGTTCGTTCATGCCGTTTTTTCCCGACATGCTATGCTCCTCGTCTAGTAGCACGACCATAAATAAGGTTAGCTCGGTGTGAATCAATTCATCAAAGACCGACCGATATAACCGCGATAGATGTATAAATCTATTTTATCGGCTAAATATTGATTTTGGGTCGGTCGTTGCGGCCGGCAGTAACATCACTAGGTACACCGTAGTGTTCTTTGTTTGAAGAGAGTACGGTAATGACAAAAGGAAGACTTGTTTATTCTCCCGATGGAGAAAAACCAGAGAAACTCTTCAAACAAGCGAGTATTTTCAAAGAAATTAAATAAGTACACTAGTACCTATAATGCGGTGATAATCTGTAAAAGTCAAACGTCTATGTCAACGCAATCAAAATTAAAAACAATGGAATCTTAACGTACGTTTACGGTACATATGATGCTACTTTCCTGCACTAGTGCGGAAAAGAGCACTTTCCGTGCATATGTTGAAACTTTAAAGAGCCATTATGTACAGTAAAACGTTGTACGATATACGTGCAATTAGGTAATTCGCAACTCGTGTCGATTTAAAACACTCCCTTCGGTCGGGCTTTAATTTATCACCACTCGTTGCGAATTTCCTATTTTCGGCACTTGTATCGTAAATAACTAATAGGTTACTTCTCATTGTATGTCGCGTAATATTGCGTAACTACTTATACTATAATTTTTCGTAGAAATACCACACTAAATAATTAGGAATAGCAGTTATGGAGACCAACTATTATTATGGCAATTGTAAGATTAGGTAAGGTTTAAACGTTAAACGTCCCAAGTGCCCGACACGAACCTTATACGTGACACTTATTATGTCAAAACAATAGAGGTGAACATGAGGTGTCAACTATTTGAAGTTAATGAAGGTATTAAGGCATTTAAGTGTTAAGCATTGGGACGTTTACCTTACCTCTTTGCATTTTTTAACTGTAAAGAACACACCTACACTATCTGTCAAATTACGTAAATTCCGACAAGGCGCGCGCTACCTACCTGCAGCGTATCAAACAAAAAGGCGTATTTTCCGTTAAAATAACTTGGTCCTTAGCGCGTTTTGGTAAAGATAAAAGCAAGCTAGCATCACAAGATAAAAGATTACGGTAATCACCTGTTGATATTTTTCAAACAAACACGTGGTTTACCGTGTTTGAATTACGCTTGACATAATATTGAGTTTATCGGCCTTTGACTTTATTATCTTTGGATGAGCGTGAAATGGAGAGTTGTTTGAAGTTGAAATAGTTTTCAGATACCTACGGGATAACAACTTTAGGCACTGAATGCTACATACTACGAGTAGGTAATTGATTTAAATTATCCAAAAGTCAGCGTCATATAGTTAGTAGCATCAGAGTAGCCAAATATATCGTAACACACTTATTCTTAACACACTTATTCTCCAAAGTAATAAAAACGTGTACCGAAATATTTGGCTACCTTGGGTGCTACTAACTACGACGCTGTCTGTACCTACGTTTAAGGCGCCGTAGGTTCATGGTCTTCTCTCCCTCTCACTGAGCATAAGCGTGAGCGAGGTGGAAGTGCGTGCTCGGAAACTCGGAAATCATGTTTTTTAATTTTAATTTTTTGGCCGATTAAATAAATAAAAAAGTAAACACTGATTTCCCTCAAACATGATATTGCCGATTTTTAGAAGCCACTTTAATATTTTTAGCTTTTGTTCGTAATTTGTAACAAATATTTTAAGTGTATTTTAGACCCTTTTAGACCTATGTTCGTGATTTTTTTTCTATTGAGCGAAAAATGCTTAATCATGTTTCTAAACACTGATTTCCCTGCAGAAAAGCCTCAAGATTACTATTCGCATTTTTTTTAAACCATATTATTATAAACAGACGCATTATATTTATGGACGACAACATCAACACGCGACGGCAGAGCTACGCATCGTGTCATACGGAGATTATACGTAAGAGAAATATGTGATTATTTATAAAGACTTAGATTGTTTAGAGTAAATAAAGAACCCAGTAGTTAGAATCCCCATACTAATTATTTACATAAAACACCCTCTCATAGCATTCATTTGATATTGTAAACATTAAAGTAAAATCCCAGTACAAATTGTATTAGAAAGAGAGAGGAGATGTTGCCTATGCGCGAGCGCAGCGCAGACTGGCCGCCATGGAGGGGAGGGGTGTATCGCGCCAACATGACCATAACGAGAGCCGCGGCCACCGAGCCTGAATTAGAATTTAGTACGGCGCATTTTCACTTTGCAATTAATATGTTTACGTTTATACCTTTACAACGGCTCATCGTATCAGAATGCTTTATATATTGTCAGAAAGCTAATTAAAAGTTCTATTAAATGTTTAAACTTACAAATAAGTAAACTCAGTAGGTTCAGCGCAAATGATAAATAAGTGTTACGAAAGGGACCGAATTACGGTTTGCCCGATTTCCATGTACGATTATTCAAATAAGAAAATGTTTACGAACCCTACTGTACTTATAAGATCTCAAGCCATATTAGAACTTTGTAAATCAGCTTAGACTTCTGCCCATTAATATGTATAACATCCCAATAACATCTTGCAATGTAAATTAGTCAAATCAAAGTGGGCGTAACCTTTATTGTCTCACTCAGCACGTCTTGCTCGCCCACTAGCAGGTATAAATAGCAGGTACGGCCCGGAGCAAATCAGTGTGTGTCAATCGGAGCCTCCTGGAAGTCACAATAAGAAGAAGAAGAAAACTACAAAGTAATAGGAAGTTAGGGACTTGTAATCAAGTCACTTAGGGCAGTGATAGGGCAGTTAGGGAAAAGTAAATAAAAAGTCTATTTCTCGTTATTCCTTCTTTTATTTTGGTAACATCGTTTACCCAAAGTGTCTGAGGACACGGGCGAAGCCCAAACACACCATTCGGGCGCCGAGTGGTAGTACGCGCTGTCCGTACACATAGGGGCGGAGCTCGTCCGTCGCCGACTTGTGTCACGGAGCGTGGTCGACGCACTGTCCGAGCACATAGGGGCGGAGCTCGTCCGTCGCCGACTTGTGTCTCGGCACTAGGTCACTCTTAGGTGACTGTGAGGGGCGAGCATTGTCGCGGCCGGTAGCGCGCGCGCTCACGGATTGGCTACGCTTCGCGGACGAACACCTCCCCCCCGCGCCCGGATCGCACCCGACGTCAACCGCCACTACCCGCGCCGCTGTACCGCCCGCCCAGTTCTAGCCAGCCCCGGCCTCCCACAAGCGGGTCTCACCGGGGTCTGGTGGTGAATGAAGCGGGTAAGGGCAGCCGCGCCGCAGCGATCGCGCCCGAAGCGCCCCAGGAAGCCCTAACCAGGGCCCCCCACCGCTCTCCGCCCCTCACCTTTGTCCAGCAAAGGTGAGGGTAGAGCGAAAAATCGTGTGGGCTAACTACCCACACGAAACACCAAGATGTCCCAGCCGCCCCCGCCCCCCTCGGGAGCCCCCAAGGAACCGACCAGCCGCCCCCGGACTTTCCGCCGCACCCGCGGCCACCCACGGCTCGCTGACGCGGCTGGAATCGCCCGCGACCCCCGCGTCCAGCGGGCGTTTAAAACCGCCCTGCTAGCGTCCGCGGCAGCTCACAAGGCCGCATCAACCCCGAGCACCCCGGGAACGCCCACCAGCGAGGATGCGCAGGGGCTCCAGTTTCCCAGGCCGCCCATCACGGTCAAGGAGATAGTGAGCCACCTTGCCCCGCTCGTCATAGGGATACCCAAATCTATGCAGAAGCCGACCGCCGCCGCGCCACCCGCGCAGGCCGCAGTCCCCCGCGCCGTCGCCTCCACAAGCAGAGCGCCCGCGACACCCACCTACGCAGCTGCCACCACCGCGTCCGCGAATAAGCAGGCCCCCAAACCCGCGCCGCGATCGCCGCCCGCCCTCGGAGCGGGCAAGGCGAGCCTCGCGCCCCGCACAGCGCCCGCGTCGCGACCGCCGCCCGCCCTCGGAGCGGGCCAGGCGAAGAACGCCGCGCCCCGCGCGGCGCGGCAGATCCCGACGCCGACCCCAGCTCCAACCACGCAGCAGCCGACCCTTCCGGCACTGAAAACGCCACCGCACGGTGGACTCGCAGTCCGCCGAACGCCCGCCACCATCTCGCCGCCGCTGGTGCAAACGCGACGCCACGAAGCCTCCCCCGCCTGGACACGTCTCCGATGGACGTCCAGGACGAGAGCGCAGAGGACAGTGGCGACGACGAGCGTCGGGAAGAGGCCGCAACCGCGCCGGCCGCTAACCAGACGCCCCATACCGCACCGAGAGCAGCCACGACCCAGCCGCCTCTGAAGAAGCCGCGCCCAATCACGCTCGACAACCTCCCGGATTGGAGCGCGCACTTCAAGCGTATACGGGAGCAACTGGGCCGCTTCCCCAACGCCCGCCCATACGGAAATGGAGTCCGCTTCCGCCCCGACAACCACGAGGAATACAGGGTGGTGCAGGCCTACCTCGAGGCCCTCGGGGACTCCGTATCGTGGTCGGCGCTGCAGCTGAAGGACGAGATCCCCCTGAAGGTGTGCATCAGGGGGCTCCCCGCCAACACCGACCCGGAGCACATCACAGCGGACCTAGTGGCGAAAGGATTCGCCCCCACATACACGCGCCATGTCAACGCGCGTGCAGGACGACCCGGTTGCGTATTTTATACGCAGCTGAAGAAAACTGACGGCCTCATCCCGGCAATCTACGGCGTCAGGGAGCTGCTGGGGATGACGGGAGTGGTGGTGGAGGCATGGCGCGGCAAGAAGGGGCCGGCGCAGTGCCACCGCTGCCAGGCCTTCCGGCACTCTTCACACGGCTGCCACCGCCCAATAAAATGCGTCCGCTGCGCAGGACCGCACTTCGCGGGCCAATGTGAGCGGCCGCGTGACCACGAGGGAACCTGCGCAAACTGCGGCGGCCCTCACACAGCAAACAGCCTATCGTGCCCCACCTATCAGCGTGAGGCACGCGTCAAGAGGACCGGCACAGCCCCCACCACAAACCGCCGCGGGAACTTCGTGCCCCAGCCGCATACAGTGCAAGCCGCCGAGAACGCCCCTAACTCCCTCATGGCGAGGGCGAACAATGCGGCGCCACTGCGCCGCCGCCGCCGAGGGAGGGGACGACGAGGCAAGGGCCAACCCGCCGCCACCGCTGACACCGACGCCAACACCCGGACAACCGCCGCCGCCGCCCAGACCGCCGACGCCCGCACCAACGCCGCCCCCGCGCTTGCTCCTCTCGCAGCAGCGCCGACCGGACGACCGCACGACACTGCCCCCCCCTCCCTACCGGCAAGCCAAGAAGGCATTAGGGAGAGGGTGATAGCGCAGTGCGTGCATATCCTGCAGAACGTGCTCGGCGCCCTGCAGGCAGGAGAAAACCCAACCTCCATCATCCTTAGGGGGTTGGCCGACCTGTATCAGGATGGCTAGCCCCCTAACGAACAAACACCGGACCTGACCATGGATGTTCCTGCAGCGCCGTCGGCTCGCAGGTCGCTCGCCGGGCCTCTCCCAAGGGAGTCCCACCCGGCAGGGCTTGACCTCGCCGACGGACGGAAGACGCAGACGACCCCACCGGACTTGACGGGCGTCACGCCCCCCACATATACCCGTCCGTTGTAGCGGACGGCGCCCGACCCCGCCAAAAGCGGCTCAGCCGCGACAGGCTTCTCCGAGCCCACTACAGGGCCCGTGAGAGTACCACTGTATCCGCGCTCACTCGCCCGGCCGACGCCGCCGAGAGCGGACGTCGCTCACAGTCGTTTTGGTCCTTCGAGCCGGATCCGCTAGATCCGGATTTATGTTTTGACGTACTGACGGGACGTCAAAAGGTTTTCTCCGGCGTACTGACGGGACGTCGGAATGTTGTAGGGCGCCGCACGGATAGGTTACGGGCCCCATTTGTACCGCCTAGGAGGCGTTCGCGCAGGTCATAGCGCATGTGTTTGAAAATTCGTGTGAATTATTAGAAGAATTGTTGTGACCTATGTACGAGATGGCCGCCATGAGTACGGCATATGAGAGTAATATGTGGAATAAATATACCCCGATGTCGGAATCCAGGAGGAGGCCCACACTCAACGCGACATCGGGCCGTGACAGCCGCAAAAGGAGGAAATTATGTAATGCGGAGGCAGCCGCCGCGCAAGCACGCGCGTGGGGCAACTACGCCGACACACGGCGAGAAGGGTTCAACGAGCCATCAACAAAAGTGACTGCGAGATATTTCGAAGCCCTTCTAGATTTCGAAAAGAGTGAATATTTAGCCGAGGTATTGGAGGCGGAATACAGGAAACGAGCAGAGTTCGAGCTACAACAGAAACTATGTGATATAGAGAGTGAAGAATTGGCCGAGGTATTGGAGGCGGAATTCAGGAAGCAAGTAGAATTCAAACTACAATATAAACTATGTGATATGCGAAAGGAACTCGACAGACAGCGTGCCTTGGCAAAAAGGATCCGAGAAGAGTCCGAGTGTTTTATAAGGGACGAACGTTCAAGCAGCGGCACTGTAGCAAAACGGATAGAATCTGAACAGAATAAACACTCTAGCGCAAGCAAAATTACAAGACCTCAGCAAAGGGAGGCCCATTATGGTGACAGCCAGTCACATAGGCACCTACAGACTGCAGGTTGCGGTGCCGCATCAACGGAACTCATCGACACGCGCGCAAATTCGACGCCCAGCAGCACCGAAGACATCACCATGTCAACAACCATGACGTACGGGGACGCCATGGCCCACCTCATCAATGAACCAGCCAACGACCGCCCGTGGTTAATTGCGGTCATCAACGCCACTAAGCCGACCCGCCGTCGCCCGCGGCGCCGCAAAACTAAAGCACCGAAATACGCCGGCGCCACATTACCTTCCATCCCAGAGGAGGACTTTGCTACCGCGGCGCCTGAGGACGCCGCGGACACCACTGCAGATATACCGACCCGCGGTCGCCCGCGGTCGGTTACGCCGGTCAAGATATCGACCCCCGGACCAGCGGAGTCGATCACAAATACAGCGCCCGAGTACGCTGGCGTCACTATGCCCTCCGACCCGGAGGGAACCACTCCTGCCAGGGCTAGAGTGCCCACATTGACCCTCGGATCAGAGGGGTCAATTTTATCCGCCGCACCGTTACGCACTGCGGTCACCAATTCCGCAAGGGCTAGCGAGCCCACACCGACCCTCTGACCAGCGGGGTCGAATTTGACTACAGCTAAAGAAAACTCCGCACGCAACGAGCCTGCAAGGGCCAGTACGCCCACATTGACCTCCGGACCAGAGAGGTTAATCTTATCCGCGGCGCCTGAATACGCCGCGGTCTCCGAGCCTGCAGGGGCTAGAACGCCTATCAACCAATCAACTCGAGGGCGCAAGCGACGCCTCGACTACCCACCGGCCCTCCGACCACTGGACGTGTCGCGAGAGGCAGTGACCAAGCGTGTCGCCTACATAACTCACTGCAGGAGCCAGCTACCGGCACCGTCTGCCGGCCATTCACGCACAGCGCCCGAGGGCGCCACAAGCAGCGAGTCTGCCGCCACTGCCGTCACTACAAGCGGCGTGACATCGTCGGTGCGACGGCGCAAACGGCGCCTCGCCGACCCATCGGCCCTCCGACCAACACATACGTCGCGAGAGGCCGCGACTACAAACGTCAAAAAGAGCAGGAACCCACAGTCGGCACAGCTTGCCGGCATCTTCAAGCCACCACCGGAGCCGCCGGAGCCTCCAGACAATACGGCGCCTAGAGGGCCCGTCTATTATCGCCGGAAGAAAGTGAAAATTAAAATCGGCGATCGCCAGGTCATCGCCGACCCGCCGGCCTACGTCATGGTACATACCTAGTGTTAAAGACAATTAGTGAAAAAAGAAAAACAACAATAATTATAACAATATGAAAGTAGGCCACGTTAAAAGAGCAACCAGTGGCAGTGATTATGTGAATCAGTGAAGTGAAAGTGACTAAGTGATAACACCGTTGCAACCAATAGTGCGAGGCTTCGCCTCACACTAAAGGGGGAGAATTATGGACGACAACATCAACACGCGACGGCAGAGCTACGCATCGCGTCATACGGAGATTATACGTAAGAGAAATATGTGATTATTTATAAAGACTTAGATTGTTTAGAGTAAATAAAGAACCCAGTAGTTAGAATCCCCATAGTAATTATTTACATAAAACACCCTCTCATAGCATTCATTTGATATTGTAAACATTAAAGTAAAATCCCAGTACAAATTGTATTAGAAAGAGAGAGGAGATGTTGCCTATGCGCGAGCGCAGCGCAGACTGGCCGCCATGGAGGGGAGGGGTGTATCGCGCCAACATGACCGTAACGAGAGCCGCGGCCACTGAGCCTGAATTAGAATTTAGTATGGCGCATTTTCACTTTGCAATTAATATGTTTACGTTTATACCTTTACAACGGCTCATCGTATCAGAATGATTTATATATTGTTAGAAAGCTAATTAAAAGTTCTACTAAATGTTTAAACTTACAAATAAGTAAACTCAGTAGGTTCAGCGCAAATGATGAATAAGTGTTAAGAAAGGGACCGAATTACGGTTTGCCCGATTTCCATGTACGATTATTCAGATAAGAAAATATTTACGAACCCTACTGTACTTATAAGATCTCAAGCCATATTAGAACTTTGTAAATCAGCTTAGACTTCTGCCCATTAATATGTATAACATCCCAATAACATCTTGCAATGTAAATTAGTCAAATCAAAGTGGGCGTAACCTTTATTGTCTCACTCAGCACGTCTTGCTCGCCCACTAGCAGGTATAAATAGCAGGTACGGCCCGGAGCAAATCAGTGTGTGTCAATCGGAGCCTCCTGGAAGTCACAATAAGAAGAAGAAGAAAACTACAAAGTAATAGGAAGTTAGGGACTTGTAATCAAGTCACTTAGGGCAGTGATAGGGCAGTTAGGGAAAAGTAAATAAAAAGTCTATTTCTCGTTATTCCTTCTTTTATTTTGGTAACATCGTTTACCCAAAGTGTCTGAGGACACGGGCGAAGCCCAAACACACCATTCGGGCGCCGAGTGGTAGTACGCGCTGTCCGTACACATAGGGGCGGAGCTCGTCCGTCGCCGACTTGTGTCACGGAGCGTGGTCGACGCACTGTCCGAGCACATAGGGGCGGAGCTCGTCCGTCGCCGACTTGTGTCTCGGCACTAGGTCACTCTTAGGTGACTGTGAGGGGCGAGCATTGTCGCGGCCGGTAGCGCGCGCGCTCACTCGCCCGGCCGACGCCGCCGAGAGCGGACGTCGCTCACAATATTGTTTCAAAAACTCTGTTTGCTTAACTTCGCTGAACCTACGGCGCCTTAAGTCTCTATTCCAGGGACTCCTCTGAAAGGTTCGGGGAAATATTATTTGTTTAAGCTTAGAAAATACACAGAACTTATTGCGAATCTAGATTCCCAAACCAACAAAAAAAATTACTCATTGATCTAGGCCTATCGGTACTAAATATATGACAATATAAGTACCTACCTACCTATAAGGGACTCAAGAATTTCGCTCATATCAAACAAATAAATGTATGCCCTTACCGCGATCAGAGGGCCTGTCGCGAAACGAAAACGAACTTCGTTCGTGTATCTCCATCTCTGTCGCACTTGCTAGTTCGAGCGACAGAGAGAGAGATACTCGAACGATGTTCGTTTTCAATTCGCGGTAGCCCCTCAGAATCGGAACTGTTTCAGCTTCGTAAGGAGCACTAGGTACCAACTAGGCTAGACAGCCGTCAAATTAATCGATACCTATTGCATTATTCGTTGTCTGTTCAACAACAACAAACAATATAAACAATGTTATAAGGAGACCAATTGATGTTTTATGACATTGGGTGCTATATAAGTAGCGGTCAACGATAGACTGCTAATAAGGTGGCCGCTCATGCCACGACAATTCACCACCCGTCGTGTTGCTAGGATAAAAAATAAAACATCACGGAGAAAGAACTGGCCCAAGTTCATCCATTTTATTAAACAAGCAATATTAGTGTGGCACCATGATTTGGTATTTTATGAAATACTTTTACTGATCAATAGTGGCTTTAATATTGTTACAGCTGCTAAACGTTAATTCCCGAGTTAAGCATTTTCTTTTGTTAATTTTTATTTGTGTAAATAGTGACATCAAATAATGTATTGTACATGTATTTTCATTCTTTTCTTATTTCTTTATTCATAAACGTTCGTCACATTTATTTAGCTAAAATTCCCTAATTTCCCGGGGATCGTGACAAATGTCATACCGGCGCTGAAACTGTCATAACGTTTCGGATTCCAATTTTATGATAATGTTTTGCATGTTTTTTTCAGACACGCCACAGCGACCGCGAAACACATTGAAATAAAATTTAAATGAGTACCTGTGCACGACGTCCGCCTCCGGCGATAAACGATATCCATTCTATCGGGAACCTGCTCGGAAAGCGTTGTTAGAAATTCGTACTTTGGGAATGTTTATTCTCTATTAAACTACGGAATATTTTTTTGGGGGAACTCTGTTGATGTGCAAAGTACATTTATTCTCCAAAAGAGATGTTTGCGAATAGTATACCATATGAGTGCTGAATAATCACTTCGGAATGTATTAAAAGAAAAACGATGACTTACTCTTACTGGAATATATATTTTCGAATTGTGCGTTTTTGTTAAAAATAATATAGACTACTTTGTTAAGAAGAATCTGCGTGAGAAATATAAGTACAACCTGTCGCGACCTAAGGCCAATAATTACTTTAAAGAAGCGCGTTCATTACTGCGACACGTGTATTTAATGTCCTACCTAATAGTATTGAGATGCTAGAGGGTAATAAATTCAAATCGAAATTGAAATCTTTTCTCATGGATAATGTATTTTATAGTTTAAACGAAGTTTTTGAGTACCAGCAGGGCATGCATTAGAATAGCTATATATTCAGTCAGTGCACAGTATCACTACTAACTTTTAATTTTAAGATTGAACATTGTACGCACGAAATGAGCAACTGTTGTTACTTTCTATATATTTTTAATAGGATCACACGAGTGTTTTAAGGCCTAATTATGTACAGTTGCATACACTACTTTATCTACACACATATCATAAGTAGTAGGTAGTAAGTAACAGCAAAAAACCAACAATAAAATGACAACAGCAATGGCGGCAATTCAATCATCCGTCATGGCGAAGGGCTTTTAAAAAAATCATAGACAAACCAATGAAGTCCCTATACTCATATCACTCGAGATCAAATGTCGTGCGGTTTGTATTAATAAACGTACTGAATTGACGTTTCGTATCGATAACTGTTTTAATATCTATGGATACTAGAATAGAGACCCACTTGAGTTTTGACAGCTGTTCCAAATTTAAACTCATAACGATACAAAAATCTGTACTGTAATGACATTTATTATTTATTTATTTATTGTTATGACATTACAGTACAGATTTTACCTACTACCACAGACAAGAAAGATCTCATAGTAAAATCGGTTGTAGTAATGCTGGTCATTTCCTACCGTTTCTGAACGCATTTTAGAGCACTAATGATATAGTATTAATAGACGTTCGAATATGGTACGACCGAACCGACGGACATGTTCGGTGCGTTCGACGCGCTACACCACCGAACCGTGTCATGCGACACATGAACAGACGTTCGAATATGGTACTCTGGCACCGTGACCTTGGTCTGCTCCGACGATATTTCTATGGCAGATCTGTCCACACGTTCGAACTTGGTCCGGACCGAACCAAATCCGGAGGGCAAAACCTTCGGACAGAGCGAACCATAATAATAATAATGTCCGGCGGACCGCTGTACACACCATCGAATATTGTACGGAGCAGACCAAGGTCACGGTCCGGAGCGCACCATATTCGAACGTCTGTTAATGCTATTATGTGCGTAGATAAAATACTTTACGTCACACCTGGCCATAATGCGAGTTTTACTGAACGCTGCACGTACGGGAAAACTCGCATTGTGGCCAGGTGAAGACGTAAAATTTTGTACGCAACACGGGCGGTAATTCGTAAAGCCCCAGAGCGCATATTTATGGCCCTCACCTTCGGTTCGGGCCACAAACACCTGCGATCTCGGGCATTTACGAATTCACCGCCCTTGTTACGTAATGTACTATTACATTAATTTGACCTCCCTCTCGTCTAGCCGGCTCGATATACTCGATTTGCGCGGATTTTTAACCGACTTCAACAAAAGGATGAGGTTCTCAATTCGGTAGTATTTTTTTTTTTTTTTTTCTATGTTTGTTACCTCAGAACTCCGTCATTGATGAGCCGATTCGAAAATATTTTTTGGTTTGTATGTACCTATATGGTTCCAGGTGGGTCCCATTTAAAAAATCAGTTAGATGATGGGATCCATGAGGAATTGACGGGACTCCTCAATTTTATTAGGCAAGCGTGTAGTAATTTTGGTATTTTCTGTTATAACTCGTGTATTTACATCCAAAAATCATAAATTTGGTGGCGAGGAATTGATGATGAAGACCACAGATGACTTCTCGAATTCCTCAATTATGTACTAAAAAGTGCAAAATCACGTCACAGGTTCTGATAAGATTCCGTTGAAATAGGAACAAATGAAGTGCCATTGGTGATGATCTTGGGGAATCGACGGAAGTCCTCAAATATTATCGGCCCACATACAGCGATTCGTTTTTTTCTATAGTAATCTACGCATTTGCCATCGGAAATCAGTTCATGTGGTAAATTGTAAAAAAATGTGGAAATGTTCTCGTGGCTTGGCGGAGTACTAAATTGAAGTCGGTTAAAACTTTGTTTTTAAAGTAAATTCGCTCGAGGTAAATACATTATTTATTTACTTAAGTGTTATATATTATGACTATCTATATGTTTATACAATACTAAGTGACTTTTCCTGCCTATTGGTTTCCTATACCGTTACAAATAATAAAGTTGGGGTTCTAGCTATGGGGTCATCTTTATTTACTTAAACATGTTAGGGACTTAGGTGCTATACATATATAATCGTGCTTATATTTGGACGCGGTTTCGTAGCTCCGTCGTCCACGTTGACATCCTGTCGTTCACAGTTCCTTGATTGTCTCCTAGTAAGATGTTTTTGTCGCTCCCATTCAGACCACATCGTAAACGCCAAGAATATTACGGTTTCAGCCGATATAAAAATGTCAGACATCGAAATAATGGTTTTACCGCCGTTTAATTGCAAATAAACCGAGCCACATAGTGTTATTAGAGTATATGTGCCTACTAACCTATTTTTACTACTTTTTACAGGCGTTTATCTTCACTTTTAATTTAGTGATAATAGTTTTAGTCCACGGCTTCACTTGTGTGGACGTGAGCATTAAATTAGGCATATAAAAGTAAACTATTACAAGTTTTTAGTTTAATAAATCGACAAATCACATTGATATCTAATAAGTTTTTGCATAGCCAAGGTATAAAAATGGTATTATTGTAACGAGGGTGACTGATTGAATCCTGAGCGTAGTGAGAGGTATAATAATTTTGGTAACGCGTAAATCACTCTTTTTTGTCTCATTCCATGATATTAAAAACACGATAATTGCAAGGAGAATAGAAGGAGTAAGATAAGAAATTATAAGGGTATCTAGGCTAGGGATTGATTTGACTACGGAACCTTCAGAAAGAGCAAACCTTTACAAACTAAATGGATCTAAACTAAATCTATCGGTAGGTATTTATTTACTTACTGTTTACGGGGAGAAAACTGTGATAAGGCGCCTCGTTTAAAAAAGTGTGTATATTTTATGCAGACAAGGCTCTTTATTTTGATTTTGCGGCCAACAGAGTTTTTTTCAGAAAGGCTATTAATTTAGCTTACCTAAGTAGGTATTTATTTTAATGTCGTTGTTTATGCTGACTCTTCACTCTGTGCGTGGAATATAATAGTCCAAAGAATCCAAAGGCTGCTTATGTTTCAATTAGTTCTTGAAAACGATATTGCACCTTTCTTTACTATTCTTGCAGGCGGTTTTATATTATTAAAAAAATACGTAGGTATCTTTCGCGGGCTTTTTTTCCATGGTCTTAAACTTCTAATATGAAATAATTATTTAAGTAATCCATATTTATTAGTTAATGAATATTTAACAACTCTCAATGACAGTTTGAGACTCCCTAAACAAGCTAACTGAAATTAGATTTTGTCTGTGGCCTCGCTCTGGCCCACAGTTATTTATATGAATAATGAGTTTAAAGCTTTCTTTTCTGTGTGGTCTATGCCAAGCATGCAGGGAGCAAAATTAAATTTCGTCCACTTAGGCAAAAAAGATAGATTGAAAAACAATGAGGATCAGGACCAAACAGAAGTTTTGCTCCCAATAAATCGGCTAGAAAATACTTTTTTTCGGATAAAAGGAATGAAAAAACCCTAAACACGGCGTATCCTGTGTTATTGAGGAGTTCATATCATACGCAGATGACACGTTCCGTCTGCATCATCAGACCAGTTTCATAGTCCTTTATTTACAATATAAAATTGCATTACCTATTCCCGAACTAATAATAACTAATAATTCAGCCCTATTTTGAGTGAATGTAAAATGATTTGCATGAACGGACAACTTTTCATATTTACGTACAAAGGTTCCACGCATTAAAAGCTTGTAAAAAAGATACCTTTGCTGCAAGAAGAGTACCTAACAATAAAACATTTAGAAACACTAGATGATGATGAGGGATTAATGTTCGCTGTATTAAGACAGCCGGGTGGTGTCGGGTTAGAATTTCACCACCCCCTTTCTTCCCGTGGGTGTCGCAAAAGTCTACTAAGGGACCAGGGTTGAAGTGTATTGTGGGCAATGGGCTAGCAACCTATCACTGCAATATCACATTTAGTCGATCTTTTATACCCACATTTATGCTAAAAGTGGCGCTGGAACATACGTTTCATGTGCTCTGCCTACCCCTTTTGGAAATAAAGGTGTGAATGTATGTATGTATGTATGTAGGTATGTATGTATTAAGACGCCAAAAACATTATAAATATTAATGCGAATGCCTAATGACACGCCTCCACTCACAATTATAATCGGAAGGCAAGTGATGTTTTTTTTGTGTTGGGTACATTTAATTGTTTAAATGCGGATAATTGCATGTATGTTGCCACTGATTCGGAGACAATATTGGTTACCTAAGAATCATTTATTTTCAAAACTATATACAAGATGATAACTATAACATTTACTAAATTAAATTAAAGCTAAGTTAAATCTAAACAAGGCCCTCGAGGCATTGTACCGAGGATGCTGGCGGCATTTCCGCGCTGGATTGCAAATATTGCAATGCTGATGCGTTGCGCGAGAAAGCCGCCAGCTCTTCGGTCACCAGTTACGTCAGTTACGCAGAAAAACTCCCTCTACATTTCGGTGATTTTAAGCCTTCGTATGAGGCCCATAGAAAGCGACCGAAACGGGAAACTATCTAGAGCCGATGGCCGTCGGAGCGGAAGGGTTTTTGAGTGGCGACCACGTGCTGGGAGCGTTAGACGTGAGTATTACTACTTACTTATTCTGTGACGTGAGTGGACTGATAACCCGGTAAAAGTCATGAGAGAGAGAGAGAGAGAGAGGGAGGGATGCGGGTGGTGCAGAACCGGTCATTGTGGCGGTCTTTGGAGGAGGCCTGTGTCTAGGAACAGACGTCTTTTGGATTCTTGCATATTAAGCCCGAATAAAGGTTAATTATCATTTATTAGAAAATGATAATGAACCTTACTTCGGTCATGTCATTTGTGCTTATAGACAGGTACAAATGCAATGACAAAATGAAAATATATATTACGTTTAAAATTTTACATAATAATACCAAGGTTGGAACTTCCTATTAACTATACGAGTACGTATAGATGCGCCAGGAGGTCCCGCTCCTCTTTAACTACAAGTTGTTACATAAATAACAAATAGCTTTGATCTTCATAAGTACGTGTTTTTCGCAATTTCCGTTAATTGCAAGGGGGCATATGTTAGATCAAATAAAGTTAATTTCTCCAAGACAGTAGTATCTTAACTTTCAAGATATTCAATATTTTAGTTAAATCGGATTTGGAGATTTAACCAGTGTAAAGGCTCTTAACTGTGATGTAACAGCTTTTTAAACGTTGTAAGGTTCCTATAAGTACACTACAAGAAGGTTTACCAAGTGAGTTCGTTCGATATTAGGCAAAAACTGCCTCGGAGGTACATTTTTTTTTATTTACTTAATGTCTTCTTGAACCTTCTGGTCTTGAATCCTTGATCATTAAAACAATAACTGTTAATGCTACATTAAACATTTTTTTTTTTCAAGAAATTATTATGCTATATGCTGTAATATGCCGAAGTTAAAGGAAATTCCCGGGAACACCGTGTATACATATGTATAGACATTGTCGGGAGCACAACCGGGAATAACGCTATTAGGAGGATAATGGTTATGGATCTATATTTTGTAACCCCCGAGGGGTGTTATAAGTTTAACGTGTCGTCTGTGTATCTTTCTGTGGTATCGTAGCTCCCAAACGGATGACCCGATTTTCGTTTTTTTGTGTCATAACTAATTTTATCCTGAGTGTCCTTAACCATCATCATTCTCCTAGCGTTATTCCCGGTTGTGCCCCTAAAGGAGCCCAGGGTCCGCTTTGACACCTAATCCCAAGATTTGGCATAGGCACTAGTTTTACGAAAGCGACTGCCATCTGACCTTCCAACCCAGAGGGAGAACTAGACCTTATTGGGATTAGACCGGTTTCCTCACGATGTTTTCCTTCACCGAAAAGCTAACGGTATAAATATTCCGTACATAAGTTCCGAGAAACTCATTGGTACGAGCCGGGATTCGAACCCAGGACCGCCGCTTGACAGCCGCATGCCTGAACCACTAGAACCACATGAAAATCTGTTTAGCCGTTATAGAGATTTATTGGACTTTGAAATGAAATGTCGGGGGTTTCTCAACTTTTCTAAGTTGTACTTATTTTTACCTTGTCTACGCAGCATCTCTATTTATAATGATATGAAAATAATTTGTGCGTAGGTGTATACGTACGTTATATAATACGTTGCTTTCATTGTTGGTGGTTAAAGTAGGAAAAAGCCGACAACATCATTATCCGAAACCGTCTCCATATGTTCTTAAACTACATTATTTCGCTAACTACCTATTGTCATTTATTGATGTTACTTATTTATTTAGGTGTCAACAAAAACTCGCACCATTATAAACATTGTTCTTTAATACCTCGTTGTAGTCTTGGTTAAACGAAGTGCATTATATTATTTATCACACATTGTTACATCGGTTACGGCGTTTATTACGCAAAGGCGTAAAATCACGCAACATATAGTGCGAGCTATCAGGCGACTATGGCGTTTCCTTCCGTGGCCGGCCAGTGACGGCGAGGACATTTCCCGGAAATTGCTCCCAGCGCGCGTGAAATGGGGGAGTGGAAATTCCTAGTGTTGTTTACCCATTAAGCGCCAATTACGACATATACGGGTAAGGCCGTCAACATTTTTGGCGTTTTACCGACCCACATGCGTCAGTGCTACGGTCGCCTTCCGCTACATATTAATTTTACGCTGCTATGGATTACGCCGTAGCGCTACAAGCGTAGCACGGCCGTGGATGAGTTAATGAATTGACCAGTTTTAAGATAGAGCTACGGGCACAGCTGGTTAACACTTTCATCCCTAGGTAGCAGTGGTATTCGCAGTCAGCGTTTGCTACAACGTTGTATCTGCTATGCGTCTACAGCGCTACAATAATGTTGTATGAAATGTTATATGACGACCGGTTAGTAGTAGTGACGGTGCCTACGAAGCTGAAGGTCCCGGGTTCGAATCCCGGTCAGGGCAAATATTTATGTGATGAGCATGAATATTTGTTTCTGAATCATGGATATTTTCTATGTATTTAAGTATTATTATCTATTATATATATCGTCGTCTTGTACCCATAACACAAGCCTTACTGAGCTTACTATGGGACTAGGTCGCTTTGTGTAAGATTGTCCCCTTATGTTTAATTACGTACTTCAATCTACTAGAATAATGAACATATTTTGACAATAAAATACTTATTATAGAAACATTCCACTTACCCAATTGATAAGCTACATGAATTTTAGTTTGCGGTGTAGAAGGAAACACTATCAGGGGCGGCATTAGGTCGTTATCATTGAGTTATAGGCTGGTAATCCGTCAGTCACGCGCGGTTGTCTAAGTAGAGTCGAGGACGTTCACAGATGACACTACGTCACTTAGGTACTCGTATGTAATGAATATGTCCATACTTAATATTAGAAATGCGAAACTGTGTCTGTCTGTTACCTTTTCACGCTTAAACTGCTGAACCGATTTAGGTGAAACTTGGTATAGAGATAGTTTGAGTCCCGGGGAAGGACATAGGATAGTTTTTATCCCCGAAAACATCCTCTAAGGCGATGAAATGGGGGGTGAAAGTTTGCACGCGGACGGAGCCGCTGACAGAAGCTAATTCCTAATATTTCAAAACAGCTATAACTCATAGTGATTTGTCTAAATGATTTGCTTCATGTCGATATCTGGGTACAGTAAGGGTGAGGTCTCCTAGTAGGTATAGAGATATTAGAGATACCTGTATCTGTATTAAATGATATGTTTTTCTGATACTCAAATTGTTTTTATATCAGTAAATTTTAAACTGGTCACCGGGCTCAAGCTTGGCAATGTAAAGGTACCTACATACTGTTACACATGATTTTTAGTGGTACGAAAGTTCAGTTCATCATCATCATATCAGCAGAAAGACGTCCGCCTCTGGACATGCCTCCCCCAAAGAGTGCCAATGTGACCGGTCCAGCGGACTCCCACGATCTTTACCAGGTCATCAAGTCCACCTTGTGAGGGGCCTATCCGTTCTAGTTAGTTTCTAGCAAATAGTGTGTATTTGGAAAGTTATAAGTAAGTAGCATATATTAGCATAGTGTGTATTCGACTGTGGAACTCTCTCCGTCGTGATATAAGACAAGCAAAATCTATCGGCAAGTTCAAATCTCTTCTTAAAGAACATTATTTGTCTATCCTTTAACCCTGATTGCCTTTACTATTGTTATTTTTATGTATTATATATATTTATTTGTGATTTTTGTATATATGTATGATTGTGTATGTATGTTTATATATAGAGCTATTTATGTATGTGTATTTATAATAAATATTTTTATTTTTGGCTAAATATAATCTCTGCACCACCTTACTACATAATCTAGTTTTATCTCTTTCTCCAATACCCAAAGGTTGTCTGGAAGAGATCGCTCTTCAGCGATAAGACCGCCTGTTGTCTACCTCTACCTACATGTTATTGTATTCTTTCTCTTTATAACTGCTTTGTTTGTGTGAGGTGTGCAATAAACAGTATTTGTATTGTATTGTATTGTATTGTAGCATGCTAATAAAGAGCGTGTGTGAGTATCAGTACCCAGATAGACAGACAGAGAGTTGCTATGGCGCTTATAATATTAGTATAGGTACTTAAGTAGAGATAGGTGTCAGCCTGTAGGGCCGCGCAAACATAGGCAGTGCTTACGATTTGATAAACAGATTTTGATTAGGTAACTACTTAAAAAAAGATATATGATTGGCTGAAACCTAAAAGTTATTACGATATAGAAAACTTATTTCAAAATATTTTTCAAATATAAAACCTTAATATACCCTTCCACACTTCCAGACTCACACTTCCAGACTCTCACACACACACACACACATGTACACTACCAACTAAGGAAGAGCGGTGCCTCTTAGAACAGGTATTGTATACTTAAAAAGAGGCACCATCAAATTACAATTGTCAACCACTCTGTGACTGAATAAATGATTTATTATTATTATTATTTATTATTATTATTATTACTTAAAAACACTGTAACTTACAATAGGTTGCTATTGTGCCTTTGTAGGGATGATCTGAAGAGCTGGATAACACTTTTATGGTAAACTTTTAGCACACAGTATTAAAAAATCATAATGATAATAAATATTGGGAAACTGCAATAGAAACTGTGCCTTGTCTTATTTTGGTATAATTTTAAAATGATGAAGTTAGTGTTACAGTGTTCGAGATTTGGAACTAGTCTTTTGACACATCGCGACACCCATATAACGTAAATTGGCACTGCTTATCGAAATAATAAAAAGAGTTTCAATAGCTTCAGAGTTACAAAACAAAGTTCAATCTCCATGCACGCTCTTTTTAGCACTTATAAAATGATTGTAATATTTTTTTCAACACACCTGCTCGTAAAGTAGGTCTTATTACAGCGTATTTACACTGATAATGCAGAATATTACCCATGCCGTGCCTTTTACATTACATTATCGCACTAGTGCCTTTTCATTACATATCTTTTTAAATATTAGCAAGAAGTATTAATGTTTCGAAAACAGCTAAGTAGTTATTTGCGTAAATATAAAATTCAATTCAAAATGTGATAAATAATTAAAGAATTTCATGAAACTGCTTGTTAGCTTGTTGGTATTTATATTTTGACTGTGTATTTATACGTATAAAACCCAATTTCAAAATTTATAAATATGTGGCTGATTAGCTACTTTGCCGGTGCCCTTATCTCAGACTTGCGCGCGCATGCAGCGCTGAGCGCGCGAAAAAATAAAATTACGGCCGCCATCTTTTAAATGGGTTTCTTTCTGTTGTTAGTGTTGTTTTGTAAAATGTCGAATTTAGATAACGAAGAATTACTTATCGAGTGTACGCCGCCAGATATCATAGTTGAAGCGCAAAATGCGAGTGATAGTCTTTTGCCCTCAAAATCAAAAGATAAATACATGCAAGCCTACGCAAATTTCATTCAATGGAAAAATAGCAAAAATGCAAGCTCTTTCTCAGAGAACGTGTTCATGGCTTACTTTAGTGAACTGGCGAAGAGGTATAAACCTAGTTCGCTTTGGTGTATATATTCTATGTTGAAGAGTACCGTGCAGAATAAAAATGCAATTGACATCAAAGCGTACACCAATCTAACTGCATTCTTGAAAAGACGTTCAGACGGCTTTTACAGTCGAAAATCCAAGGTTTTAACACCTAATGAAGTGGAGAAGTTCATTAAAGAAGCACCGGATAATCAATATCTAGCGACAAAGGTCAGTTCCACTATTTAGTTTTGTATTCATTATTATAATATTTGTAGGCGGTATTGTGAGTGTTGATAATTGATATAATAGGAACTAAGTACGATTATTATAACTTAATTATGATTTTATTTATTTTCAGGTCGCATTAATATTCGGAATTACTGGTGCCTGTAGGCGTCAGGAATTAAACAACATTACGACAAAAGATATAGAGAATCACGGAGAGATGCTACTTGTCAAAATTCCGAACACTAAAAATAAAATTCCTCGGTCATTTACTATTCACGGACCGGAAAATATGAAACTTTACGTTCAACAAAAGGAAAATCTGACCGGTTCTTCCAAAATTTTCAAAATGGCAAATGCACGAGTCAGCCTATCGGAGTGAACAAATTTGGATCGATGCCTAGAGAAATTGCCAAGTTTTTAGGCTTACCACAGGCTGACGCTTACACCGGACACAGTTTTAGGCGGACTTCAGCTACATTGCTGGCTAATTCAGGAGCCTATATATTGACTTTAAAACGCCATGGGGGATGGCGATCTAATAATGTCGCCGAGTCATATATTGAGGACTCCATCCAAAATAAAGCCGACATAAATGCCAAAATAACACAAGCAATCCATTTGGAGCCACAATCCAAGAAGTTCTGCCCTGAACCGCGTCCTTCCACCTCATATGCCAATGATGATTTGGGATTTCATACGTTTGCTAATGATGAAACGCAATGTTCTTCTACCTCCTTTCAGAATGTTGCATTATCACCGACATTTACAGTTACCCAAGAACAAAGCAATGAAATAATTAATAATACAATTAAACATACAGTACAAATGCCTCATAAGGCGGTAGCATATCATTTCAATAATTGTACTTTTAATAACTGTTTCAATAATTAAAGTTTTTAAATAAATGTGAACTTTTATTTACTTTTCCTCGCAAGTGTGTTAAAAAACGTCGTATGAAACACGTGAGCATTGGTCATTACACTTCTCGTCTCCATTAAGCCTGAAAACCGACTCGGGTGTAATGACCAACATACCACACTAGTATCATAATGTACTATTACGGCTTATTTGTATGGAAATTAGCATTGAAAACTCGGTATGCAAACCATTACGTCCTACGACTTTTTCTTTTTAAATTTAGTGATACACTGCTTTAATCGATTGGAGTCTGTCAATTTAGAAATAAATCGATATGAATCAAATAATTGTGAATAGGAAAATAACCATGTATTATTTAATTACTGTCACGATAATACGAAATAAAATCACATCGATCGAAACCGACATATTTGATTGTGCAAAATGTTGCGTTTGAAAATATGGCATTGATTTCTGCACGGCGCGCGAGCTCTCTCAATTTTTCTCGCACTATCAGTCTCTCTCTTTACCAACAGGACACTTGTGTTAGCAGACGACAGTGTATAGGCCCTCTATTTGATTTCCTAAAAATAATTATTACACAGTAATCAATCGATTCCTTTTATTAGCCATCATCAATCGTAATCGGTTATTATGACAATCGATTTACTCTAGCCACATCACTCTTTACATCATATTGGAACTGTCATAAGACCAGTCCCAAATCTCGTACACTGTAATGTTATAGTTATCATCTTGTATATACCTACTTTTAAATAATATATACCTACGAGTATATACGTTATTAAAAAAAAAAAAAATGATGAATACAGGAGAAGTGTCTTGATCAGAAATCTGGATCTAACTGTCCACGTAGTGATTAAGTACTCTGTGGAACTATCCTGTCAGAAAAAGCTGCACAATGGCCGTGGAATTGGAATAAGGATTTGAAATTCTAAAATTTGAATACTCTTATCCAAAAAATTACCAGTAGGTTGGTGTGTAACGTTCCGTCACACGCATCGTTACAATAGACACCAATGCAGCGTGGAGGCACTCTCATTAGTGAGGCCGAGGGTTTGCCCAGCAGTGGGACGTTTATAGGTTGATGTTGATTTGATGATGATAGACTACCGCATAATGTATTGGTTTAAACTTTCACGATTCTCACGCGATGAAGTCTCGTTCAGTAAAAATACCGCATAATGCTATACCTAGATAATATCTAATTGCATATATTGTCTGTCATAATATACAGGTCGCTCTATTTCACGGCGACAAAATAAGTGTAGTGGAGCCAAAAGGGCATAAAAATCCATTAAAAAAAACATATACTTAAACCTACAAATATCGAATGCATAAGCGGACAAGCCACATAGCTCTTAATTTCCATACTTGTAAATAACATCACACACCTACTCCTGCATTTCATCATACCGTAGACCTTTCATCATAGTTAGTTAGCTTTGAATAAATTAATTGACCATTGACCTGCCCTTCTCATTTCTTAAGTTCTATTACGTTTAAGACATAAAAAATGATAAGTTATATTTTAAGATCTGTATCTTTCTCTGGGTGCCCTGAAAACCAGCAGCGCCTTTAGCATGTATTGCTGGTGGCATATGTTGAGTTGCATTCATTTTGGTGCATTTGAATTGTAAAAACACATGTCATGTTGTCACACCAAATAAATTCGACGATTGACCTCTTTCTCGAAGTATGATAATATATAATATACATTTGAATAAATAATATACATATATTGTCAAATACAGAAAGTGGAAATAGTATCTCCAATTACGGATTGTCATTTAACAACTAGTGGATAATTAATTCTAAATAAAAATAAACAATGTCAATTTACGTATTAAAATCATAGTAAAAATACAATATAAATACCGTTAAAATATACATACACAATTAATAAGTGATTATGTAGGCACCTATTTCACTTTAAATACTTTCGTGTACAATATTATACACGAAGACTCGCAGAAAAAGTATTTCAATTGTTATAACTCGGCGAAATACATATTTCATTGATCCCCGTATCGATCCGACCCATTGAGGACCCATCCAGACCGATCCGACGATTTTGTCGGGACATGTAAACATCGCCGGCCACGGCCAACGGCCTCCGCACACTCGGAGTCCTGTCCGAAAACAATCCGCGCCCGAGAAACAAGAAAATCGCTTGCGTATGGGGGGCTGCGCCCCGGGTTTTTGACAGTTTCCAGTGTCACTGATGTCATTCTTTGTTGTGTTTTCTAATTTGTTTATAATCAGTTAAGTGTGATTAATATTTAGTGCATTGTGTATTTATATTTTACGTCCTTGCCTACGCTCTTCTCAGCGGCTAAACAATAATGTAAAGGACTGTACATGCTCTACTTTGTTGCGGTATTTTTATACAACATTTTTATATTTGCAACTGTAAGTTTTTCTTGTTTAGTTTTAATCATACTCTTCAACATAATAGGATCCACTTCAAACCAAGTAAATATGGCTCCTCCCCTGTCTCTGCCTCTGGATAGCTCCGTGCAATGCCCCTATTGCCCCCAGATTCGTTATTTTAAAAAGAGGGGACTGAACATCCATATAAGTCGTGTTCATGCTAACCATACGCAGCCACCTGCTCCAACACCTTTAAACACCACACAAACAACCCAAATATGGCAAGATCATATTCCTCTAGCTCGAGCAGCGCTCCTTGGGACTTCGGACATTTCTTCCCAAACGCAACATGCGAACGTTAGTCTAAACGACTTACCAACTTTAAAGTCTAGCATTCGAGTTTTGACCCATATTCCCAAGGGTGCCAGATGTTTAGCTGCCGGTAAGCTATGCACGGTTATTGAGGATTGTTTGCTTTCGAACAGTGTTGAAAATTGGTTTACTTTACTCTCTTTCTCTTTTTCAGCCTTGAGGGTACCAGATAAGACTGAAAAGAAATCGTTGACGACTAAAGTTAAAAATAATATCAATGACTCTAATTTGTACTTCGCTATTTTACAGTCCCCAATAAAACAAACTTCGATATATCGTTCCATCGAAGCCAAAGTACACGACGGAGACTTAAGAGGAGCGGTTCGTTTGCTCCTTTCCGACGCTACTCTCGCTCCTGTGAATGAAACTACACTACATGCTTTGAAAGACAAACACCCCAGCCCATCGAGGTCAATAATCTTACCACCTGAACCGAGTTTAACAAGCCCTTTCCTTTCTGTTACAACTTCGGACGTAGCCAACGCAATTGCGTCTTTCTACAATGGGTCTGCATCCGGTCTAGATGGTCTGCGACCGCAGCATCTCAAAGAGTTGACTTCACCCTCCGCAGGAAATAATGGTCCCCGATTGTTAGAATCACTCACAAAATTATGCAATTTTTTACTGAGAGGTATGCTAAACTTGGAGGTGAGACCGTTCCTATATGGTGCTTCGTTATGTGCCTTATCTAAAAAAGATGGTGGTATTAGACCAATTGCGGTGGGCAGCTTTTTTCGTCGTCTTACGGCTAAGCTCTGTTGCCAATCTGTTAGAGAAGCTATGTCTGACTATCTGCAACCAATTCAAATGGGCTTCGGTACCAGACTTGGTTGTGAGGCGGCAATACATGCCACCCGGTCTTTTGCTTTACATCGCAGATCATCCAATACCATAATCGTTAAAATCGATATCAAAAACGCTTTCAATAGCCTAGAAAGGGACACTATTCTCAACGAAACCTTAGAGCAAACTCCTTCTCTTTACCCTTTCATTTACCAATGTTACGCCTCCTCAAGTAATCTTTTCTTCTCAGGCAGTTTAATACAGTCGCAAGTTGGTGCCCAGCAGGGCGACCCATTAGGGCCCTTGATGTTTTGTCTCGGCATCCAAAAGATTATTTCTGGATTAAAGGCGCCCCTTAACGTGTGGTATCTGGATGATGGCACTATAGGAGGAAGTCCAGAAGTGGTCTTAAACGACTTGAAAACATTGATACCTGCCTTGAAGAAAATTGGTCTTGAAATAAACCCGTCTAAGTGCGAGTTTTATACTTGCAGTTTTTTAGACACCAACTCTCTCGCAGAAATAGAGTCACTTTTACCTGGCATTAGACAAATACACGAACATTCTTTCAATTTACTGGGTGCTCCAATTTTCACCGAGGGTGTTAGTTCGGCCCTTCAAGCCAAAAGACAAGCACTTTCGGCGGCACAGGAACATTTGACACAATTGTCGGGACATGTTTCCCTTATCTTGCTGCGAAACTGCTTTGCTCTGCCTCGCATGGTGTATATGTTACGGACGTCTCCAACTTGGCTTTATGACACGGATTTGAAATCGTTCCATGACACTATTAAATCTTGTTTAGAGTCAATACTCAATGTGAGTTTAGACGACAAACAATGGTGTCAGGCGGCTCTGCCAGTTCGGTACGGTGGCTTGGGCGTGCGTCGGGTCCAGGACATAGGTCTGGTAGCCTTTTTAGCGTCGGCACATGGTTCGTCGGATCTTGTTGCTCGAATATTATCATTTGATGGCAGCAGCATTCGAGTTCCATTCGTAACCGAGGCCCTGGCTAGGTGGGCGACACTATGTCCGTCCAATGATCATCCGGATAGCTTAACGGTCCAAAGAGGATGGGACGATATTCTATGTCAGCAAACGTTTTCTCATTTGTTGAGTGATGCCTCGGGGACTGACCTAGCACGTCTCAAGGCTCTCACAAAGCCCGAATCCGGTGCGTGGCTGCATGCCTTGCCTTCCCCTCAACTCGGCACTTTGCTCGACAACGACTCCCTGAGGATAGCAGTTGCTTTAAGGCTGGGGAGCAAGGTATGCGAAGCGCACCGATGCGTTTGTGGGACAATGGTGGAGGAGAATGGCCACCACGGGCTAAGCTGCAAAAGATGTGCGGGTCGGTTCCCTAGACACCATTCTATCAATGAGATCGTGCGTCGGGCTATGGTGTCCGCCAACGTACCGTGCATCCTGGAGCCCCCGGGTCTGTCTCGGACTGACGGAAAAAGACCGGACGGGTTGACGTTGGTTCCCTGGCAGAGAGGGCGGTGCCTCCTATGGGATGCAACTTGTGTTAGCACTTTTGCAGCGTCCCATCTAAAGCACACAATTAAGTCAGCTGGTTCGGCGGCCGAAAATGCCGCCAAGCTCAAACACGCAAAGTACTCTGCCTTGGAACCGACTTATGATTTCGTTCCGGTTGCTGTGGAGACAGCTGGGCCCTGGGGCAGTGAGGCTCTCGGGCTGTGCAAGGAGTTAGGCAGACGATTAAGGGACAGGGGCCTTGACCCCCGCTCCGGGTCATGGCTCGTCCAACAGGTCTCCATTGCTGTTCAGCGAGGCAATGCCGCTAGCATTTTGGGGACCTTTGGTTCGGGCTTGACGCAGAGCGGGATGTACTCGTAGTATTACTTTTATTTATTTTTACGTATTTTAATTTTATCATTCTTTACACCATTGTATTCCGACTTGATTTGTAATTCATATTATGATAATGTCCATATTGTTATTTTAAACTAATTAAAGATACTTTTATATACATATATATTTAAGTGCAATATTTTAAAACTAAATATATTTAATTTCTTTCTTTCTTCGGACTTGCTACTTGCGTCATTTAATCCCTATGAAGTATTTTCTGGGACATATCGCGTGCTAATTGTTTCCCATTTTTGTTGGCGTTGTCACGTTAAATGATTAATGATAATGATACTGAAGGATTGCCGTTCGGTTCTAGCTGGACCCCTCTGTCATTTATTTAACGTGTCCTTAAGATTGGCAACATTTCCGGATCAATGGAAATTGTCGCGTGTAGTGCCTGTACCAAAGGGTAGTGGGAGACCGAAACCCCATCATTATAGGCCAATGGCTGTTTTGTGTGCACCCGCCAAAGTGTTCAAATCCGCCATACACCGATCACTACAGGAGCAGGTCGATTGCCAGTTATCTGACGCTCAGCATGGTTTCCGGGCAGGACGTAGTACAACGGGGAACCTGCTATGCCTTATGTCCCAGGTGTCACCTGCAGTGGACGCAGGCGGCCAGGTGGATGTCACTTACTTCGATTTTAAAAAAGCGTTTGACATGGTAGATAATGACATCTTACTGAAGAAGCTGGCCGACGCGGGGTGTACACCGCATACGCTGGCATTTTTTGCCAGCTATATGCGAGGTAGGCGGCAGTACGTGGACTGCGGTAGTTACAAGACGAAGCCCTACTATACTCGATCTGGGGTCAGTCAAGGCAGTAATTTGGGTCCTTTGACGTTTTTGCTGATGATTAATGATCTCCCTGATGTGGTTAGAAACTCGGAATGTTTGTTGTTTGCCGACGAACTAAAGCTGGTGCGGGTAATTGAAGAGGTATCGGACTGTCTTGCATTGCAGCGTGATATTGATCGGGTCGTACAATGGAGTATAGGCAATAGGCTTCACTTTAATGTGTCCAAATGCTCCTCGCTATCCTTTAGCCGATCTCGCAATCCGATACGCGGTAGAAGGGACACCGATTGAGCGTGTCACGGAGGTGCGCGATTTGGCGTGCATTTCACAGCTGACCTTTCGTTCAGAGATCACATTGTTAAGACTTGTAAAATAGCATACAGAAACTTAGGGTTTGTCTTGCGTCAGGCACATGGATTTTCCAACATAAGCGCTATCCGTGTAATATATGAAGCTCTCGTAAAAAGCCACTAGGAGGTCAACTCTAGTGTCTGGAGCCCGCACGAAGCTAAGTACCAATTTATGTTGGAAAGGATACAAAATAAATTTGCAAGGTTTTTATATTTAAAATGTTATGGTGTGTACCCATTTTACCCATTAATGTACCCTACGTTATTCGTGTTGGGGATGGTAGGGTACAATCAGTTAGAGGTTAGGAGGGAGTTGACTCTGGTGTCCTACATGTTCAAACTTTTACGCGGTAAGGTTAGTAACTCTGGGGTACTGGCTACAGTGGGCCTGAACGCGCCCGTGCGGTACGTGTGGCGCCGGCGCCGGCCGCCGCTGCTGGCCGTGCCGCGCGCGCGCACCGGCCTGCTGCGCGCGGCGCCCTGGACAAGGGCTCTGCACACGCTCAATCAAGTTGCAACGCGGGTTGATGTATTCCACTGCTCTCTGAATGAATTCATTAAAGTTACTTTGTATGTGTTATGTTATTTCAAAACTTAGAATGATGTAGTATATACCCTATTTATTGTATCAATAATTTGCTACGCTATCGCATTGGGAGACTGTAATGATAGAAGTATTGTTATAATAAATAAATAAAAACTAGTACATTTAAAATAGATCTCTATTCTAGTATATTTATACTTAATTGTACCCTTTGTGTTGACAATAACGTAATTCTTGAGGATTTCCTGATTTCTCGTAGATTTTCACAGTACATACTCGTAATATACCTACCTACAGCATTCGCATATACCTTAAAGTGTTAACTAATATCTTGTTATTGTCAGGTCAGGATAGTAATGATATGAGTTGTAATGTGTAGCATTTCTTGGGGACTTTCCGAATTTCCTGGGTTTTTACGGTACATTATATACAGCAGTCGCATATATCTATCTAATATCTCGTTATTGTCAGGACAGGATAGTAATTCACTTTACTGGTTTCCTACGGGACAGGCGTTGCCTAGTATAGGAACCAGGCAAACCTCTGTGAATGGCACATACCAAATCTTAAAGATTCCGTATGATTTACAAAAATATCTTTATATAAACCTGTTTCAGAATTTGGATAAGTAATTTTTTTTTTGCAAATAATATCCGGTTCGAAGGGCCATATTATGTACAGGCAGCCACTGACCTACTTACATGCTCATAGCGGGGCCGGTATCCTATTCAGCGACATTTGACAGAAGGGCACGTGTGTATAATGGAAAGATAGCTAACTTGACTTGACGACCGCCGTAGCCTAGTTGGTAGTGACCCTGCCTATGAAGCCGGGGGTGCCGGGTTCGAATCCCGGTATATTTATTTGTGTGATGAGCATGAATATTTGTTCTTGAGTCATGGATGTGTTCTATGTATTTAAGTAATTTATTTATCTATATAAGTATGTTTATCGTCGTCTAGTACCCATAATACAAACTTTAGTTTAGCTTTAGTTTGGGACTAGGTCGATTTGTGTAAGATTATCCCATATATTTATTTATTTATTTATTAGTTAGGTATAACTGTCAATCAGTTTTTGAAAGTCAGTGACATGAAAGTGGGAAAATATCTCCTGCTAAATATCGTGGATGGAATTCCGGTTCCGGCCTCCATTAGATATTCAAATGTGACAATTGTTATCTGACAATGCTAATTCTCAACAACAATGGACCCAACTACATCATAACAAGCATTAGTTTCATTAGCAATAACATAGTAATACATTATAATACGTAAAAAAGTGTCTTTGTCCTATGAATAATATTAACTATACCGACGAACGTGCATATTTTTACGTATTTAAATGAGTAATTATTTATTTGTATACTTACATTAATTAACATAGAAATTTACGTAGCGCACCTGTCTAAAAAATTGTTTATTTATGGACCGACGCATATAAATTGACGTATCATAGAATATACATTAAAAATTATTAAAAGTGGAAAAACATGCTTACTCAATAAAATCAAAAACAGCACGGTAAACATCTGTAGTCTCCTTGCGGCACACATTTTCATCAGATAATCCTCAAATTACGATAAATGTCAATTATTTATCATTGTCACTAAACAACACAACTATCTTTCTTAATCTAAATACCATTTTAAACACATTTAAAAAACAAAAACATTTTAATTCCACTGATTATTTTTATTTCACCGAAAATATTATACGTAAACTACTGACAGTTGACATCGCACCGTTGAAAGAGGGACGCGTGTGCTCTCGGTGGATCAACAAGACAGACTGCCGAAGGAACGCTGAATCCAATGAAAGCTGAAGGAAAAATTACACCCAATACGGAACAATATTTCTTCGCTCCTATCAATATCTCCTATTTGAAAATCGGCGGTCGAAATAAATGGCCATCAATAAACTGATTGATTGTTTTCATTTTTATTACAATAGTTTTTCCGCCAATTTTCCAAGTGGCCAGTGCGAAACTTTAAAAGAGGTCGGGTCGAGACGTGCTATCCTTTCGTGATTTAAGACAATGGGAATAGAATTATAAAGTTAATCAGATTAATAGATCTTATCTGCAAAGTACATGTGTTTACCAAAGGAAGAGATTAAAATATTGTCTAGTTCGATAAAATAAAATGCCAGTGAGGTTAGCAACCTTGCTTTGTGTGAATTCATAATTATTTAGTTACATTGTTTCTACGTATTAAATCGGCGTCTTTCATTAATTTGTGTTATTCGAACGAGGGAGCGAAGCGAGCGAAGTTCTATGTTTAGTATTAAAGAATTCCTTTGTCGTCTGACTTTTTTTTAAAGACTGGCTCGCGTTCTAAGTTCTACAACTCCCAGAGCCACTAGCATAAATATAAACAAGTGAAATAAATGAATTTTATTCTGCCAGTAGGCCGTATCATGGCACTTTTACAAGTCAAAATTCTACCAGCATTTCTGAAAAAGAACAGTGGTCACTGTTAAAAAGGAACGTCGGAATAAACTCAACAGTCAGTATTTTTTGCCAACAATGATAGTTCTGAACCTACTTAAAGTAAGTCAAATTGAATATGAATACAAAGAATAAAAAATCATCATAAGGCGTTGTTCTACAAGAACACATGTCCGAAAGCTATATGAATGATTACATTTGGGCTCTGGTTTGGGCCATGCATTTCTGTCAGTTAGATAGTCCTCAACCCTGTAAACTTTGACATTAATGTTTTTTTTCAAGTAATTTTTAAGAGCTGGAAAGGGTAGAGTTAAAATTTCAGTAGGTAATTTTGTAATTTATTATAAAAATTGATACTTTCACCCGAAAAAGACTTATATACTTTACGAACACGAAACTTTTTGGTTTCTATTTTATTTTTACTTCGTGTGTAATAAAATTAGTTATTAGTTTTATTTAGTACAACATTCCTAACTTATCTAGGTACATACGTTCAATTTACACGTATTTTACTTTAATTTATCGAGATAATTTTTGGTATACAGCGTGACCTCTATTAGAGAATTATGTCAAAAGTAACGATAGCTGTGCTGTGCACCGTTTTATTGAATAACTGCTCGTACAGTTATGTACTCTATAATAATAATTGCTTTATACTCTATAATGAACTGCCCTATAATTTACCGCGCACATCGCGGCATCAAAGACTCTTTTTTGTGTAATAAATATCATCACACTTAATTTATTGAGGCAGGGAGTTCTGCTTACGGCCCAAATGAATTCATTTGCCAAAGTAATTCATTGCTTCATGAATAGTTACTGTATCAAAACATTAAGCTGTTAGGTACGAGTATTTATTGAGGGTATTCATTTGTGGACCCCTCATTAGTTTTTTTACCATTAACATCGCTGTAATCTATACTGTACTCACGATGAATTTAAAACATAAGAGCATGTCGGTCGCTGGAATTGAACCCGGGTTCGTCGACTCTAAGGCCGCTGTCAGTACCGCTGGGCTACTGTTCTCCTACGACAACACGGTGAATTTTGAAATAGGTACCATATCGACGTGTCACTATGACAACCAAACATTGACTGCGTTGTCGTAAAAGTATCATAGTTCCATGTAATCTTTCACCCCCATTTCACCCCCTTACAGAATGATTTCTGGGATAAAATATACTTTGTACTTCCCGCGACTTATCACTACTTATAGGTACCAAATTTCATCCAACTCGGTTCAGCAGTTTAAGCATGAAGAGTCAACACACAGACAGATACACTTTCGCATTTATAATATGATTCATATTAGTATTTACGGGGATTATAAGGAGGAAAAGTTGGTGAGATTGTAATGAGTAATCTCCGGAAACGCTTATACCTACTATTTCAAAAAATGTTTCATCTGCGTGCAGAATGGACTTTTTGGATAGTTATAGTCTATATTTTATCCCGCGGGTTTGTCTGCGTTCCTTGCAATACGGATCACGGTAGTAGCTTGCTCCATATAAATCTGTCAATAGACTTCCAATACAACGGTAATTTTTTAAAGCTAGTTTTATCTACGTATGTTTATTGTCGTCTAGTACCCATAGTACAAGCTTTGCTTAGGTTGGGACTTGGTCGATTTGTGTAAGATTGTGCCCTAATATTTATTTATTTACTTCCTCTAATTTCCAGACGATTGGTATGGACCTCTCAATTATAAACATTCTTCGCATAATTTATGACGTAGAGTTGCGGAAACCTCTTGCCCGCGAATACCTATAAACTACATATTCTTGAAATGATACCTATTGTGCGATATCTACCAATTATGTTACTGAACAAGTAAGGTTTCTGAATTTTCTATCTTTCTTAAAGAGCTGCCCGGCAGCGCGGTTCATTCTTTGCAAATTTTATTATTCACATTCCATTTCCTCTTTTTAAACACGTACTTTAGCACCTCCAGATGCGTGTTTACGAGCTCAAAATATATTTTAATACTCACGATTATAATGTACACATAACAAAATGGACGTATACTTAGCTTGGTTTACAGAGGAGCTTGTTTAGATATTAATAAATTATTCGTATTGGAGAATATAGCAAATAATGATTGATGTATTCAGTATGCTCTATAAACTAGGAATATATTAAACGAGTCCGCTGGATGCGGGTGGCGCAGGACCGGACACTGTGGCACTCTTTGGGCTCTCTCTTCCGTCCATTAGTGGCCGTCCTTCGGACCATATGATCATGACGATATTTAACGCTAACCTTAACGCTCAGGTACCTTTTGTGGTCTATACATATATGCTACTATAGCTAATGCAATGCAAACATCAGCATTGCAAACATCATTTTATCATCGCTTTTGAGTGGAAGGGGGACGGAAGGCGAATTCGTGGACGTCCTGTCGAACATGGCGGCAAACAGTCGAGAGTGAGGCCATTGACGTTGCTCAGGACGGGAAGGCATGGCGCGAGCGTTATATGAAGGTCTCACCTCTAGGGTTCACTAGGACACACAGATACTTAATATCTGTGCTAGGACAACAACGACGATACGCTACGAGAGATACCTAACACACACGTAGCACACTCTTTTTAGGACTTTTAGGGGGCATATGCAACTGTAAGTGGGTAAGGCCGTTATTTCTTGTTCCTGATTAAGCAGTTAATAAAGTCCAATTTTTAATCAAAGTCCAGTGTGTTACGCCAATTAGCCATACATTTATATGGCTAATTGGCGTAACACACTGTGAGTGATCAAAAAGTGGACATTTTAAACTGCTTAATCAGGTACAAGAAATAACGGCCTTTACCAATTGTACTGTCCTAGGGTCCCCCATTTTCGAAGACTCTTTTCAAGATTATATACAAATTCAATTTCCAAATTCCAAATCGGTGCCAACCGTCTTCTCAAAATGAGCCCCCATTACGCTTTAACCTTGCTAAAATTCTGCTTTTTCGTACCCAAACTGAAGTATACATGTACTTCGCTGTAGCCCATTCTAAAAATTTTAATGTATATTTGCACCACTGGACGACCTCATAAAATCAAATTTTGAATGCGTTTTGAATATACAGCTCAGCGACCAGTCTTGGACCCAAGCATGCTCCCCATTAAACATGGTGAGCTAGAGATAAGAAAAATGTCTAGTGTTTCTCTGCCAGCATTCCTGCCTTCCGTCCACAGTTCAGCTAGTCTCATAGGCAAAATCCTATGGTGTCTCTTCTCAAACTATGAGACTGCTGGCTTGGTAGAGGCCAAAAACGTCTGGTCATCCGCTTGCCCGGGAAAGGATTTCCCGGACCATCCTCGTAGCCAAAGGAGCTTGGAACGACGTATGATGAATAGGAAGTATGATAATTTATCTGCTTTCGTAAGGTAAAACACCTAGAACATGAACGCTTTCGTAAGCGATATGGTTTTAAAATTGCAGCCAATATTCCTACTTAGGTGCGTATTACGTAAGTTATACCTAAGTCGTTTATCTTTTACTGATTTAGAGTTCATCAAATAAACATTCATACAATTATCTCCATAACGTATTTCACGTCATAAATCTTAATGGCGAATAGCTTTTATATAAAACAAACATGTTTGTAAACGTATAACTATGTTCTGGCAGCACGCCATAAGTTTAAAAGCGTCTTTCAGTGAGATTTATAGATCTTTTTATCGATCGAATAGCAATTTATCAGCTCGAGTTACGTAGAATACATGAGACTAGCTATATTCCACGGTTTTTCTGAAATACTTTAGATGCTGCAATAAATTGAACACTTTGTAACTATTTATGTGTAAGTAGGTAGACTAGAACACTTTCGCCTTACAGTGGGTCGCGGGTTCTAGACGAATGGATGGAGTATATTTACGGTTGATTTTTCGTTACGAGTATGTCGCGGCGTCGACACGACACTGCGTGTGGGATCACGCAGTGTCGACGCAACGAATACCGAAATCAATATACGTCGAATTTGCAGCCGTTCATTAGGCTATGGTGACCGTTATAAGGCGGGCTTGTAATCAGTCTGCCACCATGCCTAAATGTGTGTCATTACCTATCTAGGTAGGTAACTGGGTCTAAAACCCGCAGTTAGACGTAATTACTTGCTCCAATAAATCCTCGTACTGTCCATAATGGGTAAAATCAAAAATAAAAGCTACCTTTAGCATAAATCTAATTCATTATCATGCTCAGAATTTGCAAGCCATGTTATTTTAGTTATTAGTTTGCGTATTTCACCATATGATTTTAGAACTTGAACGGACAAAGTGTTTTCGTTAGTCTAGGATATCATTACCTAAGATTTTCTCAAACATAACAATACCAACTACCTAATGTTATTCCATTTCGAAATGGTTTTCCTTGAAATCGACGAATAACTCACGAAGACTCTAATACTAAATGGAATAGGCAATAGTATAAAGTTACTATTTAATAAAACCGATATAACGTCTATTTCCATAACCTCAAAACACTACTTTACGCAGCTATCAGCGTTGCTAATCAGCTGTTTTGTTTAGAAAGGTCACTAAACACTGCCGTTTTTAACCACGTCTATTTTTAACACTTACTGGCCGGTTGCCAGAGCTCAGGTAGTAAAATGTGGAATTTATCGCATTTAGTAAGTATCAAATTTGACCACTTTGTCTGAACTCTGATGTTAATTTGACGATCATGTCATGATAAAATAGTGCGGCTCGACTTTTTATCCGATCCATCTTGAGCGAAGGAACGCGGGCTAAAGTAACCCATTCAGCGCGGTATCCTATCGCAATCACTAAATTTCATTTCCCAACGTTTGTCCGAAAGTTAATTTCGGCAATAAGCCAATTTTTTCGAAGCCCCAAATTTCTTGTCACTCCAGAACACTGTTGAAAAATGAGAGCCCAACTATTTACCTTTGTAGGAGCTGACTTGAGTCCAGTTTCCTGGGACTCTTATGCTGCTACGGACTACGGCGTAGCGCTACGCGTGTAGCATTAGCAGTGAATCAGCTAACCATGGCAATTTTATTTAATCGTATGGCGTATATACATAAACCTTTCATGCAATAATCTCTTTACTAAAACCTTTATTTTGCCTATAGGCTTATGTTACTCTACGCCACCCAGGGGACACGTGCAGGGCTGTGGTAGGTAAATCCTGCGGACGCGAGTAACAATAGTCCCCCAGCATAGTATGGCAACTTTATTCTTGATATAATCATCATCATCATCTTATCAGCCGAAAGACGTCTACTGCTGGAGATAGGCTTCCCCCAAAGAGTGCCACAATGACCGGTCCTGCGCCAGGTACACATTCAGCGGACTCTCGCGACCTTGCCCAGGTATTGTTCTGTATTGATTAATGAAAGAAGAGTGTCCCTGTTCAACACGCCCTGATGTAATATGACAGTTTTATTGCGATAATCTTACACATGAAAGCGTAGCAAAACTCACCGTTAGTCTATGTTAGAAAAATATTTACATACAGGTGTAAAGGCGGAGGAAACGGGACTACCGTGACTAGAAATTCTTGTTTTTAACAGACTTCAAAAAAAAAGAGGAGGTTCCCAATTCGGCTGTATTTTTATTATTATGTATGTCTTTCCCGTTCACGGGACAATGATGTCCCGGACCTTTGGGAGGCGTGCGTGGAGCTAGGTACCTACAAAGTACCAACTGAGCCAACACGTAGAGGCCCTTTTGACAATTTAATGAAATGCAAGGAGTACACCGAGCGGATGCTGTCCCTGCCTGTGTCATGGGACGCACACAGAGACAGCACCCGTTGGGGTGTATAGGGACTATTGATGGTTGATGGAATCTAAATAAAACGGGTTATTGGGTTGAAATGATGGACTAGTGGCTGGGCTATTGGGTGAAACATCGGACGCTTGCCTAATAAAACTGTTTCAATCTTTATCTCTGGCAGACGGTGACTCGCTAAATGCTAGATGAGCCCCTATTAATAGCGACATTAAAAAATGGCCTAAGGGCAACACCGGTCAGAGAGCTGGGGGAGAGAGGTGGCACTGGACTTTAAAAATATAGCCAACTCGCCACTTAGGTGTCCACATCTACCCTCGAGCAACAGCTCTTGCGACTCCACTCTGGACGGCCATCCATCTATTAAATTATTGTATGTTCTTTCCATATCTCGGGACCATGGGGTCCCGGAATTTTGGAAGGCATGCGTGGGGCCGAAGCTAACAGCGCAGAGGCCCTTTAAAACAAAAATAATCTAAAGCGGATAGGGATACACATGGAGGATACCATTTCCGAGCGCACAACATGATACACCCGGTGATGGTCCCCGCCAGGTGCAAAGACTATTGCAGTGCAACACTGTGCTGCGATGGAAACTAAGGTCATGGGTTATTGGGTTGAATGGTGGGTGGTCTGGAAAATAGGTTATGGGAGGAGACTAGCGGACACCTGCCGTGACAATAAGTCTCAAAATTGTGAAAAGGCAGGCGGTGACTTGCCAACTCGTTAAGTGGGCCCCACAAACAGTCGCACGCACAGTGCGACAATGGAGCAACACGTCTGAGCGGCTGTGAGGTTGTCGAGAGGTGAGTCTGCGGTGCGCCAGATCCCGGTAATCCGTTCAAGGGCCACCAGCGTTATGACATTTTACACTTCCAACCTGGAGCATAGGTTCCGCTCTTGCGACTCCACTCTGGCCGGCCGGTTAAGGCAAGCACAGAGGCGAGGGCCAGATCTCTCGGGCCCTCTGGAGGTTAGGGGTCCGCGGTGTCGCCACTCACCGTCAGCTCGCCACAAGCTGCCCCGCGGGTTTATTATTATTATTATTATTTTCAATGTTTGTTACCTCAGAACTCCGTCATTGATAAGCCGATTCGAAAATTTTTTTTTTTGTTCGTATGTATATACTTCCAGGTGGGTCTCATTTTTTTCAAAAATCAGTTAGATGATGGGATCCATGAGGAATTGAGGGGACTCCGCAATTTTATTAGGCACGCGTGTAGTGATTTTGGTATTTTCTGTTATCTCTCGTGTATTAACATCCAGAATCATAAATTTGGTGGCGAAGAATTGATGATGAAGACCACAGATGACTTATCGCATTCCTCAATTATGTACTTAAAAGAGCAAAAGTACGTCACAGGTTCTGATAGATTCCGTTGAAATAGGAACTAATGAAGTGCCATTGGTGATGATCTTGGGGAATCGATGGAAGTCCTCAAATATTATAGGCCCACATACAGCCATTCGGTTTTTTTCTATAGTAATCAACGCATTTGCTATCGGAAATCAGTTCATGTGGTAAATTGTAAAAAAAAATAGGAAATGTTCTCGTGGCTTGGCGGAGTACTAAATTGAAGTCGGTTAAAACTTTGTTTTTAAAGTAAATTATGTATGGACCAAACGCCAGCCCGTCTCGTCTTTCCTCTGTAGGTACTCGGTCGAAGTATAAGGATGATACGCTACCTAATTGCTACTTCATTTCTTATACCTTGATAAACATATATTTATTTATTTATTTAATTTATTTACAAACGGAAACTAATCAGCTCGTCAATTTATCTACCCTGATAATCAGTTGTAAATACTTTAGCGACATGCTATTTATTATTTCAGTGGAAGTTTCCAATCAATCAAATGATTAAAGATACCGATTAACAGAAATAGCGGTTCTAGATAAATATGAGTCAAAACGGAATAATGCAATCATACTCGTGTGTTGCTACTGTTCTTTCCATTTTTTATCGGCAAATTAGCATGTTGTAACCAAGTGATTATTGAAGAAGGGACAGGGCATTCAGCCAGCACAAAAAATACCAGAAATAACAAAATATACTTATACTTAGTCAAGGTACTTTTGAAATAAGCCGTCATTGAATTGTTTGTTTGTAATATCATGGTGTGTTACCTACCATTCAGGCAATCAGACGATTGAGTTGAAGATGAATTCCCTGGAGTCCTACTCCTAGACTACAAACGATGTACCTCTCGTAATTAGCTGGTGATTAAGGGGATAGTATTAAGGGGATGCTTTGATTCTAGACGACCACGCCCCCTTGACAGAGACACGCTTATGCCTTCCGCGCACGAGAACAAGATATGCAACACTCTTCGGGAATGGCTTTTTTAGACATAATTCGATAAATACCCAACTTAGTGAAGTTTAATTTATATTTCATTAAGTAAGATTTTAGATGAGATAAAATACTAGTATTTTAAAATATTAAAAGTATTAAAATATTAATAGTATTATACAATTAAAAGTATGAATTTGATTGTGTCGTAAAGTAATGTATTGTTTGAGTCATCATCATTCATTTAAGAGTTATCCTCTTGTCGGTGGAGTATTTTCCATTTCTCTCTGTCGTACGCCAGCCCTTTGATTTGCTGATACGACACGACACCAGCTTTTTCCTTTATTAGTTTATTTTTATTTTATTTTTTATTTTATTTATTTTTGAAACAAACAGACTTACAAAGATATTACTACGTGATAACTTAATACTATATAGACCTATAGTTTCCAAATTGATTTTAACATATTAAACAATGTGTAAGCAACATTGTTTAATATGTTAAAATCAATTTAATTAGGTAAAATTAAGTAAAAATATCAAACTTATTTGGTTTTAGTTATAGTTACTAACAATTGCCATTACGAAGACGTAATTATAAAAATATGTATGTTACACCTAGAAGTATGAGCGAGTAATATTTTTACACAGACCAGATTAATTTCAATCTTATGCCTAAAACCGGTTATCCACATGGAAAAATTGTTTTACTTATTATATATGTATAATTAAGTAGGTATTACTACTTTCTAAATACACTTTTTAATGACTCTATTGTGCAGTTAAATATATCTATATCAATCAATTTATCATTATTGTTATAAAGTGCACAAGCACGCTTAACAAACATATTTTTTGAATGAGCTGTTTTGCTAAAAGAGATGGAAAACAAATGCCCGGAACGACACTGGCGTTGCCTATTACGTGGAACTCTGATACGGATGTCATGTAGAAGGTTAGGGGCATCAATATGGTTATTTATGATTTTATGTAATAAAACAGAGTCAATGCAATCTCTTCGACATTCAAGGGATTGAAAGTTTTGGCGATTTAAAGATTCTTTATAATCTTTGTAATCATTACCAGTTTTAAATTCAAGGGACTTCAAAAACTTTTTTTGTAGTCTTTCAATCCTATTTATATGCACATTATAATAAGGTTTCCATACCGCACTCGCAAACTCAAGCCGACTACGAACGTAACTGTTATACAATATCTTAAGTGTTGACGTGTTTCTAAAGGGTTTACTAATTCTCAATATCATTCCTAATTGTTTAAAAGATTTGTTCAAAATATGATCAATGTGCGGTACAAATGTCAGTTTATCGTCCATAATGACGCCAAGATCACGAATCTCCTTTACTCTTTGCAAATCTTGGTTACACAACTTATAGTTAAATACCGACAGCTTCTTTTTTCTTGAAAAACTTATTATGTTACATTTATCTGAATTTAGAAATAGATTGTTTTCTCTACAAAATGTTTCAAAATTATAAAGATCACTTTGTAAAAGTTCACAATCTGCATAAGAGCGAATAACTCGATAGATCTTCGCGTCATCAGCATAAAGAAGGACATTAGAGTGGGAAAATGTTTTAACAATATCATTAATATATAGAGTAAATAACAAAGGCCCCAAATGAGACCCTTGAGGGACGCCTGAACTTATATTTTTACTGTCCGATGTAAACCCTGAGACTACTACTGACTGTGTCCGATTTTCAACATAGGATTTAACCCAGCGAAGCAAATCACCGTGCATACCGAGTTCCCAAAGCTTATTTAGTAAGGTATGATGACAAATTTTATCGAAGGCTTTGGCAAAATCGGTATACACGGCGTCTACCGAAAATCCATCATCCATAGCCTTCAGTATAACGTTGGTAAATGTCAACAAATTCGTATCAACTGATCGACCTTTGTAGAAGCCATGCTGGTTGGGTACAATGTGATGTCTTACAACACTAGACAATTGATCTGTTACTATTTTTTCTAGCAGTTTACCAAATTGACATAATTTTGCTATAGGACGATATTTCTCAATATTACGAGAGATAGGGCCTTTAGGGACAGGAGTAATCCATGCATGTTTCCAAATAGTAGGAACACAACTTTCAGTAATATTTTTTTTAAAAATAACTGTAATTGAGAGTGTTAACGAGGAAGAACATCTCTTAATAAACAAGGGATGCATTCCATCGGGCCCTGCGCCTTTGTGAATATTAACAGAATTAAGATATTTTTTAATGATTTTTTCATTAATTTCAATTGAGTGGATATCTATTGAGGGATTTATTGGTGAAGCTAAATTGTCGACATCACAAGAACTAGTATTGTATACTTCAAAAACAGAGTGAAAATGTTCATTAAATAAATTACAAATCTGTTCCCCATCGGATGTGACGGTGTCTTTATATTGCATTGTTTGCGGAAGCTCATTATTTGAAAAGATGGATTTTATATAAGTCCAAAAGAATTTCGGATTATTTTTTATATTTTTTTCTGAAAGAGATATATAGTTACGATAGCATTCTTGTTCGACTTTTTCAGCCCGTTTTCGAAGCAATCTATTTGGTCCGTATAACGATAGAAAAAATCCAAAGTTGGGTCTTTTTTTACTCAGCCTATTGTTTGAGTAGGCTGAGTAAAAAAGGGAAAATAAAGACCCAACTTTGGTTTTCTTCTTATCGAGGATTTTTTAATCAGATTCGATTAAATTAGATAAACAATCATATAGTCAAGAATCATATAACTGAAAAGCAGACCTTATTGTTTCTTAATCTAGTCGAAACGACGTTTGGAAGCACGCGATAATTTTCAATGAAATCTTAAGTATGAATTTTTTTTTCAGAATTTTATTTCTGCTTGCTTGTTGATAAAGGGACAAGTGCCTAAGTAGGTACTTTGTTATTCGGTTTGTTCCAAGTTGCAAAATGTATTCTTTACTTCCAACACTTGGACAGATGAATCCTTCAATATTATTATATTATATAGCCTTTTATTCAAATCTCTTTCTTTAATATTTACATTTCTCTGTGTTAGTTTTATGTTTATTCTGTAGTATGTTAGTTGTTAGTGTTGGTCTTACTCGTTAGATTTGGATAAATACCCCCTTTTTGGGTAAAGGCCTCCCCCAGTTTGGCCCACTCTTCTCTATTAAGGCCCTCGCTTGGCCATTGTTTTCCAGCTGTTGACACTAGGTATGTATGTCATCTTGCCATCTTTTGCCTAAAGGTCCATTCCATATAGTAGACTCTATGGTCCATCTCTTGTCTGTATAGCGCGCGATGTGTCCTGCCCAGTTCCATTTTTGTCGAAGAGCAAAATTGAGCGCGTCTGTTATTTTGGTCTTACTTCTTACGTGCTCGCTCCTAACTTTATGTAAGTCCTTCAATAAAATGCCCAAAATTTGACTACGTTCCTACCTATACTGAGTTGATGATTCTGCAAAAAAGCAGACCACAAATATCACAGTTCAACATTATATTGTTTTATCAGAAAATTCAGAAATGTAGTGTGTGTATATTTATTACGGCTTACCAGATGGTACCTACTCTACTCACTATTCTGTTGGTATTGAATGATTTACTTTAAAGACAAAGTTTTAACCGAATTCAATTTAGTACTCCGCTAAGCCACGAGAACATTTCCACATTGTACTGATTTCCGAGAGCAAGTGTGTTGATTACTATAGAAATAATTTACTTTAAAAACGAAGTCAAATCAAAAATGGCACTTCATTAGTTCCTATTTCAACGGAATCTTATAAGAACCTGCATGTGATACTGTACTTTTGCAACTTTAAGTACAATTGAGGAATTTGATAAGTCATCTGTGTTCTTCATCATCAATTCCTCGCCACCAAAGTTATGATTTTCGGATGTAAATACACGAGTTTTAATAGCCCAACTAACATTTTGGTGTCAGCAAAGGGTTTTACTATAACCTTAACCTTTATAAGTGAGTTATATTTATCTCAGTTGGAACTAATAGTGTTATAGAGGAGTTAAGAAAAAAAACCGGTCAAGTGCGAGTCTGACTCGCGCACCGAGGGTTCCGTACAAACTAACAATTAACTCAAGGTAAAGTAAATGACCCAATATTTGTTAAATTACTTATTTTAACCCAACACAATAGAATTCAATTTCAAACAACGAGTAACTTTTACACCAAGACAATTGAATCGCGATCTTTTTTTGACCTGCTATTGAAAGTAAATTTACGTGTCCCAATCCCAACCCCATTATTTTTAGAAAAATCTAACAGCGCGAATGGGGTCAGCGCCATCTATCGGCCCCATTTGGTACTAACGTGCAAGGGCAATCGGCTTAGTATGTATGTTGGGGTCTTTTAGCGATTATTGTTTATCACGTGAACCGATCTCTATTATTTTTATTTTATTTCTATTATAGTCTTATAGGAATTTCATAACGAAAAAATACTTATAAAGTTAATTAAATTGCAAACTTAACTAGGAAATCATTTTTGTAAATAAAACAAAAAATATGCTAGATTTAGAAAAAAAATACTTATCCAGTAATATTTATGTTTATCTTAATAACAAGTAATTATTTCAAATTTTTCGCTTTGATAACTTCGGAGATAAGGGGGGGAATGGTATTTTTTTTTTACTTTTCCCTCATAAATCGAAATTTTCCGAGTGTAGAAAAAAAGAAAAACTGCTTCGAAAAGTGCAACTCAAGCCCTTTCAAATGATACCCCACTTGACCTAATAGTTGAATATTTTTTTTTGCCCCCTCCTCAAATTCGTAATTTTTCATAGTAAATTTAAATGTATATTTAAATTTTTCATTTTCCATGCACGCGGATAACTTTCATTTATAATCGTTACAAATTTCAAATTGATAGCTTAAGGAGTTCGTGAGATATTTCACTTTGTGACAGACAGACAGACGGACGGAGTCGCACCATAAGGGTTCCTTTTTTACCATTTTTGTTACGGAACCCTAAAAATTAACTCCTAAAGTGTTACTAGAGCTTTAATGAACGCTGCTAAAAAAGTTTTAGTGTTATAAGAGTGTTACTCAAAGCAATTATACTTAAGACGTTAAAGCTTTAACCTGTTTGTAACGCTTAAACCTTTACAAGAGTGCTCGCTGACGCTCATTAACTCTTATTGCTTTTTAGTTGTTGCAGTGGAGTGTCTTATAAAGATTAAGGTGTTATATCTGCTACAAGGTGCAGGCAGAGACTTTATAAAAGAGTTGGTCAAGAGTGTTGTAACACAAGATACTAAAAGTGTTGAACAACACCGTTATAAAGCCAAAGCCTGCACAATATTCTTGACTAAGGGTGTTGTAACTCAACAAGCGTTATACAGGGTGGAAAGATCGAATGCCACATGGATGGCAACTACCTGAAATATTGTAAATAGCACATTTTGTGTAAGGGAGACTTTCCTTTGTTTTTAAAAACAATAAATACTGCATTTAAGGATTTATGAAAAATCGCTTGCCTCCGTCGGGACTCGAACCGGTCAAATGTGACAAAAAATAATGTGCTGTATTTTATGATGCAGATTGAAAGGGTTACTGATAAGGTTCATTTTTCTCTAAATAACAAAAAGGTGTGTAGAAAGAGTGAGAAAGGTGTTAGAGCATGCTCTAACACCTTTCTTACAGGCATTTTTAACACCTTAACACTTGGGTATAACCGATATATGAATTACATAAGGGTTATTTTAACGCTAGTGTGCTAGTTGGGAGAAAATACCGAAATTACTACACGCGTACATACATACATACATACATACATTCACGCCTTTATCCCTAAAAGGGGTAGGCAGAGCACTACACGCGTGCCTAATAAAATTGAGGAGTTCCCCCAATTCAATTTCGAATGGGCTCATCAATGACGGAGTTCTTTTTTTTGAAGTCGGTTAAAAAACCGAATCCCTGTATGTGGGCCGATAATATTTGAGGACTTCCGTCGATTCCCCAAGATCATCACCAATGGCACTTCATTAGTTCCTATTTCAACGGAATCTTATCAGAACCTGTGACGTACTTTTGCACTTTTAAGTACATAATTGAGGAATTTCATAAGTCATCTGTGGTCTTCATCATCAATTCCTCGCCACCAAATTTATGATTTCCGGATGTGTTACTGACGGATAGTAATACTTACAAGAGTTATAATAGAAAATACCAAAATTACTACACGCGTGCCTTATAAAATTGAAGAGTGCCCTCAATTCCTCATGGATCCCATCATCTAAGTAACTGAATTTTGAAAAAAATGGGACCCATCTGGAAGCATATAAATACAAACAAAAAATCTAATCGGCTCATCAATGACGAAGTTTTGAGGTAACAAACATTAAAAAAAAATACAATCGAATTAAGAACCTCCTTTTTTTGAAGTCGGTTAAAAAGAAAATGTATTCGATTGTTCCCAATATGCGGGTGGATTATTCCTTCAACAAAATGCCCCAAAATGTAAGAATTCAAAGACATTGCCACTGATGCAAAAATTTATGGAAATAAATGATGTACACAGCAGGTGCAATCCTTCCAGTGCGCAAGGGCGGCATGACATGCCCGAGATACTAAAATAAACGCAAGCTTTTGCCAATACCGTCATTTTCCTTCAAATGACGGTTCGTATTTAAACATTTTAATGGAAACATTATTGCAGCCTCCTTTTATTTTAAACAAATAACATACGATGCAGATCGTAACATATTGAAAGTTGGCATATTTTTCAGGTTTTTTACGCGTTTATACTCTCTATACGGATTTATACAATGACTTGCCATAACATAAAACAGGGGTTTTTAAAGTGTGATCCATGGACCCCTTAGGAGTCCGTGACATGATTGCTAGGGGCCACGGCCAGTTTGGTTAGATAACCTACGTTAAGAGTAGATACCCTTGACGTAGGTACGATTTACAGACAGCGCACAGCCTAAACCCGCTAAAGATATAAGTATGAAATTTGGAACATATTATATTCGACGACCGGTTAGCCTAGTGGGTAGTGACGCTGCCTACGAAGCTGAAGGTCCTGGGTTCGAATCCCGGTAAGGACAAATATTTGTGTGATGAGCATGAATATTTGTTTCTGAGTCTTGGATGTTTTCTATGTATTTAAGTATTTATATCTATTATATATATCGTCGTCTAGTACCCGTAACACAAGCCTTATTGAGCTTACTATGGGGCTAGTGCAATTTGTGTAAGATTGTCCCCTAATATTTATTATTATTATATTTATTTATTTATATTGTTTATCGTACGCGGACGTGTTCAAGAAAGGATTTTTCGAAATTCAACCCTTAAGGCGTGATAGGGGTCACCCGTTGTATGGAAATCGTCCATCTGGAAAGTTATATACTTGAATCTTTGAATGAAGGTTTTTTACTAAAAAGCAAGACAAATCATTTAGCTGTTATAAAAACTTAAAAGTGCAAAAGTACGTCACAGGTTCTGATAAGATTCCGTTGAAATAGGAAATAATGAAGTGCCATTGGTGATGATCTTGGGGAATATATGGAAGCCCTCAAATATTATCGGCCCACATACAGCGATTCGGTTTTTTTCTATAGTAATCAACGCATTTGCTATCGGAAATCAGTTCATGTGGTAAATTGTAAAAAAAAAATAGGAAATGTTCTCGTGGCTTGGCGGAGTACTAAATTGCAGTCGGTTAAAACTTTGTTTTTAAAGTAAATTATACATATATGTATAGTCAAACAAGCTAGGGTTTAATGCCGTTCTAGGGGCGGGCTGTCACATCACATACCTACTCAACTCAACTCAACTCAAAATTATATTTATTCAAGTAGGCCCAGTAACAAGCACTTTCAAAGCGTCAGGTAGAAACATAATCTTAAGCTAATACTTAGAGTTATTTATTAAGCATAAAAAGTAACATTTATATGAAATATTTAAAATTTTGTACAAAAAAATACTAGTCTAGAATGTTTCTAGAAAGACAATCTAATGTCAAAAAATAAATAAAACGAGAAAAATTAATTAAAAACACAATGTCAAATTTTTCCAAACGGAATAAATAAATTATAAATCCAGTCAAAATTAGTCCCAAGAAGTTTTATCATTCATGTAGTCTTGTGCGCTATAATAAGCTTTCGAAATAAGTTTACGTTTCACATAGTTTTTGAATTTATTAATAGAATAACTCAGTTACGTTTCCAGGAAGTTTGTTATAAAACCTTACACAATTACCCATGAATGATTTTTTTATTTTTTGGAGCCGAGTGGTGGGCACCGCGAGCTTATATCACAGTTTCTCCTAAAATTGACAATGTTTTTATGTACATACACAATATTTTCATAGATATATTGACAATGCAATGTCATGATATTAATATTTTTAAACTTATCCCTAAGTGAGTCTCTCTGTTTCAATCTATATATCGCCCGAATAGCCCGTTTCTGCAGAACAAAAATCGAATTAATGTCCGAGGCACTGCCCCACAATAAAATACCATATGACATAATGCTATGGAAGTAGCTAAAATATACTAATCGAGCTGTTTTCACGTCTGTTAACTGACGGATCTTACTCACTGCAAATGCTGCAGAACTCAGTCTATTCGAGAGATTAGCAATATGGGGACCCCATTGAAGCTTAGAATCTAACGTTAAACCAAGAAAAACTGTGCTATCAACTAGTTCCAGTTCCTCATCTTTCACAAAGACACTCCCTTGCTCGTGTTCAACGTGATTCGTGACAAATTTAATACATTTAGTCTTCTTCTCATTTAACAATAAATTATTAATATTAAACCAATTTACTACTTTAGAAATAGCATTGTTTACGTCATTGCAAGCTTTTTGCTGTCTTATAAGTTTGAAAATAAGTGAGGTGTCATCAGCAAATAATACTATATCATGGTGGGTCTTTACGAGATATGGCAAGTCATTTATGTAGATAAGGAACAGGAAAGGCCCCAATATTGATCCCTGCGGTACACCCATCGAGACCAATGACCCCGGTGATCGCTGTCCATTCACTTCGACCCTTTGTATTCTAGGTAGATGTTAGTACCTTCTAGAATTTTGACCTATGCTACGTGAACGTATGACAAATATAATTGATAGGTACCAATTCAATGCTTTTAGTCGAAAAGCTCCTAGCTTGATGTTTACAATATGTAAATACCTGCCGACATATGTACCTAGTTAAATCCTAGTTCGAACTACTTTCGTACAAAATACACCCCTTAATTCCAAAGTGATCTATCAATGTGTAGTGGGTTAGTGCACGCGATACGATATCATGGGATGGTGACCTAAGAAAACACTTACATAACTGTTTATTTCATTGCCACCTGCCTTGGCGGGCCCTGGGCTAACAATGCATAAATCTAAGTACAATATCGCTAATTATCCTATGTTTGCGGTGTAATGGAGAATCAATGCTAATGACGCACCACATGATTAATGTCTGTGGGCTGTGACGCGGCGCAAACACAAACAATGGGGACTTAGATTTTATGTTGTCCCTTGGGCAGATTCTTTTCTAACATGTCAATGTTTCAGGTCGGCGTTTTCTACGTGAGGCTGAAGAAACCAGTATATTCCCAATAAGGACTAGATTTCCCTGTCACTCTTGTCGCTTTCGTAAGACTTAGTGCTTACGCCACATTGTGGAATTACGTAGTTAGGTGCCAAACCGAACTCCAGGTTTCTTTACGGCACAATCGGGAAAACGCTTATCAATGAATGAATGAATGAATGAATGAATGAATGATTCTTTATTTTCAGGCAATAAACCCATTACAATAGTAATAATAATGTAAAAATACGATTATAAGTATACATAAAATAAAATAAAATAAAGTCCTTAACTAATAGTACACCTATTTGCGATTTGCTTAGAGGACGATGGAGCACCTAACTAAATCACAGGAGACTGCTTGTGAGACGAAATGAATGGGATGGATATGAGTGACGGGAAATGAGTGGTGGGTAGGCACCTCAGAGCATAAAATACTATAGAGCGGACAAGCCGCCGGCGGCTGTGTCGCACATGTCAGCTCATTGGGCATACTCCGCCATACAATTACCGTCCGTTGTCCACTAAGAAAGTTCCGTTTTTTGCCAAAATGCCGAGTTGAGCAATAATTATTTGCAAACATCGCAGTGATTTGATTAATTTACACACCAATGGATCACTTTTCACAGGTAAATACTATAAATACTATTTATATCAAATAAAACCACGAATTCAAGAACTTGCGACGGCATATTCAATACAAATCGCGCGGCTTGTCCGATCTCCTTATTTCCTATATCTGTGGTAGGCACCTATGGCAAAAAGGCGTCGACCTCAAGAAAATAGGAAATGGCAAGCGAACGATAAGTATCTGTGTCCTTTTAAATAAAATATTTCCAGTACGTGACGGTTATTCTTTTATTTCTCTCCAGATTTTCCGCCCGTATTTTGACGATCAGTGATTCTCGGCGGCAAATTGGTTATTTTACGCCTGAAAGTGGATCACTAATTTCCTAATGTAGTAGATATGCACCCGCATGTCTGAGTCAAACTATTCCAACTAGTTATCAAGTTAGCTAGCTGTACTGTAATACAGTACTATTACTGTTAGTTAACCACTGACAGATAGTTGGCCTTCATTTAATTTTCAACTTTAATGTCATACAAATAAAGCAATTTTCAGAATACTGTTAATTACCCACTATTGTATTCCGCCCACATTCCGCCGAACATCAGAATACATAGCAATTTTTGATGCTTTAATGCATTATAAGTAACCTCTGAAACGCCATTGTTGTTGCTCTGCCCCCCTATTCTTTAACTTGTTTTAAGCTCACCTCAAGGCTCACCCACAAATATATCTTGACACCGCGATGCGTAGTAACTAAGCGTAGGTAGAGGTCTAGTTTCGTGACGGGTGACCGGCGGGGTGAGCCGTATTAGCGCTTAGCGAATAAGAGCCCTGATATGGTTATTACGGATAGCGCCGCGAGTAGGTATTAAAATTTTCCAAAGCGGCGGCTAAACTTGAAACCATAATTAGTCAAATGTTTTTTTTTCATTTTAATGGCAATTTCGAGGTTATTTTTTTGGAATCTAATCATGGTTTCAAGTATAGTGACCGCTGTATTTCATTACCGCTAGTCGTATTGAAGAACGATTAGCGCCGAACACGTTCCAGCGGATTTTCATTCAGTGGTATTCATTCGCCTGATCCTCAACCCGCCGTATTACACAACAGTGCTGTTTTGTAAAACGGCGGATTATACTATTCCACTGCGACATATATACTAGGCACCAACAATTCATAAAGTGTTGTGCAACTGCTGTGGAGGAACTATAGGTATAGGTTCTGTCTAGTACAATTTGACCCGTGTATTAGTTTAGTAACTATTACCTATTCGAAACACCAGGTCAGGGTTGTACCTAACTACTGATCCGCCAGGTAGATTTCTAGTTTTCACAATTTGTACCGTTTGAGTTATAATAACTAATGAGTGATGGATAAATGATAAATGCTTGTGCAAAGTCGGTTTAGGTACTTGTATTCGTATACCTACGTGACAAACATTTTATACAAGTTGCTATAATAAACTTAACCGGAAACATGAGATTGAAAATGCCGGTAGCCCGGTACCTATTGATTCATGTCACTTTTAAGGTGCACCAATACGGTCAGCCACCCTTAAGTTTTAAACGGCATTGACTTTTATCGTTTTGACGACCGGTTAGCCTAGTGGGTAGTGACACTGCCTACGAAGCTGAAGGTCCTGGGTTCGAATCCCGGTAAGGGCAAATGTTTGTGTGATGAGCATGAATATTTGTTTCTGAGTCATGGATATTTTCTATGTATTTAAGTATTTATATCTATTATTATATATATCGTCGTCTAGTACCCATAACACAAGCCTTATTGAGCTTACTATGGGACTAGCTCGATTGGTGTAAGATTGTCCCCTTATATTTATTTATATTTATTATATTATTATATTTTTTATTGACTTTTATACTGGTCGACTTCACGAGCCGTCGTTGTTCATTTTGGGTTCGTTCTCTGGTAACTAGTATATACATATATATATATATACGTGTGTCGTTTTACCCGCCTAGGGCGGACAAAACGGATTTTGTTAAACTTTTTCTATTTTGTTTGGAATTCTATTGTTTTTGTTTTAAGTTGATTGATCTCTATAATTTTAACTAGGTAATGAACCAAAGAATACACAGGTACCCTAAGTGTTAAATATTTCTAATAAATAAAGATTTGCTGACTGATTTTATAACTAGTATGTCATTTTGTACGCCTCTCCCCTACACAACAATGTAAAGGGTCAATTAATTGTCCAAATGTGACATTTTTATTGCAAAAGTTACACCAACGTTTATCTTGAAAATGTCAAGAAAGCTAGATTAATTTACATTTTGAGAAGGGACAAGAGCGACTTTCCAGATTCCTATCATAGAAGCCGTTGACACACTGTACATTGTCCCGTATAGTAACTTAGGTACTTTAATGGCTCTCCAACCCAAAGTGGATCTTGGCCTCAGACACGAGTTGTCGCCTGTTGTCCCGTAAGTATAGCTTTACCATCAAAATTTTCATATATTTGCAGAGTAGCATTTACTGCCGTAACGCTCTGGTAGAATTTCAAGATAATAATAAAAATAAATGTGCAAATCAGAATATATATGTATAACGCCCGGGCTAAAAGAGCAGTCACGATCAGAGGTGTTAAACATAATATTTGAACTGGCAGGCCTTCGGTGCCGCCGTTTGTAATCGTAGGTGGCGACTTTAACTATGTAACTGTATAATGAATTAAAATTTAGGTAGTAGGTAAAGGTACCTGCAGACGAGCACGGAAGAGGAGCAGAGGACGGATGCCTAGGCGTTGGGCAGACACGGTAACATCTGTTGCTAGAGCCACACTTCAGACTCCGTATCATCGTCGGCCTTATCACGCGATAAGTGACAGATAGGAGCGTCGTCTCGTTCTATCGAACGGTGTCAGCCAGTGACGGACGCTCTATCTGGTCACTTATCGTGTGATAAGGCCGACCATGATACGGGGTCAGACCACCATACTTCAAGCCCAGGACCGAGCAGCTTGGAGAGTGATGGTGAAGAGCGCCCACAGCCGTCACGTCCCTCAGCCATGACGATAGGACAAGGAAGAAGAAGCAGAATTAAGTACCTATGCGACAGTTCAACCTCGCAACACGGACCGCAGCGCGCGCCGCATGACGCGCGCCTGCACCAAGACGCCGTCCGGCTACACCGCCACCTGCATACACCGGGGCCGACCGCAGCGCGCCAAGGCACGGTCCGGCTACCACGCGCTACACGAACACATGGAGCCGGCAGCATCGCGTCACACGCACACGCCGGCGCCGGTCGACCACATAAAAGGGAGCGCGCGCAGCGACGCGGCCATTCCCCGCGTGGTCGTGCCGGAGGCTTCCCCTGGATTTTCCCCAGGCCACCCTCCAACCACGCAGTTCGACCGCTATATTGGGTCCGTCCTATTATAGCAACAGTCAGGTTCAAAAAAAAAAAAAAAAAAAAAAAACGACGCGGCCAGTCGGTCTTTGCCGCTGTCCCGAGACGGTCGCAGGGGTCGACTGCACCTAGAGCGCGGCCTGGGCTTACCGAGTGCGTGCCTAGGTATTTAGGTAGGGAGTTCTCAGCAGGCGCGGCCTGGGCTTACCAAGTGCGTGCGGCTGAGACTCCACCGTAGGGCTCCTGACGGGCGCGGCCTGGGCTTACCGAGTGCGTGCCTGCCAGGATTAGATTAGGGAGCTCAGCAGGCGCGGCCTGGGCGTACTGAGTACGTGCGGTTGAGACTCCACCGGGAAATCCCTGAAGGGCGCGGCCTAGGCTAGGCTTGCCGAGAGCGTACCCATCAGGGATTAGATTAGGGAGCTCAGCAGGTGCGGCCTGGGCATACCGAGTGCGTGCGGCTGAGACTCCACTGTAGCATCCTTGACGAGCGATCCGCGACCGCGTTCCCGAAACGTCCTACGGGACCCGTATCTTGCTGGTGCATGAGGCACCTATTTAGCCATTACTTAAGTTAAGAGTTTAAGTATTTCAATAAAGGGCATAAAAGACCCTTCTTTGTTACCGAGTCAATCAGTGTTCTCTATTTACCCTAGTGGACATCCCCTTCTACCCCTGAGTTAGCCTGGAAACCTTCACTACGCCCTTCAGGCGGAAGGATATGTGTGGCGTAAGGATATGTATGTAGTTACATAGTTTAAGTAGCCACATGCATTGAATGACATGTATAATGAATTTAAAAGGTACCTACGTGTCAACCTATCAACCTACGATAATTTGGTGCATGTCCAGTAAGTACTGTTTCACGACGATGTAAAAATTATGTTACACACTGCGAGGGTTCTCTGTAAGTACCTATCCCTGCATGGCAACTTTGATGCCACGGACATATATTTAAGACTAGGCATTGCCAGCGACTTCGTCCACGTTAACTCCCGTATCATCTGCCATCCCCAATTATGTCCCTTTAGAGGATGATTATGGGGATAAAATAGTTATTTGTGTCACAAGGGAGCAAAATAGTATATTTACGGCGAGGGCGGTGTATTGAATCCTGAACGTAGTGAGGGATCCTACAATAGAATCCTGAGCGTAGCGAGGGATTCTAACGTAGGATCCTGAGCGTAGTGAGGGATACAAGTGTTTACGCCCGAGACGAAAATAATTTTGCTAACGAGTGACACATACTATTTTTCACACCGACTACGAGGAAATTTAAAAAAAGCTATTGTTAAAATATATCAAAATTATCTTAATTTTTATTACTAATTTTTAAATATTACGAATCATATATAAATTTTTATACAACATTGTTATAGTTAAAACTTGAAATATGTTCGTTTTGAATCGACTACGATGAAATTACAATCGATTATTTTATTAACATCTGTGTTCAATTGGCACATTGCGTACAAATGTTCCAATGCCAATGTATAAATTAAAAAAGTAGCTTGAACAGAAAAGTAGCGTTTTGGTCCCTCTCGTCGTCGAGCAAAACTTACTTTCCGAATGAAAGGTGTGAAAAGTATATTCCATTGTTTAATCCATGTTATAAACTATCTCCATGCCAAATTTCATCTCGTTCCGTTATGCCGTTTTTGCGCGATTGAGTAGCAAACATCCCGACATCTAAAAATGCAAACACCTAAACTTTCCCACTTAGAATATTAGGTAGTAGGAAAGAGGATGATGTAATGACCTAGAGCCCCCTACCGTCTGAGTCCTTCCGGGACAATCTTACATTCATAATATAGTAAATTCATTCAAAATCGTAGATCTGCCACACTGTATTCAATACTTTGAATACCTACTTATCCGCGGCGCTGCCACGAAAATCGAATGTTGTAGTTCCTTATCTCTGTCTCTGTCGTTCGAGTACAATAAGTGCGATAGAGACGGTTATTGCTCTGCTGACGTATTGTATCCCGACCTCAGAGCATATATCCCGACAGAACAATAACGGTTTCATACATTTATTACGGTTAGATTCCCACTCATCTGAAGCGCTCTATGACTCATTTTGCGTCAGGCGTCAGATAAGCACTAGAAAGCACCATGTCCCTACTTATGTACCCGGCTTTATTCCCGTTTCCAGTAAACTGCAACATCAACGCCGCATTGGCAAACTTTCCTCATCTTCCAAGGCACCCATCTAACCATTTATTATAAGCACATAATGCTTACTCAGTTACGTACGAAACCAAATATAATTTGGACGGTGACGGGGCCAATCGTTTTGCGTAAATATTGACTGGTAAAATATTGTGGCAAGTAATATGTTTATTTGATTTGACTCTAATCAGTGTAATTTTGGCTTATTTCATTGCTGAGGAAAGACATAATGTAGACAAGCCTGCACTAGGTACCTATGACTAATTACTGTTAAAATGATGTAAGAAAAACACTTAGTTAAAACCTTGTAGAAATGACGACGAACAATTTATCTAGTGGTGTGTGGTACTCGTAGTTGATGGCCATTAAGCTAAATGAAACCGATGCCAGAGTTTTTGACGACATCTTTTTAGTAAAGTTTGGCAACAGTGATAATTAAACGGCACCTGCGTGTCGGTAAGTAGGTATTATAAAGTATTCGGATACATAGCGACCGTAATCATTTAACCAACTATAACAGAGTAATCCGCTATTTAATATGTATCTGTCAAATATGAAATTTCTGGTAGGTACAAGCTTTTATGCCGTACCATTATCAAAAAACCCGGCCAAGTGCGAGTCGGACTCGCGCACGAACGGTTCCGTTACATTATCTATAAAAAAACGTCAAAATAAATCACGTTTGTTGTATGGGAGTACCCTTAAATATTTATTTTAGTGTGTCTTTTAGTATATGTTGTTATAGCGGCAACAGTTGAAATATTCACAGATTTCCACATCATCTGTGAATATTTCAAGTTTCAACTGTCTAACTATCACGGTTCATGAGATAAAACCTGGCGACAGACGGACAGACGGACGGACGACTAGCGGAGTCTTAGTAATAGGGTCCCGTTTATACCCTTTGGGTACCTACGGAACCCTAAAAACCAAAGTTAGCTGACACCTATATGGCCCAACAATTAAAGACCTTAAGGCGCCGTAGGTTCATGGTCTTCTCTCCCTCTCACTGAGCATAAGCGTGAGCGAGATGGAAGTGCGTGCTCGGAAGCGCGCAAATCATGTTTTTTAATTTTAATTTTTTGGCCGTTTAAATAAATAAAAAAGTAAACACTGAGTTCTCTCAAACATGATACTGCCGATTTTTAGAAGCCATTTTAATATTTTTAGCTTTTGTGTATAATTTGTAACAAATATTTAAAGTGTATTTTAGACCCTTTTAGACCTATGTTCGCTTAACTTCGCTGAACCTACGGCGCCTTAACCGTAGGTACCGAGCAGCGGTGCTAAGATGGTTGCTATTTTATCACTTATCTTTGTAGATATAAAGACGCGTCACTCTCGCACTCGCATACTTGACAGACTGTTATTGAGACGGTAAATGAAAGAAAGGCACACGCAACGCCAAGTGAAGTGCCAGCATTATTGTGATTATATGACTTAGGCCTGCCACACACTAGCACGGCCCCGGCCGCGGCGGACAATAGTAAACTTGTCCGCCGCTGTCAAATTTACTATTGTCCGCCACCGCAGGCCGCGCCAGTGTATGGCAGGCCTAATATGCATAAGTTTAACTATTAACTATTTAAAAAACGAAACGCAACTGGCCCAATAAATATATACTACCTACCCACATGTGGAGAACAATAGTCAAAAGTGGGTAGTTGATAAGCTACAAATTGCTTTGTCAAATATTAAACAGTTCTTTATCGTTATCAATAAGTTATTTACTATGGCTGCTGGCACAGAAACTAAGAAAAAAGAGGAAAAAGCGGCACATCGACGCGGTGAGTGTTTTTCGACCAAAGTATTAATTTGATTAATTGACGAACGTAAACGCAGCGTAATATTGACCCCCTATATTAGTAAATCATCTCACATCTGTCAAGATGTATAAGGCCTTATGATATTAGTTGGGTCATGGAATTATTGTAAAAACTGTAAACGCGAATTTAAGGCTGGCGAAGCGACGCGGTCAGCGGCGCGGGGTCCGCGTGGGAACACGCGTAAAAACGAACGTGGAGTTGCCTTATAGGACGTGGTCATGTACTGGCGCGAGCGTTTTACTCGCCTGGAAGCCTCGCGACGTAGCGTAGGCGCCCGCTAGTCGGGTTCCTGGAAGTGAAACCCCGTTCCATCACAGAACGACCAGGCGTGGGGAATGCATCCTTCTGTTATCAACTTCACTTAATCGCACGAAGCGATTTGCCTCGTCTTTTTTAATGCCAACTTTATTTCCTGAGGACTACGATCTAGGTAAGTGCCTTCAAAACAAGAGTGAATAAGCTATTACTGAACCAGTGACGGGCTTCATCTCAGGCTCTATGGTATCGTCGCTTTACCATCAGGTTAGACTAGAGTTAATCACTGGACAGTCTTTACCGGCTTCAAAAAAAGGAGGAGGTTCTCAATTCGGTTGTGTTTTTTTTTAATGTTTGTTACCTCAGAACTCCGTCACCGAGGAAATGAGGGAACTCCTCAATTTTATTAGGCACGCGTGTAGTAATTTTGGTATTTTCTATTATAACTCGTATATTTACATCGGGAAATCATAAATTTGGTGGCGAGGAATTGATGATGAAGACCACAGATGACTTATCAAATTGCTCAATTATGTACTTAAAAGTGCAAAAGTACGTCACAGGTTCTGATAAGATTCCGTTGAAATTGGAACTAATGAAGTGGAACTAATGAAGTTGGTGATGATCTTGGGGAATCGACGGAAGTCCTCAAATATTATCGGCCCACATACAGCTATTCGGTTTTTTTATACAGTGTGTAAGTCTAATACGGGCGATAAATTAAATCGGACATAAGTAGTATTCATTAGTAGTATTCATTATTTATGAAGTAAAAGGTTTTTTTTAAGTTGCAGGTCATTACGACCCCATAATTATTATTTTTTAAATTTCTCAACAGCAATGTACTGTAAACATGGTTGCGGTACCGAAATGTCAAATGTTCATTAGCAACTGTCAACGAGCGTTTAACGTGAGTGTGTTTGCATTACATTGCGGGTTGAATTATTTTGTATGGACAAAATTATTGTTGCAACTTTAAGTAAATGTTATCTAATTACCTTTACTTTGTCCTATACTAACCACCGTTAAGAGATTCGCCCGTATTAGACTTACACACTGTATAGTATAATCAACGCATTTCCTCTCGGAAATCAGTTCGTGTGGTAAATAATAAATAATAATAATAATAAATATAAGGGGACAATCTTACACAAATCGACCTAGTCCCATAGTAAGCTCAGTAAGGCTTGTGTTATGGGTACTAGACGACGATATATATAATAGATATAAATACTTAAATACATAGAAACCATCCATGACTCAGAAACAAATATTCATGCTCATCACACAATTTTTTTGCCCTTACCGGGATTCGAACCCAGGACCTCTTGCTTCGTAGGCAGGGTCACTACCAACTAGGCTAAAGCGGTCGTAAATTGTAAAAAAATGTGGAAATGTTCTCGTGGCTTAGCGGAGTACTAAATTGAAGTCGGTTAAAACTTTATTTTTAAAGTAAATTATATAATATACAAAGCGTCCCACGCCTATGCCACATGGAGGGAAATACCTACCTTTGATATTGTAGATGCAAGATTTTACTAAAACAATAGGTACATTCTTTTAATTTTAAAAAGAGACCTATAGGTACGAGTAATCGATATACGAAGAAACTTGGAAGAAATGTTAGGTAAAGACTTTACAACAGTGACTTAAAATATACGCAGCATCCATCTAAGTACCAATTGTAAGTTTAAATGTGTTATAGCAGTGAAAGTTACTAGCCGTTTACTCGTACTTACTTCAACCCTATTTATTCTCATAGCTCATATTCAAATACCAATTTCCGCATCACTTTCATATTATTATATTTATAAGTTTCATATTTCCCTCATTAACCCATTTTGTTCGCCCTGTATTTTCTTACACCTATAATTATTATCGCATAAATTTGTCACGGGATAACTTTATGTATTTTGTAGCCATTACATAAGATTTATTGTCTTCAGCCGTAAACTAACAGCAATAAAGTTACAGTAAACAGGCTTTATAGGCGTTTTACTGCCTTAGGCCTTTAATATTAATATTATTGAATTGTTCACTCAGTAAAGGGTATTTTCATGACTGTTTTGTCTTCAGAATTGGGTCAGGATTTGAATTAAAATGTATTGTAAGTAGCAATAAGTAGGTACTGTGATTTATTATTGTTAAATGTGGATTTTAATGTAGGTACTATTATAAGACTATGCTACTACCAAGGAGTTTAATGAGCTAAAAAGAGATAGGTTCAAGCTGAGTTCGATTTTTATTTTTATGTTCCCAATGCCCTTCTATGTTGTGGATGCACTAAGGTTTTGTACTTTAATTTTGTAGAAATAAAGAAAGAACAATGAACTTTACATCTGAAAGAGTCAACCGTCTCAGAGAAAACTAGTTTTTGAAATAGAAATTCGGCAAATTATACCCACAAGACATGGGATTTGACCTGGTCTATATGAGAAATAATTGAGAATACGTATTTCGCCCGCCGCGATTTGATCTACATCCTCACTTTTCATTTGTTTGTAATTTAAGGTTTGTATATTTTTTTTCGTCACACCTGGCCATAATGCGAGTTTTACTGCACGCTGCGCGTACGGAAAAACTCGCATTGTGGCCAGGTGAAGACGTAAAATTTTGTACTCAACACGGGCGGTAATTCGTAAAGCCCCAGAACGCATATTTATAGCCCTCACCTTCGGTTCGGGCCACAAACATCTGCGATCTGGGGCATTCACTGCCATTTAGAAACAATATTGTACAGCGCCCTCTAGAAATGTTAGGCTATATTATTTCACATATTGATTTCAAAGCCATCTAGTAAAATTCTTTGAAGATGTGCTGGTGATTGATAACAATGCCATCTAGGAATAAATAAACAAAGTTTAACAATTTTATTTTAGCGCCATCTTACAAAATATATAGACACTTTTGAGGCATGGACGTTGGTCATAGAGGAAAGGATGACAGTTTTTAAGTACGGTCAAAGGTTTCGTTCAGAAATTATTGTATATGTTTTCTTTTGGAAAAACTTAGTGTATTTAGAATTTCTATAAAAAATAAAGAAAGGCATAATGCTTTTCGCTTCTGTGTTTTCTAAGAAAAATGATTTTTTTTTACAAAATCTCAATAGTTTTCGCTATTTCTCAACGTTTGTAAGCAATTTTGTCTATGGTCAACTCTATTATTTTGCGCCTGCGCACTTGATGGTCTACGCGACGTACCTACATAAAATCATTTCGTGGAAAATTTGAAGTTTGTTGATATATTGGTGACAAACCATTCATATTATTTATGAAAGCTTCGTGCTAATTACCATACCAGGCGCGAGGCTGTGATTATCTGCTGGTGGTCAGCCTGGATGCGTTCAGTCACTATTGTTGTACAGTTCGAGCGGTGTACGGTAGCCATCTTGGAATCGAACAAAGCTTCAGATGTGTAGTTTGTCTGTTTATCAATAATTTTTGTGCATTTTGTTGTAAATAGTTTGTATGTTTAGGATATGTACGAAACGTTCGTCCACATGTGTAAATAGCTATGGCTGCGACAAGAAAATTACAAGGTAATTGTCATGTTATCAGGTTAGAGATTGACCCCAACCGATGTACGTGTTCTAGAGCATTATTGTCAGATTGACGACTCCTCTGCCATCCTGGCGGTGAAGAGGCCTGCTGGCCGACCACTGACATATTGTTGCTTATATTTTTATAACGTGGCGTATGAGAAGTATTCAAGTTCCTCTTGACAGTTCATAGCCGCGATGCTGATAGTATTGAATCGTTAGTTTTTTTCGATTTTATGAATTGTAATACTAGTGGTAATTCGAAAGCATTCTGTTCAAACACCCCAGGCATAGTCATTACGTGCACTGTTATTGAAACATGGCATTGTTTTTATTTCAAAACAAGGTTGCAAACTGGTGTTTTGTTTCTTATGTTAATACGAGCTTATGTTGGTTGCAGGTGAAATAGACAGGTGTTTAAAAAAGGTAACGGAAGGGGTGGAGACGTTTGAGGACATTTGGCAGAAGGTCCACAATGCCACTAACAGTAACCAGAAGGAGAAATATGAGGCAGATCTCAAGAAGGAAATTAAGAAACTCCAGAGGTTACGAGATCAAATCAAGTCTTGGATCGCCTCCGGAGAGATTAAGGATAAGAGTACACTTTTAGAATATAGGAAACTAATAGAAACGGTGAGTACTCATACATTATTTTTTCTCTTTTACATCATGTTATAAACTCAATAAGAAAGATTAGGTGATGCAACACATTTTTTGAATGTAGGTAGAATTTTTCTTGTTAGAAAAACTGAAGATTCCATACTACCCATTATCAAATGATAATTCTAACCTCAAACTATAGAGTAGTGAGTTACTGCTCGCCGAGCCTTAAAGAGTTGAATGATCAGTGTCTGGGTAAACTGGCTTTATCCCTCTTTAGTAACCTTTTAAAAAGCATATGTCAAAGCCAAAACATACATAAACACTTTTTGCGCACAACAAGTAGAAACACCTTATTAATAAGATATTTGATATTTTTAGTAGTTACGAATTTGTGGACCAGTAATAATTTCATGGCCACTGGTCCTCTTTTAGTTGCATAATTATTGAAATATCTTTTTTATATTTATAAATCTACATTTGTACTTTTCATACATGTCCTGGTTTTCCTGGACTGGTTTCCATAATGGTCCTGATAATGAATATTGTTTTGGGGACATCTTTTGTATAGCAAAAAAAAATAAAGTACAGGAATGGTGAATGTCAAATGGTGCATATACTATCAGTACGTTGTACAGTGGAAACTTCTGACATGACAGTATTTCGTAACTTGTTTATCTCACAAATAATAAGCCAAACATGCTGCATTTATTTGACACAGATTCTTCTAAATTGAATAGATTGTAAACATCACATTTACATATTCCAGATTGTTCTCGCAAATCTGTTGATCACTATTAAACACTTTGTTTTGTACAAACAAAACAAAAAAGGACAAAAATATGGGTAAACAAATTGTTAACTCCATTAAAAAACAGGTTTGATGCAAATTGAATTGAATATACATATATCTTACCCAGTTGTGTGTTCATTTTACAATTGGGTCATTCCATTGTGACGGGTGGGACATTTATACTCGTTTTTGCCTACACTTTGCTTTATTTCTGCCAAACGGCAACGATTTACGTATTGAATATGACGTTATCACATACTTGGATAGTCATTGCATACTGTACCATCGAAAAAAGTATGAAAATGTCATTATTATTATGAGAAATTGATGGTATAAGAAATGTGACGGGTGGGACTTCAGTGCCTCTCCTCTCCGAGTTGACTTACACCATTCGCAATTCGTAAGAAACTATGAAACTTTTGTTAAACAACCTATTTTTATATAGTTCCTGATATTGTACAGATTAGGTATTAGTATAATTTACGCAAATAACTCGTAAAACAAAAATAATTTTGCTTCTCAATGCTTGTGACGGGTGGGACAGTACTTTGTGACGGGTGGGACGAGTAACATTTGGGCATACAAATCTATGCAAAATATAAACATAGTTCTGTTGTATTTACTTTAAATCAGCTCTTGAATGAATTATTTAATGTTACAAGTAATCATTTCAGTAGTTTTCTTAGAGCAATATGCCAAAAAAAATATTTTTCTCTTCAAAGTTTACAGGGTCAGAAAATTTATAATACAGTCTATGAACGCATAATTTTATCAGCGGTTGAGGTATAATGTCTAAAATTTGACAAATTTTAATGAAAGAGACATCTTCCTCATTCATTCGGAATGTTGTACTGGTTTTATCAACACATTTTAAAACATGCCCTTTAATTCATTTTCACGGTCATCGGCAGTTTGCGAAACTGCGAGGTATTTATACTCTTTCGACTTATTCCTCGCAGTAATCTAAAATTGCTAAAAACTCTTGCCTTTTAGTTTTTCCCGTGACTTGCGCTTCCTTTCCGCAGTATTCATTGTGTTCTAAAAAGAAAAGGAATACCACCACCGAATTAAGCAATATAACACATACAATTTGCTTTAGATACATTTAAATAAAGTTAAAACAACGATTTTATACTCACTAAGTCAGTTTTATCAGATAACCCATTTTGCTCACCAGTCACTGTGACGGGTGGGACATACTTTGAAAAGCTTTAAAAGCGATTTTTATTTACAATTGCAACGTGTTTTTTAGCTAAAATAATCGCCCTCAACTTAATTGTTACTTTCACAAAGCATTACAACAAGAGGATAGATATTTTTAGGTTAAACAAGAAAAAACATTGTTTTACTGTGACGGGTGGGACATGAGTTAAGCATTTTGTAGAAGCCCAATAAATCCTAACCATGGAACTTTATTTATAATTACTTACCACTAGTTTAAACTGCGTTACATATATTTTCTTTTATATGTATCACTTTTTCCGTAATGTTCAGAAAAGACGCGAAATAGTCCTGCCAACTTAGAGTAAAAATAAGCTACCCTAGATAACTGGCGCTAGGGTTGTATTCAGAAACGAATAAAATGCAACAAAATTATATAAAAAGGAAAAAACTCATTGATTAATAAAACAAGGTATAATGTGCTATTCTGTAGACATTGATTTAAGTATGAATTAAGTTATTTATTTTTTATGGCTATGGTGTCAGTTTCGCTGGAATGACCCAATTGTAGATCGAAAATTTGTACTAGCAGTCAATTGCTAAAGTGAATACCTTAACTTAATAATAATAATAATGTAGCAGCTGTTTTGGGCTTTATATTTGGATTAGCCACTTTTAAACGGAAAATTGTTGTATTCACTAAGAGATCTCATAATTTATTAAAACAGTTGATATTTAGGGTTCCATACCCAAAGGGTAAAAACGGGACCCTATTACTAAGACTTCGCTGTCCGTCTGTCTGTCTGTCACCAGGCTGTAACTGAAGAACTTTGATAGCTAGACAGTTGAATTTTTCACAGATTATGTATTTCTGTTGCCGCTATAACAACAAATAATAAAAACAAAATAAAATAAATATTAAAGAGAGCTCCTATACAACAAACTTTTTTTTAACTGTTTTTATAGATAATGTTACGGAACCCTTCAAGCGCGAGTCTGACTCGCACATGGCCGGTTTTTTTTTTTAATTTAGCTTGACCCCATATATTTGTTTGTTCTCATGAGTCTCATGACATTCTAATGCAAAACTTTTTAAAAGGTATGTTGCATGTCTCACACTTGTTTGAATTAAACTTGCATAATGAATTTAACTAGCCAACAGTCCAATTATGATTATGTTTTAGTTAGCTCAGCTTTATTTAGTGAAAGTTAAGTTAATTACACATATCATGATTTTAATATTTTAAAATCATGATATGTGTAATTGGAATTTTACCACTACAGCCTACTCTCGACCCTGGTTATAGAACTTATAGACATGTGGCATGATACCTTTGAGAATCACTAAAGTTCATGATCTAAACTCAATTTCTTTTGTATCCCATAAATATAGCCCAGATATTTAACAACATTTCGCCTAACTCCAATAAATCACAAACACATTATTCAAGAAATGAATTGCTATTGTTTCCAAACCTTACAAACACCATAACAAGATTGCGAATTTCGAATAAAGTGTACGTGTAATGAGGCACACTGGTATTGTTGAGTTTTATGTAACAAAAACCTGGTTTTGATTGGTAAAGAGAGAAGCCTTGTTAAATTTCTAGTTGGCAAACAAACTTTCACATATACCAAAGATAGCCTTCTTAATATTTACGTAGTGGCTTTACCAGAAAGTCATATCCTATCTTATGTTGTTATCTTAGGCCCTATTCAATACCCTTAGGCCGTGGTGTGGACGCCTGCAGGCAGTGGAACGGTGAGTGGGTGTTCATACATTCTAGCAACTTCAATGTATGGGCACCTGCTAGCTGTCCGCTGGCGTGCATTGACCGTGGCATTAGACCCATTAGTATATTTTAAGCAATTGATGCCTAGTCACACTTGGAGCTACCGTCTCCGTGTTAAAGTATTTGATGGCAGTGTTTCCGATGCCTTTGTTTCTGAGTAGCATTGCCCATAGCTACGGTAGCCCAGTGGTTCAGGCATGCGGCTGTTAAACGGCGGTCGTGGGTTCGAATCCCGGCTCGTACCAATGAGTTTTTCGGAACTTATGTACGGAATATGATTTCATATTTACCGTTAGCTTTTCGGTGAAGGAAAAACATCGTGAGGAAACCTGCATACATCTGCGAAGAAATTCAAAGGTGTATGTGAAGTCCCCAATCCGCACTGGGCCAGCGTGGGGACTACTGCCCGTTCCCTCTCATACATGAGAGGAGGCCTGTGCCCAGCAGTGGGACGTATATAGGCTGATGATGTGATGTGTGTGTGATTGCCCATAGTTCTTCATTCTTTGCCTGACCATGGCATGTCAATCACATAGTAGGCTTAGTGTTGTTTGAGCGCTTGGCTTCTAACCCTTTTAATGAACAGGAACTCCTGAAATTGATGAAGCCATTTAGGTAGTCATCAAAGCGTTTGCTCTCATGTAGTTCATGTCATGTATGAGGCATGGTTTTTTTCGTTTTATTGACATTTCTTATCATTTCGTTGTATGTGATTATGTTGATAGAATGATATTACTGACCTACCTCAAAGCAATAGTGCATTATTCGAGTCATGGAAGTAGGCAAATCTCGATTTCATATCACATCATTTGATAATATTTTGCTTTTTTATCAGCTACAAGATTACCAGGATTGTGCGGAATGTTCCCATTACTTTCTTCACCGCAGTTTGAGTCGGTGGCCTGTTCCTCAATATCTATCAAAAGCTCTACCCTAATGTACGATTCCCACCGAACGTGCCGGGCCGGGTCGCCTGGCGCCGCGTCGCAACAGATGCACGAGCACCCGGTGGAAGCTGACCGCGTTTTAACAGAGTACAGTAGGCAAAAGCCGGACGGAGCTGGTCACATGCGACGACAGCCGACCGGCAGCAAGTACATTCAAATATGAAATTTAACGTCTATATTAAAGCTTCAAATTCCTGTGGCAACTTGTAAAAAGCGCTCAGGCGCGCTCCGGCCCGGCCCGATCGTTGAGAATCGTACATTACTCTCTTCAATCTTTTGTCAATAATGATAGTGCTGCTGCCCAGCATCAGGGGATTGCTTATTCAATGCCAGCATTTATTCGCCATATTATAGGGTCTTGTTTGGATCTAAGTAGCTTTTTATAAAGAAGTTTCTCCTGAATATTATTGTGCTACACCCTGTCGCTGATAGGGGCAGCTTTTTTCCCGTTGGTGGAATGTTTTTCCGCACTTTCAGCCGGTGCGTAAAAGCAAAGAGGGGACTGGACGGATGTGTGGGACTCTCAGACAGGAGGCCAAGAATACCCACTAAACTCCCAATGATTGTCCCACGTTGTTGCTTACAGGGAGGGCCAAAGTTTCGATAGACGCATTCGAATTTGGCCGTCTGGTCGGGGAACCGTTGTTCAACATATTCAGACCTATATCCATCATATCTGATAGCCATTCCACTGAGATTAATGCAATAGAATCTGGTAAAAGAAATGATGATTCAGACACAATAAATAATCTTACATTTTTTTTACTTGCAGTGTGTTTTAAAACAAAAGTTATTTGGACGCTGTATTGTAAACAACTGTTCAAATTTATTTTACACGGATATTGCTATTTACATTACTTTATTTACTTACTTTTAGTAGTAGCCTGTTATCAATATCATACTACTTCATACAGTCAATTACCTTATTTATGGACTCGTTCGGGACTCGGTCGTCGCACGGTGCGTTATTTTATTTATTACTAACCACAGAACATATAATAGTACAATTACAGAAAGGACACTCCTTTGATCTTTACAAAATGCGCTTTTTTATCAGCCAAAACCATTAAGATTTATGGCCCTCTGACGTCGTTGACGACGACGTCGACGTTCTACGCTACAAGTACATGCCGGTTCCCCAACGTTAGGGCATCGGCATATACTTGTAGCGATGAACGTAAATCGCGGAGAGTCCCGCGCCCGCCACGACTCCCTACGCCGTCGCTATGTACAAACTCGCGTAGTTTGAGTTTCTTTTGGAATGTGTCTGAATTTTTAACAACTGACTCGGCCTTTTAAAAGGCCTGTGGGCGGCTAGAGGATAAATAAATAATTAAATATTAGGGGACAAACTTACACAATTCGACCTAGTCCCAAACTAAGCAAAGCTTTTACTATGCGTATAGACGACGATAAACATACTTATAGTCCATAAACACAGTACCATAAACGTCCATGTCTCAGAAACAAATATTCGTGCTAATTTCACAAATAAATGCCCTTACCGGTATTCGAACCCAGGATTTCCCGTTTTGTAGACAAGGTCACTACCAACTAGGTTAAAAAGGTCGTCAAACTATATTACAAAATACAAGACAGAAAGAGAAAATTATGGACACACTACTAGATATGCTTACTTGGAAATGGAACTGTCTGTGTCATACTTAGGTGTGTCGGACATCATCACAGATTGAACGATATACAGAACTATTATTGTTACAAACCTCTTAGACCTCTTAGATTTCACACTGCGCCGCATCTCCGGACGGAGGTGCGGTGCAGTGTGTCGTATCATACGGAATTTATATGCAATCTGAGGTACTTGCATACTTACACATACGCATGGAGATGCGGCGCAGTGTGACATCCGCCTTATCCATAACTAATTCCTGTTTCAGCAAATGGAAAGGTTCAAAGTAGTGGAACGGGAAACAAAGACGAAGGCGTATTCGAAGGAGGGTCTCGGCGCCGCGCAGAAACTGGATCCCGCGCAGAAGGAACGCGACGAGATGTCCGCGTGGCTTGTGCAGTCCATTGATGCGCTCAACTTACAGGTACTGATGGTTCTATTAGTTAAGCCAGTCACTGGCACACAGAGATACTAAGGGTGAGTTACACCAAACCGTCTGTAATCGTAAGCGGTGTTCAAATCTGAATGTATGGAACGTTAGACAAGTTTCTATGCACTGACAGCTGTCATCGCCTTATTTAACGTTGATCGGTCTGTAATCGTAAGTCGGTGCAACCCGTCCTAAGTGTGTCATTACTAAAATCGAAACTCTGCAAGGTCAAGCCAAGCAGAAAACTCATCTTGTCAAGGTTTTGGCGAAGGTATTTTTTGGAAGAGACCAGGTAATGGAAACTTCAGTGCAAGCATTGGTTCAGGAACACGCCAGATGAAGTTCTAACCAAACTTGCTTTACTAGCTCCAAACCATAATCCTGGATTCGCTATTGGGCCAGATATCTCATGGGTTTGCCACGGACGGCTCACTCCGTGATTTCGTCGCGTCGCTACAAGTACATTCGGGCCGGGAGTAACGCTAGGTCGATGATGACTTGATATCTATAACATCAAATTGTTCTGATGATAAAATGCGATTTTTTAGACATCCGCTGATTTGGCTGTTCCTAGACTCACATCCGCGGATGCGGATTATGGCCAATATGAGTGGCCAATCACTCAAAAACATAAACAAGCATCGTCCATACGGTCATGCAGTACTCAAACACGTTGGGATGGATTTAAAATCGTTGCAAACTAACGCACTATGTGAGCGAATACGGCGAGTCGTCAGATTACAGAAACGAAATGAAGACTCTTGTTCACTAATGACGAAAACACCTAACAAACACGCACGCGGCACGCGCCGCGATGGCCCCTTGTCGCGAACTGTACTACATCCACAAAAGCACCGCATCGATTGCAGATGTGGAGGCTGATACATATTTTGTGGAAATATAAATAATGTGGAACATCCGCGGATGTGAATGCAACATCCCTGTAGTTGTTTGTTTTTTTATTATCACATTTTCATGGCGCCACTTCGCGAATTGTGTTTGTCAATCTGTAATAAATTCATTCATCACTCAATTATCTCTTATCACGCTGTTTGTTTTTAAAATTGTGCTATATGATAAATACACAATGAGTAATAATTACTTTGCAAAACAATGTGTTTAAATCAACCAAAAATATTAATGTGAAAATGGGAGCCAAATTCAATATTCAATATCACAGTTAATCCACCCAATGTCTATTCACTTCTCTTCTTCTTATTTAAGAGCTCTTGTTGGTATCTGTGGATCCATTTAAGGAGATTGATGTGAAGGGTAGATTTTCTTGTTTACTCACTGAAGTTAAAGTTACCCTATTTGTAAGTTTCATGCAGCCCACCTTAACCAAATCCCATTGCATGTTCCAGGTTGATCAATTCGAGTCTGAGATAGAATCGCTGCTGGTCGGCAAGAAGAAACGGCTTGACAAGGAGAAGCAAGACCGCATGGAAGAACTCAAACAGAAGCTGGAGAAGCACCGCTTCCACATCAAGAAGCTTGAGACGTTACTGCGTATGCTAGACAACATGTCCGTTGAAGTTGAACAGGTAAGAACCACTTGTAGTATGTATGAGGCACTTGTCCCACCGCCAGCGATTTTCTTATTCGCTTTTACTCGCTTGAGCGAGTAGCACGTAGTAACACTCGCTTACTCGCCGACGCTGGGACAAGTGCCTTATTGAGGATTGCTGGTCGGTCAGAAGCTGAGAAGTTGAACAGGTAAAAAGCATTTGTGGCCAAACCATCTTGACCTGTCCTTAAGATAATTTAGCCTTTACAGTTCGATGAATGAAGGCTTACGAATAGATTGCATGAGAGAAGAGGTGATAGAAAAGTTGGAGCAGAGAGGAGAAGAAAAGTTTGGAGTGTTCTCTGAACAAATCAGAGGAATCTGCAAAAAAGTTCAGTTCAAAACTACCATAAACCAAATGTTATGATTTATGAAAGAAAAGTGACGCTCAGTGGGTGGTTCTACATATATAAAGCACGTCAAAAGTTGGTCATGGCATCTATGAGAATCCATATAATGTGGCAACATCGTTTTAGGTTTTTTTCTTTTGAAGCAGAGGTCTCCATCGGTTTGTTTGTTGATAATTAATTTGAACTCTAATGCTTAAACACGTTTCTCTCAAATTTTCAGATAAAAAGGATCAAAGACGACGTAGAATACTACATAGACTCATACCTAGAGCCCGACTTCGAGGAAAACGAGTACATATACGACGACATAAACGGACTAGACGAAATAGAACTCTCCGGCGTCGGCCTACCGTCCTCCGCCACCTCGGACTCCAACAGCGACTCCGGCTCACCCACCAGCATCATATCAGGTACATTATACTGATACCTCATTTACACTCTCGTGCGAGTCACGAGACGAGACGAGGTACGAGGCTAGAGTGTAAATAGACGCTCGCTGCTCGTCTCGCCACTCGCAGCGCTCGCGTTCGAAGCGGTTTTTAGGCACGAGTCGAAGGACCTCGTCGCGAGACAAAGCGCGAGGCGAGCGTGTGTTTACATTCGCGCTCTCGCTTCGCTCTTCGACGTCCTCCATTGTTGCTAGCTCAAAGACAACTGAACTCACGGCGAGAGCGTAAACAGAAAGCTCATTTTTACCATCGATCACGCGGAGTGTGAGCCGAGACACGGGACGTGGTACGAGACGCGAGTGTAAATCGGGTATTACAAGCTCTCAAATCAAATTCTATTCATTTTGCTAACGGGTAATCGTAATGCCGGCTGTACACACTCGTCGAGACACACGTCGCACGCTGCGCGTACGGTAAAACTCGCATTGTGGCCAGATGAAGACGTAAAATTGTGTACTCACCACGAGCGGTAGTTCGTAAAGTCCCAGATCGCATATTTTTGCGATCACCTGCGATTTGGGCCATGCACAAATTCACCGCCCTAGGTGCGCGTAATGTGCTATTGTTCTTTATTCTCTTGTTTTATAAAGCTAAAATGTATAAATGTTTGACGTTCCTCTGCGGACCTACATTTGTACTATGGTACAAACGCCAACACAGTTAACTGACCATCCTGTATTTATATTGAACCTTATTACAATGCATATAAAGTGCACGGATGGTCATCTAGCTGTGTTGTCAATAGTACACTAAGACCGCGCACAAAAAGTATCAGCATCCAGTTTTAAAAATGGTTTCCATATACCGCGACAATTTTCTACCAAAAGTAATCATATACGTATATTGCAATCATATGGGTATTTATTTTGGCACCGTATCGCAAGCTGTCAACGCTGGCTGGATATTCAGTTTTCGCACAACAACCTCGTTGCCAAACTGTCGGCTGTCTTAGTACTAGCTTTGAAGATATTTTTGGAAGATATTCCATTAATAAATTTTAAATTAATTTTAGGACGAACGAAATATTTAAAAAAATGGCTTCCGTATGGTGGCCACGTTTATTTCCTTTGGGCATTGTTGATTATACCTACGATTACCACGTAGTAACAGGTTCGCGGCCACGGTTGCTATGGCATTCGAGTCATCTTTTGATTCATTTGGTGTGTGACATGCGCCGGCTGTCCGTGAAATGTGTTTTATTATCAATCTGCTTCACACTTTCGCAACCTGACTAAAAATGGACCAATTCACCAGAAACCTGCAGAATTCGCTAGGCGTGTTAGTTCATACTACTGCCCGCCTAGCGGGCTCATCCGGCATCTGAGCAAACATTATGAGTGCCCGCTAAGCGGGTTCTTGGTTGCGAACGTATTAATACCCTAACTCTATTAAATGACGTCACATCGCTTGCCATTATGTACTACTATTATATCTACGTGTTATATCTCTTTGCAGGAACAAGCCCCATTCCGTCTCCTACGTTAGAACTCCACAACCACTCCACAGATTCCATAGACATCGAGAAAAAAAAGAAAGAAGAAGTCATAGCGAAAGTAAGTACCATAGATAACCCATGTCATCCATTACTCATCATCTGATATCGTTATACTATTCTGTAATAGTGTAAAGTTATGTGGAGTATTGATTTTCCAAATTAATTTTGTTGTTGGTTTTGGGTTCTAAGCGGTCTTTGTCGGTGTGTAACTTTTTCGCCGTGAAATACGCAATTTTTAGGAAACCTTGAACTATAGACGAGAACTATTTAGCAGTCTATGTATACATAGCTAGTAGACAGTAAATGATTGGACAGGTGACTCATAATGAAAACCCTATCATTGCAAAAAAATACTTCTAGTTAAAAGATAAACAAACATGTTTACTTTGAACTAAAATATCCGAATCTAAATAGATTAAGGGATTTTATAATTAGTGTGTATACCACAAAGTTTGAATTTTAATAACAAAATCTCTCTTTGCAATCGAGAAGTCGTGACTGCCAAATAAAAAGGCGCTCTAATGACACTTGCAAAAGAAATCAGTTAAATGTAATAAACTCTTATTGAAACCAGTCTTATGGTCTGTCTAGGCACCCAAGGGCGCGAATGATAAATGTACTACGGTTGTAAAGGTTTTCGTACAACTATTAGACATCTAAGTCTTCCAAGTAAAATGCGTCCTTTGCGTCAATCGTGGACACAGTATAAAACAATGCAAATGTAAGGCGTTCATTTTAAATTAGACGATATTTACAGGCGGTATACGTATATGCAAACTGCTAGCACGAGCTGCGATTCCCAGAGCTCGTTCGGTAAACTTTTTCTGTTCTACATAACGAAAGCGGTGCACCGAGCGACTAGCGGGGAAAACAACTCGTGCCAGTCGTGCAAATATGTTTAGTACACCGTACAGTCAGCATCAGACGTAGCTGTCGTACGAAGAGGTCAAAATGGTCTACACGTCTTAATTAGACGGGAATAGCCGGGGTTTACTCTGGCGAGTTGAGATCAGCCGCGTATGTACAGTCAAGTGTAAAAATATGGGTGCATACAACTTACCCATAAATATGTCCCATAACTCTTATGTCAGCGGATTAAGGTTTTGATACTTATTTATGAGAGGATGTTATCGATACATATTTTTGCGCTTGACTGTACTAATAGGATAAGCAATTTTTGGGGTAGTGTTGCGAGTTAAATCTCAGCCGAGTCTTGTAATCTCGAGCCGTTAGGGCTAACGCAAGTCTTTTCAGTACTGCATAATGCTAGTGTTAGCTTGAACGGCTCGAGTCTTCAAGGCTCTGTCGAGCGCTAAATCTTAACACTATCTTGGGGACCAGCGTAACTACGTTTGCTGCTGACGTACGCGTAAAGACTAGGAACCCAAAACCAACTAGCACCGCAGTATCTAAACGATGTGTGTATATTTGCAGCCCGTTAAACCCCTGCCGCTGCGCGCGGTGAATTCCAGCGTGGTCAGTAATAGCACGTCTGTCGTTAGTTCCTTGCTCAATAACTCCGCCGCCTCCACCAATAGGTCAGTCCACTGACAACTTATTATTACTCTTGCTATTGCCGTTGTCAGAGAGTACTCTTATAAAACCTCCTTGAGTGCCTATGCGTGTCGCGGCGTATCTTGACCCCTGTGACAGCTGTCTTCTCCGTACAATTTATAACCTTAAAACTTAAATTTGTACTGGAATGAAAGCTGTTATAGAGATCAATCTTTGCCGGGACACGTATAAACGATAAGAACGTAGTCTCTTTAATAACTGCGTCCCGGTAACGCACTAAGCGTGGTTGGGCATGTAATAGAGTAGAAAAGTCAAATTAAGCATGTTGCGATTATAGCCAGTTTTACTAAATGACCCGATGAGTTCGGGCGCCATTTTGTAAAACTAGTTTTTTCCCAACTTGTTTCTTTTTTACTTGGCAGTCTATTACATTTGTTTACTCTCTGATGGTGAGAGATATGCGGTTGCGAAGTTCACTTTTTATTCATTAAAAACATGTTGCAATGTGAATTTAAAACATCATAGAAGTGAATTTTGTTACTGCACTTTAATGCGGCCATCAGTAGTTATTATTAGACCGAAAACAATTCTTTTTAAAGTTTAGATTACTGTTTAATATATCGGGAATTGTCCTCGGCTGATATGTAGAAGTAGAATTCATTTGAAAAAGAAATAATTAAAAAAAACTATAAATTAATAAAAATACTGCACTCATTCATCGTTAAGCAACGAAATACATACGACAAACACAAATATTGCACATTTAATAAGGTTCAATGGAACGCCAATAATTTTTAGCTATACTATTGAGTATCTCCTATATCTGCATTTAAACTTTAGTTTAGAGGCTAGAAAATATTGGCGTCGTCGTAGATTTAGTTTGTACAGCGAGTCAAAAATTGGCTCACCCGACAACATACTGGACCGAAACTAGTTCCACATTAAATCTATATGGATCATTATTGTAAGTTTATTGAATTCACGTCGAATACATGTCAAAAATAAACGATTCACAGATATATGATGTATGACTGACAATAAAAGCAGCGACTTTCAGAACAGAAACGTCAGAAACTCTCTGTTGAAAACGTCAAATACAGACTAGTGTCGTCATATTCCTATGGTCTAACTAACAGGTTAATTAATTGAGAATTTATGTTTAAAATCTTAAAAATGCAAAAATAAGATGTAAAACAAAGAAATCGTACCTTTTTTTGGTGTAAAAAAAAAGTTTAATTACTATTGTCAAATACCATATTATATCTGGAGTCGGTTAGTCTATTCGGATGTGGCGTGAGCCAACTTGAATTGTGGTCGTGTTTTTGTCATTTATCGCTGTCGATAAAACATTGGCATTACCCAATACAGGTATAGTGAGAAAGGGATTTCCCTGACGGCGTTTTTGATAATTACATAAGAAATAATTGACCTGGCTTGTGGAATAGTTATTTAGGATACAAGTGCGGAAAGTTGGTAATTCCCAACGAGTGGCGATCACCAAAAACACGACCGTCAGGGAGTGTTTTTGATCGACACGAGTTGGGAATTACCTATCCGCACGTGTATCATACAAAATTTTACAATGCATCATGCGAGGAAATTAAAAATTATACAAAAAACGTGAAATTTGAATTGGAACGTGGGCACTAAAAGGTATTTACAATGCACTTGCTCTGAAAGTGCGGCTTTACATGGGTCAACATGAACACGGGAAGCCCTCCATGCCGGCAGGGGGGCGGCCGTGCGGGAATGGATGGAGGGACAAAATTCCCACACGCGTGCGAGAATGAGATTTCATGACAATTCAAATTTCACCTCTTTTGTATAATTTTTAATTTCCTCGCATGATGCATTGTAGAATTTTGTATGATACACGTGCGGATAGGTAATTCCCAACTCGTGTCGATCAAAAACACTCCCTGACGGTCGTGTTTTTGGTGATCGCCACTCGTTGGGAATTACCAACTTTCCGCACTTGTATCATAAATAACTATTACAGTACATATGGTGCTACTTTCCCACACTAGTGCGGAATAGAGCACTTTTCGTGCATATGTCAAACTATAAAGAGCCATATGTAAAGTAAAACGTTGTACGATACACGTGCGAATAGGTAATTCGCAACTCGTGTCGATTTAAAACACTCCCTTCGGTCGTGTTTTAATTTATCACCACTCTTTGCGAATTTCCTATTTTCGGCACTTGTATCGTAAATAACTATTTCACTATACCCTGTGTCTATGTGATTGTGAAAAACTTTTATTCGCAGCGATAAACAATAAAAATCGACTTTAAACCCTCCCAATCATGTCAATCTAGTCACTACACTGTTTTCATTCAAGCTTGGTGCATATGGCATCTGTCATCTTCACACTACAAGCGATGCAATTTGTCACAACTGGTAAGAGACGCGCAGCTGTTACCTCAAAAGATAAAGGAACTTCGTTCGTGTTTCTCCCGCTTATAAGCAAGTGCGACAGAAAGGGAGATACAGGAACGAAATGAAGAAAGTTATTGCTTTCTAATACCAAGTATAGTTTTTTTTAAATAAAAGACTGTCTAGTGATTAAACCCTAGTCTCACCTGGTAAGCGATGACAGAGGCTAAGATGAAGCTCACTGGTTCAGTAATAGCCTATTCACTCTTGTTTTGACGGCACCTTGATCTTAGTTCTCAGGAAATACAGATGAAGGGAGCAAATTCAGCAGCATCCTCAGCAGTTCGCATTAGGAAGGACTAGGCAAATCGCTTCCTGCGAAAAAATCACCGATTTGGTTTTACATTACATAACTTAAACACCTCAATCTGTGTGAAAACCAACCGTATCACTTTTTCTCTACCTACTGCGACGTCACAAGGGCGAATTAGTGGAATTCCCCGTTCCCAACGCAAAATCGATTTAGCAATAAGGCATTTTCTTATTATTCACGGACAACCGGCTACCACAAAAGTCAGTGTCAGTCGGACGGCCAACTCGGAGACCGAGTTCGGACACGCGAAGTAGATGCATTTGCGTGATCTACTGTATATCCGTGGGAAAAAATGGTATGTTGACATAAGGATGCATTCGCTCCCCACGCCTCGTGCGTCTCTGTCGGTTGTTGTGACAAATTGCATGGCGCGATGGCCTTCAGTGTAGCCTCAATGGGAACAGTGTGGTCGTGTTGTCCGGGAGACATGTTGACGAGTGTGGTCTCTTGGCAGTATAAACAACACGGGCGTGTCCGGCGCCTCCACACCCAACAAGCAGCCGCCGCCGCCCAGTCCGCCGCACCGGCAGCCTAACAACACAGGTGAGCCTATACAAGGATCTGTGTAATGTACGGCCCAATAATACGCGTCCACGGATCTCTCTCTTTATCATCCACCTAGCGTTCTTCCCGGTTAAAATCATACACACATACATACACGCCTTTAGCCGCAAAAGGGGTAGGCAGAGCACATAAAACTTGTGTCCAGTGCCATTGTTAGCATAAATGTGGGTATAAAAGATCGACAAAATGTGATATCGCAGTAATAGGTTGCTAGCCCATCGGCCATCGCCCACAACACACTTCAACCCTGTTCCCTCCAAATCAAAGTTCTTCAAATTAGGAATGTCGGATAAACTACCACCGGTTCGGAAGACCTCAGCCACGTGATGAACCGCCGCATACATACATACTGCTAAATTTAATTTAGAGACGTTTTTGCATTTGTAGTTGTGACCTCTGTAGCCAGCCTCACACACACATACGTGTAAATATAGAAGTGCTACAAATGCAAAAACGTCTAATTTACCTGTACATACATATATTCACGCCTTTATTCCTAAAAAAGGGTAGGCAGAAGCGTATGTTCCAGCGCCACTTTTAGCATAAAAAGATCACAAAATGTAAGAGCTGGCGTAATTTTTATCAAAACAGTATACAATGAATAGTTCCAATATCACAGTATTATAAAATTACATTGGTACAGTGGAAAGCCGATTGATTGTGCCCTAAGGGATCCGGGTCCGCTTTGGCATCTAATCCCATGATTTCGCGTAGGCACTAGTTTTACGAAAGCGACTGCCCCAGAGAGAAAATCAAACATGCACGAGATAAAAAGAACCAAAGATAAAGTGGGTGCCGATTATTGGGGCGTATATTCACCAAACCCTTTATACTACTCTAAACACACTTGTCCTTATTCATAAATGTTTATAAACCCTAGTGACTTGTTTTTTTGAGAAATAAGCGAAACAAGTTTTGTTAACAGAGGTTTGATAAGTTTATTATAAGCCAGAATGTGTCTTAGAAACGAAATTTGCATTGGCACCTTATTGAATGCTCTCAGTATATGCAATAGTGACGGATTTCATAATGGCGTTCATAAACGAATCTCGATCATCAAAATGGCCGTTTATCTTGCCGACGGTGGTATTGGTACGACTTATGCTGGGGCCCCACTAACGAGAAATGCCATTAATTATCGCGATAATGGACGGTAACCGTACGGCCACACTACGATTATCGCGATAATTAATGGCATTTCTCGTTAGTGTGGCCCCAGCATCAGCGGCGGCGGTAGCGGCACCGCTATGCGTAGGAGCGAGAGATCGGTGCGCGGCCTCTCGCTCTCCCATATGTCGCCCCGCCGCTCGATGTCATGGCCGATCCAGAGTACAATGCCAAACCGATCGTATGTGTTTTGAAACACGTCTACACTTGTGCCAATAAAGATTCGGAATTCAGAGACGCATTCCAGCTAAACAGCATATATTGTTATTTGAGCGACTATCGAATTTCAGACCACTGTCGGTGTTTCCTATAGAAACTCGAGTCTAGAGTTGTAGCATAGTCCGTGTATCGTAACCACCTCTAGCCGCCCATATAAGAAAAAATGCTAATTTAGTGGAAACCAACTTTAATACCAAATAGAGTGCACACTTTGTTCCAATTGAGAATGCTGTTAACTCCATTTGAAAGCTTTCGGGTGGCTAGGGGTTATGAAATACGTTTCGGACGTTATGTCGTGTTGTAGTGGTCGTGATTCTACGCACTCTACACTTTTCGTTTCATATACTAACTTAATATCACATACAACTGGATTATTCGTGGGCTCGGCTATTATCTATTATCAGCTAATATCCGGATAAATTCATCAACTTTACAACGTATATCAGTCCAGCACGGCTAGCATAAGACATATCCGTTTCATTTTAATTATAACACTTAAAAAGAGACGGACATATCTAGTTAGCGTTCTTGTGCTAGCCGTGCTGTTGTCTATCGTGTTTCTATAAGATGTAAATAAGTGTATATATACAGGGAGGAACATTTCCTTGGACTAAGCTGAAAGGACACGTGTTATATAAGTGACGTACAACCGATCTATTATAGTTGTTAAACTGGAAGAAAAGAAAAAGAACGTAAAAAAGTTCACATCCGATGTTCGAAAGTACCTTATTGCAATGACATAAGGTCTGTCAATGGTCAGTTCATAATGTTGCTGTTTGTAATTTACTTGATCTTGCTGACGTCATTGAATCTACTGGATAGGGTTGAAACATACAGTTTGAAAGTTGTATCTTGGTAACTGTTAGAAATATTTATATGGTTACTAGGTGAGAAGTAAAGTACTAAACCTGATCTATATCCCATTTGCTTAAAAGTCCATCCATCTGTTCCACCCAGTATATGTCTCAAACTGTCTGTATAAATATGTAAGCTAAGAGAAATAGTGTGGCTCCCAGCATTGGCGCTATCGGAGTACTCGGCAGACGAGGCGCCCGAGCCCGCGCCGGCGCCCGACCCGCGGCTCTACAGCGCCAGTGAGTGCCGCGCACACTGTGCCTTACACAACACAACACAACACTACACAACACTACAGCTATACACAACCGGGCAAAACGTTGCAAAACGTCTGACGTAAGGACTCAATACACGATGCGACGAATTGTTCATGCTGGTTCACACTGTCCTGTAATGTCGCTCCGATACTGCCATTGAATCCTTCCTCGGCATTATTTGGCTTGTATAGTTGGATAAATGTGTAAGGTGTGTAAAGCATAAGGTTATTCTTTCCAACCTCGTATGCCGATGTCAAAAAAAACAATAAAATCATGACCTTCAACTTGAAGTTGTAAGTTCGAACCCTTCTGGTCGGATCCGGAACAAGGCGTACGAAAGGTTAAGTTTCGACTGTGCGCAAGAATATGGTTGTGGAATCTAAATTTATTATTGCTCCAAAAGATAATAGGGAAAAAAATATGCCTGGTGACGAAAATCCCATTCAGATATCTCAAAGAATTACGAAGCTACAAGCGTTTTAATATTGCTTGTTAGAGAGAGAAAACGCAAACACTGTGTGACGTCACATTATGGGATGCTGCCGGGGGGCCGCGTCGACGGCGCCGCCGAACACGATGGCACGTTGCCGTCTATTAGTGACGTCACAATCTGCCATCTATGAAGTTGCGTTTTGAGAAAAAGAGCTTGACAGAGCATGCCCCTTCTTAAAACTTTGGACACATAACTTCGTGATTATTTAACCTTTGCGTTGATTTTTCCACCATTGACTACATTTTTTAATCCTTTTTCGAGAAAATATGACATTATTGATTATTTTATTGGAAACACCTCAATTGGAACCCTTAGACAGAGATGGACAGCTGCATTTAGCTTGTGCTTGCCGCGTACAACATTGTCCTACCGGATAACTTTAAAGCCCGGCACTGAAAACTAAATGGACCCTCTGATCGCGCGTGTCAGATATTGCAGCGTTTTGCCCTGTATGATTTTATTAACTGCTAAATGAGTGCTAAAATATGATCCTTCCAAGATTACAATAACCTCACAGTTGGTCAAGTAGGATATTTCCCAATTTTACGCTATTGGTTACAAATCACATGCGTCACACACGAGTTCGCATAATCACCATGCTAAGTCGGGACCATTTCATGGTGCGTTTGTGAGTTGATGAATTTTCTTGTGTGTTTTGTGCCATGAATATTTATTTCTCTTTCTGTGTTTCATATTACCAAAAACACTACTTTCTAAAAGCTATCTAAACATGTAGCACTCATCTATTTTAATCTTACTCAGCTTGATTGGACTTGTGTTATTAGCTACAAACACAGTTATGGCTATGCGTGGTTTTTATTTACAAACACGTAGTCGCGATTTTTTTTATGTGCACGATTCTCGATGTATAGTTTAGTATTTAATTTCAGTATTCACTGCTAAGCATGTTTAGATATATTTTTTTGGTTATGTCGATCACGTTTTCGTTGTCATGGTCGCGGGAGCCCGCTGGATGCCAGTGGCGTTGGATCGGTCATTGTGGCACTCTGTGGGGGAGGCCTATATCCTGCAGTGGACATCTTTCGGCTGATATGACGATAATCACGTTTAACGTCTAAGAAATTAATAATATGACGAAGAAGGATGTGATAATCGCAAAAATGAAAAAAAAAGAGATTTGTAAATGTAATGTCATTAAACGTTTAAGGAACTAGCTAGCCGCGTGGCTCTGTCCGCGTAGTACACAAAACGCAAGCAAGGTTGCGGGATAAAATATAGCTAATGTCTATCCGCAAGGGCCATTCTACACGGTATTGGTGGAATGATGATATTTCAAATTGTATGAGTATTTCACTCCATACGAACTTAAAAATATAACATAGCTACAACTCCTTCCTCCTTATTTATTTACACAAGGAGAACCAACAGCTATAATTACACAGATTGCAACTTAATTAGTGATAAAGTGCCAATTACAAGAATAATAGAGTAATTAGTATTAGATATAATAGAAGAAAAAAAAACCATTTACATATTTTGGACGTGAAACCTTCTTTAGCGGCGCTGTGCACTTTTGTGATGGGGAAAAATGTTAAACTCGCAACAGGTCACGTGACCGTAAGATTCGACAGAATTTTAATAATATTGAAGGTGTATTATGTTTATTTATTTGATTATTACTCATACTTGTTTTACCGTGTATTAGTGATTATCCTGAGATACAATACTATACAGATAAAGACAATCCCGTCATCTAAGCTATCATTTAAATTCATCATAACCTAAAATTTGTTTATATGTTGAAGTGATGTTAACTACCAAACTAGTTATATCAGAGAAGTTGTCATTGTCTCAAGGTTATGATAACAGTGATATCGATTGCTCTCTGTAAAAAGTTATTTACGGAAGCGGTGACGTCACACCACGTTTCTGACTACCGGATATCTGTGTTACAGCCAAGAATACTTTTAAATGTAAACATAATCAAAATACAGCTATTCCAATGTAACTTAGGCAGGTCAGGCAATTTATTATTACGCTTGGCTACTTCTTAATAGCTAAGATTATTGTACTGCAGATAGCAACAATCAAAGAAACAAAATATTACATTGGCATGAGGTAGGGAGGCAGACCGAAAAGGAGATGGCGGGACGTACCTTGATACGTTTTGTGCAGATTGGCGAACACTGGCACAGGACCGAGACGAGTGGCGGAAAGGAGGGGAGGCCTTTGCCCAGCAGTGGGACATAATATAGGCTATTAAAAAAAAATAACCCATAAACACAAATTACGGAAATACTCGGCAAACATTGCAATTTAACTATGTAATTTGTATACAAAATAACAAAAGTTGATTTTAAAAAGGAATGGCGTCACGTTGTCGGCGGGAGTCCGCTGGATGCGGATGGCGCAGGACCGGTCATTGTGGCACTCTTTGGGGGAGGCCTATGATGAATGACGTCACTTGTTGCTATTTCCTACCAACTCCACGCTAACACAGCATTTCCGACGTCACGTCACATAAAAAATCCTTGTAATACGCTGATATGAAATGATGTTTATTTGGCGGATACTTCTAGTATTTGACATTAGAATGATTAGTTATTAGACGATCTAATTAGAGCTGAGCTATTTTACAAAGTAACATAGGTACCTATACGTATGTGTAAAAAAAAACAACGGGTTGCACTCCGGGAGTGCCGGCAGAAGTGAAAACTCGATGAAATTGTAACAGTTTTTCGGTCAGGTCACGTGACCGTCTTACGAAGTTTTCAATCTGTCGAATCTGTCGGTCACGTGACCTGTCGCGAGTTTAACATTTTTTTCCCCATCACAAAAAGTGCACAGCGCCGCTAAAGAAGTTTTCACTTCAATAAGATTCGTACGACAGCTACAGCACACTACAAAGCTACAGCGAAGAGCCACTATAATGCGTGACTCATGTCGTATGCTTATCAGACAAACATAATAATTTATCCAGTGTTATCAGCCATTGTTTACAAATAAACAACGTTATCGCCGCGTGAATGGCGATAATCGGCTCATTACAACGTAACACAGGCCGCCATTGGCCGCGCGCCAATCCGCGAGCGAGCTGGCGCGCGGCCAGCGCTCGCGGCCAGTCGCCAGCCGCCTTCCGACCGGCCAGCATCGAGTTAAAAAAGACAAAAGACGAAAAAAAAAACATGTTTTCCCGCCTAAATACCGGATAGATTAAAAAAAACATGGACGATGGTAAATAAGTTTCGTGTGTGCATGAGTTTTTGACGGTGATTTGCGGACATGTGGTATGTTTTAAATGTGTTGCGTGTTCAGTTTTTTTCGCTGTGTTTTTAATAGTTGCTACGCAAAGTTGGATTGGTTATGTAATTGTGTTTGTGATTGTTTAGAAGCTGCGAGTGGATATGATAACGCGCGAGATGGTCGGGTGTATTGTGTACGCTTCTTTGTTCCGGAATTATCGCACGTGCGAGACAAAAGCATCATTGCTTTCATTTACGTGTACTTATAATAGGTGTGACGATGTTTTGTGACGACACATGACATTCGGCTATAGCGAGGGCAGGATATGACAGAAACAATTATCTAAATCCATAATACTATAAGGTGTCAGTTTTGTGACGACAATTGAGTATTCAGTTTTTACAGAAGTTAACTTTTTCTGTTTAATTTATGAACGGTATGCATAATTACACGTTATTTACGTCACAAAACTGACACCGAGTTAATTTTTGTTTAACAACTCATGATAATCAGGTAAACATTTTTTTAAATGCCCTAAATTCTATGTACCGGTTACCTTTACATGCTTTACATGCGATTTTGGACAAGTTTGAATCGTATCTCCTACTTTTTCACTACAGATAGAAGTATAAATCAAACGGTTATCGGTTCTTCAATCTTTTATCTCCATTTTGGTCTACCGGATTTTGAAACAAATGAATACTTAATTTTGTATGATCTTTTTAAACATTGTCTAAAATAATTGTATCTCTATTGACGTGAAAGATCTAACACATACGAAATCTATATATTTGGGTTCGTCTGTGACGTCCCTAAAAACTGGTCTAGGGTTTTCATTTTAAACCAATCAACTCCAAAGTTATGGCCGGAAACCGGTTTTTTGGCCTAAAATTGTTCAACTTTGATGCCAAATATCTCGAAAACAATGTACTTTGAAGTAAATATGGGATACTATATTGCTTAAAGCCGTTGTTGTTAACATAATAAGCTACAAAAAACCTAAGAAAACTAAGAGATTCAGATCGAAGGTAAGATCCCAGACGCCAATTATGGGAGCCCCTTAACTGAAATTAGGTATGGAGATGAGTTCAGACGGACATAGGATTGTCATCCCAGAAATGAGGCCCCTATTTCACCATACTGACAATTGTCCCGCGACAATGACAATTCGATTTACATTGTGGAGTCGATATGTAACGTTGCTGACTAGCGACCAACTTTACTTGACGACTCAGCAGTATACCTGTTATTGTCGGTGACAGGTGACAATGCCTCATGGCAAAAGCCTGGCTCCTTTTTCACCGACATCGGTGAAATAGGAGCCAGGCCAAAGGGGCATAGGTGTGAATAGGAAATTGAAATATGTATGGAATGCAATATAATGACTGAGCTTATATCTAACTAGCTTTTGCCCGCGGCTTCGCCCGCGTAGTAAAAGTAATTTTCCAATAATTGTTGAATTGCTACGCCACCTACTTACCTACTACTACTAACTTCCCCTACGAATAACCCTTCGTCATAACCCACTATGGTAAATTAATTTTTATTTACTATTATTTTTATGCCCGTGTGGTGGCGGGTTAGAATTTCACCACCCTCTTTCTTCCCGTGTGTGTCGTAAAAGTCGATTAAGAGAGCAGGGTTGAAGTGTGTTGTGGGTGATGGGCTAACAACCTAAGCAATATCACTTTTTGTCGATCTTTTATACACACATTTATGCTAAAAGTGGCGCTGGAACATAAAGTTCATGTGCTCTGCCTGCCCCTTTTGGGAATAAAAGCGTGAATGTATGTATGTATGTACGTATTTCTGTTATTAAATTTACAGTCATGATTAATGAGAATCTGTCTTCTGGAATAAAAGCTACTTTATGTTCATGATAATGTTGAAATACCAAAATATCTCCACGAATGTCAAGTCAAATTTGTGGCCTGGACATTGCTATAGGCTAGTTTCCTAAGATTTTTTTTCCATGCTTTTCGAACCAGTATTTAACATGCTTAACTTATAAAAAGTAAGCAGATCTTCGTGCAGCACCTTGAATGTACTTATTACGGATGCAGGCACTTTCCCAATGTCTCCTACCCTCCCGTCCCGCCGCGCCGCCCGCACTCGCCTAGGTACCGATTGCTGACGATCGAGATGGCACCAAATACAAACTTTAAAACCTATAACCCTATATAACGCGGGTCTCGTTCCATACCTCAAAAGCAAAAATAGTCTTTAACCTTATTTATAGGCTGTCTGTCAGTCCGTCTGTTACAACCGATTTGCTACGAAAAAAACTGGACCGATTGAATTGCAATTTGGCACAAACATTTTCATGAATTTTCATGTCCACAACATGACATTTCAAAATCTATGTGATTTTCGTTATTAACGTCCCAAAAAACCGTAATAACAACGCCCATATTGATATTTAGACGCCACGTTGGAATGTAAAATCGTTGTTGTTTTCCTAATCAGCGACCCGATAAACCATAGAAACAATAGATGCCGATGTTGATTTTCAGATTTTGTCACCACATGTCTCCTTTTAGGGGTTGAATTCTCAAAAAACCGGAAACACTTGTTTACTCATTTATCGTTAGGAATTATCCTGTGAATTCTCGAATAAAATTGTCTAACTAATCTTTTTTCTCCATACAAACTTTGGACCTCCTTTTTAACCCCTTTAGGTGTAATCATTTCCACAATGCTGAAAGCACTTCATTTGTAAATGAATAAGTAATCTGTCCACAAAGTTTTAAGTACGTAGTAGCTAAAAGTAAGTTTCCCTTATACAAAATTTGGACCCTCATTTAGGGGTGGAATTTTATAAAAAGCTGAAATTACTTTTAAGTTATCTTCCTACAAAGTCTCAAGTCTCTAGTTCAATAAATAATGTTTCCCCCCCACAAACATTGCATACCTATTTAACCCCCTTAGAGGAAGAATTTTATAAAACGCTGAAAGTACTTTTTTGTATCTTAATAATAATATTCCTACAAAGTTTCAAGTCTCTAGTACAAAAAAATATGTTTCTCCCATACAAACTTTGCACCCCTACTTAACCCCCTTAGGGATAGAATTTCCAAAAATCCCGTCTTATCCCTTGCCTACGTCATAAAATGAAGTTCTGGTGTAAATTTCAAGTTTCTAGTCCCAGTAGCTTTGAATACGAACTTTGCACCCCTATTTTACCCCCTTAGGGGTGGAATTTTATATAACGCTGAAAATACTTTTTTTTGTATCCTAATAAGTAAAATTCCTACCAAGTTTCAAGTCTCTAGTTCAATAAATAATGTTTCCCTTATACAAACATTGCACCCCTAATAAACCCCCTTAGGGGTAGAATTTTCTAAAACGCTGAAAGAACTTTTTTTGTATCTTTATAAGTAATATCCCTACAAAGTTTCAAGTCTCTAGTACAAAAAATCATATTTCTCCCTTACAAACTTTGCACCCCTTTTTAACCCCCTTTGGGATAGGATTTCCAAAAGTCCCGTCTTATCCCTTGCCTACGTCATAAAAGGACGTTCTGGTGTAAATTTCAAGTTTCTAGTCGCAGTAGTTTTGAATACAAAATTTGCACCCCTATTTAATCCCTTTATGGGTGGAATTTTATAAAACGCTGAAGATGTTTTTTTTATCCTTATAAGTAATCTTCCTACAAAGTTTCAATTCTCTAGTTCAATAAATAATGTTTACCCCATACAAACATTGCACCCCTATTTGACCCCCTTTAGGGGTGGAATTTTCTAAAACGCTGAAAGAGCTTTTTTTGTATCTTAATAAGTAATATCCCCACAAAGTTTCAAGTCTCTAGTACAAAAAATAATGTTTCACCCATACAAACTTTGCACCCCTATTTAACACCCTTAGGGACAGAATTTCCAAAAATCCCGTCTTATGCCTTGCCTACGTCATAAAAGGAAGGTCTGGTGTAAATTTCAAGTTATAGTCCCAGTAGTTTTGAATACAAACTTTGCACCCCTATTTAACCCCCTTAGGGGTGGAATTTTGTAAAACGCTGAAAGTGCTTTTTTGTATTTTAATAAGTAATCTTCCTACAAAGTTTTAAGTCTCTAGTTCAAAAAATAATGCTTCCCCCATACAAACTTTGGACCCCCGTTTTACCCCCTTAGGGGGTGAGTTTTCAAAAATCCTTTCTTAGCGGATGCCTACATCATAGTGGCTATCAGCATGTCAAATTTCAGCCCGATCGGTCCAGTAGTTTGGGCTGTGCGTTGATAGATCAGTCAGTCAATCAGTCAATCAGTCAGTCACCTTTGCGTTTTATATATATAGATACGTAAAATACAAACTACAGTGAGACCATACATATGATGATAGCATTAATTAAAAATGCAACGAACATGCAATTACTAATAGTCGAACGAATGTGTGTCATTACGTTACAATTTTTTTATTCCAATCAGTTAAAATTTCAAGAAAAAAAAATCGACACGATTTTATCTCATATCTTTCGCCAAAATCGAATAATCGTGACTTAACACATTCGTTGCCGTTGCGATATCGCATTGTAACCAGCTAACCAAAAAACGATAGAGGTCTGGGTAGCGCCGCAAAATGGCCCCACAGAATGGGTGCCATTGCCATTATGCGGGGTTGGGGGCGGGGTGTCTTAACGATGCCAGGCAGCAGTTTGGTTCGAACATGCGCATACCGGGTTTTAGGCACGACCACGTGTTTGGGTAGAAATTTGTAAGGAGCTGGCCTTCTATGGTATTTTCCTTCGCTGGTTCTATCTGGAATATTTGCGCTCGTCACCTTAATTGATATATCACCCTCGCATGCTTATATATTTATATTTATATATATATACCATTAACACTACTGCACACTTCTAGTGGATATTCTACCATACATATCCATTATTACAAGCTTTATATTAATTTGCCGTGTTCGAGTGGGTTGCACCAAACTGTAATCGTAAGCTGTGCTCTATAAAATCGGAATGTATAGAATTCTTTACTAGGTTGACATCTGCCCGAGCCATATTTAACGATGATCGGTCTGTAATCGTAAGATTCTACAACCCGCCCTTAGGGTGGGCTGCACCAAACCGTCTATAATCGTAAGCTGTGCTCTATAAAATCGGAATGTATGGAATTCTTTACTAGGTTGACAGCTGCCAGCGCCATATTTAACGACGATCGGTCTGTAATCGTAAGATTCTACAACCCGCCCTTATGGTGGGCTGCACCAAACCGTCTATAATCGTAAGCTGTGCTCTATAAAATCGGAATGTATGGAATTCTTTACTAGGTTGACAGCTGCCAGCGCCATATTTAACGACGATCGGTCTGTAATCGTAAGATTCTACAACCCGCCCTTATGGTGGGCTGCACCAAACCGTCTATAATCGTAAGCTGTGCTCTATAAAATCGGAATGTATGGAATTCTTTACTAGGTTGACAGCTGCCAGCGCCATATTTAACGACGATCGGTCTGTAATCGTAAGATTCTACAACCCGCCCTTATGGTGGGCTGCACCAAACCGTCTATAATCATAAGCTGTGCTCTATAAAATCAGAATGTATGGAATTATTTACTGGGTTGACAGCTGCCAGCGCCATATTTAACGATGATCGGTCTGTAATCGTAAGATTCTACAGCCGGCTGCACCATACCGTCTATAATCGTAAGCTGTGCTCTATAAAATCGGAATGTATGGAATTCTTTACTAGGTTGACAGCTGCCAGCGCCATATTTAAAGATGATCGGACTGTAATCGTAAGATTCTACAACCGGATGAACCATACCATCTATAATCGTAAGCTGTGCTCTATAAAATCGGAATGTATGGAATTCTTTACTAGGTTGACAGCTGCCAGGGCCATATTTAACGATGATCGGTCTGTAATCGTAAGATTCTACAGCCGGCTGCACCATACCGTCTATAATCGTAAGCTGTGCTCTATAAAATCGGAATGTATGGAATTCTTTACTAGGTTGACAGCTGCCAGCGCCATATTTAACGATGATCGGTCTGTAATCGTAAGATTCTACAGCCGGCTGCACCATACCGTCTATAATCGTAAGCTGTGCTCTATAAAATCGGAATGTATGGTATTATTTACTGGGTTGACAGCTACCAGCGTCCATATTTATTGATGACCGGTCTGTAATCGTTCGTAACATTCTACTACCCGCCCTTAGGGTGGGCTGCACCAAATGTCTGTAATCCTAAGCAGTGTTCGTTAAAATCTGGATACATGGAAAGTTTGTAAATTTTCTATCACAATGCAATACTTAGTAACATAAACCTGGTCTGATGATGGAGACGGAAGGTGGCCATAGGAACTTCTCAATTACACAAGATTAGGTGTCAAAGCGGACCCCGGGCTCGTTTAGGGCTCAACCGGGAATAACGCTAGGATGATGAGTTGTAAACACCAGTGCATTGACTTTCCGCGAACTGCCAACTGCCAACAACGGCAAAAAATTGTAATTAGTACGAGTGTGAACTAAGCTAGGCATCGATATTTTGTTACACCTTCGGGTAAAACATAGTGATACCTATGTTTGGCATTTTATATGTAAGCTTTTTTGCAAGTAGTAGTCTCTGCAGCCGTGTGCGTTCGTATCGTAAACGTCTATAGAAATGTGGGATAGGGCCAATATCCGGCATTTTCAAACTCTCGTCTATAAAATTATTATCCTCTCACGATTATCTCCCCAGAATGATTCGTTTCTTTTCACAATATTTGCCGAGATGATAATGACGAGAAAACCACCGCAAAAACGCTACATAATCACCCGGCAACGCCGAGCCCCTGGTTACTGTGAACTTGCGCGAATGTCGCCAGCTTGGTTCTACTTACATGGCAAGGACTAAACAATTCACATAATAAATAAATAATAATAAACATAATAAATATAAGGGGACAATCTTACACAAATCGACCTAGTCCCATAGTAAGCTCAGTAAGGCTTGTGTTATGGGTACTAGACGACGATATATATAATAGATATAAATACTACATAGAAAATATCCATGACCCAGAAACAAATATTCATGCTCATCACATAAATGTTTGCCCTTACCGGGATTCGAACCCAGGACCTCTTGCTTCGTAGGCAGGGTCACTACCAACTAGGCTAAAGCGCTAAGCTAAAGTTGAATAACAAAACAGTCCTTAGCCCTATGGTAGCATTATTTTGACGTGATTGTGCCGTACTTATATATTTGTACGCTTATTGCAAACAACATATCAGCCTAGCGGTAAGCGGTAGGTAAGCGGTTGTGTTCCTTATAAATGCTTGCACCGACAGGGGAACTGGCTTTCAAGCGTGTTGCTTTATAAACCTTTCAATACTTATTTTTCATCACACTTGCTCGAAAAGGGCTTCATAATGCGCAGACATACAGAGCTACAATAACCTATACGACGCCCGGCGTAATGGTTTTTTTCTTAGATTGTATCTGTCACTCATGCGGGAGTTACAAAGCAAAGAGGTTTTATATCAAAAACGATATCTGCAAACGTATTTATAAATATATTTAAACTTAAAAACGCTACTAAAACATGTTCCATAGAATTATTTACAGATTTAGTATGTAGTTATGTGCCTATGTAAAATGTTTTTAAGTGTTTTCAAATCGTGGCTGTATACCGAAGGGTCTTTGCCATACGTGCCTCACGTCAAATTCAACAAAATGGACAACTGACAGTTGCAGTTTTTATTACCATTTGTATTAATTTCATCTAAAACGTATTTGCAAATGTGATGAAAAACATTGTGTATACACGGGCGTAAGAATGTTGCAAATTCGAGTCATCAAAAGCCCTCCGCCTTCGTCGTCGGGCTTCTGATAGACTCTTGTTGGCAATATTTCACTTACGACCCTCGTTAAACAATGTACTATTAAGAGTGCTGCCATTTTGCATTTGTCTCTAAAACGCAATTTACACGTGCAAGATATTGCACGCAAGTTTCATTACATTGCGGGTTACCGAGGTGTTTATACTGCGTCTTATCTATCAAACCTCGCAATGTAGTTGAACTTGAATGCAATTTCTTACATGTGTAACTTGCGCTTTACTGTGAATATTGCGAATCCTCTCGTGTCGCAGGCATCCATAGACGTTGTTTCATCATCAAGTACATAATAGGATGCCTGCTTGCCACCATTGTGGTATTGAAAAAAATGGTTCGGGTAGGGATCGCCCTGCTATTATCTTGTTGATACATTGTATTGAATGTGTGTGTTCCTGCAGAAATAGTGGAGAACGGCCCTGTCCCCGCCGCGCCGCACCCTGTGCACGCGCCGCACGCCGCGCACGCGCCGCACGTCACGCACCCCGCGCACGCGCCGCACGTCACGCACGCGCCGCACGTCACGCAACTCGCGCACGTGACGCACGTCGCGCACGCGCCGCCCGCCGCCGCGCCAACGCAGCCGCCGCCGCCGGTGAGTACAACAATACAACTACAATGAATTTGACCGATAGAACTTCGTCTTGGCTACTAAGGAAAACACATAAACGAATACTAAGCCGTTGGCTGCGCTTCGTTTCAGCAGGGCTTAGATTTTCTATAGATACCAAGTTCGCTTAAATACATGACTGTTGTCAAATAGTCTATTGAGTAAGTGTATTGTTTCCTGCAGACGTCAAAGAACTCCTTGGCGGCGCTGCCGAGCGCGGCGCCCTCGCCGCCCGCCTCGCCGCCGCCCGCCAACGGCCCGCTGCACCCGCACTCGCACTCGCTCGCGCACACGCCGCAACATGTCGTCAATAAGTAAGTCGACTCGTCCACTAGCAACAGCTCCTTGGGTGATAGGAGCCTTTGGAGGAATCTGGTCAACAAGACGATGTCCCGACCCTCGGCATTGCGGGAAAGACTGATGCTGATAGTGCTTTTATTTCACATGATCATTTTGTTTTGTTTGTTCTTTTCCACCGTTTTAGACTTTTATTTATTGGGCGGATTATATCTAAAGAAGCGCGCGGCTTGTATGTGTGCGCCATCAGTATCTACGCGTCGCCGCACGCACACTCAAACAAAATCTCTAACGGCGCACTGAGAAACGGGTCGAGATTTTGTTTGAGTGTGCGTGCGCGACGCGTAGATACTAATGGCGTACACATGCAGGCCGCGCGCGGTGCGTTTGTGGAAGATGGCCTAGTTTACACTCTTTCTACTAGTCTATGACGACATTGATAGTAAAGGTGTGTGGTGTGGTGTGGTGTGTTGCAGCGGGCGAGGTGAGGCGACGACGCCGCTGCTGCTGGGCGCGGGCGGCACGGCCTCGCTCAAGAGCATGGCGCAGGAGGCCGTGCAGCGCGCCGGCCTCGCGCACAGCGAACAGGTACCCACCAGCCTGAGGCCGGCAGCTAACCGGGGGGGGGACAAAATAAACACTTTACTATACTCGCCGTCAATGGACTTTGCTTTGTAAACAAAGGACGTAACTTTGTTTTGTCACTGTTTCTCCATGAATTTTCACATCACCTCATCAAACACCACTGAAACTATACGCTATTGAACCGGTCGTTACCGTAAAATATATAACTGAATCTCTGATGTTTCATTAAAAGTTTATGGTTTCATAAGTTAGGTTAGTATGACCTGATTGAATGACTTTTTTGTTTCTTTTAAATTCCACAATTGTCTATGATGGGTAGTTTTGTGACTAAAGTTGGTGATATTTTAAAGCCGCTACACACTACCCAACTAACGCTCTGTACCTGCCATCGCAGTTGTCTACACTAAGCGGTAGTTTTATCAGTTGGTAAAGAATTCTAGTGTTTAACAGTGGGTAAATTGGTTAAAAAAAATTAAAAATACTTATTTGTTTTTTACTTTCGAAATTTTATATTCGATCATAAAAGAGTACCTACAAGTAAGTCTTCCTCATCACTAGTAAATTAATCAATCAGAGACAATTTCAATATGGCGGTTTGTTTACATAGCAAAGTCCATTGACGGCGACTTTAGAGCGTCACGTCCACGAGCCATGGTGTGATGAAAAGGACCGCATGTCTCTGGTGAGCTGAGCACGTGAACGGGATATGCGGCATACTCGCAGAGAGGCTTATGCACAGCAATGGGCACGGTATGAAGTTTCGTAAGAAGTAGCCCTGGAAACATCCTCACTTTGAATTTACTGGTACAAAATTCAAAATATTTATTCAGCAAATAGGCCACGAGTGCACTTTACAAGTCAAAATGTCTATCCATAGACTCAAAATAGTATGAGTACATTATTCATAATAAAATTAACTACAACAGAATTTACATGTCAAGTACAATAAGAGAAAGAAAATACAATTTTATTTCTTAGAGATGTATAAGTTTTCCAATTGTCAAAATTAAAATAATTATATTCTCATAGGTACCCACAGAGATGTATAAGGTATCTATTTGTCAGAAACTAAGTTATAAATAATACAATCAAATGAAGACAGAGTGAAATCTCTCATATCAATTCCGCAGAACGGTGAAATTATGCTTATCGTCCTTGCAAACTTGAACTGACCGGACTCCACAAACAGCACCCGTTCACGAGTATGACGCATATCTCAGCCATCGCCTCCTTCGCCTCCTTCGTTAGTGAAGGTGGCGACCCGATCAACGACGCCGCCGTAAACAAACACCTTAAAGCGGCAATTACACTTCGTCGTTCGCCGCATGCTGCATGCGGCGACCGCAAAACTGTAAAGAACACGTTAGTCGGCTGAATTCGGCGATGGACAGCTTCCAACGCTTAGTAGTAGGCGGACAGACTAATGTAAAGACGACGTTTGTTGGCAGTTTAAAATAAATTCGACCGCATTAGGTGAAAGAATCAGTGTAATTGCCGCTTTAGGCGAGCATGACACATTCAAGCTGCAGGACATTCATACCGACATTCCTCGCAACAGTCTTGTTTTGTAACTTGCAGAACGTGAGACGAGGCGCGGCGCTTGCGCAGGCGCACATCCCGCCGCTACTCGGGGTCGCGCCGCTGGGCCCGCTGCCGCTCAACTCGGTAACACACTCTTCTATTTCACTCGCGTGTTTGGCCCATTTGTGGGCGGCCTATTGAGGCAGCTTTCTCCTCATCATTCCATGTGCCGTCCCATCAACCTGGTCTGCAGAGAGTTTGTTGAATGAAAACGCCACACGGCGCACACTGGGGTTTCCGTCCCATGAAGTCTGCTGAGAGTTAGTTGAATGAAAACGCCACACGGCGCACACTCGGGTTTCCGTCCCATGAAGTCTGCTGAGAGTTAGTTGAATGAAAACGCCACAAGGCGCACACTCGGGTTTCCGTCCCATGAAGTCTGCTGAGAGTTAGTTGAATGAAAACGCCACAAGGCGCACACTCGGGTTTACGTCCCATGAAGTCTGCTGAGAGTTTGTTGAATGAAAACGCCACAAGGCGCACACTCGGGTTTCCATCCCATGAAGTCTGCTGAGAGTTTGTTGAATGAAAACGCCACAAGGCGACTGCTGGGGCAATCTTAACCAAGGGCGGGTTGCACCAACTTACGAGTACAGACTGATGAACGATAAATTTGGCGCCGGCAACCCTCATTCCATAGAAATTGGTCAATCTTTCCGTACAGTCAGATTTTTACGAACACCGCTTACGATTACAGACAGTCTGATGCAAGCAGCCTAATGCCGGTTCCCAATAATCAATCTACGGATAGTTTTCCTTACTAGCAGTTACATTTTGACAGATTACCCGTACAAAATGTGTCAAAATGTAACTGTTGGTAAGGGAAACTATTGGTGGATTGATTATTGAGAACTGGCCTAAGTCTATTGTGGTGAGCATATTCAATTGAGACGTACCTCAAGATACTTCCTCCTAAAATGCCACAACCAAACCACTTATTTTGTATGTAGTATTGATTTAAAAGGTCGCCCGATGCATACAGGATATGTAGCAATGATGAAAACTTGTGTCCACGAAACTTGCAACGTACTAACCGGCAGCCTGTCTGCTTGCAGGATCACCAGCTACAATTCCAGATGATGGAGGCTTCGTACTACCACATGCCGCACCCGAGCGACTCGGAGCGCGCTCGCCCGTACCTGCCCCGGAATATCTGCCAGACCCCACAGTACTACAACCAGGTACATCAGCATATATCAGCCGTATCACATAGGCCTCCCTCCCCCAAAGAGTGTCACAGTGACTCGAGAACCTTTCCACCTCAACGGTTCTACGTGCAATGTGCCCCGTCAGCTGTCAACACGGCGAATCCTCAAACATATCAAGGGTCGGCAACGCCCATGTTACTCCTTTGGAGTTGCATGTGTCTATAGGTTGCGGTGTCCGCTTACCATCATGGGGCCGTACGCTCGTTTGCCACCGTCGTTGTTTAAAGGAAAATAATTAAAAAAAGACTGGGTTGCACACCGGGAGTGCCGGCAGAAGTGAAAACTCAATGACATTGTAACAGTTTTTCGATCAGGTCACGTGTCCGTCTTACGAATCTTCAATCTGTCGAATCTTACGGTCACGTGACCTTTTGCGAGTTTATCATTTTTCCCCCATCACAAAAGTGCACAGCGCCGCTACAGACGCTTTCACTTCAAAAAAAACTTATCGGTCAATGGAATATGCCCAATGTCCAAGAATCTGATCTACTATGCACTTGGCCTTCTTAATTTCTGTCGCTCATCTTAAGAAACCCTTCTGACGTACCAATTTCCACGTTCCAGGTGGTGGTCTCCCACTCGGACAGCATAGAGTTCTTCCAGCGGCTGTCGACGGAGACGCTGTTCTTCGTGTTCTACTACATGGAGGGCAGCAAGGCGCAGTACCTCGCCGCCAAGGCGCTCAAGAAGCAGAGCTGGCGGTTCCACACCAAGTACATGATGTGGTTCCAGCGGCATGAGGAGCCTAAACTCATCAACGAGGAGTACGAGCAGGTATGATACCTAATACCCCCAATATAACACTTCCATAACCTATTTTTTGACGTAAATTACATTTTTGTTAATAGTACATGTCGAAGCAAGGGAAGTAAACAATTGCTGGCCGAGTTTTAATTTCAAACGGACGACCTTGGGAGCTTGGGGGCTTGGGGGTGGATTGGGGTTGGGGAGGTTAAATCTGGACTTATTATCACGTATTTTTTTTTATTTTCCTAATAAAACAAATAGCCAGGTATATAAAAACAGAATAATTTTTGCATTGCCGCCTTTTATTTTTTTAAATAATAAGTGGAAGTGTATTTTTCTTCCGAAAACGCCATAAGTTATTTGAGACAAATAAAAATTCGCGATAAGTCACAGCTACTGATCTTCTGTTTTGGCTGTTTAAAACCTAATCCTTGTATTTATATGGCCGTTTTAACTTTTTATAAAGTTTGTCGAATAATCGAATTTGTATGTAACATTGTTGTAGAGCAAAATCGAGCCGGCAAGGTTTTTAATTTTTACTAACCATAGACTATGCACTTCACGTCCTGATTTTTTACCAATAAAGTAAACTTTGCCGATAATTTTTGAGAAAAAGTATAAAATAGCAGAGCGATCCCACGTACCGATTCAGATATGCTTGGTTCTCGCGATAGTCCGAGCAGGCAACTCAGCCGATCACTCGTGCGCCGCGCTGCGGTACTCCATAACCGTATTGCTGGGTATTAATAGTGATAATCCTAGCGATTCGAGTGAACACGTGTAATGCTACATAGAAGGAATAATGGTCCTTAGGTTTTATTACATTGTGGTTTGTTTGACGGATGTAATAACCGAGGTGCAAAGATTGAAATCATAATTGGCTGTTCCAGGGCACGTACATCTACTTCGACTACGAGAAGTGGGGCCAGCGCAAGAAGGAGGGCTTCACGTTCGAATACAAGTACTTAGAGGACCGAGACTTGAACTGAGCCTGGACAGTGTACGTCAGTATCGTGCGCGCAACAGCCGGGCGCCGGCCGGCCGCAGTGCAATGGTTTTGGAGTCAGACTCCCGCAGTGTTTCTAGAACAATCAGTTCACGAGGCTAGCGCGTCTCGCCCCGCTCTACGTTTCAATTTGCAACTTTTTATGGACACTAAAAAGTATGAGTAACATTTGAAATAGTCACAATTAGACTGACGATGGGCATCGCCGCTCTCACCGTGGTCACGCGAATTCCGTCGCGTCAGTATTTTTTATATTTCTCAGTAGAGTAAGTTAAGTATTTCTGTGATGAATTTTCCAATAATGAAAAAAAGGTAACGTCTGATTTTAATTAAGTAAACATTGAATCGATCTGTTGTAAAATAACTTTGCACGCTGGCAGTTTATTATTGTTGTACACGGTTTTTGTATCGAATTTGCATGCGAACGAAGTGAGCGAAAGATATCATGTGATGCAACTAGCTTCCGCCGTTGGTCGGTTATTATATAGAAACAATGTGATATTGATATAGGGACCCCGGGCCCGGCTCGCTCCAAGCGCGACATGGCACCAAAGTAGGCGCCACTTGTTATTGTAGTCTTCCGTTCCGGGCTCCACCCGCTCGCAGCCGAGTTAAACCAACACTTAGGAGTCGACAGATGAATTCCACACTTGACAACGGCAGATAAACATGGCGATGTCGAAAGTCGAATTCACATAACGCCTGTTCGTTTTTGTTTTACTCAGCTGTAGATAAAAAGATTATAAAAGGACATGAAACCTACTTTTATAATCTTTGCCGCGGGTCGGCGCTCAACATTTAGACATCACAATTAGACGAACGCTAGGTGATTATGTTGTCTAGGCTACCATTAGATTTAGTACCTAAAGAGGCCTGTGTACAATCAGGTATACCTGTATTTATAGCGATAGAACACCCGTAGTTAAGGGCCATGTCGCGTTCGGAGCCGAGGTGTCTCCAAGCAACTAAAATATATATGCTAGTCGTAGTATTTCAACAACAGTGTGCCTATTTAGGTAAGTCAGTTATACCATAGTCGCCCCGCCGCCCGGGGTGTTTGTTTTAACTTGTGTATAGTCGCCTAGGAGTTGCTCGATTACACGGGACGAGTCGATAGACTGTCGATTTGCCCGTGTAGCCGAGCAAGCTTCGCGGTACCTGCTCGGCGCCACTTTACCGACTGTCAGACGATATCATCCGCACCCTATATCGTTTTAATTAGAACTAGGACCATGGTTACGAAATGATATCTTTTGTAGTGCGTTTTTGGTGCTCTAGAGTCATTTTTGAACATATCCTAAGTTCGAAAGCGATGATTTGCTAGCGCCTTACACACGTTGGGCACCGTCAAGGAACGCAATTATATGAGCGAGTGGGACAGCAAGTCACTTTCCCTGCTGGTTGGCACGGACGTGTGTAAGGCGCGGACATCTTGAATGAAGATGGTGGGATGATGCAGTACTGACGGACCGACACATAGCAATAATAGCCGCGCCGGCACCGCCTAACCTATAAGACATCCAGTGTGATTCATTGCATAGAAATAATACACTTTTTCACCAACCATTGTAAAATTTGAAAAGAGAAAACGTGATTTGTACATTTAATTTTAATTAGTGCATTTAAATTGAACAAAAATATATAAATTGTGTAAGAGCATTGTATGTAAATCACTGCCACGATTGTATTATATATTCGGATAATTAGAATTATCGTCGGTTTAATTTGTACTTATTTATTTGTGATAAATTATTTGTATGCGTCAGTAGTGCTGGCGGGTGAGATAGTGTATTATGTCGCCGACTGCCTGGCCCCGGGGCGATCCCGTTTGGTGTTAAATCGATTCGTACGGAGGTCACCCAGAATTGTTGCACATGCCTTGCGCTCAATTGAAGCCTTCCGTCTCGTTCCATGTGAGTTGTGTGAGGGATGGTTGTTGCGCGGAGCTGCGGGCCGCCGGTCCGGCGGACGCGGGCCGGACGCGGTCCGGTCCGGGTCCGGACGCGGGCCGGCGGCGCCGCGGCAGCGGACGCAGCGCGCGATCTCGTTTATTCCGTGCGTGATGTTGATAGTTTTCACTTTTGTAAAAAGTCTATCGTGAGAGCAGTTGAAAATGTGGTAAATAATAATTTAAAAAATTATCTGTACAGTTCTATTTGTATAGAAATAATAAATAACGATTAAAAAAATTTAAAACAATGTTGTGATTTCTTCTTAACGCTTAAGTTAAGTGCGCGCGCCCGCGTCGTATACAGGCGCGGCGCTTTTTGGCATTTCTTTTCTTATTTATTTTTTTATTGAAAGAGATGACTGTTTATTTTGTAGAATAAACTGTAAGAAACCATTTCAACATTTTGTTTGCTTGTGAATCTGTCTGATTCCCGAATTGTCTTCGTCAACAATTACTTTTGACCCCTAAATGGCTTGATCACCACCCGAAAAGCAAAAGTTTGGTGACCGATAATTTGGTTGTGTAAACTGACGAGACAAAATTATTCTTTGGATTTGGAGTATTATTTGAACACCGCGCAAAACTGGCGACATCGCGGTATACTCGCAAAAATTAACCCGAAGGCGAATGCCTGTAGGTGGCAATTTCACTAGTAATTAAAAAAAACCAACGTTACACACAAATTTTTCATTGTATAATGGATGAATAACATTTTAGACGAATCAATTTTGCTTTCATCCACAAGCCATCGACGTCTAGGGCTGCGCCTGACGGCAAAAATAATGTATGCCATACGATTAAATAAATACTGACGGTAATACGCAAACTCTAGACGAGAATTTACGATTTTTTGCCGACTAGGGTCTGTATTGACGAAGCCAAGCTGTGTGAAGGCTTCGCTGCTCACACGGTTCTGCCGTAGTAGAGAGGATAATAATTTAATGTCGTCGTAGCGTAGCCCGCAAGGGACAATCGTAAAACCTTACTAAATTAAGAAGTATCACAAGACCTACATTCTTGAGGTCTAATGTAATTTACAATTTAGTCGCGTTGTATCGGGTGTTGACAATATTTTGAGAGGTGGTGACAAAAAAAAGCTTATACGAGCTGAGGGACAGGAGATTCGACATGTATCTCGTTCCCACATGTATTGTCTATACTTATATCTTTTTTTTTTTTTTCCTTTCATAACTTCCTAAGTTGGGCCCCGAAGGGGCCCTCAACTAATTGCCGATGACACAGGTAGTATAAAATACACACCAAAAATAAAAACAATATGTACAAGAAACAGAAAACCATAAAAAGGACAAACTTAAAACTAAAAACTATATACAACTAAAGATACTACCTTAAAACTTACAAAACATCACTAATACAAACATAAAATTTGCCATGCACACATGCAAAATTAGACAGAAATATACGAGAAAACATGCAAAAATTACGATACAAAATAATCATTTACAAAGTATATACAGCCATAAAAAGTTGCAAAAAAGGAACAAAGGAGGATAGAAATTATCATAATAGGTTACATTAAGTAGAAGTAGAACCGGAAGGAGGACGAGCAAAGTGACGGACGCTACGTGATTGGAAGTAGCGCCTCGTCAAGGAAGGCCTGTAAGGAACAGAAGGGACAGTCGAAGATAGGGAAAGAGAAAGAGGGAGAGTGTCGTCGTCAGGTGGGTGGGTGAAGCTGCGAGAAAACTCACCCACCACGTCATCGTCCATATTGAGGTCGACAAGGGATAAGCCCGTGAGCCCGTCCGCGCGCGCCGCCCCGCGGCGCCTCTGCTGCCGTTCCCGGGCGCGGAATTCTATGTCGTAATCAAGTTCAGCCTTCCGCTCTAGGGTGATAGCATCGTCCGGGTCGCCGAGGACGTGTCTGGGCCGGCGGTCCCGGCGCTTGGGGTCCAGCCCAGGCGCATAGTCAATCGCCCTTTTGATGAGCGGATTTCCACTAAGTGCCGCCTTTTCAAAGTACTTAGTCTATACTTATATCCTTGTCACTCACGTGTGTAGGTGTATGCGAGTCCCTCTCTTCTATTCTTCCTCTATGGGTTCTGCACTTAGCGGTTGCGCAATGAGATAAGCTGCCGACAGGTTCGGAGGCGATACATTACGTAGTGCTTTTCACGCCAACTGCGAGGAAATTCCGAATAATTATAAGTGAAAATTAAGATCATAGCTGCACCCCGCCGCTGTTCCAACTGGACTACAAAGACATTATTAGACAGTTTTAATTCATAGAAGGCCTGTTCGTGCGACGTACAGTTTACCACAGTTTTGAAGCCTGAGTTCTGACCATCTCTTTCCATATTTCCGAGCAGTGGCGTATAAAGATACGATTAGGATTCTACACTTTAGTCCTTCGTATAAAGGCGAAAAACGTTTACAGATGCAATCTATGTATACGTTTCGGATCAACTCAAACTTATACATATTTTTACGCATACATGCCCCCCTAGCACGTTAAGTTTTTTGTCCGACGTAAAGCATTTGTCCCTCTTGCTCTGCGCTCGCATATTGGCCAGAATGGGACGAATGCTTTATGTCCGACATAAAACTTAGTGTACTAGCCCCCTGGCCATAAAGTAGCAATCACCGTATTCGCGTGCGGGTAATCCTGCTTCCTGGCCAGGGTGGGACGTAAAATTTTGTACTCATCACGGGCGGGAGTTTTAACGCCCTAGGTAAGTAATGCACTGTTAGACGTGGCGGGCGAAAAACTCAAAGAGCTTATTCCTAGTTACTGCGAACTCTTGACTAACCCAGTAACAAAGTACCTACTAAGGCCGGTTCCCAATAATCAATCCACCGATAGTTTTCCTTACTAACAGTTACATTTTGACACATTTTCTACGGGTAACCTGTCAAAATGTAACTGCTGGTAAGGAAAACTATCCGTGGAATGATTATTGGGAACTGGTATAAAAGAATAAATATTAATTCGCGACTGAGCAGTAAGCTTACTAGCCCTATTCGATGCTAATATTTGTAACATCCGGCATGACGTTATGGGACTCGACCGATGCGACTAGTTTAAGTTATGGCTGGGTCAGTCGCATTCCACACTCTGGCAAGGGCACACACTTCAGTTAGAGGGCAAATGCGGACAATCTGGTTTCCTTTTACAGTGTTACGGTAAGGTTCCTTTTTTTACCGTTTATGATTAGGAACTTATTTTATGTAGGTACTTTTTAGCCTATATTGTGTCCCACTGCTGGGCAAAAGCCTCCCCTTTTTCCCGCCACTCGTAGTACCTACATTAAAAAAATTGGTCTACCAATTTTGAACTTTAACTTTATTAGTAGTAACCAAATATATCGTAGCACATCCTTACTACACAGTATTAAAGACTTGTACCAGAGACCTTGAGAAGACCATGAACCTATGGTGCCTTAAAAAAGTTGAAAAACCCCCGACTTTTTCATTTCAAAGTCCAATATCTCAAAAACGGCTAAACAGATTTTCATGAAAATGGCTAGAACACTCGGGATAAAATTATCTAACACTAAAAAAACGCATTCAAATCGGTCCATCCGTTTGGGAGCTACGATACCACAGACAGATACACAGACAGACACGTAACTTATAACACTCACTCTGACTCACTAACTCTTTGCGTCGCCGTCGGGGGTTAAAAGGGGGGTTTCGCGCAAATGGAAAGCCAATTTATGAAAGCTTGTTAGATTAGTTTCTTAAAATAACGTTTTGTATGGAAAGCATAGGTACCTACACATTATACCAACATATCTTTGAGGTTCACTGTATGTGGTAGGTACGTGTATACCTACATATCGTGTTTACAATAAGTATTTCCATATTTTCCTTAATTGAATCTAATTTCTACAATTTATTATTTTATCCTGTAAATATTATAGCTAAGTAGGTACCTACGTTATTTGTTTCGACTCCTTGTGACCCGACCAATTCGCTAATTGCAGATTTTTCCTTAATGTGGAACGACCGGGTACTATCCTGTTTGTCGCGAATTGTGACAGTTGATGATATCGCGATGTCTTTAGCTCATGGTTGGAGCGTGTATCATCGCCTTAATTATTATTTAGCCTGGCAAGGTAGTGATATAGTGTCACAGGACTTGGTATAATTTCATGCCGTTGAATTGAAAGAATAATTGAAATACCCGGCGGCATTGGTGCAGTGAAACTAAGTTAAAAGTGTTTTATCATCAAGGTCTGGGAGCTGCGCACGCAGGCGCTACCTAAGAAAGCTAAGTGTCTTAGAATCATAGTACCATATTCGTTCTATTTAGAGATATTGTTACGCCATAATTATGATCCTTAACATGCAAATTCTAGATGGTACCTCAGAGTGATATTTATATGATTCCACTGTGATGTAATAATAAGAACTTGCTACTCGTAGCCTGAGCAGGAGTGTAGACCCAGTGTGGTGACACAAAGACGTAATATGTGGATAGCAATGTACCACTAGGATAATACGAGACTAAAGGACGATAAGCGTTGACACGAGACATAACGACTGACCGATGCTAGTTTGACATAGATGAGACCTTCCCTTTGTAGATATAAAGTTGACAAGACATAGTATAGAGATGAAGGTATTCCGAGGTTGCTTGGCCGATAGGCGAGAACCTGGACAGTAATACGGTGCACACACCTTATGTGACTAACATATGAAGATATGAATAGTACAAGGAACTGGCAGTATGTAATTGAGATGTACCTACGAGATAATTAGTATATCTACGTGAATTATAATGATTCCAGTAGTTTGGTAGTTAGGACTTATATATGCTATGATCTGAGGCACTCATGGTGATGACGTTTTGATGTCATATTTCCACCCTTTAGGTGTAGCAGATAAGTCCAGCACAGAGCGAAGCAGAAGTCTATGGACTGCGAAGAGGATTAAGGTAGGATTCAAAACAATCTCTCCTTAATCATATCAAACATTGTTGTGACGTCCTCAAGATTAACGCAGTCTGAGTGTATTAAACGAGAGTAATAACATGTAATTTAACATGTAACATTCCTAAATGACTGGACGTGACGACACTGTTATCATATTGCGCGACCATAATTATTTTCTTCCCGGGCTTATTCTAAACGCGCTCGGCTCATCTAACCCGTAACGAACCAACGAAACTAAGACCTCTAATTTTCCTAAGTTATTAGAAATCACGGCGTCCAGATATATTAGAAGAGAGGTTAAACAAGTTACAGAATAGCAAAGCTGGATAACATCAAACCAATGGCTACTGGCAATTTCAGATGGCGTCTGCGTATGGCTGGTGTGCAGTGCTATCTGCCATCGCTCTTGCTTCTGCGAACAACGCCAAGCCTGACTGCCACAAAGTCCACCCCGGGACTCCCGACAATGAAACCACCATTTTAAACCTCCAAATATGCAACATCAACAAAATTGAATCCACCGACTTGGTACTCCCCAGTCTTGAGACGCTTATTTTAAGATCAAACAACATTGAGAGCATAGACGCAGATTTGTTCGAATATGTCCCTAAACTAAGCGCTCTGTACCTAGGCGATAACAGAATTCAAGGGAAAGATATACCTTCGACCGTATTCCACAACTGTCGAGGATTGCAAAGAATCGGTTTCACTGGTAATAATATGACTGGAACACCGGTAAAATTGCTACAGAACTTAGATGAACTACACACACTGTGGTTGGACAATTGTTCGTTACAAGAACTACCGCTGTTCGCCGCGCGACCTTCGCTCTTAAACTTAAACCTCTACAATAATCAAATCGAAGCCCTTGACAATCCCGACGTATTTATCTCGCTTGTAAATTTGCAAAGATTGCACCTTTACGATAACATATTCATTCACGAAAACACGTTTCGACATCTGACGAATATAGTGAGCATTCATTTAAATCGCAACAAAATTCGACATTTGCCCGATTACCTCTTCACAAATCTGACTAGTCTAAGAACACTTAACTTGGAAAATAATCGTATTGAATACATATCTCCTTATTTAATTAGTGGTTGCAAGAATCTCACGCTTATCAATTTGTCTGTCAACAGGCTAACTTTCTTGCCGGATAATTTCAGCGCTCAGTTTGGCAGTCTTGAGCAGATTTATTTTGATCGGAACCCGTGGCAATGCGGGTGCCTAAACGACATACTGATAGAAGTCAAGGAAAAAGCTGTGATGTACAGAGACGAATATTATAAGGGAAACGTCCCAGTGTGCGTGTCGATAGATTTTCGTTGTCACAGGCTGAAGGACGTCTATCGCGACCTTTATGAAGCTGTAACACAGGATCGTACCTAGTCATCTAGAATCACAGAAACGTGGTCTTTCAGAAGAGTAAGGCCATATGCGCGCACTGCCATATAAACACATGAAGTGGTCGTCAATAGAATTTGCTAACTATGTAAACAAACCGCCATAGTGAAAGACAATTTCAATATGGCGGTTTGTTTACAAAGTTAGCAAATTCTATTGCCGACCACTTTACGTTGCATTTTTGCGACGCGATTATCGCACGACAATAAATCTTAGTGCGCGCCTGGCCTAATATAATATCTAATAGATCATATTTATTCCTTTTCTTGATTGCCGTATTGTTGGACAACAAAGTTAGGTACCTAATTGTTTACTTAGGGTGGGTTGCACCAAACCGTCTGTAATCGTAAGCGGTGTTCGTTAAAATCTGAATGTATGGAACGTTTGACAAGTTTATATGGACTGACAGCTGTCAACGCCATATTTAACGTTGATCGGTCTGTAATCGTAAGTCGATGCAACCCGCCCTTATAAGTGCTGACAAAATAAACCCATATCCCTGAAATATATGTAAGTGTTGATTTTTGTACCGTTTAGTCATAATCGCTAGCTAAGTACTTAGCCTATTAGCTGGAGTACCTAATAGTGTACTGGCGAGTTCGGCTAGCCACATCAGTCACGACTTTGAGCTCTAGACCAGAATGGCCAATGGGGACGACCCCAACGTCAGCTAGTGTTATGTCGTACGGTTGTCAGTCACTTCATTTCAAGTTCAAATATGTTTCCTGTAGCTAGTTTCACCATAGAGGTCTCTGTACCATAATCTCATATGGCACTTGGGCCCGTGTCTAAACCTTAACAGAATTACACATTGGCGCCATGTATTAGGAGTTTTCAATTGGGCTCATAAATGTCATTGTGTTGAGGTCATGCGCAGATGCATTCTTCACATTCTTACAGAAAAAGTTACATTATAAGAGTCTTTTACGTACGTGATGGCGTCCAACAGGTTAACCAGTTGAGGGTCTTGGGCACTTTCACTTTCGCAACCGGACTAGAAATTGAACAATACACCAGAAACCGTCAGAACTCGCTAGGCGTGTAGGTTCATACTACTGTGAGCCGGCATCTGAGCAAACATTACGGGTGCCTACCAGGCGGGTTCTTGGTTGCGAACGTGTTAACAGTAACAGTCTACCGGAGCACGGCTAGCCACACCTAGGCTTTGAGCAGCCCAAAAAGTTGCATTTGGGAAAGCGGGGTTACGGCGAAATAAAAACCATAGTTGTAATTTGGTACATATATTCAAGTTCATCGTTTCTTCTTCTTGCCACCATATTTGTTGCCCTTGCCGCCATGTTTGTTGCCTTTGATTCGGCGGCGCACGCCGGCCGCGCCCTCGGTGTCATCGTCGCTGCCGGCGTCCGCGCCGCGCTTGCGCCCTTTCGTGTTCCGCTTGTCTTCTAGCTCTTTCATTTCCTGGGGGAAATGTGAGACAAACATTTAAGAGGGAAGTATAACCATAGTAGAAGGAGTGTAAAGTAGGTTATAATAATAATAATAATAATATAATAATATTTTGGGGACAATCTTACACCAATCGACCTAGTCCCAAACTAAGCAAAGCTTGTACTATGGGAACTAGACGACGATAAACATACTTATATAGATAAATACACGGTGCCCGTGACCATTGCGAGAGAAGTTAACAGCATATTCCTGATTATATTTTAAGTTTAAAATGTTAATGATCATCTCCTAAATTCGGCTCGGTTGTTGAGATATTTCCATTTTCCTGAAAAAATGTTGTAATGAAATCTCCAGTATGAAACACCTTTATGATTGCGACGTTGCGAGACTTAACCAACTAATAACTTGACTGTAAAAGTCAAATCCAGTTCTGTCACTATGATTGTTTAGCATGACATTGTTTACGTGTCAAGTATCAACAGAAATATCGGCGTATTATTTATAATAAATAAAAATGAAGAAGGAATCCAAGATCTAAAGTCAATCTAAACAATACCATTCCAATAAACCGGAAGACCTGTTGCTAAGAATAGTGACAGTCTTTTTTGCAAATTATTTTGTGGAACAAAATAAATATTGATTGTTTTACGTGTTGAGAGCGTTCACTGATGCCGGGGGCAAGGAGCGACCGAGTGTTTGTGCGCTGTGCACCCAACGTTTATTTCACTTGCTTTCCAGATGATATTGTAGAAGACGCTGCTGCGCTGTGAGATATGCCTGCGAGTGGGAGAACTACTTGTAAATCGAGCTCGTTCTATTGTGCACGTGATTATTGGACTAATAAACGTCATTTATAACGAATTATGTACCTTTTGTTACTATTTGAACAGTAAAGTTAATATTAACTCTTACCAAGACTCCATTCATATTAGAACAGGCTGTTACACCATGAATGGCCAGCAAACCGCAGAGTTAACGACTCCCTGTATCCAAAGTATGTAAGGGGTCACGTTTCTCTGGAGCTAAATGTACTCAATGATTTTGTACCTTACTAAGCATGATTTATTGCATGTACATAATCCATACTAATATTATAAATGGGAAAGTGTGTGTGTTTGTTTGTTTGTCCGTCTTTCACGGCAAAACGGAGCGACGATTTGACGTGATTTTTTAAGTGGAGATACTAGAAGGGATGGAGAGTGACATAAGATAGTTTTATCCCCGAAATCATCCCCTAAGGGGGTGAAATGGGGGGTAAAGTTTGTATGGAGCTGCGATATAAACGAGTTCCACGCGGACGGAGCTGCGGGCAGAAGCTATTAAGAAATACATATCAGACATAATCTTACACAAATTGACCTAGCCCCTCGGTTCCAATCCCTCCATAGATGAAGATGAAAGTAAAGTACCTAGAAGTAATGTTATACACTCCGAACATAAATAAAATATTCAGTATTTTTATTTTTCATTTATTACATGAAACTAAAATTTAACAGCCTTTCTATTAATAACACATTTTTTTTATTTCACTATGAACACTCAGAACGAGTTAGTGAAACAAGACTAACTCCAATCTGCTTTTTAGCCATAGCGGTTGAGTTAATGCCGTCTGCAGCATTGAATACTCAAGCAAGGGGCACACTGATGTGACTCGTACCATAAGATGCACCATGCAAAAGATTTCCTTCAGTTTTCGTAACTAAAAAGGCCGGTCGCCTCATTGAACTGGCCTCCATTTTTTTAATATTGTGAATTTGATTGGTGATACCAAATACTATTGTTCAAACATGATGAATTAGATTATAGAAAATTGAAAACAACAATATCGATGACACAAATGAAAGTCATTAATGTCATTATGTCGGAGGAATGAAGTGGGAAATTTTCAAGCGGCCACTTATTAATCCTAACTATTCTAAGGAGTACCAATTGGCGGAGTTGGGTATGCGCGCACGAAGCAACTTGGTCGCTGCCGACAGAACATCTATCTCTTTTGCACGCTCAAAGTGGGAAGAAGTGCAAAAGAGACAGATGTACTGTCGCCGGCGATAAAGTTGCTTCGTGCGTGCATAGCCTTACCAGACCACAAATGTTTTTTTTTGATAAGGTGACTTAGACTTGCGTTATGTGATTGAGCTTTATTGGAAAAGGTATGTTCTTTTATCAGCTAGTCTATGCCGATTGACAAGTCGTGTCGTAGATTTTTCATTCGACAAGAATAGATTTTTATTGTATGCTAAAACTAAAATGCCGCGTCCGCGTACATTCCCACCGGAACACGTGGCAGACATCATTTTTGCTTACGGTTTGTGTAATGGCAACTCTATGCAATCTGTCGAAGAATATCGACATAAATATCCGAATCGAACGGTGCCCCATCATTCCACTTTTGTGGGTATGTTTAGGCAGTTACGTGAAAGGGGAATTCGAGCGAATAACTCCGAGCGACCAATAGGATTGGACATCGAGACTGAAAACAGAATTCTTAACCTTATCACCGAGGATCCAACTCTATCAACACGTGGTATAGGCATTACTTGCGGCGTTAGTAGCAAAGCTGTATGGAGGTGTTTGAAAAGACACAACCTCCATCCTTTCCATTATAGGAAGGTGCAGGGGCTAATAGACAATGACGGATTTTCTAGGGTAGTATTTTGTCAACGAATGAACGAAAAACTGGAGCAGGATCAAAATTTTTTAAGAAAAATATTATGGACCGATGAAGCTCAATTTACAAGAACGGGGATATTTAATTCCCACAATTTCCACAACTGGATGGAAGAAAATCCACACAAAGCTTGGGAATTCTCTCATCAACACCGGTTCTCGGTAAACATGTGGGCAGGCATTATTAATGACCAATTGATAGGGCCGGTAGAGTTTCCGGCTAGACTGAATTCGGGTCTGTATCTAAATTTTTTACGCAATGATTTGAATGACCTCTTGGAAGACATCGATTTGGAAACTAGACGGTCTATGTGGTACCAACATGATGGAGCACCTCCACACTATGGTCTGATTGTTAGGAACCACCTAGACCGAGAGTTTCCAAATCGATGGATTGGTAGAGCGTCTGCAGCAATCCGATGGCCACCGAGGTCCCCGGATCTTACACCATTGGATTTTTATCTTTGGGGGACTTTAAAAAATATGGTGTATTCAAAACCTATTCGTTCCCGAGAACAATTGATCGAAAGAATTATGGAAGCGGCGCAGCAATTGAAATACAGGCCTGCCCCACTTACCGACCACATACGTAGACGGTTAAATTTATGTCTAGAAAAGGATGGATCCCAGTTTGAAAATGTTCTACATTAAGTAACTATTAATATTATTGAAGATTTTTTTTGTTTATTTTTTAACTTGTGTTTTAAGCCAAAAGGAGCTTGATGTGTTTTAAGCATAAAGATTAATCCAGTAACCTTATCGCCTGAAAGTATGGGGCAGTATGCGTCAAATCCGGGAGTTCTGATTTTTTGCAGACTTGTTTATGATGTTGGCCTAATGAATAATCCAAGTTTGTGACCTTGAGCGCCGAACGCAACTTTGTCAAAACTCGAATTAACCGCGAAAACATCGTATTTTTTAACAATTTTGCGGATTATAACCCTAAAGGACTCATCATATCAGCCGAAAGACGTCCACTGCTGGACATAGGCCTCGCCCAAAGAGTGCCAAAGTGACCGGTCCTGTGCCACCCGCATCCAGCGGACTCACCCCTAAAGGACTAGTTTTTGAAAAAACTTACTCAGAACGTTTTTATAGAAGACTAAATTTGCTACAATATGATACTAGAATTGTCTCTGTGGACCCAATAGTTTCCGAGATTAAGTCTTTCAAAGTTTATAATTTTTTTTCGAACTTCGCAATTTTTTGCAATAAGTATCTTAGACGTCACTCAAACAATTTTAGCGGGATGAAGTTCCAATTACCTCCAACGGAGTGTGCTAGTATTGCTCGTGTGAAGTCATGAATGCGACCCACCTCAAAATGCTCTTTGAGACCAGAGCTTTTCCTCTTCATCCATGCCTTTAGGGGTTGTGACTCGACATCCTGCTTCTTTGGTTTAGGGAAGAAGCAAATAATGTCCATAGTCGAAAAAAAACCGGACGTTGAAAGCAAGCTGCGATTTTTCTCGACACCTTCTCCACACCTGACGAGATAGCAGCAGCAGAAGAGCGAGTCATAATTTCTCTATACGGAGGCAACCCCAGCACCCATAACCTTGACGAGCTGCGGTACCAACTATTCGCCAAGGCTGCGACGAAAACCAGCTTCAATCTAGCCAGGTTACCTCCTACACTTTCCTAAGAAAGTTTTTTGTAAAACTAGTCCTTTAGGGTTACAATCGCCAAAATTTGAAAAAAACACGAGTTTTTCGCGGTTATTTCGATTTTTGACAAAGTTGCGTTCGGCGCTCGAGGTCACAAACTTGGATTATTCATTAGGCCAACATCATAAACAAGTCTGCAAAAAATCAGAACTACCGGATTTGACGCATACCTACTACTGATGTATAAAGTTACTGGATTAGAAGTACGAAACATACTATTTTTATTTTATTATTACATTCAAAGTGAGGCACCTAATACCACCAATTACCATACGGTAACCGAGATTGGGGCGGGTGATTATTGGAACATTTTGAACGCCGCCTCATTCATCTGTTACCTTTTTTTTTTGTATAAATGGCTAAATAATGTGGTATCATTTTTGCACGTTAGGTAGAAAGCCCGTAGGTACGTACTTCGACCAGCAAACCAAAAAAAAATACCAAATTATTAGGTAGTTTCTAAAAAAATGGTGAAAAATTAATGAGACGTTAAAAACGCTCTAAGAATCGCCCGGGCGCGTAAGAAGTCTCATCAACGAGCTCAAGTCGGCTAAATTAAATGAATGTCAATATCAAGTTAATTATCGAGTCGTGCGCTGAAGCACTTGAGATTCTTAGAACTTGAAACCTTTTTCTTTCATAAAATGAGGTATGTCTAACTTGTTCACATTTAGGCCTCTTACAGACTGGCGCGGCCTGGCCGCGGCGGACAACAGTAAACTTGTCCGCCGCTGTCAAATTTTCTATTGTCCGCCACTGCAGGCCGCGCCAGTGTGTAGCAGGCCTTTTTTTAAAGAAGAATCTAAACGGTCATTTGAATAATCTATGCCCAATAGAAAAATAAACATATGACATTGTCTGACGCACTAAAAAGAGATAGCAATAACAGACGTTGCCAGCTTGTCCTAAAGGCACGTTTTTACTAGAGTAGCAATTATTATGTATGAAAATCTAAAGAAAAAAAAAGGTGTAATTAGACCTAGGTACATATAACATTTATTACTCTTTATAACCTCAGGAATTCGTGGTTAAAGTCTCTCGCAATGCTCGCGGGCACCGTGTATATACTTAAATACATAGGAAACATCCATGACTCAGGAACAAATATTCGCGCTCATCACACAAATAAACGCCCTTACCGGGATTCGAACCCGGGACCTCCAGCTTCGTAGGCAGGGTCACTACCAACTAGGCTACAGAGATCGTCAGGTTATCTAAGTTATCTTCTACAAACGCACCGCGCGCGGTTTGTATGTGTGCGCCATTAGTATCTATGCGTCGCGCACGCACACTCAAACAAAATCTCGACCCGTTTCTCAGTACGTCAGTAGAGATTTTGTTTGAGTGTGCGTGCGGCGACGCGTAGATACTAATGGCGCACACGTACAAGCCGCGCGCGGTGCGTTTGTATGAACATAACGTACTTTGCACTCTTTCTACTATGGTATAACTTTGGAATACTACGTACTCGACTATACAAAAAGAGAAAACGTTTTTCCACTTCTGAATATTTTCCAATCCCAATGATTTTTAACCCCCGCCGCAAAAAGACGGATGTGACAAGTTTAACGTGTCTGTGTGTCTGTCTGTAGTTGCGTAGCTCCCTAACGGATGGACCGATTTGAATGCGGTTTTATTCGTGTCATAGATATTTTTATCCCGAGTGTTCTTAGCCATGTTTCATCAAAATCTGTTCAGCCATTTTTGAGATATCTGACTTTGAAATGAAAATGTCGGGGGGTTTTAACTGTTCTAAGTTGTACTTATTTGGTACGTTATTGACACAATGAAAGAAGTTTATAGGCCTAAATATTATTATGCTGAAGCGATCGACATTAAAATCAACGTGATTTGTTAAGATGTAGTCAGTGGAAAACGTTTTTACCCGAAACGGACAATGTCAGTCGCGACTTCGCTGCTGGCTATAGGTACTTCCCTCTAAGGCGCCGTAGGTTCATGGTCTTCTCTCCCTCTCATTAAGCATAAGCTTGAGCGAGATGGAAGTGAGTGCTCGGAAGCGCGGATATCATGTTTTTTAATTTAAATTTTCTGGCCGTTCAAATAAATAAAAATGTAATCACTGATTTCTCTCATACATGATATTGCCGATTTTTAGAAGCCATTATATATTTTGAGCTTTTGTGCATAATTTGTTACGAATATTTTAAGTGTATTTTAGACCTATGTTCGTAATTTTTTTCTATCGAGCGAAAATTGCTTAATCATGTTTCGAATCACTGATCTCGCTGCAGAAAGGCCTCATGATTACTATTCGTATTTTTTGAAACCACATTATTATAAACAGACACATTATATTGTTTCAAAAACTCTGTTCGCTTAGTTTCGTCTTTTATTACTAATATCGTCTTAAATTTCTTGCAAGTATAGTGTCTTTCAGCACGGCTATCACAGAACGGCGCGCGAGGACTCTCGATTTTTCTCGCACTATACGTATCTTTCTAAGCTTTCTAATAAGAGAGAGACGGATAGTGCGAGAAAATCTTGAGCGCGCTGTCTTGTGATAGGTAAGGGAGATGGCACAAATTTCGGGTACTCGTGTCTCAACAGACAATTCCCAACGGAATACAGTCGTGAGTTTGTGTACTTTTTCTTGGAAATGTGCTGAATTTTATTTTTACTTAAAAATTATGCACTTTGATGAAATACAAAATTGACAGGTGGTCATTTTTGCCATGAACTTTAGTTTGTGTTCTATATGTACGAAATATCGTTTGATATTAACGGCAGTTTTTTTGGTGAAGGCAATTCGTGAGGAAACCTTTCTAATCTCAACAAGGTCTAGTTTTCCCTCTGGAAGGTCAGATGTCAGGCTCTTTCGTAATACTAGTGCCTGCGCCACATCTAGGGATTCTGCCAAAGCGGCCCCGGGCTTTTTCAGGGTACAACCAGAAAACGATAGGAGGATTATACTTACAATCTTAGTGAGTCTCTGCGCCTCGGCCACCCGCTCTTGCAGAACCATAACCTCGCTCTCCTCGGTCGGGTACAGCGGCAGCTGCTTCCCGATCAGCTGCTCGATGCGCTGGTACAGCTCGACGTCGTACTGTAACGAGATACCCGGTTATACCACAGAATAATCAATAGAACATAGGTACAGACGGTCCACTGCCTAAGTGATGACGTAAGCTGTCATTTTTGGCAATAGACATCGTGGATTAGGGTTGTCGACGCGACATAACTGAACATCCAAAATTATAATTGTTTTCGTTTTTATGTCTGTTATCGAAATAATCATCCGTTTTGGGAACATTCTTATGATAATAAAAAATACGTTAGCCGGGAAGTCATGAATAGTTAATACGGATTTTTTTTTTTCAAAACAGATGTGTCGTAATAGTAGTTTATGCGACTGATCCATAATGAGAGGACATAAAATAAGAGTGTGGTTTTATGAAACGAGCGTCAGCGAGTTTCATAATAGGATCACACGAGTGTTTCAAGGCCTAATTTTGTACAGTTGCATACACTACTTTATCTACACACTATCATAAGCAGTAGTAAGTAACAGTTTTACCAACAATAAAATGACAACAGCAATGGCGGCAATTCGATCATCCGTCATGACCAATGGTTTTTTTTTAAATCATAGACAAACGAATGAAGTCCCTATACTCATATCACTCGAGATCAAATGTCGTACGGTCTGTATTAAAAAACGTACTGAATTGACGTTTCGTATCGATAACTGTTTTAATATCTATGGACTCTAGAATAGAGACTCACTTGAGTTTTGACAGCTGTTCCAAATTTAAACTCATAACGATACAAATTTATCAAAAATCTGTACTGTAATGACATTACAGTACAGATTTTACCTACTACCACAGACAAGAAAATTCTCATAGTAAAATCGGTTGTAGTAATGCAGGTCATTTCCTACGGTTTCTGAACGCATTTTAGAGCACTAATGATATGTGCGTAGATAATAGTACATTACGTATCTAGAGCGGTGAATTCGTGAATGCCCCAGATCGCACGAGTTTGTGAACCGAAGGTGCGTACGTTATATGCGATCTAGGGCTTTACGAATTACCGCCTGTGGTGCGTACACAATATTACGTCTGTTCCAGGGTGTGAAGTGAGGTTTGCCGCTGCGCCCGCGGGCGGTAAATCTCACTTACCCAAATGACGTGTATACCTGCAAGCAGTTTCCTGTTGCGTGCAGTTTCTTACTTAACATCCTGGAAGGTAAAATTGAAGGCAGGAGAGGCAGAGGAAGGCCTAGGATAACATATTTTAGCCAAATGAAAGATAAAGCTGATGTCGAGTCGTATGAGGAAGCCAAGAGGCTGGCAATGGGCAGAGAAAAGTGGCGGTTACTCCACCGACAAGAGCAAGGCTCTTAAGAGGAATGCCTACATGCGATTTTCCCATACAAACGCTCTCGACTGGTTTTTGAAATCGCAAAAACGGCTTACTTGAATTGGCTGCCAAAAAAGGCGCAGTACACAAATATGACAACATATATCAAAAAAATCAAAACACAGCGGCGTAGATTATTTTTTCTTCTTGCAGTTTCCAAAATGTTATAATTGATGGTTGCGTTTTGGAGGAGGAAACGGTCGAGAGCGAAACCTCGATTATTGAGTTTTTTGCGTGAGAATTTTAGTCCGAGCTGCCGGTTGTCATTATCGCACGAATTGGAGCTCCCGTCCACAACAGCGCGACAGAAACATTGCGTCAAAAATTCGATATTTGAAAAGTTGCTCAGCTAGACATTGCTCTTAAGTAATGATGATGATGATACCTGGGAGACGAAGGTGACGGCCTTGCCGGCGCGGCCGGCGCGCGCCGTGCGGCCCACGCGGTGGATGTAGTCCTTGCTGTGCAGCGGGATGTCCAAGTTCACCACCACGTCCACGTGAGGGATGTCCAGCCCTCTGGAAACACCATATTTGTAAGTACAGCATACCCTACAGACCTTAACCCTGACGATTTGACAACTCTCACAATACATTTAAATTTGAACCGTAAATCATCAATCAGAATACAATCGTTTTTATTTCATCTATGACGGCAAATAAATTCATCATATCAGCATAAAAGACGTCCACTGCTGGACAGAGGCCTCCCCCAAGGAGTGCCAAAGTGACCGGTCCTGCGCCACCCGCGGACTCCAGCAACCTGTACCAGGTCATCAGTCCACCTTGTGGGGGGCCTACCCACGCCGCGCCTTCCGGTACGTGGTCGCCACTCGAGAACCTTAACGCCCCAACGGCCATCAGTTCTGCGTGCTATGTGCCCCGCCCACTGCCACTTAAGTTTAGCGATTCGGAGGGTTATATTGGTCACCTTGGTTCTGCTGCTGATAGCCTCATTTCTGATGCGATCACGCAGAGAAACTCCCAACATTGCCCTCGCAAATATATTGCCGTTACCCATTCAAGGGTTAATGCATTCAGTGCCAACGTTTCGTAGAGCTAGCCGATAGTATAAGAGAGTTGCTAAAAATCGTTTGTAGATGAAAGTAGGTGGTTTCACGCGAGCACTGCGCCCACCTAGCGGGCACCCTGGCACTGAATTTGTTACTTGCACAATGTATGAAAAAAAACACCTCATTTTTAGTGTCCAGTTCCTTGTCACCTAGTCTTAAAAATTGGCATAGGTACTAGTTTATATGTAAGCGATGAAATAAAAACGAAATATAGTGAAATCAATAATAAGTTAAGATGTGACTGTTAAGGTGGTTCGATTTCCATACAAATCGTTATTTGTCATTCGCAGGCTAACGGCGTGATTTTTTAAGAACTTATGTAACTAATTTTCATAAATTAGCATTTGCGCGAAATTTCCCCTTTTCTTGAATATCCTTGTATAAAATAGAATAATTTGAGATATTAGTTTGTGACGTCATATTTTGGGAAAACCATTTTCCCAAATTATTCTAGTTTATGCAAGTTTATTCAAGGAAAGGGGGGAATGGAAAGCCAATTTGTGAAAGTTACTTACATATGTTTTCCAAAAAAAAATCCGCCGTTAGCCTGTGAATGTCAAATAACGTTTTGTACAGAAATCGAACCACCTTAAGGCATACTCGTTTCAGATTCCACCCCGGAACTTTTATGAACAAGTTAGAATTTACGGTATTTGCAGCAGGTAACATGTTCCGATATCATCAAATCGTATCGTTACTGTGTACTTGTTCACGGAACCCAAAGCGGATCTTGGCCTTGGCCCCCGACACTAAGACTATCGTCATCCAATGGTCAGACCCCTCTATTTTGAAATGACGTAATTTATGAATAGCCCCCAGGCTTCCCTTTTTCAAGTCTTCCGCCAGTTTTTCAAGTCTTTTTAGAATTCGTCATCTTCGACAAGTTGGACATCCTAAGTAAAAAACACTGTATAACTACTAAATAAAATATAATAAAATAGCCTTTTATTCTTGACCTTTACAGAGTTGAATATAAATTCAAAATTATATACTGACATCGGTGGTGTGGTCGATTTCCCTCTCGGCATAGGCCTCCCCTAAAATCTTCCATTCGTTTCTATCGGTTGCCGACTGCAACTGCCTTTATGTCAGTGTTTAACAACAACATTTAAGAAACTCACCTGGAAGCCACGTCAGTACAGATCAATATCGACCTGCTCTTGTTCTTGAACTTGTTCAGCGCAGCAAGTCGTTTGTTCTGCGACATTTGCCCGTGCAGCGGCACGGCGGCGAGGCCCAGGTTGCGCAGCAGAAGCGCAGCGCGCAGTGCGCCCGCGCAGGTTGATACGAACACAATGAACGAGTTGCCGGAGAGCTCGTTCAGGAGGTGCACTAGGTATACGTCCTGGTAATGCAATAGTTCATTACTACAGAGGCCGAGAAGTAAGAGGTTGCCGGCCGATTACATATAGACGGCCGCGTAGCGAGGTCGGATAGTTGAGGCTGGCAACCCGTTTTCACGCCGAGGTATGTATAGTGCTTTTCTCAAATATGCAATGAAATAAATTTAAATAAATTTAAAAATTTAATCCAAGAAATTAAACTTACATTTTCATGGCTGAACGCCGTGATCCTGTGCCACAAATTGTGGAATGGAGATTAAAAAGACCATCTTGCCGGCCTAGGCCAGCAATTTTGTATGAAACGCCATTACGTGTCTCTCGTCTCGCTGCCCCGAAACGTGACACTTTTAAGCCCATTGTGAAGAACACAAGGTCAATATTTCATTGCATGTTTGAGAAAAGTACATTCGTGTTAAGTGAGCAATAGATGGAGTGGGGGAAGGTGCGCGGGCTGTTCTGATTGGTCGAATCGCTGTACCATAAACGAATGTCGCTTTGATCAAATTCACAGAAAACTCAGGTTTAAATTCCTTTCGTCACATTTGGCACTATGTACAAATGCGAAAAAAACTGTTTCTGTATAATATTTTATAAAACAATGTGGAGCCCTATTGGGGAGGTCCTTCTACGGACTTTCAGAATACATGTTTCGGACATGTAAAAACTACACCTTACAAAGGTCCGCAGAGCTTTACTTCCCCTGTAAGTTGAGCCAGTGTTCCAGGCAATTATACTATCAAGAGAGTTATTCCTTGTCGTGAAGTATAAAATGCTGATTATCATAAGGAAAATTTTAACTAACCTTATACTTCACCGGTATAAAAACATAGTACTGCTGCAACTTATCCACCGTCTGATACTTGGTGGACACCTCCACCTTGACCGGGTTCTGCAGCGAGGCCCGCTGGAGTTTCTGCACCTTCTTAGTCATGGTGGCCGAGAACAGGTAGGTGCGTCGCTCGCGCGGGATGACGCGTAGGATCTTGTCTACCTCCACTTCAAAGTCCATGTTTAGGATGCGGTCCGCTTCGTCCATGACCTAGGAAAATTTAATTTGATAGCTACGTTATTGAAATTATCTGTTCAGTTTTTTTTAGTTTTTTTATATGACGGTGGCAAAAAAGCGTACGGCCCGCCCGATGGTAAGCGGACACCGCAGCCTATAGACGCATGCAACTCCAAAGGAGTAATATGGGCGTTGCCGACCCTTGATATGTTTGAGGATTCGCCGTGTTGACAGCTGTCAACACTCTCAACACAACGCATCCTCGGGAGCTCTGGCGTCCTTGCTGATCCAGGAACACAACACTACTACAAAGCAGTCAGATTATGATTTTCTGTCTAAAGTAGTCTTTATTAAGTAATACAGTCTTTCCCAGTCTTTGTGTGGACAATTGGTCACAATCCTAAGGTATATGAAGTCTAAGGTAGAACTTGATACAATTTTAATTGTATTTACTTTTTTATTAGTTATTAATGGTTTTTATTAAGTTATCCTGAATGTAAAAAAAAAAACATTTTAGCTACACAAACATTAAGCTAAAATTCACAAACTAACAATATCTAAGGTGCGTACGAATTTGAGCATTCTCAGGTTGAGGCACGCACGGCTGACCTATTTGGCTCTAATTCGTACACGCCCGAGCAGCGCGCGGCGAGCCAGCCAGAGGCAGTCTTTTGACCGTGCTGAAAGGCGCCTCAGTGTGCGTGCCCCGCGTAATTTGGACGTATATCCAAGCGTGCTGCGGACAGAACAATGTCATTGGGTGAAGTAAATGTGCACCACATGATTTATGATTTCTGTACAACAGTTTCATCCTCCAGCGAGGCGATTTTTGGTAATAATTCGGTGAATTACTATAAACGCAACTGCGGTTGTCATCTTGTCCTACGCCATTTTGAATGACGCACAATGTCGGCTCGCCGCGAGCACGCTGCCTCGCCCGCGCATGTTTATGTGAGCTTGTGTGCGCTTATTCGAGCTTTACACTTTCTAAACCGTTGCTTGAATCAGCACCAAACTGTGATATTTATATTTGCTAGCCGATGGATAGATGTGTGTGATGAATGTCACAGGCTGAGCCACTCAAATTCGTATGCAGCTTTAGGTCACGAGTTATGGTCACAAACTGCCCCGGTGCCTCGAAGGCTGGCCAAAGGGCACGTAATGGGTCCCTCTGTATATAATAAATTGCCAATAAGCATACATTATCAACCATAATGTTGTCAAAAATAAACTCCAAGAATGGCTTGTTGACCAGTTGTTCTATAGTTTTGACAAGTTTTAAACTTAGCTTATTTTATTTTAACATGTATAATGTTGACCTGTAATTTTATTTATCAACAAATGAGATGTATGAGTATCTCAAACAAAGAAAATTGATCCAGTGAAGAAGTTGAAAACAGTTATATTTTCCACTTCACTTATTCTACAATCCATAAACATTAAACACAAACAGAAAACTTCCAAAATTACATAGATCAACTTACCAGAGCGGTCTATATGAGAATTAGAGGAACGGCTGTGGATTACCATCATAGAACATTGCGAGTAGATGCCTTGTCTTTTTATGATATTATTTTATATATATTGTATTATATAACGTAATAAAGTTTAAATCATCATCACTTACCAGATACTTCAATGCTTTCAAATTGAACCCCTTAGTGTTCTCCAGATGGTCCACCAGCCGGCCCGGAGTGGCAATGATAATGTGCGGCTTTTTGGAGAGAGTCAGGGCCTGGGCCACCATGTCCATTCCACCCACTATTACGGAACACTTAACCCCTATACTAGCTCCTGCAATGAGAATGAGAATACAATTAGCTTTTGACCCTGAAATTCGATTGATTTAACTAACAGTTTCTATGAACCTAATCTCCGATATGGATGTTTCCACCAAGTTGCCTAGAGATGCATGGAAGATGAAAACCTTATGTAGTCACAGTTGTGACTGGGAGTTCCCAGTGATGAGGAATCTGAGACATCATCATTATCTTCAACTATTTTTTTTATTTGCAAAGGAATTATCATTTAGTTTTACTATAGTTATAAAACTAGTGTGGCACCATAACACTCTTTTTATAATATCAAATATTTGAATTCCATTCTATTACACACAACCAAATAACAGTTGTGTCTACACTGGACTCATGCATCGGCCAAGCACGCTTTGCCTGCACTAAGTGTAGACATGCCTCAGCGAGTCACGCCTCACCGGAGGCATGAGGCAGATCACCCACATGTCGCGGCCGAGCACGCCTCGCTTTAGTATGCGCGCTCAGTGTAGACATGCCTTGGCTTATTATTAAATGGTTACACTGAAACTTACCAAGAGCCTCAAACTGTTCTGAAATTTGGAATGCCAACTCCCTGGTTGGTGTGAGTACGAGTGCAAAGTATCTCTGCGGGTTCTCAAGTAGGGCCTGAAGGATAGGTAGCGCAAATGCACCAGTTTTTCCTGAGCCTGTCTCTGCGAGCCCTATGATGTCTTTGCCCTCTAATGCTAACGGTATGGCCTCTTTCTGGATCTTTGAAGGGTTTTTCCATTTTAATTCCTGACACGCTTCGCATAAAACATCAACTACGCCCTGCAAACAAACGAAAATATATGAAGGCATGATATAACCTCAAAATAATAGTTTTATCAATGTAAACGTTAGTAAATTCGGATGAACCCAATACTGTATCTTAGATTGTCGATAGATGTGAAACTTTCCAATTAATTTTGTAAGCAATACTACAGTACAGTATCAAAACAAACACGATGAAAATATACCACATACCAAATCTTTAAAAGTTACTGTTTCCTCTGTTTCTCCATCTTCTGCTGGTGGTTCTTGTTTCCGATCTTCTTCATGGCTTTCGTCTCCGGAGTCTGCGCTGGTGCTAGCAGAATCGTTCTCTTCGGTCATATTTATTTATTCAAGAATAACACTACAGTAAGAGAAACATGTGAGCTGTCACCAAATTCTTGGTGCAAAATCTGTCATTTGATGAAACTGACATTTCGTCATAAACAACATTTCTTGTATCGTTTCAAGGTATGCCTCGAATAGTCTAAAGCTTTTCCAGAAGCGTTTTCATCTGTGGTCAATCACAGCCGTGTTTTTTCAAGCAAATGGTGGGATAAACAAACGTCTCAATGAAAGTTAACCGATAAACGTCTAAAACCGAAACGTCATCAACGTCAAATTCGGCGTCGTCCTAAAGAGGTTATCTTTGTGTTGTTTTGCGCCAATTACACAAAATATAAGACTTAAATTATGGCTAAGCATCATCCTGATTTAATTTTCTGCAGAAAACAGCCTGGCGTTGGTACGTATCAGCGAACGTATTGGTAACCTACATACTTTTAAGATGTAACAGTCGTGATGCGTTCTGTTTGATTTTTCAGCTATTGGGCGATTGTGTGAGAAATGCGATGGTAAATGCGTGATCTGCGACTCGTACGTGCGGCCGTGCACGCTGGTGCGCATCTGCGACGAGTGCAACTACGGCTCGTACCAGGGGCGCTGCGTCATCTGCGGCGGGCCCGGCGTCTCCGATGCTTATTACTGTAAAGAGTGCACTATACAGGAAAAAGACGTAAGTTTCTACAACCGAATGAGAATGATGAAGACGAAATGAAAATATAGGGTCCAGGTGTACCAAAGGGTACGCAGTAAAAGAGGCGCGGGACTTAGGTTTTTTTTTGATTGGGGTGGTGGCATTACGACACCTATTTAAAATGATTGTTTCGTATAGAACACGTCAAAATAAGCATCTTTTACTTGAAAAACTTTTCTCTAAAGTAGTTATTTCCGCTCTTCTAACATATCCGCCATCCGAGTCAGTTCATGATACCGAAATTTAAGTCTCAGAACCATTTAAATGACTAACCTTTGAACCCAAATTGTGTCCATTTAGGAGCCAATATCTCGGTAATTATCAAATGTATAGAAAAGTTTCCCATACAAAACATGCTTATTTTAGCGTCCTTTATACGATAGCATCGTAAAAAATAGGTCTCATAATGACACCAAACTCCATCAAAACACTTCCAAGTCCTGCTTACCCTTTACTACACCCCAAACAAACTTTACTAACCACTGTAAACACAAACCTTTAAATAAGCTGTTCTCAAACAGTTTGTCCAGTTTTTTTTTGTTTTTGTTATGCCAGTTTTATTTGTTTAAGTATTATATTTATTTTTCAGAGAGATGGTTGTCCGAAGATCGTTAACTTGGGAAGCTCAAAGACTGACTTGTTCTATGAGAGGAAGAAGTATGGCTTCAGAAGACACTAGCAGTAACAGTGTTGTGACACCCCTTATGTTATAGACTGTTTGAATTGGACCGTGTAAGTGTGTAAGATAGCATGTATACACTTTGTATAGTGTGAGTTCATCGATTTTATTTTTTTGCGAATACCTGTTTTATAAACTCACACTAAACTAATCAATGTGTAAACAGGCTCTTAGTGTTAGTTCAGGGATACATTTTTGTCCTGTCCTAAATATCCAAAGGGTACCAAGTACTTTCTCTATAAGCAACATTTTAGTGAGTTTAATGACCATTTGTGGCTATGATATTTTATTCTCAAGTCACATTTTCAGTCAATTTGGTATCTCAAAGTCAGGAAGATGTAATGCAAAATAATTACACTACATCAGTGGTTACAATGGTATCCATTACTTTCTTGTTGTATTCCATTATGAAAAATGAAACCCAGTTGCACAAACATTGTCATTCATTAGTGCTGATTCTGCACTGTCATTAACTGAATTGTTAAAATCAAAATTATCATTATAAAATGCAATTTGTGGCATACAATTTAATGTATATTTGTGCAACTGCCACAAGTCATAATATCCGTTCATAATTATGAACTAAGGAGCATACTCATACAACTGACTTTTTACATAGATCCTGATCAGACTATGAATAGCTGTTGGGAATAATATTCCAAGTCTGAGGAAAATATTTGTAAATAAAAATTCCAATGGTATATTATATCGTTTTATTAAGCCACTATTGTTAAAATAAATCAATCAGTCATTCTATAAATTAGGTTGTAGATCGATAAGGATGAATAATATGGGAACCTAGCTGGGGTTGGATAATTAAAAATAGTGACTCCACACATATTATTAATGATAAATTCATTATGAATTATTAATGTTTCTGGAATATCTAATGGTATGGATATCGCCAAGCTGGAAATGTACCAACACAAAACTTATTTGCTTTTGATGGAAGGTCCTAATGTCCTAATATTTACAGATTACAGGGGTCGTAAAACTTTTTGAGTCAAGGGCCACACTGCACTTAACATAAATTCCATACCCCATCGCTATCGCGGGCCGAACACTCCGTTTTCTTTCCGCGGCCCGGATTAGAAGTGTTCCTCGGCCGTAGTGTGGTGACCCCTGGATTACACCCTTAGCAATTTGTCCCAACAACTTGGTATAGTTGGAATGAGATGGCAACATATACTTGAGATTATTTGAGTTGACCGAATAGCGTGTAAGTAGTCCATTCTAAAAGCAACTCTATGATGCAAGGTACAAGATTCCTAATCCAATGACAGCTTTATAAAAAGTCGGCTGCATTAACCCTTCACAACCCACGGACAACATATTTCATCCTCGCAAAATCTCCTCTAAAACCCACCGACGACATATGTTGTCCACGATGCTGCAGTCGATATTTTTTTGTATTATTTAAGAAATAGAGTTAATAATATATGTCGTCCGACCGCAATATAAAGTTATGCGTGGGTTTCGACACTTAATGAGTCTATAAACGCTGGGTTGGGAAGGGTTAAATACTCTCAACCATAGATACCTTTCATTCATACTATAGCAAGTTCTTGTGACACATTGCAGTGTGTGTTCTTTAAGTATATTAACTCCTAAATTGAATACCTTAATTACTTAATACCTAAAATTACTTTATTAATGTCTGGTTTCGTTACAAACTATATTTACACAGTTTTTATATATTTAGCTGGGTACCGGAAAATATGCCTACACACATCTTGTATTGTATTTATAACTACTATAATAGGTACTACACAGATACAGATTATTGTCAGATATAATTATTTATTACTAGAAACTAGGTATTAACACGTTCGCAACGAAGAACCCGCCTAGCGGGCACTCGTAATATTTGGTCGGATGCCGGCTGGACCCGCCAGGCGGGCAGTAGCATGAACTTACACGCCTAGCGAATTCTGTGGGTTTAAATTTTTAGTCCGGTTGCGAAAGTGTTAACTCACATAAATATACACTATACAAAAAAAACAGAAACATCTAGAAACTTTCTTAAATAAAGCAAGGCTATATTCTATATACATATATAACTCTTCCACTTCAGTTTGTGTATGGGTGATCACTATTTTGGTGCTTCCGTGCTTTGGAAAAGGCAATCACATCACAAACCGTTAATCCCGGCTATTGTCTATGATGAGGCCTGAGAACTTCTAACAGTCAAGTTGAACAGTAAGCACTTCAAAAGTCTAGTTTGTTCTGTGTTAGAAAGTCAAAATTCAGTCGCTTATTGCAAAAACTCGTGTCTACCTGTCAATAACTTATTGCCGTCAGGTTGCCGATCCCTAAAGAACACTTCCAACACACCAAACACAGCTAAGAACCACCTTTTTCTTTCGATAAAATAACCGCACTCAAACAGTTTATTCGTTGTTTTCGGCCCGTGTGGATACGTGCCGGAAGCACGGCGTCCTGCAATTTTATCCCTATTTTTAATAGTACGGCCCGCCTGATGGTAAGCAGACACCGCCGCCTATAGGCGCATGCAACTCCAAAGGAGTAACATGGGCGTTGCCGACCCTATATGTTTGAGGATTCGCCGTGTTGACAGCTGAAGGAACAAATGCCCTCGCTCTCAACACAACGCATCCTCGGGAGCTCTGGCGACCTTGCTCACCTCCAGGAACACAACACTATCTACTACAGAGCAAGTAGTAGTATTATTATGGCTGTGGTCTTCTGCAAGGCGGAGGTAAGTACTACCCCAGTTGGGCTGCTCCACATTCAAGCCATCTCGTTCTACCGTATAACTTCGTACCGCTCCTGCCGTCCGCTGCGCTCGGACGTTTGGCGTCAGCTTATGCAGGTTAATAAATACTAAATAGACTGTCCATGTTACGACGGTTACATTCAAAATGAATCGTAAGGCTGATTGGAACTCCTACGACCTTTGAAACGATAACCGTCGTGGCTCCCTCTAGCTGCCCCTACTTCCGGCGCTGGCGACGCTGGAGGACCCCACAGGGTTGGTCCAGATGTTCGGCTGTTCTGCGGACCCCAGGTCTGAGTATGCTGGCCGCGCGGGTATAATCGGCGAACGCACGCATACACTGAAAAACAAAATCGTGAATTTGACGATATTAAATGTGTATTTCGGTGCGAGAGTGAGAAACGGGAAAATAGTGACTAACGATAATGTTATTTGTAATCAATTCAGACCCCGTTATCAGGTGTGCGTGTGGACTGAGGGACCACTTGGTTTTTAATGCAAAAAATAAATTTTAGCAAGTGGAAAATTTAGTAGTAGTAGCGAATTACGGTAGCGGTGAAAATTTATTGAAACGACTAGGGGGTTGGCACTGCACATAACTACATTAATTATACTTCGTTTATTCGTAGGCGAGATGACTTAGTTGTCATTTATCTGTCTAAATATGTTTAAATTCATTTAAATAATTTTATTATTCAGTAAAAATATAAATTTCCTGGAAAATTGAGCTGAATTTTCTCATTGAAACTGAGTTGATGGTGAAATTGGAAATAAACCGATTGCGACGCAGAAATTGGTTCGTATATTTAGTATAGGAGCAATATCTGGAACCGATCGTCACATGTAGGTACTCGAAATAAATATTGTGTGACAACCCTTGTGTTAGATTTAAAAAAAATTTCACTACTGATAACGGGTTCAGGCAATCATACACTATTTTAAGAAGGTAGGTATCTGCCAAAAAACTTAATGAAGTTCAAGATGAGATAACTCCCAGCAAACATTTTAAGTGTTTTTTTCCTAGGCTGAAGAATATATTACTAATTTTAGTAAAAATTACATCATGCGCACCACTTATTTTCGCTTATTGTACAATTTTACTCCTGGGTTAAAATATAGAGACATTACAACGTAAACTTCACTTTATCAATACACCATAAAGTGGGAGACTTAATGGTTGAGAATAAGGCTAATTATTAGGTAGAATTAACTTCGAAATCCGACCAATAGCTCATATATACTTTTATGTACATATTAGGTGTTTTTGCGACGTCATTATTTCTTATCTTGGGTACCTTTAGGTCGTCGATTTAAGTCACTTTTGCTACCAATTATTGAGTAAATATTACTTTCAATAGATACCAACTTGCGACCATAAAGGTAAAGACACTTGTAAGATATTAACATTACCATAAGGTTGTATTCGGATAACTTAACGGTCAAACTAACATAAAAATTGAACTTATAAGTTGGAGGTCGCGTGAGCGACTTCAGGTTAATTTGTTTTAGTCACAAGTAACTCATTCTTCGGTGGAGTAGTACATATTTACGTAATAGTTCGTGTTTTATCGAAATTAGTTGCAGATCTACAATGGCCAAAGACAAAAAAAATATAGACATTCAAGCAGTTTCTATTAGGAAGTATAAAAGTAAAATGTAAAATAAAATCATACAAACTAAGCATTAATTGACACATATACTGTGAGCAGGAAGGTATTTGCTGCAATGAGGTATCTCAGGCGACTTCGTAATTTTCTACCTACTTGATCCATTGAGCGTCTCCTAAATTTCTGCATTCGGTTCATACTCGTATTTGGGTTACGCAAATATGACCATCACGTTTCTAGTTTCCGTTCCAAACTCAAGTGGCTCCCTATCCGTTATCGCCGTAACTCTTACATTATTTCGCTTCTGTTTAGTGTCCTGTGTCCTTTTTAAACCTGCAGCTCCCCGCTATTTCAAAGAGCGTTTAAGTTATTTTAATAAAATTCTGTTAGATCTTCTACTCGTAACATTTTGCTATTAACTGTGCGTTCGTCATCTTTCAAATTTTACAGTGGACTTTTACAGTAATAGACTTTTACAGAATTTTACAGTAGACCAGTTTTAAGGCTATACGACTGTGGAATTATTTCCCTCTTGATATAAGACAAGCTAAATCTATCGGTAACTTCAAATCTCTTTTAAAGAACATTATTTGTCGCTCCCCTAACCCTGATTGTCTTACTATTATTATTGGCTGACTGTGTATGTATTATATATTTTTATTTCTGATATTTGTATACAATGTATGATTGTGTGTATATGTTTATCACATCACATCATCAGCCTCTATACGTCCCACTGCTGGGCACAGGCCTCCTCTCATGTATGAGAGGGAACGGGCAGTAGTCCCCACGCTGGCCCAGTGCGGATTGGGGACTTCACGTACACCTTTGAATTTCTTCGCAGATGTATGCAGGTTTCCTCACGATGTTTTTCCTTCACCGAAAAGCTAACGGTAAATATGAAATCATATTCCGTACATAAGTTCCGAAAAACTCATTGGTACGAGCCGGGATTCGAACGCACGACCGCCGTTTGACAGCCGCATGCCTGAACCACTGGGCTACCGTAGCTTATGTTTATATAAAGAGCTATTTATGTACGTATTTATATACTTACTAGCTTCTGCCCGCGACTCCGTCCGCGTGAAACTCGTTTATATCGCAGCTCCATACAAACTTAATGGGGGGCCCATTTCACGATAAAAACTATTCTATGACACTTTCCATTAATCACGTCAATTCGTCAAACAAAAAATCACGTCAATTCGTCGCTCCGTAATTTTGCCGTGAAAGACGGACAAACAAACAAACAAACACACACACCTACACTTTCCCATTTATAATATTTAGTATGAATTTTGATTTTTGGCTGATTATAATCTTTGCACCACCTAAATACAACATAATCTAGTTTTATCTCTTCCTTCGTTACCCAAAGGTTGTCTGGAAGAGATCGCTCTTCAGCGATAAGAACGCTTGTTGTCTACCTCTACCTAAATGTTATTGTATTGTTTCTCTTTCTAACTGCTTTGTTTGTGTGAGGTGTGCAATAATAGTACATTGTGATACAAGTGAGGTATGTCGATAATTGCGTCAGAGGCGAAATTGTTCACGCGAACCGCAGGTGAGCGTGATAAGGAAGCCGAGGATGTAATTATCAAAGCTCACGCGTATCATACGACGTTTTTCAACACATTTTGCGAGGAAAAAATCATTTTCATATGATGAAAATGTTTTAGGCCTGCCAAATTATTTACTTTACATTAAGCAAATCATTAAGATGACAACAGGTTTTTACTCACAATTGCACATCGCCAAGAATTTCCAGTGGCGTCCATTCTATTCATCACTTTTCTAATCACCATGAGTCAACATTTTTGATAATAACCAAACTCGCATAAACAAAACAGTATTTTTTTCGTGAAGTTTGCGCAGTGTGGGCACAGAAATCTCTAAACAGCCAATGCAAAATAAAATTATATTTTCGTATTAAAATGTTATCTGTATTTAATTCATGTAAAATGTTATGAAAAGTGAATAGTTTTACTAAATTAAACGTTTCCATATCATATACAAAAAAGAAATAGTCAATTAATTAACAAAAAGGATTTAATTTGTTTAGTCGAGTAAGAATCCATTTGCCGTAATTAAAAAAAAAGCTGTACATTCTGTACAACCCGGTTAATTTAAGAATGCACCGTGTTCATGCATATATCTTGCTGCAAGGTGCCTTAATCGGAATATAACCATAACACACAAGTGTTGTAATGTTATAAAACACGCGTTTTTAATATCCAGGATTATGAGCCTAAAAGCGACACAATAATAGGTACGTTACGAGCAATTGTGTTGAAAAGAGTATTTGTGTTATATTGTATTGTATAGGACCTATACACTAGGCACCTATACTATAGGTAACTTACCGATTGTTGAATGTCTGGGCGTAATTTTTACTTAATCTTCAAGACGGCCACGGTAGACCACTCTGTCAAACAAATACAATGCGATTGCGTTCGCGCCGCGCGGTAGAAGCGACGTCGCGAAGCCATCGCTTCGACCTATTGGTCCCTGATACAACCTCAAACAGTAAATCTATACCATTAGGTAACAGAAATATGTATATTTACCATTAAATATACTTAAATACCAATAGGTCGTATTTTTAAGTAAAATGTAACATGTTAGTCGAGCCGACATTTTGTTTGGTTATAATTGAGACGCATTATTGCAAATTGCCTAATTTACGTATGTTGTAATCACCTGAATAATAACTCCCAACGGTACTTCTATTATCCTATACTAACAAGTTATAAAATGTATACTCAATTTAATGTATATACCATGCAATATTGTGATTCTCCATTACAAGCAATACATCTTGAACTTACAAAAAAATTAATACTTGATTATTTCAAAAGCCCATCGGTAGTTTTGGATCTAAACCTAACATAATGCACGTAAAAATTTTCCGCGCACTAGATTTCATCGTAATCTCATCTGCGTAATAGATCTAAATTATTTTGCATGAAGTAGTGGCCGCCATTACTATTATCGAAAAACTTTAGATTGGTTTTAGTTAGACATTTTGTTTCTGAGCGAAATAAAAACATATCCAAATATGTTTGTCTCGTTTTCTCTTCATCACTTGTCATTAAAAAAACCTTATCGAGTAATTAAATGGTAAATAAATACGTTGAGATCATGATTAAAAGGGGTAAAGTTTACCAAATTAATACATTGCAACTTCACGTCACGTCGTTTCGACGTCGAATCCATGTCGAAAAAATTACCTTTGTATTGACTTAAGGTCGAAATTTCTAAAACTACGTGGAAGTAACGTAGCCGGCACGTGCTTTTTTTCCCCACTTTGGTTGATTCCACGTCGAGTCCAGGTCGATCCAAGGTAACTCATTTTGGTGACAGTGAAATTAGCGTCCTATAATAGGTGCTTTTATCGCAAATTTTTACCAAAAATGTTTGCTGGTTATTTTCTAAAAAATACCCAGATCTAATTTTCACTCGTGGTTTCTTATGTGCTTAGGTAATTACGTAGCATAAATACGTGGATTATCTACATTGATTTAATTCATACGTTATATTTATGTTTTATGTAGTTTTAACCATGCATTTAAATTGTTTAGTTATTGGTTTACTTTTATATGTGAACGCCTCTGCCGTCAGCAGATTTTAATCGGAAAAACTACTTAGGAAGTTGGAGTTCCGTCCATACAAAAACCTCTGCCGAGAACATCGGTAATGCCGAGAAGCGGGTACCTAATTGCGAAAATTACTAATATCTACTAAACGCGGCGACATTATTTGCTTTGGCAACAGTCGCTACACGTTCAAGTCTGGAACGTCATATGGAGTGTTGCCAGAGCAAATAATGCAATGTAGCCGCATTTAGTAGATATTAGGAATTTTCGGAATTACCCGAGTGCACCTTAAGCCACTGTTTCCTTCAAAACGAAACTTTTCTGAATCACTTTAAGCGTTGGTCTCAATGGTCTAAATATGCTGACGGCGTTAGTCGATAGGGCGATCATAGGGTTAGTATTTTTTAAAGCATCGAGTGCGTGACGTCATGCGCAAGCGCGTCTTGCGACTGACCTCTCGGGGTATCAGCTTCCGAATATAGTCCTAGGAACATTTACAAATTGTTACAATGACATACCAACACAGATTTCTTTACATTTATATGAGTGCACAGTACACCGGCATTATTATCTGCTACAGCAAAGGGCGGTTAAATATAGACTCTGTTTTAAAGGTCGTAAAGGCGGGTCAGATATTTTTGCACGCTTACGCGGGCCATAGACAGATTGCTTAGAGCAGTCGAGACCAACGGCAAGTGAGCAGTCGTCATATTAAATGAGGCCTCGACTGCTCTAAGGCAGTCTGTCCATGGCGGGTCTCGACTGGTCTAAGCAGTCCGTCTATGGCGAGTCTTAGTTATGCTGGTGTCTGTACAACAACTCACAACTTCACTTATCAGTTAACACAAACACTAAGTACCTACCTACTCTTTAATGCTCAGGGACTCCTGGTTGTTTTTTCTCAGCAGCGGCTCCCTGAAAATGCTCTATGCTTCACGAGATCATCTAGCTTAGTCTTCCAAAACTTAGGTACTGCTCAGCTGCTGCCGCGGTAGCCCGTAGATGGCAACTCGTGTATATCTATCTCTGTCAGCAGCCCTGAGCTTGCATTTTCCTGTTCATCGACAACATACCTAAAGCATTCGTTGCCTTACTTACCTTCTTGCAAGAGAGAAATGTCTTTTGTTGCACTTGAGAACCATCAGAATGGGTACCCAAGTACCTACATTTATTGCGCTGTACTATAGCAGATAGGGGTATAGCACGTAGAACCGATGGCCGTTAGGGCGAAAAGGTTCTCGAGTGGCGACCACGTACCGGAAGGCGCGGCGTGGGTAGGCCCCAAGCTGAACCGCTGGATGCCGCCTATGTCCAGCAGTGGACGTCTTTCGGCTGATATGATGATGATGGTGATGATGACTAGGTATATAGCAGATACTTAGGTATAGAGCTCTAGACATGCGTATCTAAGGCACTCTAACGAAGACAAAACACAAATACATACAAACTTACGAGTTGACATCCTCCAGTTTCTTGAGCAGCCGCTCGTTCTCCCGGCTCAGCAACTCCTGGTCTCTGAGCAACTGGTCCCTGACTCCGAAAAGTTCAGTGTTCTCCGTCCGTAGGGCTGAGTTCTCCTCCATGTGCAATTGGACCAGTTCGACTAGCTCGGATTGAGGGAGCTGGTAGAGTTTGTTGGGTTCTAATGATGGAGGAGTGTTGCGAGGGCGTTGGTCTGTGGAACATAGGTCCATCAGCTATAACTCCCAGCTAGATGATAGGCTTTATGATTAAGTTAGGCCAAATGCCCCAAAACGGGAAACACAAGGTGAAATAGCCAGTCGTTAATTAGTGTTGTCAGTACGGGTGTAGACTCAAACTGTATTACAACATTTACAACTCCAAAAGAAAAAATATATCCCTAGTGATGAAAACCCCATTCAGATATATTATCACATACCTACAACCGTTTTAATATTGCTTGAAAAGAGAAAATTCTCGCCAATGACGACTTCGCGATCTGCGAGCATCATTTCATATGAAGGTGCATTTTGTTGGAAAGGGACAGAATGGGGTATATTCTGTCCCTTTCCAACAAAATGCATCTTAAAACTTTGACACGTAACTTTATGATTATTGAATACCCTTTCTTTACTTTTTTCCCAATTTCACGATATTTTTAATCCTTTTTCGAGAAAATTCAACATTATTGGTTATTTTATTTGTTGTCTATTAGTGTACACCCCTATTGTCTTCGTGAAATAAGCCACTGCATTGTTAATTGAACTAAAGAGATCTGTTTTGTAACTCATAAGAAATTTCCTATACCTACGAGAAACTGGAAATTCAATACTCAATCTTCACAATTGTAACTTTTTCTGCGCATGTCTCCGATGCCTGTGGTCGCTGGTTGAAATCCGGCTTGGAGCATACATTTTTTAAATTGATCCTATATTTGGAATTTCTAAAGTTTGTCTCCGTTTTAGTTTTCGGTTTTTCTAACTAACGCATACTTACTGTACGAATCCACATTGTAATCTGTCTGCACGTGCAGAGCAGTTCTGAGGTGTTGGTTCTCAGCTTGAAGGGCTTCCACTTCCCTTTTCAAACTCAAGATGAGGGCATCTCTTGCGTCCTGCAATTTTAGACATGATATCTTTGAACTGATCATCCAAAGTGGACGCCGGGTTCTTTACAACCGGAAAAATACGCCAGGTGAACGACATTGATGGCATGGGTAAATTTTTATATTGCCTACGTAGATATCATCATCATCATATCAGCCGAAAGACGTCGACTGCTGTACATAGGCCTCACCCAAAGAGTGCCAAAGTGACCGGTCCTGCGCCACCCGCATCCAGCGGACTCCCGCAACCTTAACAGGTCATCCAGTTCATCTTGTGGGGGGGCTACCCACGGCGCGCCCTCCGGTACGTGATTGCCACTCGAGAACCTTTCCGCCCCAACGGCCATCGGTTCTACGTGCAATGTGCCCCGCCCACTGCGACTTAAGTTTAGCCATGTTTAGCGATTCGGAGGGCTAAGTATATCGGTTACCTTGGTTCTGCTGCGTGGATATAAACTTTCTATTTTATGAAGCCAATGGCTGGGAACGAGAGATCTACATGTCACAGAGATGGCTGGACTTGATTCTATTCACATTCTTACCATTTTAACGATAGGTTTGGATTTGATCTTCTTAGCTCTGGCAGCGTACCGTAAAGTGTTGATCGTTTCGCTAATGTTTGATCTCGACGGTGCTATACACGCGATCTGTTACAAAATAAACGTTTTACTTGGTAATGGCTCCTCTACATGATGGCCCACTAAGATGGGCCAGTGTGTAGAGAGGGTAGTGGTGTCAGATGGCTTATGGCGCGGCGGGATGGCGATGGGATGGCCGCGGTGTCGGTTTTTCGGTCGCACATCAAAGGGAGTGGGCCAAACGATTCGATCACAACTGAATGTCGCCATCGTGTAGTGGCGTTCAACCATCGCATGCCATAGCGCTGGGCCATAGGATGGGCCATCATGTAGAGGAGCCATAAAGTTGAAATTTGCCATTAATGCAATAATTTTGAAAGATCTATCTTCGAAGCACAGACAGTGGAATGTGTTATAGAAGACTCGGAAATGGTTCAAACTCATAACCGACTTACCATTAGAGTGACTCCGCTGCCGGCCAGACTGTCGGCTAAGAGTTTAGTGAGCTTGCTGTCTCGGTAAGGTATATGGCCCCTCTTCTTACCATCACTTAGCTGAGCAATGCAGTATCCTGCAATAATAATGTATGTTAGTGTAATATTAACACGTATTTTCCTCCTGTCCCATCCTCAGTGACTGGTTTGCGATCCATATGCACCTTAACTTTAGCACTTTCACTAGTCGATGGCTTGCATGATGTTGATCGATGCATGGTCTGCCTCATATTTCTGTAGATGATTTTCTATTGTTCTAGCGTTATTACTTCTTACTAAATTAACTGTCAGGAATGAGTATACTCGTGAATGTGTTAAACCAACAAAAATACCGGTCAAGTGCGAGTCGGACTCGCGCATCGAGGGTTCCGTACAAAATTTACAGTTTTCGCAATTTTTCCTTTATCTGTGCTATAAGACGTTGCTTCGTACCAAATTTCAAGATGCAGAGTTCACGGGAAGTACCCTGTAGGTTTTGATTCCCTTGCGAGTTTCGAAAATTTGCGTCATAAACGGCTGTATCTTTTGATTGCGTTGGCTTAGAAGTTTGATTTTTTCACAGCTCCATGGGACAGTGAACCTGAGTATTTGGTATAAATTTTAGCTCGATATCTCCACGAGTTCCTGAGAAAAAGGGTCTTGACAGACGGACGGACGGACGGACGGACAACAAAGTTCAAAACAGATCCTATAATAGGGTTCCGTTTTTTCCTTTGAGGTACGGAACCCTAAAAATGCCAGGAAAGCCCTCACCTAAAACCATAAGACTCCTATTAATATTATTGGCCTCCTCCAACGTTTTCCCAGTGCTCTGCGTTTTCTTGGTCATCTCGCTGCCGGCCAAGTCCACGAAGTTGATCTTTCCATGCGTGGAGCATGTGACGTCACCGTCCGTGCGCAGGTCTCTTCGCACCCGTACGCAGAGCAACGTGTGCGAGCGAGACGAATGACTGTTCATCGCGTGCGAGCCTACTGCGCGGTTTCGCATGCCTGAGTGGTGGAAAGAAACGCTACATCAGTTGATACTTCTTGGATGCAATTTGCTATTGGTATAAACTTTGACAAAATATCCAGCTCGTGGTATTGGTATACTTAGATAACAATATATATAATTGAACAGACTAGGTGGAATAGAATACATTACTGTGCTCCATCGTCATTTTAAAATGCAAATTCCATTATTAAAAAGCATAGCTTTTTTCGTAATACAACGACGGTGGCAAACAAGCGTACGGCCCGCCTGATGGTAAGCGGACACCGCAGCCTATAATAGACGCATGCAACTCCGAAGGAGTAACACGTATGTTTGAGGATTCCCCGTGTTGACAGCTGAAGGAACAAATTCCCTCGCTCACAACAACGCATCCTCGGGAGCTCTGGCGACCTTGCTCACCTCCGGGAACACAACACTACTACAGAGCAAGTAGTAGTGTTATTTATTATGACTGAGACGGAGGTACTTACCCAGTGGGGCTGCTCTAAATTCGAACGGGATGACATTTCACTGTGCCCCACGAGGTCGACACACGTAAATAGAGCCAGGACATACATTTAATATGGCGCGCAAAGCTCTTTTAACGTACCCTGTACCTCACTTATCATCTTATCTTTATTTATCATTTTCTTAATATATTTCGTTTAAAGGTTTACATTTAGGCTTACCTTCTTCGAGCACCGCGAAAAGGTCGTCCAGTGCCTCACAGTCGACTGTGAATAAGTTCTCGACGTAGAATCCTCTGCTCTCTTTCGACCATCGCACTTGTAGCGGCTTTCGAGCGCTGCCTGGATTAAGGAGGTCTATTACCTGGGGAATATTAGTTAAATTTAGTGTAAAAGAAGAACCATGAAGTTATGTGCTGTCTATGAAGGAAGTATAGGTATAAGGAATCAACATATATATATATATATATATATATATATATATATATATATATATATATATATATATATATATATACACATATAGTATATTATAATCCTACCTACATCAGAACTAGTGTATTTTGCTCAAACATGCAATAAAATATTGATGTTGTGTTCTTCATAATGGGCTTAGAAGTGTCACGTTTCGGGCGCAACGGGACGAGAGACCCGTAATGGCATTTCATACAAAATTGGAGGCCAGACCATCTTGCAGGCCTAGGTCTTTTTTATTTCCACTCCACAATTTCCACGGAGTCGTGACCCGTGGCGTTCAACGATAAAATTAAAGTTTAATTTCTTGGAGTTTCTATTTAATTTATTTCATTGCATATTTGAGAAAAGCACTACCTATACATAGGTACCTCGGCGTGAAAGGGGTTGCCAGCCTCATAACTATCCGACCTCGCTCGCTACGCTCGGCAGTCTATATGTACCTACTCGGCCGACAACCCCTTATTTCCCGGCCTTTGTGGTAATGTACTATTCTTGAACCAACCTTTTCATTATAAATCTCGAGAAAGCTGGCCTTCAGGATGAAGTGGCACTCGGGGCGGTCGTGTATCAGCCGGAACAGATACACGAAAGACCTGACGACCAGCCCGTGGTCTCCGGAGTAGGGGCTCGTGCCGCTCTCCACCTGCAAGGACATTTGGTCAGACCCGCACTTCCCAGGGATTGTAAGTGTGATTACCAATTCCTTTGGAGCCATAGCGGAACACGGAGTGGGGTAGGGAGACTTATGTCGATTTGACACGGTTTCATGTTGGATCAGTGTTTCATTTTGTTGATAGGTAAGTACTTACTTGTAATCATATCATCATCATATCAGCCGAAATACGCCCACTGCTGTAGGTACATAGGGCTCCCCTAAAGAGTGCCACAATGACCGGTCCTGCGCCACCCGCATCCAGCGGACACCCGCGACCTCTACCAGGTCATCAGTCCACCTTGTGGGGGCCTACCCACGCTGCGCCTTCCGGTACGTGGTCGCCACTCGACCTTTCCGCCCCAACGGCCATCGGTTCTACGTGTAATGTGCCCCGCCCACTGCCACTTAAGTTTAGCGCTTCGGAGGGCTTACTTGTAAACAAGGTATTAATTTCAAGTTGGTGGTTATTGGGGTATTTAGCCAATATTTCGGTACTGATATTCAGGCCTATACTATATACTTACTATGAAAATGGCCTGTCTTTTGCATAAGACATTCTTATCTTAGCTTTATCACGCTGTATTGCCTTATTACTGGATACATTATAGTACATTTTACAACTAGTGTGAAAAGAATGTCTTTTTACCACTAGTACCGAGGTATCTTGCCACGAGCTGAAAGCGAGTGGCAAGACTCGGTACGAGTGGTAAAAGACATTTCACACGTATTGTAAACGACGTTTTTTAATACAATTGCGAAAAATAATAAATTAATATATCATTGCGATAAAATATGCTTGCTTCGAAGTTAATTTGAACGAACCCATACTTTACAAATGACACTGACAGTGACAACATACTATTGGAATCAGCGCCATCGGGTAAAAAATCTAATATAAAATTACTGCGTTTCGAAAGTATAGTTTGGAACTAAAAAGTTGTAACGCGAATATTTCACTATGTCTAGGTATAAGAAAAATAAATTAAAAACTTAAAATTGTCTCATTAATAGCTTAAAGTGCCCTCTAGGGGCGGGATGATAAACTACGTTGTTAGTTAGATTAATGTCGCGCGCGCAAGGCTCATTAGCATGAGTTTCATGCCTTCGATGAATACTAGCCGGTGAGTAACGTACAGGTTAGGTATAAACGTTACAAAGTAAAAAGCACTAGTTCGAGAAATTGAGCTTCTCGTACGCTACGCAGCCACAAAAAGTACCACTTTTTGAGCAACTGTATTAAAAAGTATATTACTTTCGAGCGTAGGTGATTTCTGCTTACTGTTTTATGATCACCATTAATTTTACGACTTATAACGTAGGTCCTCAATCCTGATTCTTATTACAAAGTTGATACGTTTACAATGTTTAGAAAATTGTGAGCCCACGAAGCTGTAAGCGTTGCTTTAAACTTTAGTCATTAACATAAACAGTAGGTTCAGTCAGCAGCAAAAGAAGCTACTTATAGTAAATATTTACTAAGCAGAAAAATCCGCTAGCGAAATTCCAAATTTCCTCCGGAATCCGTTCATAGAGGAGGAGCAGGACGCGTGGAGGTCGCAGGTTCAAATCCCGCACGTGGCGAATCATTTTTAAATTTTCCACTTTGATCGAAAATAGTAGCGCTCTCTAGGCGCCTCAAGTGCTCAAAACGATCTATACACGACTCTAATGTCATGAGGATAAGGACTATCTAGATCATTTAGAGCATGTTATTTTGCGTAGCTACTTCAGACAGGCGCGGGACACTCCGCGATTTACGTTACAAGTACATGCCGGTGCCCCAACGTTGGGGAACCGGCATGTAGGTACTTGTAGCGATGAATGTCGACGTCGTCGTAGACGACCTCAGAGGGCTAAAAGATCAAACGAGTGTCCCTTCTGTACCTGTACTATTATCTATTTTGTGCTTCAGACCCCGTATCATTGTCGGCTTTATCACACGATATGTGACAAGATAGAGCGTCTGTCACTGGCTGATACTGGTTGACAGAACGAGACGATGTTCCTATCTATCTCCTATGATACGGAGTCAGACCGCTGATGACTCTACGTACGTATGTACAGCTAGAGTCAAATAGTTTGAGTAACCAAACCGGGCGTTTTAGGCTCCACATATATCTTTGGTGGTAAAGCCAAAGAAAAGCCTAAAGGTCTACAAAACATACTACAACATTATATCTAGGTACCTAAAAGAAAACCTACTTATTTATCCAAATCTACCCGGGTGTCTTAAAATTCCAAGAATAGGCACTTAGTTAAGGTTCCTCCAACCTTTTCTTGTTATTCAATCTGTGATCCGCAGACTATGGGGTAGTCACAAAGCTGATAGCAACGTTCGATCATCCAAGGTAACAGACGTCCCACTCAAACGTTACTAATTACCCTGCAGACTGCGTAACAAATTGACACAACGCTTTGTGCTTTTCTAATCGGATCGATGCTAGGTAATGGCTTAGTAACTAACGTGGTCTGTTAGATTTCATTGCTAGATTGCGGCCAAATTGCTTTCGGACGTGTCAGTTATTTATTATACCATTTTTGACAGTTATTACTTATCAACAGAATTAAATCTTGGCGTCGTAGTGGCCATAGCTAATAATACAATTCGGTAAGTAACTAGGTAAACCTACACACTTCGAAATTTATTTTACTTAAATACAGAGGTGGAGGGTGCAGGGTGGGCGTTGCACACGGGCGCAGCGGTCCAAGGGGGCGCCGAGCGCCGCCCGCTACGGAGCCCCACTCGGCGCGCGAGAGTAATGTTTGTACACGGGCGCAGCGGTCCAAGGGGGCGCCGAGCGCCGCCCGCTACGGAGCCCCACTCGGCGCGCGAGAGTAATGTTTGCACACGGGCGCAGCGGTCCAAGGGGGCGCCGAGCGCCGCCCGCTACGGAGCCCCACTCGGCGCGCGAGAGTAATGTTTGCACACGGGCGCAGCGGTCCAAGGGGGCGCCGAGCGCCGCCCGCTACGGAGCCCCACTCGGCGCGCGAGAGTAATGTTTGCACACGGGCGCAGCGGTCCAAGGGGGCGCCGAGCGCCGCCCGCTACGGAGCCCCACTCGGCGCGCGAGAGTAATGTTTGCACACGGGCGCAGCGGTCCAAGGGGGCGCCGAGCGCCGCCCGCTACGGAGCCCCACTCGGCGCGCGAGAGTAATGTTTGCACACGGGCGCAGCGGTCCAAGGGGGCGCCGAGCGCCGCCCGCTACGGAGCCCCACTCGGCGCGCGAGAGTAATGTTTGCACACGGGCGCAGCGGTCCAAGGGGGCGCTGAGCGCCGCCCGCTACGGAGCCCCACTCGGCGCGCGAGAGTAATGTTTGCACACGGGCGCAGCGGTCCAAGGGGGAGCCGAGCGCCGCCCGCTACGGAGCCCCACTCGGCGCGCGAGAGTAATGTTTGCACACGGGCGCAGCGGTCCAAGGGGGCGCCGAGCGCCGCCCGCTACGGAGCCCCACTCGGCGCGCGAGAGTAATGTTTGCACACGGGCGCAGCGGTCCAAGGGGGCGCCGAGCGCCGCCCGCTACGGAGCCCCACTCGGCGCGCGAGAGTAATGTTTGCACACGGGCGCAGCGGTCCAAGGGGGCGCCGAGCGCCGCCCGCTACGGAGCCCCACTCGGCGCGCGAGAGTAATGTTTGCACACGGGCGCAGCGGTCCAAGGGGGCGCCGAGCGCCGCCCGCTACGGAGCCCCACTCGGCGCGCGAGAGTAATGTTTGCACACGGGCGCAGCGGTCCAAGGGGGCGCCGAGCGCCGCCCGCTACGGAGCCCCACTCGGCACGCGAGAGTAATGTTTGCACACGGGCGCAGCGGTCCAAGGGGGCGCCGAGCGCCGCCCGCTACGGAGCCCCACTCGGCGCGCGAGAGTAATGTTTGCACACGGGCGCAGCGGTCCAAGGGGGCGCCGAGCGCCGCCCGCTACGGAGCCCCACTCAGCGCGCGAGAGTAATGTTTGCACACGGGCGCAGCGGTCCAAGGGGGCGCCGAGCGCCGCCCGCTACGGAGCCCCACTCGGCGCGCGAGAGTAATGTTTGCAAACGGGCGCAGCGGTCCAAGGGGGAGCCGAGCGCCGCCCGCTACGGAGCCCCACTCGGCGCGCGAGAGTAATGTTTGCACACGGGCGCAGCGGTCCAAGGGGGCGCCGAGCGCCGCCCGCTACGGAGCCCCACTCGGCGCGCGAGAGTAATGTTTGCACACGGGCGCAGCGGTCCAAGGGGGCGCCGAGCGCCGCCCGCTACGGAGCCCCACTCGGCGCGCGAGAGTAATGTTTGCACACGGGCGCAGCGGTCCAAGGGGGCGCCGAGCGCCGCCCGCTACGGAGCCCCACTCGGCGCGCGAGAGTAATGTTTGCACACGGGCGCAGCGGTCCAAGGGGGCGCCGAGCGCCGCCCGCTACGGAGCCCCACTCGGCGCGCGAGAGTAATGTTTGCACACGGGCGCAGCGGTCCAAGGGGGCGCCGAGCGCCGCCCGCTACGGAGCCCCACTCGGCGCGCGAGAGTAATGTTTGCACACGGGCGCAGCGGTCCAAGGGGGCGCCGAGCGCCGCCCGCTACGGAGCCCCACTCGGCGCGCGAGAGTAACGTTTGCACACGGGCGCAGCGGTCCAAGGGGGCGCCGAGCGCCGCCCGCTACGGAGCCCCACTCGGCGCGCGAGAGTAATGTTTGCACACGGGCGCAGCGGTCCAAGGGGGCGCCGAGCGCCGCCCGCTACGGAGCCCCACTCGGCGCGCGAGAGTAATGTTTGCACACGGGCGCAGCGGTCCAAGGGGGCGCCGAGCGCCGCCCGCTACGGAGCCCCACTCGGCGCGCGAGAGTAATGTTTGCACACGGGCGCAGCGGTCCAAGGGGGCGCCGAGCGCCGCCCGCTACGGAGCCCCACTCGGCGCGCGAGAGTAATGTTTGCACACGGGCGCAGCGGTCCAAGGGGGCGCCGAGCGCCGCCCGCTACGGAGCCCCACTCGGCGCGCGAGAGTAATGTTTGCACACGGGCGCAGCGGTCCAAGGGGGCGCCGAGCGCCGCCCGCTACGGAGCCCCACTCGGCGCGCGAGAGTAATGTTTGCACACGGGCGCAGCGGTCCAAGGGGGCGCCGAGCGCCGCCCGCTACGGAGCCCCACTCGGCGCGCGAGAGTAATGTTTGCACACGGGCGCTACATGGGCTAGAGACGCCTCTGCTTAAATAAGTTCTAAAGAGTTGGTAGGTGGAATATAAATTAAGAAATAACTTTCCACTAACCCCTCAGAAAAATTGGTACTTATATAGTATAGGCTAGCCTTTCCTCAAGGTCTATTATAGGTAGGGTATCGCTAATATTAGCTTCAATGAGATGCTTCTGCGGAGATAAATTTACTGACACAAAAACAAAACCTATCTATTTAAATTGTTAGGACACTGAGGGAATTATAAACTATGTAGGTAAGCATACTTAGTAGGCTACAATACATACAGTCGTCATCAAATATAACTTTAGGAACTTTTCAGCCTTGACAATAGATTTGCGTTCAGATATTTGTGAGCGACTGTACAAAGACGAACTTTTAAGGGATCTCTGCCAGATAAACTTTCATGAGTTGAATGAAAGCCTTTAGGTCCATTGTAATTTATCTTTAGCTGACAAAATCGCTACGCTCCTAGTTGATGCTGCGGACATGCATAACATAAGGGGAAAACCCCGTATGTAGTGGAAAGCGCCTACGGCGTACTATGCGCCCACTAGGCAGGTTCCTGGCAGTAAAAGGCCGTATCTTATTAAATTATTAATTTAATTCACTCATATTTGTAAGGTCTTGTCAACTGAAATGGTATATAATGTAATCGTCAGCGAAAAACTAACATAGTTCCTAGTACCTATAACATCATCCTGAAACAAAACTTCCGAAGAGTTCGAAACATGTCGCCCGTACTGACATTTAATACGTGAGTTGAACCGTGTAATTATTATCATTATTTCAACGTTTAAATTCGATTACCTATAACATGCTGCTTAAAATATAGCGGAACTAACAAGGGATTAATTATATATTATATCGAACTGGCTCATTTGAGACGACACAACACATAATATGAGTCTCTCATTCGAACATTTCTAACAGGTCAGAGACCAGTCAATCTGTCGTATGTCGTGAATCAGACAACAGTGATAGTTTGAAGTCGAAGAAATTTAGTATAGTTAGTTACTAAAGTAAGACTTAATATTGTTTGTTGTGATCAATACTTATTATCGTATACAGCACCTCTGATTTTAGTGTACATACCGTGATATGTGACATTTATGTCGACTATTCCATAACACGATTTGAATAATGACCATGCGCCAAAGGACACAGATAAATGGGCCGGCGTCACGTCACGCCACGTAATCAGCGTCCATACATAAATAATCGAGGGTAGTTCTTTGTTAACACCAACGGAAGAACCAGCTAAACACATGCTAATTTAGACTTTAACCCATTGGAAAAAGAAATATAATTGAGTGCTGGCTGGATCGCCTACGGAGCAGCGGAAAGTGCCATTCGGATGTGGGATTGTGATTTGGGAAAGTAGTCATTGGCGGTTTCATTTGTTTAGCTAGTAGGTACACTAAGTACGTATGTGCCCAAACCTTAAAATTCCATAATTTTATACAAATTATAGGTAGGTTATCTATTAGTTCATTGAGTCGATTGACGATTTGCAACGGGATTTTTTATCTGTCCAAGCAAATACTGTAGCGAGGAGGATCATCAGAGTTTGTCATCTGGACAGAGTCTGATTTTATCTAGACACACGGCAGTGTGTCCGCCAAGTTCGAGCAAAAAAAAGCGACACACCGGCCGTGGGTTATATTACACGAACCATTTCGGGCCAATTTCGACCACCCTATAACTCAAAACATATTTTATCTACGCATATGAAATTTCGAGTGTCTGTTGACATCCCCTTAATTGTCTAGAATACAAAATTTCATTATTCTACCTATAGCAGTTCTTGAGATATTGACGTCAGAAAATCGCTATTTTTACTATACACTCACTGACTCACTGACTCACTCATCAAAAACCTAGACCACTTCCAATGGTCGTACTGACTTGAAATTTGGCATGGAGATAGGTCTTAAGGTCAAAGTAAAGGGAAAAATCTGAAAACGGCCAAGTGTGAGTCAGTTTTAAAAATAGCGAAGGTGTAACTTTGTTCTACTATGAAGTCATAATGAACTAAATGGGTCTATCTTCCAATGGTCGTACCGACCTGAAATTTGGCTCGAAGGTTTGTCTTTAGGTCGAAACAAAGTAAAAATCTGAAAACGGCCAAGTGTGAGTCAGTTTCGAAAACAACGAATATGTAATTTTGTTCTACTATAAATAGGTATGGAGTGGAAATGAGATAAGACTTATTTAAATTTAGATACATACCAATTTAAGACAATACATGGGTGTATTGGAACTCATGATACACGTAATACTTTTTAACATTTCTAAGCTACTATTCTACATAGTGCCGCGTTATATAACTACATATAATTATGTGAACGATTTCTTATACATATATAAAACGATGATTTCTCATATTATAGACAGTAATTGCCACTCAATTACCTTAAAAGAACAGTCGTGCATCATAAACCTCACAACTAATAATGTCTTTGCATATTCTCATTTAAATAGTCTCGTGCGTATGGTTACAAATAGATCGCTTACGGACGAACATAAAGGTGCAACCTTACATAGCGTATGCTCATTAGGTTGTTTACGTTTTAGCTATCCGTGGCGCGGGTACATTTCGAGCAAATTCTTATTTATCCGCTTAGTAACTATGCATAACATTTATAGTATTAGTACCTTCTCGGACCAATGTTTGTTATTGGTTTCTCTGATATACATTACACCTCAATTATGTTCTACATATACGTATAAAACTAATAAATTTGCCGAAACTTGTCAATTATTACAAACTCTTGAGCATATCGAGCTCAGTTTAATATTTAAAACAAATAAAAGTTGCGTTCACGCCATGCCTAGGTTGCGTTGTCGTTTGTTATGGTTAGCCTTTGTTATACATCGTTGCTGTTATACGATTTGTAGTGTTACCTGGTGCTCATAATGACTCAGCATAATCTTAACTTATATTACCAGAACTGTCGCGGTTTAAGAACAAAATTATCACGGTTTCGTCAAAAAATACTGGAAAATCAATACGATTTAATTGTAATTACCGAAACATGGCTATATTCTGGTATTTTTGATGGAGAACTGTGTGACGACAGATATGACGTGTTCCGCAACGATCGTGACTTAGTCTCTTCGGGTAAAAAAACGGGTGGAGGTGTTATGATTCTTTCTCGTCATGAACTAGGAGCTTGGAGTATTCAGTGTGATACTAATTGCTCAACAGAAATGTTAACCATTGTGATACCTGCGCGGTCGCTGTCCGCGACCGCTGACCTTTATGTTAGTGTAGTGTACTTTCCTCCTGATGAGCACAAAATACCTACAGATATTGACTACTTACTAAAAAGTGTTAAATCTGTATTCTCGAATGAGGTCGACATACTTAATCATATCTTATTGGGAGATTTTAACCTGCCGTTTATATCCTGGGAGACCGGTAGCCCCGTGTTTCACAAAAAGGGCCCAGTCGAAATACAAAACTCTGGAATACGCTTAGTAAATGAACTGTACTTTTTTGGTTTAACGCAACATAATACTATTTTGAACCAGAAGGGCAATACTTTGGATCTATTTTTCTCTAATCTACCAGTTCAAGTAACTCCAGTACCAGATCACGCCCTAACTAAAGTCGATTCTTTCCATCCCGCGTTTGTTGCAGAAATTTACGATTTAAAAGTATCCCCACTTAAAGAACTTCACAACCCCAAATTTAACTTCCGTAAAGCCAGCTACGATTCTTTAAATGAAAATTACAGCGAAATCGACTGGCAACCGATAAATAAATTAGATTCAATTGATGAAGCTGTTCACTATTTTTACGAACAAATTCAAATAGGTATTAACAAATTTGTCCCCATGAGCCGTAAAACAAGCTCGCGTAAATACCCAACGTGGTACAGCTTATCCTTGATAAAGATAATAAATGAAAAAATGAAAGCTCATAAACGTTGGAAGCAATATGGGAACTTAATGGATTATAACGCGTTCTCGCTTTTACGGTCTAGACAACGTCTAGTACAAGAAACATGTTACAATAATTATCTACGTTTAACTGAAAGTTCTTTGAAATCAAATCAGAAACACTTTTGGACTTATATTAAAACCCTTCGTGGAGGCTCAAATTATCCACAAATGTTAACCTACAATAATAAAAACTATTCGGACGGTTTTAACATATGTGAGGCCTTCAATGATTTTTTCCATTCTGTATTTATCGATGGCTCTGTTCCCGATAAACACACTTTTAGACCCGAGTTTTTAGATAACGGTGCTGCCTCAATTTCAAACCTACAGGTCAGCGTATCCACTGTAGTTAGATCGTTAAGTATACTATCTGTTGACAAAGGACCTGGTTCTGACGGCATCCCTCCTATATTTTGGAAAAACTGTGCGAAATCACTGGCTCTTCCTATCAGCATAATATTTAATCGTTCTCTTAGCTTAGGCATTTTCCCTCTCATATGGAAAAAGGCAAACATTGTTCCCATACATAAGAAGGGCTCACGAACAAATATTGAAAACTATAGGGGTATTTCTGTGCTTAATACGGTTGGTAAGATATTTGAGAAAATTGTATATAACGCGATTTATCCGTGCATCCTAGCAGGTATATCTGATAAACAGCATGGGTTCCTGAGAAAACGTTCTACCATCTCTAATCTGGCATGTTTCTCTAATTACGTTCTTAAAAATATGGATAAAGGTGGACAGGTTGACGTGATCTACACCGATTTTGAAAAAGCCTTCGATCGTGTGGATCACGTCATCCTACTAGAGAAATTATTCAGACTGGGAATACGAGGAGACCTTCTTCGCTGGATAAAATCTTATCTGACCAAAAGATCACAGGCGGTAGTTCTTGGAGGTTACCGTTCAAACTTCTGTGAGATTCCTAGTGGCGTACCACAGGAATCTCATTTAGGGCCTCTCTTTTATTGCGCTTACTTGTATGACATCACTGACTCCTTTACAAATGCTAAACATTTATTGTATGCCGATGACAAAAAAATATTTTACGTTATCAAAAGTCCTGACGATTGTATGGCATTACAGGCAGACCTTAATCAATTACAAAACTACTATACTAAAAATAAAATTACTGTTAATGTCAAAAAATGTCAATGTATAAGTTATACACGTAAAAAACGTCCTGTCTGTTTTTCATACAATTTTGAAGGTACCACAATTAGTAAAGTAGATGTAATCCGCGATTTAGGTGTCACGTTCGACAGTAAATTAATGTTTTCAGAACACGTTGATTATATTAGTAATAAGGGTTTTAGAAATCTAGGTTTTATCCTACGGTCTTGTAAAGTCTTCAAAAACATAGAAGTAATCAAACTGCTATATTTTGCGTATGTACGCAGTACTCTCGAATATGCCTGCCCTATTTGGTCTCCGAATTATTCTAAATACATTCATCAACTTGAGCGTATTCAAAAAAAAATTATTAACCACCTTAACTTTCGTCTACACCTACCTCCGTCATCCTATGAGAACAACTGTCGCAAACATAATCTGCTGCCGCTTGTCGATAGGCGCAAAGTCATGGACATGTGTTTGTTATATGACATACTGAACTATCGCTTGGACTGTCCCGAATTGGTCTCTCAAATAATGTTTAATGCTCGTCTTCGTCGCACTCGTCATACCCCAATGTTACACGTGCCAATGCATGGCACCAATTACGCTAAGAATAACGTGCTCACACGAATTGCTCGAACTTATAATGCGGATTTCAGTAGCTTAGATATATTTAGATATTCAAAGGCATCTTTTAAAATGCAAGTAATTAATAGTGTTAAGAATAAGCAGCATAAATAGTTTTAGATATAGGTAACTCACCTCTTATCATGTTTAAAAATGTTTTAGTAAAATATAGCAATATATTCTCATTTGCGGTAACCTATATAGATTGACATCCTTGGTTATGCTTTCATCTCCAAAAAAAAAAATCAATTATTTAAACTTATTTTATTTTTTTTAAACATCTCTCTTTCACACATGTTATGATGGTCCGTTCAACTGTCAACTTTACATATCAAGTTATCTAGGTAAACCTGTAATTGGCCATACTACTGTGTATTATAGTATAAGTTACATACCTTGTATCGCTGTTGGTTTTCTGAATAAATAAATAAATAAATAAATAAATAAATACATGTTTGTCTTAAAGACAAGAACAATAAAACTGTTCCATTTCCAATAAAGGGATCCAGACAGTGCCACGCAAGCGTAGAAAAAAGAATTAGACGCTTAGTATAAAGGGTATAGTATAAAGTACATACCTAAGTGGAATGAGACATTTGCTAAAGCAAAAGTGATAAAAAAATAATAAAGAACCTACACCTAACAAAAATAAATGAAATCCCATCAAAAACATAAATGTGAAAGGCTGCCAAGTTCGATACTATGGGAATGCTTCGCCTATAAAAGAAGTGAGATCTGAATAAGTACCAAGTTCCATTAAAATACCTCAAATCATAAATAGTTAGGAATGCACACTTGATTTCCAGCAGTTTTTAAGGTACATTTTGAATAAGTATCACGTTACATAGAAATACCTAAAATTATATTAGTCAGAGAAACGCACACCGGTTTTTTTAGCAGTTTCCTGATAACATTTATTGTTTTCAGTACTTTTTAATGATGTAACTTGGCAAGTTTTAATAGAAAATTAAATACTTGACACATAGCAGTCCAAAGGTTGCATTGAAAAGGTGTGTGGTGTGTGAAAACTTGCCAAGTAACATCATTAAAAAGTACTGAAAACAATAAATGTTATCAGGAAACTGCTAAAAAAACCGGTGTGCGTTTCTCTGACTAATATAATTTTAGGTATTTCTATGTAACGTGATACTTATTCAAAATGTACTTTAAAAACTGCTGGAAATCAAGTGTGCATTCCTAACTATTTATGATTTGAGGTATTTTTATGGAACTTGGTACTTATTCAGATCTCACTTCTTTTATAGGCGAAGCATTCCCATAGTATCGAACTTGGCAGCCTTTCACATTTATGTTTTTGATGGGATGAAATATTAACCTCTGCCCGCGACTTCGCCCGAGAAGAACTCGTTTATATCGTAGCTCCATACACATTTTCACCCCGCATTTCACCCCCGTGGGGATGATTTCCAGGATAAAAAGCGTGCAGTGGTTTAAGCGTGAAGTGGAAACAGACAGATAGATAGACAGACAGACACACTTTCGCATTTATAATATTAGTGTGGAATAGTATGGATACACAGTTCACTACAGTTACTTCATTAACTATTTAAAAAAAAGATCATTAACACATTAACTGTCCGGAACCCGCCTTAGCCGGCGCTCTAAGAGCTTTCCTCTACTTAACGGGAAAACAACGGCATTCGTAGCGCCCATATTTACAGACTTCAGTTGTTCACTCTTGACAAAGTGGTTTCATGATGATGTATAGATAAAGCAGCCCTCACGATGCTCCTCCATCGCTTGTTACTGTCTTCAGCATCACGGGAACACTGAACTATGGTGGATTTTGTAGCAGCTTTTATTGAATCCGTCAAACACGTAGAACAGCGTGATCTACTATTTCCCTCTACCCGTCTCTGGACAATGAGTCGTTCCATGGAGTTTTTGTTACCAGTAATGTGCCCGAAGTATTTGAGGATTCGTAGTAGGTAGTAGGTATTTGAACATACGTTAATCAATATAAGCACGTACACTTGCATACTTGTCAGAATCAGAAAGTGATTGGATGATACAATGTCAACCATGCGACGATGCGACGCGTGCAAGGCCCGCTGGTTAATGGTTTTAGTAGTGCCTAATACCTATACTATTATCCGTTTGTTACACCTATGTTCTTATGAGTTAAATTCTCGACTGTGGAATATCGATCACTCCAATGTAAAGAAGCACTTAGAAGAGACAAAACGAAAGGCTATGAGAAATGGTGATGTTAATGAAACATTGGAATGGAAATCCGAAGTACCGGAAGGCGCAGCGTCTACTTCACAAAATGGACTGAATGACCTGGTAAAGGTCTCGGGAGTCCGCTGGATGCGGGTGGCGCAGGACCGGTCATAGTGGCACTCTTTGGGGAGGCCTATGTCCAGCAGTTGATGCTTTGTGGTTGATTTTTATTTTTTATTTTATAAAACGACGGTGGCTAACAAGCGGACACCGCAGCCTAATATAGACGCATGCAACTCCATAGGAGTAACCTGGGCGTTGCCGACGCTTGATATGTTTGAGGATTCGCCGCGTTGACAGCTGAAGGAACAAATTCCCTCGCTCTCAACACAACGCATCCTCGGGAGCTCTGGCGACCTTGCTCACCACCAGGAACTCAACACTACTAAAGAGCAAGTAGTAGTGTTATTATGGCTGTGGTCTTCTAAGGTGGAGGTTCTGTCTGGTCCCAGTTGGGCTGCTCTAAATTCGAGCGGGATGACATTTCGCTGTGCCCTGCCTCACCAAAAAGGTTGTTCTGGTGATGAGAATGTTCTTACCAAGCCGGGTGGGCCGGTGAGCGTGTGGGTCTTGCCGCTGCCGGTCTGCCCGTAGCAGAAGGCGGTGCACGAGAACCCCTCCACCGCCATTTCAAGCAGCCTCTTCACGCCGGAGTATTCTAGAACGTCCTCCTAGAGAGTTCCAACGAGAATGGTTACTACTAGGAGTTAAATCAATAACGTAGTAGTGTAGGTAGGTACTCTATCTATCCGACTCTGTAAGAGTAAATTCTGTCAAACGAACTCAAGCGAAGAACCACAGTCGTTCTTCTCTGACTATGTGGTAGCTATTTGTTTGCGTTTTTTTGACCATATTTACTCTTACAGCTTCAGACTATACGAGTATATCTGCATTTACAGGCGAACTACATAAATTACATAATGAATCTAATCATAATGTTCATGTATTTGTCAAAGAACCATTCGCACATCAACTAGTAAGTATCTATTCGACGTTTTTACTGTTATTACAGCTAGATAGAGTTGACAAAATTGAAGCAGGAATTGGAAATGAATAAATCTTAGAATAAACTACGTACCTCCATAGATTTAGATTTATTTATTACACGATAAAAAATACATTAAATTTGCATACATGTCAAGATTACGAGAATTTCCACCATATTCGTCAATTTACATAATAAAAACTAAATATTTAAAGTAGGATTGTCACATTTAAATACCGATAAAAAATAATAGTTCATAACTCATAACTCTCATAAGTCATAACACTGATAAACATAAAGTTAACAAAAATAAATACCTACCAAAATTAACATTTTGGTCTTATTGAATAAATAATTTGAATAATAGCAATCTAAACTTATCATTTTACATACCTAAATGTCATCTTATTGGTTGTTTCATAAAATACCAAATCAACTTAATTGCGAAAACAAAAACAAATCATCAATAATGACAGGATGTGGGCACTGGGCAGCTACAAAAACAGTACAACACAGAACCTGCCAGTCACTTCCCCTAAACCCCAAACTAGCGATGAATTTACATTAGGTTTAATTACATCATCGCCATGAATATGCGTTAAATGTTGTGATAGTAGGTTTTATATATCTCTTAACTTTGATGCATGATGGAGACCGAATATTACCTATTTATTTGTTCACGTTAATTTTGTCACCATGGTCTCAAAAAATTCCCCTATACAGAAATATCCATATTATGATGCAGAGAAGCAGTAATGCACAAGATTGTTATTCTTCTGTAGAGTTGGTCGAGGATATGCGGCGTTCTGCCACTCTGCCTTTTAACGTATTTCTGGCCAGATGGAGACTACTTCGTTACTTGTCAGCCCATTGTGTATGCAATACAGCATTGAGTGAGCTGCTGGCGTGGTCCGCATGCCCATACCCTCAACATGACCTGCTAGCACACGATGTTCGCGTGCGTGATATACTAGCCTTCTGATCAAATGTTCCAATTAGACGACTTGCGTGCATAGAGACGTAACGATCAAGACTAAGTAGCTGTCTAATACTGAAGAAGAACGGAGAACTCGAACATTCAGATGATAACGTCTATCTTTGATTAAATTCTAATATTAATTTAATCTCACCTGCGTGGCTGCGGGCTCGAAGACCACGTTGTAGGAGAACACCTTGGCCTTCCGCCCCGGGTTCTGGCAGACCACCTGCCCTTTCCCAGGGAACTCCAACATGTCGCGTTCTGCGCATGAGCGCTCCTTCTCGTTGAGGGGTCGAACCCTGGAACAAATGTCTACTTTTTAATCCGACCCACAAGCAAAACATCGTAGTTAGGTACGTCCAACTATACCTTATATATTTTAAGATTATTTCAAAGACTATAAGTACATACCAGGGGTTAAGACATACACATTAAAACCCTCACTTTTCGATACTTTAGACAGTTCCCGCTTGCGCTACCATGCATACAATGTCGATCTGGTTAGTGATAGGGTTTAGGTATAGCTATATATAGCTAGGATCTTAGGTACGGAGGCGGCTCTACCGGAGCCGGAGCTGGATCCGGAGTTTATTATTTTTATTTAAAGGAGTCGGATCCGGAGCCGAAGGTCTAAAACCAAACGGAAGTTCTGTCTTAACGGATGCGGAGGCGAAGCTCCGTAACATCCCTAGTTTTTTTTTTTGTTAGCCTGTTGGAGTGTCCCACTGCTGGGCAAAGGCCTCCCCCCTGGATTTCCACGCGTCCCTGTCCGCCGCAATCCTTGGCCAATCACTTGAAACTGCGTCCAAGTCATCTCGCCATCTCCGCCTTGGCCTCTTAGAATTATGAATAGGTATAGCTTATCCCGTGTTCTGTTTGGCTACATAATTATTGAGCTGTAATGAGTTTTGATAACTCTTGAAACTGCAGTTCGTTTGCTCCCGTTGCAAACCGAGACGTCGAGGTGAATAATAAAGTTTGCTTAGGTATACAATTTTGAACGCAATCAAGATGAGCATCACTTTACTTAAGGCCTGCAACACACTGGCGCGGCCTGCGGTGGCGGACAATAGTAAATTTGACCGATATTGACAAGTTTACTATGGTCCGCCGCGGCCAGGCCGCGCCAGTGATGTAGGCTTAATCAATAACAAGGCGATTTGAAGATATTTACCCAAGTGTTTGATTCAGTGTTATTGGATTGCACTGCATGGTCGTATGAGTATTTGGTATACGGATAACAATAAAGCGGCATAATGGTCTAGCGGTATGATTCTCGCTTTGGGTGTGAGAGGTCCCGGGTTCAAATCCCGGTCGTGCCCTGTTTTGCTCTTCCTGTATTTATTACGAACATACTAGCTTTTAGTCACAACTTTGCCCACCAAAACACCCAAGTCTCATACCAACTCCTACCCCCAGTTTCCTCCCCTTGGTTGATTTCCGGGATAATAGTATCCTCTGTTTGTTCCCTGGTTGGTGCCCCCTGGCACCAATCTAAACTCTCTCTCTATGCTTGGTGGTCCCTGGTGGTAAACTTATCCATGTGCCAAATCTCATCCTAATCGATTCAGTAGTTTTTTTCCCGATTGATTATCTTTTTTATCAAACCTCTAAACATAATAGCCTTATGAAAGAAAGGCTCTTTCATTTCAGTTCCATTCGCGGTACATTTCTTATTCGATAAGTACACAGCGACCATCTTTACTTGTAAACCTAGAACTGTACGGCACATTGTCATAGGCGACAATTGTCTGTGTCAATTGTGTTGGGGAAATAGGGCCCTGATTTACGCGACAATGACGTAAGACATGTATTTAGTATTTACACAAGTGTTCGGCGTGTTTTTGTGGATTGAACCGATATTATATGGATGAAAGTCATGTGGCATGATGGTCTAGCGGTATGATTCTCGCTTTGGGTGTGAGAGGTCCCGGGTTCAAATCCCGGTCGTGCCCTATTTTGCTTACGCTATATTTCGCTATATAAGTAGTTAGATTATTATGGCCGGTTCCCAATAATCAATCCACCGATAGTTTTGCTTACCATTTTCTACGGGTAATCTGTCATAATGTAGGTAACTGCTGGTAAGGAAAACTATCCGTGAATTGATTTTGGGAGCCGACATAAATAGAAATAGTAATCTGCGTTTTGCTGAATCAACATTAGATAATGTTTTGGGCATCTTTTAGTGTTGTACCTACTCACAGTGTGTTAAAAATCCCTATGTTGCAACACCCAGTTTTTTTTATCATATACTTTGCACTGATTACAAACAGCAGACTAAAACTCCGACGTCGATACGTCTTGATTTTTTCTTTATAAAACAATCTCAAAGTTTGCTCATACGCGGGTCATGATTTTCACAAATTAAATAATTGTTTAAAAACTAAATTATTAATATAAGTTTTGTGTATACCGATTTAACAGGCGTATAATAACCTACCTAACCTTTCAAGAAGTTTTTCTATAGTTCCTTTCCTGTAGGTAATTCAATATTTCAAAATATGTAATGATGCCTAAATCGAAAACCATTTCGGTAATTATCTTATCTGAACGTAATAAAGTGGTTTTCCCATTTTTATTCTTGCTCGTTTCCGAGAAAATCACTAAAATGTGTAAAACGCGGTCTACCCCGTGCGTGACGTCATTCCTACGTCTGTTAGGGAAAGATGTGGACAGGTGCCATATTAGAGAGACATAGGTAATAATGACGTCATATTTTACTTACGAATTATTGGAATTCACTACTTTTAATTTTAATATATTTGGATGAAAATAAACATTTAGGGAGAAATAAAAAACACGTATACCTTAAAATTTCATTTTCTATCGAACTAAATCATGTAATAGACCACTTAAAAAAATCAAATGTTGTCAATTAGATAAGAAGAAATCAACTTATTTCGAGTTTTCGCTTTTTATTTTTTATTCTTGAATAAAGCTGGATTAGCAAGAATTTCCAATAGTAAGCGGTAGCTTATGAAAGCTTTTACCAACGTTATTAAAATCACCTGCTAATTCCGAGTTATTCAGAAGTTAGAAATAATATAAGTTTTATCCGGATTTCTTGTGGTTAGGGGTGTCACTTCAGGTTTGCTATACCCGGGTCAGATTGTTTTTAGTTTCGAATATATGTATAGACCGATTTATGAATGTGTGTACAGTTAATGCATTGTTATCCTTATGATTTGAGATGTCGATATGAAAAAAGTGTCATTGTCATTGCGGAGTCCGCCATGACAGTTTGACACCCACTCCGTCGTGCTGTGACACAATCCAATATAAATAATTGCAGGGTTTCCCGATGTATGGCATGCGGCAATTTCATTTGTGGTGCAAACTATGGGCGCCTGTTACAGACAGTTTCTATAAAATAAGAAAGTACCTAAATAAATACAACGTCACTTTCGTTCTTCCGGACTTAGCTCCGTACATCTGGATATGCCTCCATACAATACGTTGTGAAGGCATACAAATCATAATTAATCTCCTTTATGTCACCTGCCGCGTGAACAGAAGCTTTACCAGCTCTTTAAAGGTGCTACGAGAACCGAATCCACATGGCTCTAGTGCTTCCTCCACAAACGGCTGCTCCAACGTCCCGCCAGCTGCTAAGGCTGCATATGTGTACCGCTTGAATAGCGTTCACGGCAGCCTCAGTATTCACAATATAACTATCTTGCTCTAACAGATAGCCGCTGTCGCTTTTTTGCTTAGAAACAGCGAACGGTTAAAAGTCCGCAGCAAGCTCGGCCGAATTTCACCTTCCCGTACAAACGTAGTTACGCTCTCATTTTAAAATTACGTGTTGGATTGTGACGAAACTTTGCATATACAATGACATCTATCTATATATATAAATGCCTATGTCCTCATCGCATCGACTCACTCATCGCCGCACAGCCGAAACTACTGGGACTAGAAACTTGAAATTTACACCAGGACTTCCTTTTATGACGTAGGCAACGGATAAGACGGGTTTTTTGGAAATTCCATCCCTAAGGGGTTAAATGGGGGTGCAAAGTTTGTATGGGGGAATAATTATTTTTTTAACTAGAGACTTGAAACTTTGTAGAAAGATTACTTATTAAGATACAAAAAAAGTAATTTCAGCGTTTAGAAAATTCCACCCCTAAGGAGGTTAAATAGGGGTGCAACGTTTGTATGGGGGAAACATGAATTTTTGAACTTTGAACTTGAAACTTTGTAGAAAGATTACTCATTAGAATACAAAAAAGCGATTTCTGCGTTTAAGAAAATTCCACCCCTAAGGGGGTTAAATAAGGGTGCAATATTTGTATGGGGGAAACATTATTTTTTAAACTAGAGTTTTGTAACTAGGTTATTTTTATAACGTGGGCTAATAGGGACAAGAAGGGATTTTTGGAAATACCTTCCCTAAGGGGGTCAAATAGGGGTGCAAAGTTTGTATGGGGGAATCTTTTATTTTTTGAGCTAGAGACTTGAAACTTTGTAGAAAGATTACTAATTAGAATATAAAAAAAGCAATTTCTGAGTTTAAGAAAATTCCACCCTTAAGAGGGTTAAATATGGGTGCAAAGTTTGTATGGAGGGAACTTTACTTTTTGAGCTAGAAACTTGAAACTTTGTAGAAACATTACTTATTAAAATACAAAAAAAGTAATTTCTGCGTTTTAGAAAATTCTACCCCTAAGGGCGTTAAATGATGGTGCAATATTTGTATGGGGGAAACATTATTTTGTAAACTAGAGACTTAAAACTTTGTAGAAAGATATTGAATTTATTTTCTAAAGTAGGTATATACAATATGATAACTAAAACATTAACTAAATTAAATTAAAGCTAAGTTAAATCTAAAAAGGCCCTCGAGGCATTGTACCGAGGATGCTGGCGGCATTTACTCGCTGAATTGCAATGCTGATGCGTTGCACGAGAAAGCCGCCAGCTCTTCTGTCACCAGAAAAAAGAAAGAAAGAAATATTACTTATAAAGATACAAAAAAGTGATTTCAGCGTTTTAGAAAATTCCGCCCCTAAGGGGGTTAAATGGGGGTGCAATGTTTGTATGGGGGAAACATTATTTTTTGAACTAGAGACTTGAAACTCTGTAGAAAGTTAACTTATTAAAATACACAAAAAGTAATTTCAGCGTTAAGAAAATTCTATCCCAATGGGAGTTTAAAAAAGGTTGAAGGTTTTGTACGGTGAACACTGGATTTTTTAAAGAGATGACTCTTCATTAACCCTGTCTCCATTTCTCGATTTCCAGTGCTTGTTTTAACAGCCTTGCGATCGATATCGATGCGTCGCTCTATATCTTGCAGAGTCATTATTGCCAAAGATTAAAATTAGATTAAAGCATCAGGTAACTGACGAAATAAGTATGAAGTATTCTGCAAACAATTCCCGTAATCTGATTGGAAAATCTTTAAAAATTCTTTAACAATCGCATATCAATGTCTGCCACTGTTTGAAATGTAATATGTCTAGACCATTTTAACTAAGAATAAAATTCACTTACCTATTTTATATCTTTATCATCAAAAATCTACGCGGACGAAGTCGCGGGCGGCTGCTAGTGAGGAATATCTATGCCTTTAACTAGTTTACATGGGTCCAGCTTATAAAACATACCTCATGTCATTGTATATTGCCACATATTGCGCTGGATGCGGGTGGCGCGGGATCGGTCGCTTTGGCACTCTTTGGGGGAGGCCTATGTCCAGCAGTGGACGTCTTTTGGCTGATATGATGATGATGATGATGATGATGATTGTATATGCAAAGTTTCGTTACAATAAAACACGTAGTTTTAAAATGAGAGCGTATGAGAGCTACGTTTGTATGAAGAATCGAGCTTACTGCGGACTCTTAACCCCGCTGCCGCTTCAGTTTTGAAGCGCTTCTTTCACAATACATCGTCACAAACAAATGAAAATCGATTACTTTAATGTGAAGTCTGTGTCAACAGCCCGTAGTCAATATTCGGTGACCATTCGAGCAAACTCTTTGTTCGCTTTTCCGTATAACTTGCTTTATAAGAATTATATAGGGGTTTTTCACCCGAAGTCGATGATTTAACGAATTTTGCAATAATAGGGAACCTTCCACTTGACTTTTGGCTAAATCAAAGACAAGGCAGCCTTGGACGGTGGGCGTTTGTTGGTTGAAGTCGCCATATATGAGCAACCTTGTAAATGTCGAGGACGAGAACCCTTTGGCTGTACTTATATAATAGTTGTTACCCACGTAACACCTATTAAATTCAGATTTAGGTTAGAATACTTATAATAGCAGACATAGGGTTGTCTGATGTTGCACCAAACCGTCTGTAGGTACCTAATTAGTAAACGGTGTTCGTAAAATCTGAATGTATGGAAAATTTTACAAGTTTCTATGAAATGACATAAGTTGGTGCAACCGGCCCTTAGTGTAAGGCCTGAGTAGACGCCCCGCTCAGAGCATATAAAACAAATGCAATTTATATGGACGGTCCACGCCCCGCCTCGAGCGGGGCGTCCACTCAGGCCTTGCACTTAGGGTGTCAACATAAAGCTTTACCTGACGACGACATTGATGTTGTCCTCGTCGGAGTTGAGCGTCGTGCTGGAGCCGCGCGTGCTCCGGTCCAGGCTGCCGGCTCTGCTGCTGCCACTGGAACAAACCAGGACGTGTATATCCCATAAACCATTTCATGTAAAAAAGACGCCGAGTCTCGAAACTCTTCCACCGTAAAAAGTTGTGAGATATTTCGTATGCCTGAGTATTCTTATTAATCTTTATTTGCTAGCTAAATAAAATTCTGCAACTTGGCAATTACACAACTTCACTGCATTAACTTAAAATAATAATAGTTAGTATTATGTGTTATTTATGCAGTAGTACTTATCTAGAGAACTGAACTGAAATTGCATTTTTTTTTTGGTTTTCCCTTGGTTTATACACTAAACACTCCCTTATTCATAAAACTTAAAATGCCTCTGCTAAATAAAATGTGCTTTGTCCCTTTCTTACGAACACAAATGTCAAAGTGACAGATAAGGACAAACGAATTTTAACGCCATTTTAGTTAAAATAATAGGCTTTGAAGCTTCTATGTCTGCTAGAATTGCCTTAGACTTTTGATGATCGGTGAGTCAGTGAGTGACAAAATTAAGAAACTTTGACTAATTATTAAACTACTGGTTCAAATTGAATGAAATTTGTAACATATTGTGTTTATACCATGCGTGCTTGGTTACTGAAAATTCAGGCTTCTAGTTTTATCCAAAACGAAGTTCTAGGGGGGGTCGAAATGGCCTGAACTGCTTCGAGAAAAGGATGGTACGACCGTGCCGCTGTTTTGTTCGACTTGGCGGGGGCATTGCCGTGCCACTTATGAGCTACGCACATAACAGCCACTAATGTAGTGGTTGCCACTAGAAGCGGGCACTACTAGCGAGCATGAGCAAGTTCCGTAGCTTGTAAACGCTCGGTATGCGTTGATGCTATACAAAATGTAGGTTATCGTCCCCAGCTTGTGGCGGCCAATAGTGGTTCAATGCGCGGTAAGGGTTTATATACCCTTATTCAAGAACTTAAAAGACCTCTGTTAACACTTTCACTGTCAGGAACCCGCCTAGCGGGCGCCTACGCCGTACTTACTTAGTTGCTTTCCGCTAAATACTAGAAAAATCACGAGATCAGCTACGAGCGTAACTTATTTATTTATTAGAGAAATGGCAGCCTCTAGGGCCTTTGCCAAAAACAGTGTACAGAAATCAGAAATAAAAAACATTTCACATGCATGATGTACGGTGTAAGGCCTTCACGATGCACTGAGTGATAGCTGGAGCAGTACAAAGTATAATGGCGGCCGCGACCACGAACCGCTGAATGATGCCCAAGAATTGGTTATTCGCATTTCCAGGAAAATTCTTCATAAACTATAGCCGTCATGTTTGCCATTTATTGCATAATACGCTATCAAAACTATACATTAAACAGCAGGATGCAGAAAATGAAAAAAAATGTCTGGAGCACGATCCGCCATGTTCCAAGGATCATTCAAAAGTCGCTACGAGCGTAGCGCGTTGCGATTCTTGGCAGTGAATGTGTCAACTGACAGAAAATACAAAAGTCAAAATGAAAAACTAATTTAAACAAATTTTTAGCTAAAATAGGTATCAGAATGTTTCTGAATAAGGGGTGTTAGGGTAGGTACAACGCCCACACAGTTAACTGACCACCTGTATTTATATTGAACCTTATTACAATGCACATAAAGTCCACGGATGGTCAGTTAGCTCTGTTGTCGATAGTACATTTGGTTATTCCGATATCGATATCATACTTCGTTAACCAAAGAGCGTATGAATGATTCGATAATTGATCATTTTTAGATTTTCTAGATTAGTTTGTATTGTACCAATTAAGTACAATTTTATTATGGTTTACTTCTAATTGTCCTACAGTTTGGCACCAATTCTTTAGTAATTTTATATGACCTTTACTACTATTTTTGATAATTAAGGTTCTGTTATACTTTTTTACCCGATGAAGACTCCCAATGAGTTCTAAACATGCCGCCAGCAATCAGTTATTTATTTATTTATTAAGTAGGCTCACACAACAAATTACAGTCATTCATTCAGTACATTTAAAGCTTAGTGTCTAGATCTGGACTACAATTCTAACAGTGTGTGCACAGAAAGATTAATAACTTAAAGACAAACTATTCACTAGATGGAATAACATATGAGTATTGCCCAGCTTACAAGGATAGGCAAAGTGCATAACATTTAATAATTAACATGACATTTCCCAGAATATTGCGTTAAATATCTGCCTAATAATACTTATTCGTCTAACTTTGACTCTAACTTAAGACTTAAAACTTAAATGCCTAATTTGAATGCATCTTTAACTTTATTTTTAAACAAGGGTAGGGTGTGTATAAAGATGTCCAAAGAAGGATGTTCAGCCACTAGGTATATCATTATACAAACGACACATTCGGACAACGGGATTATAAAACGATGTGTTATTTTTGTAAATTTCGAGTTGGAATAATCTGTGTGATGGATTACGAGATTTGTACCTGGTAATAAAGTACAAGAGAGAAAGAAGGGAAGGGCAATCAATGTGTGAGTGTACAATTTTGTATAATGTGATCAATTCACAACATTTTCTGCGAGATGAAAGAGATGGTATGTTGAATTGTTTCAGCCTGCTGAAGTATGTGACCTGAGATTGCGTCCTAGCTGAAGCCTGAAGCATAGGATGTTAAGAAACTGCCTTTGGACTTTTTCTATCCTATCAATATATGGACTTTGTAAAATGGTGACCAAATAACACAACAGTACTCCAAACTGCTTCTAATCAATGCAAAATATAAATATTTGAAAGTGTTTGTATTCCTGAAGTCTCTTGTGGAGCGAGAAATGAAACCGACCAACTTAGTGCACTTGGATATTAATACGTCATAGTAATTATGAAAGTTTAATTTTTCGTCAAAATTTATTCCAAGATCGCGAATAACCGACGTACGATTTAATGTAAAACTGTAAGAGAATAATTAAAAAGTTAGGTATGTCATGTCAATTAAGGCGATACGACCGCGTCAACTCTCATCCCAAAATTCCGAAAATGAGTTCAAAACAGGTCGCCCCGTGTTAACACGTGAGTATAGTTATTAAGTAGTATAACTTTAATCTAACTATAGTCTGTACTTTTAGGTATTTAAAAGAATGTAAACAAACAAAACTACGTGACTTGGTCATTCAGCCAATAAGATTGCTGTGAATAGCAACCTTTTGTATCTATGGTATTATCTTAATATTCTTATTGGTTGAATGACCAAGTCACGTGGTTTTGTTTGTTTACATTTGGACTGAGTACTAAGTTTTATTAATCAATCAAACTTGAACCATATTACCGACCACGGTAGGTACACAATTGTATGATAAAAGACTACTAGAGAAAGCGTTCCGAGCGAGAGCAACCAACCCGAGGATGGTGTCCCACTCGCACGAGTTGCCAATGTAAAAATAATAAATTTTAAAATAAATGATATAGTGGTATTAACAGGTATTAAATTATACTGAAAAAAAATACCTGCTCATAATTACGAGCCGACATTATATAGGAGATGTTACTTTATACCTAAGTTTTAATTTACTTATTAAAACATGGTAACGCATTAAATATTGAGGTAATCAAGTGGTAATTTTAAATATCGACTTGTATCCCCAACGTTGACATCTATTTTTCAAATATTGTCATTGGACTCTTGTTGCCTTGTTTTAGTAAAAAATGGGGGGACTTTTGAATGATCCTTGGAACATGGCGGATCGTGCTCCAGACATTTTTTTTCATTTTCTGCATTCTGCTGTTTAATGTATAGTTTTGATATCGTATTATGCAATAAATGGCAAACATGACGGCTACAGTTTATGAAGAATTTTCCTGGAAATGCGAATAACCAATTCTTGGGCATCATTCAGCGGTTCGTGGTCGCGGCCGCCATTATACTTTGTACTGCTCCAGCTATCACTCAGTGCATCGTGAAGGCCTTACACCGTACATCATGCATGTGAAATGTTTTTTTTATTTTTGATTTCTATACACTGTTTTTGGCAAAGGCCCTAGAGGCTGCCATTTCTCTAATAAATAAATAATAATAATAGTAAAAAATGGTGAAAATATGTTGTATAAAGGGATGTAAAAGCGAAAGCTTTAATAATTGTGGAATATCATTTCATAGGTAAGGAACATTTTGCTTTATTTTACGATAAAACGAAAAACCCATATGCCAAACTTATTAGGGTGACTATGATTTGGGTCGGTGTGAGAATGCAATGTCGTAGATAAGTCGGCAGAACAATTATGTTTAATTATTTCATTTAATATTTTAAAAATGTACTATCCATACTTCCATATTCTTCTATACTGTGTTCATACTAATGTTATAAATGGGAAAGTGTGTGTGTTTGTTTGTTTGTCCGTCTTTCATGGCAAAACGAAGCGACGAATCATTTAGTAAAAATGTCATCATCATCGTCCTCCTCCCCTACCGTTATTCTCGGTAATCCCAGTTGTGCCCTAAACGAGACCGAAGTCCGCTAAGTGTCAAACGGACGTTAGTAAACATGTATTTATGTTTAAATAAAATATATATGTAGGAACATGATGTTTTTATTAGGAGTTTATTCGTGACTTTTATTTATTTGTAATACAAGAATAATTTATTTGGACTGTATTACTTGCCAAAGCGAACGGTTCTGCACCACGCGCATCCAGAGGATTCCCGGCACGTTTACCAGTTCATCACTCTCTAAACAAGAATTTTTATAAATCCTAATATCCGCATAGATACTTGGTCACCCTAATTAGAACGAGATGCAATTCTCTAGTATGACTTCTCTGTCGGCTACGCTTTTTTAATCACAGTATTCAGTCCAGACATTCTTTTAAATACCTAAAAGTACAGACTATAGTAAACAGCTTAAAAAGAACTCATAAAACGCAGTATGATGGATTAAGTGCGTTCAGTGACAGTATTTCGTGTTAGATTATTGAACTCGTAATGCAAACATTAATCTAATACATTGAGGCATCTAACCTTTGTTGTATTCAACCTTACACTTAACCTCATTATTATCTTCTTCAGAGCTGTTTACTATGTGGCAGGCGCCAGACGTGACGGCTTTCCAGTGCTTATTTACGTTTAATAAACGATATAATCTATTGTTGAAACTTTACTGAATATTTTGTTTCTGCCGAAGTCCAAATTCCAAGTTGGCTGCTATTGTCTGTTAGTTGTATGTATCTGTTTATCCCCTCGGCCTGTATTTACCCACTTCTACTCCGATGCCACATATAAAACTACGAGGTATTTATAGTTCGCTATCAGCACATATCAATAAGGTTTATGAATGAGTGATGCACCCCTGTAACGGTGCGATGGGAATCGATAGTGCATACTTGGCAGTGACATACTTAGAGTATGCTGATCAGAGCAAACACCAGTGTAAGTGGCAGCTGATTTCAATTTCTAAATAGGGAACACGAAAATACTGTAAATAGCGACGCGTGGACATTTAATATTTTTTAACACAATTGATGCCTTTTCGTAGGGAGCGCAACGCGTGTAGCCGATAACATAATGCCTTTTTCTCAAACTTGCAATGAAATGTTCACTTGATTTACTTCAAATTAGGTTCGGAAAGAAGTACCTACTACTTACGTATCCGGTGCGATGAGTGAACATGTAAAGGAATTTCATTAAAGTTCCAATCCGATCATAAACAAGCATTTTTTTAGAGGTCATAGTAGACAAAACTCGGCCTCCATACAAAATTTATTTATTTATTTATTTTGTAAATACAATTTATCAACATAACAGCTTACGCCATGGCCTTGGTAAACTTAAAGTAGGTAACATATTAAGTAGGTACATATACCTACATCATCATCGTCCTAGCGTTATTCCCGGTAATGCCCCTAAAGGAGCCCGGGGTCCGCTTTGAAACCTAATCCCAAGATTTGGCATAGGCACTAGTTTTAAGAAAGCGACTGCCATCTGACCTTCCAACCCAGAGGGAAAACTAGACCTTATTGGGATTAGACCGGTTTCCTAACGATGTTTTCCTTCACCGAAAAGCTAACGGTAAATATTCCGTACATAAGTTCCGAAAAACTCATTGGTACGAGCCGGGATTCGAACCCACGACCGCCGCTTGACAGCCGCATGCCTAAACCACTAGGCTACCGTAGCTTTAGGTACATATACATCGCACAATTAATAAAATTAAATCATAGCCTGTCCCCTACCATAGGTACCTACTAAACATAACCATAACTATTTCTTAATTTTTTCATATGGTGACTTATTTATAAAATACCATCAAAATGATCACCACGAAAGTATCCATAAAACCCCGCCCTACACCATGAACATTTTCATGAAAACGATTTGTTTAGTTTTTTTTTTAAATCTTGTGCCCGAAATTGAAAGAAAATGTATGTCTCCTATAGAAAATAGTTTAATATTTTGGAGAGATGGCGTTGCTAGCAACTCACGAACAAGCAAAAATATACCTAAGTTTATAAAAGCGAACCCCCATCTCGTCGGGGGCATGTCAGACGGCGACACGCGGCTGAAGTAGGTGCGTGGCTTAATTGTCGGTCTACTGCAATACTATTCAAATTTTGGTATTTTTATGGTAAATGTAATGGAATCTTTTGATTTCGAATGTATTTATTGTCTAATATTAAAGTGATAAATGAACATTTATAACTATATTCTATACTAAATTGTCTCTCTAGTTACCAGTAACGCCAGTAACGCGAAAGACATTGTCTCTTGCGTTATCAGTAGCACCAGAGACAGTATGGCTTATTCCATACATCTCGGTGGCGAACCATTTCGTCTGAAAATTCCCTTGAAATTCTTTATTGAACAGTATCATTGCACTGGCTTCTGTAGGTTTTTTCTTTATGTTTCTCCATTTATGGTCTTATTTATTTTTCTACCATAATTATGATCACAAAATGCAAAAGTTACAAACGGCAAACCACTTGTAAAGCTAATTTGAAAAGTTTGTAGCGGTTTGCATATCACAAATTATTTAAAAAATGAATTTTATTTTAGTGGTATTTCCATACATTCTCTGGTGTTACTATTGGTAACGCTAGAGAATATAAAGAGCTTTTCTCTTGCGTGTCCTCACCTACCTACCGAGTGTCCTCTAATAGTACTGCTTATTTTTTTTTTGTATCATATGCATCGTTGTTGTTTTGTATTTTTGGTGGACATATTTTTCTGTAATTTGCCCTTCTTTAGATGTATAATTTATTATAGTGCTTATAACGTAGCGGGAGCTATTTAGAGTATAAAGCTTCTAAAAATGCTATGATAACGCAAGATACTTATAAAGTCGAATTGCTAACACAATAATATGAATTTTATTAATAATTTTATATATAAATGTACCTCTTAGATGTTACAAACTAATAAACAAACTTGTTTGGGTTTCACACTCATATTCCATTGTATGCTATATCGTATCATTTACGTATATTACGTAACGCAAGGGATTTTTGACGGTCCCATCACAATAATTTGGTTAAATCTCACGTTATTATCTGTGCAGTCACCGTGGCCGCTTAAATTAAAAAAATATAATAATTAAGGGTTACGCTAGTGAAATAAAATTAGAAATATTTTACATAAAAAAATTCTGATTTATTTTCTTTCTGAAATGAGTACTTTAAAAGTTGATTCACCCATATATCTACTTGGCCTGCAACCCTTCGTTTCCCGGCCTCTATAGTAATAATGTACTATTCCTACTTGCACCGGAAACTGCACATAATTCAATCGCTAAGCGCTACGCTCGTAGCTGATCACGCGGTTTTCCTCGTAAGAGTCGTCAGTAGCGAAAAGCCATTTTGGCGTACCCGCCCGCTAGGCAGGATTCTGGCAGTGAAAGTGTTACAGTCAAATCCGAGAAAAATCGATACGTACCCAGACATTAAGCCACAGTTTTCTAGGGGACACACAAGTAACAAAGTGCCACCACGCGTCGTAAAAGATGACTACAGGATAGGGTTGAAATGTGTTGCACGCAATAGGCTAGGAACCTGTCAATGCACTATCTCAATTTTTTTATCTTTAGACCCATCATTACTAGAAGTGGCACTGATTTCTGTCATGTGGTGTGACTCCCTGACTACACCTTCTGGGAAGGCGTGTATATACCTATATATATCTAATGTTTGAGCCGGGTGTAACAACAACAACCACAAATATGCCGTAAAAGCTAATCAAGGACTTGTTGTCTATCTATAGCTACTGCGGCATCGTAAAATCAACACAAGTTTGTTTACCGACCAACAATATGTCAATAGATGGCCAATGGACAAACACAGTAATTGTCGTCACATTCGATCCATATCTGCAAGGTAGCGTTTATGCCTGCAATAACTCATTACGCTGTAACGATTCTTATCTATATTGCATTAAGGCATAATGTTGAGAAACTATGTCGTATTTAATAACAAAAACGGGGGGACAAGGGTCACTCGCGTCCGCCAGGAGCTACCTACCACAAACCTGCACGTGTCCCCTGGGTGGTGCTAAAGAGTGACAATCTTTAAAGACGAAATAAAGCAAGCCATACGATTAAATAAAAAGAAACATTATACAAAAAAAACATTAACCTAGGTAACAATATAAATTAAAAAATACCTATCTATGTACAACTAAAACTAAAACCATAATAAGAATAATAACACTACATGTAATGGAAAAATAAATCGTCATCGTCTGAAGCCCAAGACCTCTTACCTTTACTAACTCTCTCTCTCTCTCTCTCTCTCTCTCTCTCTCTCTCTCTCTCTGTATTTTCTACTGGACCATCTGTACCGGGAATGCAGGTAGCACAGGTTCGAGTCCTGTCTTGGGCTGCAGAAGATCATGGTTTATTTTTCCATTATATTTGTTCTCTGTATCAGATCGTAAAAAAATTGATCGTGGTAACTTCCATGTTAAAACACGGAACAAAAATATTTAGTAAAATAATAATCACACTAATATCATACTAACTACTACTACTACCTCGCGTAAATGTGCCCAAAATGCTGGCGGCATTACCCGCCCTGGGGTATTTACTGACTTTGTAGATATTGAACCGTTGGAAATAGCCGGAAAGCAAATAAGTTACGGTTTTTATTTAGACCAACAGTTTCAAACACATGATACTTTATACCGGCACGAATACGGTTTTTCTTTCCCTAAACAAGTGGGTTATCGTACATAGCCCTCATAATGAATAGGCCTAAGTACTTACTCGTAACTAGACTCATAAAAATAACTCTAGGTAGCTTGGCCTTTACGCTGCACCTATTGTATTTTTGATACCTTGAGATAAGGCTTTAATTACGTGCGCATATGTTGCCAATAAGCATATTTTATATTTTTTAATACAGTTGCTCAAAAAGTGGTACTTTTTGTGGCTGCGTAGCGTACGAGAAGCTCAATTTCTCGAACTAGTGCTTTTTACTTTTTAGTTCCAAACAATAATTTCGTAACGCAGTAATTTTATATTAGATTTTTTACCCGATGGCGCTGATTCCAAAAATAACTTCGAAGCAAGCATATTTTATCGCAATGATATATTAATTTATTATTTTTCGCAATTGTATTAAAAAACGTCGTTTACAACACGTGTGAAATGTCTTTTACCACTCGTACCGAGTCTTGCCACTCGCTTTCAGCTCATGGCAAGATACCTCGGTACTAGTGGTAAAAAGACATTCTTTTCACACTAGTTGTAAAATGTACTATTTTATGCGTCTTTAAACAGATAGTTATGTCCAAGATAATGTTGCTATGATAAATAAGGTATCGGGGTGGAGGGTAGTTGGTGTAGCGACCACAGAGAACTTCTGGTTCTGGGGGTTTCCTGTCGGATGGGTGGGACAGGCACCCGCCCCTGGCTTGCTTTAGTATTGTTAGTCTGTTAGGTATTTGTAACTATGGATGGGCCTTAGTTGCCTGAAATAAATGTTTTATTATTATTATTATTTTTTAGTCGACCAACCAGAGTGAAATCGCAACAACTTTTTTGTGGTTGAAGTTGGTGGACTATACCAAACGGATTTTACCTTCAAGAACTCTTACATAGCATTAAATGGCCCCCTAATGTCAGGATTACCATTGTGAATATTATTAAATTGTTTTTCTTATTAAAGGCGGTTTCGGAAATCGCGCATTTTCAGCGCAAGTCCTCTTAACATTCAATTGGAGATCACTCGTCGTCGGCACAGTTCATCTTCGATTAATCTAACCTTCGCCACGCTGCTGGTGAAAACTTTCGACTCGAATTTAAGTTTAAGAATTTCCTCTAGTTAGTAGCGAGTTAATATTTAAGGGTTCCCCGCTGGAGTGACAGCCCGCTGGCCTTCGAAATGTCAAGGGCTCGCTCGGTTCAAGCTGCTTAATATGTATAAGCTTTTAGTGTGCCTAATTGGGTGGGCGGGGATCCGAGATTTGGGTGGTAAAACTATCGATTGCATAAAATGTGTTTTAAATAAAGAAAATAGGTAAACAGCTAGCCGGTGGACGTTATGTGCCCTATGTTTTTACGTAGGTTTCTCTGGGGCCTTGAGGCCAGAGGCATCTATCTATACAATAATGTATATTAATATAATGAAAGGCAAATGTGTATTATAATATTTATAATCTGTCTTTTTAATATACAGGTTGACATTTTAATCAGTGTCCAAAGGACCATGCGTCAAAATGGTTCTGAAACCAACAGCACTGAGAGTTGTGTCATTAAATAGGTATTTAAATCTACTTTATTTCATTCTATAGGCACAAAGTCTAATTCCATTGCAGAACGAAGATATTCGTATTTTAGCCACAGTCAGTAGTACGAGCTATGAAAAAACGCATTCGGAGAATATTCATGTTTAGTATTCTGGAGGGTAGATATGACAAAATGTACTAATGATGAAGAAACATCGAGCGTTGCATATATTCATATTTTATTAATAAAACAATTAATAAGCTACAAAAAACATGTTTATTTTACACACTAACCTTACCTTAATAATTCTGAATATGTATTCACGGAGAGAACCCGTTTTCTCATAGATCCTACTCACTTTAACTTAAACAAATGAATATCTCAGTTCTGCAATGGAATTCAACTTAGTGCTCGTAGAACGAATTGAAGTAGATTTAAAGACCTATTTAATGACCTAAGTTTCAGCTTTGTTGGATTCAGGACCAGGCTCCGTACAAAGTTGCCCATGGTCCTTTTTTGTAGGCATTTGGTATCACTTATAGACTCCATTTTTGAAAAAAACTCGTAAGTATTTTTTAAATTATAAATTGCCTATCCCAAAAGAATTATCCGTACAGCGTCGTTACTGGGCATTCAGTACCGCGCGGAGCGGGGCGGGGCCGAGGGAGGGGAGGCGTGCCGTGCGCAAACCTTACTACCCGTTTAAGTGCCCGCGCGGTAAGGTTTTTTTGGGATAACATTAAGCAGCAGTTACTTTTTTTGTACTGAATGATATGAAACAAAAAAGAACGTATTTTAAAATTTTGCTGAAGAATCTTATAAGTACTTGAATTCGGACACTGATTAAAATGTCATCCTGTAGATCAAGCACTCAACAGTATCAGATGTAGCTGTAGCTGTAAATAGGATTCTTGAACAGGATTTTATTGGCGAAGAGATTCAGACAATTATTTTTTGATAGTATCTAGTAAACAAGATGCGTGCCATTAACCATGTAACATAATGGTTAAATATACACGAGATTTCTAGGCGGCTAAGGTAGTAACCAAGATTTCATTTGATGATAACAGCTGTTAGAAGTGCACCACTAATGACTTTAAACGATTTCTGGCTAACTAGCTGAAAGGCAAATGGAAGACATACCACAACACGCAAACCTGGCCACGTCAGAAGTAAAGGGCCACGGCTCAATATTCAAGCAAGAGTATACTGTAGTGTGTAAGGCAAGATGATAGGGCACCTCATACGACTTGACAAGTTCAGACCCAATATAAATCAAGGAAAGATAGAGGGGAAGCGAGGAAGAGGAAGACCTAGAATAAACTACATAGAGCAGTTCAAAAAAAGAGTTGATGTTAGGTCGTATCGAGATGTCAAAGAGGTTGCCTGGGATCGGAGTCAATGGAGTGTCTACTTTGAGCTTCACCGTGAAGAGCTTAGCTCTTAAATAAGAAGAAGAGAGATACTGTAGCCGGCAATGCTTACCTACTACTTGAAAACAAGAGTCAAGTCATTCGTTCGTACGTCTTATCTTCTTTTAAATTGCTAAATTTTAATCTTATTTTTATATACTGTTCGCATCACATACTTAATGTATGTATGTATGTATGTACCCAAGCACTTTATTATACACAATAACAGGTTAAATAATATACTTACATGTCGCACAAAATAATAATAAAAATAAGAACTATAAATGTATATATTTAGACTTATTAACTTACGTTGGTTCCCTTCATGGGTATATCGTCGCGTCGGCAGGAAATAAGCTTCGCACAAATATAAACATTTTTTGTACAAGCATATATTGCCGGCTTTACTTTTTTGCGCAATAATCAATTACTTCATTAAGAGCATTCTAATGAGCTCAAACAAGATGGGTTTATCTTGTTTAATTAAGGAGTTCCTATGGCTACCTTCCGTCTGCGTCATCAGACCCTTTATGGTACTGCATTGCATTATCATTCGACTTACAAAATTTGACAAGCCTGATTTCACCCACACGTATGAAAGAACGAACTTACTAACGAGGCAATTTAATAGCTTAGTAAAAAGCCAGAACGCGGCATGTCTTGCATGCGATATACTCAAACGTTCCCATTATAGGCCTAAAAGACCTTTAACTTGAAAACTGGTAACAATCGACGACGCAATCCGCAACACGCAAAGACGGACTTGTGAATCACTTGACGTAGCGTTTTGGCGGCACGCAAGGTTCTCGCCAGCTCACTACGCATTTTATGGCGTGAGGTCATAGTTCTTTGTAGTGAAACGGGATTACTGAGAAACTTGATTTACATAGATGGTGCAAGATAAGAATGACTTTGTTGGACACCAAATTGTAGGGTTGGACTTGATGATTTGATGAAACACCGGCAGAAACAGGCTACCTGTGTATGTACAAACCATGTTCTTACTCATCTGTGAGTCTATATAATTATAGGACCTTGAGATTCATAGCAACTATGCGTACTCATATTTATTTATTTATTTGAATCATAGGTCGTATAAATCTCCTTGTAGCTCTCTATATACGAGTATATAGGCAGTATATGTCGGAAAGCGACCAAAATGTTTTGTAGCCCAAGCACTTTATTTTCATTAGTATAGAAAAAAATTGAAATTTGTAAATAATTCATAACAGCAGCTTTTTTGTGTGTAACTGATATGTTATCAATTTAGTAATCGTAGACTCAAAATCCACCAAAATATTAGTCATCAAAAAAATCGATATTTAACCAATTCCTGAAAAAAGAGGAAATATATTAATAGATATTTTAATTTTTGTTATGTTTAATTTACAGGAGCTTTTCAAGAATAATAAATAGATCACACAAAAACCATAATGGATGTGTCATTTATTTTTATATATTTACTTCCCGATGGAAATTTTGGTGTCTTGGGATAAGGCATCTTAGAATAACATTTGAAAATTAAACAAACAAAAAAAACGCTGTTATAAATTAATGTTTGAAAAAACGTAATTTTCCTGGGGTACTGAGACAAAGTAATAAACAAAAGTGAGGCAATGAGAGAGTGTCAAGAAAAGTGCTAAATGTGATATTTTAGATAGTGCGTAATAAATATCGGGCTATCCAAGATTTAAGTTTACGTACCGATCGACCCACTTAAGAATATATAGAATATAGATAGGTTGTACCTACATCTACAGTAAAGTGCAAAATATATGGGTGCATAAAACTTACTGACAATTATGTCCCATGGCACATATGTCGCGCGAAACAAGTTTTCATGGGAGGATTAAATCGATATTTGGCAGTTGACTGTATTATACCTACGTCTTGTCTAAGCAAATGTGACTATAAAAATTTAATCTGACATTTGTCAAAAAGAAAATTGTTTTCAATATCTTTTGTTTCTTCATAAGTAGCAACTCGATTAACTTCTATCAGCATTTTCTCAGTAGGTAGAGTCATTTCGTTGGTTACGCGACCACCTTCGGTTGGCGACCACCTGAAGGAGGTGGTTTTTTCTATCGAAGATAACATCAAATCTATAGGCCATATTGAGACAGATAGTCGTACGTGCATTTTGTTGTTGTTTTAGAATAGAAATCTACTAAAAAACCAGAAAAAAAAACCTTTCAGTTCACCAACTCAGCTATGTGGTCGCCAACCGGCACATGAAATTAGGTGGTCGCTAACCGGCAAAATGACCCTACCTGAGTGTAGTTACTTTACTTGACTCACATAAAACTGCCTGCTATAGGTATAGGTATTATCAGGGATGACGATGACGCTACGAAAAAGGTAATGGTTAACCTACTCCGCGCATTGAAGGGCTTAATGAGTTTCATTGGCAACAACCTTGATCTAAATTGGTAATCGCACAATCATTGTGTGAGAAATGTGTCTTACAAATTAGAGTTGTATGTCCAATTTTGTGCCTTCCGGTCTTTATTATGGGAAATCTTCTTGTTTTGAATAAGAAGCCCATGGAAGTTACGTCATCTTGGTCAAGTTAGGCGTAAATTAACTATAGGGATATTGTATTAGGTATACGATGGGCTATTATTATAAAATTAAAAACCTCTATATAGACAAATAAATTAAATATTGACACGCCCTGTTATTCGGAACGCGCTTATGTCCGTCACGCCTAACGAATCTAGACCTCTACCTACGCTTAGTTACTTACTACGAATCCCGCGTCAAGATATATTTGTGGGTGGGTGAGGTGAGGTTAAAACAAGTTACAGAATAGCGGGGCCGGTCTCTTATCGACCAGAGGGCAGCCTTGTAGTACAGTGTGTATAGCATAGTTGTAGCAGCTAGAGTAGCATATTATATCTAAATATATTGTAACACACCCATATTCTTCTTGTAATAAAGACGTGTAGTTACCGAAATATTAGTGATTTGATTAATGTAAGATGTCCCCAAATACGTATTTATTTATTTGGCTACTTTGGTGGCTACTGGGGGCCTCTGAGGTTTTGGTTCTCACCTTTTTCCCCCAAAATCGATATTTTGGAAATTAAACCGCCGACCAAACTTGTAGTTAATCAAATTTCCTACAGTTTTTGTCCTCACGGTTTTACTGTAAAATCAAAAATGGCCGAGTTATTCAAGAAAAACCTTCTTTTCGAATATACGCAGAAGCCCGATTCGGTCTACTTTTTTAATGTACACTCCCAGTGACCCTCCCGAGGGACCTATGAAAAAAAAATCCAAGAACTAATTATTCACGGGTCAAAATCTATAATGACTGGCCTATACTGCCTACTAGCGAAAAGATAATTCCTAATTGTGTTCATTTTTAGGGTTCCGTACCCAAAGGGTAAAACGGGACCCTATTACTAAGACTTCGCTGTCTGTCCGTCCCTCCGTCCGTCCGTCTGTCTGTCACTGTATCTCAAGAACCGCGATAGCTAGACAGTTGCAATTTTCACAAATTATGTATTTCTGTTGCCGCTATAACAACAAATACTAAAAACAAAAAAAAATATTTAAGGGCGTTTTTATAGATAATGGTACTGAATCCTGCGCACGAACTCCGACTCGCACTTGGCCGGTTTTATTGAATTTAGACCGGGTATCGAATATACACTTGGAAGCATAGTTCGATACGTTTACTTTCGGCACCGTTACCGCAAGACAGCGCGCGAACTGTGTCGCAGCGAGATAGACCATCTTACTCTTTCTAATAAGAAAACTTGGAAAGAGACGGATAGTCTATCTCGCCAGGACACAGCTCTGTGTTCTGATAATCATGCTGGAAACGGGAACGGAAATTTGTATGGAATATGTTATTGTGTGTGAGTCTCGCGTGCAGCAGGGGTCAAGTAGCCAACCCCTGCGGCCATTAGCGCTCGAACCTTCATTATTTAATCAATATCATAGGTGCTCGTCTTCCAATACTACGGGGATGTGCTACGATTGATAGTTATTTTAATGGATTTTATTACTATAGATTACCTATAGCATACCATTCCATGCACTTCAAATTTTACTTTCATATATGAATATGTCTCTAACGGGTTATTAATCCGTTTGCTACGAAGAATATTATTTTGGTTCTAACTTTAATTGCCAACTTATCGTATAAAGTAATAAACAGACGGACAGCCTCCGTGATCGCATAAGTGTTCCGTTGGACCAATATTGGTACGGAACAGGTTCATTTGATTACCCTAGCTATTCTATTCACTATTATTAGTCACTCGTAACTGTAACTGTGACATCAGGCATTTGTAATTTTGTATACAGGCCGAAGCTAACTTGACTCGCTTTTTCTGGACCAGGTTCTCAATACCGTGATAGAAAACCTGGGGAAATTAAGTTCCACTAACTGCTCGTCACTGGAGGGACCTGTGACACACTTAAAGCGGCTCGCAGCGCCTGGTTGCACCACGCTGGCCGGGGCTTTTAACCTTATTCTAACGGACGACTCCCCACTGTCATCTTACTCACTAGACATTCCTCGAGTAGCCGTTGTCGACACGGCCCCAGATCTCGCCCAGTGCTGATAGGAACTCTCATACCCACCAACACCGGAATATTCTGTGCTCCACTCTTTACAGACCTTATATAGACCAGACATAATTTTATGATGGTACTCTGTGGGCTACTTCTTCCGTTGGCCTGAAGTCAGCGGCTCCGGGATTTTGCGTTTTCCGCATTTTACGGGCCTTCACTTATTTTCCTAACTACCTTTACGTACGTATCACTGTAGTCAAGTCACCTGCCGTTCCTAGAGCGGCTGTGGACACTATCGTCGTCCCGGCCCCATGTCTTGCCCAGCGCCGGGAGTCCCAGAGAGCTGGTGCCCTTGATGAGGCTAGCTGCGCCAGGTTGCTCGGTGCTCCGCGCTTTGCGGGCCTTCACCTCTTTTCCTACGACAAATTACATAGAGATATTGTAAAAAGATTGTAGAATAATGTGAATCATTTTTCGTGCATAGACCGTCTATGTATGTCGCGTCACGTTTCGGATTATCTTTCTTTAATTTAACACATTCATTGCCAAGAATTGCTACGCGCTACGCTCGTAGCTGATCCCGTGGTTTTTCTGCTAAGTAGCGGAAAGCGCCTACAGCGTAAGCGCCTACGGGGTAGGTTCCTAGCAATGCTACACCCACGACTCCTGTACACTCCTGAAGTGTCTGTTTTATCACAGCTAATTTACATCATAGAAAACAGCTTACACGTGGAACTAATTCTTAAAATTGGTATGTTTGTTCCAGGCAGGTGCTTACCAGTTTTCGTACTTGCCAGCGCTTCAGCACTCTTTGATATGCTTCGAGACAATGCTGTGGGGGGCGCCCGCATGGGCGTCTGCCGATGGTGGTACACCATGTCACGGCTTAACGGCTGAAAGAGCTGCAGATTCTTCAACGCCATCTTGTTTTCGCATCTTTACTTAACGGTTCCTTTTGACAGTTTGTATTGTCTCTGATTTTGTTCCTAATTTAAATAAGATGATTTATTTGTTATTGTTAATTTGTGTATCATACACAGTGGGAAGGTGTGATGAGGTGTAGATGTAGAGTAGGGTATTGTTCTATAATGCGGGTCGTGGAAAGTAGTGAGTAAAATGTGTTTGATAACAATGCGTAAGTAGGTAATTTTATTGCCTGTTTTCTATTGTTTATGACTATGATAAAGGACCGGGTTATAAGTAGACTGGTGGTAGACTGCAACAGGTTATACATGTAGTAGTGTAAATTTAAGATCATTAATATGAGACCCTTGCATGAAATCACGTGTTTTGTAATTGTTGACGAGCTGATTTCAATATTAAGTGGGTATTCCAGAAAAATCCTATTTCGTCTACTTTAAACTTTATGACAGCGACCAAGTATCCATAAAAATTAAACGAAACTATACAGGTTTCGTTTAATTTGTCAAATTGTACCCCATTGTGTGACCTATAAAATATGTCATGTCATAACATAACAATCGATTTAAATATCGTCTTCTTCAGTATCGTGTGAACGTCCGAGTGTCAATGGGCATCAATCAACAACACATATTTGTATTTAATGTCCGCACAACACTAAAAACTCTAGAATCTCATATCAAAAATTAAAAGGTATTGCAGTTGGCAGTTTTTTTGTTATAATGTCTCACATGCACGCGGAGAGAGTGGAAAGGCGGCAAAATTATCAAAATGGCGGCGCGGGTGGCAGCAACGCGCGCGAGGCAAAGACTGAATTGCTTTCAGCCACGGGGTTAATTCTACTAAAGCTTTTTCGTCGATACATCTATAATTTCATAGTTTGTAATTGTGTGGGCCGCGGGGTATGTTACATGGAGGTTTCTTCTACGCATAAGGGTGCGTCGATAAGCTGTGTAAGGTGTTTCAAAGAGTATTGGGGGGTATCTAAGTACTTAAGAAAAAAAAACCCTTTTTGAAACAACTTAAGTACTTTATTTATTCCAAAAAACATCATCATCATCCTCCTAGCGTTATGCCCCTTAAGGAGCCCGGGGTCCACTTTGACACCTAATCCCAAGATTTGGCATAGGCACTAGTTTTTACGAAAGCGACTGCCGTCTGACCTTCCAACCCAGAGGGTAAACTAGACCTTATGGGGATTAGACCGGTTTCCTCACGATGTTTTCCTTCACCGAAAAGCTAATGGTAAATATTCCGTACATAAGTTCCGAAAAACTCATTGGTACGAGCCGGGATTCGAACCCACGACCGCCGCGTGACAGCCGCATGCCTGAACCACTAGCTACCGTAGCTCGCTGACAGCCGCATGCCTGAACCACACCATTTATTTATTCCAAAAAACAAGAAGCATAATTAGCATTCAGCATGTTAGAGCATGCACTCAGCAAGGTAACCGTTGTAGCCCTCCGAATCGCTAAACTTAAGTGGCAGTGGGCAGGGCGCATAGCACGTAAAACCGATGGCCGTTGGGGCGGAAAGGTTCTCGAGTGGCGACCGCGTACCGGAAGGCGCGGCGTAGGTGCCTACCCCACAAGGTTGCGGGAGTCCACTGGATGTGGGTGGCGCAGGACCGGTCACTTTGGCACTCTTTGGGGTCATGAAATAAAAAACAACAAACAATAATTCATGAACTAAATGTTACTAGAAACGTTTTCGATTAAATAAAATTCGAAGAAAAATTTGTCGACAAAACAAGGGACACCCCTTTGATTTTTTCATGTTTGTCACGAAGACGCATCAGTATTCGTCGAACGTTTAAAACCATAAATCAACACTGTTACACTCCGTGTTATTGTTTGAATTGTAAGAAATAGTTTCAGCTTCAATCAAACCCTAATTTATATTGTTTACTTTAAGGCATATTTCATGTAACATCGCTTTATCATTTGCTTGTGGGCGTAAAGGTGTTCGTCTGACATTTATCAAGGTTAGAATATTTTTATGTGTTTAAGTATTTTTTTTACTTTATATTCAAGTATTTTTTGGATCTTTTGAACCTATTAGCAATCACTACATTTTCACTTATGAAAACGCCCGTCTAATTGACCTTATTGCCAAGCGTCGGAGAGTAAATATCGCCCAATTTCATCTTGGAATTATAGGTAGGTCCTTAGGTAGACAATAGCTCCACTGTGCTACATGTGACGGAGTTTTCAGGAATAAGTTTTGATTTGCGGGCCATATCAGGGCTCCCGTCCGTAACTAGTCGCTGGCCACTTTTTAACTTGACGCGTTTATTAGTGTGGAACATATCTTGGAACTGGATTTAGAACCAGTTAACATCAACAGATTGAGCTGATATTTTGGATATAAGTATAATTTGGATGACAATTCAAAATTATGGTACCATCGAGCTGCTCTGATGATGGAGACATAAGGTGGCCATGGGAATTCAGTACGTAACCGAAGTAACCCCGTTGAGTTTGGGCTCGTTTAGAATACAGAAAAATACAGAAAATTCAGAAAAGTCCAGTTGGCAATAAATGCTGCACCAAAAAAGACTATTTTTTTCAAAGACTTATTAAAACTGAGTTTTTATGGGGTTACATTCAATGATGTGGTTTGGTTGACATGGTTAAACCCCCATTTTTATGTTCTTCTAATCATATTGGAAGTCCATGTTGTAACGATGTTTTAAGAAACTCTTTCATGTTTACTCTTGGCTAATGAACAAGAAATGGTTGATTGAAGTACAACATACATTTTATTGGTAAATTACATTCATAATCCATTCTGTAAACATACCTACTGAACGAGTGAGCGAAGGGAAAGAAGATCTCCGTTTTAGCTTAGGCGAAAATTATTTAATATGTCCGGATTTTTGGCTGTCCGGCTGTTTTCTCTACAGGTCGCATTTCTCAACCGGTTCTCGTGTAATTTTATGTGCAGGTTTGATTATTATACAGATTTTTATTTCAACTCCATTTTTCGAAAATAACAACTTTACAGAACCACTAGTATAATATGTTTGAAGTGTGACGTGTGCAATCGCGGCACCCATCGGGCGGATACTTTTTTCATATTTAATTTATCGTGTATTATATTAATTGCTATTCCGTACGACACCCCTAACGCCTCTGCTAAAAACAAAACAAGTTTAAAAAAAATTGCCACCAAAAAAAATCAGAACCATAGACAATACTCAGTTTTAATTTTTTTCTTTGACAAGGTCTATACTACACGACGGTAATGCCAACTTTCCTAAATAACGCCACCTGCCATCAAGCACGGGTACTATTTGATCCACCCTCGTATATTATACAGACCTATATGACTTTCATACTTAGCCCTCAGTATTATTATAAAGTACCACCCTTAAAGTCCTTATGAAAGTTAGCTAAGTCTACACTAAATATGACATCGAAAACAGTTCGAATGTCAAAAAGTTTCGGTCATATAAATTAACATCGACTCTACTAATGAATGCATAATGAAGTTACCTATTTGTTTTGAAGGATGTCGATCATGGGACTGGTCGGCTGTTATATTACACATTTTATTTTCAACTGCAGCTTATATTAAAAAAAAGACAGGGTGCACTCCGGGAGTGCCGGCAGAATTGAAAATTTGTTTTTTTTTAATTTTACAATAAATAATCCCTTCCTCCCCCCTCCTTCCCCCTGCGTGCCAATATATCTAATAACAACCTTATTAGTAGTACGCTATAGTTCAACTTAACTCAGCAAAATTGATGAAGGAGACGATGAAATAAAATACCAATCTGTTTTTGCCATTGCCAAATATTTTTCAAAGCTTTATCTCTTTAGGAATAACGTCCAAATTCGAACTATTCGAATTTACTTAACTTAGGAAAATTGATGAAGGAGACGATGAAATAAAATACTAATTTGTTTTTGCCATTGACAAATATTTTTCAAAGCTTTATCTCTTTAAGTATAACGTCCAAATTAGAACTATTTAGCAAAACGGTAAAGGACGCGTGGACAAAATTACAAATTTACTGGCAGAATATGCAATTGCAAAAAGTGTTTAACGGCTTTATACTCTTACGAATAGTGTTCAGTTTTGAATGAAGTCGAATCGGCTAACAGCAAAATTTAAAAGTTTGATAAAACAAAATGGAATTTGCAATTACGGAAAATGTGTTACGACCTTATACTGTTGACAATAAAGGACAAATTAGAACCATGTGCCCCTATTCAAACCCCCGTTTTCCCCCCCGGCCCCAAGCCTCTTCCCGAATCTCTCACACAAAATCTGTCGCGAGTTTAACAATTTTTGCCCATCCCAAAAAGAAGTTTTCGCTTTTTTTAACTACATTTATCGAACTGAACAACTAACAGATCCAAGCGTAAAGGTACCCAAACATGGCTAGAAACATTTTCACTATCACTCTAGCGAAGTCTCTCTATAGTAAATGTTACTAACAGCTCTACAAATATAATTCTATCAGATATTTTCACATATTAAATGTTCGTACAGGTACTAAGTAATTTAGTTGACCAGCAAAATATTCACTCACTTGTTTTGCGTGCTATGGTTTACTCCAGCATTAATTATTAACTCGAACAAATCGCGTAGGGTGACACTCAGAGGGTGACGGCGCCCGTTGACCTCACGGACAGCGACCACTGATTTGACGTGGTTTGTCTACACATAAATATTATAGTCTTGTTTGACACGTTGGCTTTTATAGCGTCGTAAATGTCGAGCACTTTTGTTCACACCTTGGCATAATATAATAAACAGTAATCAAATAGCCGTAGGTATCAGTGGCGGCGCGTGAAAAGGCTTGTATAGGCGCTCGCTACTGTATATCTCAGTAGGTACAAAAATCGATATCACGTTTTAACTTTTGCACCATACACATTCACTGGAAGAAATCGCTACGCGCTACGCTCGTAACCGATGCCATGGTTTTCCTCGTATGTAGCGAAAAGCGACTACGGCGTAGGCATCCGCTAGGCGGGGTCGTGGCAGTGACAATGTTGAGTGAGTCGAACGATGCACGTCGATTGCTTCCCAGAGATATATTTAGGAAGGTATTAGGGTCGGCAACGCGCATGCAAGTCCCCTGGAGTTGCAAGCGACAAAATCTAGAGGAAGTTAAAATGTGTATCTGTGTCTCTTCAGTCTTTGTACCTGTGTGTCTTTTTGTGGCATCGTAGCTCCCATATTACGGATGAACAGATTCGAGTGCGGTTTGTTTTGATCGAATGTCTTGTCTTGTCTGTAGAGCCAGATGGTTCTTAGCTATGTTTGTTGTGTCGAGAGCAAAAAGTTATTTACTTCATCAATAATATTTTGATATCGTGTCGGTTTAGAGTAATAAAATGGAATATTAAAATGTATGAGAATGACAGATGCCGACGAAACACTTTTCGTTAAGATCTGTCATTCCCATACATTTTATTCGTTTTCTATTGGCGTTAGCGCCAAAGAGGCAACCGGATGGCTCGCAATGTTAGAGCTGTGTTGGGAGCCCAAACTGAGCCAACTTGGACTGGGGCGGAAATATAAAGAAAAGCGGCGAAGTGTGAAAATAAAGAGAAAAAAAAATACACCCCCGCTTTAGATGTAGGGAAAAAAAAAACTCGAGATTTTATTGTACTGTTTTGTCGGCGTAATTGATTTATATACCCATGCAGAATCACAGTTTTCTAGTAGTAATAGTTACTGAGCTAAGCCGAAGACGGACGGACGGACAGACGGACATGGCGAAACTATAAGGGTTCCTTGTTGACTACGGAACCCTAAATATCTGAAAAACATTTTTTTGTCGCGAGATAGTCTATTGAAACAGCGGTTGCCTAAAAGTGTGTATACTGTTTATATGAAATGCTGTTTCAAGAACTTTTTCTCAAAACTTTATCAAGATTATTTGCAAAATTTTGCAATTATACCTTACTATGGTTTAGCACCCTTTCGCTACATTTCTTCATGTAGTCTTGATAGGTGAATACCGTAGCTATTCCGTGAATAGAACCTTATTTGCTTGCCAATCATCGTCTTTGGTTACTTACGATGAATAATGGTTCTCCGTAGTTTAATTATCGGTGGCCTTCAGGGTGTTAGTAATGAAAGGTGTATTAATTATGTACAAAATAAGAAAAAGGATTTCCTTCACGATTTACCGAGCGGCTCGCTGTTTGCTAAAAATATCCACTATAACGGCCGCATTCATAAACGTTCTAGAAGCCTATTTTGACTAAAATGGCGTTAAATATCGTTTGTCTTTGTCTAACACTTTCCATCTCATACATGAGAGGAGGCCTGTGCCCAGCAGTGGGACGTATATAGGCTGATGATGTGATGTGTGAATAAGAGGGTAAGGATTTATATTTGAATGCCCTGCTGCTAGCTCGTCGTCTAAACATATTTCCACTCTATTCGTGTTATTCTAACCCAACGCAGCATATAAATTCTCTTATTTAATAAATCATCTATTTAGAAAACGCATTTATACATATGATGCAATATATATGCGATATAGATTTAATGATAATTTGTGGTATTGTAGGTATGTATATATACATTTACTTACTACTACTACGTACCATATCTATACCCATAGGTACTTACCTATACCTACCATAGACTAGCCACATAGAACATTTTTTCGTCTTCCATCACGGCACCATGTTGGAATTCAATTGAATCGCCCGCCGTAGACTATATGCTGCTGCACAGGTACTTAATCTCTCTAGTATAAATTTACTTGAGCCAAGTTATACTAGGGTTTGTCTGCTCTATACTATAATATCGCTTAATATTGTCTATGGTACGTAGATAGAAGAATGAGTCACGATGTCAACGTCCACGCAACTAGCTCCGTCACGCATGCGCGGGAAAACATCTGTCATCCGCCGTACCCGCGAATTTAAGTCAAATTATCATCAAAATGGCGGCATGCCAATATGCCGCCATTTTGATGATAATTTGACTTATATTCCATAATAACGAGTACAAATTGCGTTAAGTAATTGTTGCTTACGACGTAACCGTTAGGTTCGTAATATGATTTATAATCTCGTTATTAAGTATACATACTAGTTTTTTACGTTGTAACGCTATTTGAATTTGACTTGTTATAAGGCAGGTACTCTGTCCATGGTGTCCGTGCAAGCGCGGGTGCAGGGTATGACGATAACGGGGTGCGGGCGGCATGCGGGCGCCGGGCCTTGCCTCCCGCACATCCCCCTGCACCTGCACCCGCGGGCCACAAAGGCGAGGAGTTAGCGAGTTAAACGGTTTACCTATTAAGGAAGCAATTAAGCGTGTCGCATGCTCCTTGCCGACTCTTTAAAAGAGTTTAAGGATTTGCCGCGTCGATAGTGTCGTCCATTTTGTGTAGTTTCTGCAATTTCCTGCATTTTGTGGCCTCTCCAATATTCGTGTGCACTGTGAACTCAATAGTTGGAATCGAGTATTGCTCGGCAATTCTAAACGGATTCCAATTCAATACCTTGGGTCGAATGGAGTCCCCGACTGGACAATATTATTAGTGCACAATTAATTAGTCCGATCTGCAATGCAGTGAAATGGGAAACGTTGCACAATGTAACCTAGGAACCTATCCTAACTTCATGTTACTGGTTAACTCATTCATGATTCAGTAACTAAGATAGTCAATAGTGACCATAGATAGCAAGTATAGCCTATAGTTACTGACTGTCACTGTATTTTATTATTATGTTGATCACTGTTTAGTTCGAAAAGTGTCCTTAACCTACGACCAATCATAAATTAGGCAAATTATAGGGCTCTGGTCTGTTTAGCTTAACGTATGGAATTGGAATCCGTTTAGTATTTTTCGCGCGGTCTCACATTAGGCGAGGCTTCATGGATTGTGCAATATTTCCCATTTTACTGCACTGCACTTGTTGGTACGTGTACATTTGTATTTATTGTCAGCTCTGGAGATCCATTTGACTTAAAGCATTGAAATGTGATCCATTTACGCGCGTTTTCGACGTGGTACGGACATTTTTGTACCTATATTGTTAACGCTGGGGCTCCATTCGACTTAAGGTTTTGAATTGGAATTCGTTTAGAATATTTCGAGCGTTCTCATGATGAAGGCTAGACTTCCTACATTGTCAATGTTTTCCATTTCTCTGCGCTGCTCTTGGCGGTAGGTACTGGTACGGGCACATTTGTATATATTGTCAACAGAACTCTGGGGATACATTTGACTTAAAGTATTGAATTGGAATCCGTGCAGCATTTCGTTGTGAGATTGGGTTTAGCGTGCGCCGAAGCGCGAAAGCAATATGAAATGGATTCCAACTATTAAGTTACAAACTTAGTACAGTTATTTTGTATTTAAACAAACATAACTAAGAACAACTATATTAAGTACCTAAGAGAATAATATAACCAAATTTAACTAAATAAAACCTATATCAAAAACTGAACTAAAAAACCTAATAGGTAACTAAATCTTTAAAATACCTACCATAAATAGAACAAATACATATAAATTGAAACGCCTTCACGAGCTTAACAGACCTGAAACAAGTCCAACCACAACTTAATCCAATTTTCTAAAGACGCCTGGTGCAATCCGTATAAATAATATTATAAATGCAAAAGTGTGTTCGTCTATCTGTCTGTCTGTTTGTTACCTATTCACGATTAAACCGATGATCCACTTTAGATAAAACTTGGTATAGTTCGAGTCCCGGGGAAGGACATAAAATAGTTTTTATCCCGGAAATCATCCCCTGAGGGGTTGAAGTGGGGGGTGAAAGTTTGCATGAAGCTACGATATAAACGAGTTCCACGCGGACAGAATCGCGGATACTTAGAAGCTAGTAGTTAATAACGACGTTGTCAAAATGGTAGGTACAGTACAGCTCGGCGTGTAATTTGTCAAACAACACTTCTCAACGTAACGAGGGGTGCGTACGGTCGGCTGCCCACAACGTGTCAGTCGCGGTCCGTTGAACCGCCATTTTCGGTTTAGGTGTAGTTTAGGTGATGCGATGCGTTCACTTTGACACGGACGATACGACACCGAACCAATATAATCTGTCACCATTGAGTTTTATTTTAGAGCAGACATCCCCTTTAAGTGTTCGCATGTCACATACCCACTAGAGTCGAAAGAGGCACGGTTGAATAGTGTCTGTTGCGCGCTAGTGCTGACATTCCAAGATTACTCTAGGAAAAATACGGTTTTGAAAAACATTAATCTATAATAGCGTATCTTTTGTTGATTTCATTTTAAAATGTTATTCTACTTAAAAGGCTTTATTGAAGAATACGACAAATTTTCAACCCGGAAGTAATTATGTAGATTTAAATGAAGCATGTATTGTCTTTTTTTGTATAATTTATCTTGAATATTATAGAGCAAATGTAAATGAACCAGAATAAAGACAAAAATATTTATTAATATTTTTTCTGCATTTTAGATGCATTTAATTTACCATTTTTTAAATGTCTGAAATTTTGTCGGATTCTGGCGCTGGGTAACTATAATTGAAAATATATCAGCTATACAGAAAAAAATACGCTAGTATAAATTATTTCCAAAATTGTCATTTTTTCCAGTATTGGCGTGTAATTTGTCAAACAACACTTCTCAACGTAACGAGGGGTGCGTACGGACTGCTGCCCACACAACAACACAACGTGTCAGTCGCGGTCCGTTGAACCGCCATTTTCGGTTTAGGTGTAGTTTAGGTGATGCGATTCGTTCACTTTGACACGGACGATACGACACCGAACCAATATAATCTGTCACCATACGATGGAACAAGTCAAGAAAATGAGATAATATTCTAGGTAGCCAATCTATATAGGTGCGTATTAATAGTAAGCCAATGTCTCTCACAGCGCTACAATCCACAGACCGCTTACGCCACAAGAGCTGTTACGCACAACGCAGCGCTAACTGACCAATTTGCCGTTAGTTTTATCGGTATGTATCTGCTGTGAAGCTTATCCGCAAAAATCGCTTCAAAAAATATTAGCTATCTCCAAGGTACCGATGGAACGACTCGTTTCCAACGGAGGTCCAAATCTACAATTGGTAAGGGTATTTCGGGTCGCTGAGCCTACGGAGTAAAAGTAAATAAGTTATATCATAGCCTTATTAACCACAAACTTATTTTTTAAAATTAACACTGAAATTATTCTGCAATAAAAACTGGATATTGCAATGGAAACAGTACAACATGGAAAACAATAGCGCTTCCTCTTCCTCCTTGCTCTAAGTTCACTTCTCTCAAATGGTTCACGTTTAATTTTGTACGCAGTTAAGTACGATGACGTCTCTTTGTGCTTAGTTTGACTTTAACCAGTGGAATGCTGATGATGATGACGGATATGTCCGCATCATCACGACGACGAGAGGCGATACGGGACAAGAAGTTGTATACTGGAGTCGATAAATATAATAAGTATCTTGTCAACGATTGTATCAAATACGTAGGTACGTATTGGTATCGTAGCCAACTGGTGCCTTACAATAGGGAAGAGTAGCGTTCCCTTCGGGCAGAGGCCAAGATCCTCCTCTAGGCAGTTAAAGTTAAGTAAGTTCCTTAATTTTTTATCGTTTTTGCAGGCTTTTTGGTTTTCTCATGTAGATTGTATATTAGATTTTCACGGGGACCGTGTCAGTACTCTCTTTACAGTGCATTCATCCTTGACTTGTCTTATTTGGTAAACAACATTCTAACCTCAAAATGCATCTTTTTAGGATAGAATAGCAATTTTTTGAGTATTAGATCATGCCGAGACGACTTTTCGGACATCACTTCACGATTTTTTTGTCTAGCAATGCTTTTTTTACGATAAAATAGCTGCTATAGTCTAAAAAGATACATTTTGAGGTTAGAATGTTGTTTACCAAATAAGACAAGTATCTAAGGATGAATGCACTGTATATACCTATACTTCATTCATAGGGACTAGTACCTAGGACTACTACGGGACCCGAGACGTAAGCGGGGGAGGAATTGGGAACATTATTCTGAATAAGTAAGAACAGTTTTCAGCTTGCAGCAGTCATAATGTCATAAATTATTGAACTCTTAAGATATTTTGATGGATACTTACTGTCACAACCGTTAACCTATCAAGAGACACCATTTCGATAGATACTTTCAATATTTTCTATTCGATGATACTAGTGCTAGCCATAATCGTCATTTCCCATAAAAGTGATTTTCCCTGAAACTGTAACATTTCAGGATAATATAAATTAACTTTGTGTAGTCCTATAGGCTAGGTTAGGTTCGTTTTGTAAAAACAACGAAAATTTTACGATTTCTGAGAAAAAGTAATTAAGTAGGACGATAGATGAAAATTAGGTAGGTATGGCAAACGTTACACCTATAGCAAATATTTTTTTTTATTAAACAACAATCGTTACGTATCTCTTGAAGAAAAACATAAACTAGTTATAACTTATTACCGCCGCAAATAAATATTGGGGGCATTCGTACGGTACGTATAAAACAACAGCATATAATCAAGATAAGTACATACTTATTCGTAGATCTACATACGGCATATAATCTCATCGCAAACGGGCCGTACAGCCTTCGTAAAGTTCATCTCTGTCAGACGGATGGACGGACAAACAAAAAAGCCAACGATTTGCCTTAATTATAATAAGCGCAGGGCGCTTGCGCGAGCGGTCAGTCAGCTATAGGCCATCGCGCAAAGCACAGCGCAACGGCCGATTCAAAATCAAATTTCAAATTTGAATTTCACATTTAGTTTTAACTTTTGTCTTTTTTTAATCCGTATCATAGACAAAGGAATGTAAAGGGTGGTACAGGTTTACGAGTTTCGTTTTATCGTACTGGAAACTGGTTTGGCGTCAGTGTATTTGCGGATGAGAATGAACTTTTTGTAGAAATTACAAGTGATTTCATACTGAGATGGGGCGCCTGAAGATTCTGGTAAGATTGCAACCATGTTTGACAACTTCTATTACTGTTAACTATGTGAGGTCATGAAATTAACTGTAGAAATGTATTTCATTATCTATAAGCACCTAAATGTAATAATTCCTTAAACCACGGGTTTTAAATTTACATACATATGTAGTTAATAACAGCCAAATAATTTTAATGTTCTATTGTTTTCAACAACATTTCATGGTTTTTACAAGTATTTTATTTTAAAGGTTTTAATTATGGCCTTTGTAAATTTTATCAATCCGGGGATCGCATCCTTTTATCGATCCTCATCGGAGATTTTGGAGATCGGAGAGAGCGTTAGGGCTGCTTCTTGCTCGCACATTATCTTGTACACCAATAAACTTTGCCTCTCCAGATTAAAGAATTAATGACATTTATATTGATTTTCCAAGATTTCAAAAACAAAAATCAGTAGAAAAGATAACAGTCATAAGTTTTCACACATTTCGTGTTAACAAAAATCCATAAAACACACCTATTGTAGGTATAAAATCACAAAGCTATTCTATAACTGTAATCTTTGATCAATTGGCCATGGCACAATTATAAAGCGATTACGAACAAACCAGTGGTGTACCCAACATTAAAAACTACTGAACGGTGAAACTGGAGGATGTTTAATAATAAACAAGAGGTGTTAAGTGATATTATATTCAAAGGTACGTGAGTTTCCCAAACAGCAATAAGAGAGCTAATGGTATTTCTAACATTTTCTTTTATTAAAACAAAATTTTACTACTTTAGATAATAGGAGAAACATTGTTTTAGAATGTAAAGTTCAAGCCTTTTCATCACATCAACACACTGGGCCAACTAAATAGACTTTAAATCCAGGGGGATTAAACCGACCTTTTTTATATAAATTAAAAACATACCTTAAAATCTTCTATACACGTGGATAAGTTTTATTTACAACTATACAAAATTCAAATTGATAGCATTAGTAGTTCCTGAGATATTTAACTTTGTGACAGACAGACGGACGGAGTCGCACCATAACAGGGTTCCGTTTTTAACTTTTTGGTCAGGAACCCTAAAAATCGTAAAACCCATTCAGCGAAAATCGAGTTTTAAATCAAAAAACTAAAATGTAACTAGTTTTATACGTTACCTGGAACCATATACATACACCTGGAACCATATACATACAAACAAAAAAAAATTCGAATCGGCTCATCAATGACGGAGTTCTAAGGTACACATTGAAAAAAAAATACAACCGAATTGAGAACCTCCTCCTTATTTTTGAAGTCGGTTAAAACGAGAACAATTAAGCGAATACGCAAAAAATCCCATGTTTTAATGTGTGGCCTCCAAAAAACAATAGGGTGACATCACGTGAAATGAAATCGCCAAGAGTCCGAAGGCCGGATTATAATTACGATTGTAATGTTTGGCTACCTTTGCCGGAAGGGAGTCATTACGTTGCATAACTCACACTTGCGACACGGGGACGCAGCTAAGGTACCTGGTCAGCCCTGCGAAGGTTTTGCAATAGTCATTATAATATGTTCCGTTTTTATGGCCGCAAAACGTTTTTCAGTCGACTGTAAACTCGTTCCTATTAAACATTGGCAGCTAGATTAGTAACAATAATGCGTATTTAGAGGTCATATAAGCATTGGGCCGCATATAACATACTATAGTGGGTTAAGGGGTCCTCGGGGTTGTACACGGTTCAGTTAGAGGGTGAAACCGTTAAGAAAAAAGCTAGGACCCACAGAGGCATGACGCTAGGACGGCACTGGTGCGTTCCATACGAGATCCCAGAGCCGTCCGAAATGCATCGAGGAGGACCATCGGGGGTTTTTTAGTAGTTGCGAGTCCGACATAACCTCCGCGCTATCCCCGTGGCAAGGAGGTATCCATAAAGGAAGAAAAAAAAGTAGTTCCCTAACGCAGAGTAACTTTCATAGTCCCTTATTCATATGGAACCGTCTGCGTAGGCTCAGAAGCGCTAGCGCTATTGAGTCTCGACAATATCCAATACTTATGACTTAAGATCCTATGTCCCATAGCTTTTTATTTTATCCAAGGCCTTCGACTGCGTTTGTCATGAAACATTGACCAGGAAACTCGACTACTATGGAGTCAGAGAATCAGCACTGAATTTACTAAAGTCATACTTACATGGTAGAATACAAAGGGTCGAAGTGAATGGACAGCGATCACCGGGGTCATTGGTCTCGATGGGTGTACCGCAGGGATCAATATTGGGCCTTTCCTGTTCCTTATCTACATAAATGACTTGCCATATCTTGTAAAGACCCACCATGATATAGTATTATTTGCTGATGGTGGTGCAGACAGCACAATTTTCAAACTTATAAGACAGCAAAAAGCTTGCAATGACGTAAACAATGCTATTTCTAAAGTAGTAAATTGGTTTAATATTAATAATTTATTGTTAAATGAGAAGAAGACTAAATGTATTAAATTTGTCACGAATCACGTTGAACACGAGCAAGGGAGTGTCTTTGTGAAAGATGAGGAATTGGAACTAGTTGATAGCACAGTTTTTCTTGGTTTAACGTTAGATTTTAAGCTTCAATGGGGTCCCCATATTGCTAATCTCTCGAATAGACTGAGTTCTGCAGCATTTGCAGTGAGTAAGATCCGTCAATTAACAGACGTGAAAACAGCCCGATTAGTATATTTTAGCTACCTACTTCCATAGCATTATGTCATATGCTATTTTATTGTGGGGCAGTGCCTCGGACATTCATTCGATTTTTGTTCTGCAGAAACGGGCTATTCGGGCGATATATTATAGATTGAAACATAGAGACTCACTTAGGGATAAGTTTAAAGATATTAATATCATGACATTGCATTGTTAATATATCTATGAAAATATTGTGTATGTAAACATTGTCAATTTTAGGAAAAACTGTGACATACATAATATTAATACTAGAAATAAGCATAAGCTCGCGGTGCCCACCACTCGGCTCCAAAAAAATTAAAAAATCATTCATGGGTGTAAGGTGTAAGGTTTATAACAAACTTCCTGGAAACGTAACTGAGTTATCTATTAATAAATTCAAGAACTATGTGAAACGTAAACTTATTTCGAAAGCTTATTATAGCGCACAAAAACACACAATATTTTCATAGATATATTGACAATGCAATGTCATGATATTAATATCTTTAAACTTACTAGACTAATACTTATGCTTAGTTATTTATCCAAACAAATGATTCTAATTACTATTTGAGTTGTAGGTGAACGAAAAACCAAACGCTTCATTAACATAAGTGCTTACAAAGTGTAAAAAACACGGAAACAAGAAGTTAACATAGTTAACCACCAGATATTTGTACCGTATTGGTCGATCCTTACCACGTAACAATAATTTATGTTCTTCAAATGAGCTTTGGCCTCGATTTCCTTAATGAACCGATGGCAACATGATTTTACGTCTTAATCATCATCATCAACAGCCTTGCTCTTGTTGGTGGGGTAACCGCCACTCTTCTCTATCCATTGTCAGGCTCTTGACTTCCTCATACGACACGACATTAACTTTATCCTTTACTTGGCTAAAATATGTTAGCCTAGACCTTCTTCTTCGCGCTCTTGCCTTCAATTTTACCTCCTGGGATGTATAAGAACAAGCTGCCGCGCCATATCCGGTGGCCCACAATCTCGCGTCTCCTATTTCCGATGCATCCTAGCAAACATCAGTTCTTTCCATATGGGGCTACCCGAGGTTTCCATCGATTTTTGACAAGTTTTGAATCGTATCTCCTACTTTTGCACTACAGATAGAAGTATAAATCTAACGGTTATCGGTTCTTCAATCTTTTATCTCCATTTTGGTCTACCGGATTTTGAAACAAATGAATACTTAACTATGTATGATCTTTTTAAACATTGTCTAAAATAACACTTATTTTGACGTAATGACTTTATTTTGACTTTATCTCTATTGACGTGAAAGATCTAACACATACGAAATCTACAAATTTGGGTTCGTCTGTGACGTCCCTAAAAACTAGTCCAGTGTATTCATTTTAAACCAGTTAACACAAAAGTTATGGCCAGAAACCGGTTTTTTGGCCTAAAATTGTTCAACTTTGATGCCAAATATCTCGAAAACTATGAACTTTGAAGTAAATATGGGATACTGTATTGCTTAAAGCCGTTGTTTGTTAACATAATAAGCTACAAAAAACCTAAGAAAACTAAAAGATTCAGATCGAAGGTACGATCCCAGACGCCAATTATGGGAGCCCCTTAAACGTCTTTCTTTCCGTCCAGCTAATCCTTTCCTTCTTTCGCGAGCATCACATTTCGAAGGCCTTTAGCCGTTCTCTGTCTCTCTGGGTCAGCGTCCACGACTCGCTCCCCTATAAAGCAATGCTCCAAATGTAACTCAGGCGCTTTTTAGCGGTTTTTGATATATTAGGAGGTGCTATTAAATGCTTTTTTGGCCATAGCAATCCTCTTCGAATCCGGAAAAATGGATGGCATTGATACTGAAGCAAAGATGCTTTTTAATATAGATAAAACTAGGTATTAGATCTACGCTTAGGTATCAATATCGATAAGTAAGTTCAAAGTTTTAGTAACCATTGTCACTTTATTCCGAGCAGTCTATTTGGATTCATTCCAGCAGCGGTAATTGGATAACTACCTACTTATTTCAACTGTCATTTATAAGGCTGAAAATGACAGTTCATATGCCCTTAAGGCGCGAAAAATTACGCAACTCCCCTGCTGGAACTGCGAGTCGACTAAGTATACTATGTGCAACAATATCGTAAATACATAATTACTCACTCTGCAAGGTTTTCATTGTAAGCCCATGGTTATTACTAGAATTAAGATCTAAGAAACCTAACATATACAGCCTTTTTGGTAAACTCGTACCTAAAGACCTAGTAATTGCTTAGATCGCGTGAGATCGTACAACGTAAGTAATTTTACATCTCTATCAACCACAATGACTCCGTGTATTAACAGATTTTATCGCATCCAGCCATTATTGTTAAAAAATGGTTAATAGACATCATAGTTATGTAAATATATCTCACACCCGCTTCCTTGAACCGTCAACCCGGAAATATGCTAATGTTCTATTTATAGACAAAGTAGCTTAGTTTTTGTTATATGACGGTAACATTTGGGCTAAAAATGTAGTTGCAGCATTGAAATGAGCTCTATTTCAATGCTGCATAATAGCGCCGAAACTTTATTTTACTTGACTGTGCAATTATCACATACTGCTCGGAGACTGCTCAAAGGCTATACGATTGTAACGCTAATATTATAATTCCAAACGTTAAGCTTCATAAGGACAGAGAAAGGGGAACTCCTCCGGAAAGGATTTAATTTTGCCTAATCACTGTCTTTTGTTTTAGGTGTTCTCAGCGGTCGCGTTGACTTATCTCCTACAAGCTTCAAATGCTGGAGAAACAGTTCTATCCACAGTTCTAACGCCATCAAACGAGGAAATTCTCAGCCGACAAGGCCGGAGTTACTATGACGACCCCTACGGTGTTGGCCGACCGTACGAGCGACTAGAGAACGATCGCCCATCCCGCTGCGGCCGCTGCGACGACCGCTACAACGATCGCGACGACTACGATCGCCCGCGTGACCGCTACGACGACGACCGCAGCGGCCACAGACCATCCAACCGCTTTGACAAAAACAAAAACTATGACGACGATGACGACAGGAAATTTGGTTCCGATAGAAGATCGAAAACGAATGGCACGGATGACGGAGACGACTCCGACGGCGGGAAAAAGCGACCTTACGACGACGAAAAGAGGCCTAGTGGCGGCAGGAGAGATCGCGATAGGGACCGTGATAGGAATCGCTACGATGACAGAGACCGGTATCGACCGGACTATTACGACAGATTCCTGAGAGATCCTTACAGGGAAAGGGAACGGCCTTACTACGATGATCCTTACAGAAGACCGTCGTATGAAAGAGACCCTTACCAGGACAGATATAGTGACGGGTACGGGGGAGGCTACGGTGGTGGCTACGGTGGTGGCTACGGTGGTGCATACGGCGGTGGTTACCCTGCTGGCGCGGGTGCTGCTAGGAGGCCGGTGGCTGCATATGATGAGCGGTACGATAGAGGCAACGGATATGACGATATTTATGGAGGTTATGGACCGAGCGCTGGGAGAGGACCTCATGATAGGTGAGTTGAAAATACTTTATTAACTACCTACTTATTTTCGCAAGCACAGCGCCGAGCCAACTAATCGTTTAAAAAAATAGTGTGGTAATTAGGTACCGATAAGAACAAAACTTTGAAATAGTTCTTGTACCATAACTCATCCCCTTCGAGCGCCAAAATATCTCGTCAGGAACGCGTGGGGTTAGGTACATCCCTTGTTTTACGATATACTATTGTTTGCTTTTAAAGAGATACATGGTTGAATTTACTGATGTATTCTGTGATACATGCCTCCATAAGTGAGTATATCTACATTAGTACGGTATACTCTTGCTTGCCAGAATTTCATTTGCCCGAATTTTATCTGCCATAATATTCAATTGCCATAAAGTTGTTTTCTATAATTTTGTATGCCATACTCATTGTTTACCATAATAATTATATGCCAGAATCTTTGTTTTCCATATTATCAATATCAATAATCTCATTTTCCATAATCATTGTAATCCATAACTATCACATGCCATAATGCCATTTGCCATACAACACAACATCCATAATATTCATATGTAATAATGTGGGTACGTATTGCAGTGTCTAAAATGAAAAAAAATATACCTCGAACCTCAGATAGGTTCCGGGTCGGTTTTGCCACTAAGTAAAAATAAACTTTTCTCTGAGATTACCCAATGATAACGCCCAGATAGTGGTGTATCATAGGCAGTAGGGAACAGGGGCTTGTGGCAAAACCGACTCGGATCGCGGATAGGTTAGATGACGGAAGCGGGAGCTATACGTATGGCATTCGTATCATTATGACATCCAATATTCGGGTAAACAAGACTATGTCAATCAACTATTATGGTAAACGAAACATTCGGGCAAATGAAATTCGGGCAAGCGAAGTTCGGGCAAATGATTATTATAGTATGTGAATGTCGGGCAAACAATAGACAACCACATTAGTACATATTCTTATGGACATATCGTATCATGAGATTAAATTGGCATGCGTCATAATTGTCATAAATTAGGTCACATCACTAACGTGCCAATACACAATATCAATTGCAAAGTTCAGTGGCAGAAAATGATGCTTCCGTTAGTCGAGCATCCATGTCAATCGTCAATAGCACACGCTTTCCCGAATTACTGCGATGTATAATAGCATAACTGTTAGCCAATGGCTTTGTCCCATTGTTGAAGTGTGTGATATTGACCGAACTTTTCATCAAATCTGTTGGCACATCAATATCATACCTATATTACTTTAAGCACCATTCCAGAAAGTCTGTACCTACACCTTACTCCGAATCGAAAAACAACATTCATCTGAAATTATGAGATGAACGAAATTCAAGGACCATTTTGGAGACACGACTTTTTAGGTAGTTATAGTACCTATAGCCATTTTTTGTGCTGTTGGAAGGTGGTAACCCAAATTACCGTTACAACAAAATTAAAAAGACGGTGAATTCTATTGACAGAATCAGAACACAGAATCAAACATCGATAAAAAGTTTATTAAATTAGTGTCTCAGATAATGCCGTCATATCCGCCGCAATTAGCGCTAAGCGGTGGGTATGATTAAATGTCACGTTGCGTATGAAAAAAAATGCAGCGGTGAAATATGTAGACTGAATTAAAAAACCGATCAATAGTCAGTTGTATTCGCTAAAAGGTTGCGAAATTAGGATCTCAGACCAAGGAAAAAAGACAGACGGAGCGTTACGAACAGTCAAGTGGAGCCAAACCACATACAAACAAAACCAAGCTACATCAAGTTTAGCACACGCCCACGCACACATATACAAACAAAATTGCACAAAACTCTTCAGCACGTGTCGCAATGCTGTCAAGATAATTTATTTTGAGTTTTGTGCGATTTAATTTGTTAAGCGTGTGCTAAACTTATGGGGCTTGGTTGAAAACCGGTTGGCTTCACTAGACTGTTCGTAACGCTCCGTCTGTATATTTTCTTGGTCTGAGATTAGGATTTGGCATTGAATTTTTAACTTACTGGCTGCTTGGTGCTTATTAACCCCCGACCACATCGAAACAAGATTCTAAACACCGAACAGTGTACTTGGCACTTGACAATAGCTGCTAGTTCAACATAATACCAACACCAATTCAATACAATTATCCTATTACGCAGCAATTTAGACACCTCGTAAAGCAAGACAAAATCTACACACTTCTTAATTAACAGTACATTATACCGTTACCTCTAAACACCTAACTTGTTGGAATTAAATACGGCTTAGTTTTTCCCGCCATGTTTTTTTCTGCCATTTTTTCCGCTGGCTGGGCAGCGGTTGAGTACCCCATACGGTTATTGAACTTGCGTTTCCTGGGTGTTCCAATTTTGAATTGAGAAGGTCGTGAACCATAGACTGGGTACGTGGTTGTTTTTTGATGCTAACTGTTGTTCTTCTCTGTCATTAATTCAGAGTAAGTTCGTTTTACCGTATGATATTAATTACGAAAGGTTTGTTGCCCTTTTGTAATAGGTAAGTACTACAAAATACAAACTGCATTTGTTTTAATCGTACGGCTCACAGAACACACTCACTCTAACTATCTACGATCATGTTCAAATGAGATACTTTGACTTCAAAATTAATAAAAACGATTATAGGTACTGTCACCAAAGTTGAGGTCACGCACACAACAACAGGTCATGTAATGACAGCGGGATTTTCAAATTACTGTTCTTTTCACTTCTCATGCTCAAAAAGTGCGTCATATTAGGCTTAGCAAGCGGGGCTAAAGTAGTACATTTAGCCCCTAGGGAAAATATGTATACATATTTATGATTTATAAAACATTTTAATCTGACCAATCAAAACAGTTCAACTTGTTATCCACCAATCACAACTCTTTAAAAAAACATTAGTATTTGCTATCAACTAACCAGAATACAGAATGGCGCCAAATCGAACAATCTTTTCGCCTCGGTATAATTGTTGATTGTGGATGGATAATCTTTGTTTTTACACTTCCTCACTTCGTTCGGGTAAATAAAATATCCATCTCGTGGTAATATGCCTTACTTTAGACCTTTGTCATACAATCTACTATTTTACGCAACTGCCCAACGAAAAAGAGTGTAGGTACTTATCTACCTAATGTTTTTTCGTACCGATAATAGCAAGTTCAACAAGGAATGTGTTATTTTCAAAAATGCATCTAGTTTTAGACATACATAATAAATACATTCTTTTTTTGCAATCAGTACAGTTTAATCATTCACATCAACTCTAGTGACCCATACGTAAAAATGACACGCATAGAAAATTAAAGAAATGCTTCCCGTTCAGTAATTTCCTTTAGCCTCTAGATACCGAAAATGCGTTTGAAACGAAACCATCCTCTTCTATTCATCAGCTGAAAGACACTGCTGGACATAGACCTCCCCCAAAGAGTGCTAAAGTTATCGGTCCTGGGACACCCGCATCCAGCGGACCCCCGCAACCTTTACCAGGAATTCATACCATCTTAAATTGGAACAGAGTTGCTTTTGTTTCAGATCATTCGATTATAAAACAAAACAAACTCCACCCTATTTTTTTTGAACTTTGAAGTTGATTCAAAGTTCACTGCCGAGTTTCCTAATATGGTGTACAGCTAGAGGCTGCGATACTAGAACAAATGAATAAGATTGTTTGGTCTAGTTTCAGGCCCTGGGACGAGACCTACCGCGGCCAAGCAGGCTGGGACGCGGGGGGCAGGGGGTACTACTTCGCCTCGGGGAGACCAGACGCTGGCGCCGCCGGCTCCTGGGGCAGACCGCAATACAATAGGTGATAGATTATTTATTATTTATTTATTTCATTGTTTAGTCATGTACATAGCAATTTCGGTCTTTACAATTAATTTAGATAGAGATTTATTTATTTCGAGGTCGAAATTGCTATATAAATTCGCATGCAATATCAAAATTATAAAAATCTACTAGAACTACTAGACCGTCAATAATAAGAAATAAAAATTGAATAATATCCAAAATAATAAATTTTTAAATGAAAGGAAAAATTCCCTTCCTTCAATTTCCTTTCATTTAAAAATTTATAATTTTCTTTAGCAGCGTTACTGCTTAAAAACAAATATTAATATCCAAAATGTCAGGACAGAAGGAAATAGATCTCTGATTAGGAATTGTCATTTAACATTAATTGCTATCAAGTCGGAGAGTTCTCATAATAAAAAAAATGCGCATGAATGACCTTATCCGCTGTGTACAACCACCCTTTGTTGATATTTCATCATCGTCATCATCCTATCAGCCGCAAGAAGCAGTTGGCTTGTATTTTATAAATGTTTAATCGTGTAGTTTTGCACATGGTAATTTGACGGAGGAAGTACCTATATATTTTTCCACGGGCGTAGTCAGGGAGTGGGGGTTTTGGGAGTTCTAACCCCCCCCCCCTGAAATGTCATATTAATACTAACCTGACCTGTTTTGCACTTATATTAGTGCAATTTTATGCATATTTTAGTTTTTTTATTCCGTTCTCGTTTTACTTTAATTAACTTATTTATCAATATTATGTATCCACATCAACTTTGGATTTTTCTCTTGCCATTCATAATGTTATATTAACCTGAACGTATTGTTTTTCCACATCTCAGCAGACCAGAAGTCAGCAGCGGTTGGCAGAACGTTGGTAACCGCGACCCATACGCCAGCGCCGGCTACGCGCCGGACACCGGGTACCGACAGGAGCCAGCGGCCAGCTACGGGAGGCCTAGCGGCTGGCACAGCGTGGGCGAACGACGGCCTTATAGGGACCAGAGGTGAGACAAATACAAAGTATACACTAGTTAGGTGATTGGCAGAACGTATGTTACCCTGAAGTGACGGCTACGCGCCGGACACCGGTTACCGACAGGAGCCGGCGGCCAGCTACATTTATATCTTATGTGACGGTTACCTCATAGTTCTGTGGTTACCTCATTAGCCAAGAGGCTTGATGAGTATGTTCTACTCGGTCTTTACGAAGTCCTTATTCCTCACACAGAAGCCCTGCCTGGTAATGCAATGTGATTAATTAAACAATATCTTTATTTCCAGTGGAGTGAACTCCTTGGATACCAGAGGAACCTACAAACAACCATCTCGTGCCCAATCCTCCGCTTACGGACAAGATAACCGTGGCCAGTCTTACGGCCAGCCCAATACTTATGGCCAACCGAATATTTATGGCCAACCCAATACTTATGGCCAAGCCAATACTTATGGCCAAGCCAATACTCATGGGCAGGCCACGTCTGGCAGCAGCGGACACGCTCAGACCAGCACTACGCCAGGCACCAGCTACTTGTACCAACGCGAGGACGAGCAAGTTACGACCAAAACCATTGATGAGACCACCAAGCCGCCATCTTAACCCTTACAGCGCATGACACCCATGTGCGTCAAGGTGCTACGCCAGAGCTTCTGCTACGTATATACGTGCTGCTACTTATGTGTTAAACACGCTACGCGCTACAGCGTGTTTGGCGTACAACTATGGGTTGCATGAGTTCTTCTTTTTCGTTTGATTAAAATTGGTGAATAAGTTTAACAGCCGAATTAAAGAAATAATTGACGTTATCAAGAACTTCTTAGCCTGTTTTTGATTATACATATGTATGAATATTGTACGTATTCACTAATATTAGTAAACACTGCGACTTGCGTGGCGACATCTAAGTAAACTAGCTACAGCATTTATTTAATGCAAATAGATGAAACTGATGAAAAGGCTTGAAGATTGCGTAACTAATGAATATAGTGGGAAACATTTCATAAATTCGAAAAAGATATTCTTGAATTTATGAAACTGAGACCACTTTCATTAGTGATACAAAAGATTTTAAATAGTATTGTGTTATTAGTATTAAGAAGTTTCTGAATGAGATTCAAGTAAGGAATAAATTGTATCGTGTGCTCATTTCAAGTGCCTCTTTATTGTTCTATTTTTTAGCAATAGACAACAACATGCATCATTCCTTACCAGTTCTAAACTAAAATAGGTTTACTTATTTATATTTAAGAAGTCCTTTTATAATTATACATAATTATTTAACTCTCATGTCGTTTGATTCCAAACGTTGGTAAGTTACAGATAGCTAGCGCCACCTATTGTAGAGTAGTATAAAGACAGTTGTCAATAAAGTGCGCTAGATGGCGAAATGAGTCATGTTTATATTTTCAGTTTCGTGGGAATCCCCGACAAAAGTGTACGTTGAAAGATAAATAGAACATAATTTAGTTATTAGTAATTTATAAAATACCTGCTAGGTACGTAGTTGGTTGGCCACGTTATTGTCATAGCAGGTACATTTTTTATAGGTTTTATTTATGAAAATAATGATCAATATGATCAGCGGACGAATGTACTACACACACAGCCGAAGACAATCGTTGTTTTTCAGCGATGATTATACTCGTAAATTGAACTCATCGTTACGTTGCTGTCAAATAAAACTACCTCTTAACTAGGTTTAGGAATGACTATTATTATTATGAGTGAACAGAGGTAATATGTATAACTGCAATATTCAAAAAAAAACGTCTAAAATAACTTATACAAAATTGGCGTTGATAAAAACGAAAATGAGTTTCCTTTTAGATCATAGTTAAGCTATTGGACTATTTAGAAGATTCTACGGTACCGATTTGGAACGTCGTCCATAATTTGAAAAAAAAACAACGCGATATTTTCGATCGATTACTCTGCAGGCTTTGCAAGTTAAATCCTCAGAGCAAAGACAGGAAGATTCCGTATGATATGGACCTATAATAATAGTCAGGACAAGCTATGGTAATATTAATACCACGTTCGAGCGAGATGGTAGTATAAAAATCTCCATACGTGTGGTCTCATGGTTTTGTTTGTATGGGTGCGTGAGCGTAGGCCTACTGGCATGGTTTTGTATAGGCGTCACTAGACTGTTCACACAATATTGCTCTGTACTTTTGGTTTGAAGCATAATCGAGACCACATAAGGCGTCGATGTCGTTCAGAAGACTAATTAAATACCTACTTTGAAGTTAAGCATTTTTATGTAGAAATATGTATTTATTATGTAGTTATAACGGGTTCTTAAGCAGGTAACTTAGCAGAATAGCCTTGATATCCGCGTTACGCAACAATCAGTCATCAAGAGGGAATTTAAATTATTAGCGTAAATCGAGCAATTAAAGATAACATATTGATAAAATAAAGGATTATTTCTCTATATCTGATAACACTGTTCGCTCGTCCACTTGGCTGGCTGCAACGCTAAGGCATCGCCACGTCGCCAGATAAAAAGTAAAAAAGAAGTGTAACCGAATTCGAAATTCAAAAGATAGCGCGCGTGCTTTTGAAAAAATCAACTGCTTTTTTAAGCGGTTATTTTTTTTAAAGTTGCTTGTGTTGCTTTGTGTTTAGATACCAGTGTTTTGGGCAAAATGACGCAACAGGACTCAGTGAATGTGACGGAAAATGCAGAATCGACAGTTCAAGTAGTGAACAGTGCCGATGCTGCGCTCGCGGTCCCCGGCAAAGGGTAAGTTTTATCTGAAACTGCCTGCAATCGAACCATTTATTTCTTAGTAACTGCCAAATAGCGCATAAATACCTACTATCGATCGACAACACTACTGACTGACCATCCATGCACTTTATGTGAATTGTAATAAATAAGGTTCTTTATAAACACATGATGGTCAGTTAACTGTATTGGCTTTCGTACAATGAAAATATTAACGTGTTACATCGCATCTAAGTATATACCTAAAATTATTAGATTGATTACGTAACTAAAAATAAACAATAAAAGAAAATAACACACCAAATATAAATACTTATTGTCAGCCCTAATAAGCTGTCATGTCAGTATTAGTGCAAAGTTTAACAACATACAATCATATTGTTGTTTAGGTGCCTACCTACTTATTAAAATAAGCTCACACTTTTTTCGTTGTGTCATAAAGTTATAGGTACTAAGGTTATCATACATCGTTCATGGACTCTCCACAAGGGACCATTTTATTTAACACTTTGCGCTTAAGGCCTGTCACAGACTGGCGCGGCCAGGCCGCGGCCTTCAATAGTAAACAGCTGTCACTATTGACCGCCACCGCAGAACTTAAGTGTATTTTGTAACACCCGGTATTTGGATAAAACTGGGTCATAACATACAGAGAAATAATTTTTAGTACCTACTTATTCAAATGGATTTTAATTTTACTTGTTACGATAGCGTGGTACTACTCAGGGCATACCTATTTCTTAAAATTATTTTTACCATAATGTGTTGAACAAGTATATAGTTTTATACTACCTTTAGGTATACAAACTATGACGTACCTATACACTTCAGGATTTAGATTATTATTCGATTAGATATTAAAGTGATAAATTTATACGTTATATGTGTTCTACTGAACTTCTGACTCAAATAATGCAAGCATGAAAGTCAATTTAAGGGCATAATAGTACAATTGAAGAGACCGAAAAATACATTTTAGAAAAAGTGAGTAAGTTGTTAGAGAACAATGCTGCAATGCGAGGAAATGAAATAATACATTCAATAATAGCCTACGGATAATCTTAGACCCATTCTAGGCCAATGATTCTACGTGCGATTTCCTCTACAGAGCGGAAAAACGCTGCTACGTGCTACGCCGTAGCACACGTGGCTATGCGTGGCCTCGAATGGGTACAGCATTTTTTCAGAAACCTAACTACTTACTTATTTATTTATTTTCCATTTTTTATGTCCCGCGTCCAATATATACAGGGCGGAAAAATCGAATGCCACATGGATGGCAACTACCTTAAATATTGTAAATAGCACATTTTGTGTAAGGGAGACTTTCCTTTGTTTTAATAACAATAAATACTGCATTTAAGGATTTATGAAAAATCGCTTGCCTCAGTCGGGACTCGAACCGGTCAAATGTGACAAAAAATAATGTGCTGTATTTTATGATGCAGATTGAAAGGGTTACTGATAAGGTTCATTTTTCTCTAAATAACAAATACAATCAGAATAACGGAAAGCCATGAAAATTGTAAACGAAAAATTAAAACACAAAATAAAACAATATTAATTTAATAACCTTACTAAAACCTTGCTAACTAAAGTAGTTGATCAAAATGAGCCCCGTTTCGGCGTCTGCATAAATTTAATCTTTTGAGGAATTGACTTTTCGTAGCTCGTTGCAGTGAATTGTGGTGAATATTAGTAATAGCTGCATGGACTTCGGTTATTCTGATTGTATTTGTTATTTAGAGAAAAATGAACCTTATCAGTAACCCTTTCATTCTGCATCATAAAATACAGCACATTATTTTTTGTCACATTTGACCGGTTCGAGTCCCGACTGAGGCAAGCGATTTTTCATAAATCCTTAAATGCAGTATTTATTGTTTTTAAAAACAAAGGAAAGTCTCCCTTACACAAAATGTGCTATTTACAATATTTAAGGTAGTTGCCATCCATGTGGCATTCGATTGTTCCGCCCTGTATATAGGTATATGTCACTCCCACGATAAAGAGGAATCGAACGACACCTCACTATGTCGAAATCCGTCAAACTGCTTAGGCTGCAGGGCGTGCCAAAGAATAATACATAGTCACATACACACATACGCTCGAAAAACATAACCCTCCTCTCCTTCGGCAGTCGGGTAAAAAGAGATGAAGTTGGCGTCAATTCTAAATTAAAATGGCGGCGCGGTGTACCCTTGTTTTGTCGACAACCTTTTCATCGAATATTATTTCATCGACAACGATTCATCGAAACTTTAGTACTAGTAATATTGTTTGGCTTTATTTTATTTCGAGTACTGTTTAGTTAAATATATCTTACTACGTAGAAATACTATTCAACGAATATTACTTGATCGCTGATTTGTTTCAAATTATCTTATTTGGCACAACTACAAAACATTGCAATTCATTTCTTCGACTTATTACTTTAATACAATTTTATATATCCTACTGCACATTTATACATTATTCAAATGATGTAGTTTATTGTGTGACATACATATATGCATAATGTGTATGTATAATAAAAATAAGAATCGCTAATTACAAAAAAAAACAGGGACGAAAATGGCTTGTTATAAGCGAACTATGTTTTAGGTCGGTTAGGTTAGGGTTCACTTGTGCCCCTCAGACCAGAAATAGACACCCCGCGCAGCGGGGTGGCGTTGACTCGCTGCACGGCAAAAGAGGTTGAAAAACGTTAGGGATTTAGATATACATATATCCGAAATAATTTTATGCGGAATAAAATATTATTACATGTAAAAAAAAATTGAATTAAAAAAACCCGAAATGAAAAGCAATGACATGAATTTTATTGAAATAAGTCAACTACCAATTAAAAGACCTCGATTCAAATTACCTAGTATCGAGTCCTCGACGCAATGACTTGTCGATGAAATAAAAATACTTGAACCGTTGTCTTTGAAACAATATTCGATTAAATGTTTGTCGGCAATTCAATGGTAAACCTGGCGGCGCACTAACCAGACCCTCAAAATACAGTTGTGCCCTAAAGGAGCCCGGGGTCCGTTTTGACACCTAATTCTTAAGATGGCATACACACTAGTTTTTAAGAAAGCGACTGCCATCTGACCCTCCAACACAGGGGTAAAACTAGAGCTTATTGGGATAGACTGATTTCCTCACGTTGTTTCTTGACCGAAAAGCTAACGGTAAATATTTCGTAAGTACATAAATTCCGAAAAACTAATTGGTACGAACCGGATTCCAACCCACCACCCACAACCTTCACTTGACAGCCGCATGCCTGAACCACTAGGCTACCGTATCATCCTTTGTATATTTTATTGTTGATTGTACAATTGTATGACAGATACTTAAAAAACTATAAACCGTTTATAATCCACGAAGGCCTTGAAGCCTTAGTATCCAAATCATTTAATTATCGAATTTATCTACTCGCGCATACATTTTATTATAATATCAATATCGTACCTAACGGTTATCTATAAAGTGCCTACAGGTACATACTTACTAAGAAATGTAATCTTCGATCACTACCAGGTAACACTAAACTTTAATCGCTATGAAAGTACCTGTCATGTCACAATTTATCGGAACATTAATTTATTTATTACCTTTCAATAACTTGCAATGTCTATTACATTGGTACTTTTGCGGTGAACGTACGTAGCCTATTTAAAAATACATAACATAATATCTTAATCTTGATTACAGAAAGACGGCTAAAATTCCCCCCCCCCCTTGTCCCTTGTTTTGTCGACAAACTTTTCATCGCATTTTATTTCATCGAAAACGTTTCAAGTTAACATTTACTTCACGAATTATTGTTTGGTGTAATTTTATTTCATGACCAGATCATTCCAATTTGTATCATTTCATGGAATAAATGTTCAGGGAATATTATTTGACAAATGATTCATTTTGTATAAATTTTAAATGGCAGAATAACAAAACAACGAATTTCATTTGTTCGAATTTTTATTACAACATTACAAAAACAAACAATAACTGATTACAGGGGTTTAACTAGACAAGTATAGATAGAAAAATGGGGCTCGGGGGGCCAAGCCCCCCGCAGTAAAAAAATAAACAACCGCAACAATCATTGTATTATAAGTAGGTTACGTTAGGGTTCACTTGTGTCCCTCAGAGCGGAAATAGGCACCCCGCGAAGCGGGGTGACGTCGACACGCTGGCGGTTTGGTAAGGTTTAGGTTAGGTTAAAATAATTGCCATAAATAACTGTGTATCAGGGAACCGCCCACCCCTTCCCAGAAAAAAGCCTTTGAACAGGTTAGTCGTTCGTTTAATAGCCCAAATCACTTGCTGTCCTTTATTGATTGAAAACTCATTGATTTTACTTAGCCGTATGAAGGGGTTTCCCTTACGGGGCGCTACCGCTACTGATAAAAAACCCTTTCGAAAGGGTTTTTTAAGCGCTTTTTAAAGGGTTGAAGCGCTTATTCGTATTGAAAGCGCTTTAAAAGCCAAATGAATGGGTATTGATGGGATCGGCTTTGGTAAGCAAAGCAATACGAAAAACCCTTTCAAAAACCCTCGAAGGGGATACCGGGCGGGTCCCTGCTGTGTATGTTAACTATTTTAATTTTAAATAATACTCCTTGTAATAATTTGTATGTTAATTAAAAATACTTGAAATAATAAATCACAAAACGTTTTCCACGAAATAATTCATATATTTAATGAAACATCCGACAAGTAAAAATACACGATTTAAAATTAATTGTAGTGACCATTCCACAAACTGAATTGTCGACGAAATGAAAATACATGAAACGTTGACTTTGAAGTGAAATTCGACGAAGTGAGTGTCGACAATTTGATGATAAACCTTGGAACGAGTCGGTGGTATGTGGTTCGAATTGTTTAACGATATAAAATAATAACTCTCTCTGACGAAAAGGTGATTTGAACATAAATCTGCATCAAATCAAGACAGTTAGCTCTAGCGAGTGTTTACTTATATTTTATTAAAATAACATTGATTAAGAGAAAACAACTGATTGTAATTCAAGCATAATCCAAATTATAATTTATATTATTACGCATATACTGTAGGCGATATGGTAAATAAGTAGTACACAGTTAGGTATTTAAAATTGGTACTATCAATAAATTAATCACTAAGACATCTGCTATTGGTAGTGGTTCTCTACTAATTTTATTTATTTATTTATCTCAGGCATAGAGGGTCATATTTAAATACAAATACTTACAGACTAACATACATCTCCATATTTAAAACTTATAAGTAGGTACCTATCACAATATCACGTCAAGACGGTTAATATCTGGTCCGAGTTACTCAGTCCTACCTATGCACTATTACAACCTATATGTTGTGTCACACATAAATAAGTACTCGAAGCGAATCAAAGAATTACAGATATAGGTAATTAAAAAGATAGTGTGCGATAATTGATTACGGTAATGGATGCGTGAGTGTTAACTTAAGTATGTCATTACGAAGTAAATATTGTAGTGTCGTGTATTGCATTGTAGACGCAAAAAAAACTGGCCGCACTACCAGAGAGATTACGAAGTAAATATTTAGTAATATTCCGTTATGTTAGGTGGAACTACCTAGGTCCAAGCAGCGTTTATCACATTGAAGAGAGCGTAGGACTGGTGACAGAGCTGAAACATAATAGAAGAATACATATTCGTTGAACTAACTTCATAAGTATCTATATACTAGCTTATAATACATAGGTATACTTCTTATAAACCCAATCGGTCTAGCGAGGCCCGGCCTAAACAATCTAGGCGGCCGCGAAAGGCAAGCATTTGGCTTTATTTTATACCTAGTTATTTCATAGTGCCCTGTACGCCTCGTAGGACAGCCTCTGTAGACAGACAGACATCCTGGGACAGCTCGGTCGCCCGGGGTGCTACCGTGGTCTATCTAAGGCAATCCGATCAGAACCCCATCAAAATCTGCTGCCGCCAAGCGAACTCAATCCAGGTTTTAATGTTCCGGAATAGCCTCCGGAGGGCTCGAGACTAGGGTCTTTATGACTGGTGTATACATGGTCGGGTCCGGGTCACCGCTGTACACTGACCTCGGAAAAAGCGTCCAGGTTGACGGTCCGGAACAGCGTCCGGATGGCCACGTCGCGCTCCAGCCGGCTCAGCATGATGACTAGGGTCCGCCTCATGCCCGGATCCGGGTATTTCTCCCAGCCACTCGTGTATACACACATACGGAGACTCAAACCCTGTGAATTTCGGTAGTCAATGTCTTTTTCGTGCTACCACAGTGTGGTTGCTTTGTAAATTCTCGATTATTTTCTATGATGCGGGCTGTACACACTCGTCGAGACACTCCAAGACAGACCGAGAACGAGTGTGTACCCGATGCTCTCACCTTGTTTCGCCCGCTCTCGGGTCTCGCCTCGGTACGCCTCGGTCGCGCGTCGGTTTTTGCGCCCGATTCAAAGGGTTGTTCCGCGCTTTTCAAATTACGCAACGTGCGTGTACATGGTGTGCTGTCGTCGAGAGCTCCTTACCCGAGACTCTCAGCAAGAAGCTCTCGACGAGTGTGTACAGCCGGCATAAGTAGTGACTGCTCATAATTTTAATACAGGCTATACACTACACCAGCAGACCTTATCGAACGCGCCTTAGAACGTACCACGAACAGTTATTTTCACCTTAAAAAAATAACAATTGTACTTCCTACCTAACCCATCGCGCGTCCATAAAGTTAGGAAATTTACTCAGCAGGATAACCACATCAAATAACTATGTGACTGAAATAGGCGCATCACATACTGCCGCTGCATCCCGTTGCGGCGTGAGGGTCGCCGATTCAGAACGATGCTAGTACCTACTTCAGTTTGTAAGTATATAAATTCAGACTCCGTATCATGGTCGGCCTTATCACGCGATATGTGACAGGGTAGGAGCGTCGTCTCGTTCTATCGAACGGTGTCAGCCAGTGACGGACGCTCTCTCTTGTCACTTATCCTGTGATAAGGCCGACCATGATACGGGGTACGTTACACTGCACCGCACCTCCGTCTGGCGTTTATTCGCGGCTCCGCACGCCACAGCGGTGGCAGTGTTATGTCAAATACCCACTTTTTCCATAAGCAGATCGCTGTAGTAGCACGGAGCAAAGCACAGCACGGTCCCAGCAACTATGAACGTCATGAACTCGATGCTGAGGCGACCTTGCTTGAGCGCCTGCAGAAACAATAGCATCAAAAACATGACTAAATGAAACCATTGGAACTGTGGAAGGCACGATTGGTCGGTTTTGTATTTATTAAACAGAACTTTAGTGTATAATTAACTTTATAAGTGTTTAATTATCTATTTGAGGTTTCCTGATGTTTCGGGTGTGTCACAACGTCCTTGGTCACGGAACAACTCAATTATACGCGATCATCGTCGTCATCATCCTCATATCAGCCGAAAGACCGGCCAAAGTGACCGGTCCCGCGCCACCCGCAACCTTTACCAGGTCATTATTTACAAATAAATAAATAAATAAATCAGTCCATCTTGTGGGGGGCCTACCCACGCCGCGCCTTCCGGTACGTGGTCGCCACTTGAGAGCCTTTCCGCCCCAACGGCCATTGGTTCTACGTGCTATGTGCCCCGCCCACTGCCACTTAAGTTTAGCCATTCGGAGGGCTATATCGGTTACCTTGGTTCTGCTGCGGATAGCCTCATTTCTGATGCGCTCACGCAGAGAAAATCCCAACATAGCCCTCTCCATTTGAGTGACTTTGACCCTTCTTATGAGGCCCATAGTAAGCGATGAAGATCCGTTTAGTAAAAATATTGTGTGAGAATCGTGAAAGTTTAAATTACTTAAATTAGTTGTTGTGTATAGCAGCAGTCTCTTTTTATTGCGTACTGGAATTCTTGGTAGGTACCCGACCACAAGCCTACGACGGAATTGAATGAGAATGAATGCAGAGTTATCAATAAATACATTAATTGATAAGAGAAGATTGAGAACACATACATCGTTGCCTATTGGACAACTTAATAAATGGTAACCACTACATTAGTTAGACTTACTAAAAATAGCCTTAAATAACTTACCTACATTCTTTGGGTAAGCGTTCATTTTGGCAATAAATTCATAAAAATGAAAATAGTATATGTATAATAAATGTGGCATTATCTAATGCGGTGCATAATATCCATACCGCCAAATCGACACAATAAATTTTTAACTGTACAGTAAGCTGTAAGCTATTGTAGACTCGCATTTTGGGCCGATTATCATATTGGTCGTTGGTAACAAGTTGGTAACACATACGAGCCCATTAAAATTAAATTAAGATGCTTCAGTAAGTGCCCGGTTGAATAGACAAAGCAGCTGATGTAGGTCTATTGTCATTCTACCTGATAGAGTTGGACTCTAGGCATTTAAAGTTCATTGGTATTGTAGACAGTTGTGCATATGACAATACCTTAATTCGCCTTGACTTGTGTGATTTTTAGGAACTGGAGTTATGGAGAGCTACGGTTACCTAGTGGTTCAGGCATGCGGCTGTCAAGCGGCGGTCGTGGGTTCGAATCCCGGCTCGTACCAATGAGTTTTTCGGAACTTATGTAAGGAATATTTACCGTTAGCTTTTTGGAGAAGGGAAACATCGTGAGGAAACCGGTCTAATCCCAACAAGGTCTAGTTTTCTCTCGGGGTTGGAAGGTCAGTTGGCAGTTGCTTTCGTAAAACGAATGTCTATGCCAAATATTAGGATTAGGTGTTAAAGCGGGCCCTGGCCTAGGATGGATGGAGTTATGGAGAGTTTCTGTTGATCAACTAAATTATTCCTTAAAATGACATCTTTATGTACAGCCAGAAGATACCTATTCAATCAAGCAATCATGACATGATGCCATGTAGAATTTACGAAACAGAATAGGTTCGGTTGTCACCCTAAATAAAAAGTAGCATACTTTAATTCGACGGATGTTATGCCGAATCCGTTTCCCGGTGTTCAACTATTTGTAAACTATATATTCCTACAACGAAAATACAGTGAAATAGCGTAAATTAATAACCACAGTGTAGATTAGAGGGTGGAACCTTACACTCATACATAGCACGAAGTTTAGAACGCGCTTGTCTAGAACACCGAATGGAATATTAGTTCCTAATTTTAGTTTAGAGAGCTGAGCTTCTACTTTTGATACTTTTGGTGTGTTTGGTTCTACCTAACTGGGCGGTGTGTGTATTGAAAACGAGGGATTTGGTTTACGTTTCGCGTTATACAGTGCACTATTGTGGTTCGTGCCACACTGCAATACAAATACCTAGTGTGAATTAAAGAAAGACTTAATCGACATGTTATCTACAACCGTAGTGTCATTTTGTTGGGATTGTAAGGTGTGCAAGTCATCCCTGGCTTCGGTTCGGGCGATGTTGTCAAAAAGTCAATCAGCGCCGTCGAAACGTCAACCAAGTCAGACAACTCGGCCGAAGAGTCAACAAATAAGTCAGCCGGTTGTTGAAAAACGGTGAGTAACCTAAGACTAATATACAAATGGGCCAAATGGCTCTGTGAACTGCAGAACCGGCGAGCCTGATTTTTTTTTGTATAAGTTTTTTTTTATACGACACAAATATTTTATATAATTATTGAAGCTGCTCAGAAAATTTCACGAGAATCGGTTGATAAATGAGAACAGCCGGACATACGAAAGATTTTTGGCTGGAGCTGTAACGGAGAAGTTTGTTCAATTCGATCGCTCGTTGAATAATTAGGTACTTACCTGCTTGAAGCATTATGTTTCTTACCTTTGAATCTAATGTATAGTTTAATTAAAGAAACCGTCGCTCGAGTTTCTTTACTAAGGAATACTGTATAGTCCGGGAAATGTACGTTATCCTTTCATACGCGAACTAGACTGGCAAACTCCCGTATCATCATCATTTATTTAAGAGCTTGGCTCTTGTCGGTGGAGTAATCCATTACTCCTTTTTTGAGGAAGCATAGTGTGGTGGTTTCCCCCTTGCCTTCCACACCGCAGTACACGAACCAGGGTTCACCCGCTCCGTGATGTCCAAACAAGAGCCCTTCCAGATTCCTATCTTCGTTCTCCAGTCGGTACTAGTGCTACTGCTGCCTGACACTAGAGGATTGCTTATTTAATGGCGGCAACTACTCGCAATGTCACAGAATCGTCGTCGGATATTGTAGCTTTTTATAGAGTAGCCCCTCCTACAAGCCTACCCACTACATCCTGATAACCCTGCCGCTGTGTGGTCGGGGACTACTTATTCAGTATATTCGCAGCTAACCATCATATCTGATGGCCATTCCACTATCCGCCGCCTGTGGACCCCGGTAGTAGCCTACAGCTCAGCCCTACCAAACTCCCGTATGTGTTATTATAAATCTTCAATGAATTCTCATAGGTAGACACTTACTTCAAGAATCTCGTAGGACGCGATGGGCATCACAACAGTAGTGGCTTTCATGTACACCTCGTACACTACTCGGAATGTCTCCTTTAAAAGGTCTACGAAACTGAAAAAGGTATCCACAACCATTACAAAATCCATCCATGTTAAAAAATAAAGCTGTTTTAATAAAAACAAATGTCATTTTTCACGCACTTACTTTAGAACATCTTGCAAGGGTATCACAATATTCTTCAAACGCTGCTGTATCTCTTTCGGATCATAGTGTTCCCCGTTGAATAGGTTACTTATCCTATACTTGACAATCTCAATCCTCCCACAAGCATGCAACATGAAAATCAACCCTAGAGGCGTAAAGCCTATATACATGAGCAAAGTATACAAGCCATAATAAATCTGTGCGAAGAGGAGGAACAAGTACATGAATGTCTCATCTTTGTTCGTCTCCAAGACACCCGGGTACGTCATCTGGTACATATGTATGTATCTGAAGTCTCCAATGGCATAGTAGTAGATGGTAAGCGCGACAACTTGCGAAGGAAACACTGTGAACACCGAGGATGACGTAAGAAGCCATACCTTCGTCACCCAACTCGCTTTGTTCGCGTATTCAGAGACAATGGCTTGTTCATCAGCGCACAATTGCTTCGCAGACCTGTAGTCACCCTTAACTTTGTCAATAGCCTTAACAATATCTAGTTTTTTCGTTAACATGACCCAGTATTTGAAGGACACGCATATGAATAGGACTGCGAATATCCCGTTTGTGCATGCGGCTGTGAAATTACCGTTTTGCAAATCATGGAACACCATGCTGTAAATTATTAAACAAAAGACGAAGCAAAAGAAACCGTGCATAAGGATCATTGTCAACAGCCATATTTTGTCCTTAGGTATTGTGGGGTATGAACGGTTAATCTTCAAAGCCAATATCGATATCTTAAACATTTCGTCGTACTCTAAATTCAACATTTTTGCAAAAGTCTGATCAACTTTAACTGAACACTTGATGATGTTTTGTTGAAGCTAGTTTTTATTGTAACTGTAACATTTTTATGCCGCTTAGTGCTTATATATTTTCATACCAACTATTTAATAATTTAACGTCAAGCCTTTAATTTTACAATGTTGAAGAAAATTAGAGTGCGTTTCCAACTTAAGTAGGAGCATCGTTAGACATAGCATGGCGGCCGTTCTCTGAATTTACTTTAAATAGAGTTTTGTTAAAATAAAATCTATGTAGGTGTATTTGCTCGTATGTTTTTATTAAGGTTACACTATTTTTCGGATTGGTAACATATACGTCTAGCCTTTTGTGTCGACGCCCAAAGTCCTATTAATGGGTTTCCTCGTCTTAAATGGAATTCACACCATTAAAAGGGTCAAATCAACGTTTTCTTCTTGTGATTAGGTATGTCGCGGTAATCCTGAAGACAACAGCGACAGAGTTTCTTATAAAAACGCTATACTTAAATTGGACTTCTTTCACGCTAAGGAGATGCCCTACTAGGGCATGGGTATACAGATATAACAAAAACACGTGTTTAGTGGATTTAAACCCCATAATATCGTAATTATAAAGAGTGCCCCAGGAGACGTAATCATGGAAAAGAGCAACAAAAAAACGGCGAAGTGCGTGTCGGGCCACGCGCAGGGTAGGGTTCCGTAGTTGCCCATCCGTCACAGAATGCGGACTTAAAAGGGGCTTTTGGGGTTTTTATTATAGCTTACCCTCGTAAATAATCGTAAATATGATTATTTTTATAACACACCAATGTATAGGGTCGTTTTGCCGGTCACGGGACCACCTTCGGTTAGCGACCACCTGAAGGACGAGGTTTTTTCTATTGAAGATAACGTGCCGTAAAAAAGCAACTCTACCGTCCACGGTAAAAGGTTCAAATTCCAATGACAATGTATATGCACCCGAAATTAAGTGCATTTCTTACCAGTTAACTAGTTATGTACTACTCGTTAACTAGTTATGTCTATTTAACTGTGATAGTTTTCCTTTTAAATTCATTATATGTACTGCTGCCACGATTTTTATCACGTCCCCAGTAGTAGCCATTTAGCCGGCAGGGGGGGGGGGGGGGACACATATCATGACTCGAACAAAAATTAGGGCTTTAAATCCCATTATCTCGCAAACGCATAACTGAGTTGAAAAATAGTTTTAAAAAAACCCATAATATTTTTGAACAATCTATCCAACGACACCCCACACTATAGGTTTAACGAGAAAAAAAAAACACCAATTTACATGTAGGGGACGGACCCTAAAAATTTTTTTTTCAGTATTGTATTACTGTTTTGTTGGCGTGATTGGTTTATATACCCACGCCGAATTGCAGTTTTCTAGTTGTAAGGGTTACTGAGCTAAGCCGAAGACGGACAGACTGACAGACGGACGGACATGGCGAAACTATAAGGGTTCCTTGTTGACTACGGAACCCTAAAAAATGTTAATTGGCCCATGAATAGAGTTGCATTTTGTTTATAACGTTCGATTTTAAAACAACACACTCTAGGTACCTCTTCTTCTAATATTCTTATATATATTATTCTTTAATAGGCAATTTTTCTTGTATGGCGGGAGGATAGACCTAGTTCTTGACATGCATCGACATATGAATTTTATTGCCCCTATGTCCGTAATTTAATATGAAATGACTGACACCTGCTGCATGCAGAGTCTACCGTCTGACCGTAACCTATGGCGTAACTCGTCGATAAGACCATGAAGAGTCACCTTCAGCAGTGACGGAAGGATGAAAGCTTGCAGTATAGTACGTGGTGACGCGGACTGCCTGGGTCTAGTGGCACGAGTTGTAAAGCTCAACAGAACTGATGGCAGTCTCGATAACTCGCAATAGCGCACAGAAACTCTCCTGCCTAACTAAAACTAAACTGCTGAACTCTTTTCGGTCACGGGCACCAGAATGATATACGTATATTTGCAAGTCGATGGACGAATATATGTGGTAAATTTACGTCTGAGGGTCTGTGAAACGTTGGACAACACAGCAGCGTAGTTTCAGTGACCACGTTGCAACCGGATGGCTCGCGGTATTTGAGCTTCCGAAGTGGTTTGGAACCGCCCCGTGTAACCCAAACTGAGCCAACTTGAACTGGGGCGGAAATTGAAGGAAAAATAAAGTCGCGAGGTAACCGGTTGAAACAGCATTTCATTATATAAACAGCATAGGTACACACTTTCAGGCAACCGCTGTTTCAATCGGCTGCCTCTCGACAATTTTTTTTTGCATATATTTACGCACCTAGTCCAAATTGTCTCAGTTCGGGTTGCACAGGGCCGTCCCACAACTCTTCGAAAGCTCAAATACCGCTAGCCATCAACTATATTATATCGGAAGGCGATAGTTTTATGCGAGAAAGGGTATTTCTTATTTCCAACCCAGTGAGTGCGCCTTGACTGTTAACGCTATAATTACATGAATTGTTTTCTAGTAATTTTGCATTTCAGTTCACTAGTTACGGGAATGGTTAAATAATTAAGTGTTCACATGCTGGTTCAAGGTTTCAACTAAATTGCTGCAGCCCATGATTTATTAAAAGAGGAAACTTCGCCGTTACTTTAACAACGTCATCTATTTACAACAAGTAAGTATACGTCTCATAATTTATTATTTATTTGTTAATACAGAAAGTGGGTACTAAAAATATCAAACTGAATAGCTCCACAAGAGTATTTTTACAAGTTCTTATTGTTTGCAAAAAAATCTTGCCAGCCTAATTTGACCAACTTCCCGGAGTTCAATTGAGTTGAAATATTGTACACACATTGTTGTCGTCGTTGAATTCTGGTGGCAATATAATATGGTTTGATATGGTATAATATGGTCTGGTGGTATAGTATCATTGAGGTGGTCTGACGATGCAGACAGAAGGTAGTTTATTTTTCTATTATACATATTATTTCTCTCTGTATCATATACTTTAATATAGACGTTAATGTATTACCGGCCGCAAGTAAATATTTGTATGTACTTGCGGCCGGTCGGCTCCTCGTGGACGTGGACGGATGCGGTCGGCTGTCGTCACACCTGACCGGCTCCGTCCGATTAAAACGCGGTCGGCTACCGCCGGGTGCTTACGCAGCCGTTGCGACGCGGCACCAGGCGACCCGGCCCGACCCGTTCGGTGGGAATCGTACATTACGTGACCAACCTGCAGGGGCTGCAGGTCCAGTTTCGTTGGGAGTGATGGGTAAGGTGAGGCACATATGAACGTCCGACCGTCGTACTATAAAAACATAGATAGGGACCTCCATCAAAACTATCAACCAGTGATTGATCAATCATTGCACTGTTTACTAGCGATGGACCCGACCGGCAATAATCGCATTCTTGCTCTCAATTCCGACGAGTCGTGTGCGCATAATAAATCAGTTGATCAAGAAGCATTCTCATTTAGAAGGAAGAAGTGACGGGAAGCCTACCTACTTGCGATCTGAGACATTCTTTGTTTTACCGCCCAAGGAAAGCAATGTACAGTCAAGTGCAAAAAATATGTACTTACCCATCGAAATAATCCTCTCATAAATATGTAGGTACTAACGACAGTGGCAAACACGCATACGGCAGTTAAATAAAAACTCGGCCACCATAAGCAAGTATTCGGATGGCACCTATAGTGATAGGGGATGCCCAACGGACATGATCGGTGCGTAGCCACCTACGCACCGATCATGTCCGTTGGGCATACTGTGTCCACACACAGTATAGCCGTTAAGTTAAAACAATGTTTAGCGAACTGGTTTGTCCGCCGGCGGGTCCCCACGCCCACACGCGGTCTGACCCGAAGGTACTTAACTTTGTCCTGGCTAAAGTACTGTTACTACCTACTTATTATAATACTTAGGCCTAGTATCTGCGCACGACTTCGTATGTGTAATAGGCGTATATGTATTACACTTATAAAATAAAAAGTTCTCTATATCGGTGTTAGGACGTCAAATTAAAATTAAAGTTATTTCAATCATCATATATTAATCATATAAGAATTTTCTCAAACATGCAATGAAATATTAACGTTGTGTTCTTCATAATGGGCTTCGAAGTGTCACGTTTCGAGCGGAGCGAGACGAGAGATCCGTAATGGCATTTCATACGAAATTGGATGCCTAGACCTGCAGGATGGTCTTTTTTAATTTCCATTCTACAATTTGTGGCACAGGATAACGGCGTTCAGCCCTGAAAATTAAAGTTTAATATCTTGGAGGTTTTTTTAATTTATTTCATTGCATGTTTGAGAAAAGCACTATACATAGTCGGCGTGAAAAGGGTTTGCCAGCCTCATAACATAACTATCCGACCTCGCTACGCTCGGCCGTCTACTTATACTTCGCCGGCAACCCGTTACTTCCCGGCCACTGTAGTAATGTATTATTATTTTTTTAGGACACAAAACACGGAAATAAGAAAAGACAATCAAAAAGGTTATAACTACATCATTATATAGTTAATGTGCTAAATGCGAGCCTCACTCAGCATGTTGTCACGGGTCTGTGACGCTGGTTTTCAGTGAGAACCTCAAAATAAAACATGTAAAAACTAAACTAGACAATCAATTTCATAATTTAGGCACTGTATGTCTAAAAACTACAAAGGTGATATCATGTTAGCAACAATAAAAAGTTATAAAGCTATGTTAGTTACATTAAATTATACACTGAACCTCTTGAGCCAGGTAGGGTGTTCCAGTGTCTCTCCACACTGTCCCTAATCAGCTGAAGAATAAGTATTCCGTGGTAAATCCTACTAAAAATATAGGTACATCTACAGAATGTACCTAACAAGTAGCAACCATCACACTTTCGGACGTTATAAGACTCATAAGGCAAGACATAGCAGACCATATACACAACCTCAGCACGGTTACCACAAGACAGCGCGCGAGCCCTCTCGATAATTCTCGCACTATACCTCTCTTTCTAAGTTTTTTAATAATAGAGAGACGGATAGTGCGAGAAAACTCGAAAGTATGTCGCGGCCGTCTCATGATAGACGTGCTGACATCTCCAACCCATGTCACAACGTATAGAATAATTAATCTAAAGCCTCTTTCAGACAACCTTTGGTACCGGCGAAATTACAAAACAGATGGCAAATAGTTATTTACGATACAAGTGCCGAAAATAGGAAATTCGCAACGAGTGGCGATAAATTAAAACACGACCGAAGGGAGTGTTTTAAATCGACATGAGTTGCGAATTACCTATTCGCGCGTGTATCGTACAACGTTTTACTGTACATATGGCTCTTTAAAGTTTCGACATATGCATGAAAAGTGCTCTTTTCCGCACTAGTGCGGGAAAGTAGCACCATACGTACAGTAAATACTGTTTTTAATGATTATATTCTGCAGCTCGATGAAAAGGAACCATTTTAAAAAGGGCGTACACATTCATTCGTATTAATAGCTAAAAAAAATTTTATTTTTTTTTGTCAATGATGACATTTTTACGATCACATTACCATTGACATTCAATAGTGACTTACATTCATTTGTTCTTCTTCGTCGTGTGAAATAACTGTTTCATCAGCCGCAATAACATTTCAAGTAATAATGACCTACACATTCGATCTTTCGATATTATACCCATCGTGTGCAATTTCCTAATACAGACTTGAAAGTGAATTAATGTATGTGCATGAATTAAATATAAATAATCTCAGTTTCAAAACCTGTTGTGTGTATAGTTTGCAGATAATGCAGATTCACGCAATATAGTAGGTTTAATTACTCTTAATTTGGCCTTGACATAAGATATAAAGATTGCAACTAAGATTAAGTTATTATTTGTGATTATTACATTGGTTACCTATTTTAAATACCAAGTATGTTTTACAATAACGTCAACACTTTCAGAAGATTAGTTGAATATGTGATGACCGCGCTAGCCTAGTTGTTAGTGACACTGCCTATGAAGCAAGAGGTCCTGGGTTCGAATACCGGTAAGGGCATTTATTTATGTGATGAGCAAGAATATTTGTTCCTAAGTCATGATTGTTTTCTATGTACTTAGGTATTTAAGTATTTATGAATCTATATAAACTTGTATGTTTATCGTCGTCTTGTACGAGTACCTAGTACCTACCCGTAGTAAAAGCTTTGCTTAGTTTGAGACTAGGTCGATTTGTGTAAAATTGTCCCCTAATATTTATTTATCATAGGTTTGCTTCTTGGCTTCATATACAAATTTGACTAGTAGATAATATTAAATTATAATATCATAAAGGGATCATCAATAAAGTATAGTAATGTTAACATAGTCGCGAGTTTTCAGAATGAACGCTACAGGAACACAACGTTAGCTGAAAGCGACTCTTCCGATACTTGGCGCTGACACTGTGTTACATTATCGCGTTAGCTGGAAAACGCGTAACAAAGGATGACACAGTAAGCTCTTTGACCGGTCTGGCTGTATGACGCCAGTCCTTAGCCTACTCTCGCAACGAGACGATGTCGCGTCGCGGGCGGCGTTCAAACTAACCGGCCGTTAACGAAAATAATTTCGAATTTAGAATAGTTTTGTTACGAAGGATTGTGTTTTATTTTTTATTAAAGGGCTGGGAAATTATTTCCAGCCAACGTCAGTGACAGATAACAAGTGATAGTGATAAGCGATCGATCTGTTTGCCCACGTTTTCGGCAAATTTAAGTGTATTTAGTGCAGTGATGCATCGTGTGGGAACTTTGTGGAGTTAATCGAGTTCTGGTCTGAACGAGGTGAGTCAATTGTTTTTTTTTGCCAAATTTCGAGACGCGGTCGGTCGTTCACTTATTAATTGAACTGTTTTACTGTCTAGACTTAGGTACGTATCACTTTGCGCAAATACAATTCGTGTTATAGATTGCTGTGATAAGTGAATTTCGTTTAGCTTGTCATAACTAGGAATGGAAATGGAAAAGTACCGTACTTGTTTAGTCAAATAGAAATAGTGGACAGATACCCTCAATAAGTTTAGTTACGATAGCGAGAGCAAATAATCAAGGTGCATGCCTGTTAAATATTGGTAATCAGTTACGATAGGCACTAGTATATTAATAACACAGGACTGATTAAATCTGTGACCATGAATATAAAAATTATAACAAAATTATTAATGATAACATGTTTTTTATTCAAAAATAACTTATGTACGATTTATTATGTGATACTTAACATAGTGACTTTTCGGTAAGGGAAAACTCATGAAGGAACCGGTGTAGTCCCAACTTAGTATATTTTTCCCTCTGGGTAAAACTAGTGCCTACGCCAAATTATGGGAATAAGGTGCCAAAACGGATAACTGACTTGTTTAGGGCGAGCGATACCGGAAAATACGCTAGGAGGATGATATCTGTGACTCAATATAATGCGCTCATTAAATTAGCTAAAAAAAAACCAATAGTTTCCGTCAGTTTCCAGAAGCGTTAATCTTCCAGGACTTTATCATTGTTATATTTTTAAAAAACATATATATATATTTTTTTATAACTTGTGAATTATTTATTAAAGGCCGAAACGCAGTGACAGCGGTGGCGGAGCGGCGCGGTGCGACGCGGAGGCGGTACCGGTTGTAATGTTCGAAATAATACGAAAGGGTCCGCACAGAAAACCGCGCCGCGCCGCGCCGCGCCGCTCTGTGCGGATCGTTTCATATTAATTAGCTCGAACATTACAACCGGTACCGCCTCCGCGCCGCACCGCGCCGCTCCGCCACCGCTGTCAGTGCGTTTCGGCCTTAATAGAATTATGTAATGTTAAGGATATTGTTAAATAGAATTTAAGGAAGATGCCACGTAACCCAGAATTTGGATCCTATGATTAACATGTCATCAAGGATTTAGATCTTTTGAGATACGATTCTTTAAGTATTTTTTTAGCAAATGCATCGTACGGGCTTACTTGACAGGCTTATGTAGTGTTATAATTATAACCCCTGCACAACGTGCACATTATTCCTTTCGGTCCATGTTTGCCGGCCTGCGCCGCGGCCGTCAAGGGCCCGTTGTATCACTTGTATATAAATATTGTCCATTATGCGTCACCGTTCAACGTTCTAAGTTTGATAACTTAGTTTTGTCTGGATGTTATATTTTGTTAATTAGAACGGAATTGTTTTATACGGCTGAGCAAGCTAATTGCAAGCAGTCGTAAGTGTCATAATAATTGCGAATGCTATGAATTATAATATTCTCTTAGTTTCCTCTTGGTATACATATAACTCATTAGCAAACCTGTGATAACTCGGGGCACATTCTGGGGGTTTGATGTCGATAAAAAAAGATGTCGATATATAATAATACAGACCCTGCGCAACCGAGCTCGGTTCGGGTGAAAATAGAGAAAATACGGAGAAAATGAATTTTGCAAGACATGAGAACCAGCTAGATCGATTTTTCGCGCCCGTAAAACCCTATGTTCCAGATTTAATTGGAATCGTAAGAGCCGTTTTCGAGAACGTGATCTCAAATATATATACAAATATTGCTCGTTTAATAGTATAGGATGTGCTCATTGAAAATTCGCGATTATTATAAAAAGGTTCGATATCACACCATATCAAGCTTCTTAAACCTATGCGGATATCATTTCAAACAAAATTACATTTAACTCTCAGTGCCATTCATACGACTAAGAATAATACGAGTCTATGAGCTAATATTCCGTTACGATTGTTACGAAGTCCAAAATAATCAAGCCGCTTAAGAAAAAGTCACGCCCAAGTGAATATTCTATTAACTCCATGATGTACTACTATTTATGAACTTTTACCAATAAATGAAGATGGAGAAAAATAAAATCTTCGAAAATAGGGCCTTTTTAGAATTTAAGAAGTAGTATATAAAGCGATTTTGTATAAACATGTTTATTTGTAGAACATTTAGATGTTGACATTAACATCGATATGTTTATAATTGTCGATTAAATATTTTGCTACGTCACTTTAGTACCTATAAGTGCCCGAGTTATCCCAGATACGCTCATTCATTAGTCATAACGTGTTGCTTATATGTTGTACGGGAGGAGGTCTCTCTCGCTTGACCTGCGATAAACACCTAAATAAAATAAAAATAAATGAATGGTTTCTGACAATCTTACACAAATCGACCTTGTCCCAAACTAAACAAATCTGGCGGCGATAAATGAATACTTAAATACATAAAAAACATCCATGATACATGACTCGCGAACAAATATTCGTGATCATCACACAAATAATTCCCTTACCCTGAATTAGAACCTAGGATCTCCAGCTTCGTACCAATACCAATTACGCTAAACCAATTGTATACTTAGGTCCGATAGGTCGTGGGCTAATTAAGCGCAGACAAATAAGAAATAAAATTATAGGTCTTTGGCAGTTGGAGGGTTAGACTTCATGGAACTATTCTTGAATATGGATACATGTATGATGGATATTTCAACAGTCCCACTTTACACCTCTATTAAGAGGGCTTTTTAAAATTCGTCAGGAATAAGCGACAATTACCGATTTTTGACGGTCTAAATCTAAGAAACGGAAAGGTTTTTATAGATTCTGATTACTTATTTGCATAGCTCAACTCCTTTTATTGTGCGTACCGGCCTCTGATTTAAGAATAACTGAATATGTTGACCGAATATACCCGATTACCGACAGTAGTTTTCGGAAAAGAGCGCCGAGCCATAAGTTTGACCGCCTAATTCTCCATGATGTTACATGAGAACCTAGTTGTTTTTTTTTCTTTTCACTATTGTAATATGTCCGTATTGTGCGTAGCGGCCTCGAATTTTCCTTTTTTTTCACGTATGTATATGTAAATTGATCTCAATTACACCATATTTTTCAACAATATCGTACTGAAAACACAAGGATTTTCTCATTATTGTTGAATTATTAGTAAATTGAATCTTAAATAACATTAAAGTTCATACTTTTACCAACATAATGCAGTAAAAAAAATACAACATTTTCCAACATTTATATTTTTAAATAATCATTCAAACATAGTATAAATTTACCGTCGCGCGCGATCTCTTGCCAGTACCGGCTTAGCCGTTGTCCGGGTCGGACCTGTACGTCGTGTAATTGTGGCTATTCACGAAGGCTAACCGTCAACTAAAATATTATTTTGATCTCTGACTAGGCATAGTTGTTATCAACGTCGGGGTCAAACTATACTAGTGAGTCATTCGTGAGGCTAATCGAGACAACTTACGAATTGCATAGCTGCCATGTCAATTATTTTACGAGTGATCGTGATACTTGGTGATTTTTTTGTAAGCTTTTATTTAGTTCACCTATCCGTTGTCTGCAATCAAATCTTGCAAGTTAAATTTGATCCACTTCCTGGTTTCCGATTGAGCTGAAATTTTGCATGCATGTATAAATTGGATGACAATGCAATATGATTATGACATAAAGCTGATCTGATGATGGAGCTGGAAGGTGGCCATAGGAACTACGTAATTAAACGACGCAACCCCATCGAGTTTGGGCTCCATTAATTCGTCTTGATGAGTACTTGGTAACCAGGGTCTGATGATGGAGCTGGAAGGTGGTCATAGGAATTCCGTTAATAAACGACGCAACCCCATCGACTTTGGGCTCGTTTAATTCGTCTAGACGAGTACTTGGTAACCAGGGTCTGATGATGGAGCTGGAAGGTGGTCATAGGAATTCCGTAATTAATAAATAAATAAATATTAGGGGACAATCTTACACAAATCGACCTAGTCCCAAACTAAGCAAAGCTTGTACTATGGGTACTAGACGACGATAAACATACTTATATAGATAAATACATACTTAAATACATAGAAACATCCATGACTCAGGAACAAATATTCGTGCTCATCACACAAATAAATGCCCTTACCGGGATTCGAACCTGGGACCTCTTGCTTCGTAGGCAGGGTCACTACCAACTAGGCTAAAGCGGTCGTCGGTCGGAATTAAACGACGCAACCCCATCGAGTTTGGGCTCGTTTAATTTGTCTTGACGAGTACTTTGGTACTATATGGTAAACAGGGTCTGATGATGGAGCTGGAATGTATCCATAGGAACTCCGTAATTAAAAGACGCAACCCCATCGAGTTTGGGATCCATTAATTCGTCTTGACGAGTACTTGGTAACCAGGGTCTGATGATGGAGCTGAAAGGTGGTCATAGGAATTCCGTAATTAAACGACGCAACCCCATCGAGTTTGGGCTCGTTTAATTCGCCTTGACGAGTACTTTGGTACTATATGGTAACCAGGGTCTGATGATGGAGCTGGAAGGTAGCCATAAGAACTCCGTAATTAAAAGACGCAACCCTATTTCATCAGTCCACTTTGTGGGGGGTCCGCTGCGCCATCCGGTATGTGGTCTCCGCTCGAGAACCTTTCCGCCCCAACGGCCATCATGTTTTTCAGTTGTCTGTACAAGAACCTACAAACCACTGACATAATATGCAGGGTTGTAGAAAATACCTAACAATATGAAAAAAAAACTTTTTAACCGACTTCAAAAAAGGAGGAGGTTATATGTTTCACAGTATTTTTTTATGTAAATACGTTCGCTGATTTCTCCGTCAGTTGTGGCCCGATTAAAAAAATATATTCAAAAATGTATACTTCTGAGATATCCCAGGGAAATCGAGGGCAAACCTCAAATATTACGTACTTATTACGTGTTTCATGAATTCTCTAAAGCTATTCAGGTATTTGCGTCTGGTATTCATCAGTTCATGTTGGTGGGCTGATGATGGAAGGTACAACTCCTCAACCTTTAGGAGTTAAAGGATTTTTTTAAATCTTATAGACCGTTCATCATATTCTTTCAAGTTATTCAGGTGAGCACACGTCAGGATTTGATGATGGGATCCCAGGGAAATTGAGGATAACCCTCATATTTTATAGGCACGCGTGTAGTTGACATCGGTATTTTCTATTATGACTCGTGTATTTATCCTCGGAAATCGTAATTTTGGTGAAGTTGAACTGATGATGAAGACACCAGGCTAATGGAGAATTCCATTCTCCTCCTCCTGGAGCAGTCCTAAAGGATGTAAAAGGATGTATAAAGGATGAATAATCAGTTGAGTGATCCAACTAGAGAGTGCAAAAACCGGTCAAATTTCAAAACGGGTTATTAACCGGTTTTTACTTAAAGCTTAAAACATTGTATTGGAGGATAATTTTACTGTAAGAATGTTAATACTGGTTTATTAGTAGACGATGTGTAGTTGAATAACTAACTTTTTTTTTACTTTTTATACATCATTATCATTGTCCTTTTACAGACAAGGACAATGATTCGCTTACCGTTTCGCTGATTTATTGCTTGAGAGATGGACATATCTTAAGGAAATTCGCTTCAGCAAGCGAAAGTGTTGACAACGACGATTGATAACGTGAAAGTTCGGAGGCTGGTCCGAAATTGTTGACGTTAATATCATCTACGATAAGATGATTAATTCAAAGTCTATGTCATGGTAGTGCTGTACATGACTCGTAAGGCCGATACGAGAGCAACAGCTACGACCGCATATTTGACAAGTAAATGAGGTATGCCAGGTTCTCATGGGAACAACAATGGCAAACAACAAAACAATGATCCTGGTCCTCAGATTCCTGTTCCCATTTTGTTGGATCGATCTTAAAGGTCATTCATTCAATCATTCAAACAATCATTGGTCGACCCTACTGGTTGTTTAAGATTTAGCTAAGGAGCAGCCAGTCTTACGTAACGTCTTCGCTTCAACATAGCAATAATGCTGGGTGTTTGTGTCGCGTTTGCGCGAAGCACCCTCTCATTCAAAACACGACCTTTCCATAAGATGTCTAGAACACGCCGAAGACATCGTATGAGGAAGTTGTTCAATTTCCGTTCCTGTTTTGTATACGATGTCCAAGTTTCAGCACCGTCCAATATGTATGTCCGGTACACGATCATCTTCGTATTTACAGTCAGGTGTTATCCCATAGCCTTGTACTGAGCTTCCCGAACATCGAGAAACAACATCGAAGAGAACATCGTGGATGCTTTGCGGAACTTGATCTCTACGTCAAGTGAGAGATTGTTTGACACTGGTGGGCCCATGGTAGCAGAAATTGTGTACAACTGCCAGAGGCATATTATCCAGCAGTATTGTTAGACAGATATTCTGGATTTATATCGATACTAGCTTCCGCCCGCGACTTCGTCTACGTGGACCCGGGATAAAAACTATCCTATATTTTAATCTAGGTTACAAACTATCTTCGTGTAAAATTTCATCCAAATCGGTTGAGCCGTTTAAGCGTAATTGAGTAACAAATATCCAAACATCTAAACATCCAAACATCCAAACATCCAAATTTTCGCATTTATAATATTATAGTAGGATACTCCTTACATTTATCTCTCATTCTTCATACATGCTCGTCGATTGAATACTCTTGTGACCTGACCTTTCTTTAGGATTCCTCCGATTAGGTCGGAATAAGTTCGTCGAGGTCGTCCCCTTCCAACTTTCTATCCACTTTTCCCTATTACACGTCCTTTGTTAATTCATATTCATCCTTTCTAAATGCTCAAACCAACGTAACATGCTCTTATAAATTTATGTAACAACATCTTCAGATTTTTCAGTCACTCCTGTCTTATTTTATCGCTATCATTACTAACTTTAATTAAACTTACTAGAAATTAATATGTGACAATTTACTAGTTTATTTTTGCTAAATAACGATCTCGGCTCACAACTTCAAGCATTTTATAAATGTAACTCATTTCGGTTAGTAACCGGTAGTGATGCGCGACTCCGAATGATTTGCCTATTCGAATAATTAGCGATTACTAATATCAATATTCGAATTGGAAATTAGTTGTACACTAATGCTAATAATCGAATGATGACAACTAATTAGTTGCGACTAATCGAGTACCGAACGATAACCACCGTAAGCGTGACTCTCCTTTCATACTATATCAATGATGGGCGAGCTCAAGTTATGGTGGTTATCTGTTCGATTCATTCGTTAGTTGACTTAGTTGTGACAGTGACATTAGCTACTAATGTCAACGTCTAGTTCGATTCGGGCACATTAGATTAGCGACTAATGTTAAAGTCAAGGTCGACTCATGCGGGCGACCGGGCGTCGAATAGAAGTATTACTAATAATCGAATGATTTTCAAATTAGTCGAATTAGTTGAATGATCATAATAATCGACTAATCGAATTAGTATCATTCAAAGTCGCGCATCATTAGTAACCGGTTTATAGTTTCCAAAACCGGTTATTAACCGAACTCAAAAAGTTCCGGTTAACCTGTTTGCATTCCCTAGAGCAACCTATAGAAGAGACAGCCGGATAGCCGGACATACGAAAGTATTATTGCCCTATAGTTAAATATCGATACGCTCACAAAATTTCACGAGAATCTGTTTAGAGATGCAACCTATAGAGGGGACAGCCGGACATACGAAAGCATTTTTGCCCTTTAGTTAAATATCGAACTCGTTCATAAAATTTCACGAGACTTGATTCAGAGATGCAACCTGTAGAGGGGACCGCCGGATAGCCGGACAGCTGGACATACGAAAGCATTTTTGCCCTATAGTTGCACATCGAACTCGCTCACACAATTTCAAGAGAATCTGTTGAGAGGTGCGACCTACATATAGAGAGGACAGCCGGACAACTTAAAAAAAAGCATTTTATATTAAAATAAGACGTAACTACTTTAATATTATACTTTGTCAGAGTATTTTAATATATATATAGAAAATATGTGCACAAAAAGCAATTACTTGCATTGTTCAAGTTAGGGCACCACGTTAGCGAAGTAATACTTACCATCTTTTAGTGCAAGTATTAATATCGGTCGCGCGTTCGCTCCAACGGTGCGCTATACAGCTACAGTAAGCTTGTGTGCGTGCTAAGTAGTATTTACACACACACTACGCACTACGCGTCTCAAAATACCGAATCCTGAGCGAGCGCTTTTTTCAATAGCCCTCTTAATTTGAGCATTTTAAAAGGACCATTTACTAGGTCCATTGTCAAACACTGGACTGCTCGAGCGCTCGATTATTTCACTCGAAAATGGTCAAAAATTATGAAATGGTATTTTGTAATAGCGATAGAAAATTGCATAACGAGTGGTATCGACCAGTCGTATTCAATTCTATTGGTAGAAAGTAAGTGCCGGCCATTTTGACACTGAAAACGTATTTACTTTTATTTGATTTTCGAGCGCTCGAAAGTCAAAAATCGGTCCCCTGGTGTCGGGATAAATGAAATATAACCACCACTTTACTTCCTTAAAGGTGTCGTAAGAGTCAACTATATGATAGGGTTGAAGTGGGTTGTGTGCGATAGGGTCGCAACCTGTATCACCTCATTATTATGATCATATTTAAACTTCTAATTTGCTAGCAAGCGGCATTGAAATTCTTCTAAGAATAACTTTTAGGTGAGAAATAAATCTTACTAGTTTCTGCCCGCTACTCCGTCCGCGTGGAACTCGTGTATATCGCAGCTCCATACAAACTTTTACCCCCAATTTCACCCCCTTAGGAGATGATTTCGGGGATAAAAACTATCCCATGACACTCTCCATCCCTTCAACTACCTCCACTTAAAAAATCACGTCAATTCGTCGCTCCGTTTTGCCGTGAAAGACGGACAAACAAACAAACACACACTATCCCATTTATAATATTAGACATTCCAAAATTATTATTACATAGTTCGTATGGAAAAATGTCAATGACCTGTTGTATAATATAAGTACCTATGTAGTTATGTAAAAACTTGACATTCAATAAACGTTCGCCAAGAATTTATTTTGAATAAGTAATTTAGACTTTGATATTTAATTTCATTTGCTCTGCCTACCCCTTTTGGCAATCGGGACATACCTTTTATGTTTTTCGGTAAAATTATTGTTTCTTCTTTATAAATACCGGTCAAGTACTATTGTATGATAAGCCACGCCATAGTGGTAAAACATTCTGATAAACACGTACATTACCTTCATAAATTATAATAATGATAACGCACGTATGAATCAAATATTTGCCGAAATCGAAAGTAGTCTATTGATGAAACAAAGTATGTAGGTATAAATATGACCAAGTTTTCTTTGAATAAATGTTTTCGACATCCCAGACAATAAAGGTAGCCAGTTTATTTGGAATTACTCGGTCGAATGAAAAACTCAAAAAATGCTAGTAGTGCAATAATGTTTTACTTTTAATCAATTCCTGAACTAAACATTTTCACTGATAAGTAAGTAGTTAGGTAGGTATGATTATTACATAAAAGTTTGATTGTTAAACTAGTGCAATTTGAAGGAGAGAGGTCGCTATTAACTACCCAGCCACATTAAATAAATATAATTATTGTAAGCTTGTACAATACTGTAATTACGAGCATTTATTGACAGCTCAGGTTAGTCACAAAGTCAACATTCTCATCCACATGACACAATGAGAGTAATTGTATTTACGTATTATGTAAAACGAGTGAATCAGCCGGTTGTTCAGCCGCAAACATATTTGACGATAACTTAGGCAACATCCTTTATTTGAATCTGCAAATTGACCTTTTTAACCATTGAGTAAGGTCCGAAATTGATTACGCTCGTTTGTGGAAAACTATTATGCGAGAAGGGCAGCCACGTTTAGAGAATACTTTCACAATATTATAAAATTTGCAGGAAGAAGATGACCATGTTTGCCTGTACAGTCGACGTCAAAGATACCTATACATTTTTCGCCTTATTACAATGGAATGTGGTGCAAAAGTGTATACATATCTTTGAACTCTACTACTACTACTTTTTCACCCCGGACGCCCAAAGAGGGGTGTTATAAGCTTGACGTGTCAAGTCAACTAAACCAATGGACCGATTTTTGTGTCCGAAAGGTGACGTGATCGAGATGGTTCTTAGCTACGTTTGAACAGGTTTGACATATTGCACGTTGAAATGAAAATTTCGGGGGTTTTTCAAATTTTCTAAGTTGTTAATTATTATTATAGACTGATGTTTACATCGCTCAGTGTCCACCCACGGACATATTGAGTTTATTTATGGTAAAACGAGATTGCTGCATCAAAAACATTACGAAAATTTATTAAAAAATATATTCAGCAGTCGACGCCATTACGTTGAGAAAGATACGAAACTCACATTTCTAAATAAAAACCAAGGGTTGTACATTGTAAATGTGCTCCAAAGCACGTAAAATATTCATGTTCTTGTAACAATCGTTTTTTTGTTGTGTTCTGTTACATATACAATAAAGAATTTACATACATATATATATGTTCGATAAAAGCCGTGAAAATCGTTCATTTATTTGTATATCCAAATGTGCACAGGGTTGAAACAATGGAATACATTTTCTCCTCGTGCATTATGCTCGACTGCATTCACCATGTTTTGAGATATCGGTGAATTCCTAGAATAATGACTAAGTAGATAATATACCTAAAGTTGACGAACATCTTACCTAACACAAAGTGGTAATTTTAATAGCCACATTAACATCTTAACGGCTCATGTTTGGCCATTAGAAGAAACATTACTATTATATAGAGCACGTGTCGTCACAGACGTATGTTGACTATTGTGAACTATCGATTATTATTTATTATGTTATCGTATGGAGTGTGAGTAGTCAAGGTAAGTGGAGTACCTAACGTACATAGCCAGCCTTCAGGCATGAATTTAAGATTCAAACAAAACATTGTATACTTACGTTAATTATGAATTTGATTTCGGATAATTTATGTATTAATTTAAATTACAGGAAAAAAATTAATTAAAGTAAAAACTTAAAATTTACAACGAACCAGTTTTTTTTTCAATTCTTCCTTTTATTTAAATCTATCAATTATTATTATAAAAACCTTTATTTCTCATTTCCTTTCTCTTGTAATATTTATATTGAGCACTGTTTAATTTTTAATTACTTTCAAAAGAAATATATAAATAAATAAAAAATCGGCTCTTCGAGCACACGGCTCGGCTGACCAAAGGGCTGGCTTGTTCCTCGGCCAAAGAATTGGCATCGCCATTCAGCGAGGAAATGTAGCCAGCCTTATGGGCACCCTGCCGCAGAGCGCCGACCTGGGGGACTACATTGTAGGCAATAGGGAATATGCATGTGATTCAGAAATGGACAAAAAAAATCATGAGTAATCTTTATTGCTTAGTAAATATACACACATGATTATTTTTACAAATAATCATGTTTCTATTAACAAATTTAATTATTTAAAAGTAGTAATTTTCAAATTCTCTCGCAAATTTCCAAAACGCAACGCTATTGGCGGAGCGAATCGTGACGTCACCGTACACTCGGTGTCTACTGTCAACAGGTCGTTTGTATGATTATTGAAAGTTATTCGCAATGTTTAGCCGTTGTTTATGATAAATAATCAGTGTTTTTTGGGAATTATTAACTGAAAGCAGTGACTCCTTGTGAAAAAAGACTCGCTACAATGACTGGAAGCGGTTTTGTCAAGGCACAGTCGGATAATCTGCCTAAAATTAATGTGTTCATGATGACTAAGTACGTAGGTACCTCGTAGAAGTGTCTTTCTTAAATAAGTGTAATAACAAACTAGTACATATCTATATTATATTTTCAAAGATATGTAGGTATTAGGTAGGTTACATGTTGAGAACATCTTTATGAACATAACAAACTTAGGTTGTTTTCGTCAAGAGTTATAATTATAAATGAAATTTGTGTAGGGCACTCAGTAAAAACAAAGAAACTTAGCTAAAACGTTTCGTGATCAAAATCAACACACGTAGTCAACGGTTGATCAACAACAATCATAATATTTGTAACATTAATAACTAAAAAATTGGGACTCACGATAGTTTTATGAATAAGTATACCTATATAATTATTTTTTTAGGTTAGGTTATTGTTTATATTGTTCGCGAGTCGTAATAAAAAAGATTTTAGGTACAAACATATTTAATACTCATTTCGAAATGATCTTCACAACAATATAAACTATTCAAGCACGATACATTATCTCTCCTCATCGCCTTACACCGCTTTTTTCTTATATTTGCATCTTTGGGCATATGAAAATATATCACGTCAGGTGCAGTTTTAATGTTATTTTCACACATAGGGACAATACAATATTTATAATAAGCTTTTGTGTGCTCTTCCGTTACAATAAGTTGATCTTACAAGCTTTAATCACTCACTTTTATTAAAACTGTGAATCAAACACTTCGTTGGTTATTTATTCTAAGTGCACGGTGACGTCACAAAATGAGCGCGCCAAAATGGCGGCGTTTCAATCGTCCGAAAATGATAGTAGTTTTAATTAATTTTTTTTAGCTCATTTAATGATAGTGTGAAAGTGTTATATTTTTTCCGGTTTTATAATTACTTATAGAATCGTTTAAAATATAAAAAAAAAACATGAATATACCCTATTATTAAATATATAATTTTTAGTTATAACTCTGTTTATGTAGTAGTTTTTAAGTTGTTATGTACCTAATTGTAGGTACAACAATAATTATATTTGTCTTTTTATATGTGTAAGTATGTATGTATGTTATCTTTATCGTACCTTGGTGTGTTCCTGAATTTGTCTACCTCTGATCGTTTCCTTTCTCATCTCCTCAAACGTTTATTGGAAGATTTATATGGATAAGTTCGGATCTGTAATTTTTCCCTTTCCTCTTGTATTTTTTATTTGTAGCGATCGTGTACGATTTATTTATTTATTTATTTATTTATTGGTACAAAAGAAATTACACAGCATTACAGTAAATACTAATGCACTGCGAAATTTAGGACAGAAAGTACACATAACAACAATCTTAATAACTAACTGAGGACGGACGGTCATCCATCGCTTCACAAAGGTTTTTGCATTTCTCACAAATTAGCCTCCAACTACTGGCAAAAACATCACAGTCAGAATCCGACTTGAGAAGTGCGTTGATGTAGTGCAAAGCGCGGACCCTTGGTGATTGCCTGTACGCCACAGTGCGCGCTTTAGGTGCTGCAAGTAAGTCGCAATGACGAGCTCTGAAATTAAACTTTGCCTGAGACAGAGAAGGGACACGGAGGCGCAACAACTGCGAGACCAGCTGAGGGCAGTCTGAATCCCCCCGCAATATCCTGCACGCGCCGGTCACGAGTGCATAATTACGCCTCACTTCCAGGGAGTTAAAACCCAGAGTTCCAAGCAAATATTTTGTCGGGTAAAGGAAGGGATAGTATCCATAGATTTTTTTAAATAAAAATCTAAGGAACGTCTTTTGGATTTTCTCCAGAAGCAAGGCGTAAGTGACCTCATGGGGATTCCACACTATTGACGCTGCCTCCAGTTTACTCCTAACTAAAGCGGTATAGACAATCTTGACGACAAACGCGTTGTCAAAATCGCGAGCGTTGCGGATAACAAATCCCAATCTCCGATAGCAGTCGGTAGCCAGGTTACTCATATGAGCATGAAAATTCAAATGCGAATCAAATATGATACCTAGGTCTTTAATAGTGTCAACGCGATTTATTAATTCCGTCCCTAACACGTAATTACCAAATAGGGGACTACGAGATCGGCTAAAAGACATCACGGAACACTTCTCGGGGTGGAAAAGCAGTTTGTTTGTGATGCTCCATTCATATACCCTGCTAATATCTTCTTGGAGCGATTCAAAGTCAGATAGCTGTTCTAGACCATAAACAAGCTTTAGGTCGTCGGCGTAAAGAAGACATTGCGCACATCTAGGGAGAGACGCCAAGTCATTAATCATGACGCCGAACAGAAAAGGGCCCAGAATTGAACCCTGGCTTACTCCGGAGCGAGTATGGTAGGGAACGGAGGCGAAGCATCCGTGCTGCACGTACTGCTGCCTATCGCGTAGATAACTCGCAAAGAACCTGAGCAGATTTGGCGAGAAACCGATGTTACATAGCTTCCTAAGGAGTATGTCGTTATCTACGCTATCAAATGCTTTTTTAAAATCAAAGTACAGCACGTCTACCTGTATCCCCATATCCAAATGCTCAGAGATAGTGTCTACCAGGGTTAAGAGGTTCGTCTCAACAGATCGCTTGGGCCTGAACCCATGTTGAGCGTCACAAAGATAGGGCTCCACTTGAGGGGCTAAATGCTTGTTTATGATGCACTCAAACAACTTCGCAATGGACGAGAGAATCGCTATGGGACGATAGTTTTCAACCTGAGTTGCATCGCCCGACTTAGGAATCGGCCGTACCCGAGTTACCTTCCAGTGACTCGGGTATTCCCCAGTGCGTAGAGCTAGGTTGAAAATATAACATAAAGGTTGCACTAGCCAGATTTTGCAGAAACGATAAAGAGTTTTACTACTACCACAACTATTTTATAAGTTTCCGCGTGGTAAGCTATTCGTAAATACCTACTTATCCGTAAGTTGACACATAATTTTAGTGACGTCAGTAGAATCGGAAACGCCGCCGCCGATTGAATGATATTTTTGAGTCGGCATGCAGGTACCTATTATAGGTTGTAATGAAAATGGGGTGTGAACGCAGCATGGCCAGGTTCGGTAGCGTATTACGATTCCAAAAAAGCATTACTTGTTTTGTTCGGTATATGTTTCCATTAATGGCGCCTGGCGCTACGCCGCGACGCTCCGCAGAGTCCGCGACAGCCGCCACATTGGCCGCCACAGCCTCCAGCACGTCTATCATCGAACGGCCGCGACATACTCTCGATTTTTCTCGCATTATACCTCGTGTTCTAAGAGAGAGACGGATAGCGCGAGAAAAATCGGGAGAACTCGCGCGCTGTCGCGTGATAGCCGTGCTGACGAGCGTAGTAGCGGGGAGGTGGGACAGTGGCTTAATCAGGCACTGGTCCTCGCTTCACTTAGGTTTAGGTTCTAATATTGTGGACGCGGGGAAGGAAAAAGGGAGGACGGACCGTGCGGTAGAAGACCGTCGGCTGAAAGACACTGATTGGTCTGTGGAATGAAAATGAGGTTGATGGAAGCCTGCCGTACCTGGTGCTCCTTGTCGAGGTTTCGGGCGCTCCTTTCTTGCCTTTCTTTGTAATCGAAGGTATGCTGGATTTCCTTTCTTCTTCTGCACTATTTACAGGTTTATCGCGTACTTATTTTATCGAAAACGTATTATTTTCTTTCCAATCATTGGAAATCTTTTACACGACTTTGACAGATATTTTTCTTCTGTCAGCATTGAATTTGGCAGACAGACCATAGAGCGGATGATGTGCAAAATGAGGTTTATAGTGTAAAGAGTATTGATGATGTGCGTGACGAATGGCGGGTGAAAGAGAGGGCGATAACAAATATAGTTATTTAAGTATTTTCGTGTTACTAACAAACTATTGACACTTTTTCGTCTGAAATAAATGCATTTTATTAAGTTTATTACCTAATTTTTTATGTAACAAAAACGTAAAAGCTGTCACCTGCGTATCAAAAAAAGTAGTTTTCATACAATTAATACAATAAACCCTCCCACCCTTCACCCTCGCAGGGGACTGTTGTCATACACAAGCAATGTAAACAAAAACAAAGTCTGTCATTTAAATAAAATCAAAAATATCATTATAAACAAATAATTAAAAACATTAACAAATGCATATTTGGAACCGCAATGCGCTAACGAATATGCCCTTGATCAGTTCCCGCCCCATTTTTGGTACAATTGGGTTTCATTTAGCATCCAAAATAAGATCTAGTTTTCCCTCTGCTGGGATGGAAAGTCAGATGGCAATCCTGGCGGCGCTTCCTTAAAACTAGTACCTATGCCAAATCTTGGGATTAGGTGTCAAAGCGGAGCCCGAGCTCCTGTGTAGGGGCACAACCGGGAACAACGGTAGGAAGATGACTCGCCTAACCACCCTGACTATAAACTGACAAATAACAAAACTAAAGTGCATTCATCCTTACTTGTCTTATTTGGTAAACAACATTCTAACCTCAAAATGTATCATTTTAAACTATAGCAGCTATTTTATCGTAAAAAAAGCGTTGCTAGACAAAAAATCGTGAAGTGATGTCTGAAAAGTCGTCTTGGTATGATCTAATACTTACTCACAAAATTGCTATGCTATCCTGAAAAGATGCATTTGGAGGTTAGAATATTGTTTACCAAGTAAGACAAGTAAGGATGAATGCACTTTACATATTTACAAATAAAAAGCCGGCTGCGGCTCTAAATCTGTGCCGTGCGGCAAGATGCCGAATGTGCCCATGAGGTGCATTATAAGATGCCTAAACCGAAGAATAAATAACGTTGACATTGCATGACTTTTCTTCTAAAATGCTTCCCCGTTGTAACCAAGACCATTTTCCAAACGACTGCCTGGTTGGTTACTGATTACCCGCATAAATCATGGCGTATCAGTAAATGTCATATTGTGTCTGCAACAATCATGGGAAAGTGATTGTGCGTGTAACGGATCGCTTCCCATACCTACACAGCGCAACAAGGAGAAAAGGCAATTGAATTATACATATTATACTGATGAGCCATGCGAGAGATACTGATAGTAAGTTGTGGATTGTTATTTCTAACCGACTTAAAAATGGAGGAGGTTCTCGATTCATCGGAATTTTGAATTTTGTAAGTACCTACTTTCAAAAGATTAGATCAGATGGCAGTCGCATAGGGAGCATAGGTACCTACCCATGCTCACTGATAACTCGAGAACGCCGTTCCTTTTTTAACCGACGAAAAAAAACGGAGGAGGTTCTCAAGTCAACGAGTATTTTTTTTTTTAAAAGAGTATTAGATCAGTAGTGGGACCGGATTTTTGCCCTACAAGTTTTTATAATTCTAAAGAGGGATAAGTGATGCTTATAAGACATGGGACATATTTTTAAGCATATTTGCAATATATGATGAAAAGTTAGAACAAGCGTTAGGTATAAATTAGGTATTTGTGTATTTTTGTTTACAGTTTGTGAATATTGAATTAAAGTGAAAAGTTTAACTTCATATCTTCTTAAAGTTCTTCTTCTTAAAATCTAATTAAAGTTTTAACTTCATTCTTCATATATCCTTCCCAGCACGTCTATCATGGGACGGCCGCGACATACTCTCGATTTTCTCGCACTATCCGTCTCTTTCTCATTATAAAACTTAGAACAAGAGGATCTCATGATACGTCCAGGTATGATCTGATGATGGAGTCCTGGAGAAAGTGAAGACTTGAAGTCAGTTAAAACATTATTTTTAAAGTAAATTATGTAGTTTAGTTTAGGTTAGGTTAGTGGCCACGACGTAAAGTCAAAGTATCGAATCCGTAGCAATCTTCACGCTTGGACTTTTTGAATGCCACGTCAGTGTCAAACTGGCGTACTCTCCGCCTGATGCTAAGAGGTCACCGTAAGCTATGGATGCTTGAAACTCGGGCAGCTAGCACGATAAGTTTTATGGTCTAGATTTACGTGGCGTTTCAGTACATTACGACCGTAAAACTTGATCTTAAACCTATCGTGCCAGCTGGGCAGGTGGCGGCACATGACCGTTGCCGACCCTTTATGTATAAGTGATAAGTTATAGAATTAGAACCCATTATCAGTTATTATAAAACTGTCATTAGAATTGTAATCGGGATTACCTTTGTTTTACCAAAAAAAAAATTGACAAATTATCACTTCCCAAAACATTTTTCGTAGAATTTCATTTGCCAAATTAACACTCAACAAATAATTCTTACGCAAACCTTATGTTTGGCATATTCGTGTTTAGGCAATATCTCGTTTACCAACTGGTACTTTTACCAAATTTCATTTAGTCAAATATGTTAGTTGGCATAATATGTTTTAACCAAAACAAAATAAGGCAAATGATTTGTATCGTCAATATTTAATTGACCATTTCTATTCCGTCGGTTAATCAGCAGAGGAACTCTTCAACGACAAATCATTTGCATCTTTATTTCAATGGCGTATAAGATACACAATAAAATAACAACTTTTTTTGTTATGTGGGTAGGGAAAGATAATTTATGTAGAGGTCGCAATTCTAACCTAACCGCCAGCGTGTCGACTTCACCCCGCTTCGCGGGGTTACTATTTCCGCTCTAAGGGACACAAGCTAACCTTAACCTAACCTACCAAATAATACAATTGTTACGATTGTTTGTTTTTTTACTGCTAGGAGGCTTCGCCCCCTGAGCCCCCGTCTTTTGGCTGCCCTTGTAACATTTGAGGGTTACAAAGCCTAGGTTCAGAACTTAAATTACAGACTCCACTAGTAGCCCGCGTATATATCATTAACTATAAAGGTATATAGTGTTTAACACGATTGATTTTACTCTTCAGTTGAGCTAGAATAGTTTTTAGTAGCGATTTAAGGACACAAACCTGATGATGGCATTCTCATCACTTCAAAGTGGAAAATTCACTGCACTTTCACGTTGCCGTGGATAAAATCATGCCTCACTGCCTCTATTATTTGTACCTTTCCATTCTGGATTAATTTAATTATGCAAACACTAATAATAAGGTTAGGTTCAACTCATGACCGCTGGTCTATAATGCCTAGATAACTTTGTACCAGAAGAAGGGTCCCTCTTCAACTCTTTAATATATCTCGAGCTGTACGACACGTGCAGACTCCAACGTGTATGTGAAGGAAGGCCTGCCGGTAGTCCACCGCCATTGGGTACGTGGTATACCCATCTCGGTGTGCTGCGAACCATCGCAACTGTGGCGTTGGAGTAGCGCCTCGGCTTATCCTGGCTGCAGCTAAGTAGCTGTGATAGCTGGTAATGTATTGATACTTTTGGTATATAAACTTTAAATGCTGTGCGTCTTAGACACTTATAGTGAAATGTGGTGACAAAGGAAGACTTTCCTAGACTGAGTGTGACAGTACCCTTTTATTAAAGTGTGAAAAATATACTTCTTGGTTTGAACAAGGCTTGTTTTATTTAAGCATGGTCATTCAGCTTGAGTATTGGTAATTGTCTGGCGCCCTGTGCTAATTATAAATTTTGAAAGTTGCCTACCTCCGAGGGTGGTCCAACACAACCCATGCCTTGAGAACGCTTGAGTCACTTTCTTTCCGCTGAGCCTAGTCAAGTTATTACAAGTGGCGCCCAACGTGGGGCCTCGGATGAATGACATGCTTAAATGAATGTATTTATTGAGTGCATATTTCTGGTACAAACTCAACTTTTAGTGATACCAAACTTTCTTTTGGTACCTCTAACTATTGTTTACTTGTGTGGATACTGTGTTGTTTTAAGTTGTGTTGTGTACATTTTAGGGTGGTATTGATAAATTTAATATGAAAAGTAAGCATTTAGACTTACTAAACTAAACATTTATTCAACTTTTTAAGGTACTATCTTCATACCTTAATACTGTGTTATTTTAAGACTATATTGATAAACTACATATGAATAGTAGGTGCTTAAACTTAAAGACTTAAACATTTTTATAAAACTTTAGAAATTAACTACTGGTCTTCACATTGAGACATTTAAAAATAGGTGTATGTTTAAAACTTGAAACACTCGTGTGTGCAAACTAAAGCCATTGTGGTTATTACATTACTATGTTAAGGTGCATTTCTTAAAACATTTAGAACTTAAGCTACGGTTCTAATATTTGAATTTACTTAATTAAGAATATAAACTAAACTGTTTCTATGGCTAAACAGCTGCAATAAGCTGACTTATTTATAATTTAAGTGTGTGTTTACTTTCTTTATAAAAGTGAATGGTATTTATGAATACTGTTCTATGTTATAACTAAATAACATTTACCTTGGTACATCAGGTAAATACCATGAACCATTTGTAAATGAATTTGGAATTTAAGTGATTGGACTAGACCTATTAAAAATACTCAACTTTCATTTTGATTCTTGACAAGAATAAAATAACTTTCTTTATTTTATTTTTGGACTTGGATTAAAAGAAAAATGGATTTTATACAAGCCGGTTGTAGCATTTCTCACCTGAAGAAGGACGAAATTTCACACGAGCTTATTATTAGGGGATGTAAGGTGAACCCAGTGTCTCGTCGTACTAGCCTACAACAGGTTCTTGTGCAAACTGCCGACCTAGCTCAAAAGGGAGGCATCCATTTAGATTTTTCTGGAAAGTTTGACGTCTCGGCAGAAATCTCGACTGTTCAGCGTAAGGTCGAAGAGATTGAGAGGGCATTGCAGGAAGTTCCGACGCCTTCTGCTAAATCTCGTTTACTTGCACGTTGTAAATATCTTCTTTGTCGTGTCTCGCGATTACCCGCAGACAACGAAGACGTTCAACTTCTCAAGGTTACATTGAACGCTACTATGGATCGCTTACAGGCTGTCAGTAGTTCAGATTCTGACAGTGACGACGGTGACGTCAGCTCTCATGACGTTCCAGCCCAAGTGATTAAAAAGGTCATTTACAAAACGGAAAAACAATTTAATATCAATACTTTGAATCTTAAATATAACGGCAACTCTTGTGCACGTTTATTTTTAAGGCGGTTGGAGGAATTGCGTGTCGCTAGGCAGATTTCGGAGCAGAGTATCTTCCGCGGTTTTCCGGAAATTCTGGATGGGCCAGCGTTATCGTGGTTCCGTTCCAAGCGTGAGCAATTCACCTCATACCATGATGTAGTCACAGCTCTGCGTGATGACTTCGATATCCCGGATTTAGACTTCAAGCTGTTACAAGAAATTCGTTCCCGCACTCAAGCGAGGGATGAATCCATTGTGTCTTTTGTATCGGTGGTGTTAGGCATGTTCGAGAGGCTGAATAAAAAGGTGCCCGAAGAAGAGAAACTAGATATTCTCACTCGCAACATCCGACCTGACTACAGCAGGGAATTAGCTTTACAGGATGTTACCTCGATATCACAGCTGACTTCGTTGTGCAAGCGGATTGAGTTGGCTAAGGTTAGAGCGGATCAATTTTGAGAGCCGTCTTCTTCAAAACCTGGTACTGGTTCGTACAACCATAAACCTCTAGCGGAACCTAGATTTGTTTCACGAGGTAATTTTCAAAAGCCTACGGGTTCATACTCAAACTCCAAGTCTTATGTAGCGTCTGTTGAACCAGCTGTCTCTAAACAGGCTTGTTTTCGCTGCGGTGGTACTAACCATTCAACTCGACATTGTAAAAAATCTCGTGAGATTGTTTGTTTTAAGTGTGGTGAGAAGGACGTTCGTACACCTGATTGTCCAAAGTGCAATACCGTTTCAAAAAACTAACGAAGGTTGTTTCTTCTAATACAACATCTGAACTTTGTACTCCCTCGCCTTCTGAACAAACAACCTACTTTAATCCTCCAAAGGGAGATGATCGACTATACATACTCTTGAATATTCTAGATTTAAAATGTAAAGCGCTCATGGATACAGGTGCAAGTACTTGCTTCCTGGGATCACATAGCCATGCAATTTTTGCGTCGATTGGCATACCCATTCGTACTCATAAAACTCCTTTAAGGCTCCGAGTAGCCAATGGAAATGAACTAATTTGCACTCAGTATATGTCTTTACCTGTTAATTTCAATAACAACATTCTAATTGTGCATTTTAATATTCAACCTGAGATAACTACTCCTATTATTTTAGGAATAACTTTTTGGAAAACATTTAAACTAGCTCCTGAACTGATCGCTAGTATAACTTCTACTGAATATGTTGACAGTCTTTCTACCGTACCTAGTGAATCTGGTTTGAACGATTTCGAGTCTTTGACATCGGAACAAAAGTCTCAAGTAGAGGAAATAACTATGCTCTTTGATCAAATAAATACCGACAAGGTTGGTCTCGGAAAAACTCACTTAATAGAGCATGTTATTAATACGGGAGACGCTAGCCCTATTAAACAGAAGTATTACAGACTTAGTCCTAATAAACAGTCCGCATTAGAAAAAGAACTTGACCGTATGCTTAAAGAAGGGATTGTCGAACCCTCATATTCTCCTTGGAATTCTCCTGTGGTTATGGTAGAGAAATCCAACGGCGATCTGAGACTCTGTCTGGATAGTAGAAAGATTAATGCTGTTTCTAAATCTGACGCGTATCCTTTACCGTACGTTAATCACATTTTAGACAACCTGCGAGACGCTAAGTATCTTACCTCTTTGGACCTTAGTGCTGCTTATCACCAAATACCTCTTAGTGAGAATTCTAAAGAAATAACAGCATTCACCGTTCCAGGGAAAGGATTATATCACTATAAACGTATGTGTTTTGGACTCGTAGGGGCTTCAGCTACCATGCAACGTCTCATGGACTCTCTTTTTACTGCCGACCATGATAGTAAAGTATTCTGCTATGTAGACGACATTATAATTTGTTCATCCGATTTTGACGAGCATCTACGACTCCTAAAGGCCGTATTTAGAAAATTAAAAGCCGCCAATCTAACCATCAATATGAAAAAGTCTCTGTTTTTCAGAACGGAACTAAAGTATCTCGGATATGTTGTAGATAGATATGGGCTGCGTACCGATCCTTCTAAAATTGATGTTATTTTGAATTTTCCCATGCCGGAAGATGCTAAAGGCATAAAACGTTTTCTAGGGATGTGTGGATGGTACCGTCGATTCATCAATAACTTCTCAAAGATTGCTCGACCTTTGTCACGTCTCACTAGTAAGAAAGTAAATTTTGTTTGGTCTGAGGAAGCAAATGAAGCCTTCGACACCCTCAAAGCTGCTCTTGTCTCGGCACCTATTTTAAAGTGTCCTGATTTCAATGAACCTTTCTATATTCATGCCGATGCTTCGTCATACGCCATCGGAGCGGTTTTGACTCAGCGTCATAAGGATGTTGACCATCCAGTGGCGTATTGTAGTCGCACCTTGAACAAAGCGGAAATTAATTACTCAGCATGTGAACGGGAATTATTAGCTCTTTTATTTGCGTTGGAACAGTACCGAGCCTATGTAGAGGGTCGTAAATGCTATATAATTACCGACCATGCTTCTCTAAAATGGTTTACCAACTTAAAAAACCCTACTGGTCGTCTGAATCGATGGGCCTGTCGTCTCAGTCAATTTGAATTCGAACTGATTCACCGGAAAGGTAAAGAAAATATTATTCCTGACTGTTTGTCTCGGATTCAGATAGACGCCATTGATATACTTTCTACCCAGGACCCATGGTATTTAGAACTGTATAAAAAGGTTACTGATAATCCATCGTTGTTTCCCAATTTCAAAATAGAAAATGACAACCTCTTTCGTTTCTCAAAGAATAAATACCGTTTGACAGCTCAGTTCGACTGGAAGCTGGTAGTGCCTTATGAGAACCGGAATGAGATACTTTTGAAGTGTCATGACGACGTTACTGCTGGTCATTTCGGAGTGGCTAAAACCCATGCTAAAATTGCTAGTTTTTATTATTGGCCTACTATATATCACGATGTAAGGGATTACGTAGAGGCTTGCGAAACTTGCAAAACTTACAAACCTATTAACGTGGCTCGTCCCGGTCTTATGGGTAATCCTCGACAAGTCTCAGCGCCTGGGGAAGCCATTTCTTGTGACATTTTGGGACCATTTCCACAGTCCTATCTAAGGAATCAATATTTGTTTGTCTGTACGGATTACTTCAGTAAATATGTAACGTTATTTCCACTCCGTAATATAACTGCGAAAGCAATAGTAAAATGTATGGAAAAGGGTATCTTCTTAGTTCATGGTGTACCAAAATATATCTACTGTGACAACGGAGCCCAATTTATTTCGAAAGACTTTAGAGACTTAATAATAAAATACGGTGTACCTCATCTTTTCTACAACCCTAGGTATCATCCACAGACGTGTCAAACAGAGAGGGTGAACAGGGAAATTGTCAGAGCCATAGCCTCCTACGTGCGTTCAGATCACCGCAATTGGGATAAGAACGTAGCGGAGATCCAATGTGCTCTAAACACTGCCGTTCACGAGGTTACCAAATTCACACCCTACTTTTTGACTCACGGTCGTGAGATGATCCTAGAAGGAACCTTTTATAACTCTGATGACCCGGTTAACAGAAACAGTCTGACTATAGATAACGTTAATAATTTCTCTGATAAACTAAAAGACTTGAAGTCAATATTTCAAAAAGTACGTGGTTGTATGTTGTCGTCTCACGAACGCAACGCACGTTACTATAATTTAAGGAAACGTCCCTTTGAACTCGAAGAAGGACAGATTGCCTATAAAAGATGTTTTCCTTTATCTAATGCTGCTAAGCACTTCTCCGCGAAGCTAGCTCCTCGTTTCGAGAAATGCGTTATTTATAAAAAACGGGGACCTTTAGTATATACTTTAAAGAATTTAGAAGGTAAAATACTTGGAAACTTTCATATAAAAGATATAGTTCGACCAGGCGAAGCCGCCCCATCTTCTTGAAAAGGGTAGCGTCTCTCGTACATACCGAATTTTATCGTAGTTTACTTACCTGGATGATATTCATTTCTATCAGGACATACTCACCTTTATTCTAATTGACGGTCGACATGAAAAGTGGCGACTTAGTCACATATGAGATGTAGTGGTTTATCTCGCTCATCCTTTTAACATGGTTCTCGTTGTGTTCACAGACCATGATATCCTTAAATATATGTTTAGTTACGTACGAACTAACCATAGCAAATAGATTAGCAGACTTGCAGACCCCACAGTTGGCATCCCGTGGTTAAAGGGCCAGTGCCTGTAGAGCACTTAAAACTTGTAAGACAAAACGCTTGTGTAGAGTCGATTTTAAACATTCTACCAAGTACTTTCCTTTACTGAAATAAGTTAACCAATACTTACTTCCAGTTTTATGTAAATAGTTGCAAACTAGTATTCAAGAATTGACTAAATACAGATAGTCATTCCAATACTAATTGCATAGTAAATAGGTTTACATGTTCAAGATAAGGACATAATTTTTGCATGTAGCTTTAGAACGTAGTAAAGGATATCCGAGTAAGTTAGTAGTAGAGCGCGCATAGATTTGTAAGGCAGTAAAGTGTACACCCATAACAAATAAGTTAGGCTAGAAATCTCGTTATCTCCAAAAGTTCTTACTTCAGTAAGTAGGCTCATAAGTTCTTGTCTAGTTTAATCCTAAGGGAACTAATAGAAAAAGCCTTAACTTCATAGGTTTTTACAGTATTTATAGTAGTTTCTTAGTTTAAAAAAAAAAAAAAAAAAAATTTTTACTCTTAATTTAGTTTAAACAAAAAAAATTTTTTTTTTGCGCCTACCTACCTAATTTAACGCCTTTGCCTACCGACCTACTTAACCGTGCATTTTTTTTTATTTAAAGGACCGTGCCGTTTTATTAATAGTATTTTGGTATAAATGACATAACCCAAACAATTGTGATTTTTATCTATTTATAGTTTGCCATAACATTAACTTGACGAAATGTTTATTGTCTATTGTTTTTTTGCCTTATTAAAGCATTTGCTAAATGCCATAATGTAATTTTTCGTAATAATATTTTGCTGAATGAAAATTTGACGTAATGAAAATATTCGTATTAAAATTGTGCCAGAGTTTGCATTGGCAAACAAAATAGTTGCTAAAATTTGTTGGGGAAATGAAATTTGACCAAAATAAATTTGGTGAAACAACAGGATCCCATTGTAATCCTCTAACCTTGGAACAGTAGAGCTGTTTTTTTTAATGGACTAATACTTTGATGCAGTTCGTCCAACGCAAATAATATCACACATGTATACGCCGCCAGGCGTTTCGTTCTTTTTTCAAATTTGCCGCATTTTTCTGTCGACACTACCTACTTGCGGAAAGATCCGAAGTGTTTAACTAAACTAAGTTTCACACGGCGAATACGTTGCGGAATCTTCGGAACGACACAACAGCTCTATACACCGTTTTCATCATTGTCAATATTGTCATCAGTGTGCATAGTTTGTTGACATAACCTAACCTCAAAATCACATCACACTAATGCACCTGAAACTTTACGTAACAATGTGGGTTAGGTCGAACCGCGCCCGGTGAGAGGGCACGCCTGCAACCTATATCACTACCACTATACCCTGACCCTTCTTACTGTACTTTCCACATACTTAAAGAGGTCCCTTTATAGTGGCGCTTCCCATATCATGTCCAGTAATCCCTGAGCTGTCAATTGATAGTTAACGTAAGTAAGCTGGGGTCAGGTTATAGTGGATTAGTAACACTCAGGTTACTTTTATGCGAGTACGAACAGTTGTTAGGACGTATGTGTGTCGATTTCTCTGGTTTTTATGACGTTGTTTAAGCTATGTTGGGATGTTGAGTTGTATAGCTACGTGCAGTTTTATTGTTGTTTAAGAAAGGGTTATGTTTCCTCATACAAATATTTACAATGGTTTATGATTCACGTTAAGTTGCAGTTTTTAAAACAAAGTTGCAGTTTTATTGTAAACCTTAAGACTAAAGGCTAGAATATGTGATTAAAATGTAATGGTGACTTGTGAATAATTTGCACAGGGCTTGTCTCTATTTTCACTACGGCCAAATACGGCAAATTCTCGTCAGTTAAGTATTCGTCAAAAACGAATTGTTTCGAAATCGCTAATTTATCGATAAATTAATGGCTGATAATCAAATCAAAAACGTCTGTTACAAACATACAGACATACATACTAGTGACGTCATAATATGATTGATGGATAAAGTTGTTTTTGGGTAGAAAAATGAGTTTAAGCTTGATGTTTCCAATTATGGTTTACATTACAATACCTAATGTAGAAATAATTTATTTCCACCATTGTAAATACCGTACAAAATACAATAGAGGTAGAATGTTATTTTGCATACATCTTACTTATTAACAAGGCTGTTATTCGCTACGCGCTAATGCGGCTCACCCCGCCGGTCACCCGTCACCCGTCACTAAACTAGACCGCTACCTACGCTTAGTTTAGTTACCGCATCGCGGTGTCAAGATATATTTGTGGGTGAGCGTTGAGGTGAGCTCAAAACAAGTTACAGAATAGAGGGGCAGGAGTCTACTGTTTTGAGTCATCACATCGTGAGATCATCCGTATCCGCATGTCACGCGTGCGGTCAAGTCTTAACAAAAAGCAAGCGATATTGAGCCTTTTGTCCCAGACATAAGAATCAAAACATTCACAATATTGTGACGACTGTGCCTTAAACGTGTGTCAATTCCTTTTATAAATCAAATGTCATGTCAGGTAGGCTTTTGTTCGAGGATAATGTGGTTGGCTCTAGAGTGTAAATGAGGACAAATACATTGTTTATTCGATGTATGTTTGAAAAAAACAATCTCTACGCGAAGGCAAAGAACACTGGTTTAGCAAGTCTTGGGTTCGAATCCCGGTAATTGACTGATGAGCATGAATATTTGTTTGCGAGTCTTGGATCTCTGTATTTAAGTATATCTTATATTATATCTTAAACATATCGTCGTAGAGTATTACAGTAATATTACAGTATTAACCATAACAAAGGCCTTATTGGGCTTAGGTACTAGGTTGCTGATTCGTTTTATGTAAGTTTGTCACCTAATATTTAAAAAAAACTAAGATACTCTGTCAAATTGTCTCCTGTCTAACGGGACGGAATAACAGCGAGAAATAGTTGAATGACCCAAATACAAGTAAGTAGGATCGATATCAGAAAATGTACACTACTTTCTCACACTAGACTTAAATTTGATACTCAATTCAATACTCGCTAAAGCGAAATCCACAATCCACAGTGAGAAAGTTCTTAGCGAATCATACATTTATAGCACCACTATAACACCATCGATAACACTGACCATTCGTGTACCTTACTGTAACGCATTAAGGTCTATTAACGGTCAGCTTGGAACTACTGTTCCCAAACTCGAGACTTACTATTTCAGACACGTATAACTCAATCATCCGGCCACTCCTTGCGGGTTTTGGCGACGTGAAACGTGGCGTTAGCCTCCGTGGACGACCTGCCTTATACGTAAACTTGCTTTGTCATTAAACCAGATTTATTACCGGTAAAGTTTTTTGTTTGGTCAATGTTCACTGTACAAAATTTCGCCTGTAAGAAAGTTACGGAAAAGTCAGGTTAAGTATTCGTTGTTACCTTACATATTATGTTGTTGAATTTGATATCCTCTGTACAAGAATTGCACTAACTTCACCTTTAACTAAGTATAAACCTTTATAGATATGCAGATGGTAGGTAACAGGTGTAACCCAATTTTGCAAATCGCTTTTCACTTCATTTCTACTTATTGGTAAACATTGCAAGTAGCTACTTATGTAGGTATTCATTAAGGAGATGACAATAAAATACCTATTTAAAGTTAAGTTAAGTTATTGACCACAGAGTTGATTTGGCGATGGAGCAAGAAAGTTAACAGTGTAGGTACTTAGTAACTATTCAATAGCATTATTTAAATAAAACCTCCCGTAAATTACCTCGAATGCGCACAGACTGACAAGAAAATCACGCACTAATAAGCTCTCAAAATAATTGTATGAACCAGGCGTTTCTTTGTGGAAGTCCATTATATGTTACGAATAACATTCCCTTGCTATTCCGCTAAAAACGGGTCTATATATGAGATGCAACCACGCAAATACTTAGTTGCATCTCATCTTCGCTGATAGCTGATATAATCCCATTTTTTTGAGGAATAGCAAACGAATATTGTTCTTGTAAGATAGCTATGAAAATTATTCATTTCAATTCCTAGTTCAAGTCAAAAGCAGAAGTAACTACGCCGTGACGAGTTGAGAATTCTTTTTCTAATGCAGAGATTTGTCGATCATTTTGTCATCTTAGAGCGCGTATTAGATACTGTGAGTACCTACTTACTAGGAAGTACGTGATCATGATCATACGTGAAGTTATATCAAAACAGCCTGGATATGCATAGATCGTAACATACTGAGATCTGATTCATATGACACTCAGGTGATTTTGACCGGTGATCTATAAGTGAGCACTGCCTATTGAGCCTAGCAGTGAGTGTTGAGGGCGTACAATGCTGTCAGAAAAAATATAAATGTTTTAGAAAATTGCACTCCTAGCGACAGTCGCGCCTTCGTGACATGTAAGTTTGTGTCGCAGCAGAAAGGCGCCGTGTGTAAACGCTTTTATACAGATGTTCAACTGTTTTGCGCGTAGGTATTAAAGCATGGTTAACGGTTACGGTTATCTACTCGGTTTGTTTCATTTATGACTAATAAGTAACCGCCCCTTCCGTATGGCGAAGAAACGAGGTCTTATCCTACTAATATAGAATATTAAAAATAATTTGGGGCGAAAATCCTAAAATGCTTCTAAATGAAGGGAGAATTGGTAAGGTAAAAGTGCCAACGTTTGGCACTATTGTGCAGACGTGAGCGACTGAGCGCGGTCGTCGCGTGTCTGCTTCTTGGGAAGTTTTCAATAAAAATGTCTGGCAATATGGGTTTTCTTTAGAAACGATGATAATTTAATTTTAGACAAAACAAAATAACGTGATCATGGCTTCGTGTTCTACGTGAGAGATAGACGTCAGACTCGATTGACAGCTAAAGGCCTACCTTTAGCTGTCAATCGAGTCTGACGTCTATCTCTCATGCCCTAGCATAGATACCGAAATAAAAAATGTTTGACAAATAATTCCACTAACACATCTTTACTGGTATGACTTAAGATTGAAAGTCCGTGCCAACTATCGGGGCAGTGTGGAATTGGGAACACCTACCTACCTAACCTAACCTAACCTTACCTATACTGAAACTGCACATTTTCATATTATTGAACAACTTTCACGTAAAGAAAGTAACTAGTATAAAATCGATTTAGCATATAGTAGTACCTACTAATAATATGAAATATGATTTATCAACCACAAATCATAAATAAGAAGAACATTATTATTTTTACCTATACAGGGTATTACTTGAGAGGTGATACAAAATAGCAAAATGTGAATCTATCCATGATTCTAAACAACTTTTAGTATGGGACCAACATTGCGTTATGCCAAAAAAAACAACTTATTTAGACTGACGAAAATGTATGAACAGGTGTTTTTTTTATTTATGTTGCATAACACAAAGTTGGTCCCATAGTAAAAGTTGTTCAGAATCATATTCATAGAATATATTTAATAGATTCATATTTTGCTATTTTGTATTACCACTTTAATAACACTCTGTATATTGTCTAGGTATGAGAAGATTCACACCCGAGTTTCACTAAGAGAGAGACTTTTCAAGTTTAAGTAGTGCCTACCTATGTAGTAGTACCTAGTAGTACCTAGTAAACACCTTATTGCACAAAACAATAAGGTAAGTACATAACAGAAAATACAAACCAAATGAAAACATTTGTAGGCTTTATTTGTCCCTTAAGGGATAAGTTTAAATAAATAACAATGTTTATCTTATAATAATGTTTCTTAGAAGAGCTGTTACCGAGTACAAAGCCCGGGTCAGTCACTGAACTCGGAGAATCTCCGACGGAGATGCTCTCCGAGATAAAGATAGCATCTTTCCGGTTGCACTCCAGATCTATCTAGATGTTGAATTATGTCATTAAAAAGTCCCGTTTTGTACACTTATATTCACTTACATATTAGATTTAACGTAATTTCATACGGTTAGGTACATTTCCAAACTCTGAAGTATTTTATAATGTTTTTCTCCGAGGTCTAAGACGCTGACGTGATAACGGCATGACAAATGACAATCACGTAATTTGTCTAATCGGACTTCGAACTTTTGATATATTTTCAATGGATATAACAACATTTAATATAATTTAATTGGATATAATCACTCAAGGGACATAATAAACTTTTCGTATAACAACAATCAGTATAATTTCATGGCGTATAATGTTCAAATAGTATAATACATTTTTAATATAACGTTTAATGGATATAATGTATATTGGATATAAGTATTAGTGGTATAATGTTTTGTATGATATAATTTTTGTTATCACACACACTTTAATTATTTTAACCTAACCTAAATCTAACCTGATCGCCAGCGTGTCGTCGTCACCCCGCGACGCGGGGTGCCTATTTCCGCTCTAAGGGACACAAGCTAACCCTAACCTAATGTACAAATAATACCATTGTTACAATTATCAGTGGCTATTATACCGTTGTGTGGCAGTGGTTACTCGCCGACGTACCTACACCAACCTGCCTTAGAGTAAAATAGGTGAGAAATAATAGTTGTAAATATTCCAGGTTATGCCAATAGTACATTATACCAACTGAGTTTTATATCGAACAAAGTTATATCCCATGTACGTTATACGTTATGACTATTAGATGAATAGTTGTTATATTACAAGTTCATTATATATGTTGATAATTGTATTACATGAGAATATATCAAATGTTGATATATCAAAAGTGCATTATATCCTTTAATCGTTATATCCAGTGAAAATATATCAAAAGTTTTTATATCGATCATTACGCACCCTGTCTAATCACTCAAATTACCGATGGTCGCATGTGTCAAAATGGAGTCTTTATCATTTCAACCCGTTGCCATTTTGCATAACATAGTACCTGGTTAATGTGATAATTGTTATAGTTATTTTGACGTCTTAACTTAGTTTAAGGTATCTAATCTAAGTTCTTCCAAGGTCACGATAAGCTAAGTATATATCGATTGTAAAATACTTGGTTTTACCAAAATTACAAGTGAATATTCGAGGACTCAAGTTTTCGTTTTAGAAGTTAGCAAACGGCTAACCATACAAATTTAATTTCCCCTTTATTCAGTAAAATAATACCTAACACACAACATTTTGTTTAATAACGATATAGTTACGAAGAACCGAAGCGGTTATTGTTTCCAAGCATTACCCTACATCAAAAATATCAGAATCGCTTAAAGTAATGCCTACTTCGACCTTAATCCCGAGACGTTAAACCTATTATGTATTGCTAACGTCTTGTCTAGGATTTGAATTAAATAACCAAAAGGTCGTAAGTGCGCCACACGTTCAAAGCATATACGTCGCATTGGATCAAAGTTAGCTATAAAATGGCATCGGCAACCGTGTCGGATAAATCTGAGGTTAGAGACAGGTTGACCTTAGGTCTTTGTCTACGTTAGTCTAGACTTGGCAAAACCAGTTACACGACTGCGCTTAAAAGAGTCTTTAAATGCACAATTAGATTAAATATTTCTTCCTCGACTGCGTAACATAAAATTATAGGACTAACGACAGGTATAAGAGGCTTGACAACGAGATTTTCCTGACATTAATTTGGCATAAAACTTTATCACCGAATCTAAGTATTGTTTCGACGAATCTTTTCGGATTGTTTTCGCAATCTGTACCTATCTACATTACAAGGATTGTAAACATTTTACATGCTACGCATAACAACGGGGAACCACAATGTGGTAAGTGGGACCTCTTAGTTACAGTCCTGTCGACACGCTAGCGGTCGTAAGCGAACAAGTTGCGCGTGTCGCGCGACTCGCCATTCGATTTTAATAATGTTTGCTCTATTAACCTGTACTAATTACACGCCTGCATTACACTTCCTATTAGTGCGTATAGACTGACCACCTAAAACGTTTCTTGAAGTCTGCCATCAGGCCACCATCTTGGGTTAAGTAGGGTAGACTGGGTACGGTTGAAACAATTTTGCTTTTATCGTCCGTAACTTTTCTGTTTATTATCTGAGAGACAAGTTGAATGTATCAAATGAAAGAGTGTGTCTTTACCTCCTAATTGGTAACTAAATTTTAGCCCTGAGTTCATTAATATTTGTAGTAGAACAAATAAAATAAAATAAATAAACTTGTTCCAAACGTCCCCACCCCAGGGGCGGTTGGAACAGTGATGGGGGTCAATTGGAACACATGCAAATAACACAAAATATTACATTTTAACAAGTTTTAATGATCTTTTTTTCAAATTTAGAATCTTACAGGAACTGTCTTACAACAACATCTAAATATCATCATCCTTAGGTACCCCATATCTTGGTTTTCGCCGTCGTCGGATGCATCTCGCTAGGAGTGATGTGGGTGGTATTGCATGCTTATCAGCCGCTTTTCGTAATGACTCACCCAATTTTACGTCATCGTATGCATCTTTGTACTTCGATAATTCGATCGTCCCTCTCGAGGTTTTTCTAACTCGTACTCTCGGCATCTAAAAAACAATGGCAAGTAAAATCAGCTAAAACTTATCTCGATAATCAAACTTGATAACATTAAACCCAAATCCGACAAAGTTGCATCCTTATAAAACGAGAAAAACAAATGTATGCACTGTTCCAACCGTACCCATAAAAAATGATCCAACCGTCCCCAAGCCCTACTTTAGGTAACAAGCCGTTGCAGAAATTTCTATAGTAACAGTACATTAAATCCCATCAAAAACATAAATGTGAAAGGCTGCCAAGTTCGATGATACTATGGGAATGCTTCGCCTATAAAAGAAGTGAGATCTGAATAAGTACCAAGTTCCATAAAAATAACTCAAATCATAAACAGTTATAGGAGTGCACACTTGATTTCCAACAGTTTTTAAGGTACATTTTGAATAAGTATCACGTTACATAGAAATACCTAAAATTATAATAGTCAGAGAAACGCACACCGGTTTTTCTAGCAGTTTCCTGATAACATTTATTATCTTTAGTACTTTTTAATGATGTTACTTGGCAAGTTTTCACACACCACACACCTTTTCAATGCAATGAATCGACACCTTTGGACTGCAATGTGTCAAGTATATAATTTTCTATTAAAACTTGCCAAGTTACATCATTAAAAAGTACTGAAAATAATAAATGTTATCAGGAAACTGCTAAAAAAACCGGTGTGCGTTTCTCTGACTATTATAATTTTAGGTATTTCTATGTAACGTGATACTTATTCAAAATGTACCTTAAAAACTGTTGGAAATCAAGTGTGCACTCCTATAACTGTTTATGATTTGAGTTATTTTTATGGAACTTGGTACTTATTCAGATCTCACTTCTTTTATAGGCGAAGCATTCCCATAGTATCGAACTTGGCAGCCTTTCACATTTATGTTTTTGATGGGATTTCATTTATTTTTGTTAGGTGTAGGTTCTTTATTATTGTTTTATCACTTTTGCTTTAGCAAATGTCTCATTCCACTTAGGTATGTACTTTATACTATACCCTTTATACTAAGCGTCTAATTCTTTTTTCTACGCTTGCGTGGCACTGTCTGGATCCCTTTATTGGAAATGGAACAGTTTTATTGTTCTTGTCTTTAAGACAAACATGTATTGTCTTAAATTGGTATGTATCTAAATTTAAATAAGTCTTATCTCATTTCCACTCCATACCTATTTATAGTAGAACAAAATTACATATTCGTTGTTTTCGAAACTGACTCACACTTGGCCGTTTTCAGATTTTTACTTTGTTTCGACCTAAAGACAAACCTTCGAGCCAAATTTCAGGTCGGTACGACCATTGGAAGATAGACCCATTTAGTTCATTATGACTTCATAGTAGAACAAAGTTACACCTTCGCTATTTTTAAAACTGACTCACACTTGGCCGTTTTCAGATTTTTCCCTTTACTTTGACCTTAAGACCTATCTCCATGCCAAATTTCAAGTCAGTACGACCATTGGAAGTGGTCTAGGTTTTTGATGAGTGAGTCAGTGAGTCAGTGAGTGTATAGTAAAAATAGCGATTTTCTGACTTCAATATCTCATGAACTGCTATAGGTAGAATAATGAAATTTTGTATTGTAGACAATTAAGGGGATGTCAACAGACACTCGAAATTTCATATGCGTAGATAAAATATGTTTTGAGTTATAGGGTGGTCGAAATTGGCCCGAAATGGTTCGTGTAATATAACCCACGGCCGGTGTTTCGCTTTTTTTTGCTCGAACTTGGCGGACACACTGCCGTGTGTCTAGATCTGAAACCGATAACGTGCTTCCCAATAACCACTTCAAACACAAGTACACTCCTAAAACCAGCACATAAATAGAAACCAAGATAATTTTAAAACTATTACTACGAAAATACTTACTTTTGGCCATAAAAACACAATAGAGCCTCCTAGACACGACCACAGCGCGCGGGAAGCGACGCACTACTATGATTCGTGTTCAGACCTGTCGCCCGCTTCGTTCCCCCCTTGGACCCTACCCCCGCCGCTTCAACGGTTTACGAGATATGCGTGTTGTTCCAACCGTCCTGTGTTCCAAACGTACCCAGTCTACCCTACTAGCGCCCGCCAGAGTCTACGAAAGGTACTCCCAGTTAGAGTAGGTGACATACGGAAACTTATGCTAGGGGATATCTGCTCTATACTATATAACTCACGGGTCACGGGTTACCTGGCTGAAATACCTAGGGGCTTTCCGCTCAATTTACCTAAAATTACGTCACATTTTGCGCACACGCAGTATCTGTGGTAAAGGCCGTCACATGGCATAACTCCAAATAAAGCGTTGCAGCCGTATGGCTGGATAGTATTATCCACACTAGACCAAGAAATAAAGCGTAACCTAGACATAATTCGATAACTGTAATTTTCTTTTTCTATGTTATAAAGTATGGTTAGTTACAGTTAAAATAAAACGAATTAAACATTTTAAGGCTGCGCATCATTATAAAAAAACGAAATTCTAGATTTTAAACATATTTTGATTTTATAAGTACATCATAATAAATAACTTTGTAAAGGTACCTGTATTATGATATGACGCTTGCATTCCAGTTAAAGAACACTAAATTAAACTAATTCATCAATTGGGACTATCATTAATAAAGAAGGTTCAGTAAGTGACACATTTTCTGGCAAATCTTACCAGAAATAATAGATAACTGTAATTCAACAACTTATTCTGAATAGAATATAATGTAAGTTGATAAATTATCAAAAATTAAACTGATTCTCTTTGCGTATATGCAAAATCTCAAATATTGGTCATTTTTGGAAAACCAAAATACATAACTACTTCAAAAGTGTTTAGTTTATGCCATTAATATATTATTAGTACTATAAGAAACAACTTAAGCAAAAAAAAACCACGTTAAACTAATAAATTGATATTTTTTCTTACTTACGTTTCAATATGAACGTTATTTCTTGCACCATAAGGTCGTCATTTCTTTGTGCCTCAACTCCCGACCGTGCTGTCGCGAGTCGTGGCTCGCGAGCGATTCTAGTACCTATTCATCTCGGCAACCTATCAATTTCAAAATAATTTTCCTAGAAAGTTTTTATAAATTTCTACATTCGAGATTTTTTTCATATTTTTAAAACTTATGGTTCAAAAGTTAGAGGGGAGGGGGGGGGACACATTTTTTTAAAATTCTGGAGCGATTATATTAGCGTGTATTTTCAATTTGTTAAGCGTGCCATTAACATGTTTAATTTTGATGAAAACATGATTATAGTACACAAAAAGCTATCATTAAACAAAAATTTCACGGTTACGATTTTTAACTACTGAGAAATATAGTATTATTGAAACCGTTAATTTAAATGTTTAATTTTAGACTTAAATATCTAAAAAGTCGCAATATAGCCTAAACAGATACAAAAATCATGGTTATTATTTTGGCTTATCTAGATATTGAGGTCAGATGAAAACTCTGAAAAATAACGTAGATGCAAATGTTGTTTCAGTTTAATTTTGCTATTAAGTTATCGCATTCGAATGCACCACAAAATTATACTAACAAGGTATTTGGTTACCTATTTTCCTTTTAGGACAAAGTTAGGAAGTGTACGATATTCATGTTTTTTTTTAAATACAGTTACGACCGCGGATTTTTTACATAATATATCTAATTTATATTTGGTACTTAATAATAATATCCAATAAAATAATAAAAACAACGAGTTATCGAATTATGTCTAGGTTACGCTTTATTTCTTGGTCTACACCCCGTGTCGAGTTACATGTCTCATGTCGTGAAAGCAGGTGAAGCGCTGACGTGACATACGACATACGATACACGCTCGCAAGAGCTCGATTCCACTTGTACACTGACAGCTCGCGACATGACCGTCGTGGCCGCCGCATTAAACGATGTCACTTGAGAGATCGAGCAGGTACTTTATCTTGAGGGTCGGGCTGTTAAGTACCGCCACAATGTAAATTTCATTTTTGTTTTTAATTGCCCTTATAAAGGAAAACTACCAGCTGGCAGAAGCCGGTGATTTGACTCCCATGCCCCACGCGTTGCCTTCTTCATATTATTCTGTTATTTTGATGTTTTCTTTTATAATGATACGTAGGTAGTATACCGGGTGGAAAGGCACGACGATCCTTTCCGCAAAGGGGGGTTAGTTTAAGTGATGGAAAATCGATTCGTAATGTTTAGATTTTTTTTTACGATCAATTATTAAAATTAATAAAATTAATTAATGTTCTTCTGTGACATCCCTACTATTACTATACGTACTAATTATCGTTTATACGTATTGATAAAGGTCACTGACTCTTGTGTAATTGTTAAAATGTTACTGACCCTAATGAGGGTGGTCACTTGCAGTATTTTGCATTAAAAGTTAACTGCCTATAACTTCAAAACGATTATGAATATGAGCCTAGTTTCTTTAGAGGAAATACTGTACTCAGTCTAAACAATCCCCCTTTTGCGGAAGGGATCGTCGTGCCTTTCCACCCGGTATACATGTAACTTAGTGTTATGTTAACGCAAAGGGTTTGCACACGTCTATTTGAAACAAAGAAGACCGGGTTCCACTCCGGGAGTGCCGGCAGAAGTGAAAACTTGAAACTTGATATATAAATATAACGTGCAAAAAAATCCCCATCCCAAAAAGTGCACAGCGCCGCTAAAGAAGTTTTCACTTCAAAAATGTGAATGGAAGGTGTTGTGGACACACAAAAATTACGCGATATTTATTTCTTGTATTTTTCTTTAACTCAAAAAAATGGAGATATATTATACCTTAAAAAGTACCAGCAAAACCTGGCTTAAATAGCATTAGTATCTTGACGGTTCTTAGATTTCTCTTCTGAGTGCTAACAAATCGTCTTGCATCTTGATTTCGTGGAATCTTCAAAGTTTTTTTCAGAATTATATTATATTAAGTACCCAGCGCGTTATAAATCGTGACGACAAAAACCACTTAGACGATGAATAGCTTAACAGATACCTAATGTAGCGGTGACTACAAAACGAAATTGCTAACTTAAGTGGCTCGTCGATTAGGTGGTTTATTCTATGACCGTTTTTAGAAATAAAATTACACAATATATTATTCACTCCAAATTCCAAATACATAATCAATACCGTAGTTCACAATCGTACTAATTACGAGGAAAAAAGTGATGTATTAGTATGATAGTGCTCAAATCATAAAGTTACAATTTCAGTGACAAATAAAATGTAATTAGTGCGACTATGAACTAAGTTATCGATATTTGGTTTTGGTTAATAATAATATCAGCATCAGCATTACAGAATCAATTTTTCTTCATATTAATGAAATACAAATAAAGTAGGTATAGCAAAAATACCGCTTCTCCTCATTCTCATTACAGGTTAAATTTTCCTTCATATTAATGAAATACAAAGAAAGTATTAGATATAGCAAAAATATCGCTTTTCTTTATGTATTTTATATTTAATGCACAAAAGAATAACTTATAAATGAGGTATGAGGTAAATGAGGCGTACTTAGTGCTCTATAAAGCATTCAACCTTAAGGCAAAGCAGATAAATTGTGCAGCTTTAGCAGCCCTTATCATTAGAATTTCGGTAAAAACTCACTCAATGAAAATAAGTATTTATGTATTGTTGATTACAAGTGGCTATATCTATTTGTGTATCACCCGGTCGAGTTTAATCTGCACCTGGTACCCATTGAAATGTACCAATTGTACCAGCGCCAGGTGCAGACTTAACTCAACCGCGCTACCAACCTGACTACTTACTGCAGAGGCGAATTAAATGTCGAGAACGCCCTAGGCGAGCACCTTCGGCGCCCCTCTAGCGGCCAAAAATTAAAAAAGAAAACGAAAAAAAAATTGCTTGTCCGCTGCCCTTCGCGCGCCCCTTTAGAACCCCGCGCCCCTAGGCACGTGCCTAGTTTACCTATAGGGATAATCCGCCTCTGACTGATAACCCTTATGCTCGCCTGGAAGAAAATAGCAACAGCGACCTGCCCCATCATTAATAAATAGGCATACTTTACCTACTTAATATTTGCCAACAAATATGGCGGTCACCTTTCTCCGGGGCCGTTCAAACAGTCTTCAGGCAAGACATCAAACAAAATAACTATTTGCAAACAATCATTTAATGCGTAATGCGCTGTTTGTTTTCACCAAGGTACCTATGCTTTATGTATGGTCAAGTGCAAAAATATGTATCGATTTTTAATATGTACCGAAACCTTAATCCACTGACTTAAGAGCGATGGGACATATTTATGAGCAAGTTGTTTGCACCCATATTTTTACACTTGTCTGTACTAACGCTGGAGTTCTAAAGGAGGAGCATTTTGTAACATCTTTAGGTAAGTATAGAGTACTTACCTCTGTACTGCAACTGTAGGTAAGTACTCTATACTTAACATACAGTTTATATAGGCAAAAGAATATACCTCACGGGCCTCGTTGCCACGGTTTCGTCTCGTGGGTCACTCTTTAAAAGTATGATTTTATGGGGATTATTTCCACTAAACACGTATTCCTGTTATTATTGGTAAGCCTATTCCATGGTGAGGCATCTGTTCAGCATGACTGGAGTCAAATATTCTGTATTTTTTAAGAAACTCTGGCACTGTCGGCTCTGCACTTACCGGGAAACAGTGATAACAAGAAAAATATGTTTGACCTACCTAATTTTATATTATTGTTGAACCTCACTATTATCTTGTTGAATTAACCAAATTGAAGCACATTCTTTTTATTTATTTATTTATACTTAAGGAGTACCAACAGGTACAAAAACATGATAAAAGTGTTATAGTAATACGAAGCCAATTAAAGGAACTCACAGATAGAAGTGGCATAGAAAAAATAAAAATAAAAATGTTTATCATAGGGTCTGATAAACATTTTTATTTTTATTACTATGATTGAAAAAGATGGTAAAAGAGTAGATGGAAAATAGGTGCCGGAATCGATTAACCTCGTTTTAAGACATATACATAGAAATATATAGTAATACATTGCGTTAAAGTAGGGTAAATTAACGTAAGTCTCGAACTTTTTAACTATGACCATTAATTAACTAATTATCCGACTTCATATTTTTTCTAACAATATTTTAATTGCCAGCAATGTATAGCAAAGCAAATTGACATTATTTTATTACCACGTCACCACCTACTCGTAGTACATTGAAGGTTCGCATTTTTGGAAATTTAATTGTGCAGTTAATCATATTACATAATTATGATTTGCTAATACATGCAAACAATTGCTAACGTTTTAATAAATGCCCGCGTGCCAGTAACACACTGTATATACCATATTGCTAATGTCATTGTAGAGAGGTCGCTTTTATCCGTAGGTAGTCTCAGACCGGTTAACATTTTATTCTAAACCAGTTTGCGTGTGTCGAGCAATCGGTCAAGGCAGCCAAAGGTTACTAAACCAGTGACCAAAACAATAAAAATTATTTTATCTCATAATCTGCATATATTTGTGATCGTGAATGTCATATAATAAATTAAAAAATGTTCAAATCTATTTATTTTATCGTATGGATAACAGGATGAAACAGTTACAAATATACATAATCACTATAAATGAATATTAAGGCTAAATAACATCAATAAAAACAAGTAACTATCACGTTTCTTTATGGAAAAGGTATTCAAGCAGCTCTTTCCGTTTAGGGCATTGAGAAATCCGTTAATCCGAATTTATCACGAATGTCGAATACGTATCTCATATCTGAACAAAAAAGGTTTATTTCGACCTACTAACAAATAATTAAGTCGTACTTAGTTAAGCCTTATGTCATCTTAAGCCGTATGTGAATGAATTAACCTTTTCATAATCTAAGTTTTCTTCGGAAGACACATAATAAAGTGAGTAACACACGGTAAGTCCACTGGTTGAAACAATAAGGAAGCTCCAACAGTGAACGTTCCGTTATTTCGGTTGCCATGCACCTGTCATAGACCGTTGACATTAATTAACTGGTTATGGCGCGCACCTTACCCGTCCATATATACTAGTTAACATACAATAGGGTACAACATACGGCGTACCTACACTGCGAAAGTATGTAATTGTAAGTATTTATTTATATATTCAAACTTTATTGAAAAAAGTACAATAAGCGGACTTAAACCCTCAAGACATTCTCTACCAGTCAACCATAGGGATAAACGGTTTAAGATACGGGTAAGTTTCAAAAGGTGGGTGCAAGAGACAGGCTAACAAAACAAAAAATATCTAAGTTACGTAGGTAGTAGAAATTATGTGCAGTATCATTAACCCATCCTACACTCTAAATGAGGGAAATCCAATGTATATACATTGTAGATAAAGTAAATGTAATTGTGTATAAATATTTTACCTGCCTACTTGCTTATACCTAACCCTAAGTAACTACAATCAAATTGTACCTACATTATTATATGCGTAGTATATTTGAATGAGCATTGCAACTCTTTTTAATGTTCGCGTTCATAATATTGTTATTTTTCCTTTTATGATTCGCAATTAAACATATATTTTTACGCATATATTATGCGTCAATTCTTCACATAAACATTAACGGGAAATTGAACTTAATGGTTGTCGTTTCCTGTCGGCAACCAGGAAATCGTATATGTTAAAATTATGAAGTAATCAACAAAAAGCCATGACTACGCGACACCCCAAACCCGGATTAGGTTACCTTATCTTAATAAAATCGTTTCATAAACAAACTTTTTTAGCATTAATTCATAAACAGAAGACGGCTTGATCAGGAAACTGTGATGCATATGGGACAGGTCATCAGACGAAACTGAATAAAAGCTTGTAAAAAATAAATACAGCAAGGTATGTATTGAGCCAAAGGTCAGCTAGCATAATTATCCTGTATCATAATCATGAAAGTCAGTCAAGAGGCACACAGGCTTAGTGACTCAGAATGCAATTTCGCTCAACAGTGTTGGTTTAACCTGCTCGCCAGATCCTGTTCTTAATTTAGCGCCGTGGGTGATTGACTTCCTTCGTTTTTGGTAACAAGTTCTCTACTAAAATAGTGCGTCGCCTGGGCTGTTTTTAGCTAGTACGTGTTTGTTGCATTGGTTCACAATTGTTTACATTTATACGATAGTATTTCTTAGTTTCACCGGTATTTCAGTGTCAATCAGTGATCGCATTATCTTTCTCTCTCTCCGATATTGAAACACAGACTATTTAGGTATATTGACATTGACAGAGAGACGGACAAATTGATCTAACAAGCGTTTGTTTTTCTTTTCAAGCTGCGAGACCCTATACCTACATTACTTCATTGGTAAACTTACATTCAGGGACCGTAAAAAGAAATACATTTTTCTTAAATTTTCCTCACAATATTTGATAGGCAGGTCCTGATTATTTGATCTGTCCTAATTAAGATATATATTTCTGTATATTAAATTTAAAGCTTAGCCACGCTTAGCTAGTTAAGTACTTCATTATAAAACTGTTCTCAAGTTTTTTTCGTGACTCAAACGACCTCATTGTTATAAAGCCACACTGCCTCTCACATTTCACATAATTATGACTACTTGTCACCTAAATTGTTTAGCCATAAGAACACAGCTGATCAATTGACAACTCTTGCATTTCTGACACGTGAATGTCAAATTTCACAACCTTTTGATATGGATGTCGATAAAATGATGCTTATCTTTTGTTTGGCTTTGCCAAATAAAAATGAGCCACTCATATAAAACTCTAAAAATGTAGCTTTATTTTTTTATAAAAGGTGTGACATAGGTTATTGTTGTACCTACTGTATATTTTATCGTGTACTCGGACCAATGTATTTTTTTGTTAATTTTTTTCTCCATTCAAGTATGTAACCTTTGAGATTGCTACGGTACTCGTATGGAAATCTCAACGGTAAAACAAAACTACACTTAATAAATGCCAAAAACATGACTAATTACAGGTAATTACTTAGTATTTTTAACAGGTCAAGGCGAAAACTACGGTTCTAAGTGACGCTTCACGGTTGTCTTTGAAATCAGTCAAAATGATACTTACTGCATTACGTAAGGATACGCTGAACGAAAAACGAAAATATCTATTAATTTCTAATCATTAATTTCCTAATCATTAATTTCAAGGTCGTACAAACCATATACAGTATGGTTGTGTTATTTCTTTCTAAATAAAAAGTATAGGAACTTGAAATATTTCGCCAAACCTCAATAGGACTGGTTAAACAATAACAAGTTGACGGGCGTAATGAAAATGGGTCGGCTCCCGGCGGCGAGGCTGGCACGCCAACATTATTGATGGAGGAAAAGAAATTTTAACAGACACCTTAGAGAACCTTCTGTTCTTTACTTTTTCTGAGTTTGTATTATGTCTACATTTGTATTTATAAATGTAGACACGTTAATAGTAGCGCATAGGTAAATACGCAGCGCGTGCAGTCGGTCACCCACCCACTGTTGGTGTTGAGGTCATTGTTGACCGGACTGTCCGGCGGAATCAGGATGTCATATCGTTGGATTTAGTCGGGTGACATCACCTAGATCCAACAAATAGGGTTAAAATCTGGGATATACACAAAAAATGGATTGCACATATTCATACATTTTTTTTTGTTAGGCAACTGTAATCAAAACAAGGACGTTAGTACAGCTACGGGAGATAGAGACGCTCGCACATTTAACCCTTAATTCGTCCAAAAATTGCTAGAATAAATAGTTCAAGCCCCGTTGACGCAGAATAGTCAACTATTCTGCACGTTTATCATCAGACGGCCGCGACATACTCTCGATTTTTCTCGCACTATACCTCTTGTTCTAAGTGTTCTAATAAGAGATAGACGGATAGTGCGAGAAAAATCGAGAGAGCTCGCGCGCCGTCGCTGATAGCCGTGCAGGTCAGGAAAAGAATACGAAAAGACAACAAATGAAGTGCCCGAAATAAAAAATATATGAGGTATGAAACAACATGACGGATGAAACGAGATTGCATGTTGCGGAGATGAGAATGTTGAGATGGATGTGTGGCGTGACGAGATTGGATCGTGTAAGGAATGAGTATATAAGAGGAAGCCTGAAAGTAGCACCGATAACTGAAAAGCTGATAGCAAATCGTTTACGGTGGTATGGACATGTTATGCGGAGGGATGATAGTCATGTTACTAGAAGGGCATTAAGTATGAATGTGGAGGGATGTAAGAGAAGAGGTAGACCAAGGAAAAGGTGGATGGACTGCGTGAGAGACGATATGAACAGGAAAGATGTGTGTGATGAGTTGACGGGCGACAGAGAGGTATGGAAGAAAAAAACATGCTGCGCCGACCCCAAGTAAATGGGATAAGGACAAGCGAATGATGATGATGAGGTATGAAACATAACTTTAGATTCGGTGTTGATATTGAAAAAAATATAAGTGTTTTCCAGGCTAGGTAATATTTTGCAGCAAAATGTCGCATTCTTCGTGCAGACGGTGTGACGCCATTAATGGCATGTTCATGGTATTTTGTAATAGCGCGGTGACATTCGCAAATATCACGACGATTAGGGTTTTGGTAAAGATATTTAGCAAGGCGTTTGTGAAGAGACATGTACCTACAGAATGATAATATGATAATAGGAAACAAAACAATCCACCAATAGCTGCGATAGCGATATATACAGACTGGTTGACTGGTAGAGAATGCTTACGGCATTAAGTCCGCCTATTGTACGATAAGTTGTTCTTTTGTGCAATAAAGATTAAATAAATAAATAAATACAGGGTGTACCATAAATGGGGTGTGAACCGATCAAGGGCTTAACAGGTATCGTGTTCTGAAGTTCTGATGGATGATGGATGTTCTGATGAAAAAGCAGAAACATTTTTGGGACACCCTGTATGCGTCAGCGCCTAGCAATGCTATTGGTGGCATTTTTATCGCACCGCTCAGCTAACTTGCACAGTTCTATTTCAATTTCAATTCATTTATTGTCCCCTTGTCCAATTGACACATGTAAAAAGCTAGGCAATGCACAGGACCCCGTTAGGGCGTAGCAAATGTTACATATCAATTACAGTACAACAAATTTAAAATATAAAACAAGTTTAAATACATTTGACTAGGTAAAAAGTTAAAGTATAAAAGATAGAGTAAAATAATAATCATTATCTAAAATATTAAAATAATTTGTAAAATAGTTTGTTAAAATAATAATTTAATAATTAGTTCTAATGTACCTATAGTCACCCTTAGGGTGAATGGCCACCAGAGGTGTGCGTAAATGTGTTTTCATACATTTGACACCTCGCATGCTTGCTACCTGTCAAATATAACATATCATCGCAGATCTCTAGTGGATATTCACTCTAAAGAGACAAGATTGCTTAAACTGCGGGACTAGCACAACGCCGCGTCGCGAAGCGAGTCGAGAAAGATCTACCATCCTCAGTCTAATTTGCACGGTGCGAGTGAGACAAGAGACGCTCAGTCGCGCGCGAAGCGACTAAGCAGCAAGTTGTGCTAGGCGTATACTGAAATAAATAATTTATTTATTATAATATTTATTTACACAGCATTACAGTTGTAACTTAACCAATGCACTGGTGAACATAGGTACATAAAAGAGACAATAAATTATATTGGAACACTGGATTGCCTGCTATCCATCATCTCGTAAAACTTTATACATGCACAACAGGTGCCCATCGCCATGCAAAAACGTCGCACTCAGGTACTGACATCAAAAGCGCATTGAGAAACTACATCGCCCGAAAAAATGTCGAGTTTTCTCTGCGACAATGTCCTGGCCACTGGCACTGCCAATAAAGGACGCGCACGAGGTAATATAAAAATCGCATGATTTGTAAATTATATTTGAGAAATAAATTAAAATAAAAGCTTAAATTCTGGACTATTTGCAAAGACTATATGCAGAATACCTATAAAAAAAATATGCGTCTTTTTTACATTTGTATGGAGCGTTGGCCGACTGAGCGACCTGCTCCATACAAATGTACCGAAACCGCGTCAGAAAAAAATATTTTAGTTTTTACGTTATGCCCTTCATTGGTACACCCTGTATAGTTAACTGTGACATTAACTCGACCTGCCTTGTCATCATTCTCCACTAACAGCGATGTTCTTATAACGCCACGACCATAAAGACCTATTGAAAAGAAATGTTTTCGTAAAGTCATAATGCTTTGTTTGGTCCATTATCTACTTACGATATTTCCTTAATGAGGTCATAGTGTAAACATAATCGCTGGTTTATGTTAGTAGTTCACTTATCGTTGGTTATCATATAAGTAGATTCACAATCGAGGATATCGTGCAAAATGTATCCAAAATGAACAATAAGCTACTAATAAAAGAGACCAGATTGAATCTAGGATTAAATTTTCCACCAAGGAATTTCATACCTTTGAGAGATGATTTTCGGAATAAAACGTATCCTATGTTATCGAAAACGTATCCTATGTCGGCGAAATTTTATCTAAAATCCATTTGTCCATCCGTACTTTCACATTTATTAACTAAGCGGGATTTATAGTACTTAGTACTAGATACCCATCCGGATCATGCAATTCATTCATCATGCATATGAAAAGAAAATGCCTCCCAATAAAAAAAACAAGAAAATATAGTTTGATCTAAGTACTTAACGCGCGTTCAAAACGTTACGTGACTACCCATCCTCGGGTTAAAATTGTAACTCGTAACAATTAGGTAATAGTTATTTGTTTATCATTTACTAACGTTGTTGGTCAGTTTGCCTGAGGTCTTGGAGGTAACAATTGTGTCAGTTATTGCAACAGTGATGCCTGCTACAGTTGTGTTTAAGAATAACTAGGAATATGTGTTACAGTGATACAGAAGTACATTTTGGGACATTGTACAGAATTCATAGGCTGCGGTAAGACTAATGATTAATGAATAAATATTCATGACATTCATTTGATTCATTTCTTATCCTAGAGTGATAGTTACTATACTACCTACTAAGGTACAGTCGAGGAAATTGAATGTTTAGCACTTTTGGACCTTAACCCTTAACGTCATTCAAATAGAGTTGACATGTGCCAGACCTTCATTTACCTCGATTTAGAGGCATCTAACAGTCGAGTTGCCCACTCACTTGACAAAGGGGGGACAACTGTTACCAACTCTCGTCCGCAGAAGCTACCTACCACAACACTGCACGTGTCCCCTGGGTGGTACTAAAGAATGACAAACTTTAAAAGCCAAAATAATGTATGCCATACGATTAAATTAAAAATTCATACGGTATTATATGTAAGAGGTCTTTTTATTTAAATATGTGTTTAGTTAATACACGATAAATTAAGGAATGAAAGTGACGGTTATGATATCTAATTAAGTCGAAGAGTGTATGAATTGACAGCTATCCTATCCCCAAATTATCACGGTAGAATAATACCATTAACAGGAGGTTACGAGGTCGTCACAAAACTGACGATGAACGTCGAATGGATTCGGTCCGTCACAAAACTGACGGTCAAAGTCAAATACATCTCGTTTAGCACAGTATTTATGATGCGTAGCATTTTTTATTGTATTTTTTTTTCGTGTTTTGTGTGCTAAGTAAATAAATTCTTATTCTTGTTCCGATACAATTCGTCACAAACCTGACAGGATAGATGTGACTTACTTAAATATAACATACGTAGGTTCAGCGAAGTTAAGCGAACAGAGTTTTTGAAACAATATAATGCGACTGTTTATTATGGTTTCAAAATACGAATAGTAATCTTGAGGCTTTTCTGCAGCGAGATCAGTGATTCGAAAAATGATTAAGCAATTTTCGCGCGATAGAAAAAATCACGAACATAGTTAGGTCTAAAAGGGTCTAAAGTACACTTAAAATATTCTTAGCAAATTATGCACAAAAGCTAAAAATATTAAAATGGCTTCTAAAAATCAGCAATATCATGTTTGAGAGAACTCGGTGATTACTTTACTTCCATGTATTTTAATATCGAAAACCACTTACCCCGCCAACCTATAAAAAATCTATACGACTATATCGCCACCTATCTAATCCACTGCGTGTTCTCTTCGCAGACAGCTGCGGCCGGTGTCTGTGTACGGCGCGATGGAGCACGCGCTGCAACACCGCGAGCGCGTCGGGGTGCAGGACTTCGTGCTGCTCGAGGACTACCAGTCAGAGGCCGCCTTCATCGACAACTTGAAGAAGAGGTTCCATGAGAACATTATCTATGTGAGTATACACACACCTTTTTCTCGGAGGGGGAAAGGCAGAGACAGAGGCGTCTTTACCTATGGTGCAGGGTATGCGTTGCACACTGGCGCAGCGGTCCTAGGGGGCGCTAGAGTAATGTTTGCACACGGACGCTACATGGGCTAGAGACGCCTCTGGGCAGAGATCACGGATTTCCAATTGCTACGCTTGACAAACATTTCTTAAAGGCCTCCAGCCACCGGACGCGTGTGCTGCGCGTGTGCTGCGCGGCGCGTGTGCTGCGCGGCACACGCGCACGTTGTAAAGCATTGAAACTACACTTCAAACACACATCGAGCGCGGCACACGCGCAGCACCCGCGCAGCTGCAGCGCAGCACACGCGCAAGTTGTAAAGCATTGAAACTACACTTCAAACACACATCGAACGCGGCACACGCGCAGCACCCGCGCAGCTGCAGCGCAGCACACGCGTCCGGTGGGTGGAGGCCTTTAGTGTAAGCTTCATTCACTTTCATCATACGTAAATAGCTACTAGGTATATGTTGCTGACGTACAATGCGTTAAGTTACACACCAGCTGGACTCGATAATACGTGGATAAGACGATTTACAAAGTATCCCTCACTAGCTTTTATCGAGTTCTCAAGCCGCCTAATGGCTTTAACTCGACTTTCCGAGAGCCGACAGATAGACTACCGTCATCGTCAATATCTTGGGGTCTCCTCCAAAGGACGGCAGGCTTAAAGCCCTTCTCAGGCAGGAGTCATGGCACGTTGAATGATTTGCGGTAGGTACTTATTTGTCATCGCGTCTTGTGTAATTACGTGTGTAATCTCTTAAGTGAATTAGCTCAATGAAGCCGTTGAATCTCCACCAATTAGTCGGTCAGTATAAGGCGGTATTCAAGTATTTAAATATTTTATTTCATTCAAGCTGTAGGGCATCATAATATTCATAAAATAACTGACATCTAATATCAAGCAGTATCAAATTATATAGACGACCGCTTTAGCCTAGTTGGTAGTGACCCTGCCTACGAAGTGAGAGGTCCCGGGTTCGAATCCCGGTAAGGGCATTTATTTGTGTGATGAGCACGAATATTTGTACCTGAGTCATGGTTGTTATCTATGTATTTATCCTACATATATAAGTATGTTTATCGTCGTCTATTACCCATAGTACAAGCTTTGCTTAGTTTGGGCCTAGGTCGATTTGTGTATGATTGTCCCCTAATATTTATTATTTATCTATCTGTTTATAATGTTCGTATTTATCTATATGTACATCATCATCATCATCATCATCATATCAGCAAAAAGACATCCACTGCTGGACATACTCCTCTCCCTAAGAGTGCCACAATGACTGGTGATAACCTAATTGACATTCGCAGGCTAACGGCGTGATATTTGAAGAAACGTATGTAACAAACTTTCATAAATTGGCTTTCCATTTCCGCAAAGTTCCCCCTTTCCTAGAATAAACTTGTATAAACTGGAACAATTTCAGAAATTAGTTTGGGACGTGATACTTTGGGATAACTATTATGGTAACCTTAATACAGTTTTACGGTATAAGTAGAACGGATAAACCCGCTAAGAAAAATGTGTCAAAAGTAGACACACGGTATGAGGGCAACTCGACTGTGCGATTACAAGTGGATTACAATCACGTATAGGTATGCCGACTTTGCAGACTATGACCTTATTATCCGGGCAAACGGCGTGTAAGTGACTGCTAAATTATAAACCAATTTCAATGCAACAAACCAGCATACAGACAGACTAATTTACTTAATGAAGCCTTACCTGTATTATTTTTACCTTTTTATCAAACTTTACATCTTTAGAGATCTTATTGACTTGAAATTTTATAAGCGTAATTAACTTGGGAAAGCTTCTGTGTCTTTCCTTTGCGTTGCATCGTAACTCAGACATGAAAAACCGATTCAAGTGCGGTTTTTTTTAAATAGTAAGTCGAAATGGTTCTTAATGTTTCTTGTGTCGGAGCAGTGTATATTTAATACTTTTAATTTATGTACTTATCGTTATTAGCGTCAGGTTGTAAGCCACTGTAGTATAAGCCACTTACTCTGGGAGTAGGTCGATTTGTGTAAGATTGACCCTTGACATAAATTTATTTCTATTTTTCTTCGCCTCTAACAGCGTTATTGGCCGTGTTGTACACGTCGCCCGTAACAGGAGGCTTCAAATTCACGAATCCAGCAATAACGTGTTCCCGTTTGTCCCGCAGACATATATCGGCAACGTGCTGATCTCGGTGAACCCCTACAAGAACCTGCCCATCTACACCGAGGAGAAGATTCAGCAGTACTACAAGAAGGCGTTCTTCGAGGCGCCCCCGCATGTGTGAGTCTCATCCTTTATCCTATGAAACTACACTTGCATTCAAAAATTTCGGGTCACCATAAATGAAATAACTCCTATAGGTTTTTTCTATATATAACATTTGTTTTTTTAACATAATATGATCCTATCATAAGAGTATAAATATCCAAAAAATCAATATCCAGCGATATCGCTCCGTTAACGTCGTTTTTTTCATGGGCTTTTACGAGTTTGATTTAAACCTGGTAACGTTATATTTTTTATTGTTATTTTAGTAATTTAGATGTAAAATTAAATAAAGGTCATGACAGGATTACGAAAACTACACAATTTGCACTATTTTAGGAAATATGACGGTATGTTACCAACCCTATATGTATTCTTCGTCCACTATGTTGCTACACACATTTTTCGATAAGATAGCTACGGGGGACCAAAATCGATTTAGCTAGGGCGTTCCTGAACGTCTATCATGAGACGGCCGCGACATACTCTCGATTTTTCTCGCACTATACCTATCTCTTGTTCTAAGTGTTCTAATAAGAGAGATACGGATGGTGCGACAAAAATCGAGAGAGCCCGCGCGCCGTCTCATGATAGCCGTGCTGGAATATTTGTTTTCCCCCAGGTAGTTTATCAGGTCACGATGAGATGAGGATTGTGCTACTGTTGGTCTATTCCTGGGCATAATGTACCTGACATTACATTTATCAAAGGGTTGGTTTATTCGTAGGTACCTATAAACCTATGATTTAGAATTAAGTGTCATATTTGTTGCGCTCTTTATTAGACGCTCGCTTTGGCTCCCATGGAAGTGACCATTTGTAACTAATACAAAATCTATTCTAATTCTATGGGGTTATCCAAATAGTCTCTCAGTATGAATGCTTATTCACGATATTTACCGAAGATCGTTTAAACGACTTTTGTCTTGCGGTGATAAAACGGTCTCGCACTAAACATAACCTACTACTTTTATTAACTGCACTCCGTAGTAATGCAACACAAAATATACCTATTCACATTTCTCTTGACTATTCTGTTATTGATTAGTAATATGTGTCTTAATAATTATGTACGTTGTTTATCAACATAGCGACATCGGTAACGCACTTAAGATGAAGCACTCTTCATAAACATATATCTAAGCCATATCAATTTCTAAGCGATTGTGTTTTGTTTTCGTACTTTCCATTAGCAGAGAATAGAGCGTTGTACGGAACAAACAGAAAGGGTGCTTCGCTCTATTTTTTTGCCATACAATAAGTTACGTATCTACATCTACAGCCAAAATTGTAGGTAGGGCAAAGCTTCTCGGACCGTGAATCACTCTACACCTGATCTGACTACAGCTCTAAATAAAGTGTTAGTCACAACACATATTATACTCGCATTTCGCTGCTTCCTTTATCGTTGACATTGTATCTTGTTTCCCAATCAACTCGTTCGTGGCTCAGGAAAGTGTACGGGGAATACGCGGGTTAGAATTTACCGGTTTTTACGGTGCAGTGGGTAATAAAAAAATATTGCCACTATTTACTGCATTTGATTGGGATATTTAAAATTATGTCAATATTGTTGTATCCCTATATAGTTTAGGGACGACCTACACCGCAAATCTAACTTCGGAAGTGATACAACCATTTATCTAGGCACATACGTTATCACGCGTTTCATGCGCCTACTCTAAACTGTGTGACAAAGTTTGCAATATCACAATTAGGTATCCACAGTAACATGTATGACGGTCGTCAGTCGGGATCCACATGGTGAAGTCATCGAAATATCCGCTTTTGATATGATTGATAATGTAGGAATGGAATGTGGAGAGATTTTGGTAATTTTGATTTAAATATGTAAGATTCGTTAAAAGGTTATGAGGTCGTAACAAAACTGACGGGTAGTGTCAAAAGCATACGTTTCGTCACAAAACTGACAGGTGACTTAAATATAGTAGATACCTAACTAAGTTATTAGGCATGATCGCACATCTGGAAATGGAAATGCCCATTAATGTTATTCAATTTTTTTTTATTAATTATGTACAACAATTGACAACATTTCATTTTTTTAAGTGGTCCATTATATGACTCAGTTCGATAGAAAATGAAATATGGCACCTGTCCACATCTTTCAATAACTAGGAATGACGTCACACACGGGGTACATCGCGTTTTACAGATTTTAGTGATTTTCTCGGAAACGAGTAAGAATAAAAATGGCAAAACTACTTTATATTACGTTCAGATAAGGTAATTACCGAAATGGTTTTGATTTAGGCATCATTACATATTTTGAAAAGTTGTCAATTGTACTGCGAATTGTAGTAAGGTTCATCATCAATTCATGATCATCATCAACCTTTACAACTACATGCCACTGCTAGGCACAGGCCTCCACTCTTGAAAGTTAGATTAACAGTTCATATGAATTTTCACGATTCTATTCGCTAATCGTAGGGTTCACATCTAATGACTTTCTAACGTCTTTCTAGCCAGCAAGAAAAGGTCGAGTTATGTATTTTATTGAATGCGTGAATGGGTACGCGTACGGGCCATCTTCAATTCACCACGCTAAGCAGTCTATTGTTGCGATTTCACGGTGAATCTGCCCAGATTGTGCCACGCATTATAGACTGTCTCGTATAGACAATGGCGAGACTTACGTATCCGGTATTAGTTAGATGTTTGTGGAAACAATCTCGTGTAGATTTGAGGGTTACATCTTACTGCAATCCAGTTCGCGTGAATCTGATAGAAGTAAAGCGGTTGTATGCGAATTAAGTTCGCCTAACGTTAAGTTCTTCTTTTGTGCAAAAAACATCAAACGATTGTAAAATCATGAAAGTTAGGTATAAGTAATACCTCATCATTTAAGAGTTATCCTCTTGTCGGTTGAGTATTTTCCATTTCTCTCTGTCGTAAGCCAGCCATTTGATTTGTTGATACGACACGACACCAGCTTTTTCCTTTATTTGGTCTTGAAAACTGCGTCGCGGTCTTCCCCTCCCTCTCCATCCTTCTATCTTTCCTTCCATTATGGTTTTAAAAAAGTAGTCGCGCCGTATCAAATGACCAATCATTTTCCCCCTTCTAATACCTACTTCTTCGAAAATGCTTCAGAACTTCAACTTTACTATCCTTTGGTTAAATTGTATATATAGGGTATGGTCTAAGAAGAAGTGAACTGGGTCTGATTTAACAAAACCAACTCGTATTACTTAGCTATGACTTCGACAAAAAGAAGAAATACCCCTGACCCCGTAACTAGGTAAATAATATAAACTCTTCGGCGACCACTTTCCTTATAACAACGTTGACAGCGTGGAGTGTTTTATCAACAGGCTACAGCCGATAACACAATGCTGATATTCGAGCTAGGAAACGATAGCGTCTGTTTATGGAATCTTCTAGCTTCGGCTAGCATTTCTTATTCCTTATTGTTGCCTAACAATGTATATAGGTGCTTACTCAGATATGTAAATAAGTAGACGTTCAGCGACATTGGTATCTTCCGTTTTCCAGCATAGGCTCTTTGCATGGGTCTAAAGATTAGGTATTAACCACACACGGCTTCGTACGGGTATTACAAATAACGCAAGCAAAACCGCAGGATTAAACAAATTCGTTCATTTCAAACTAGTGCTGTGTATATGTTTTACAGTAAACCTCAAGAACTATGTTAGGGATATAAGCCAAGACATCATCATATAAGCCGAAAGACGTCCACCGTTGGAGCGTTGGATTTAGGCTTCCCCCAAAGACATACAATACATTTATTTATTTATTTATTTATTTATTTATTTATATAGGAAGATCATCAGCTTAAATATCACACAGTAGCTAAAAACAGTAGTGACAGTGAGCTAATAACAGATCCTCACCGATAGCGTGATGAATATGTAAAAAATAAGTGAGCAAAAACCAAACGAAAACACAGCGCTTTTGCGTCTTGACACGGCTACATAATTTAAGTACTTATTTCTAAATAGACTAAAAAGAAGAGTTACCTACTTAAACCATTTCCCTACCTCTACCGAAAAATTGACGAGATAAGCGTCGTCTTACTAAAGGAACACTTGCACTGAATAGGTCCAGGTCGTCAAACCTCTGAAACACCTCATTCAAGCCGTTGCTCGCTCTGATCATAAAACTATTTTGCCTATAGTTAGTGGATGATAATGGCACGGATAGTGGCGGCTTACGCCGAGCTCTACTGGGTATACGGATGTTCAATTTACCAAGTAAGGTGGGGCTGTCGATTAAGTTCGATGCAACTTTAAGTAGGTATGTAATGTCGGCTATGTTTCGACGGGTCTCAAGTGGGAGAAGATGGAATCTCCTGCACAGGTCCAAATACTTATTTGAGTCGTAGCGAATACATGCTACTACTTCAAAGTGCCAAGCAGGCCATCCAACGTTCTCTAACTATACTTCGTTTTTTTTCAGATTAGAAAAGTCGTGCGATTGTCGTCGTGCGATTTTTGGGAAAACGATTTTAAAATTTCCCATTTTGCATCGTATCGGCTTAAGCGTATCACTAATAGTGGAAAAAAGTAGTTTCATTTATATTTTGCCCGGATATGGCTGAAAAAAATACAGCTAAAGTGTCGAAATCGACCGTTATTTTTCTAATCTGAAAAAAAACGAGGTATAGGCCCTGCCAATAGCCACCTCCACGGTTCTTCGAGAGCGGACAGTCGAGGCCTATGTCCATCTCGAAAGTCTCCCTCTGGCGAAGTCATTTTTTGAAATCGGATGAGTCTCTACATACAAACTTACAAAGCTACTTATACAAACTTTGGACTGTATTTAGTTATTTGTTATCAAAATATATGTGCTGTATAAAACATGACTGCAAATCTGAATATGGCGGCGCTTTAATCATACGAGATGAATCATATTTTTATATCTCATGCTCTGAAAGTGGGTCGTTGTTGTTCTACAAAGTGTGCTGAAAGTGATACGTTTCTGCTCTAGTGCAGAAAAGTAGTGTATGCCAGTTAGTTCTCGCCTTATAAACATTATCCGGGAACTAATTCTAATGAATATCAATACTTACGCCGCCACTGACAAAGGGAAATACTTTTATACTTAGGTATTAATTCATAGAATTTATTGTACTTAATTTAAAATAAGTTTATGTTGTAAATTCATTAGTTTTGTTTTAGCTAAAGTATCCTATCCACTAGGGTCTATGAGGTGGTGACAAACGGAATACACCCATAATGCTTTTTTTAACTCAAAGTTGTGCATGTGAGCTAATAGTAATAATAAATACAAATAGTATGAAAATATTTGAATAGGCTATTTTCGTATATCACACTTAAATTATGAAAGTATGTTATTCATTTAGTTTTACGAAATTAGTTTAATTAACGACTTGAAATACGAATATAATACTATTTGGTTCTAAAAACGTGAGCAATATTTTATTTTTCGATATTAAAATCGTAGTTGTATTATCTGTATGTACGTATTGTACGTGACCGAATTACACCATATAACCATAAGCGCGAGCGAGACACATATTTGCCTCTTTCCTTAGGACAGGTGAGATGGACTATTCTTTTGGCTCGGAATACAATTCAAAAACGGCAGCCGCCATTATCGTGACGTCATTGAATAAACATATTGTTTTATTTTCCGTCTGTGTTTTATTCACTTTCCTCGTATTCGATAGGAAAAGTAGAGTGTTTAACTCGGGTGAATGTCACCCATCGTCAGAAATGGGTGCCTTTCAGCCCTTGGTTAACAATCTACTATTTCCTAACACTTGATTTCCATTACAGATTCGCCATCGCCGACAACTCGTACAGGTCACTTGTCTACGAACACAGAGAGCAATGTATATTGATCTCGGGTAAGCTCCTTTAAATTGAATAATACCTAAAATGCGACGGTAATAATTATTTAAACTACCAAACGACCTCCCAGTCTCAAATCACAACCTTACATAATAAGCGTAAACTCTAGATAAGTACTATATAAATAAATATATATTCCTACAGGGGAATCTGGCTCCGGCAAGACGGAGGCGTCAAAGAAGGTTCTAGAATACATCGCCGCACGAACCAAACACCTGCGGACCGTGGAGACGGTGAAGGACAAACTGCTCCAGACCAATCCCCTGCTGGAGGCCTTCGGCAACGCAAAGACCAACCGCAATGACAACTCCAGCCGCTTCGGGAAGTACATGGACGTGCAGTTCAATTATGAAGGTAACGCTAATCACTAGCGGATAGGAGCTGAAACCCTACAAAACATCTGTATCGTTACCAAAATGTAATCTCAGCGGGGTCCAGCCCACCAAAACCAAAATCCTGGAGCCGCCACTGAAAGTAATTGCTCAAGCAACTCAATGAACAATCAGTTCTTTAACTGCAGGAAAGTGCCATATTTGTATACCTTGCAGACTTAATCTAGTATATCTCATTCTAAGTGTTCTAATAACAAAGAGCTTACAATTTATCTGACTGTCTAAGAGTGTTAGCGCACGATCTTGTGCTAGCCGTGCAAGTCCATTGCGTATACCTCTCCACCACACTCCCTGTATATCGATCTCTGTACCTATATTTCTCTATATGTCAATTACATTTATCTACATTTATTTTTATATACGAGTATACGATCATATACAAAACTAGATTCATCCTATCACACTGGAGTAAGTAGGTGTTTAGGTCCTAGTGAAACTCACGCGAATTAGAAGCTGACAATCTTATTACATTTTTTTTATATTTAAAGGAGCACCCGTTGGAGGTCACATCCTCAACTACCTCCTGGAGAAATCTCGCGTGGTCAGCCAGATGGAAGGCGAGAGGAACTTCCACGTGTTCTACCAGCTGCTGGCCGGCGCGGACCAGGATATGTTGGGCTCGCTGTTCCTGCAGGGCCGCCCTGAGGCCTACAAGTTCTGCAACACTTCGGACTCGGTGAGAGGGCTTTTGGTATATAAGTATTTGTTGCAGAAAAAAATTTTTTGGTCCTTATGGAAACTACTTAGGTATTGTTGCGTATGGACACTTGTGACTCCAGAGGAGTCACGTACGTTGCCGACCCCTTATATATACGCTCTTTCCTTGAAGAACCACATAAGGATAATCACGTTACCTCATTCCTCAACTGGAGCGTACCTAAGAGGGAGGAAATTCCTCTAAACCGTACTGTACGCGGCCATTTAGGTTCTACGATATGAGTTGCAATTGAATCTTCTTCACTACAAATGATCTACCAGAATGTAAGGTCCTCCTTCCGGTATCTCCTGACATTATGGTAAAGATATATTTAAACTTTTATTACTCGATATCTCCCCATGCGAGGAGTCACTAGTCCACTAGTGAAAATAAAACCGAATTTTGCCAGAAGTTTTAAAACCCCCCGACTGGGCTGGGGCCCGCGGGATTTGAAAGCACCACACATCACAGGTTCCTTCTATTCCAGCACACACAAGCGTCGAAGATAAACGACGCGGAGCAGTTCCGCACCATCCGCGACGCCATGAAGGTCATCGAGATTGGAGACGCGGAGCAGACGGAGATCTTCCAGATCGTGGCCAGCGTACTGCATCTCGGGAACGTCAAGTTTGTGAGGAACGACAAGGGAATGGCGGAGATCTTGACGCATGACGCTAGCAGCGGGAACGTTGCATCGGTAAAAGACCTTTAACTTTCGAATGCTTGTATTGTATGACACCTCATTGCTTGTAAGAAAACATTTAGGTACAGTCAAGTGCAAATATATATATAGATAACATCCTCTCGTAAATAAGTACCAAAACCTTAATCCGCTGACATAAGAAGTTATGGGACATATTTGTGAGTAAGTTGTATGCACCCATATTGTTACATTTGACTGTACCAAAGAAACAAAACAATAAAATACAAATGTACAAAGGCGAATGTGCATGTATTTGATTGTGGAAGCCTTTTACGTCTCCAAAGTCTCCAAAATTGTTCGATCAAGAGGACGCTTTACATCTCCAAGCTATACGTTAAGTTAGTTGGATTGTGACCCCTCTCTACATCTCTCGACGAAAACGACCCTCTACAGAGGGTGTAATAGTTCTGAAATACAAGAGATATCAAAAAGCCAAATAACAAAAAAACGTTACCCAATGAATAAAACCATAACACTTTTTTAGAACTACATGAAAAGTTAGATACATACATATATTAATTTCACATAACTACCTACATTCGTTTCCCTTCCTTAAGAGCTAAATATCTGAAAAAACAATCACATTTCGCATAAATTTCGGTAAATTTATTATTTTAATGTTTCATTATTTGACGCAGCATACTTTAGTCATTATGGTATTTACATACAGCAATATAATAACGTATTGCACTTATTTATGTGATTAATGAGTACATTTCAGTCAACTAATTACTGTTTAAGGTTTTCCTGTGCTAATTCCCGTATATATACGTGACATATAACCAAGGAGTCCGCCAATAAATATGTATGACGCGAGTCTTAGTCAGACATGTTTGCTATGTGTAATTGAACGTATTGCAATACCTTGTAAGACATACAGACCTTACGCAATCCAAACCCTTTTGCGGAAAACATTAATACCTATTGAACAATGATGACTTCAAAAGATAAGGTGCCAAGCAAAGTCAATCAATTTGAACCTCGCACTCCTATTGTTGAACTACAAATTCAAAACTGCCTTTCGCATTTCGACATATTCGTGCCATAGATTCAAGACCATGATCGAGTATGGTGTCATATCAGGTTTCTGACACCAATTATAATTATACATTAATTTGAAATTAAAACGATGAAACAGTCTTAAGGTAGCGTGCAAAGTATCAAGAGACGACATCTTCTGCCCATTTTCCGCAAAAGGTTCCTTTATGTGGGGGCTGCTGTCTGTTACTATGACGTAACTTGGAATTGACGTCAAATGCCAGCTGTGCATCTAGCAACTCCGTAGTTTTCTGAGCAATTTTCACCATTAAATTAAAACAAAAACTCCTCAACCCCCCTCACGCGCGCCGCTAAAGAAGTTTTCACTTCAAAAATGAGTATCTTACAAATAAAAACCACGTATATGCTTATCTGACTGTAACTATGACTATCTTTGAATCTGAATTGAATCTCGTCAGACCGCGGTATCCCCGCAGTTGTACTAATCGCGGAGATGTTTATCGTTTCGCCGCGGTAGTCCAGATGGACGGCGCTCACGCATCCACAAGTACAGCCCTGAAGACAAGTGAATTACGAAACGCTTTTGTCGCGGAAACACAATAGGTACTCCAGCACGGCTATCACAGGAGTCGTCCTCGGGCCGCGAGCTGTCTCGCGGTGACTTAGACTATCCGTCTCTTTCTAAGAGCCCTAATTAGAAAAAAGACGGATATCTTGCCGCGACACAGCTCGGGGGCTGTCCAGTATTAGCCGTACTGTTGTCTCATATTTAGTCGAATTTATTCAGTCAGCAGACAACGCATTCGTCGACCTACGTCTGGAGAGACGAAATTAATAACGATGACATTAAAAAGGAATCTCTCAGCTCTATGAGTGTCCGTAAACATCGCGTGGACCAAAGCCATTGGGATTGGGATTTAATGATAAACTGTGATTTTGATTGGCGGATGGAAAAACTGAGAACAATTATTTATTTATTGTTTTATCAAATCCTAATTACAATATTACTCATACACTGTGTTCACGATAAGGAGGGAAACGTCCGGATTTAATAATTAAACAAAATATATACCTAATTTGCGGACGGAAGTTTATAAACGATTGAATACTATGTAAATTAAGATGACTTTGTCATTTTTGCGATCATTCACCACCTAACCGTTTCTGCCTTTGGACGTCTACTTAGTACTTTTCAGATAAAAAAGTACCGTTTAGTACAGAAAAGAGTTTTACAACTACTTACTACTTTTTTACATGACTGTCCTTTTTCAATGGTCTAACCAAAATCTATTGAAGGCATTGTTTCCTTATCAATGACCCACTAAAACGCTATGAACCAATTAATTCCATTGATTCATGGATCTTTTTATGCTCATATAGTACCATCCAGACCATCAGATGATGGCCTACCTACTTTAATTTATCTCGCTTCTTTAATAAATTGAGTCTTATTTATTTTATCCGATAGAGAAGCATCATATTATTCATATTCTTATACAGTACTAAGTGTATTTTCATATGTAGCTTTTTATATGTTTCCTAGAATAAATTTTGGGGCATTCATCTATACAGTCTACTGGAAAAGTTTACCGAGGTGAACCACCACCAATAAGTTTTTACCCTAGTCCACCTAGGTGGACCACGGGTAGAAAAAACTTCCCGTGGTCCACCCAGGTGAACAGATTAGGTGGACCACGGGCAAGGAGGGGTCACCATCCCTATTCTATCATGCACGTGCTCGATTATACACGGAGGAAGAAAGCAACTGACCAACCTTCGCCGTCCACAGCTCCTCAAAGTAGACCCCAGCAAGCTCCGCGCCGCGCTCACGAGCCGCACCATCGACGCGCGCGGCGACGTCGTGGTCACCCCCCTCGATGCCGAGCAAGCGCAGTTCGCCCGCGACGCGCTCGCCAAAGCCATCTACGACAAGCACTTCAGCTGGCTCGTGAGGAGGCTGAACGCGTCGCTAGCCGCTACGAAGTATGACGCGAGGGACTCCGTCATTGGGATCTTGGATATCTACGGGTTCGAGATTTTCCCCAAGAACTGGTGAGTGCGCCAACATACCCCATATCACATTTATAGAGTATAAAAATAAATGTGCGGGTTCCCTACGGAAAAGGCCCCGTTATTGGAGGAGGGCTATGGTGCGACCCTTCTAGCCCTATTCCGTGGGTTGCGCGTTCGTAAATCAAACTCCGGTTGGATTGACGATTGGTGTAGGTACTATTGGTTGCAGTTACAATAAACAAACACACAATAAAGTGTCACATGACAGATACATTTCATATTTATAACCAGCCTAGCCAGCCTGCAGCGACAAGGTTGCCACACATCTATCAGCATCGAATGCATGTCATGTGGACGCATCTTCATGCGTCCGCATCAATTCACCCTTCCCCTTGCGGACCGCATCTCATACAAAATTACGTTTCTGTATTACAAAATGCGATTTGATGCTGATAGATGTAATTTCACCCTGCCTGTGGGCGTTTCGTTTCGTTTACGTCCTGAAATTCAACCCGAAGGAAAAATCGCATTACTGCAAAGGCTTTATACAAAGTGAAAGTGCACATAAGTACTTGGTAATTACGTATGTATACGTACGTTGTCCTCTGGCATAAAGGTCGAAGAAGCTTGCGTCGACTAACCACGAGTTCTTCAAAGATGCTTAGCGAAATGCATTATTCACATTCCTAAAAAGACACACTGTGACTCACACATTGTATCAATACTGCGTTCCCATAAGTGATGCGATGCGTCAGTCGTGGTCGATAAAACGTGTTTATCGTCGATATCAATTGATAATAGAATAGTTATGAACTGATAAACGTCCCGTCCATCTGTAACCGTATAGTAACAAGAAACATGTTTGTTTATGGGCATCCTTGTTTACGTACTATGATATGAAAGGAATTGCTTGCTGTGTCTCATTATGCAACGCACTCTACTACCGTGTATACATCTGTAATGACGATTTACTAACACTTTCATAATCACGAATGTGAAGTTTTAAGGGGAAGCCTTGATTTGAATCGTACAAGCCCCCTAGACAGAGACACGCTGATGCCTTCCGCCCACGAGAAAAAGAGATGTAACACTCTTCGGGAATCGCTGTTTTGGACAAATTTCGATAAATACCTAACGTAAAGAAGTTTTATTAAAATTTAATAAAGTGAGATTTTAGATGAGATAAAATACTATAGTATTAACTTGATTGTGTCGTAAAATAATGTATCGTTTGAGTAGGCTGAGTAAAAAAAAAGAAAATACAGACCCAACTTTGGAATTTTTTCTATAGAGGAAACTTTAAGCAATCATATATCGATAAAATCAGATGAACAATCATATAGTCAAGAATCATATATCTGAAAATCAGACCTCATTGTTTGTTAATCTAGTCAGAACGGCGTTTCAAAGCACGTGATAATCTGAAGTGTCATCAACTCATCACTATGAAAATATTACTCGATTGATTAAATCTGCGAAAGATTTATGTAGTTTAATTCTTAAAATAATTCTCAAAGGGCTTATTGCTTTTTTTATATACCACCTTGGTGCCTGAAAGCCCGCTTGATACCTGACCTATTACATACGTTTCTTGAAGAATATCATACTTCAGTTCACCTCGTACGACGTAACGAAAAGTCCGTCGAATTGTCTATATCGAGATTATCGAGTATAGTAAACGTAGAAGTAACTCGTGGTGCAAATCCGATTTTCAGTTATATGAGTGACCAGCAGGGGGGGGGGGACTTTGTAGATTTTCTATATAAATATTTTACGCATTCGCTAACGAGTACGTAAACGGGAGGTATAGTATAACCTAATTAAGGCGGTGCATTGGAAATTATCGCGTGCTTTGAAACGCCGTTCCGACTAGATTAAGAAACAATAAGGTCTGATTTTCAGATATATGATTCTTGACTATATGATTATTAATCTTATTTGATCGATACATGATTCCCTAAAATTTCCCCTATAGAAAAAAATCCAAAGTTGGCTCTGTATTTTCATTTTTTTTAGCCTACTTACTCAAACGATAATTTTACGACACAATCAAGTTAATACTATAATATTTTTATCTCATCTAAAATCTGACTTGATAAAATTTTAATAAAACCAAGTTACCTAGTTAGGTTATCGAAATTTATCCAAAAAAACCGTTCCCGAAGAGTGTTACATCTCTTTTTCTCGTGCGCGGAAGGCATAACCGTGTCTCTGTCTAGGGGGCGTGTTCGAACTGTTCGACTCAAATCAAGGCCTAGTCGACGACGTAACTGGAACGATTTGCATCATCTTTATCGAATCACTCAATTTGTGTACTCAATCATATCTCAATTCAAAAGGAACTCAGCAGTCCATTAAGCACATGTTTAATAAGTATCTTGGACACTTGTTAACTGACGACCTGCGAGACGACGCGGACATCGAGCGAGAACGCAGAGCATTAGCGATAGCGCTCAGGTTCAGCCGGCGTGCAGTGCGGGTTAAATTAACATTGTTTAAGGCGTACTGCACATCGCTGTATACCTGTAGCCTGTGGTGCAAATACACCCAACGATCGCTCAACGCAATGCGCGTCCAGTATAATGATGCGTTCAGGGTGCTGTTGCGGCTGCCGCGACACTGTAGCGCGTCCGGTATGTTCGCGGATGCGCAAGTGGATGGTTTCCCCGCGACACTGCGCAAGCGCTGCGCCGCGACGCTCCGCAGGGTGCGCGCCAGCCGCCACAGTCTCCTGAACGTACTGGCCGACAGATGGGACGGTAGCTTACTGAGGCACTGGTCCTCCCTACATTTAAGTTTAAGTTCTAACATAGTTATATAAGTCCTGTAGCGCTAACAATCTATGGATCCAAGTTGTCCGAATTAAATGCAGTTTTTTTTTTCTTTTTATTATTAACATCGTAATATTTCTTCCAGCTTCGAGCAGTTCTGCATCAACTACTGCAACGAGAAGCTGCAGCAGCTGTTCATCCAGCTGACCCTCAAGCAGGAGCAGGAGGAGTACCTGCGCGAGGGCATCGAGTGGGAGCCCGTCGAGTACTTCAACAACATCATCATCTGCGACCTCATCGAGGCTCGTCACCAAGGTATTATTTATTATTGTTGTATTGTGGGCCTTTATATGCCGCTTCGACTAGCAAGTGGTCTATTGTGGCAGCCCTTTGTTTAGATTTCACCATTAAGTCGTTTGCCTCTAAGAAATTCCAGATTCTTTGAGCGGTGATATGTTGTACCTCTTCTGGGTGCATGTTCTTGTTCTTTTGTGCATGAGTGTTCCGCAGGAGCAGAGAATATACACGAGTATATCACCAAGGTAACCAACACTTATATCTCCTAGCTACAATAAGGTGACCCGTTGAATGGCACCTTCAATCTTAGGGCGAGTTGCACCGACTTATTACGATTACAGACACTGACAGCTGTCAGTCCATAGAAACTTGTCAAACGTTCCATACATTCAGATTTTAACGAACACCGCTTACGATTGCAGACGGTTTGGTGCAACTCACCCTTAATCCATATTAGTTTGTGACGTCATACTTTGGGAAAACCATTTTTCTCAAATTATTCTAGTTTATACAAGTTTATTCAGGGAAACGGGGAACTTCGCGCAAATGGAAAGCCAATTTATGAAACTCAGTTACATCAATTTCTTCAAAAATCAAGCCTAACCTAGTGCAAGCTAGTTAACCTGGTGAATATTGGTTTGGGATGGAAAGCGAACCACCTTCGAGATTCGTTCCGTAAAATCTCTTAATGCACAATGTAGGAATAATAGGGAACCAACAGTTTTATAGAGTGACCGACCAGAATTCTGCGAGGCCAATGACTCAGATACGAACCATGCCTCTACGAGTGATTTCCGTCACAGAACGGGAAAACGCTGCTGCACATGTAGAGATGCGTGGCGTGACTCCACATGCAGCTTGGTTCAGGTTACTAAACTACTAGCTTCTGCCCGCGACTCCGTCCGCGGATGATTTCGGGGATAAAAGCTATCCTATGTCACTCTCCACTTCTCCGCTTAAAAAGTCATGTCAATTCGTCGCTCCGTGTTGCCGTGAAGGACGGACAAACAAACACACACACTTTCCCATTTATAATATTAGTATGGACATACAAATGAATGACCGTTAGTCTTCTGGTGGTTAAAATAATCTATGAACATTCAGTTTGATTGACGTGACAGGTTATTAGGGTTGGCACATTTTTTCGGTTAAAAATCCCATCTGTAAAGCCCAGTCCCATAAAATAGAGCTACACTCTTCAACCTGCATGCTTACTTGCAGGTATAATCTCGATCTTGGACGACGAGTGCCTGCGGCCTGGCGACGCCACGGACGGCAGCTTCCTGGAGAAGCTCAACCAGCGGTTGGACAAGCACAAACACTACAAGGGTCATCGCAACGTCGACACCAAGACGCAGAAGCTCATGGGGCGAGACGTGAGTTTAACATCATCATATCAGCCGAAAGACGTCCGCTGCTGGACATAGGCCTCCCCCAGAGTGCCACAGTGACCGGTCCTGCGCCACCCGCATCCAGTGGACTCCCGCGACCTTTACCAGGTCATCAGTCCACGTGGGGACCTACCCACGCTGTGCCTTCCGGTACGTCGTCGCCACTCGAGAACCTTTCCGCCCCAACCGGACGTCGGTTCTACGTGCAATCGGAGGGCTATATCGGTTAGCTTGGTTCTGCTGCGGACTCCGACTCGGCTGGGCAGCCTTCGGAGGAGCCTTCATACTAGGTAATAAATAATGCTTGATTCACATGCCAGAAAGTTACAAAGCCCTTCGTTTACAATATTTTACAGAGATATGGCCGACTATGTTTTAATCCTAAGCCATTAAGAGTCCGCATTAAGTAAATAAAATAAAAATAAATCATCTAAATAATAATAAAAATGCTAGCCAAAATATCTTACAATGATTATATTACATATTTTACTAAGTATTTGATTTGTTAGTCCAGGTTGTATTATAGGGTCCTACTTTGTTTGTTAATTAGTATAGTTGAAAAGTATAATCCTGTTTAGTTGTGACTCAAAGTGGTTACTCATCCAGCTGTAATTAGGTTCTAAGTTGACATTATTATTGTTTATATATATTTTCTAACATTAATAAATTTAAGCGTGTATCTTACTAACTACAATATGGGCCATGGCCTGAAATAAACGTTTATTTAATTTAATTTAATTAACATCTCATCAATTGATTAAATAAATAAAAAATTAAAAAAATAAGCTCCATTCTCCATACAAACGTAGAATTACGCTCTCGTTTTCTAACTACGTGTTGGATTGTAACGAAACTTTGCATGTACAATGACATGAGGTAGATCTAATAGGTCTGTAATTAGTTTATGTAGCTTCAGATACCATAGTAAAAAAAACAGTGAACTTAAGTTTTTTAAACTTTTTTGTACTGTGAAATTTCGTTAGTTTTATAAACTGGAACCATGTAAACTAATTATAGACATAGATATAACTCGTGTCATTGATAATTTAAGTTTCGTCACAATCAATCCAATACTTGGTTTTAAAATGAGAACGAAACTTCGTTTGCATGGGAAGGTGAAATTCGGCCGAGCTTGCTGCGGAATCTAACGTTACGATTTGTTATCAGGAATTCTGCATCGTCCACTACGCGGGCGAGGTAACGTACGGCGTCAACACCTTCCTGGAAAAGAACAATGACCTGCTGTTCCGTGACATCCAGGCCCTCATGGCCAGCAGCGGGAACACCATCGTGGAACAGTGCTTCAAGGTCAGTAGGGGTGAGGTGCCGTTTCCGGGAATATTCCCGAATAGCCTCGTATCCATTTGAGCAGCCTCAGGCCAAGCAGCCGCAACTTGAGGCAAACAGGCGAGGCACGTTGCGGATCAAGCTGAGACTATGAGCTGAGGCAACACGCCCGTCTCCATCAAATGCACGCCTTAAGGCTTCAGGCTTCGTTCACACGGCATTGTCCTGCACGTTTTGTTGCATTATACAGTATGCAGTACACATACAAAATACTCCCCGGCCTTGCAAGCCGAATGAACGTGCAGAAAACGTGCAGGACCAGCCTAAAGTTCCCTATTTCTCGTAGTATTTATATTAGAAAATATTCGTGAGATGGGAAGCCCATACAAATCGGGAATATTTTCCGGAATGGAACATAACTGATCTGGTTCGAGTGACTATGTTGTCCTTCAAACCGGATGTTGGATTATTTTTACAATTACTACCTAGTTGGCACGTAACTGGCTGTTGGATGGATTAGGTAATGTTGTCTATCTCAAGAAGATTTACGAAATGAGAGTTAAATATACTCGTACGATGAACTTTTTCAAAATTAACTCGTGAACGACTTTCCTGGTCAAAAATAGTTATTTACGATACAAGTGCCGAAAATAGGAAATTCGCAACGAGTGATGATAAATTAAAACACGACCGAAGGGAGTGTTTTAAATCGACACGAGTTGCGAATTACCTATTCGCACGTGTATCGTACAACGTTTTACTGTACATATGGCTCTTTAAAGTTTCGACATACGCATGAAAAGTGCTGTAATAGTACATTTCGATGCTAGTGCGGAAACTATGTCATTACCGCTCGTGTATCGAATGACTTTTTTAATACAGTTGCAAAAAAATAAGAAAAACAACAAGTAAGCAATTCAAAACTTTTTAATTATTCATTCTGTAACATCATTCCAATACAGTTGAAAAATAATGAAGTGGTTCAAAAATCATTTTTTTAATACATTTCTACCTTATTTATTTCTTATTGAAATAATAATTAATGGTACAATTTGTACAATTATTGAGTGGGAAAAGTGAAAAGCACTAGTTTGCAAAAACCAACTTTCAGCAGCAACAGCTACGTAAAGTAGCACTTTTTGAGTAACTGTATTAAAAAAAAAAACGAATAACTTTCACATGACACCAAGCTGAGTGAGGACCTTTTAGCGTAATATTATGGTTAAATTGTATGTAGTTATTTTTGCTTTTATGTATGTACCAAAATCTTTACGCAAATAAATTATAATCTTTCTTTCTATATTGTTAACAGGATGCCAACCTGACGAGCAAGAAGAGGCCAGACACCGCCATCACTCAGTTCAAGAACTCCCTTAACGAGCTGATCAAGATCCTCAGCAGCAAGGAGCCCTCCTACATCCGCTGCATCAAGCCTAATGACTTCAAGATGCCCAGTAAGGAGCCACGCGCTTGCTTCACAAAAACAACTTCTCACACGCCTGATACAATTGTGACAATAGGGGTGTAGACACTATATATAATTTACTTTTAAAACAAAGTTTTAACCGACTTCAATTTAGTACTCCGCCAAGCCACGAGAACATTTCCTATTTTTTTTTACAATTTACCACATGAACTGATTTCCGATAGCAAATGCGTTGATTACTATAGAAAAAAACCGAATTGCTGTATGCGGGCTGATAATATTTGAGGACTTCCATCGATTTCCTAAGGTCATCACCAATGGCACTTCATTAGTTTCAATTTCAACGGAATCTTATCAGAACCTGTGACGTACTTTTGCACTTTTAAGTACATAATTGAGCAACTCGATAAGTCATATGTGGTCTTCATCATCGATTCCTCGCAACCAAATTTATGACTCCGGATGTAAATACACGAGTTATAACAGAAAATACCAAAATCACTACACGCGCGCCTAATAAAATTGAGGAGTCCCCTCAATTCCTCATGGATCCTATCATCTAACTGAATTTTGAAAAAAATGGGACCCACCTGGAAGTATATACATACGAACAAAAAATATTTTTTTCGAATCGGTTCATCAATGACGGAGTTCTGAGATAACAAACATTGAAAAAAAAATACAGCCGAATTGAGAACCTCCTCCTTTTTTATGAAGTCGGTTAAAAAATCAACGGTAGAGGTTAAATAATCACGAAGTTACAGGTATCCAAACTTTCACGAAGATGTATGTTGTGTCCCTTTTTCGCAAAACGCAACTTCATATCAAACGATGACGCTGGAAGATTGTGACGGCCCCCCGGCATGCAGCCTCGCGTAACGTGACGTCACACACGGTTTGCGTTTTCTCTCTATAACAAGCAATACTATAACGGTTGTAGCTTCGTAATTCTTTGAGATATCTGAGTGGGATTTTCGTCAAGAGGCGTTTCTTGCCTTCTTTCTTTTGGAGTAATAATAATTTTCGAGTCTATACCCCTACTGTAGTTACCAAGCTCAGTGCAGTACCTATCAGTAGTATAGGTGTTTATGATTTTTTTAAAGTAATTTAGGCTACTATTTTAAAATCCGAAATCAAGTAAGCCGAAGTCCGATGTAATGAGGCCTTAGTGGTAATTTTAATAACTATCAAAAATGCTTCCTGTGGGTGTCGTAAGAGTCGTACTAAGGGATCAGGGTTGGAGTGTGTTGTGGGCGATGGGCTAGCAACCTATCACTGCGATATCACATTTTATCGATGCCTACCCCTTTTGGGAATAAAGGCGTGAATCTATGTATGCATTTATGTATGTATCAATAATGCGACCCTGAGTTCCAGGGATAACAGAAATCAGTTAAAAATTAACGGTATCTATATTTTACCTGACTTTTGCTATCCCTTTCTTCTTTAGGTACCTCTTATCTTATCTGTAGACCTGATTTTATATGAACCATTCGTCCACAGTGCAATTGGACGAGAAGCTGATCTCCCACCAGGTCAAATACCTCGGGCTGATGGAGAACCTGCGCGTGCGCCGCGCCGGCTTCGCGTACAGGCGCACGTACGAGGCCTTCCTTGAGAGGTACGCAACCATTAGTGACCAACGGTAGTGAGGTTGGTGAGGTAGGGCACAGCCGCACAGCGAAATGTGACCCCGCTCGAATTTAGAGCAGCCCAACTGGGGAAGTACCTCCACCTTGCAGAAGACCACAGCCATAATAAAAGGTCGGCCGGGGTGAGCCGTTTTCAGTTTTTGCATTAACATGGACATATCTTGACGCTCAAGGGTAAATGCCCCATGTGTAATTTTATATTGAATTAGTGAAATTATTGTTCATCAGCTTCTGTCTGTCAGAAATTAGAAGACGTCTTCTCTAGAAACCCAGACTTAAATATTTTTAGGGAGAATGCCGAAAAACTTACAAAAGCAACAGAAGAAGAAGAGAACAGCACTTTTATGTACAATTTCACTCCATTGACTTCAGTAGATGTAGAAAGATCTTTTTTTATCTATAAATGGATATTAAACTCAAAGCGAAATTCATTAAAAAATGAAATTGTAGAAAAACTTATAGTTATTTATTACAATAGCACAGAAAATGTACTATAAATAAGTAAGCTTAATACTCATTTCGTAATCCATTTTCATTTTAGTCTTTTTTTAATATTTCTTTAAGGTGTACCCACCCTTATCCATATTAATATCTACAAGACACAACTAAATGACATTAAGGACGTAAAAACGGCTCACCCCGCCGACCTCTGGCCACTTAGATCTGGCCATAATAACACTAAGACTACTTGCTCTGTAGTAGTGTTGTGTTCCTGGAGATGAGCAAGGTTCCGAGCTCCCGAGGATGCGTTGTTGAGAGCGAGGGAATTTGTTCCTTCAGCTGTCAACACGGCGAATCCTCAAACATATAAATGGTCGGCAACGCCCATGTGAGTAACTTTGGAGTTGCCTGCGTCTATAGGCTGCGGTTTCCGCTTACCATCAGGCGGGCCGTACGCTTGTTTGCCACCGTTGTTGTATAAAAAAACAACAACAGCAATACCTGCAGCATATGGAAACCAATATAGGATTCAGACTAATTCTGTTTATTGTATGCACTAAGTCAATCGTGTCACTTTTCATCTAAACCACAGATATAGGAAATAAGGAGATCGGACATGCCGCGCGATTTGTATTGAATATATGCCTGTCGTAAGTAAGTTCTTGAATTCGTGGTTTTATTTGAAATAAATAGTGTTTATAGTATTTAGCTCTGAAAAGTGATCCATTGGTGTGGAAATTAATAAAATCACTGCGATGTTTGCAAGTAATTATTGCACAACTCGGCATTTTGAAAAAAAAAAACGGAACTTTCTCGGTGGACAGCGGACGGTAAGTGTATGGCGGAGTACCTATGCCCAATGAGCTGACATGTGCGACACAGCCGCCGGCGGCTTGTCCGCTCTATAGTATTTTATGCTCTGAGTTCTAAACTATAAAGATACTTATGCGTATATGAAGTCTAACATTGCCTCATAACTGAATCTAGTAGTGGGTTCAACTTGTGTATAACCTAGGTAGGTTCAACAAGATACATATTTGTTTTTTCGCTCTAAGCTTTATCCACGGGTGACCAGCGTCAAGATACTCACAATGTACCTTACTTCATAAAGCTGCAGTGAAAATAATTTATACAGGGTGTACCTAAATTGGGGTGTGAACCAATCGAGGGCATAGGTAGGCATCGTGTTCTGATAAGAAAAAAAACCGGCCATGTGCGAGTCGGACTCGCGCACGGAGGGTTCCGTGCAATTATCTATAAATACGGCAAAAAACACGTTTGTTGTATGGGAGCCCCCCTTAAATATTTATTTTATTTTGTTTTTAGTATTTGTTGTTATAGCGGCACTAAAAATACAAAAATACGCTATCGCGGTTCTTGAGAAACAGCCTGGTGACAGACAGACGGACAGCGAAGTCTTAGTAATAGGGTCCCGTTTTTACCCTTTGGGTACGGAACCCTAAAAACTAAAAGATATTTTTCATGTGTTTTTTTACATTTGTATGGAGCAGGTAGTTGCAGTCGGTCAACGCTCCATTCAAAAGCAAAAAAAAATGACGATATTTTTTTTCTTAGTTGTTTCTTATCAGAACACAATATACCCTTGATCAGTTGACATCCCATTTTTGATACAGCCTGTATGATGATTTGGGGTCTATTTCTCAAAAGCGTATTAGATATAATATAACTTATATAACTCATAATACTAGTACTAGCGGAATCCTCTTTTCAACAACGTGATTGTGGTCTGTGATCTATCTACCTGAAGATAGATATATACTCAATTTTGGCTCACCAATGACGTGCCATCCATTCGTTCGATGTTCGATCTTATACCCTTATGCCAACACCAAACCGACAATGTATGATTATTACTGAATATATGATATGATATGACCCTCGTCCCCAGATACAAGTGCTTGTGTGCGGAGACGTGGCCCGTGTTCCGTGGGCCGCCGCGCGAGGGCGTGCAGAAAATCGTCGGCGTCATGCAGTATGAGAAGGAAGAATACAGGATGGGCAAGTGAGTACACAATATAACAATACCTTTTCACACCGTGTTTTGCTCCACGGCGAGTGGGATCAAAATGCTACTTTTCTGTTCAAGCTACTTTTTTAATTTATTCACTGGCATGTAGCATTTACGCAATGTGCCAATTGAACACAGATCTGGAGAAATGAGTTAAAACTTGTTAAGTAATTTTAACAGCTTTTTTTAATTTCTTCATAGTCAGTGTGAAAAATCAAGGGAGCATAATAGTATAATTACGGCGAGGGCGGTGTATTAAATCCTACAATAGAATCCTGAGCATAGTGAGGGGTACAATTGTTAAAGCCCGAGACGAAGATAATTTTGCTACCGAGTTAGAGTAGCTAATTGTATTACAATTTCAGTAGAATTAGCAAATTGTAACACAATTACCTTAACGCTATTTAAAAACAAAAAGTGTCTATCAAAATTCTGCCATGTTACAGAGTGACACATACTATATGGTATTATTTGCGAAATTCGCGAAACGTCTGGTTGACGTAACTGGTGACCGAAGAGCTGGCGGCTTTCTCGCGCAACGCGTCAGCATTGGAATTCAGCGAGAAAATGCCGCCAGCATCCTCGGTACAATGCCTCGAGGGCCTTTTTTAGATTCAACTTCGCTTTAATTTAGTTTAGTTAATGTTATAGTTATCATCTTGTATATACCCTAGAAAACCATTTTTTCCAATGTGCTTCAAACAATTCTTCTTCAAGTCTTCTTTAATATTCATCATATCAGCCGAAAGACGTCCCCTGCTGGGCATAGGACTCCCCCTAAGAGTGCCAAAGTGACCGGTCCTGCGCCACCCGCATCCAGTGGACTCCCACAACCTTTACCAGGTCATAGGTTCACCTTGTGGGGGGCCTACCTACGCTGCGCCTTCCGGTACGCGGTCGCCACTCGAGAAGTGGCGCAGTAGGGTGTTGTTATATCAGTCCTTAAATGTGCAAATTTTAAATTATTTTGTTGTATCTCGTCTGAGATGTAAAAGTGCCCTTGTGGCCTTTTTGCAGAATAAATAATTTGTATCTATATTTGTAGAACCTTTCCGCCCCAACGGCCATCGGTTCTACGTGCTATGTGCCCTGCCTACTGCCACTTAAGTTCTTTAATATTACCGAAAAAGTTTTATAGACAAATTAAGCGAACATGTAACTGGAATGAGGTCTTCTAAACATTTCCAGCACAAAAATCTTCATCCGCTTCCCAAAAACGCTGTTCGAAACGGAGGACGCGTACCAGATCAAGAAGAACGACATCGCGACGATCATCCAAAGTCGCTGGCGCGGCTACTGGCAGCGCAAGCAGTACCTCAAGATGAGGGCGGCCGCCATTGTTATACAGAAGTGGGTGCGGCGGTTCCTGGCGCAGCGGCTCCTAGCTAGGAGGAAGAAGGCCTGTCAAGTCATGAGGGCTTTCATTAAAGGTATATACAGGTTCTAAGCTACACCCTTCAATGTAGTGAAACTTCACAATCGATTCAAAACTGGTGTAAAGAGGGTTCGGGTTCCCGCACACTTAGGAACCTCGGAAAAAGGCCACTGAAATCATCAGGGCTTTCATTAAAGGTATATACAGAAGTGGGTGCGGCGGTTCCTCGCCCAGCGGCTGCTGGCTAGGAGGAAGAATGCCTGTCAAGTCATCAGGACTTCATTAAAAATATATACAGGCTCTAAGCCATACCCTTCAATGTAGTAAAGCTTCACAATCGATTCAAAACGGGTGTGAAGAGGGTTGTGGTTCCCGCACACTTAGGAACTCTGCACAACCTTCCAAACAACATAGAGCTAACGGTTAGATGGTCGAACGATAGCGTGTCAGATGAGACTTGTCGTTGCAGTGCCGTGTTGAAGTATGTGTATTGTGTACGTCTCTGAGGGCGAGTTGCACCAACTTACGTTTACAGACCGATCAACGTCAAATGTGGCGCTGGCAGCAGTCTCCCCATAGAAACTTGTCAAAATTGCCATACATTCAGATGTTAACGAACACCGCTTCCGACTACAGACGGTTTGGTACAACCCACCCTAATTGACCACTTTTCATTCTTCCTTGTCTGGTTAGGACTTGGCAGGGCCTTTATAACTTCATCATCTTGTCAGTGGAGTACCTAATACCAACGCCAACGTGCCTCCTCTCCTTAATTTCTCTATAAGTAAGATGAATCTATTATTGTTTCTTTTATTAACTTCATGTCTTTTCGGTCTTCCCGTTTTCATTCATTCTACCTTTATGTCTATTATTGTTTTCAGGCAGCCATCGTGACGTAAATTATGTCTTATCAGACCTGTCTTGTTACCCTACGGGATTGATACAATTGTGACTCTTTAATGCTCACGTAACCCCTTGTGTATTCAGGCTTCATCACCCGCAACGGCCCCGCGACGCCCGAGAACCGCCGGTTCCTGGGCATCGCGAAGGTGCACTGGCTGAAGCGACTGGCGACGAAGCTGCCCTCCAAGATCCTGGACCTGAGCTGGCCCATCTGCCCCGCCACGTGCCAGGAGGCATCCAAGTAAGATGTGAAAAAAAGACCGGGTTGCACTCCGGGAGTGCCGGCAGAAGTGATAACTTGAATATTTTGACATTTCGAATCGACGAATACCGTAGCGACAGAAGTAAACTATGCTATAAACTTGCGTGTGTCGGCCGAACGGGTAAGCGCCGCGGATTGCATGGCGTTTGCACCCTTTTTCTCGCTAACTCGAATGGCGCAGCCAGTCTCATACTATGTCATCAGTCCCCCCCACGCTCTTGGGAGCCTCGAATCACTCACCTAAACGGTCACGTTACAATAAACCCCATCCCAAAAAGTGCACAGCGCCGCGAAAGAGGTTTTCACTTCTAAAATCTGACATTGTTAGAAGTACATTTTAAAAACTTATACGCTATGTTAGTAAACACGATTGTTTGTTGTCAGGATCACTTGACGTAAATCAAAGCAGTCCTGGGTATCTGAATCCAATGCCACATAATAGGGCAGTTAAATCTCCCAGCAATCATCTTCAGAATGCCGTTCTGAGTTTCTCTGACGCGACCCATCAGCGACGTGATTTTCTTTCGCATCACCGCTAGGAAACCGTCTCTTACTACTTTAAATACAGCCCCACCAAGAGACACCGTTTCACACTGTTTTCTTAGCGTTTAAAATCATTGCAGCAACATTGCTTGACTACAAGAGCCCGATTCACGAAGCTACAAGTTACAAATTATAAGTATTCTAACTCACTAAGACGCTTGAGCGAGAGGTGGATTAACTGTCGAGAGTGCCCTTGGGCAAGCACCTCATCGGCACTCCTCTCGCAGCCTATTAAAAATAATTACGGAAAAAAACCGAGCTTCTTTGGCCTGTTTTGCCTTTCCGATGGTGCCAAATAGGCGAATAGGGCTGGGAGGGCAATAATTCAAACCCACAGTTGTGAAAATCTGCCATCGATTTTACTCGTATTGACGTGTGCACGCTGTCCTGGTGAAAGAAAACTTTTGTGTCAACAATCCAGGTCTTTTTACTTTCAAATCCTCTCGTAACCGGCGTAAAAAGGTCGCAATAGTAATCCGAGTTTCTGGAGATACTTAGTCAACCATTATTGCCATGACTTTATGCCCAGGATATCTATTATATGTAAGTACCTATAACTAACTAATAACCTATTGTGTTGCAGGGAGCTCCAGAGACTGCATCGCGCGCTGCTTTCGCGCAAGTACCGGCTGGCGCTGTCTCCGCAGGACAAGAAGCAGTTCGAGCTGAAGGTCCTCGCCGAGAAGATGTTCAAGGGTGAGCCACAATTCACAGAGACGTAGTGTCCTGGGGGGCTAGCACAACTGACGCCGCGCCGCGACGCGAGTCGAGGAAGATCTACCCTCCTCTTTCGAATTTGCACGGTGCGAGTGAGACAAGAATAGATCAGTCGCGCCCGAAGGGACTTGTCAGTCGTTCCCTTGAAATTATGAATAATAGACAACTACAAGGATTTCGAGAAAACATCCTTTCGAGTTCGTCAACTCATCTTAAGTGTTCGCAAACCAGCACTTCTTGTGAAGCAAACCTTAATCATCTAGGTACTGCTGTGGGCAACGGCTCTTAATGGAACTTGCCCTACGACACTACAGACAGGCTTCTCTGTACAGTGTCGTCTGTCGTCTCTTTTGTCGGGTGACGAAATCCAAAAGCAAACCTTACCAATTCATAATTATTATTAAATTACACATAAACTGACAGCGAGCTTTTAGAATCCGAAGAACTGAAGTTCTGGGTTCAACCCGTCAAGCGCGCTAGTACCACACGTGTGGGCATAATTAACGGCTGCGCCCTCATTGTCCGAATATTTTCCTCGGCTTTATCGACTTGCCATCCTAAATAAAAAAGACCTGGCTAGGTTAACCAACATAAGAAACATGTTTTGGCCCAGGACACAGGAAAAAAATATTCGGAAAACTTTTGACTACAACCGCCATTACCATCATTACATGCAAAATTGTGCCGGCGAATTCTTCAAGTGTGCGAAATAATTGTAGTTTAAAAACGTCAGCGAGAGATCTTCTAAAAATACTATTATCATGAAGTCCTTATCCGAGTGTCACTGAGCAAAGTGTGTACCATATCACAGGCAACAAGAACAGCTATCCTGGCAGCGTGCGAGCCCGCTTCGTGGACGACCGGCTCAGCAGCGAGCTGCAGGTGCTGCGCGGGACGTTCATGGCCTCCGCCGTCTGGCCCACGGGGGAAAAACTCATTGTAAGTACCATACTAATATTATAAATGGGAAAGTGTGTGTGTTTGTTTGTCCGTCTTTCACGGCAAAACGGAGCGACGAATTGACGTGTCTTTTTAAGTGGAGATAGCTGAAGGAATGGAGGACATAGGCTACTTTTTGCCTCTTTCTAACCCCCCCACTTCCCTAAAATGGGGGGTGGAAGTTTGTATGGAGCTGCGATATAAAGTTCCACGCGGACGGAGTCGTGGGGAGGAGCTATTAATTACTAATGTAACCAGAGGCGGCTTTACCTATAGTGCAGGGTGTGCGTTGCACCCGGGCGCACGGTGCTAAGGGGCGCCGAGCGCTATTCACGAGGCGCCCCACTCTTGGGGCGCGCTGGGGGGAGGGGGGAGAGGTGCTAGAGGGCGCTAGGGTAATAATTGCTCATGGGCGCCACCTGGTCTACTGACGCCTCTGAATATAACAAGAGATCTCCGTGTGCTGTCGGGTTAGAATTTCACCACCCCTTTTTCTTCCCGTGTGTGAAGTATAAGTCGACTAAGGGCGGGTTGCATCGACTTACGATTACAGACCGATCAACGTTAAATATGGCGCTGACAGCTGTCAGTTCATAGAAACTTGTCAAACGTTCCATACATTCAGATTTTAACGAACAAAGCTTACGATTACAGACGGTTTGATGCAACTGACCCTAAGTAGCAGGGTTGAAGTGTGTTGTGGGCGATGGGCTAGCTACCTATTACTGCGATATCACAATTTGTCGATCTTTTATACCCACATTGATTTAACACCAAAATGTTCCCAGTACTCGAGCGAAGCCGTCAAGTACGACCGTCGAGGCTACAAGCCCCGTGAGCGCGCGCTGCTGGCCTCCGACAAGGCGCTCTACGTGCTGGACGCGGCCGGACGGAAGACCTTCAAGCTGAAGCACCGCCTGCCGCTCGACAAGCTGAGAGTCATCGTCACCAACGAGACGGACAGCCTCGTGCTGATCAAGATTCCGCAGGAGCTGAAGAAAGATAAGGTAAAGTCGTTGAGTGATGAGTCTCTGACAAAGTCTGACTCCGTATCATCGTCGGCGATATCACGCGATAAGTGACAAGATAGGACTTAGGAGCGAGGAGCCAGTGACGGACGCTCTATCCTGTTAGGTACTTATCGTGTGATAACCACCATGATACAGAGTCTGGTATTAACAGCGTAAAACACCAGATCTTTTTTAACCGCTTCGGTAGTAAAGGTATAGCTCGCCTGATAGTAAGCGGACACCGCAGCCTATAGAGTATTTATTTTATTTTTAGTTTATTCATTATACGGGACACCAACATAGTACAAAAGATAAGGTTACAATGTTGTCTTTGGCGTAAAATGTGTGTGTTTATGTGTGATTACTGCTAGTTAACCACTGACAGATAGTTTGCCTTCATTTAATGTCATACAAATAAAGCAATTTTCAGAATACTGTTACCCACGTCTACCGATTTAGAAATAACTACTTATTTTGTATGTGGTTAAAGTTGAAAATTAAATGAAGGCAAACTAACTGTCAGTGGTAAACCCCAAATAATTCTACTGTAGGAGCTTATGTAGGTAGGTACCCCAATTGACAACATTTCTTTTTTTTAAGTGGTCCATTGTATGATTTAGTTCGATAGAGAATGAAATTTTAAGGTACACGAGTTTTTTTATTTCTCCCTAAATGTTTATTTCATTCAAAAATATCAAAATTTAAAGTAGTGAATTCCAATAGGTCGTAAGTAAAATATGACGTCATTATTATGTCTCTCTATGGCACCTGTCCACATCTTTCACTAACAGACGTAGGAATGACGTCACGCACGGGGTATACCGCGTTTTACAGATTTTAGTGATTTTTTCCGAAACGAGTGAGAATTAAAATGGGAAAACCACTTTATTGCGTTCAGATAAGATAATTAATGAAATTAGTTTAACAAGCCCTTTCCTTTCTGTTACAACTTCGGACGTAGCCAACGCAATTGCGTCTTTCTACAATGGGTCTGCATCCGGTCTAGATGGTCTGCGACCGCAGCATCTCAAAGAGTTGACTTCACCCTCCGCAGGAAATAATGGTCCCCGATTGTTAGAATCACTCACAAAATTATGCAATTTTTTACTGAGAGGTATGCTAAACTTGGAGGTGAGACCGTTCCTATATGGTGCTTCGTTATGTGCCTTATCTAAAAAAGATGTTGGTATTAGACCAATTGCGGTGGGCAGCTTTTTTCGTCGTCTTACGGCTAAGCTCTGTTGCCAATCTGTTAGAGAAGCTATGTCTGACTATCTGCAACCAATTCAAATGGGCTTCGGTACCAGACTTGGTTGTGAGGCGGCAATACATGCCACCCGGTCTTTTGCTTTACATCGCAGATCATCCAATACCATAATCGTTAAAATCGATATCAAAAACGCTTTCAATAGCCTAGAAAGGGACACTATTCTCAACGAAACCTTAGAGCAAACTCCTTCTCTTTACCCTTTCATTTACCAATGTTACGCCTCCTCAAGTAATCTTTTCTTCTCAGGCAGTTTAATACAGTCGCAAGTTGGTGCCCAGCAGGGCGACCCATTAGGGCCCTTGATGTTTTGTCTCGGCATCCAAAAGATTATTTCTGGATTAAAGGCGCCCCTTAACGTGTGGTATCTGGATGATGGCACTATAGGAGGAAGTCCAGAAGTGGTCTTAAACGACTTGAAAACATTGATACCTGCCTTGAAGAAAATTGGTCTTGAAATAAACCCGTCTAAGTGCGAGTTTTATACTTGCAGTTTTTTAGACACCAACTCTCTCGCAGAAATAGTCACTTTTACCTGGCATTAGACAAATACACGAACATTCTTTCAATTTACTGGGTGCTCCAAGTTTCACCGAGGGTGTTAGTTCGGCCCTTCAAGCCAAAAGACAAGCACTTTCGGCGGCACAGGAACATTTGACACAATTGTCGGGACATGTTTCCCTTATCTTGCTGCGAAACTGCTTTGCTCTGCCTCGCATGGTGTATATGTTACGGACGTCTCCAACTTGGCTTTATGACACGGATTTGAAATCGTTCGATGACACTATTAAATCTTGTTTAGAGTCAATACTCAATGTGAGTTTAGACGACTAACAATGGTGTCAGGCGGCTCTGCCAGTTCGTTACGGTGGCTTGGGCGTGCGTCGGGTCCAGGACATAGGTCTGGTAGCCTTTTTAGCGTCGGCACATGGTTCGTCGGATCTTGTTGCTCGAATATTATCATTTGATGGCAGCAGCATTCGAGTTCCATTCGTAACCGAGGCCCTGGCTAAGTGGGCGACACTATATCCGTCCAATGATCATCCGGATAGCTTAACGGTCCAAAGAGGATGGGACGATATTCTATGTCAGCAAACGTTTTCTCATTTGTTGAGTGATGCCTCAGGGACTGACCTAGCACGTCTCAAGGCTCTCACTAAGCCCGAATCCGGTGCGTGGCTGCATGCCTTGCCTTCCCCTCAACTCGGCACTTTGCTCGACAACGACTCCCTGAGGATAGCAGTTGCTTTAAGGCTGGGGAGCAAGGTATGTGAAGCGCACCGATGCGTTTTTGGGACAATGGTGGAGGAGAATGGCCACCACGGGCTAAGCTGCAAAAGATGTGCGGGTCGGTTCCCTAGACACCATTCTATCAATGAGATCGTGCGTCGGGCTATGGTGTCCGCCAACGTACCGTGCATCCTGGAGCCCCCGGGTCTGTCTCGGACTGACGGAAAAAGACCAGACGGGTTGACGTTGGTTCCCTGGCAGAGAGGGCGGTGCCTCCTATGGGATGCAACTTGTGTTAGCACTTTTGCAGCGTCCCATCTAAAGCACACAATTAAGTCAGCTGGTTCGGCGGCCGAAAATGCCGCCAAGCTCAAACACGCAAAGTACTCTGCCTTGGAACCGACTTATGATTTCGTTCCGGTTGCTGTGGAGACAGCTGGGCCCTGGGGCAGTGAGGCTCTCGGGCTGTGCAAGGAGTTAGGCAGACGATTAAGGGACAGGGGCCTTGACCCCCGCTCTGGGTCATGGCTCGTCCAACAGGTCTCCATTGCTGTTCAGCGAGGCAATGCCGCTAGCATTTTGGGGACCTGTGGTTCGGGCTTGACGCAGCGCGGGATGTACTCGTAGTATTACTTTTATTTATTATTACGTATTTTAATTTTATCATTCTTTACACCATTGTATTCCGACTTGTTTTGTAATTCATATTATGATAATGTCCATATTGTTATTTTAAACTAATTAAAGATACTTAATAAACATTACCGAAATGGTTTTCCATTTAGGCATATATCATTACATTACAAATTTTGAAATGTTGTCAATTACAAGCGAACAAATCATTTTACAGAGCAAGATAACTTGATTTGAAATAGGTATACAAATGATATCATATGATTTTTAATGTCTAAAAAGCAAGGGGATTAACAAAAATTAAACTAAATTTGTTCATTTATTTACAAAATACAATGCTCTAAAAATGTTGTACACCCTCGTCTCAGTTTGAAGGAATACCTACTTTCTGTAGCACCTAACTTACACTAGACAAGAGTCGAGTCATGTTACCGAGGAAACGGGTATTTACCTGCTCCACAAGGAGCAAGGTGACATTCCGCTTCCGCTATGCCTTCCCTTTCTATACGCCCAGAGGGATCTGGTGCGCGCCCCAGCAAGCTGGCTTACTTAGTCAATATTCCTGGTCACCCAAAAAACCTGCTGGGTCAGACCCTCCCCTAGAAAACAGACCTTCGCCGATATGTCTCTCTTTTGTACGAGTTTCACCGAACTGGCCGGGCCGGAGCGCATTCTATTACATGCAAAGGAATTTGAACCGTCTATACAGCAGATGCGATTCATATTTGATTACAATCCCCGTCGTCGGTAGCTGCCGCCTCGCAGTGGGCGCACGGTGCATTCAAATATGAAATGTAATCACTGTCTATATGGTTCTAATTCCTTTGCATGTAAAAGAATGTGCTCCGGCCCGGCCCGTTCGGTGAGAATCGTACATAAAGCAGCAATTACACTTCGTCGTTCACCTAATGCGGTCGCCGAATTCATTTTAAACTACTTAGGCTAACAAACGTCGTCTTTACACTAGTCTGTCCGCCTACTACGGCGGCTAGGCAGCTGTCGATCGCCGAATGCGGCCGACTAACGTGTTCTTTACACTTTTGCGGTCGCCGCATGCTGACGAAGTGTAATTGCCGCTTCAACCAACACCAAATGTTTGCAGGGCGACCTGATCATCTCGGTGCCGCAGCTGATCGAGGCGCTGACCATCGTCACCGACTACACCAACAAACCCGAGCTCATCGAGATCGTCGACACCAGAACGTGAGTTTACCAGACGGATACTCTATCCTCGTTCTTTTGAGGGTTCCGTACCCAAAGGTTAAAAACGGGACCCTGTTACTAAGACTTCGCTGTCAGTCCGTCCGTCCGTCTGTCTGTCACCAGGCTGTAGCTCAAGAACCGCCATAGCTAGGGAAGTGGGCAGGACGGGCGTAAAATGCAGTGTAACGCCCGTCCTGCCCACTTCCCTGCTCACTAATCAGGCATATAGCGCGGCGACCACCGGACCTCTGAAATTACGTACAACAATTTTCAACCTTAAATGTGCTAACATTAGGTGTATTTTCCCAGTATCGCTCACAACCTGGTGAACGGCAAGCAAGGAGGCACCATCGAGGTGATCAACGGGCCGCAGCCCGCCATCCAGCGCGCCAAGAGCGGAAACCTGCTCGTGGTGAGTAGCATTCCAAATTATACCTTATCTCTGTGGGTTGTGGTTTCTTTTTGAATAGTCCGTGAATAGGGTAAGAAGAGTGCAACTCTCGGTCGAGTGATCACTGGGATAATTAATCGTTTTGTGATAAGAAAAAAACTACGAGTTTTTTTTTTGACGCGATTTTTTTACATTTGTAGCTATGGAGCGTTGGCCGACTGGGGCGACCTGCTGCTCCATACAAATGTAAAAAAACGTGTCAGAAAAAAATCTTTTAAAAAACACGATACCTGTTATGCCCTTAAACGGATCATCGCTATTTTTGTTACACCTTGTATGCATCTACCGATACACGTTTCGCCTTAACACAATGAGGTGCAAACTTTTAAACGTATCGCTACCTCTGGCTCGTCCTTGGGCGAAATTATCTACGACAAAGGGGCTGTCCATATATTACGTAACTTATTAAGCGCCGAGAATCCATTCAAGGAATTAACAGGATGATGGGGTGGGGTCAAAAATCAACAAAAAATTATAAATAAATAAATAAATAAAAAAATTAAAAAAAAACTTTATTGCCACATTGCTTTACACAAAAAATAAAATAATAATGGAAGACTTAAAAACAAAAAATATAAGTAAACACAAAGGGGCAATGGGTACCCGTCTCAGCCATAACGTAGTATATGGACAAGCCCCAAGCGGAGGGAACCCGTAGACCATCGGTTCGAACCTGAGGCTAATTATCCCCCTGTAGGCTATAGGGGTCCAAGACTTATTCTTTGTGGGCAACAGTTATTTAAAATGAATGATGGGTAAATAGATTAGATGTTCAAAAATCAGTTTCCCTAATAGGTACGTCACGAGGGTAACGATTATGAAAAGGTTCGGAGCCACTGACGTAGATTTATTCCCGTCCGAGCCTACACGATTTGGTAACGAACTGTACTTGAAGGGTCCACGGAAAAAAAAAATAATGGAAAAATTCGATTTTAATTTCAAAATGTAGACCTCTCAACGAATTAGTACCTACACCTTCTGCTATAATTGTAAACATTAATATAAATTTGCACTTGAAAAGCACCTAATCGCGAAGATAGTATTAGTGGAAGCCCCACAAGCCCAATTTCATAAGAAAACCGCAAATCGATGTACAGTTTAGCCGTTTGGCACACGCATACTACAAGTCAAAACAATTTTTTTGACCCGCAGTTCCTAAAAAAAAATCCCTTAGGGGGGGAGTGCCGAAACATTTTTCTTTTTGTATGGAAAAAAAAAACAGAAACCTACCACAAATGATACGTGATATCCTCATATCTAACCTCAAAAAAGCAATTTTGAAAATAATTGCATTAAGTATTTTTTTAATTTTTCAATATTACCAAGTGAAACAATCAAATAAAAAAATTCAGAAAAAAAACTATATGATATTATTTCTAAATTGCTTTCTTGGGGTTAGATGTAGAGATATAACGGATCATTTGTGATACATTATATCTTGATATCCTTATCCTTATATATTTACCTTGATATTTTGTGACAAAAACTAACCAAACTATACCAACTGATGAAAAAGCGCAGTTAAAGGGTTAAAGAGGTATTTCCCGTTGGATATATGGATACTGCGTATCATTTTATGATTAATAAGTAAAGTATCTGCAGTACAGTTCCATAAGTCACGTAAAATAGGTATTCAAGTAGAACTGTGTCCCTGGGTGATATTGAAAAATTAAAAAAAAAATACTTCATGCAATCCTTTTCAAAATTGCTTTTTTGAGGTTAGATATGAGGATATCACGTATCATTTGTGGTATATTGAATTTTAAAAAAATCAGCCATATCGTGTCTGGAGGAGCCCAAACTTGGTATGTTTCGAAAATTATTTTTGTTTCAATAAAAAAAATATGGCTAAAATGTAATGATGTGGTATATTTTAAGAATCGCCTCGAAAAGCCCTTTCATATGATACTACACACGATAGGTTTCTGAAAAAAAATTTTTTTTTTCCCATACAAAAAGAAAAATGTTTCAGCACTCCCCCCCCTAAGGGAATTTTTTTTAGGAACGGCGGGTCAAAAAAATCGTTTTGCCCTATAGTGTGCCAAACGGCTAAACTTTACATCGATTTGCGGTTTTTTTAAGCGTAGGGCTACCACTATATGGTTAATTGAATCATTCTAAACTTAAAAACCGCAATATCTCGTAATGTTGCCAAAGTTACTAGACATGTTCTTTCCGTGGGCCCTTCACTTGTTTTTCTATCTACTTAATTAGGTATTAATTTGTCTTTTTGTTTACAGGTGGCCTCGCCCTAAACGCACCAACCAGTATTGAGATTATTTTCTTCCTATAACCTATATTTTCCAATACTTACGTAATATATTCTTCATCATGACTAGTTTGTGTTACTAAGTGTAATTTCGATAATGGTGGTTTTTATGATAGTGAATTTTGCATTTACACAATAAGGTGGAAATTAGAAATGGATGTACAAAAGAAGTACCTAAACCCTTCGAAAGCCACTGAAATATTTTGAAATACGTTTTTATTTGGAACAACGAAACATAGGTAATGTTTGGAGTATGGCAGGACCATTGAATTAAAAATATGAATTTGTTCGTAAGAAATAAACTTATATATATTTTAATATAAAATCAATTCCGATTAAACTATGTACAATAATTCTTATCCCTCTTATAAGTTATTTATTTATTATATTGGAAAATTGCATTAGAATTCACATTCTTAACGATAGGTCTACATTGTGCAAGTAAAACTGTATCTAAAGTTCCAGTTACCGGCAATCATCTAGAAACTTAAGGCATGTGCAACATTGTAAAGGAATATTTCCTTTCTCTTTTTGGAAGAGTTACCCGAAATTGTGTTCAAAAAAGGAACGATTATACAAGAAACAGTGATCGACATGGTGGAACATTCGGTTTAGTTGCTGGGGCAACTAAGCTCAGAAAACCTTTGAAACGTCGGCTACAACGTTTTGCCAGTCACGGAATTCATGCAAGTTACTTGCCCAATGTAAACCTTCTTTATTTTATATTTACGAATGAAATAGTTTTTGAATGTTTTAATGCTTATAAATATATTTATATTTGTTAGTGAGATACTTTTATAATTCTACGTACAAAGTACTTAAGTTAACTTTTTGTATGCCATAAAATAGCTACGTAGGAATCGCAAAATGTGTCAATAGATGGATTGTAAATATCTTGTGGGCAATTTAACATCGACATATAAAGTCATTACGTCTATGATACATTTTGCAATGTCGAGAAGTAAGCTGAATCGAAGGTGCCTATCTATCTTGTAGTTAGCATATTTTGTACTAACTGGCACATTACTGTTTACGTACCTTTGTTTAAAAAGAAATAAAGCTCACACACAGTGACATCGTTGACATAGTTTGTGTGTGCTTTACTTCCGATCATAGCCATAGTTGAATGGTAACAGGCGAAAATGTGCCTTGAAGATAAGCCAGTACCTTAAGAGTCATTTGATTAAATAAATGTATTTTGATTAATTCGATTTTTATTAATTATTCCCCTTTAGCCATTTCGTCTGCGGGCAGTGCTCAACTTGTTGTCGCAATAGCGGCCTACGTGCATAAGGTTTATTTTCGGATGGCGTTTTAATTCCGTGTAGCCAGTATCCTAAGCGTTAGTAAACTAGAAATATACCGTCAGTTTAGGCACTCTACCGGTAACTAGAACCATAAGTGAATGTTCTAATAGCGCTATTTATTACATTCAAATTCTTGATAAACTGTATGTTTATCATCAGACCCCGTATCATGGTCGGCCTTATCACGTGATAAGTGACAAGAATAGAGCGTCCGTCACTGGCTGACACCGTTCGGCAGAACGAGATTGACGCTCTATCTTGTCACTTATCGCGTGATAAGGCCGACCATGATACGAGGCCAGGTCTATTTCAATTATCATGAAGGAGGGAATAATAGTCTTTCTTGTGGTGTCTATTTTATTTTAACTCTAGACTAGGGGTGAATATCAACCAGAGATGAGCGATGCCGTTTTTTTATATTTTGCCACCTAAGTCAAGCATGCGAGGTCTCCAATGTCAAACCCATTAAGAAAATCACTAGTGGCTCCAAAGATTTTATTTGTCATTCACCCTATTACTCTAAACTGCGTAAGACATACGTTTAACAGTCAGTGTGGTTGATATAGGAAAACAAGAAGGTAAAACATTTCATTCAATTTTATTAAAAAATGTTACATTTATACAGTTTATGCGAGAACAATCCAGAGTTCTAGTGACAAACACCCTTACAATTCATTTTCAGTCTTACGAAATAGGTAAAAAAAACTTTACGAAAACAACATCGGTAACATCACATAATTGTCAAATATATACCAGTTAACAGTTAATGGCAGGGTTCACTGTTTAAGGTGAACATTCACCAGAGCTGTGTGAAGTTGTGATGCGGTGAGCGAGAAAATGTACCAATAGCGTGGCTGGCCGCGCTCGCGCGTCGCTTCCTATTTGGCCCATATCTTCCTCGCTCATCGCCTCGTAATCTCGCTCAGCTCTGGTGGAAACGCACCCTAAATCTCGACAGGTATTGCAGAATGTGCAAGGACCATTATAACCGCTAGAGAACTTTCACTATCCATTATAACATCCTATTTGCTCTCTCAGTTTTTTTAACATAACTGCTCTTAATGGATCGGCTCGAGTCAACACTTTATAATCAGAGGCGCTAGCCCGAAAGGTCTACAATTTTTTTACGTGTATCTCCGTCTCTGTCGCTCGAATTAGAAAGTGCGACAGAGAGAGAGATACACGAACTAAGTTCGTTTTCGCTTCGCGGCAGCACTTACGTACTTTCCTAAATAGCACACAACTCTCATACTGCTCTAAAATCTATTTTCAGTATCAAAATACCGCATTTTTTTCAACGATATTAATAGTTACTATTTTACAAGTCTAAACTGGCAACACCGCAACTGCTCGACCAGTATAGACTGTTAATTTCAACAATGTTGCCGTTTGAGACTTGTAAAATTGTTAGCTGTAGCTGCGTGAAACGGGGCCCTATTCCGTTCTTACAAATAAGTAAATATAAAACCAATACTGTGAGTAAACCAATGCCTATAAGGCCCGAATCACACAGACGCGGCCTGCGGTGGCAGTCAATTGTAAATTTTACAGCTAATGACAAGTTAACTTTTGACCGCCGCGGCCAGGCCGCGCCCGTCTGTGGGCAATCGGCGGTATCTCAACACAGCTTCGACACTGCGTCGAATAACATAACCAACAATGACGTATCATCTTAAGATACCGCCAATTACCTCGAGCGCAGCGTATTTCAATAATAAATATCTATCGCTGTATACCTACACATACATTTCATGCGAACATCCATAACAAGTATAAAACAACACGATGTATTTCCCCCAAACTCCGGATTATTCGTAATATGGGCAATGTCTTAGATCTATATAGTACAGTTTAGTCTCAAGCGAGTTAGGCTGATTTTAGAGTGCAACAACTGTTTATTGTCAAAATTGTCACGAAACTTATGTCTAGTGTGATGTGGCAGGCCAATTTGAGTCTAGTGTCTCTATCTCTCTCTTTCAGGTCATATTAGTGCGCAATTTGGAAGTACACTCAGGGCATCTGGTGAACCTCCGCTTGAGAACCATGAACAAAGGAAATCAGCAAATTATGTCAAAAAGCAGTGAAAATTGCTTTTGAGTACAGGAAAAGTAAAACCGAAATGTGAATGAACCATATGGCGAAGTAATAAGAGCGACTTTCGTCTGATAAGTCAAGTTTCAAACATTCTTGTAAAACTATAAAATCTGATCGCAAATCTAGAATCAGCCTAACACGCTTCAATAATAACGCGTTCTACAGCGGAAATTGACTTCATAATACAGCTTCATATACAAACACAGCAAAAGTCAAGCACAAAGTGTCAGATTGCGAAACTGCAAGCACATAAACAACAGACTTTATTGGAAAAAAGTTGCCATAGACAAGACCAACTTCAGTGGAGGCTGGCATAACTGCTGGCTTATAAAAAGAGCGACAATGCCTTATAAAATGTGGCAGCTTTCTTTTTACGTGCATTGCATCCTAGGGTATTTCGAACGACACTTCCTTGTCTTTGGTACTTAACAATAATTCATTGACTGCGTAATTAATGGAAGATGCTGGTACAAATAGAACAGAAACGTCGTAACAAACGAAATACAATAACTACTAAAGCACAACTATTTACAAGTTCTTATAAAAATAATAAATAATACAGTCGCTACGTGCCTCGCCCAATTTCATAATGTACAGCATTCCGAGGCGATTCAAATTCCGCAACAGTACCATATTATACATAATCTTTAAACCTAGAAATTCGCGGTTTCAAACGCTTATCATACATATTACTTACATACTTATAAATATATATTAATAAATGCGCACTACATTTTGGGTCCAGGGTCCTTCGTAACAAAAATAAAACTAATTTATTATATAATAAGGACCTTTATTTGTCTAAATTAAACCTAAAGATTACGCGAACCTCCAGACTCGCGTAGAAATAAGGTCAATTCCGATATCGGTCATTAAAACAATCACAGAATTATATTAAATACGTCTTTTAACTGATATTCATCGATTTATACATGTAAATTTCGCGTACTATACATTAAAAGTAAAACGAGAACAAAAATGTTCTTTGAAATCATACTCCCGAGACAGTATTTACATATTTATGCACAATTTGCGACTTTTATACATAGCTCAGACGAGCAACTTAGACTTTGGTTAATCTATTAGAGAATTTTGGTTCTTGATTATATAATTTTGAATACCTTATAATATTGGGACCGATGCTACACTTCAGTCCTGTAGTTGGTGCCTCAGTAGGCACAAACGGTTCTACCGCGCTGAACACAAAATGCACAGACCACTACAGACATACCATCGGACCTAAATCCGCACACTAGTCCAACACTAGTCATCATCACAATAAATTACATCACATTCCTTAACCAGGAGTTGGTGCTATCTTCCCACAATTTGAACCCTGTACTTTTCGATAAGGCTCAATATCAATGAAAAAATAGAAGCACGCATCTAGTTAAAGGGACACATTGGTCTAACCAGAGAGTAGGGAGTTATTAGCACCAGTCAAAGGAATAGATCACGACTGTCAAACTGTTCGACTACTAACTCCTCGACTGCAACTCTTTAATTTCTGGTCTAACGCAGCACCATTCACTATCCATAATGTCCGTAGTAGTACTCCGTATACTATTTGACCTGCGGCGCCACCTCGGGCGCGGGCTCCGGCTTGAAGCCGGTCTCCTTGTAGGGCTCGCTCTTGTAGGAGGCGTCGGACTGGTTGGAGCAGTCCTGCTTGAAGGCCTCCTTGGCCTCCTCGCCGTAGGGCTTCGGCTTCTGCTCGTGCTCGCGCTGCTGGCGGCGCCGCTGCTTGGACCACAGCTCGTGGCAGTCCTGCCACGTCGGCAGCTCGGGCGCCGGCATCCTGGAAAGTTACGGTGCCGGTTAATGTACAGCCATGACAATTCACGGCCAAAATATTGCAATCTGATTATTGGGCCGTGCATTATTCAATAATCATATTCGTCAAGAATCATATATCTGAAAATCAGACCTTATTGGTTCTTAATCTAGTCAGAACGGCGATGCAAAGCACGCGATAATTTCCAATGCATTGCCTTAAGAGAAAGACTCTCGTTGGACGGGTCAACACCTAGGGCTTTTATTTAGCCCGTCGCCCCAAGCGCGCAAGGGCAATGCAACGGTACGCGCCTAACACGCCATAGACCAAATCGATGTTACAATAGTGTACTACTCACTGGTCCGGCACCACATTCTTCAGCCACGGGCTCTTGAGCGCATCCTCGGCCGTCACCCGCTTCTCCGGATCCAGTTCCAACATCCGGTCGAGTAAACTCAACGCCTGCGCCGGCATGAACGCGAACTGGTCGCGCACGCAGCGCTTGTGGAAACGCTTGGGGCGGAGCGTGTGCCACAGCGGGAGGTTCACCACGTTGGGCCACACCCCGGGCACGGGCGTGCCGCATACGCGGGATATCATCTCTAGCTGCATCATTTCCACGTTCGCCTGGAATTGTGAATCATTATCATAAGTCCCATATATAATGTTAAATTTTCTACTGCACAAAACAATTGCGATACTCATAGAACAATTGCGATTTTCAAGTAGGTAGCTCAGCAGGCGTAGCACGGATGCCATTTTATCACTTATCGTGTGTCGTTACACGACATCCGTCACTCTCATACTTGTCAGAACGTGACGGATGTCTTATCCACAGCAATTAGTGATAAAATGGCAACCGTGCTACGCCTTCTGTACAAGGCCATGCATAGGGCGGGTGATAGGAGCCGAATAACTCTGGTCAGCAATAACCCATGGCGTCACATTTTTTTTTTTTGACTTCATAAACCTATAAAATCATCAGTACAAACAGCAATTTTACAAGGCTAGGACGCTGTCATTGCCAAACTGCTCGGCAAAGGAGGCTGGCCTTCAATGCCAATGTCATTGATAATGAATAGAATAGAAATGTTTCAAATTACAGGTTACAGATGGTGAAAAAAGATGTATACAACTGACGCCCTGCAAGGGCACTGCTAACATATGAGAGGGCTAAACCCACCTATCCTTATTCATGAACGTCCATCAAACTTATTTCAGTTGAAATGCCGTAATAATACTCCATCTTTCACTTAGATTTCCTATCATGGGATCTGATCTCACAGACAACAGTTCCTGTTTCTCGAGGTAGCTTGGGCAGTGACCAGCATTAATATCTGCCATAACAAAGCCGGCATAAATATCTGACTCGTCCTAATCACAGAATAGATAATAGTACAAGTACAGAAGGGACACTCCTTTGATCTTTACAAAAGGCGCTTTTTTCTCAGCCAAAACATTAAGATTTATGGCCCTCTGATGTCGTCGACGACGACGTCGACGTTCATCGCTACAAGTACATGCCGATTCCCCAACGTTGGGGCATCGGCATGTACTTGTAGCGATGAACGTAAATCGCGGAGTGTCCGCCCCTTGTCCTAATGGCCCTAGAGTCGTGTCAGATATTTATGCACGATTTGTTGTTGCAAATATGAATGCTTGTGACTGTAACACAACGTGGCCTTGTGTTGACTGGGAGGAGCTCACCTGGAAGACGGGGTGCTTCAGGAACAGCTCTCCGAGGATGCAGCCCATGGACCACACGTCCACCGCGGGCCCGTAGCGCTCCTCGCCCAGCAGCAGCTCGGGCGGCCGGTACCAGAGCGTGATCACCTTGTTGGTGTACGGCCGCGCCCGGTCCTCGGCCGACCATAGTCGCGCTAGACCGAAGTCACCGAGTTTCACTTCACCTCTGGAAATATCAGGTTATTTTATTTAATCGTATGGAGTACATTATTTTGGCCTTTTAAATGTTTTGTCACTCTTTAGGCACGGCCACCTTAGGCGGACACAATATCTGTGCACCTCGAAATGCCAGACACGCAAAGCGATTTGACATCATGCGGCGAGGTGCAGACATTGCGACCGGGTAGTAAGTTGTACCTTAGTGGAAAAACAGCACAATTGAGCCTGTCGTAGCATTTCGGTTAAACGATCCTATCCCGTAAGTGCGGGCAACTAAGTCCGCTGACGCACATGTGTTGAGTTGTTTACTCTTTTCGTTTACCCGTTTATCGCGGAATTGGACCCCAACAGCGGAATTGAAACTTTAAAAAATAATAAAATTGGGTTTAAATTAAGTAAAAAAAAAACCCGGCCAAGTGCGAGTCGGACTCGCGCACCAAGGGTTCCGTACAAAAATTTACGGTTTTCGCAATTTTTCCTTTATCTGTGCTATGAGACGTTGCTTCATACCAAATTTCAGGATTCTGAGTTAACGGGAAGTACCCTGTAGGTTTTGATTACCTTGCGAGTTTCGAAAATTTGCGGCATAAACGGCTGTATCTTTTGATTGCGTTGGCTTAGAAGTTTGATTTTTTCACAGTTCCAAGGGACAGTAGACCTGAGTATTTGGTATACATTTTAGCTTGATACCTCCCACGTGTTCCTGAGCAAAAGGGTCGTGACCGACGGACGGACGGACGGACAACAATGTGATTCTATAAGGTGGACGGTGTACGTAGATAGAGTTTTTAGGATTCAGAAGAAGTGTGTCAGAGTCATTTCCAATGCGTGGTTCGATGATAGCTGTGTCTCATTTTTTAAGAAACTGCATATTCTACCTTTGCCTAGTTTATACCTCAGGGAAGTATGCGTATTTGTGAAGAAACACCAATACTACTTTAGCAAACGTGGGGAAGACTAGACTTAAAGGCAAGAACCTGTACCTGAAACCGCAATGTCACAAAGATATTTACAAGCGGAACGCATTCAACATGTGTATTGCCATCTTCAACCGTCTGCCCGAGGAATTAAAGAAGTTAGAGGGTAATCTGTTCAAATCTAAGTTGAATAGCTGGCTGCTGGATAAATGTTTTTATAGTATAAGATTATTTTTGGAGACATATAAGATTGTTTAATTTTATAGACCTAAAATTGAATTAACTGTGATTATATGGACTATTTCTTCTTTTTGACATGTAATATAAATGTAAACAATAATTTAATTATGTACAAAGTAAATAATTATGTAAGATTAATTTTAGAGTGATTTGAATATTTGCACGCCTACACCGGCTTAATACATGACACTATTCGTAATACTATGACATCCACTTATACTTCTTTAGGGATGTCTTCTACGGCCTGCAAGTAGGCATTCCGTGCGTCCTCAGGACTGTTAAATCGCGTGTCACGAAGTCCGAGTTTGATTTTCGGAAAGAGGAAGAAATCGCAAGGACCTAAATCGGGGCTATACGGAGGATGACACAATTCTTCAATCTCTGTACTCTTCAATAAATCCTTGGTGACAATGGCTTTGTGCGGCGAGGCATTGTCATGATGCAAAAAGAGCCCCCTCAAACCAGTTTTAGGTCGTTTTTGTTTTAAATTATTAAATACAGTAGGTAAACACACTTCAATATACCACTTAGCATTCACAGTTTTTTGGTCGTCTAAGGAAATTGTGGCCACATGACCACTTGTAGAAAAAAATGTGCCACCATTTGTTTACCAACACTTCGCCCGCGTTTCACCTTCGTTGGAGGTTCATCATCGGGAAACACCCAAATTGTCGATTGCCGTTTAGTCGGTGGATCATATTGGTAAATCAAACTCTCGTCTCCAGTAATAATGTTAAAAATTGACCGTCCTTCTCCCTGATCAAATTTTCTGAGCATATCTTTGCACCATGTCACGCGAGCTTCTTTTTGTTCTGCAGTCAGCGAGTGAGGCACCCATCGTGAACATAATTTCCGTTGTGTAAAATTTCATTAATAGCTGGCGATGAAATCTTCACGACCTCTTCTATTTGTTTGTAAGTCACTTCTAAATGTGTCTTCCTTAATATTTTTTTTCACAGCTAGGTCGTTCTCTTCTGTAACTGAAGTCGCGGGTCGGCCATTTCTTTCATCATCATTTAAGGAAAAAATTCCTCGTTTAAATTGAGCAAACCATCTGAAAACTGTTGCACGCGATGGTGCATAGTCCTCAAACGCCGAAACTAATCGCTCTCTGCACTCACATTCATTTAATCCCAATTTATAATCGTACAAAATCATCGCACGAAAATGTTCTCGCTTAAAATCCATAGTTGACGATAAAGGCCCGCGGAATTGAAACAAAAAACAACCGTATTTTTTTTATTTTTAAATATTTGATCAAATGGTTTTCTATGTTCGAATTACAAATAATATATCTTTTAAAAAAGGTTCAATCTCGTTGCGTTCTTTTTATAAATTTTGAGTATCTCAAAACTTTCGTAGTGACCCACTGTGGGTCGATGGGAGAGTCAGGGTGTACTAACCTGTTGTTCATCAGTATGTTGCTGCACTTGATGTCGCGGTGCAGGAAGTTCTTCCTGTGGCAGTAGGCGAGCCCGTCGAGCAGCTGCCGCATGATGCTCGCGTTGTGCGACTCCGTGAAGTCCACCATCTTCGACTCCAGCAGCCCCATCAGGTCGTGGTCCATGTACTCGAACACCAGGTAGAATGAGCCTTTGTCCTGCGAAAGTAAGGATGTTTTGGTTTGGTTCAAGGCTGCATGCGAGGAATAGTCGCGGGATTTTTGTATTTTGTGTCTAAAAGTTTCATATATTTATTTATTTTTTATACAACGACGGTGGCAAACAAGCGTACGGTAAGCCGACACACGGAACATAGTGTTTGGTATGCATTGGAGAGCTGTTCTGCACAAATTCGGTTGTTAAACACCTACCTTCCTAAAGTCCAGGGCGTCCTGTTTGTCGGTGACGATCTCCCTCAGGTTGACGATGTTCTTGTGGTTGAGCTGGCGCAGGATCTTGATCTCGCGCACGGCGGTGATGGGGAAGCCTTCCTTCTCGTTCTCGAGGCGCACCTTCTTGAGCGCCACCAGCTGGTTCGTGTTCTTGTCGCGCGCTTTGTACACTTGCCCGTAGGTGCCTTCGCCGATTTGGGTTATCACCTGTGAACGGATGATACATTTATGGAACGTACAATATTTATAATTTCACAATTAATCCAAGCACAACAATTACTAAGGATTACGCCCAGAACTGTACTGATGTATGATTTCTTGTGAAGATGTATTGTTGGTATCGATTCATTAGTCTCCTGATTATAGGAGTGACATCAGGGCATATCAATTTAGGCTGGCAGATTAGTTGGCGGGTTCATCAAGATGGAGATTCCCCATCTCGTTACAGTGTATCCAAAGTCAGGTTCACTCGTATTTGTAAGGTTCCCAAAACGTGGTAAATATGAGCTTAGTAAGTTACCTGGAAGCCATCAACGCACTTCTCGCCCCAGTCCTTTGCGTGGTGCGTGGGCGTGGCCACCGGGACCACCTTGGAGCCGCGGCGCTTCAGGATCCGCGGCCTCTTCAGCTTCGACATCGACTGGAACATAACATTGTACACAATTGATAACCCGAGAAGAGAGTTAGGCACAGCGATATGTCATCTTGCTCATATTTGAAGCAACCCACCTGGAGAAGTACCTTACAGGAGACCACAGCCATAATAACACCGGTACCTTGAATACGGATGTAGACTCAAAAATTATTGTTACTCCAAAAATGTCCAAGGGACATTTTACAGGCATCAAAAAGTATTTTGGCCCGAATAAAGTGCGGGCCCGTAAATAAAAGTAAAAAAAAAATTGTGTGTGTGTGTGTGTGTGTGCGCGCGCGTGTATGTGTGTGTGTGTGTGTGCGCGCGTGTGTGTGTGTGTGTGTGAAGGGGTGTGCGTGCGTATGCTTGTGGTTACACACGGTAAGTACGTACAGGTCGATTCACGAAAGCTGGCGCGAGATTTCTACTGAGTGACAGCTATTTTCATAGAAATTCTGTCAAATCTCGCGCCAGCTTTCGTGAATCGACCTGTACGTTCAATTAAGCAAACAACGTGTGTGTCTGTGTGTGTGTGTGTATGTGTGGGTGTATGAAGGGGTGTGCGTGCGTATGCTTGTGTGTGTGTGTGGTTGTGTATACGTACGTTCTCCTTGCCCTTCCGACAGTTGAAGACGTGCGAGTAGGTGTCACGCGAGGCCGGCGGGGGCGTGCCGCCGTCCAGCTCGTCCCCGCTCAGCTCCTCCGAGCCCGGGATCACTGCGACACATGTGAGATTTGTGATAACCTCCATTTTGCAACAATAAACTACAAGCCATTTCAACTAACTCACTGCAAATATTCGTATGAGCAAGGTAATAATAGTACATTACTACAGAGGCCGAGAAGTAAGGGGTTACGTTACGGATAGGTGTAAGCCTGGCAACCCTTTTCACGCTGAGGTATGTTATAGTGTTTTTCTCAACTTTCATTTTCATAGCTGAACACCGTGATGCTGTGCTACAAATTGTGGAACGAAAATTAAAAAAGACCAGCTTGCCGGCCTCCAATTTTGTATGAAAAGCCATTTCGGATGTCTCGCTGCGCCCGAAACGTGACACTTCGAAGTCCATTACGAAGAACACAACGTCAATATTTCATTGCATGTTTGAGAAAAGTGTATTTTCTCAAACTTGCAATGAAATGTCGTCGTTACGTGCGTCATAACAGGCGCAAGCGCACATTTCGGGCGGAACAATTCGAGACAACTGTAAAGCAATTTCATACAAAATTGAAGGCCTAGGCCGGGAAGTATTTTTTTTTTATTTTTAACTAAATATGGCGTCTGTGTTCATGAACAGGCTCAGCTGAATTATGTATTTTTAATTTTTTTTTAGTGGCCTTACATTTAAGAATAGAAATCTCTATGATTCAATGTGTTGATGAATACATATATGACAATAGATAATAATCCTCTGCATTTATTTTATTTATATCCCCTGCATTTATTTTAATTATTATAATAATTAAGATTCTCATTATCAGTTTGTGTATAATGGCCCTAATAGGGTCTATTCGAACACTACACACGCGTAATACGGACGACTTCCGTGAAAAAAAACATTATGGAGGGATTGGAGGGAAAATTAAATGTCTTTTGGTCGTGTAGCTGGATTTTATATTTGTGGTTGATATTTATAAATAAAATTTCAAAATTTGTTCCGAAGATAACAGCGACGAAGAAACTAATTGTACTCCGCCGGAATTGAGGGCGGAGGCCGAATTATTAGCCATGAATAACTTGTTGCCGCCAAAATCGAAGGACAAGTACATAAATACAGGTTGGTTTTTTTGACTGGTGATATTTCTTATTTCATTGCATATGTTTGAGAAGATCACTATACATGCCTAGTCGTGAAAATGTCTTGCCGGCTTCGTATCACTATCCGGCCTCCGTACGGTCGGCTGTCTATACCTACTCACCCGGCAGGCCCTTCTTTCCCGGCGGCTGCAGTAATGTACTATTATTAATGAGGCAGTGCTTGTACAGGATGACGCCTCTGTAGCTGTCAATAAAATTATGTTGAAAGCCCTATTCTTCTACGTAAAGTGATGGATAGCGTGGGATAGTCTTATAGTGAAGTTATATGGCCGCCCTCGGTAAAGTCACTAGGCATGTTTTTTTATTTATTTATTAGCCTTTATGCTGATATTATATATATATGTTTTTTTTTTTTAAGTCACTAGGCATGTAAACCTAAATAATCAGCGCTTCTCACAAGTAATACTTTCGGAAGTGCTAGTAATTGATGATACTTTAAACCCTTGAGGCGGAATAAGCAATTGAGTTTCAAATCTTACAATTTATTTGCAAATTATTCTATTGACACTTACCAGGTGGCATGGGCAAGTTCATGATGCCAGTCTTCTTGGGTTTCTCCGGCTTCTTCACGGGGCTCGGCGAGGGCGTGCTGAGTGGGCTGTCGTTTGCGAGCGTCTTCAAGTCCTCGACCTGAATAATACACGAATATTGCATTTATGTGGGTAAAACTATAATACAAAATCGAGGAAAAACATAATAAAAAATAATAAAATAAATAATAAATATTTGGGGACAATGTCACACCAATCAACCTAGTCCCAAACTAAGCAAAGCGAAAACGGGTACTAGACGAAGATATACATTCTAATATAGATAAATAAATACGTATATACATAGAAAACATCGATGACTTAGAAACAAACATTCATGCTCAATTGCTCATCATACAAATAAATGCCCTTACCGGGATTCGAACCCGGGACCTCTGGCTTCGTAGGCAAGGTCTACCGACTAGGTTACAGAGGTCGTCGAACGGCGGTGGTCACATCCTTACCGTCGGTCGGTTAGCTGTCAAATCAGTTGAGTATGTGCCTTATCTTATCTACATGAGGGTCCTTTCGGATACATGTGGGATCTTCTGTGCATTTGTCCTCTCGTTTATGCCTACTCCCAAGCTCGCTCCATTATTACCACAAAACGGATGATGCAGCTCAGCGGTAATCCATTCTGTTTGGCAATGGCATGACATTCACAGTATGTACCTGGGCATAAGGTCTAGTTTTCCCTCTGGTTTGGAATGTCAGATGGCAGTCGCTTTCGTAAAACTAGGGCATAGTTATAGACCCTAGATTATTTGAAATTGACTGCCACTGATTTGGCATAGGCCAAATCTTGGGATTGGTGCCAACGCGGACTTCGCGCTCGTTTAGGGCACTAGCAGGAAAAACGCTAGAAGGATGATGTACCTGAGTGTTGGGCGGCATGGGCAGTTTGACGAGACTCTTGGGCTTGGGCGGCGGCGCCTGCTGGCTGTTCAGGTACACCTCGTCCACCACACTGCCGCCCACTTTCGGCAGCGGCGGGAAACACCCTGCGCCTGCCACTGGCGCTGGGGTTAGCGGTGAAGGCTGCTTCTGGTAAGTACACAATGTACACATTTAGAAGTGAAAACATTGTAAAACGGTATTTCACAAGAATATAAACTAATGAATATGTTTGACATTATAATTAAAACAAAAAATTATGAAAATATCCCCAAAACCAGTAGTAATTAGTTATATTTGCTATTTTGAAGATTTCTAAAATACATAAAGATCAAAAAAAGGTATGCCACATTACCGGACGTTATTAACCCGTCGAACGTGCGGCTTTCTATAGGCCGAATGCCCCAAGCGCGCAAGGATTTGAGATGATAAAAACGTATGTTCACCGCCGTTAGAAAAAAATATATTGTACTCGTTACCAGACAAAATTGTCTATTTATTTTAATGAAGAAAAAATTACTGACCTGTTTCATTATCGTGAAATAAAATTATTTGTTTCGATTTTCATTTGTTTTTTGTTGCTCGATGAAACAAAATGCATTTTTACACCAAACTCATTCACATTTTTCACATTGAAACGCTATCGAACCATGCGTCGATTAAAATTATCACTTCACTATATTATGCACTATTTACCTCATAAATCTCATAATAATTATTTATTTACATTATCGGACAAAATGCGCCCGCGCGCTATTATGACTCTAAACTTTGAAGACATTTATCACCTACTTCTCTTTCGAAATTGTTACAACGAAAGCTTAAAACACATTATGTATTCTAATCTCAGTAATTTGATATATAACTTTAATAGAAAACGCTTATCGCTTAATACAGAAGGGACAAAAAAAAAGATCACGTTGCACTCCGGGAGTGCCGGCAGGAGTGAAAACTGACGAATTGCTTCAAAAAAAATTGAATACTTTTAATTTTGCAAAGAAACCACCCTCCCATCAGCCCTCGCCTCCGCCCCCAATGGGCCCCGTACGTCTTACATCAAAACATCCTATAAACGTATTCCGCAAATCCGCATTTTCATTTAAAAATAGCCGCGTTTTGTAGCGCAATTCCCGCTTTTTGTATTTTGGCAATTGGCAACACTAAATCCTACGCTCCTACACGTTACGTGACCTCCTACACCTGTCGCGAGAATTTTTCCCCATTCCAAAAAGTGCACAGCGCCGCTAAAGTGTTCACTTCAATATATAGAACATTGGTTGCAACATACCTCCTCGCCATTGCTCCTGGCCGGGTCATCGCTGACATCTGCCGGGACGGCGTCGGACGCCGCGAGCGCGCCGAACTCGGGCGGCGGCAGCATGGGCGGCGCCGGCGCCGGCACCGGGCCCGGCACCCGCGCCGGAGCCGGAGCCGGAGCCGGCTCGGCGGCCGCGCCCGGCGCCGGAGCCGTGTCGTCGTCCGGGACCGGAACCGGTGCCGCCTCGTCGGCCGGCCCGGCGCCCGCGTCCGGCGCTGGGACCGGGGCCGGCGCCGGCCCGGGGACCGACCCGTTCTCCTTTAACTTAATTTACACAATTTTAATTAGTACCTACCACAAAAATGGCCAGAAATCAATCTTAGGATGACCGAAGCCTCTTGATAAAATGGCATACAGCCTATTTGCTACGTTCTTAATGTTTTTCATGATGCCATTCGTACACGTATTTAGAGAGTATTAAATGTCTCTATGGAAAATTGCTACGACTCATATTACACACACATATTGACATAGCATTATGTATTCGTACCTGTGTAACACTATCTGACGTAGCGTTCGACAACTCGTCGATTGTGAATATCTCCGGGTTATTGATGGAAGTGGTAGTCGATATTGCACCCTGTGACTCTTCCTCCTTTTGATCCAAGATCTCTTGCAGTTTCTGTAATCAATACACAAGAATTGCTGCTGACGGATTCTGTAATTGTTGTCAAGTGCCTAGGGGATGTGTTTTTGTACGCAATTGACGAAGCCTGCGTTGCGAATATTTTTGTGTATCATATATTCTTCTGTCTTAAATAAATACACATTTAATTCAATCTTCAATCATCGTATCATCAGGACTCTTTCAAAGTATTCACTAATTCAATATATAATATGCCCTCTAAAAGTGGTTGGGTTTTTATTTAACCTTAAGGAAGTGCGTCGACGCATGCCAGTCTGCCCGGGGAGGCAGCGCAGGTATGACGAACTAACCGAACCTTGACTACCGTCTACAACCACCAACGAAATCCGCCTTGTAAGGCCCCGTGCCCCATCGTGTTCGGTGCCACTCGCTCTGCCGCAGTCTCGCGGATTGTGACGTCACACACTGTTTGCATTTTCTCTCAACACAAGCAATATTAAAACGGTTGTAGCTTCGTAATTCTTTGAGATATCTGAATGGGATTTTCGTCACTAGGCATATTTTTTTGCCTTCTTTCTTTTGGCGTAATAATAATTTTCGAGTCTACACCCCTAATGTGTCTCCCGATCCCGAGGCACAATGGAAATAAATACGAAACGGCGGCCATGGGGTCGCCGTCTAACCCCGCAGCCCACCCGGCGCGTTTCACCGCTGCGTAAGTCCGACTCGATCTTGCCCAGTTTTATCCCTTATTTAATAACTAGCTTCCGCCCCCGACTCCGTTTTTAATCCAGGCTATAAACTATCTTCGTTCAATTTTTTATCCCAATCGGTGGTTTTGTAAGGTTAAAGGGACGTCGCCAGATCGGTCTTTGCATTCAACTGCTTGCGTCCCGGACAAGTGGTAGGTTCTCGCCAGCTTTCCGGCTGGGTTCTTGAGGTTATTGACTCTACTCTACGTTTTATTGCACTAAGAACAGAATCTGACTCTTTCAAAAGCATTCATACAAATTAAAAACGATATGATAATAAAAAATGTACCTTAGTCTGTGGTGAGAGAGACAAACAAACATAAAAGTATGATCAAAATACATACCTTAGCCCTCTTGTGCTTATCCTTGACAAGCTCAGCAAACAGACTTGTATCACTGATCTTCTCCTTCAAGTCTATCCTGCGCTGCAGGACCGAAGGCGGGCTCGGCGAGTCGTGCCTGCTTCTATAAGGTACATTGTCTTATTTATTATGAATACTGATATAGTCTGTAAAGATATTTAATATAAATGGTTAATTACAGGAGCCTGAACTAGGATTCCCTGAATATTACAATTGATAAATGTAAATTGACAATATTATTTAAAATAATAAATTGAATTTTATTTCAATGTTTTTCTCTATATTTTCTTTGTTATATTCTCTTCCAGTGCCCTCACAGGGTCGTGTTGAAACATTAATAGCTATAACATCGTTTGTACACATTAAGCAATGATTAAATGATTATGATGTACAGTCATGTGTAAAAATATGTGTGCATACAACTTACTCATAAATATGTCCCATAACTCTTATGTCAGTTTTGGTACTTATTTATGAGAGGATGTCATCGATACATATTTTCGCACTTGACTGTACGTTGAGTTCATCAAGCGACACTGACAAGATAAAACTACAACTTAGAAAATTTATAAATAAAGTCCTATCTCAAAAACGGCTGAACAGATTTTCATGAAACATGGCTAAGAGCACTCGGGATAAAACTATCTATGACACAAAAAAACCGCATCCAAATCTGTCCATCCGTTAGGGAGCTACGCTACCACAGACAGACACGTTAAAATTATAACACCGCTCTATTTTCGTCGGGGGTTAAAATAGTACATTTTACAACTAGTGTGAAAAGAATGTCTTTTTACCACTAGTACCGAGGTATCTTGCCACGAGCTGAAAGCGAGTAGCAAGACTCGGTACGAGTGGTAAAAGACATTTCACACGTGTTGTAAACGACGTTTTTTAATACAATTGCGAAAAAAACTTTACGAAATTTATTCACTTCCATATCAGGGCGAGTGAAGCGCGCAGCTTCAATATTTCAACCAGTCACAGAGCAGTATACAGTAGTATTCTTGGGGCGCGTGGCCATCTAGATTTTTTTCAACCAATCACAGAGCAGAATTCTAGTGGCGCGCGGCCACAAAATCACACACAAGCTCAATAAAAAGTAAAAAGCACTAGTTCGAGAAATTGAGCTTCTCGTACGCTACGCAGCCACAAAAAGTACCACTTTTTGAGCAACTGTATTAAAAACGATATATTACTTACACCGGTGGATAGTAGTGTCCCGACCTGGCGGGTCTGTCGCGCGACAAGTCGCGGTGCCGCGCGCGGTGTCGCGGCGGGGACGGCGACGAGCCGCGCCGGCGCCCGCGCGACAGCGAGCGGCGCCGCTTCAGTGACGTGCGCGACGGGGAGCGTCTGCTGGAAGGATATCAATCTGTTACTCATTCTGCTTGGAATCATCCTGGCGCTATACCCGGTTGTGCACAACACTAAAGGAGCCCGGGGTCCGCTTTGATTACTTAGTTTTACGAAAGCGACTGCCATCTGACCTTCCAACCCAAAGAAAAAACTAGACCATACCGGTATCCTCTCGATATATTTTCCTCCCGAAAAGCTGAAAAGACGTATGGCGATTGCTAGATCAGCGATGGGGTTAAAGAAAATTTGGAAGAACCGCAACATTTATAGAGCAACCAAAATCCGGCTTGTTCGGCTTGTGTTCCCCATTTTTGTCTACGCTGCAGAGACGTGGACGCTACGTGAAGTAGAGCGAAGGAAGATAGACACTCTAGAAATGTGGTGCTGGAAGAAAATGCTTGGGATATCTTGGACTGAATTTCGTATTCTCGTAATGAGTCCATACTGAAGGAACTCGGCATCAAGCGGCGTCTATCATCCGTAGTGCAGTCTCGCATCCTAACGTTTTTTCGGGCACGTATGTCGTCGAGGAGATGTAGCTCGAGCGACTCGTGGTCGACGGCACCAGACCGCGAGGTAGATCACCAATGAGATGGACATACCAGATTAAAGCTGCAGTAGATGCATCACTACACGCAAGCATAAGGAAGGCGACTGTCTGAGAAGAATGGCGGCGTGTTGTGATGCTTGCTACCAACACCTGAAATGATGACCACGACCACTCTGTCAAGAGTGAAACGAAGAAGAAGAAGTTCTGAAAAACTCATTGGTTCGAGCCGGGATGGGAACTCACGACCTCCACTTGACAGCCGCAGGCCTGAACCACTATGCTACCGTAGCTTCATTCGTTGTACAAGTATGGATATAAAAACCGGTCCCGCCCCAACCCCAATAAGTGACACCATAATTGGCAGGATAATATGTGTCATTCCCAAGCATTATGGATCTTAGTAAGACAGAGGCTTAAGGGGCTACCCGAGGTTTTCATCGATTTTTGTCAAGTTTTGAATCCTATCTCCTACTTTTGCACTACAGATAGAAGTACAAATCAAACGGTTATCGGTTCTTCAATCTTTTATCTCCGTTGTGGTCTACCGGATTTTGAAACAAATGTATACTTAATTGTATATGATTGTTTTAAACATTGTCTAAAAAAACACTTATTTCGTATCTCTATTGATGTGAAGGATCTAACATATACGAAATCTACATATTTGGGTTCGTCTGTGACGTCTCTAAAAACTGGTCAAGGGTTTTCATTTTAAACCAATTAACACAAAAGTTATGGCCAGAAAACCGGTTTTTAGGCCTAAAATTGTTCAACTTTGATGCCTAATATCTCGAAAACAATGAACTTTGAAGTAAATGTGGGATACTATATTGCTTAAAGCCGTTGTTGTTAATATAATAAGCTACAAAAAACATAAGAAAACTAAGCGATTCCGATCGAAGGTCATTGGCGTATGGGAGCCCCTTAAGTCGCGAAGTGTCGCGTTTGCGGCGCCAGCACGGGGTCGTGAGGTGGGGGGCGAACCTCTAAAAAGCGCACCGGATGTCAAGGGGCGCCAAAATGACAAGGCAGGAAAAAACAAGCGAAAAAAACTTTGGCATGCGAAGTAATAGCGTCACCCTGATTGTGGGTTAGGACCGGTGCTTCGCGTTTGCATTGGGACTATGTCAATATGACATCAACGCCTAATCCCTGTTACCCTGAGCACAACCCACCCTCATTCTGTTCTTTGTCGTAATCAAAGGGCAGGGCCGCTGGGAAGTACAGAACTAATAACAAAACCATTTTTGTTGCTTGCGTTGGCTTGGGCACGTACAAAGGATGGAGCCTTCTCGTTTGCCACGAAAATCTCTCCTGAGTGAAATAGCGTACGCTAAACGACGGGTCGGGCGACCTATGTTGCGATTTAAGGACAGTGCTAAACGGGACATGGTGTCCTTTAGGATCGACCACACAACTTGGGAAGAAAATTCTCAAGATCGAGACCAATGGAGGGAGACCCTACGCAATGGAGTTGTGGATCACGATAAAGCTTGGTTCGATCTCTTATCCTTTAGGCGCGAATTAAGACACCAACGCGCTGCTCTTCCTCTTTCATCGCCGGGCAGCACATTTACTTGCCAAATATGCGGTGGTGGCTGTCGCTCCCGTATCGGCCTTACAAGCCACGTACGTAAGTGCCGCTGCTCTAATATGGACGCTGTTTAAATCATCTTTTCATAGATGTAAAGGCCATTGATGATTGATGATATTGCATGGGGTTGATCACGCATAGCTCGATAGGAAATTGCGTAAATATGACACATTTCGTAGTTACACCGTAATATCATGTAGGAATAGAATATACTAGCTTCTGCCCGCGACTCCGTCCGCGTGGAACTCGTTTATATCGCAGCTCTCTACAAACTTTTACCCGAGCTTCTGACCCTAAGCATCATTACTGTTGGCACTGCCAGTGAGTCTCTGTATGGTCACTGACCTGTCGAAGCCGCGGTCGCGGTGGCGGTCCCGCTGCGGCCTGTAGCTTCTGACCCTAAGCATCATTACTGTTGGCACTGCCACTGAGACTGAATGGTCACTGACCTGTGGGAGCCGCGGTCGCGGTGGCGGGCCCGCTGCGGGCTGTGGTCCCTGACCCGAGTCATCATCACTGTTAGCATACTATAGACACTGACCTGCCAGAGCCGCGCTCGCGGTGGCGGTCGCGGTCGCGGCTGCGGTGGCGGCGGCGCGGGGAGCCGCGCGAGCGACGGTGCCGCCGCGGGCTGTAGTCCCGTCCACGCGACATTGCCCGCTCCGGGGAATCTGCACACACATAACGATAATGGCGGTTTATCCATGCCTGCCTGACTGATTAACTTTAAATATGACGGCCTGCCATCCAGTTTATATTGAAAACCAGTAACAGTATCCAGTGGGTTCCGAATTATACTGATTTTTTAGCAATCTAGTGATATAAAAATAGTCTGGTCTGGTGATCTGTTTCTAGTTGTCATATCCAGTCAGACTCGAGGTTCGGTCACAGCATTTACGGTTGCGCTCATTAGTTGATCGTCGGAGTCTATCGTCAGTCCCGTCACAGAATAGATAATAGTAGAAGTACAGGAGGGACGCTCATTTGATCTTTCAAAAGGCGCTTTTTTCTCTGCCAAAACATTAAGATTTATGGCCCTCTGACGTCGTCGACGTTCATCGCTACAAGTACATGCCGGTTCCCCAACGTTCGGGCATCGGCAGGTACTTGTAGCGATGAACGTAAATCGCGGAGTGTCCCGCGCCTGGTCCCGTGGTGTGCCAGTCACAATTATTTAGCAGAAATGGTCATGATGTGGACCGAGGCCTGTGCTGCTCAGGCCAGTGTCCCGGTCGCGCTCATAATCTAGTCGTCAGTGTTTAGTCAGTCTCATGGTACAAACTGGTCAAAATATTTGCAAGATATAGTCAATTAGTCATGATGAGCGACTAAGTCCTGTGCTGCTCAGGCCAGTAGTCCCCCCCGGTCGCGCTCATAATCTTAGTCGTCAGTGTTTAGTCAGTCTAATAGTACAAGATCGTCAAAGTATTTACCAGAAATGGATCGAGTCTTGTGCTGCTCAGGCGAGTAGTCCCCCTGGTCGCCCTCATAATCCTAGTCGTCAATGTTTGGTCAGTCTCATGGTACAAGCTCTTCTAAATATTTACCCGTAATGGTCATGATGTGGACTGAGTCCTGTGCTGCTCAGGCCAGTAGTTACCCCGGTCGCGCTCATAACCCTAGTCGTCAGTGTTTGGTCAGTCTCATGGTACAAGCTCTTCTAAATATTTACCAGTAATGGTCATGATGTGGACTGAGTCCTGTGCTGCTCAGGCCAGTAGTTACCCCGGTCGCGCTCATAACCCTAGTCGTCAGTGTTTAGTCAGTCCCATGGTACAAGCTCTCCAAAATATTTACCAGTAATGGTCATGATGTGGACTGAGTCCTGTGCTGCTCAGGCCAGTAGTTACCCCGGTCGCGCTCATAACCCTAGTCGTCAATGTTTAGTCAGTCCCATGGTACAAGCTCTCCAAAATATTTACCAGTAATGGTCATCATGTGGACTGAGTCCTGTGCTGCTCGAGCCAGTAGTTACTCCGGTCGCGCTCATAACCCTAGTCGCCAGTGTTTAGTCAGTCCCATGGTACAAGCTCTCCAAAATATTTACAAGTAATGGTCATGATGTGGACTGAGTCCTGTGCTGCTCAGGCCAGTAGTCCCCTGGTCGCGCATAATCCTAGGCGTCAGTGTTTAGTCAGTCTCGTGGTACAAGCTGGTTGCGATATTTACCAGAAATGATCATAATCGGCGACTGAGGCTTGTGCTACTTTGGCCAGTAGTTCCGCGGGTCGCTCATGAGCGCCACGAGGACTATGAAGTCCTAGTCGTCGTAATGTAGTTTCTCGTCAGTCTGATAGTTGCATAGCTGGTCACGTTATTTACCAGAAATGATCGTAAAGGGCGACTAAGGCCTGTGCTGCTCGGTTGTAGTCCCGCCCGGTCGCGCTCATTTTCCTGGTCGGCAGGTATAAGTCTGTCTTCTGTCTTCTGTCTCAGGTACAAGAGCTGGTCACATTATTTACCAGAAATGATCATAATTGGCGACTGAGGCCTGTGCTGCTCAGGCCAGTAGTCTCGCCGGTCGCGCTCATAGTCCTGGTCGTCGCCGGAGTCTATCGTCACGGTCTCGTGGTACGGGGGCGCCACTGGCGTGTGAGGTGTTGTAGACTTCTGTCTTCTCCTGCGAAGGCCAATTTCTAATTAGATGCTTCAGATATAAGGACTGGCTTATTGAGCCCCGGGTCTGAAGCAGAGGAGCTGAGGCCGAAACCTTTTGTGGGTGCTGCTTAAATCATCTTTTATAGATGCTAAAGGCCAGTGATATGTGTATATGGGCAAGTTGTATACAGGAACAGGCTCTTGGGAAATTACCACACTGATCAATAAACTGGAATCATAACAAAATTTCACAAAAATGGTTCATAATGATTAATTTTAATGAGAAATGATTGTCTAATTATGTGAATTGGTAAAGAACACTGAAGAAATAAAACTATGACCATGGGAAACACATTAATAGAAAAATAATTCAGAACATACTCATTTCCATTCATAAACTTGGTGTGAATTAACAGTGGATAAAAAGGACTGCTTACAATAAATAACCTCCCTTTTCACTTGTAAAGTGTTGTTGTAAAGTCCTTAGTTTTATCAATCAACAGGAAACATCTAGTAACAGTTACTAGGGACAACCTCCAAGACCCACAACAAAGAACAGTCATTTAAATGTCATACCAAAACATAAACCTATAAAAATGATGGAATGAAAAATTACCTTGGTTCACTATGGGAGCTTGAAAGAAAAAACACGTATTTAAATTAAAAAAGGTTGCAGAACTCAAGATCAGCAGATGAATTAGATTTTATGAAGAAGACCTTCGAGGGTGTTCAAAACAACACAAATCAACAGTGTACCAACAGTGCTGCAACAGTTTACTTATCTCTCAACATTAAAAGTCCTCTTCATACAAACTGTGTTCGTGACTTAATTTGCACTAAAAGTGTTAATTTATGAACACCTATTTATATGACACAGACATGCATAGTAGTATTGAGTACTTGTGAGTTGCAGTGGACTGTTAGACTTCCCTAAAATCGGTTTTGCTACTCCTTCCAAGTACTGAATCTAGATACTTGTTAATGCTACTTATCACTTTCATTGCCATAGCATTGTGCATCATGTTCGTGCCAATATTATTAGATTGAGTTCAGATAATGTGCATCCATTTGGAATAAATTTAAACTTTGGACAAATGGTAAATCTTAAAATCTATGACGTAATATAGATATGTATAGATAACGCAATACCAGCTTAGACTAGAGGGCCGCGTTAACGCGGACATAAGTGCTTGTCCCTTACTGGCAAGTACGTGCGAGCGGGACGAACGACTTACGAATAAACACGACCAGTCTTGAGTGCAATTTAAAATTCCGACTGGTGAGCAAGATAACAGAATCCATGAATACTGTTCCCATATATTGAGAAAGTATGGACTCGACCTCAATTTCAAACAGTGTTTATTCAAATTCAAACCATATTTTATGGTAAATGAAACAGGATATTTCCAGAACATTTGTCAAGGAAAACATTTTTTAGCAATGGAAGTTTTACTTTCAGACTACTAACAGTCGGCTGTTGGCTTATGCAGAATTTGCAAAACCTAATTAAAAGAATTATAAATATAAAGTCTCACTCACTGTTTAAGCAAAATATGAGAAGCAAATACACATTTAACAAATATGTTGGACAAGTGGAAGATCACCCCGCAATACTGCATCTTATGTGCATCTTAACCAATGAACATGCAATATAAGAAAAGGTCAACTCTGACTTTGAGGATTGACCTTTGATTTGAAAATTTTAAGTTCCTATTGCTTATCAATAGGAACTTAAAATTTGTGCAAGTGTTACTTGACTGTTACACATATTACTTTTTATTTCATTAGTTAATAAAAAAAAGAAGGACCTAATTGTGATTGAATTGTCTCATCTTGCATTTTCACTGGTCATTTGGATTAATTAAATTGATTATCATGTCACTAAGACTGCACTCAGAAGTAGGACACAAAATACACAAACATCATTTAAATCATGCCAGTTACACAATAATGAAGTGATATAATTTAATTTCATAGAGGGAAACAATAGATACCAGTCAATAGTTTCTTGTACGAGTTCTATAATATAAATAGTATGGCAACTAAAATAGTGATAAAACCTTATAAAAGGAAGAAGTTAAAGTTGATAACTTTATGTTACATGATTTCAGCACTATGAAACGAATCACGGCATTACAAGTAACGGAATATCATGCTTTAAGTAAACAACAATTTCTTACCTCATTACTGGTGATCGCTCCCGATGTGGAGAGTAAGGCAATGGATGCATGGGCTCCGGAAGAATTGGTGGACGAAGCCTCGGGGACGGGTCTCGACGGGCCTCTCGCGTCAGCGGCGGCGGCGTCGTTGGAGATACCGGAGAGCAAGAACCATTTTGTAGTGGAGATGATGCCTTCTCCCACTCACTCACAGGCACTTGGGCATATCTCTGAGGACTTGGGGGCCTGCCAGGGGTAGCTGCAGGCAAGTTATCATCCGGAGACACACTTTCTAAGCTAGCGGATCTGGACTGTTGCTTGCTCTTCTTCTTTTTCTTTCGTTTCTCCTTCTTACGTTTGTCTTTTTTCTTCTTAAACCGTTGATCTTCCATCTCCAACTCCGCTTCCACATACTCTAAGCCGCGCCTCTTCTTAGATGCTGCCGAAGAAGAATCACGGGTAAGAGCGTACTCCTCGACAACGCGACGGCTCGTCGTCGTGACCGATATCGTCTTGTCGTCGACGAATGTGCGGATAGAGTGCGACTTCCTCGTCCTGTCGAGGTCGTCGGCGATGTGCCGGCTGATGGAGCTAGCCTCGCTCTCGATCTCGCCGGCCTCCGGGGCCGACAGAGCCTCCGAGCTGACGTCGGAGTACTCCACCAGCGGCTTGTGAGAGTTAACTGTAGCGTAAGATTGGTCATGGGTACCGCTCGAGTGGCTCCTGTGCTTTTTGTGCAATCGCTTTTTGTGCTTCTCCTTGTGGTGTTTGCTGTGCCTCTTCTCGTACCGCTCCATGGCCGACGGGGCGGCGCTCCGCCCGGGCGAATACTTCACATTACATCAACTGAAACAACCAGCCCGCTCAGTTCAGGAGTTGTCAACACCACACTGATAAGAGATAACCACTAACAACTATGAGAGACTTCACTTCAGAATTATTAAGTCGTTTTTATCTCCGTCGATTATGTGTATACGGAAAAGCTACTATTATTTAATTTGAACTGCGAAGTATTACTTTTGGCACTATATTGCTAAATAAATATATGACTTGAGAGCACTTTGCAATTTCCGTAATGGAGAGTTGAGACAGTACCATTGAATTTAAACAAAACATAACGCACATGCAAAATATACAAACAATAACACAATGACTTACCTAAACATATAACGGACGTGAGATGGCTTCACACACGGAACAATATATTAGCGAAGTACTAAATGGTAGTTGATAGGATTTAATATATTTATATTTTTACTAGTTTCGGCAAGTTTTTAGCCAAGAATATTATTATATCTTAGTTGTTTAGTTGCTTTAGAGCCTTATTTTGCTAATCATGATCATAAAGAGCGCATTTATCATCGAATTACATCGGATTCTTTTCAGTAGGATTTTTAGTACGTCGGTTTGTAGTAGCCATTTGCTTTTTCATTTCATCATCTATCGTGAACGTGAACGTGAGCAGTGATCGTGAATTGAATCAAGTTGTTCGTTCTCTTGTCTATGGTTGGGAAATGGCGCGAACTTTAAATATATTCGAGTTGATTGACAACAATAAATGATCAGACCCAACATTAATCTTCATTTAAGTTTCATAATGATTCAGCAACATAAAGGCATTCGCCACTTCAACTTCATATTTATATAACATCAAATCAATAAGGAATATAAAAATAAACATTGATACATCTGTTTCCGCCGGAAACGTATGTTAGCAAACGTATGAATACGTTACACGTACATGCAGAGAGAAAATAACAATGTATTCATTTTTAAATTTTTCTTTTTATGACTTTAACTTTCTCAAATTATATCTTGTTGCAGTGTTTTTATCAAATAAATCTAATAAATAAATTTGTTTTTTTTTCGTACAAAATAAATTAAATGTGTAAAATGGAACAACCATTGCCAAAGTTTTAGTGCTGCCATAAACTTTAATACTGGTAATATTTAGGTAATTCTTTTTTGTTTCAATTAGTATTTTTGTGAATAAATTGATAAATACATACATTTTAATAATGAAAACCAGGTCTATTCATAACTGATACACGGTTTGTAAGTTTATTATCTTAATAGTATATTTTAAATCCGTTTATGTATGATATTTACCTCGAAGCTCAATATCGAGGAGTAAGTATGCTTTACTATGGCAACAAATGCTAGTTGCGGTTGCGATGCGATTTGGTTTGCGTCCATAGCACTGTGGCATTTTTTTAATAAGAATTAATTAGTCAATGAAAAGAGATATGAGATGATAGATGGAAATAAGAATTAATTACAAATCTGTGGAGTTAAAAGACGCGAAGAGAGTGCTGATGTAGTATAGTTATTGAATCGTTACAATGACCCCGAGTTCACGGCTACAGTTGCTAGCGTATCATGGTATTTAACCAACCATCATGAGAAAAATATTAGAAACATTTATGATATTGTATTTATTGAAATATTACAGCTTTAATATTCTTTAAAAGTGTAGTCTCCGTTACAATGAGTTTTCGATGCTATGATCAATAAATTAGTAACTTCGTAGTTGAACGTCCAGGCGGCATGGTGATAGTGTGACATTGCGATTTGGAAATATGTAAATAAACATGAACGATATAAGTGTGAAAATAGTGGAATTTGGTAAGGAACAGACGAGGGTCGAGCTTGTGGTTCCAGCGGATCCTGTGCCCGAAAATGAAGTGGATCCACTTGCGATAGACGAGGCAAAGGTCAGAGAAGCGGAAGTGGTCGAGACGGCTGAGGTGCCGGAGATACCGGAAGCTGAGAAAACGGTGGAAAGATGTGATCAGAATGCCAAAGATGAGAATTTAAGTGTGAAACAAGATTTGGAAAGTGAACAATTGAAGTTACAGACACAACTCAGCAAAGGTACTGATAAGTTTATTCAGGATAGAGTATCTTTCATTTCAAGCTTGCAGTATCTTGCATTGTATAAAACACAATGTTTTTTGGCACAACATGAAGTTGTGGCATAGAATAGCGGCAGCAAAAAAAAATCTGGAAGAATCTTGTGTCAATAAACATTTGTCCTTCCACAAATGTTATTCTTCATACTAGTTTTTGATAATCCTCAATTAGATATTCCATGAGTCAAATTCCTGTAGTCCCATGCTTCATGCTTGATGTCAGACAGATTACATGTATACTTAAATTAAAAGTATTAAAACCATTCAGAGTGGACTCAAAATTATATATTGATTTATTTCCTGTTTGCTTTAGTGAACAATTGACAATAATTTTGTACTGGCAAATAATAGGTGTACACTTGATCTCTGTCTTTTTTATAAGGGATATCTATATATATATAGATATGTGGATGATGATTATTGAGACATACAGTAACCAAGAAAATTATTATCTTGATAGACAAGACTTCCCATTAAAATTAACCACATTGAATAGGTTCATCCCTTTGAACCACAGACAGACACATATTAACCTCCAAAGTCCCCGCGTACTTTTACAAGTACAAACTAAGCATAATAGTTCAGACCTGATAATGAAACTGCATAGCATGAATACCTGCCTAATGTACTTACCCAAGTACAAATTATTCATTCCCCATGTACCGGGTAATTTTTTTTACTCAGCCTGAAGCACTATTCTTGGTTTATGCTTGGTATAGTACATCCAGCAGATATGAATATTGAATACTGCTATTGAAAAAACACAGGACTTACGAGGTTAAACTTATAACTGTATAAAATAGATTGAGATTAAAAACTAGATGTTACCTTTCAGATTCAGAATAATGTCTCAACATCTGTAATTACATTACATTAGATCTACTAAACTTTATTACTACTCATCATTCTCCTAGTATTCAATGATAGTATTTTTTTTATTTGACTAACAAAATAAACATGAGAAAAAAAATTAATACATAAATTGAGATTATAGTTGTGTAGCAACCACAGTACACATTTCAAACTCATTAACCTCCCTCGCCGAAGTTGGTTAAAGTCAAACTTGCGCGCGGCGGTGTACCGACTTCGGCGAGGGAGGTTAATAAGTTTGAAATGTGTACTGTGGTCGCTACAGTTGAATGTCGGTATCATTGAAATAATATGGAAATAATCATATATACCATATAAATATAATTTTTCTATGAATAATTTACTCATTACATGTTTTTTTATCATAGACATTACTAATTGCGGCAACATAAGGCGTCTGATTAAATATTCAAATAGGTACTTCATTTAAATTATTATTCTGGCAAAGGTCACATATAACAGAGATTATAGTAAAAAAAAAGAGTTTTTGATGAACACTGAAATCATAAAACTTGGTTGGCATAAGATTGCAAAAATAACACAATCCCAAATGAACTGTAAATATTATTAAGATATTAAAAAAACAGGCCCTTTCTTGTGTTGTTCTATTAGTACAAGTTATATCATTACCTACTGCTTTAACTGTTGCAGTATCGGAACTCTATTTTCAACTGAAATACGTTTTTCATTAGTTTTACCTCAAAATCCAAGCTTAGCAAACCAAATTTTTTGATGCCAAGAACAGAATTATAATATCTGATGTGTTTGTAACTGATTTTTTCCATATATGTGTGTGTTTATAAACTTCTTGAAATTGCAGAAGAACTTCTAAAGGAAGACACTATATCATTAACAAGTACCATAGAGGATCCAACAGAAGATACAGATACCCTTCAGAATGGTGCTGAACCGGAGCCCACCCCACAACCAGAATCCGAACCAACCCCAGAACCAGCTCCAGGAGAGACTGTTGAACCCACACCTGTTGTAGAGGTGAAAGAGGTTCCTGTAGTCACTGAGGCTCCTGTATTCCCAATAGTTCCTAAAGTTCCAGTTGGTGCAACCCCTACAGTGTCAGCATTATTGGCTGGTCCACCAGTCCTAGCACATGCAGTGGTCCAGGCGATTCCTGTAGCTCCCACTATCCCTGTAGTCCCAGTTGTCCCAAGCAATCCTATAGTCCTAACTATTCCGGCTGTCCCGGAGGTTGTCCAAGTAAAGGAGCCAAGTCCTGTAAAAGAGGAACCAGTGCCTGTGAAAGAAGAGGAGGTGAAGGCGCTTGAGAGAATTGTGGCGAAGGTGGTGGAAGCTGATGTGGACATGATAGAGGTACCGATCAAGGTGAAGATTGAAGAGAAAACTGTGAAACCTATACAGGCGGTTAATGGGGATGTAGCTAAGGTATGTAGACTGTTGTTTCTAATCTTGAAAACATAATTGGATTCCAAAAAAAAACCTTAAAATTGCATTTAAATGATAAAAAACCGACACTGTCAATCATTTGGGAGAGTGTAATGGACGTAGCTAAAAACTAGCTACGTCTATCATTTGTTTTTTTTTGGAATCTAATTATCTCTTCTCTAATTTTATTTTATTTATTTATTAGCCTTTATGCTGATATTATATGTATATATGTATTTTTATTTTTTTATTCTTCGATTATTTCTGTATCAGCCTGTCCAGCAGACACATAGGCCTCCTCTAACATTTTCCATTTTTGTCTGTCTTTTGCCAATCTTGTCCATAATGGCCCAGCAATTTTTTTGATGTCATCTGACCATCTACATTTTGGTTTTCCACCTCTATTAATGTCAACCCTGGGATTTCACTCCGTCACAACCTTGGTCCACTTGTCTGTTTTTTCTCTTAATATGTGGCCTGTCCATCTCCACTTTAGTTGCTTGATTTTCTTTGTTACATCCTCCAATCCTGTGACTTTCCTCATTTCTGTGGCTCTCTTCTTGTCTATCTTTCTATATCCCAGGATACTGCGCTCCATACTCCTCTGACAGGTTCGTAATTTATGGTGCATCTTTTGAGTCATTGCCATGTTTGGCATCCATAGGTCATTATTGGTAGAATGCATGTATGTTTATTTTCATAGTGTATTTCTTGGATTTCATTACTTCTTTGAGTGCCCAGAAACCTTTCCATGCGTTAGTGATCCTTCTGTCTATTTCTTGTGCAATTTGCTCGTTGAATGAGATGAGCTGTCCCAAGTATATGTATGTTTGCACATATTCTACATTTTCACCATTAACAGATAGACCAGTTTCGATTCAGTTTGTCTTCTTCTCTAATTATCGCACTCAAATAGAGAGAGAAACAAGTCTTTTTCCTGTGAGCTTTCTTTGCATATGCAAGTTGTGATTGAATCTTACAGATTTATATCGAAACTAAACGAAGTGACCCGCATATACAGTAATCCCGCGCACATACAAACTTTCTCTTGTATTTTTGTATTTGTATAACCAATTGCTTTTAGGAGGAGCAAGCTACAAAAAGAGGTTCAAGCGAAGAAGCCGAAACAGAGTCCCCACTGAAGAAACTCTGTCAGGAAGTAGAGAAGACTTTCCCGCAACACGATACTATGATCAACGACTACATACAGACGGCGACCAAGAACAACATAGACGAGATACAGAGGCACACGGAACAGCTGCTCTCAGAAATCCAAACCCTAAGGGAACTGGCGCAGAAGAAGGAACACGAATGGAACAACATCTTACACTTAAAGAAGGTCAAAGAAGAGATCCTTTTAAGGTTATTACGCAGAAAACAAGTGCTTTCCTTTGAAAGGGCGGTCGATGTCAACGGTTCCGATCGCACCGATCCTTTCGATTACTTGAACCAGGCCAAGAACTTGGCTATAGATAAAAGCGATGAAATCTCAGGGTTGTCGCTTAAACCGCCTTGCTCCACTATGAATACTATAATCCAGCCGCCAGTTATGCCGGTGACGTCGCATTTCAATCCTATGGTAGGGTTGCCTCCTCCGTATGACAAAGCTGCTCATATGCAGTCCATGCCCAAGCCAGTATTCCCTCAGCCTCTCATGCTGCCTGGCCCGACGATGCCTGGCTTCCCTAGAGACATTAACGGCCAGCTACCCACAGGTTTTGGTTTGCCCATGGGCCGCCAAGGCCCCACCAAGGATGTCAAGTCTATCATAGCGGACTACAGACAACGGAACCCCGAGATGACACCCCGGAGGGGGAGGCGAATGAAGTCTATCCTTAATCCCAACATGATGAATAATCCCAGAGCGATAGCACCGAAGATGATGGAGAACATGAATAATTATAACATGCTTTTCAATAATTTGGATATGGTGAGTCGCATTTTATATTGTTTTTCCTATAAATTTTAGACACACTTTCGGTTGTTGCTGGTCGGCCCGGCTTCGCACGGATTACCCGTTTTCCCGTAGGAATGAAGCATTTTCCTGCGGTAAAAAGTAGCCTATATCATCAGGGATAACAGCGGCTTCTAATGGTACAATAATTTTTCAAATTGGTCCTGTAGTTTCGGAGCCTACTCAATACGAACAATGAAATGTTTCCTCTTTATAACATTAGTGTTGATGTAGGTATTTAGTGGTAACTAGCTTCTGCCTGCGACTCGGTCCGCGTGTAACTCGTTTATATCGTAGGTCCATACAAACTTTCACCCCCATTTAACCCTTTTAGAAGATGATTTCGGGATAAAAACTATCATATATGGGATTCAATCTATCTACCATACCAAATTGCATCTCAATCGGTTCAGCAGTTTAAGCTTGAAGTGGTAACAGACTGACAGACACTTTCATAATATTCAGTATGGATGAAACTATTACATTGCAAGTAAACATTTTACACAAGGATATTATCTAAGATTTTCAGTAGGCACAATAATGTATGATAAGGTATTGTAGTCGACCATATGTATAACGTCAGGCGCTGCAGGTCACTGCACTCGGCAACATAGTGTCAACATACTAACATAGATAATGAAGTTAGTCGGGTTTTTTGACTGACACTTCTGCCGTCATCGAGCGTCGGATTCATTTCGTTTCATTTATTTATTCAGCCTTAAATTGAATATACAATTTTACCCATTGTTTTTCTCGTTGATATTGGTATAAGGGCTTGTCCATAAATTACGTCATCGTAAATCATAAATCATAAAATCTTTATTTGTCCAACATAAGTATACAGGTTGTTACATTATGCTATAGCTTCACTATGTGGCGCCTTTCGGCATACAATTTGTAAGGGCATGCATGTCACCTTATTTATACTAAGTAACTTGAATTAGGTCTTCCAAAAACTCGTTAACAGTGTAGTAGCACTTATCGACTAGTATTTTTTTAGGAGGGTTTTGAACATATTCAGCTCTTGTACAGATTTAATTTGTAGTGGTAATTTATTATATATTTTTGGAGCCATTCCAAGTACATTTTTTTGATACAATGCTGTATTAGGTACTACATGATGCAATATCCTAAGACGAAGACGTGTGCTGTTGAAGCTATGATATAAATGAGAGTTCTGTATAGCAAAGACCGACATTTCATAAATGTAAAGGCTAGGAAGTGTTAATATATTTAAATTTTTAAAGTATGGCTTACATGATTCTAAAGGAACAGCACCGCATACTGACCTTACGCATCTTTCATCGTTTACTGTCGATTATCATCATCCTGTTATTCCTTGAAATGGAACCTCCCCGTCATAGTCATTTTAATTGTGGAACCGCCCTGTGCAACCCGAACTGAGCCACCTCGGACTGGGACGGAAATAGAAAAAAAATATGAAAAATTATATTAATGTCGCAAGGCAGCTGATTGAAACTGCGCTTGCCTGGAAGTATTTATATAATCAAATGCTGTCTCAATCGAATAACTGCCGAATTTGTTTTTTTTTCACCCCCTCCATTTCCCGCTCCAATCCAAGTTGGCTCAGTTTGGGTTGCACAAGGTGGTTCCACAACACTTCGGGAGCTCAAATACGGCGAGCCATCCGGTTGCCTCGCGGACACTGAAACTACACGTCATTGCTTAACTATACAGCGGCGTAGATCGTAGCCATGTTCCACGACCAGGCCCCTATTTCACCAACTTTACAATTCGCCATACATTGCTTGTTCTAGAAGTTAAGGTGGTCGCTAGGTTACTTGTGGATCCAGCAATGTACGGAGAATTGTCGTGAGGTGACAATTGTCAAGTTTGTGACATACGGGCCAGATGCAATAGTCGTGTGTGATAGCTCTAATAGTTAGCGTTCTTATCTATTTATAAGTTGTGTGAAGTGCAGGCCTCGAAAGCGACCAACGCTCCTAAATCGGCATCCTTGGCCCCAATTCCCGATGCTCGCGCCACCGTCATTGATATGCATTATACAAATAACCATCATAGCTTACTTGATTATACATGAATATCACTGTAAGCAAATGGCCTATACATTAGAACCGCTTCCTAGTTCGCAAAAATACACGGCCATTGTGCGTTTATTAAACCCACCCCTAAAATAACTACAACAACGGACGGAGGTGCGGAGCTGCATACAAATTTCGCCGGACGGAGGTGCGGTGCAGTGTTTCGTACCCTACGGAATTTATATACTAAATGAAGTACTTCCAAACAACGAGCTCCGCACCTCTGTCCGGAGATGCGGCGCAGTGTGACATCCACCTTACTCGGGATAAAATTATCAAATACAAAAAAAAACTTAACGATAGACAGATATACAGACAGACACGTTAAACGTATAACACCCCTCTCTTTGCGTAAGTGAAAACTGCATCGTAACCGGTTTAGCTGTTTCCGAGACTATCACGAAGAGTCATAATACTTCATGCCATGATCCATGCGGCTTACACGAGTAATACAGCGATTGAAAGATAAACATTATTATCTTGATATCAAAATTCCTACCGTCGTAAGCGTTCATAAGTTACAAGTGTCTGGTTATTTGCCACCGTATAATGCATTCAGGCATTTCAATGACTTCCGAGAGTCAAATTTTTCAACATGAGTAATGAATTCAATTTATAAACGTGTTGAAACTGATAAGAGGTTAAGAAGGTCGTTTGGTATTTTTAAGCATTAGTTCATTCAATGTATAAAGTTATCGCTGGCTCGCAGCTACGCCTCCACTCCCGCAATACCGCGTAAAACCTGGACAGACCCGCTGGATAAAATATATACCTTTATTCTAAGACTATTGCAAATAACAGAAAGAAAATACATTTATTTCGCAAATACAAGATTACTTACATTTTGACCCTTCGTGAAATGCGGAAACCGGCCAATTGCGAGTTGGACTCGCGCACGGAGGGTTCCGTGCCATTATCTATAGAGACGCCCCTATATTTTTTATTTGTTGTTATAGCTGCAACAGAAATAGATCATCTGTGAATTTCAACTGTCTATCACGGTTCATGAGACAGCCTGGTGACAGACGGACGGACAGCGGAGCCTTAGTGATAGGGTCCCGGTGCCCCAACGTTGGGGAACCGGCATGTACTTGACATGTCTTCGACGACGTCAGAGGGCCATAAATCTTAATGTTTTGGCTGAGAAAAAAGCGCCTTTTGTAAAGATCAAAGGGACACTCCCTTCTGTACTTGTACTATTATCTATTCTGTGCTTTGGGTACGGAACCCTAAAAAAGGAGTCGAATCAGCACAATGTCGAGCCACAGAGGACTCGACGCTGATATTATTATTTTAAAACTATGTAGATACATCGAAACTTTATCTATATAGTAATACTAGCTTCTGCCCGCGACTCCGTCCGCGTGGAACTCGTTTATATCACAGCTCCATACAAACTTTTACCCCCCCATTTCACTCCCTTAGGGGATATTTTCGGGGATAAAAACTATCCTATGTCACTCTCCATCCCTTCAACTATCATCACTTAAAAAATCACGTCAATTCATCGCTCCATTTGGCCGGGATAGACGGACAAACAAACAAACACACACATACACTTTCCCATTTATAATATTAGTATGGATATAGAAGTAAAAATTTCTGACTGACTTAAATCAACGCCCAGCTCAAACCGTTGAACCTACAAAGCTGATTTTTTCACAGTAGGTAGTTTATGTAACGCAAGTACCCACCAAAAAGCGATTTTTGAAATCTCCCCCCCCCCCCCTATTCTACTACCAGTACTATTAATGTACTCCCTAAGGGGGTAAAAGGGGTGTTGGAAGTTTATATGGGGATAGAGTAAAATTTTAAGTGAGAGACGTGAATCGTTAAGTATGGACTCCTTATTAGATTATAATATAAGAAAAGTAATTTTAGAAAAACCCACCCCTAAGTGGGTTAAACAGGGGTGCAAAGTTTGTAAGGGGTAAACGAGCTACAAAATTAAAACTTTATGAATAGTTTAAGTCCCGGTGAAGGATTAGAGTTAGTCCCGGAAATCATCCCCTAAGGGGGTGGAAGTTTGTATGGAGCTACGATATAAACGAGCTCCACGCGGGCTAAGTCGCGGGCAGAAGCTAGTATTCTATAATACTGGTAGATATAAATGCCCTGAAAGTATCCGTTGGTTATAAGCCCGCTGAAGCCGGTTTCATATCGCTCATTTGAGTTTTATGGCGTTTTTATTGCAAATTAGTTAGCTAATGCGGTGGGCTTGGTACTATGGGGAACGCTACGGGCGTATTGCATATAGGTCCCGTTACGTTGTTCGCAGTAACAAACATATGACGAAGTTAATTTTTGTATGAAGCAGTAGCGCTACAAACGAAAAATATAATTTTCAAATTTAAGGTGGTTTGACGACCATACAAAACGTCTTCAGACAGTCCCAGGCGCATTGCGTGATATTTCAAGGAACTATGTAACCCACTTTCATAAATCGGGTTTCCATTTGCGCGAACATCCCCTTTTCCTAGAATAAACTTGTATGAAACTAATTTCTTGAATTATTCTAGTTTATACAAGTTTATTCTAGGAAAGGGGGAATCTCCTTTGTTATGTTATGACAAACGTTTTATATTGTCTAATTTGTATGGTCCCGAAACACGTTCAGGAAAAAAATCTGAATTTTATGCTCTGAGCCGGATTCCAACCGGCGACCACCGGCATACATGTCCCGTGGCTAGTCCCTACTATAGTCTATTTTGTTATTTCGTAGACTAAAATGACATTTCATGTATTGCTAGTTTTTTACGTCTTATAAATAGTGATGTGCTACAACCGGTACTAACCGAAAATAAACGATTGGGAGGTACTTATATTTGTTGATGAAGCGTCTGTAACACAATGAATGGATAATCCGTGACGTGCTAAAAACGAGAGAACACGCACTGGAAACATCCGATCACTATACGAATGCCAAATACGTAAACCAAAATGGCGTCGCGTCAGGTCGGCGATGCGTCAATATAATTTTAAATGTTTGAGTACATTAGTAGTGACTAAATTTTATTTATTGTTTATTTCGTATCATTTTGTGAGTAGATTTTATTTATTGTTTATATTGAATCTAAAATTAATTCAAGATTTTATCGGTTATTCATAAACCGATATCAAAGATCAGCACTGTTTGTATATAGCTGGTCCATGGACGTCTATGGACGTACACTAATCTGGACTGAGTACTGCGATTAAAAAAGCGTAGCCGACAGAGAAGTCATACTAGAGAATTGCATCTCGTTCTAATTAGGGTGACCAAGTACCTATGCGGATATTAGGATTTATAAAAATTCTTGTTTAGAGAGTGATGAACTGGTAAACGTGCCGGGAATCCTCTGGATGCGCGTGGTGCAGAACTGTTGGCTTTGGCATGTAATACAGTCCAAATAAATTACTCTTGTATTACAAATAAATAAAACTCACGAATAAACTCCTAATAAAAACATCATGTTCCTACATATATATTTTATTTAAACATAAATACATGTTTACTAACGTCCGTTTGACACTTAGCGGACTTCGGTCTCGTTTAGGGCACAACTGGGATTACCGAGAATAACGGTAGGGGAGGAGGACGATGATGATGACATTTTTACTAAATGTTTACTAACGTCTTATGACTCCATAAAATTCTGACGTCATTTAGGTTTTTGATGTTTCATTAAAAGTTTCTAATTAGATTTTATCAGTAGAATGACGCAATACTTAATGAAATAACAACATATCTTGTAGAAATATTTATTAATTCGTTTTGCCATGAAAGACGGACAAACAAACAAACACACACACTTTCCCATTTATAACATTAGTATGAACACAGTATAGAAGAATATGGAAGTATGGATAGTACATTTTTAAAATATTAAATGAAATAATTTAACATAATTGCTCTGCCGACTTATCTACGACATTGCATTCTCACACCGGCCCAAATCATAGTCACCCTAATAAGTTTGGCATATGGTTTTGTCGTTTTATCGTAAAATAAAGCAAAATGTTCCTTACCTATGAAATGATATTCCACAATTATTAAAGCTTTCGCTTTTACATCCCTTTATACAACATATTTTCACCATTTTTTACTAAAACAAGGCAACAAGAGTCCAATGACAATATTTGAAAAATAGATGTCAACGTTGGGGATACAAGTCGATATTTAAAATTACCACTTGATTACCTCAATATTTAATGCGTTACCATGTTTTAATAAGTAAATTAAAACTTAGGTATAAAGTAACATCTCCTATATAATGTCGGCTCGTAATTATGAGCAGGTATTTTTTTTTCAGTATAATTTAATACCTGTTAATACCACTATATCATTATTATTTTTACATTGGCAACTCGTGCGAGTGGGACACCATCCTCGGGTTGGTTGCTCTCGCTCGGAACGCTTTCTCTAGTAGTCTTTTATCATACAATTGTGTACCTACCTTGGTCGGTAATATAGTTCAATTTTGATTGACTAATAAAACTTAGTACTCAGTCCAGATTAGTGTATGTCCATGAGCTGGTCACATTATTTCTACGTTTGACATTTGTGGTTGTCATTTTAGTCTACGGAATAAAAACAGACTTTAGATACAACATACATTCGATGGACCACTTGTCGTTAAAACAAGGTACAGTCAGCATAATAAGTAAAATAACATGCTCAAAATGAGCTACACAAATCCTTATTTCCTTGACACACGTACTCTTACACGCAAATAGTTTTGAAAGTAGGACTATGACGTATGTTTATCTCGCTCTTAGGTTGCTCACTTCAGTACAACGTTCACACCGGGATCGACGCTCCGTATTTTATTATATGTTTTTTGGTCAAAATTAATGCGGCGGTTCGTGGGTTCGAATCCCGGCTCCTACCAATGAGTTTTTCAGAACTATGTACGGAATATTTACCGTTAGCTTTTCGGTGAAGGAAAACATCGTCAGGAAACCGGCCTAATCCCAATAAGGTCTGGTTTTCCCTCTGGGTTGGAAGGTCAGATGGCAGTCGCTTTCGTAATACTAGTGCAATAGCCAAATCATGGGCGTTTGGTGTCAAAGCGGACCCCGGGCTCCTTTCGGGGCACAACCGGGAATAACGGTAGGAGGATGATGATCAAAATTAAAAAGTTCTAGTATCATGCAACTTGTTTAAATTACAACAATTTCAACACGCAAAGAGATTTGTCCGTGAGACTAATGTTGTATCGGCAACATTCAAAATGTTAATTACTTATGCTACATACTTATACTTATATGTAAGTGACATTGGCCGCTAGCATTGTTTCTCAAACGCTTCGACCTTGCTTTGATCAAATAAAAACGCGTTCGACCCCCGCGACCTCTGCTGTATTTAATTGATTTGTGTAGTTCTGTGGGTCAATAAGCAGACTAAATTTCAAGAGTTTTTTCAAGCTTTGCTTAATTTGGGGCTAGGTCGATTTGTGTCCACAATTTTTTTTTTTACATATCTGTTGGTGCCCATTAAGTACATTTATTTTTAGAATCAAAACAATGTGTTGAACCCATGAGGCGAGGGCTATTCCGGAAAGTTTCGGTTCGGGAGAGTGATGCAACTGATGCAAAATGTCCTTGCCAGCAGGCAGTTATTAGTTATTATAATGTGATACATTGTAACATCTTTTTCTCATACAGATTAACGACTTATTATTCATAAGCGTCCATCAACCCTATTTTAGCTAAAATGCCGTTATAAGAGGCCTTGAATAATAAATCTGGTTAAGGTTAACTGAAATGATGTATAAGTCATGTGTAACCTGTCCGTCTTGTTAAGGCGCCGTAGGTTCAGCGAAGTTAAGCGGACAGTGTTTTTGAAACAATATAATGCGTCTGTTTATAATAATATGGTTTAAAAAAAATACGAATAGTAATCTTGAGGCTCTTCTGCAGGGAAATCAGTGTTTAGAAACATGATTAAGCATTTTTCGCTCGATAGAAAAAAATCACGAACATAGGTCTAAAAGGGTCTAAAATACACTTAAAATATTTGTTACAAATTACGAACAAAAGCTAAAAATATTAAAATGGCTTCTAAAAATCGGCAATATCATGTTTGAGGGAAATCAGTGTTTACTTTTTTATTTATTTAAACGGCCAAAAAATTAAAATTAAAAAACATGATTTCCGCGCTTCCGAGCACGCACTTCCATCTCGCTCACGCTTATGCTCAGTGAGAGGGAGAGAAGACCATGAACCTACGGCGCCTTAATAGACGTATGCTATTGGCATTGACTGTCGGTTTTTTTACTATCCATAAATACATACATACATTCACGCCTTTATCCCTAAAAGGGGGAGGGCAGAGCACACGAAACTTGTTCCAGTGCTACTTGTAGCACAAATAAATGAATATGCCCTAAAATGAGTTGTGAGAAGGGGATAGAACACATTTTAGATAACCCCACTCACTCTTGCGTCCGTTTGAGATCAGCCTTATAATTTCTAACCATTTCCAGAACCAAAAAGCCATGCTCGAGCGACTCCAGCAGATCCAAGCGGGCGCTTTACCCAACGGGGTATCCTTCAAAGATGTCCTCGTACAGTTCGCCAACATGCAGCAGGGCCCGGGAATGCCCGGGATGCCCAGCCGGCCGCCCGAGACCGCCACCCGACCTGAGCACCATCCTCGCCCCGAGAGGAGACGAGAGAGGCACGAGGAACAGATACACAATGTAAGTTAAACAGTTTAGTGCTCCAACAGAGCCCGGGAATGCCCGGGATGCCCAGCCGGCCGCCCGAGACCGCCACCCGACCTGAGCACCATCCTCGCCCCGAGAGGAGACGAGAGAGGCACGAGGAACAGATACACAATGTAAGTTAAACAGTTTAGTGCTCCAACAGAGCCCGGGAATGCCCGGGATGCCCAGCCGGCCGCCCGAGACCGCCACCCGACCTGAGCACCATCCTCGCCCCGAGAGGAGACGAGAGAGGCATGAGGAACAGATACACAATGTAAGTTAAACAGTTTAGTGCTTCAACAGAGCCCGGGAATGACCGGGATGCTATGGGATAAAATAATATAGACAGGAAACTCGAAAGACGCTTTTTTTTTGTTATACAAACAGGCAGCCAAACTCAGGAATGTACGCCACGCTCAGCCATCCCTGCCACAATCTGCCCTGACCATCATGATCTATGTATATGAGCTCGTACCAGTAAGTCTAGCACAACTTGCTGCTCAGTAGCTTCACGCGCATGTGAGCGTCTCCTGTCGCACTCGCACCGTGCAAATTAGAAAGAGGAGGGTAGATCTTCCTCGACTCGCATCGCGGCGCGGGGTCAGTTGTAGCCACGCAGTACCAAAGAGTGGAACCATACTTTGACTGCAGCACTACAACATGGCATCGAACTTTTAATAATTTCGAGTCCAAAATAGAGTTGAATTTCGTTTGTTTCACATTAACGATTACCACCACTTGATACACCATCCTATGACCACGCCAAAACAAAAGCAACTCTGTTCAATTGCTTGCAATAGGGTATTTGACAACAGTGAAAATAAATTGTTTTTTCATTAGCAACAGATAAACATTACGAAAATACTCTGAAAGTACCAATATCTCATTAATGCTTGCTATTTAAAGATTTGTTAATTCATAAAAAACTAACAATAAGGATGTTGTTTGCGAAGCAAGTAATCCCTACAAATTCCATACTAACGGCGCGTTTTTGAAGTTTCTTAAAAAGAAGCTGGTTTGACTTTTGTCAAATATCGCATTAAATTTCCAGAAGCAAGCCGAGCGGATGGCATCCCCCAGCCCGCGGCTGCCCCCACCGCCTCCATACCCCGAGATCTCCCTACTCCCGGTCACCACCAGCCAGGACACGCCCACCACGCAGAACTCGCTACTACACGGCATCCTCACCAAGGTACGGCCCTCGACGATTTGAGAGTTCGATGCTCATTCATAATTGCACTTTCAGCTTACAAGATGTCATTTCGATTCCATTTTGATTGTGGTTTTGTTGCGCTCGCGTTCGGAACTTATTATGGTAGTAATTCAAGTTTATGTATAAATTCATAAGTTTTTAAATGTTTCGTCTCTTACCAGACTGTCGCAGGCGGGACAATATTTTGCGGATGTATCTATGTATTGGCTATGTATATTTCTTTAGCACACTGTATATTCCAAACTACTAAATGTAACTGGCCATATAATTATGAATGTAAAGTCGAGTTTATCAATATCTATACACCTTTCAAAAATTCTACACATGCATCTTAAGTCAGTACAGACTGTGTATATAAATATTTTTAAAAGGTTGCCTGTACGCAAAATGTCTACACAAGGGTCTTAGTAAAACAAACTGTGTACAGATCTTTTAGAAAGATTGTCTGAATAGATATTGGAGAACTCGACTGTACAGTCACCAGCAACAAAGCGCGCATAAATATATCACATTACTCAATGTTTAGGACCGGTAGACCGCGTCAGATAATTGTGCCCGCTTTGTTCTGATGGCCTCTGGTGACTTATATTCGTCGCAACTCAGCATCATTTATACTGTTCAAGCAAACGCCCCTCACTCCGACTCGCGGCGCAACAGAACCGTAATCCCCTTTTGGTATTCTATATTCAAAATGATTCGCATTTCAAACTGCTCGCTTGAATGGGTGTTGCCAACCTTCCAGCAGGCGACCCCTGCACAGAGTTACTCGCCGACGTTGGCTAAACTGCTCACCTCCCCGGAGCGGAAGCAGGCGCCCAATCTGCCCGCTTTCGGTCAGGCCAAGGTACCCCCAATGTGTACGGACGAACCAATCGGTGTTCTAATTGGCCTTGATCATTCCAAATTCAAAATTTAGTTTCTAAGACGGCTTTTTATTTAGTTGATTGTCGCGAAGTTGCCAGTTACATTTAAACTGAGAACAAGTCTCGCTAGCCAGCTAATTTTGGCAGTGCCACAGAACAGAAATTATACCTACTGCAGTACGTAAAGATCACTGTCTTGAGGATGATTATCAAAATATACCGTATCGTCATCTTTTTATGTGATATTGACAATACATACTCACTCTTTCAGCCTCGCTATGGTGGTATGTTTGTCAGTGTGTCACAATTGTTTTTTTTTTATAAAACTTAAGAAGATGCTGCAGAGCTAATTGTTCATCACAATACGAAGTGCGTCCAACCTCGCAGTACAATAACAGCATCTCTAGATTGTATACCAGTTTGTATTTAGACATTGACTAATAAAAATGGACATAGATATGTCAATAATTTAATACGGTAATTGATTGACATTTCGGGTCTCGTCGTATTCTCGAATTATCTCAAAATAATTATTCACTGCATCTGTAGTATAGCTGATATACAATCCCGTCTCTCACATGACAGTAGTAATGCGTAAGAAAGAGATGGGTGTACCTATACTGCCACGATAAGCTGTCCAGATTGACATTTAACTATTGTTCGCAAATCAACTATTTAAAATGCAAAATAAATGTTCTAAATTAACTTTTGATTATTATTTATTACTATATATTTCGACTAGAATGGCAATGCTCATTTAAAATGGTCGGCATTGAGTCCCCACATTTTCACTACACGTCACAGAGCATACATACAAGTGATTGCATTGCTACTTATTCTTTATAGACGTTGAAAAAGTTCCGATAATGTTTTTCGACTTATAATCAAAGGGTGGGTTGCACCAGAATGTCGGGGATTAGTTCCTAATTCTTAATTTTTCACGTATGAAATTTTGCAAATTATTATCGGGACGAATTCTTCTTTATGAAAAGTCTTAATTTTACCAATTTTTAATTTTCCGAATGCCTCATTTTCCTTATTATACATATATGTACAGTCACCAGCAATAAGATATGCCACAACATAGCACGCATAAATATCTGATCCGACTATGTCTAATGCCATAAGGACGTGTCAGATATTTTTGCCGGCTTTGTTTCGGCAGATATTGATGCCGGTGACTGTACCAATTCGGGTTTTTTAACGAAAGTACAGTCGTACTAGTATACTAGGCATTATATATGAATTTTTCAAATAAATGTAATATGTCTAACTTTACTTTCGTCTGTAAAAAACCGAATTAGTACTATCTATAATAAGGAAAATGAGGCATTTGGAAAATTAAGAATTGGTAAAATTAAGATTTTTATAAAGAAGAATTCGTCCCGATAATAATTTGCAACATTTCATACGTGAAAAATTAAAAAATTAAGAACTAATCGCCGACAGATGCTCTCTGGTAAATAAAATTTGTTTTGTCTCTTTCTTACGAACACAAGTGTCAAAGTGACCGATGAAGGCAAACTAATTTTAACGGCATTTTAGATAAAAGAGGTTTGTTGAACGTTGATTAATATAGCCATTAATGCATGGAAAGTTTGACAAGTTTCACAATTGCCGGCGCTATATTTAACATCTCATTTCATTTATTTCGTTGATCGGTCTGCAATCGTAATTTGGTGCAACCCACCCCAAAATTGAATCGGTGCTTTATCGTCGTTAGTTTAAGTGGGATTATATAGTCTAGTAATATCTTATTATTATTATTATTAATGCTATCGCTACTTGTGCCCTGTAATGGATGTAGTTCTCATCAAATATGTGACTGCAATATAATTGCGCGAAACATCCCACGTGCTCGACACCAACCTAACACTTGACACCTTCTGCCTTAACACGTTCGCAACCAAGAACCCGCCTAGCGGGCACTCGTAATGTTTGCTCAGATGCCGGCTGAGCCTACTAGGCGGGCAGTAGTATGAATTTACACGCCTAGCGAATTCAGTCGTTTTCTGGTGAATCTTTCCATTTTTAGTGCGGTTGCGAAAGTGTTAATGCAATAGTAATAAAGGTAATCAATTTTTTCAACTTAAAAGTGTCAATTTTTAGAGCGTAAATTATCTTATTTACGTCCTTTATCTGAAGATCCGCTCGGCCACCAAGCACTATCTAAGACTAACTACGGTTGGTTTTGACCTCTGAACACGATTCGCTTGTTTCCACCACTAGTGAAATGTCGCAATAGCCATAGTTGTTGCCAAGCTAATGTGAGCCTTGTGCGTTATAGAATTGCGGCGAGATCACCATAACGCCGGTGCAGCCGACGCCGCCGCCCGCGGACACGCCGACCAACGAAAAGCCTGAGGAGGTCGTGCAGTTGGTGAGTTGTATGGATCTGTAGATGTAGAATTATCAATAATACGCAGCACGATAGTGCTCCTTATCTCGTTGCCATAAGGCTCTTAACCTTTTGCCAGCCACAGTCGGCTGACAGCAACACAAAGTCGTGCCACGACGGCCACGGACGAAGATAATTTTCATACTCGCTCGTAATTTCCAATTTATCGCTGGCGTCAGGTAGGCAGCGTTTTCTTTTGCACCCTGGCTGTCAAAAGGTTAAATAACCAGTCAACTCTGTCATTGATGGTATATCAGAAATGTTCAGGATTGCTTGACGTGTGTAATTTGGTAATAATGTCTCTGCCCTATGCTATAGGAATTATTTATTTATTTATATTTGGAGAACCAACAGCTAAAGAAACACATAGATTGTATGTCTCCAATAAGGCTGATGAAACTTATAATGTTAATGGAAAGGAGAGGAAAGACACGACCTGATTATTTTCTTAACAAGAATTGACCAATGAGGTTTTTCTTGAATGCATTATGTCACCAGCTGGAATACCACGACCTCACATCACAGTACTGATACTTTCATGAGAGGTCTAGGTGCCGAAATCCACCAATTACTTAATTCCTTTATGTATTAATATATGGAAAACCAACAGCGCAACATAATGAACGAGCACAGAACGTCATCACCAATGTTCTTGTATTTTACAAGGTGTCTGCCAGGTTGCTTTCAGCTGAAAATAAACGAACACACCACGATGTCACTGGATAGTTTGGACTTATTCAAAGCTCAAGACTTTATCAGTCGTTTCGTAACTATGGATGTGACTTGGGTTCACCACAACACACCAGAGTCAATAATACTATCCAAGCAATGGAAAAGGTCAGGGTCACCACCTCCTAAGAAAGCCGAGGCCATTTCGTCGGCCAGAAAAGTGATGGCTTCAGTTTGTTGAGACAGCAGAGAGGTTATAATGATATAATTCCTTGAAAAAGGTAAAACCATACATTCTAACTACTAGTGTTCCCTCTTAGGTTACTTGTGGAACCAGCAATGTACGGTGAATTGTGTTTGTCACTATAAGTTAAACACAGAATTTATAATTTGGTATTTTTTTATATCTAGTACCTGGGCGACCGAGCCCCACTCAGGTGAAAATAGAGCAAACTAATTTTGCGGGATATAATAACTCAGCTTAGGATAAATTATTCACCCCCGTAAACTCTTACATTGCAAATTTCGTCTAAATCGTTGGTGCTGCTTTCAAGAAACATGGTTACAAATATAACCTACAAATAAATATACTAGTTTAACAATATAGGATAGAATCCTCCATCATCGCGATCATCGTAGAAACCAAGGCAATATTTTTTTGTACTTTTAGTTTGTAGCTAAAATAACCATTATTGCGATCATCGTAGAAACCAAGGCAGTATTTATTTGTACTTTTAGTTTATAGCTCAAATAACCATCAATCATTGCGATCATCATAATCATAATCATTTATTTGCCTAAAAAAAGGGTTCATTACAAAAGTTGTTCCATTTTAACAATATACCTGTTTAGGCCGATGAAAGCATTTTTCATTACTTATTGAATACTGAACACTCTCGCTGAAACTGATGCAAGTCGGTTTTCAAATGCACGAGGGGCATCACTATGCCTCTGTTTACGGCTAGCGCAACACTAGCTGTCAAAATCAGTGGGAACAATATGGCCGTACCGCGTGCATCTAATTTTTCTACTCCCGCGCCGCTTTCCTTCTAAAACTTTCTCTTGGTGATAAGGGTGACTGCTGTGCCGTGTATTGTGCATGTTTTCCTGGATTTCCCGAGGCGCTGAAGTTCGGTGAGTTGCTTTTGGTTTTCTTTGAGTGTGAAACGTGCTTTCAAGGTAATACCTACCGCCGACGCTCGCAAGTCTTGCAACAAGATTTAGGGAAAGGACAATCGAACGTGTTTTGAAACCTATGAAAGTCCACTTAAAATCGAAGCCCCAACATATTTTGATCCGTCGAACCGCATGTTCGGTAGAAATTTCCCTTAAAATCATATTTTATCGTCACGTTGTGCACCAACGCTCCGCCATCTTAACGTAATTTATCGCATTATCTCCTAAATTCATCACAATTTCATACCTATAAGCCATTGTAGCTTGGGTTTTACCGCATTCATATTCGTTTCTAATAAGATTTCAATTAGAACCCCGCATTTTGCAATAACTTTCCATATAAAGTTAACCTATACGCCGTTCATTTGAATTCGGTGTACGGTAGAACACTACGCGACCATTTTACGTTGCACTTGGTTCGCTAATACCTATACTTCGTCTCGCTAGCACTTATGGTCATGGTCAATGTTTTGTTCCGTTCAAAGTCGTTCCAATATTAAATTGACGAACTTTCGTATTTTCTGTGGTTATTGTGTTCCATTTTTTGAATAATCGCAATAAAAATGGAGGATGAAAATAAATTAACTTTATTAGAATCTAAACGTGATTCTTACTTCGCGCGCATTCAAAGTATTTACGATTCTATTCCGAAAACACGACGAGACAAAACGAGTTTGTTTTTAATGCAAGCCGAAAATGTAGTGAGTTTACGCGATGAATTTATTACACTGCTCGATGAAATAAATTCAACTGCTTTGAAGTTGAATGAGGACTTTAAACCAAACTTCGAAACGTTATGGGCATTCGATGATATGTACTATGCGATTAACACCGCATATAAAAAGTTGAGCGATTCGACTAATGTTCAAGAACCCGCGAAGCCGGTCTTCAAACTTCCAGACATACAAATTCCCGATTTTCACGGAGACATACAGGCATTCCCATTGTTTATAGAATCGTTTCGAACGACAGTTCATCATAACACTGCGTTATGTGACGCTCAACGCATTCAATATCTGATATCAAAGCTAAAAGGCAAAGCTCAGAGCATTTGTGTAGGTATTACTCCTAACTCGGACAATTACAAAATTCTGTATGACGCTTTAGTGCAAAAATATGAGGATAGTCGCGCGATCGCTATTTCATATTTAGAAAACATCATTAATTTGAAGGCTTTAACAGGTAAACCCAATGCAACTAGCCTAGACAGTTTGATCGATCAATTTTCGACGTCGGTGTCCGCACTACGTCAGCTAAACATCAAAGATTTAGCCGATTTTATATTTGTACATTTAGCATTGCGCAAAATGGATACAGAGACCGCGAAAGCATTCGAAATGTCTCTCAGTAGTAAAACTGTATTTCCGAATTACGACGAATTCGTTAATTTTGTTCGCAATCATGCGAAAATTTTGCAGCGTACTATGACGTCATCGTCAGCTGTTGTCTCGCAGCATACTTCGTACGGGTGCGACTCGCGCTCTGAGTCGGGCGCAAATAAGCGCACGCAAAATAATATGCAAACTTTTCTGGTTAGCAACAGCCAGTCTTCGGGACAAGTTTGTTGTTATTGCAATAGTAATAAACACATTCAATTGTACCAATGCGAACGATTTTTAAAGTTGTCGCCCATTGAAAAATACAACGTAGTTAAAAAATGTAACGGTTGCGTTAACTGTTTAAGCGTTCGTCATACGTTTTCCTTGTGCAAGTCTACTTCGACTTGTAAGTTCTGTAACAAGGCTCATCATAGCCAGTTATGCCGCAATCAACATCAACCCGATGCTCAGACGCATTCTCAGCCGCGACCAACCGCTTTCGTGCCGCGCGAAAACACGCCGCCGTCCGCGCCCGCTGCTGCGGCCTCCGCGCTCGCAGACTCGCCCGCTGCAGCCGCGCACGAACAGCGCAATAATAATAATATGCCGGCAGGCTTTGCTGGCGCTGCTACTGCTAAACGAGATTCTCGCAAAACGGTTTTACTAGGTACCGCGATGGCACAGGTGCTAGACGCGTACGGTAATCGCCGCGATATTCGAATCTTAGTTGATTTAGGTTCGCAAAATCATTTCTTAAGCTCACGCTGCTTACGTAATTTAGGGTTTGACGTCACGCCTGACGACAAGAATACCTTGGTTCATGGAATAGGAGAAAGCTCTCAGCCGATAAAGGGTACAACAAATTTAACTTTGTTTTCGCAGTTTGATCCGACTTTCAAGTTTGACTTGCAAGCGTTAATTATTGATAAAATCGCCGGAAATCTGCCTGAAGGTCAAATAGATACCCAAGCTCTCGAATATTTGAAAAATATTTCGTTTAGCGACAAACATTGGTACCTGCCGGGAAAAATTGATTTGCTTCTAGGCGCCGAAGATTTTATTAAATGCATATTAAAAACTGACCGCATTATAGGGCCGTCCGGTTGCCCTGATGCTATAGAAACGGTGTTCGGGTATATAATTTCAGGTTCCGCATCTATCGTAGGACCTAGGGCAACTAAACTTAACACGTTTTTTACGACTACTACAAACGTAGACGCTCTGCTTTCCAAATTTTGGGAAGTCGAAGAGGTACCGATCCGCAAACATCTTTCCGCAGGCGATAAGGCGTGTGAAGACATTTATACACAACAAACGACAAGAGACTCTCTTGGTCGCTATGTCGTGCCTTTGCCGTTTTGCCGCGACCCGCGAGAACTAGGCGATTCACTTCCGACCGCGACGCGTAGGTATAACGCGTAAGGTTTAAACAAAATAATATCCTTAATAAACAATATGATGAGATTATTCGCGATTACTTAAAACAAGAATATATTTCCTTGGTGAAGGACTTGGATAATAATTCCACTTCTTACATTATACCTAGTCACCCTGTAGTTCGTGACGATAAACTAACTACCAAGGTCCGTCTATGTCTGGACGCTAGCGCCGCGACTACGTCTAACTTGTCTCTCAATGACTGTTTATACGCTGGACCTAATTTGCAATCAGATTTGCTCGCAATAATATTTCATTTTCGGTTATTTCCGATCGCAATGACTTCGGATATCCGCCAAATGTTTTTGAGAATTTTAGTTTCCCCGGAATGCCACCGCTTTCTTCGCATCATCTACCGCTTTTCTCATGAGGATGAACCGCAACTTTACGAATTTAACCGCGTTTGTTTCGGTCTTAAGTGCAGTCCTTATTTGGCAATACGCACGATCAAGCAACTTATACAGGACGAAGGAAAATATTTTCCCGCCGCAGCCGCAGCAGTGTCCCGCGATTTATATATGGACGACTTAGCTACTTCCGTTATGGATGAGACCGCTGCTATTAATCTCTCCCGCGATTTAATTAACCTTTTTCGGAAGGCTGATCTAGACCTGGTTAAATTTTCAAGTAATTCACGCGCATTGCTAGAACACGTACCAGAACAAAACCGATTGTCTGCTACGGTCGACATCTCCGATAAGGACGATTTAAAGATTTTAGGTCTACGTTGGTGTCCTATTGAAGACCAGTTCGCTATAACTGTAAATTTGGACCCGCATAACGTTGTTACGAAACGTACAATTCTATCTACAGTTGCCAAGCTGTGGGATATAGTAGGTATCGCTGCGCCGATTATTTTGTACGCAAAGTTACTTATTAAAACCCTCTGGCTACTAAAGCTAGATTGGGACGAAAGCCCGCCCGCGGAGATTTGCACTCAATGGTTAAAGTTCAAGGCTGAACTTCCGCTTTTACAGAATCTTAAATTTCCGCGCCACCTCGGCATCAATTCGGAGGACTGCGAATTGACGTTGGTAGGTTTTTCTGACGCAAGTATGGTTGCGTATGGAGGCGTGGTGTATCTTTGCGTGTCGCATCCTGGGCTGCCTCATAATATAGTGAATATTGTGTGTGCCAAGTCAAAGGTAGCACCCGTGAAAGTTCTAACTCTCGCGCGGTTAGAATTATGTGCAAGTTTGCTCCTTGCTAAACTTATGCGCTATGTCTCTGATAATATATCAGATCGATGCAGGATTTCAAATATCTTTGCATTTACAGACTCAAGTGTCACTTTACAGTGGATTCATTCCTCTCCGCATCGCTTTAATGTTTTTGTCAGTAATCGTATCGCGCAAATTAATGATTACTTACCCGCGTCTAAGTTTTTCCATGTCTCGGGCAAAGAGAACCCCTGCGACTGCTTGTCACGTGGTCTCACCCCCAGCCAGCTAATCGAGCATCCGCTTTGGCTCCACGGTCCCTCTTGGACCAAGCTACCGATCTCGCAGTGGCCTCTTGACCACTTTGTCTTTGACGGGCACGACGACCCACCAGAAGTAAAGGCTAATGCCCAAGCATTCTTAACGACCGAAGTTAATAAACCGTTCTTGTATGAACTCGCTACTCGTTTCTCTTCGTGGAGTAAATTGCTTCGTGTAATAGTATACGTGCTACGTTTTGCTAAAAAGCTACCTCGGTCAGGTCGCATTATGCCCCCTGATTTACAAGTCGCTGAAGAGGCAGTTCTTGCTTCAGTTCAGTCGGTGCATTTCGCTGAAGACAAGGATAATATTTTAAAGAATAAATCCCCATCTAAACGCATGAGACAGCTTTGTCCAATTTTCAAAAATAACTTACTTCTGGTCGGCGGTCGGCTCGATAAGTCTGAGTTAGACTATTTCGCTAAACACCCAATTTTACTTCCAAACAACGACCACGTCGTGAACTTAATAATTGACGCTTATCACAAAAGGTTTTTACATGCCGGGCCCAATTTACTTATGTCCTTGTTACGCCAAAGATATTGGATACTCTCTGGTAGAAATATTGTTCGTAAACGGTTTCAGTTGTGCAATCGCTGTTATACCACTTCTCCTAAAGTAGATTCTCCGTTCATGGCTGATTTGCCCATCTGCCGCGTCATCGAAGCGAAGCCTTTTTTGAATACTGGCGTAGACTTCGCGGGCCCTATTCCTGTCCTATTAAGTCGTTATAGAGGCGCACGTCAGCAGAAAGCTTATATTTGTTTGTTTATCTGTCTCGCGACTCGCTGTACTCATATTGAGTTAGCTGTAGATTTGAGTACACCCGCCTTTATTAACGCGTTTAAACGGTTTGTGTCGCGCAGAGGCACTTGCTTAAGCTTATATTCCGATAACGGAACCAATTTTATCTTAGCAAAAGCTCATTTCGATGAATTGACCCAATTTCTAAATTCAAACGAGTATAAAACCGCGCTTTCCACTGAGACCCTTGAACAAGGCATCAGCTGGAAATTTAACCCACCAAGTGCTCCACATTTCGGTGGATCGTGGGAGTCTAATATACGTAGTATAAAACTACATTTAAAACGCGTAATCGGTGACCAACTATTAACGTACGAAGAAATGTTGACTGTTTTAACGCAAATAGAAGCAGTTTTGAACTCGCGTCCGTTGACTGTATTAAATGCTGATCCATCAGAGCCGACTGCTCTTACTCCCTCGCATTTTTTAACCCTCGCGCCTTTAAACTCTTTGCGTAATGCCGACGTTTCAACCCTACCTATCAGTTTAGTTAAACGTAAATATCTGATAGACAAAATTATTCAATCTTTTTGGAAGCGATGGAAAACGGAATATTTGCATACGCTTCAAATGCGACAAAAATGGAATACTCCGACCAAACCTGTAACCAAGGGGACTGTAGTTTTGCTAAATGTTGACAACGTTCCTCCTTTGAAATGGCCACTAGGTGTGATCGAAGATGTTTTCCCGGGTAAAGATGGTATCATCCGCGTGGTTGCCGTACGCACGAATTCAGGCATTTATAAAAGACCTGTGGTAAAGGTTTCTCCCTTACCACTTCAGTAATCTTTGCTTACTTAATAATGCATAATGTCACCTTATTCAAGGCTGACACATGAACCATAATGTGGTTTTCCCTTTATTGTATTTTTTTTTTCTTTTCGCATTTATCTAATTGTTATCCCGCTTTCTTTGTTCTGTAGAAGACCAAAGAGACTTTTGCCCTTCTAGGCGGGGGGTATGTTTAGGCCGATGAAAGCATTTTTCATTACTTATTGAATACTGAACACTCTCGCTGAAACTGATGCAAGTCGGTTTTCAAATGCACGAGGGGCATCACTATGCCTCTGTTTACGGCTAGCGCAACACTAGCTGTCAAAATCAGTGGGAACAATATGGCCGTACCGCGTGCATCTAATTTTTCTACTCCCGCGCCGCTTTCCTTCTAAAACTTTCTCTTGGTGATAAGGGTGACTGCTGTGCCGTGTATTGTGCATGTTTTCCTGGATTTCCCGAGGCGCTGAAGTTCGGTGAGTTGCTTTTGGTTTTCTTTGAGTGTGAAACGTGCTTTCAAGGTAATACCTACCGCCGACGCTCGCAAGTCTTGCAACAAGATTTAGGGAAAGGACAATCGAACGTGTTTTGAAACCTATGAAAGTCCACTTAAAATCGAAGCCCCAACAATACCACAGGTCCCATCTTTTTAGCTGAAACATAGAATCATCATAGAAACCAAGGCAGTATTTATTTGTACTTTTAGTTTTTAGCTAAAATAACCATCATTGCGATCATCGTAGAAACCAAGGCAGTATTTTTTGTACTTTTAGTAGGTACCTACCTAGCTAAAATAAATAAAATATTTCTTTACTAAAATACTACACGAACGTTATGACAACTAAATAGCTTCTATGTACAATGCATTCATAAATTAACCAATCACGTTCATTTGTGTTGGGTAATAAGAAATTGGCTGCTATTTTGGGTAAGTAGCTGTGATTCGATGCGCGGTTGACAATGCGCATACCGGGTTTTAGGCACGTATTAGGGTAGAAATTTGTAAGGAGCTGGCCTTCTATGTTCTTTTCCTTCGCTGTTGGGAGGTCAACAATTTTCCACGGATATGGAGGTTTGTTTGCTACCAAGTGGGCAGACGGGGAAGACCTAGACGGAGATTGCGGGATGATCTGGATGTGTTCTTCAACAACTGGGCGGAAGAGGCACCTAACAGGGACGCATGGAGATCACGGGGAGAGGCCTTTGCCCAGCAGTGGGACACACAATAGGCTCGTAAAAAAAATGGAGGTTTGGAGGTACAAGGAGCTGTAAATGTATATTTTGATGACCTGGAAGCTTCTTTTTTACAAGGAATAATGAAATTAGAGGCAAGCTGGCAAAATTATATAGATGTTCTTGGAGACTACGTAGAAAAATAAAATTGTTATAAATAGTTGTCATTTTAAAGGTAAGGCTCAAAACTTTTCAATTCACCCTCGGATACTCGTATATAAAGATATCGTATAACTGGAGTACCAAAAGCCGATTTCCAAGCCGACGGAACAGAACATTCAACAGATCTACGAAACAATAATAATATAAATTTTGGTAAGGCTTTAACCCAATGAGTTAGAAACAAAACAGAGACCGGCTGATTTACTAGGATCAAGACTAAGTAATAATTTAGTAATTACAGCAGAATCGAACGAAACATTGTGTAAGTGACTAATGGAATCAGTACAATCAATCAATCGAAGATGAAATTACTCCACGATGCTCGATAGGTAGAAGGAGGAAACTTGTTTTAAAATAATCTGACAACGCATTACAAATGTCAATTCGTGAGTGAGTTCATAGTAACACCATCGTAACACATACAGCTCGGTATTCCAAAAGATTTAAAACGAGATTTTACTAAAAACCAGAATTACTTACCTACTAATGTTGTTCACAACTTGATTGGTGGATATAAATGCTGCTGTCTGAAAGAGCTCGCCACACCGCTGCCAATTGGAGACAATGCATTCTAAAAACCCTCACTGAAACACTTAAATTTTCTGTTCCCTTCTCTTCGTCTCAGTGCAAAGAGCGTAATGTTAGTGCTCGGTTTACTTAGAACTTGGGCATTGGGATCGCGATAAGTATATTGTTTATGACCGCCTTTGACCGGAGCGGGCGCCGTACGGAGCTGCATAGAAGTGCTTCCACTGAATAAGAGTGAGTGGAGCGGACTAACCAGTTGAAAGAGTCACTAAAGGGTTCGCAATGCTGATTTTCATACGGGCACTTCAACCGCGGGCGAGTAAGCGGACCGGATTGAACGAGTTAAAATGGGTTCTCTGTGTCATGGAGTCGCACGCTATTTTTGACCGGACTCTAATATAACCCATCTCATTTCCCACCTCGCTCGCTTCGCAAGTCCGCTGGCAGTGGAAGGCGAAATAATGAAACTCTTTCTAAGTGGAAGTGCACAACTATTTTATGCCCACTTTTTTCTTAGTAAAGGAGCAAACATTTCATTATTGTATCATTGAAATCATCATCACCTGAATCGTCCGGCATCGTGCACCACACTGGTTTATTTCTGCGACGGTTCGTCTGATACTGGCTGCCATGTTACTCCGCAAAGTCCTCTTCTAATGCTCACAAACTCGCTCATCTGATCCAGCCTCGCTGGCCCCACAAAATCCGCTGGCAGTTGAAGGCAAATGCTAAAACTCCTTTTTAGGGGAGGTGCACAGATAATTTCCTCCAATCTGCTCAGTTCGCTAGCTCCGTTTCCGCTCATTACCCTTTTTTAGAATAAAGCCCTCATTTTACTCCGGTTCATTCAGCTCGTAAGGGTGGTATTCCACTTGTCCAAGATCTTTGTACAATGTGTATAAGCGCCTCACATTTTGCTTAAAGAGTGAGTGAGACGCAATGCACAATGGACGATTGGATTCAACCTCCGTTTGCGTTCATTACTTTTTTTGAGCGGAAGGCGAGCATAAGTCAACGAAGAATCGCTGGCGCCGAAAGCCTAACCCTAATGGGGTAATAGAACGTATAAACTGTTATACAACCTTACGTGTCCCTTGAGACCAGGGACCGAAAAATCCCTTTGTTTTATAAAGTTTTTATATAGGGTGACCCTATGTAATGGTTACGCAAATGATGTAGATACAGTATCATTGTGTTACCCTATCGTTATGGTAACCTTTTTTAACAAGGTTATCCGTTTCTAATGTGGTTTCCGAGTGGAATACGGTGTCGCTATGTGTTTATTATACTATAGCCATTCGACTTGGAAACCACATTGGAATAGGTCAACCTCGATCAAAACGCTTTTCCATGACTATAGGGCAGGGGTCGGCAAACTTTTTAGACAAACAGCCAAATCCCGAAAAAAATACGATTTTTCGGAAGCTCAAAGAGCTCGCGAGCCGCGGTTTGCCGACCCCTGCTATAGGGTAACCATAATTTAATGGGGTTACCCTATGGTAAGATTTAGAGCTCCGGCACATTGAGCCACTAGTGGCGGCCATCAGTAGCCGCTACAAGCTACCGCCGAGTTCTTTTATACATTTTATACAAGGTGTAACAAAAATTGCGAGTTTTTTCTTATCAGAACACGATAACTGTAGACCTTAATAGGATCATCGCAATTTTTATTACACCTTGCATAGTATCGTTAGTCGTTTAGTGGTCGCGACCGAACCACAAGCTGCAAGAGTGGCTCGCGTTCGCTAATGTCGGCGGCGTCTAGTGGCTTATTGTGTTGCCGAGTGGTCGAGTTTAGTGGGGGCCCCTAGTGGCTGTAATTGCGGGCGCTCTAACTAAATGAAGCGTTGATCCGGTCCCTGTTTAAAACGTGTGTGTAACAGGACGACGAGGAGTCGCCGGCGTCCGAGGGCTCCTGCGCGGCGTCCCCGGCGGACGGCGGGCGCCTCGTCATCGACGAGGGCGCCGAGGACGCGCCGCCGTGCCAGGGCTGCCGGCGCCGCGCCGCGCAGTTCGTGTGCGCCGGCTGCGCCAACCAGTGGTACTGCAGCCGCGACTGCCAGGTACACACTAGCATACGGGGCATTTCATATGAAGCATACAGGAAAAAAAAAGTGAGTTTCCCAAATTTGTTGATGTTTGGTTTAAATCTTTCTCTAGTAGATATAAAAGCAGATACCAAATATTTTTTCTATATTATGATTATTATAGATTTTATGAGCATTTAAAAAATCCTATATTTCAAATTCCGATTATTTTAAAGTAGTTTATTGAATAGGTAAAAGACATAACTTAATAACAAACTTGGCGTTTTGTATAGAATTTTTCATGTTCTTTTGAATGAAAAAAAAAATTTGGAAATTTAAAAAAAAAAATACAAAACCGGGAGTAAACTTTTCAAAACATTTTTTCTAAAATTTTGTCCAGTTTTTTTATCACAAATTATAGCCCAAAGTATGTTTAAAACACACTAGGAATTTTAGGATGGGATCTCTATCAGTTTGAGAAATAGGTCAATTAATGCACGCACATGTCGCACTGAATGTGACGATACGTACTTGTATTTGTTAGCTGTTTGGCGATATATGAAGCTAAGACGCTACTGTATTCATATATATTGTCTTACATAACCGTATTTGACCTTAAAAACAATTGTGATTTATTCTAGTACAGGTATTTGTATATCTGTGATAACTAAATGCGACTAGGGCCATCTCTTAGCAGTAAGAACTAATTACTTAAGCAAGAAAGAGATAGTGCTATGCTATTGTTTTAGTTTAGTTGTTGCTGTGACCTTGCTGTAGCTTATACACAATTTACGACGGTAAATAATTTATTATCGATGTAATAATCCGTTCAAATTAGTTAATCATCGAAAGAGCACAAATTTAAGGAAAATTTCTGCATAGTTAGTGCAAAAGTGGGGATGTTTACCAAATATTTATGTGTGTGCATCCTGTAGGAAACGACTTTCAAATGAATCACCTCCAGTGCCCCCAGTAACTAATGAAGAGATTGTGCAATGTAGTCAAACGTCGAGTGAACTTTCGCAGAACACCCAAGATGAACCATTCATTCCCGAAGACAAATTTAAACATAATTCCACTCAAACTGATACAGCTCTAGATAATGAAGAAATATTGAAGCAGTTAAAGGAGAAATTTAATGACCCGTCGACGTCTATTTCCATGAAAACTATGATATTGACTATAGCACCAAAGTCATGGGCAGAAAATAAAGTTGCGGAAGAGTTTGGAACATCTAGGCGACAGGCAAGGAAAGCAAAACTACTTGTGGACCAGTTCGGTATATTGTCTTCTCCGAACCCGCGTGGTGGTAACCGCAAACTTTCAGCTGAGCTCGAAAACATGGTAAAATCTTTTTATCTCCTAGAAGACATCAGTCGTATCATGCCAGGAAAAAAAGATTTTATATCTAGATGACGGTAAAAGAACCCACGTACAGAAACAACTTCTAATGTGTAATATAAACGAATTATATCAGAAGTTCAAAGAGGAATATCCGAACGTTCGAGTAGGTTTAACAAAGTTTTTTACCTTAAGACCTAAGCAATGTATCCTCGCTGGTGACCCAGGAACACATATGGTGTGTGTCTGTACTTATCACCAAAATGCGAAGCTAATGTTGGATAGTGGAGCCATTCCTAATCTGACAGCGGGAACTGCCATGGAACTGTCAACATATAAGGATTGCCTTCGCCAGATGATGTGTCCCAATCCAACACAGAAGTGTCATTTAATGACTGCAAAAACGCCATCTAATGAGTGTTGTGAATCTTGTCCAGAGGCTCTAGTATAAGTTTCACCGGAACAAAACTTTACGATCACGTTTGCGTTTTACCCTCAATTTGTATGGGATTTGACAGCTAAACGCTAACGCGGAAGTAACGTTTTGTTTCGCTACAACTTATACTAGAGCCTCTGGCTTGAGAGCAATTCGTGAACATCTGAATTTAGTATTCGACAACAATCAAGTGACAGAAGTACGGTTTGAAAAATGGCTTGGCACAGATCGCTTCACATTATCAACACAGATATTGTCTTCTGATGACTTTGTAGATAGCTTGTGTGATACCCTGGAGACTTTAAAACCGCATGCATATATTGCAGAGGCACAGGCACTTTATTTTAGGCATCTTAAAGAGACGATTGATGAAGGGGAAATCTTTGTACAGTGCGATTTTGCCGAAAATTACAGTTTAGTCCAAGATTCTGCCCAATCGTTTCATTGGAATAACGACCAGGCTACACTCCTAACTTCGGTTTTTTACTATAGGGATGGTACTGAAATGAAACAAGGCAGTATCGTAATGGTGTCCGACGACTTAAAACATGACACAGCTACTTACTATGCATACCAAACACGACTTCACAAGCACCTTTCGGAAAATGGGATAGTTGCATCAAAAATCATATACGTTACTAATGGTAATTTACGCAACACTTTAAAAATAGGTTCAATTTTGTAAACCTTATAAATCATAAAGGTGATTTTAATACAAACGCAGATGCACATTTTCACGCAACGTCTCACGGTAAGGGGCCCTGCGACGGCCTTGGAGGGAATCTGAAACGTTTGGCGACGCGTGCAAGTTTACAGTTACCTCTAAGTAGAGCAATTAATTCACCAATGCGTTTGTAAGATTGGGCAAACATATCCTTAAAAGAAACGTTGATCTACTACTGCTCCAAAGACGATATTGAAAGACAGAGGATTTTTTTGCAAGCCAGGTTTGATTCCGCAGTCACAATTTCGGGGACAAAAAAGTTACATGCGTTCATTCCAAAAGCTAACGGCCTTCTTGTGAAAAGAACCAGTGCTAGCGTAGATTCTCACAGTAAAATAGTAAAAATTGTAAAATAAAACTGTTTTATTTGTTACTGCGTTATTTCATTATGTTGTCATCTTAATTTCCCAGCAGTCTTACAAAAATACATGTTCTCTTACGCCAAACAGCTAACAAATACAAGTACGTATCGTCACATTCAGTGCGACATGTGCGTGCATTAATTGACCTATTTCCCAAACTGATAGAGATCCCATCCTAAAATTCCTAGTGTGTTTTAAACATACTTTGGCCTATAATTTGTGATAAAAAAGTAAAAAAAAACTAGACAACATTTTAGAAAAAATGTTTTCAAAAGTTTACTCCCGGTTTTGTACATTTTTTTTTAATTTCCAAATTTTTTTTTAATTTAAAAGAACATGAAAAATTATATACAAAACGCTAAGTTTGTTATTAAGTTATGTCTTTTACCTATTCAATAAACTACTTTAAAATAATCGGAATTTGAAATATTGGCTTTTTTTAAATGCTCATAAAATCTATAATAATCATAATATAGAAAACATATTTGGTATCTACTTTTATATCTACTAGAGAAAGATTTAAACCAAACATCAACAAATTTGGGAAACTCGCTTTTTTTTTCTTGTCCGCTTCATATGAAATGCCCCATACGTCATATGTGCCGCGCCCACAACCACTTAAGTTTAGTATTCGGAAGGCCATATCGGTTACCTTGGTTCTTCTGCGGATGGCCTCATTTCTGATGCGATTAGGCATAGAAGCTCCCAGCATAGCCCATTATCATGATATTACGTCTAAATTCCGTATAAAAAATGGGTCTTCAACTGAAACTCCGAAATCCAGTTCCCATTTAAACTTTCAAGTCTATATCATCATCAACATATCAGCCGGAAGTCGTCCACTGCTGGATATAGGCCTCCCCCAGAGTGCCACAACTCTATATAACCAGTTTCTTTCATTCCAGGTGGCAGCCTGGGACGACCACTCCGAGATGTGCTCCGGGTAGCGGCCCCAGCCGGCCAGTACGGTGACATTTGCCTTATTAACGTCACGTGGTGAATCTCGGTGTTCGGATACCCTCGGTGCAGCTAGCGAGTCTCCGACTTGGTCTAATTTATTTAATGCTAGTCTGGCTGCATCGTTTTTACCAAAACTTAGTGATGAGTTTGAGTGTTTTTGAAGAGGTTTCATAATCCACAGAACTTTGCGACTGTATTTTTGAAGTTCTATTGAGCTTTTGAGCGCCAAGCCCGAATGCCCTACATGTTTCTAGTATAAAATGCACTCAAAGCATTTTGGAAAATATGAGAGAACGTGCAGAATGTTATAAAATTCTTTTTCAGTTCTAAAGTCCATGTGATAAGGTTTCCCTGTGTATATAAAACAACGGCAGCATATAGGATATAGGATTTACAATTATGTAATCATACATCACTCGTGAGAACCCTCAGTTTATATCTATTTAGTGAGATTGTAAATTGTCTGTTAAATCAGGTTACTTTATAATCTTATGCGTCAGATTATAAATCATTGATGTTTACAATTTTACGGTGAAATCCTTGCTTTATTTTCATGACGTTCATCGGTGTAACTTCCGCGAAACCCGACTTCACTTAAACACATCACTTTATCCTTAGGTGATTTTTTCCTATGTATAGTAGAGCGGTGTCGTAAAGTAAACGCTTTTTCACGCTCTGTAGAAATGCTATCGACTATTAGATTTAGAATAAAGTATTTTTTCAATGTGACTAATAGCTACAAGTTGTAGTAAATCGTTTTCTTAAAGGAAACCAGTTTATTTCATTTTTTGACATTGGTTTATATGTTTTTGAGGTAATGGGGTCCTGTGTAGCTTTGATGAAACATTTCGGTTTAACCTTTCGAATAGCGTGACGTGACGTGAGTCGGCGGGAACCTTTTGATTCCCAGTGGCTTATCTACTAGTGGGCCACTAATCCATTTGAAAGTGCTATCAAATATTGGCAGAAGTAAGAGCATATCCATTAACGGATGGTTATGAGGTCCGTCACAAAACTTACGGTCAATGTCAAACACGTACGTTTCTTCACAAACCTGTCAGTTCAGACGTCACTTACATATAACTTTCATATGCTAAACTGAAAATGTCCATAATATGTCTAAGGGTGTATCCAGCTTGTCCAATTTGCCTTTGATCGAAGATATTGGATGACTTCATCAAAAACTAGAAACACTGACATATATTACGAATGACGTTTAATACAAAGTGGCTAGGCAAATATTAAAAACTTGAACCAAGATATTGGATAGTGGAATGGGCCTCCGTCAAAGAAAAATAGTAGTAGACGTCACAAATTCCACCACTGATGGTTCAAAAGGTGAGAATTATAACGTGAATTTTAATATTGGCTACAGCTAGCTTTAAATGACCAAACTATCATGGTAAATGTGTCTAAATCAAGTCATAACAACCAATTTATTAAAGTTTTTAAAGGATTTTTGGAGGAAGTGAAAATCCGTATTGCATAATAAATAGTGTTCGGAGTTTCGGTAGCAAATTTCACACAGTGGAAAATGGAGTCGTTTTTATGATTAACTTTTTAAGATTTGAATAAATAAATTATTCATTTACCTGAAGTACTTAGTATGACATTAATTAGGTAGGTACTCGTCCCTACTGTTTAGGTGACATGTTTGTACGTATGTAATAAGTAAAAATAAATAAATTTAGTAAACAATGTTTACCTACATACTTGTGTTATTTAGTAGTCCTGTGTTATCGTGGTTTAAGTAGGTAATGCTCGCAAGATAATTTATAAGGAGTATTATGCCAAACTAATCGTTGAATCGTTATTCGTTTAATCAATAAAATTGTTAGGCGACTCCATTTACCTCTGTGAAATTTGCCACCGAAACTCCGAACACTAAACCACCGATAATAAACCATACGTGTGCAAGCCTACCTATTCATGAGACTGAATTTGGCGTGATAAGGCCCTTTCGTTTTATTTGTATATCACCTGTCAGGGCTGACTACATTACGGTAAGTTTGGTTATTTATGACTAGCTGGGACCTCTATAAGCTTAGCTTGCAAATATCTTTGACATTTCAAAGGAAATAGCATAATAAAGTATTATAGTTATCACAATCAATGGTTGAGAATGTGAAACTTCACTTAGACTGTCGCAAAGTAATCAATAGGGCCCGGAATTTCGCGTGTGGTTTTGAAACACTCGAAGGGAGAGAACACGAATGTTTATCGACATATCGATAAATCGGTCGTGTACTCAAAGAGTCATTGAGATTTTTTTTTCCGTAGGTATTGTAGTGTTGTGTTCCTGATGGTGAGTAAGGTTCCCAGAGCTCCATCCTTAAAGGGCGGCAACGCACTCACAATACCTCTGGTGTTGCAGGTGTCCATGGGCGGCGGTAATCGCTCACCATCAGGTGATCCGTCTGCTCGTTTGCCTCCTATAACATAAAAAAACTCGCATTCTTGCAATCAAATACCTACTCGGTATAGGTTTTCGTCAATATACTATAAAGAGTGATGCATGGTGTTTCGGACCGTCTCCGACACGACACTTCATTTTGAATAGATAGTATCACGTGATCTTTGTTGTGAATAAAAAGTGAAGTGTCGGATGTGTCGTGTCAGACACCGTTTAGAACACTTAATCCTTAAAACAATCAAACGGATTAAACTTTCCTATATTTCGTACATTTTTCGTCACTGCCCATTGGAAGAGCATAGAATGTATCATCGGAAAGTTTGAGTTATTATTTTTAAAAACACTAATAAATAAATACACACTAATAAGGGTGTTGTGGGCGATGGGCTAGCAACCTATCACTGCAATATCACATTTTGTCGATATTTTATACCCTCATTTATGCTAAAAGTGGCGCTGGAACATTCGTTTCATGTGCTCTGCCTACCCCTTTTGGGAATAAAGGCGTGAATGTATGTATGTATGTATGTAATAAATAAATTCGGTTTATCGATGTATCGATAAACGTCGGTGTTCTCTCCCTTAGACTTTTCCAAAACCGCACGCATAATTCCGGGCCCTAGCTCATCAAAAACAACAACCGTAAGATTTTGTTGCGCATAGTCAGTTTGGTTGTAAATACAGCAATACTCGAAGGAGGGTCGAGCTCGTTAAATTCGGAGCAAATACGTTTCGAATTTAGTCCTATTCCAGTGGTCCATTTCACGAAGCTACAAGTTACAATTTCACAAGTTCAAATCCAACATTAATAAAAATAAAAACAGGGTCTTAGACAAACATACGGTTCCTATTTAACTGACTTAAAAAAAAAACAGGTTCACATCGTCAGTTTTTTTATGTATGCTTCCCGAATACTCGAGGACAGATTTGGAAAAATCTTTTCTCAGATCGGGGGTAAACTTCAAATGTAATAGGCACATTTGAAGCAGAAAAATATTAATTGAAATAAAATATTTTACTAAAATATTTCGGTAAAACGAGTCGGTTCAATGTGGCTAGTGAACGAGATCAACTTATGTCTTCCAGAAATGTAACACTGAATAGGTCGACTGATAATGTGGACGAAACTGATAAACATACGTATTTGCTTCGAAATAAATGAAACTTGACAGTCTCGTCAATATATTGACGATCACGATATCTCTATTTATTAGAATGCTATGTATTGCAAGAGATAGATCGATGGTAATGGAATCGTGGCCGCATATTGATGTCGATCAAGCCCGCTATTAAATAGGTTATTCTTTATATATCGGATGCTATGTATAAATAAGCTATATTATTTATTGTAGCAAGCAGCAACACAATAAATGTTATTTATGAATGTAAATATTATCAAATTACATATTTATCTATATATATGAGAGTTCTGAATTATGCCGCACTAAAATATATATCGAAGTCGATTTTTTGTCATAAGTAAATAATTTGGCGCGAATAATTTTTCTGTTTACTATCAATAAAAATAATATTGGTTTGGTTTGAATATATAAATATGGTTCTTCTGAAGCACTATATATTGAAATTTAACTTACATATGGAGACTACTATTATTTGTTGCCTCATTCAATATTGCTCGATTGTGATTGCAAATATCTCTAAAATGTATCGAACCATTCATAAAAATATCTGTTCGCCGCCCGCGCTTTATTGGACCAGGGCAATGGGCGTGCCCACGGTGAATAGTAGGTATACTACTATACCTAAAAAGTGTACAATGGGTTTTTCTCAAACATGCAATGACACATTGACATTGTGTTCTTCATAATAGGCTTTGAAGTGTCACGTTTCGAGCGCAGCGAGACGAGAGATCCGTAATGATATTTCATACAAAATTGGAGGCCTAGGCTTGCAATATGGTCTTTTTACAAGCTTTATATTAACGTGAGCTGTTCGTATGTAAGTTGTCCGTCAAAATTTGCAATCCGTTTTTCAGTTACTTGCCGTTATCGGATTGAGCTGAAATTTTGGGTATTAGTATAGTTTGGATGACAATTCAATGTTATGGTACCATCGAGCTGATCTGATATTGGAGACAGAAGGTAGTCATGGGAATTCAGTATTTAACCGACGTAACCCCGTTGAGTTTGGGCTCGTTACAACCGTCTCAATGAGTAATCGAATTTAAAATTTCGTGAGACATGTTAAAATAATACTTTTAATTACACGGTTCAACTCACGTATTCAATGTCAACCCGGGCGACATGTTTCGAACTCTTCGGGAGTTCTTCTTCAGGATGAGTGTTTTCGCGGCGGCGTCGCTCGTATAGCTCGTTTGACAGAAACTTATTTAATTTCCATTCCACAATTTGTAGCACAGCATCACGGCGTACAGCCGTGAAAATTGAAGTTTGATTACTTGGAGTATTTTTATTTATTTTATTCCATGGTTATCTATATGTGCTCGGCCGGCAACCTCTTACTTCCCGGCCTCTGTAGTAATGTACTATTGCGAGTTGACTTTTGTTGTAAATATACGCGCCGTACATTGTATGCTGCATTGTCGATTAACTTGGCCTTGTTTATCCTTTCGAATGGTTATGGTCTCTTACAGAATCCTCCTCACCTCCTCTCGTTTGTCCGTTTGACTGTCACATTGTTCTCAAAGGCTTTTAAAAAGTTAACATTTGAAAATGTGACGATAGCGAATGGTGCAATTAATAAGATTACAAAATGCCATAAAAGCTATGTTCCTATTTCAGAAGAAGTAAGCTACCTTTTTCATAACAAGTCGTCAGACCACCGAAATAAGGCGAAATAATCCACATTAGGTGGCATTCCGAGTATCTTGAAATTAATTATTAACATGTGCTATACAAATTTATTATTATTTCGTTTCGATTTTGCCTTGAAGCTTAGATACAGCAGCTAGAACACGAAACTCTAGGTTTGTTTAATTCAAGTTTATTGATATTTTAGTTCAGTAGTGTAAATGAGGCTGGCATAGACTGCCTAACATAATTTCTGGTGACTCAGACACGCTTTAGTTTATCTATAAGTATGTCTATAAGGCGAATAACACACGGTGCCACACGCTGGTGGTTTAGGTACAGTCGAGTTCTCCAATATCTATACACACAACCTTTCAAAAATATCTACACATGTGTCCTATGTCGGAAACAATAAAGTCTCTGTGTAGATATTTTTGAAAGGTCTGTGTGGACATTTGAGAACTCGACTGTACCTATAACGTAGTGTAAATTACCTGAAAACACCTACAGACATAAAATGCATGAAAGGGGAACGATTAATTTAATCGCAAAAGTTCTGTTTCACGCAAATATGATAGTTAGAGAGGGATAACTGATTTTCCGAGTACTCAAGTGACCGCCCTTTCATTTAATCGCAGCTAGCGATTATGAACCTTATTCTATGTGAGTCTTGAATAATAAGTTATATAAATAATTAAATACTGAAATAATGAATAACTAACAATGAATCTTTAAATGAAGCGTCGATATGAAATAATAATTTAGTTGTTTTGTAATAATTTCAATTCGGTCATGGTAATCAGTACCGGTTTAATTTAACCTGAGATACTTTTTTCAGAAAGTTGTAAGATGACTTTTTGACATACATACTTTTAATAGGAGAAGTAAAAGAGAATATTAATATTAGTGCTAAGGGAATTTATATAAAATACGCAGCGCATGTAACACGTGTGTTGGTCCATTCCTGTTTTTTTTTTCTCTTTCAAGCTCTAACCCTTCCCTATCCTGATATTTCAAAAATCCATTTTAATGAATGCTCAAGCTATTTCGGAAATTCTCTATAGTTACTATGATCGAATACCCCGAATCAAATGTTACAATAATAGGATTATTTATTTTCTACGTAACTTTGCATAAGTATTATATAGAAACATTCTAATTTTCTACACAAACCGTGCCAAATGTACCTACGACCGGTTTTCCTTCGTGAGGGACTGATCCTACATTCTACGTCAATCTGGTTGTATCTATGTATTGGGAACAAAGTTTTGTAAATGATTTCTTAACTATATATATTAGATTCTATATCTTTGGCAGCTATCATTTTAACTTTAAGAAGGACTACGCAAGCTGAGTTACACACTAAACTCTTATGAAGCGTGAAACCAAGCATGAAAGAAATTTGGCAGCACGGTTATCGCGAGGTGTGTCCCGGCGAGATAGACTATCCGTCTCTTTCTAAGTGTACGCTGATGGAAGATATTGTACGCTGAGTAACGATACCCATCGTTAAGGGTTCGTGATTACTAAAGGCTTTCAAAAGGTTAATCGTAAAAAAGTGAGCATGAATACGAAAGGCCTCATTAGTTACGCGTGGCGTATATCGCTTAGCTTAACGCAGTACGCTCAGAATTCGAAAATATGGCGATTTATAAGATCGCCACACTCCCACCAATTTGCATATGTTACAACTTGCTGTAGTTTAAATGAGACATAAATACATATATTTCACTATAGCAAGTTGGAATGGCAAATAGCATCGTTTGAAGTGTGCTTAATGTACAAAACACGTGTGTTATACACTCCACGCGCCACGCGAAGCTACGCATAAAAAAAGCCGAAATGGTTTTCTTGTAGTGATTTGAACTGTCAATATAATGTAATATAATTTGTTTGTCTTGCTAATTTGGTCGCATAATGAGTTATAGATGTCATTCGAAAACACTCTTTATTGTATTACCTAATAAGCCTATTTTTCTGTATCGAGGCATCTAATGAGAGACTTCAGTCCACAACATACTGTATTTTTCAAACGCTAGTCAGGAGTTTTGTTACCTTTATAAACTGTTCATGTATTTTGTAACTTATATGATGTTATATTAGAATGTATTAAAACGGTACTGTCTTTGAAGCCACTTTATGTTTTATTCCTTCACTGAATTGTAATTCTCATTGAACAGATTCATCCCACCAAAAACATTACATGTAAAGTGATTGCCAAGACTCCCTAGGTCATATATGGCTTTCAGCGTTAAAACGATATCAGATCATAAGTAGCGCCAAGCTTTCTATCCTACACAGCGTAACTCTACCACTACCAGCCACGCTCTACAAATTCTACATCTTGGCTGAAAAGAATAGCTTTGTTGGGCACATCCCGGTCGCTATACGGTGTCTATACTGAGAATAATCGAGAGTATGTCGCGGCCGTCTCATGAGTCATGATAGACGTGCTGGTCAATTGCCATTTTAGTTTTTTTGAAGTGAAAACTTCTTTAGCGGCGCTGTGCACTTTTTGGGATGGGGAAAAATTGTTAAACTCTCCACAGATTTCGATTTTCGATTGGTCACATGACCGTAAGATGGTGAGACATTCGGGACGAGGCTTGGGGGCGGGATGGGGGACCGATGCCGTAGTACGAGACTGGCTGCGCCATTCTTTAGTAGGTGAGTGTAACCAGGAGTGTATAAGTAACAAGGTGGTAAGTATTATTCGTTTGTGTGTTACTGTTCGTGTGTCGTATTTTAAATCGATGATGGCTGCTACTAGGAGTAAACAGGGTGGGGCCTGAAACAGGGGCAAAAACTTAAACGGTAGCTATTGGGCGTGTGAGCACTTATTTCCAGGTAATTTTAATTGAAAATTTTTTTTTTCTTTAAAATAAGTTCACGTGTATTTTTAACCCTTCTGGGGTAACACGGGTAGTTTTTTTTTATTTAAAAAGCAAAAAAATAACTATTATGACTCAGTTCATGATTGACTCGGTTCAGTTAACAAATTATGGATTGTAATATCTGAAATAAATAATATTCATTCATTCATTCATTCATGATGTTACCTCAAAATCTGAATTGACTGCTGTGCTATGATCTCGTGGTGCCAAGATACATTACTTGAAGGTCATAACTTTAGATCAACATTACTCCGAATTAAAACATTTTTTTAAATATTGGACACAAGGGGTTCAGATGCTCTAAGGAAGCGTCCTTTTAAATATTTGCCCCTGTTACAGGCCCCACACTGTATAATGCAAGGTAGTACGTTGTTCGACCCTTTTCGGATCAGAGTTACCTAAAACCAAGAATTTCGTAATGGGTAATAGGAATAGGATTTCCAGGAGCGCATAGAAATCGTGGTGGTAGGAGTGTAGTTTGTATGTATAGAGAAAAATGCAATATAGAGACCGGAAGATGCATTAGGTGAGATTGGGAGACGGTTTTATGTTTAATGGTTCAATGAACAAAATACCAGCGCATAACACAGGAGCGGTGTCTTTCTTTAGCGGCGCTGTGCACTTTTGTGATGGGGATTGAGTTTTCACTTCTGCCGGCACTCCCGGAGTGCAACCCGGTATTTTTTTTTCTTACCTACATAAGCGACCATTAGTGAGATTTTTTTTTACTTATGAAAAAAAAACTGCGCGTTATAAAAATTCGAATGGTTGAGAATGTTACATGTACTTACCGAATACGAATCTGAAGTGGTTAGAAGGTTAAAATTCCGAGACGACATATGAGGCTTCTAAACGGGCTACATTTTTACGGCAATATGTGCATTTTGCTCTAGCGTACAAACTCAGCGTAAGACGGCAATAGTTGCCGGCCAGAAATTGCAGCAAAATGTGGCCTGTTTAGAAGCCTCATAGCATGTTTCCGCATTGAGCAGCGCCTTCTAGCGGGGTATAAGGGTGACTTGTTGAATTAGAAACCGGGTATTCCAGATTCCAGCGAGAAGAAATTCGTCATTAGTGACTTCACTGAGTGGTAGGGTAGGTGACTAAAATGAATGATTAATTAATTAATTAATAAGTACACTAATGAAAAAAAAATGGAACACTTTCATCCTCCACACTCCATCTCACGTCACTAAAACTGCATATCATTTCGCAAATATAGAATTCGTTTCCCTAATAGGTATCTACCTAACTTTTCACGCCGGTTTTTTCTTGTAGCAGGGGTTTTCTTTGCGAACTTGTTGGTTTATCGAAATTCACATGGTACATGCCTAAATAGGGATGATGATAAAGATTTTTTATGATGTCTTTCGAACCAGTTTTTGGGGAGGAACAATTGTTTGTATAGGCGCAACTTCAATTACACAACATAAATACCCAAAAAATTGAGACATAGATTGACCTCGCTGGCGGCAACGCAAAACGCTTCATACTGATGGACACACAGGTATGACGTCACAACTGACATTTGTACTAATCGTTGTATGGAAAATCAGGTAACTGTTATTTCGGTCGCGAAATACTGCGTTTAAGTACATAGTTGATATACAATTTTGTTTCTATAAAAGCGTAAGGATTCTATTGGTAGCTATAAATTTACTCTTAGAAAATAAAATAAATGCATATTTTTTCTAAGCTTTCAAAGTTTATATCTTTTTATGATTCTAATTATATTTTACAATGTATACTTTATTACGAGTTTGATGGTTTACTATCCATTTAAAATAACTACGTTATCAATTTGGGAAGAAATGACACAAATTAAAAAAATCAATATATTTTAATGAGTTGTCGGCAAATAAACATCTTTAACAAATATATTAACATCGATACATGAACATACGTGGAGTCAATACAACAATTCCTTCGTCATTATAATCTCTTAATTAAATCAACAATTATGGGTTCTAATATACTTAATTAAAAATAAACATTTTAAAATAACGCAACTACAAATTTCGCGTAAACGGAGCGTACCACGTAAAAATATCTTAACGTCACACCTGTCCATAATTAATTATACATGCGGAAAATCCCACTTTCAAACCAGAGAGCTACGTAAGGGCCGCTCCACACGATGGGCCACCCTGACCATCATACAGGACGCGGTTAGGTGGTAGAACGAGACATAAATATGTCTTACTCCCTTTAACGCATAGTTGCGTCCTGTATGATGGGTCAGGATAGCCCATTGTGTGGAGCGGCCATAAAATTGTGTACTCATCAAGGGCGGTAGTAAAGATAGCCTCAAGTAAGCCGAGGGAGCGCGGACTTCAAAACCGCTATAGATGATGGTTGACAAGTATCATCATCCGGGTCATTATGACATTAAGCAATAGGCTCTACATAAACTGATGAAAAAAACGGGTTGCACTCCGGGAGTGCCGGCAGAAGTGAAAACTCAATGACGTTGTAACAGTTTTTCGATCAGGTCACGCGTCCGTCTTACGAATTTTCTATCTGTCGAATCTTACGGACACGTGAGCGCCGCTAAAGATTTTTTCACTTCAAAAACGTCGTAAGCGTAAGGTACCGCACTAACTACCCACACTTGATCTTATTATATTTTTACGTGATAAACTCCCATGTACCTACATTGATTATATGTATTTGAAGTAACTTAACGATTAAGAAATTGTACAAGAAATAAGGCACAAAGAAATGCTGACTAGTCGAGAAATGTAATCGAAATGGTAGACGTTTGTCTGACTAGACCAGGCATGCATTGCAGGTGATATTTGAGCGAGTAGGATGATATTGGTCAAAATGTTGAATTCGATTGTAGCGATATTCGCGCGTGCTAATGCCAGCGGGCAGTTGTAAGGTTGTAGCCCACCCTAACGGCACGGCCACGACATTGCGCGGCGGCGGCAGCGGTTTTTATTACAAGCTTTTATTTAAGGGGCTCCCATACGCCAATGAGCTTCGATCTGAATCTCTTAGTTTTCTTATGTTTTTTGAAGCTTATTATATTAATAACTACGGCTTTAAGCAATATAGTATCCCATATTTACTTCAAAGTTCATTGTTTTCGAGATATTTGGCATCAAAGTTGAACAATTTTAGGCCAAAAAAACGGTTTTCTAGCCATAACTTTTGTGTTACATTCAGATTCAGTGATTTTTTAGGGACGTCACAGAGGAACCCAAACATGTAGATTTCGCAAATGTTAGATTTTTCACGTCAATAGAGATACGAAATAAGTGTTTTTTAGGCAATGTTTAAAAAATCGTACAAAATTAAGTATTCATTTGTTTCAAAATCCGGTTGACCATAATGGAGATAAAAGATTGAAGAACCGATAACCGTTTGTAGTGGTATAAATATACTTCTATCTGTAGTGCAAAAGTAGGAGATACAATTCAAAACTTGTCAAAAATCTATGAAAACCTCGGGTAGCCCCTTAACTTGCGCTTTTCATATGTAGGTATGTAAATAAGTTGTCCGTCAAAATTAACAATCCATTTTCAGACACTTGTCGTTATCCGATTAAGCTGAAAGTATTTTGGAGTAGTCTGTGTTGAGACTGATGTTGGAGACGGAAGGTGGCGATGGGAATTCAGTACTTAACCGACGTAACCCCGTTGAGTTTAGGCACGTTAGAATAGTTTCAATGAGTAGTTGATGACGGTATACATAAAAGTACAGTTGGCAATAAAAGCTCGTACCAAAAATGTTTTTTTTGACAGAGACTTAGTTTAACTCACCGCATGCATTTGGCAACCTGCTTTGTTAGTTTATACAATAATATGGAACTGTGCCTGAATGTTCGCACAGACTAGCTGCATTTAACCATAACAATGCATCTTATCATACAGTCCACTAAATATTTGGCAATTCCTAACAATAAGGTATAAAACTTACATATCACGTACAGTCAGATGTCTATATCTATTAACCCCCTCAAATATTGATCTGACTGTACCATTAAAATGTTCTTAGAAGTTATCGATTTTATATAGACAATCGGTGGGACGTCATGTGGTTTAAACGTCTACATTACAAAATTCTTATAAACAAAACTTATAGCACCTTTATGAACAACAATTATATGTACTTTTAATTATACAATATGCATTAAAATTATTCTATACAGCTAAGAAGATTGAGCAGATTTTGCACTATATAGGTAAGATATAAAATACAATGTAGTCATACAGACCATTGATGCAGTGTAAAAAATAACCCTCTAAAATAGACATTTTATGTAGTAAACAGGTAAACCTCTGAAAACTTTAATATACACCAGAAGCCCGGTTCACTAAGCTACGTATCAAAAATACAATTACAAATTTTACATCGCCACAGAGATCTTTCAGCATTTGACTTATCGTCTGTGAGAGACTTGTAAAGTTGTAACTTGTCTTTGTGAGGGGCCACATAAAGCCGAATCACACTGGCGCGGCCTGCGGCGGCGGTCAATAGTAAACTAATAGACCGTTTTGGTCAATTTACTATTGAGCGGCACCGCAGGCCGCCCCAGTCTGAGAGAGGCTTTAACAATCGCGACCGCCATAGGACCACAGACAAACAAATCATACAATTTTATAAACTCGATTATATACCATTATTATATACAATATTTATCATTTTAAAGAGCTCACAGCTTACTTTTCTATATGTTATTAGCCACAACAATTATATACAAAATTTTAGGAGCATAAAAGCAACACTGGCACTAAGTGTTTGACATCACCAGTGTTGCCAGTTGCCAAAGCTAAATTATGTTCCAAATTTTAGCTTTGCCACTATTTTAACATATGCTTGTCAGTCGTTTGTTTCCAATTGGTTATGTTATGAGCTCAAGTTACTCCCTCACCAACTTACTAGTATTGCACACCTCTGCCACTCACCATGAACACGACGTTGGTGTCTTCTCCAATTGTTGAGACTAGTGAGACGCCAGGACAACGTTTGGATTTTTCGAGGTGCTGCTTTAAATTTTGCGCAGTGGCAGTACAACTAGTCAACGCACGATGCCGTTATACGCAGTTGCGTGAGGACTAGTGATCTAGTGATAGTTAGTCCCTCGAGCTGCTCAGCTGGCGCCTACCCTGGCAACACAACTATTCAACACACGAGTTGTTCCCTGTTACGTATGGACTAGTGATCACTTGACGACGAACACAACGTTAGTGTCCCTTCGAGCAGCTCTTCTAGATGCCCCCGTGAGCTCACCTGGCAGCACCACAAGTCAAAACACAGGATACTAGTACGCTAACACTACTAACGATTACTTGGCGGACTAACGATTACTTGACGATGAATACAATGTCGGATTCTCTGCTTAGCGCCTACCCTGATAGCGCAACAAGTCAAAACACGACACACACGCTGTGTGCTTTGCACGCTGTGCGCACTAGTGATCACTTGACGATAAACACGACGTTGGTGTCCCTCTCGAGCTGCTCCTCCAGCTGCTGCGCCGTGAGCCCGCCCTGGCAGCACAACTCGTCCAGACACACGAGACCGTTGTACGTGCGGACTAGGGGCTGACTGTGCTCGCTGGCCAGCGAGGACGTGTCGTCATGCATCGTGATCGGGTACTGTGGAGACATAAGTAGATAGAAAGGTTAAAGAAGCATGTTAGTTGCAATACAATGCAGCAGTTACCACGATCAAATTTTAAACGATATGATACAGAGAGAACGAATATACTCGTAATGAAAAAATAAACCATCATCGTCTGTAGCCCTAGTCAGGACTCGAACTTGTGACCCCTCTATTTCCGTTGGAGTTGTCTCACCACTGAGCTATGAGGACAGTTACGGAAGACGCGTATCTTTCAATCATATTCCCCGCTACTAGTAGCGAACTCTCCGTATTTTCTTGAAAGGATCACATCCTTCGGACCACTCTAATGGATAAGCTATGCGCTCGGCCCATTCTAATCGAACCACATCGGGTAGTTTCTGATCGAGAGATCCGATTTGTAGCTGCTGGTGAGAGCACTTTACCGGAAATAGAGGGTCACAAGCCTCACAGTTTCGAACAAAAAAATAGTACAGAGAAGAGCACAGAATATGTTTAGTGATTTACGTATGTATGTAGCTATGTTTAGTTAAGGCTCTTTTCAAACACTGTTTTACTTATTACTTGCAGCTCGACTGCTTACATTGAACAGTATTTTTTTAAATGTAATTAAAGAAAGAAAGAAAGAATACATTTCTTCACTACACAAAAGACACACAGATACAAAGGGGGTAAACATAAAATTGACACATATTTGTGTGCGTCTTCGCGGCAGTGAATCGATCGCTGTCTCAGTATTATGCCAAATGTATAAAAATAAATAATTAAAGTTATATTTATGCCAAGGCTGTTATTCGCATTAGTTACTAAGCATCGCGATGTCAATATATATTTGTGGATGAGTGTTGAGGTGAGCTTAACACTTTCGCAACCGGTCTAAAAATGAAACAATTCACCAGAAACCGACAGGACTCGCTATTAGACGTGTAGGTTTATAGCTACTGCCCGCCTAGCGGGCTGAGCCGGCATCTGAGCAAACATTACGAGTTCCTACCAGGCGGATTCTTGGTTGCGAACGTGTTAAGGCCGAAACGCACTGACTGCGGTGGCGGAGCGGGGCGGAGGCGGTACCGGTTGTAATGTTCGAACTAATACGAAAGGGTCCACACAGAAAACCGCGCCGCGCCGCGCCGCTCTGTGCGGATCGTTTCATATTAGCTCGAACATTACAACTGGTACCGCCTCCGCGCCGCTCCGCCACCGCTGTCAAAGTGCGTTTCGGCCTTTAAAACAAGTTACAGAATAGGGGGGCTGGTGCCATACAGTTCTGAGGGCCTAGAGACTGCCGCTGCCGAAACTCTGGGTGTACGCTACCTTGTAAACGCGGCGGATGAGTCCCTCGAGCACGCCGAACAGCACGAGCCGGCGCTCGTCGACGGCGAGCTCCTGCGGGCGCACGCGCCGGCACAGGTCGCGCACGGTGCTGCCGTACGTCATGCCGGCGTACATGCGAAACAGGTCCGACACTTTGGGGAGCTGCCGCGCTGTGGCGACGAGGAAAAACGTGTTGAGAGTCACCTTGTCATACTAATTCATTTAGGCGCCGTAGGTTCAGTGGAGTTAAGCGAACAGAGTTTTTGAAACAATATAATGCGTCTGTTTATAACAATATGGATTCAAAAGAAATACGAATAGTAATCTTGAGACTTTTCTGCAGGGAGATCAGTGATTCGAAACATGATTAAGAAATTTTCGCTCTATAGAAAAAAATCCCGAACATTGGTCTAAAAGGGTCTAAAATAAACTTAAAACATTCGTAACAGATTATGCACAAAAGCTAAAAATATTAAAATGGCTTCTTAAAATCGGCAATAACATGTTTGAGAGAAATCACAAATACATTTTTATTTATTTGAACGGCCAGAAAATTAAAATTAAAAAACATGATATCCGCGCTTCCGAGCACGCACTTCCATCTCGCTCACGCTTATGCTCAATGAGAGGGAGAGAAGACCATGAACCTACGGCGCCTTAAAAGGCGTCTTTATCTATGGTGAAGGGTGTGCGTTGCGCACGGGCGCAGCCTATGGGGCGCGGAGCGCCGCCCGCTACCATTCCATTTTGACCGCGCGCTTACTAGGGGGCGCTAGAGTAATGCTTGTAAGTACACGGGCGCTACATGGCCTAGAAACGCCTTTATGTCTACGAAGCATTGCATAATGACCCTTTGGTCCTTTCAAATGACGGTGGTAATGTGGATAAGGTCTAATAACAACGAGGATACCTTTCTAGTTCTAATCTCGAAGAGTTTGACTCTAAGTTCTAATAAACGCAATGCATAAATTTAAATGTATACTACTAAGCACGATTAAAGATGAGGTGGATCAAAATAAGTGTCCCAGATAAAAAAGCTCTTTTTAGCAGATATCTCTGATAGTTAGATATATTTATGCTAGTTGAGTTATGATGAAAGTAACTTACATGATCTTGCGCAGAATTCAATACACTGTCTTTGCAGGCCCGTACACCTCGTCAGCTGTCTTAATTTAGGTGTTGCACTATACACCTGCAAAACAAGAGATAAACCGTTTTAGGTGTTGTAGATGTACCGTAAAACACCCTATCTTCGCCTAAAAATAAAATGTTGAAATTTCTCCTAAAATGTGTACCGAACGTGGCCTATAAAACTACAGTATCTGTTAGGAAATTTATCTGTGGCAATATTTTTGCAACAGTTTCGTGACTAACTTCAAAATTTTGACTTTTAAAGCGTCTTGACGTGTGTTGGGTTCGACCACGATTTTGTTCGGTGTGCAAACTTCTGTCTATAGCGGCACATGCATAACAGGTGAGTATTTATAGTAATACATCGTATATTTCAAATTTAATGCTCTTTCACATGAAATTAGTAGTTTTCTCGTATCACGCGTAATTAAAGAATTATCATTGAAAATATCGTCGCCAAGATCAAAACGCCATCTGCCTTCCGAACTTCGCCTACCCCTAGGGTTGTCACTTCAGTGTAAAGAAATTAATATTATTCATTGTGTTATTGTATGTATAAAAAATAAGTTTTGAAGCTTTCCTCTCCTCCCACCGCATTATTTAGTTGATTTTTGTATTATTTTTCCCATGTATCTTTTACATATGAAAACACAAGACCCTCTTTATTTTGTAACAGTCGGGTAAAACAAGATTTTTGACAACCCTGAATCATCGTTGTCATTAGTATGAAAACTCGCTAGATGTCGTCCTATCTTCGCCTATGATGAAAAAATGTGGTAAATGAGGCCTTAAGAACGAGGTAGTTAGGTTCAATATACATTTCCAGTATCGTACAGGAGGTAGAACTTAATTTCAATGGCGTGTGCCTATATTCACTCATGTTAGATGGGGTAGGCGAAGTTAGGCAAAAAGACATAACCTCGCCTACTGACTTCGAGCTTGTATTTTAGACCTTATTAATGATACGATTCGGTTGTTTTTTAATTAAATATAAGCAAAAACATAATCTACACCATTTAGACATTAGTGTTGCCGCAATAAAAATGAATGATGAAGTTTAAGAAAAAAAACAAAAATATGTCAATAACCAGGCGAAGATAGGGTGTTTTACGGTAACATTATACACCGAAGCAGCTTGGTAATAAGTAGGTAAGGTTTTAAATGGAGATCTGAATAGACACCGTTTCCAATCAGCATCCTTTGCAGATGATGAGAGGAGATAAATGTTACAGCACCTAAGAATGCGAGAAGGTATCTATAGAATAATACAACAACGTTGTCACTTACACACACACATAGCACGTAGAATCGATAACCGTTGGGGCAGAAAGGTTCTCGAGTGGCGACCACGTACCGGAAGGCGCGGCGTAGGTAGGCCCCCCACAAGGTGGACTGATGACCTGGTAAAGGTTGCGGGAGTCCGCTGGATGCGGGTGGCGCAGGACCGGTCACTTTGGCACTCTTTGGGGGAGGCCTACGTCCAGCAGTGGACGTCTTTCGGCTGATATTATGATGATGATGTTGTCACTTACCGCGCAGTACTGGAAGATGGGCACTAGCGTGACCACGCCGTAGTACACTAGGTTCTGAACGCAAGCCCGTACTAAGCTGATCTCGACGTCAGTCAGCGCCGCGATCTTCGATATGTGGTTGAAGCCGTCGATGTACGGCAGGATCTGGAAAGAGGGAATTAGTTAATTAGTCGATGTTGAGTAATAATACTAATAATCGATCGACCAAACCGAAGTGATAATAAGCTTGACTATGACAGAATAAAATTCAATTCAAATAATTTATTTCGGAAACATGTTCAACAACTATGAACATGTTTTCGAAATAGGAAGTTTAATACATATCTAATACTTAATTCTAGCGTTAATGAGTACATATAGGATGTAAACATTGTAACATTATTTAAACAAAACCGGCCAAGTGCGAGTCGCATTCGCGCACGAAGGGTTCCGTACCGCTATCTATAATTGTCAAATAAGATACACCTTAACGATTATGTAACAAAAGCCATGCATGTCTGAAGGTATCCAAGTGGATATAGTAAAGCGTTCGAAAGGATTGACCATAAATTGCTAATTCTTAAATTAATTAACATGGGTATTAATTTTGATCTATTGCGATGTTTCACATCTTAAATTGATAACAGGTCGCAAGCTGTTGTCATTAGCAACAATATGTCTGGTTGCTCAAAACTGTGCTATGCATGAGGGACCCGATATCGTTCCAGTGCTTCTGGATACGACCTTCGAATCTGTCAACAATGGTACTCAGAAGAGTGTATGGGCTTTTGCGCATTATAGTGATAAAACCATCGACATGCGCGTCAACGAACATCCCCAACAAAAATGAGAGAAGCGGGACGCGTAGGTAAACGTTTCTCTAACACGGGGGCTTGGCTTACACGAATCGAACACTTCGGGAATGGGTTTCAGGTTGTAAATACAGCAACTTTAAAAATATTTGCGTAAAAAAATACGTCGTATTTGCCGAGACCCCCGTGAGATTGGGTTCGACGTTCAGGGGTAATCTCTGGAGCTACTCATCCGATTTCAAGAATTCTTCTACCAGTATATAACTTAGACCTACGGATGGAGATAGGCTAACTTTTATCTCGCGGAACTACCTAGTTTTGCTGTATTACAGCAGATAGAAAAGAGGTAAATAAACGCATTTCTAACATTCCGCGAAGCAGTTAGCAACTGATTTGCGATAGCGCCGTGCACACGCCGCGATAAAAAAATGCTGCCAGCTAACGTTCTTTTCTTACGCTCATAAATTACAGTTGATAGAATATGTGTGCTAGTAGGTATTTAGAAAAAACGAACGGCTAACTTACTCGCATATGGTCGGCTTTTACAAATATTAAGAAGAAAGAAGAAAAGAAAAATTATTCAGTTAAAACACCCTTGTTTTACAGCATTTTCTTCTGCCAAACTGCAGGACAGTTTGTTGGCAGAGGGACTCCCTTACAAAAAAATAGATGGGTAGGCTTAGCTATTACTAGTTAGTTACCTTAATTTTATAACTTTGTTTTCCAATGGTACAGCTCACGTGATTACTTTACTTAGACTACACTTCCAGTTTAGATTTTGTGTTTTCTAAGAAAAACTCCTTCACTTTAACCTTAAACATTCTAAATGTACTCGTATTACTTTCTCTTATATAATACGGTATATCATTATATATTTTGGGGACCAAGTACTGCTAGCGGACAATCTTACTCAAATCTAACTGACCCACTAGTATAAGTTCAATAAGGCTTGCGTTATGGGGTCTGGACGACGAAATGGATAACATGAAAGATTCAAACAGTTGCACTCATCACACAAATATTGGCCCTTACCAGGATTCGATGCCTGGACCGTTATAGCTTCCTGGACAGGGCACTACCCACTAGGCCAAATCGTCGTCATATGAATCCAATTTACGTAAAGATCTTGTTTGTTTATCAGCTAAAGCAAAATGTATACAGGTAAGGACAACCTACGCTTTGCCTAGTGACATCAATGCTGTCACGTTATGAGATTTATTTTCGTTCGTATATTATATTTCCTTTTAGTCAACAACAATAACGCCCTCTGGGATTATATATTATTTGCGGAATTCATTCGTATAAAGCTTGGAAGAGAAATCACGTTGACAAATCGTAAACGAAATATTCCTTTAAGAAGGTTTTGCGGTACATGTCGATGGCCCCCAAACCTCCTCTCCCCATTCCCAAGGCGAAAAAAGTTAAATAATATTTTCGTTTTGTACGAGAAATTAAAATGAAGTATAAATTTATGATTGATTTAGGAAGTTTGTTAATTTCGCGGGAGTTGGGGGACGTGATTGACTAAATTAAAAAGTGCAAATAAGTAAAATGTAGTCCGAAAAACGTTTGTTTACAAAGTTCACGGTATCGAAACCTTAAACTAAGGTATTATAGTTAGATAACAGCGTTGATCACCCCATTTATTCAGAAGCCCGGTTCACCATCTCATTTAGTCGAATACACAATCACTTCAACCGAGGTTACCCCATTACTGAGATACGGCGTGGAATGGTTCGTCGTCACCTCGACAGCCAGGCTATTCAAGTATTCACAACACGTATTGTACCTTCGACGAGACTTAACTGACCATTTATAAACCTTATTTTTAGGACGGTGGCAAACAAGCATACGGCCGTTCTGATGGTATTCAGAAACCGTCGCATATGGATGCTTTTGCGAAACGAGAAGAATGGCTTGCACTGCCGACCTTTTATTGTTTTGAGGGTTCGTTTGTGTTGACAGCTGGAGACAAAATGCAGGTCCCAGCTCATACTCGGGAGCTCTAGCGACCTTACAACAACTTTACTGTCTTAAGTTCATACGCATTTGCGAGCTCGACCCTAGAATACCAGTATAACATACTAGATTCGCAACAGCGTATTCCAAAGTCACAGTTATACTGGTCTACAGCTCAGGGGTTTAGCGTTGTTAACTGCCTTCTCGTAAACGATCGCTTCAGACCGTCCAATACAATCGCACCAATGGCTAAACACCGCCAGTGATTTGATGGGGTCGTGTGGAATTCCAGCATTATGTTAGTGTCGGTACGCTCGCCGACAGGTATACAAAAATAAATGTATGACATCTAGTTTTTTTTTAATAAGTAGTGATGACCGTTTTTTAACTTCGGAGCCCTCGACTCTTAAATTCGAAAACTGTCAAAATGATGGATTCCATTTCGGCACATGACTCGAACAAAAATTAGGGCTTGAAAGCCCAATATCTCGCAAACGAATCACTGACTTGAACGATGGTTTTGCAAGCTATCCAACGATAACCCACACTATGGATTTAACGAGAAAAAAATACATTCCCCCATTAGAGGTACCAAACCTAATTTTTTTTTAATATACCCATTTCGATTTACAGTTTTCTGAACGTCTATCATGCAAAAGGCCGCGACATACTCTCGATTTTTCTCGCACTATATCTCTTGTTCTAAGTGTTCTAATAATTAAGAAAGAGGCGGATAGTGCGAGAAAAATCGAGAAAGCTCGCGCGCCTTCGCATGATAGCCTTGTTGGTAGTAAGGGTTACTGAGCATAGCCGCAGACGGACGGATATGGCGAAACTATAAGGGTTTCTTGTTGACTACGGAACCCTAAAACGGAGTGGTATTGACCACTCTTATTAAATTATATCGGTGGAAAGTAAGTGCCTGCAATTTTGACGTTACAATCGTATTCACTTTTAATTAACTTTCGTGTGCTCGAAAGTAAAAAATCAGCCCTGTGGCCGCGTCCAGCAAGTAACGGAACTGGTATAAGTCAGAGTCTGATAAGGCATTGTTACAATCATTAATCTCGGAGAAGATTAGCTCGAGAAGTGTTGTGAGGTGAGACGCAAAAGATCGTGAGTTGGTTATTATTATTAGCTAGGTTAGGTTAGATTAATGAAATAAGTAAATCGATAATTATAAACTTCAAATGGGTTTGAGGTTATAAAATAAAGACTGATGTTCAGTCACATATATGTTACTCCTCTTTAAATGGATAGGCATTTATTTGTCTAATCCCATCATTTATTATTGCACGTAACTGTACCCACGTGTAGCACGAGTACCCATGTTTGCTCTGAACTACAATATATATACATTTCGTTGAGTGTTTGCCGTGCCCGGAGGCTTTTTGGGAAATAAACAGGGCGTTCATGGTCACCGGGGACTTTTATTCGGATCAGTTAGGTAATTTTTCGAATTTGCTTGCGTACCAGTGGCGTGGCGTGGCGTCCATAGAACTAGATCCCAACCGACTTAGGCACTTTTCCCACTTCCGGCGAGTAGCGAGTACTCTCGTAGTAATTCTTACTCGCGCGAGTAAAAGCGAGTAAGAATTTACTATGACAGTACTCGCTACTCGCCGGCGGTGGGACAAGTGCCTTAACTATTCAATAACAATTGAGCACCATGGTTCATCTGATATTTTGCGATGAAAAAGTGAGCAAACATAGCTCCTTTATATGTTTTAAACTACGCTCCTGCACAGTAGATATAGTTTAGATATAGATATAAGAAACATAATTAGGTATATAATAAACATATGAGATGTAATCCAATAAATAAGATTGTATTGTAAATTTCGCAAGAAAGTTTACTAAGTGCCGAACATACGAATCATAATGAAATTTCGACTATTATTTACTTTTTGAAACTCCATTGACGGAAACTTTTTATAGGAAAATCGCCCGTATCCTTAGCAAGATTAAATACGCGTTTTTATAAACTGATTATGTCACTTACGATGTTATGAAAGTAAACTGAACTCTATCTACTACTACTACTAGATAAGTGATGTAGAAAAAATATGAAAGTTTGTCATCATCTAACCTTATATTACAATTTAACATTTAATATTTTTTCTTTTTACCCGGAAAACTATGTCTGTTATTAATAAGATACATGTCTGTGTGTCTGCCTATGGCATGGCATCGTACCTCCTAAACGATTTTTTTTGTTTGAAAGCTGGCGTGATCAAGATGGTTCTTACTTAGCTACGTTTCAACAAAATCGGTTTATCCGGTTTGGAGATATTATGAACTTTGATATGAAAATGACTTTGAAATGAAAAGGTTTTTAACTTTTCTAAGTTATTAATTATTACGTCACATCTGGCCATAAAGAGGAAACACCCGCCCGCTGCGCGGAAAAGAAGAAACAACCGCCCGCTGCGCGGCAAAAAGAAGAAACAACCGCCCGCTGCGCGGCAAAAAGAGGAAACAACCGCCCGCTGCGCGGCAAAAAGAGGAAACAACCGCCCGCTGCGCGGCAAAAAGAGGAAACAACCGCCCGCTGCGCGGCAAAAAGAAGAAACAACCGCCCGCTCCGCGGCAAAAAGAAGAAACAACCGCCCGCTGCGCGGCAAAAAGAGGAAACAACCGCCCGCTGCGCGGCAAAAAGGAGAAACAACCGCCCGCTGCGCGGCAAAAAGAAGAAACAACCGCCCGCTGCGCGGCAAAAAGAAGAAACAACCGCCCACTGCGCGGCAAAAAGAAGAAACAACCGCCCGCTGCGCGGCAAAAAGAGGAAACAACCGCCTGAACCGCCCGCTGCGCGGCAAAAAGAAGAAACAACCGCCCGCTGCGCGGCAAAAAGAGGAAACAACCGCCCGCTGCGCGGCAAAAAGAGGAAACAACCGCCCGCTGCGCGGCAAAAAGAGGAAACAACCGCCCGCTGCGCGGCAAAAAAAAGAAACAACCGCCCGCTGCGCGGCAAAAAGAGGAAACAACCGCCCGCTGCGCAGCAAAAAGAGGAAATAACCGCCCGCTGCGAGGCAAAAAGAAGAAACAACCGCCCGCTGCGCGGCAATAAGAGGAAACAACCGCCCGCTGCGCGGCTAAAAGAGGAAACAACCGCCCGCTGTGCGGCAAAAAGGGGAAACACCCGCCCGCTGCGCGGCAAAAAGACAATTTACCCGCAGACGCCAAAGCTGGAAATCAAAAGCTTTGGGGTCTTCAAACAAATTGGATTGTCCGTTTTTCGGCTAAATGGCTACTACTGGGGATGTTAAAAAAATTCGTGGTAGTAGTACATATAATTAATTTTAAAGGAAAACTATCACGGACAAGTAGGCATAAGTAGTTACCAATTAATAGTCGACCAACTTAAAGTGTAATTTTCGTACAAATTCGGCCGACGCAACCGCACCGCACGTCGCACGTCGATGTAACTAAGACAGACAGCAGGGGCGGCTTTACCTGCAGCAGCTGGTGCAGGGGGTGCGTTGCACCCGGGCGCACGGTCCTAGGGGGCGCCGAGCGTCACTCACAGAGCGCCACTCGTCTCGACTCGGGCGCTAGCGCGCGCTAGGGGGGGTGCTAGAGGGAGCTACGGTAATGATTGCACCCGGGCGCGACATGGGCTAGAGACGCCTCTGACAGACAGGTACAGATGCCGTCAAACTTCTTGAACATGCGGGACGAAGTGGGGGGGCAGCTCGCAGGTACAATTCGCCTTTGCGCAGGCAAGGTCAAATGTTCAAGAAGTTTGACGGCATCTGTAACTACGGAACCCTACACTGCGCATGGCCCGACACGGTTGGCCGTTTTTTTAGTTATCTTATAGAACCCATTAAGTTAGGTGTAGTCAGTTATAGAATAATCCTGAAAATGCCATGGTTACAGACAAAAACGAATTGTAGGACAAATGAAAATATACATTTGTGAAATAGTTATTTGTGTCACAAAGGAGCAAAATAGTACATTTACGGCGAGGGCGGGGTATTGAATTCTGAACGTAGCGAGGGATCCTACAATAGAATCCTGAGCGTAGCGAGGGATTCTAACGTAGGATCCTGAGCGTAGTGAGGGATACAAGTGTTTACGCCCTAGACGAAAATAATTTTGCAACCGAGTGACACATACTATTTTTCACGACTATGAAGATATTTAAAAAAGATATTGTTAAAATTAATTAAGAAGTTAAAAAAAATTCTTTATTTTTATTACTAATTTTTAAGTATTACGGAAAAAATTATAAATTTTCATACAACGTTGTTAAAGTTAAAACTCAAAATATGTTCGTTTTGAATCGATTACAATGAAATTACAATCGATTATTTTATTAAGATCTGTTTTCAATTGGCAGATTGCGAAAATGCTACATGCCACTGTATAAATTAAAAAAGTAGCTTGAACAGAAAAGTAGCGTTTTCATCCCTCTCATCGTGGAGCAAAACTTACTTTTCTGAATGAAAGGTGAGATTTTTTTTATTGTTTCGTGACTCAGTTAAGTAACCGAGAAATTCTGTGTTCCACCGTTCGAGGTGAGTAATGTAACTTAAAAGTCCCCTGGAGGCTCGACACGAGTCGGTTCTCTATACAAACGTTGTTTGACTTTCATTTTAAGTTTCATGGTCTTCTCTCCCTCTCACTCAGCATAAGCGTGAGCGAGATGGAAGTGCGTGTTCTGAAGCGCGGAAATCATGTTTTTTAATTTTAATTTTTTGGTTGTTTAAATAAATAAAAAAGTAAACACCGAGTTCTCTCAACATGATATTGGCGATTTTTAGAAGTCATTTTAATAATTTTAGCCTTTGTGCATAATTCGTAACAAATATTTGAAGTGTATTTTAGATCCTTTTAGACCTATGTTCGAGTTTTTTTTTCTATTGAGCGATAATTGCTTAATCATGTTTCTAAACACTGGTCTCCCTGCAGAAAAGCCTCAAGATTACTATTCGTATTTTTTAACCCATATTATTATAAACAGACGCATTATATTGTTTCAAAAACTCTGTTCGCTTAACTTCGCTGAACATGGCGCCTTAAACTTTGTGTACACTATCTATAGGAACTACCATACCTAGGTCGGAAATTAGTTTCGGGTGCTTGAAGTTATACATAAATAGAAAAAAATGGTAAGAAAAGAAATTTACGAGTAGTATGAAAAACTTCCTGTCAAAATTTTTTTTCTATTATAATTTTTAGCGCCCGAAATTAGTGAGTAAGCTATTTATTATATTGTAATAAAGTGTAAATACTCGTATATGTTAATACGAATTTAGCCTCTTATTCTGGACAATTGGACCCCACATCGCGAACAGCGAGCGCCTTGTAAATAGACTGCTCGAATAGCCTTTAAATACATCCGTGTGCATTCTCTTCTCTCCACGTGTAAGACAGTCGGACGAGACTTATTTACGTACAATAAACATTACTATTGTAAAATACAAGCTTGCAGACACGTGTGCAGCTAAGGTTAGGTCCAGCCGGTCCAGGCGTTAATTATGACAAGAATGGGTGATGTTGCTACGCCTACTGTAATATACTGTCGGTTATGTTGGCAAGATTCATGTTTCTACGGTGCAAGCACAATACTTGGGCCACTTTCGCTTTTGACTCGGCGAAATCAGTTCACCGCATCTACCTAAGGGTGAGGCGAGATGAGTGTCCCTTACCGAGATGCTACTGATGGCTAGAACGAGACTGCGCCCGAACAGTCCCTCGCGCGCCAATTCGTCAAATAGCCAATACTAATAGGAGAATTGTGACCATGTTGAGAGTGTGAGAGGGTGAGATTGTTGTCCATCAGAAAAGGGTCCTTATGGCAGACCATACCTATACAAGAATGATGAAACTGTTGATAAAAATAAAATTGTTTAATAAAAATGTAGTCGCCAACATGTTCTTTTAATGATAGGTACCAAACAACATATCATAATTTCACCCTGTATAGAAATATATAAATTTACAAATAAAGATGCAAAATACCTCGTGTACAGTAGTACTTAGTCCTACTCCTGACGTATATCGCAGCTCCATTTGTTGATCTACCTACACCCGCCGTCCTGACCCTGACACTCACAAAAATTGTTGTTACGTAATTCATGACTAGCCCCTTAGTGGTTACTGATTAGTGGTGCAAATGTGTTCGTTTTAGTGTCCAACCGAAACATGTTTTTCCCGAAACCGAAAGGTTTGCCGATATATGACCGAAACTGAAACAACGGCCGAAACATTATTTTTTGGGCGAAAATGGCTGAAACCGAAACCGAACCTTCGGTCGGACACTAGTACGCTTCCGGGATAACTCAGTACTGTATGAATCATATTTAACAAAATGAGAATTACTCTTATGATTATTTGAATATAATTCGTGTTACTCAAATCGTTTATAACTAGAAAAATAAAACTTGTAGAGTAATAATGACGCCTTTGTGTTACTTCTATAGACTGAATAAATATAATTTTGAAGTCACTGTACAAGAATTGTTATTGTTATAGAAGAAGATGAAAAATTATAATCATTATGACATTTTAATTTAAAAAATAATATCCTTTTACATGTAGGGGAGAGTGGGGGAAACGCGAACACCTAAGGGAAAACTTAAATAAAACAGGGACATCAAGACTCAGAATTTTGTTTATTCATTTATAGTTAAGTTCTGGCTAACTAATTAAATAATCAACAATAAAAATACTTTTATAAAATGTAACATTAGGAACAAAAAACAAAACCTTTAGTGTTCGGATTTACCCAACTCTATAGTCTGGACGTTTAGGTATTTAAAAGAATGTAAACAAACAAAACCACGTGCTATTCACAGCAACCTTTTGTATCTATGGTATTATCTTATTGGTTGAATGACCAAGTCACGTGGTTTTGTTTATTTACATTCTTTTAAATACCTAAACGTCCAGACTATATTAGTCGAGTAATTACGAACACTCAGTGGGGTAATTACGAACATAGATTTTTACTCTTTTAATCAGCCTTAATTACTACAAAGATCACAGTTATGCCGAGAGTAGGTTAATCCCAAATAAACAAGTACCTAATTGTAATTACGGGGCATCTAAAACAATAATTTAAAAAAATAGTTAAATGGTTCACCACGTGCGGGTAATGCCGAACGTTCGAGATTACCTGTTCGCCATTGCCCGCAGGACCAGAATAATAAAAGTGCCCAAAAATATTCAAGGTTATTTTTACTGTGGCGATTGGCGTCATTGCCAATAAAATTGTTAATACATGAGTATTCCACCGAGTAAATGTTAAATAACTATAGTCGATGGAAGTAAAGCTACATCAAGTTACATTTACGCAAAAACTACATCAAAAACACACAAAATATTGAAATGTTCATACCTTGACACGTGCGCGTGTCCGCCTCACTTGTGTTGTTGACCGGCACAGCCGGCGACATAAACATCAAGATGCCGATGGACAATATATTGTCATCTCTCTCTAACATAGTAGAACTGTCGCGGTCGGGATTACCCGCCGTTCGCGTTTCCCCTAACTCTCCCCTAATAGAATGCGCGCCGACCCGACCCGTTCGGTGGGAAACTTACATTACTCGCCCGTGGCGCCTGATGGATGGTTAAGGCCAGCCCTTTATTCAAAATTCTTACAATTACGCAAGTAAGTTAAGTAGTGCACTTTGAAAAGTATAACATCTGCCAAGAACCTTGTGTCACTGTATTGATATAAAGGAAGAGTGGTTTGAGTGAAATAAACACTGTATCCTTCTTCAACAATTACGAGTGTTTGTTAGTGTATGTTGTAGGTATGTTGAAGCGAGCAACACGAGTATGCAGATTAGATAAACACCGTTGTTGATGCACCGGCTAAAGACGACTGCAACTCGACACGTGCTCGCCAAGGCCGGCGGCGAAAGCCCGCGGGACTTTGCACGCTCGACTAAGGCACGGTCCCACCGCCGGCGAGTAAGCGAGTGTTATTACGTGCTACTCGCTAAAGCGAGTAAGAATTACTATGGCAGTACTCGCTACTCACCGGCGGACTCGGCGATGGGACCGTGGGACCAGTGCCTAAAGGAGATCCACCAGAGATGTGCTAAGCTACGAGTATGTAGCTTACCGTGTTATTGCGTAATATTATGTATTTTTTATTTTCATATGTAAATATGGGCCTTGTTGTCCGACACAAATAAATAAATAAGATACACACATACACGCCTCACGCCAGAGCATATGAAACTAGTGTCCAGTGCCACTCTTAGCATAAATGTGGTTACAAAAGATCGAAAAATGTGACATCGCAGTGATAGGTTGCTAGCCCATCGGCCACAACACACTTCAACCTTAATGTTTTCATGTATTTAATTGCTGACATTCTTGTCAGTTCAGGCTCGGGTCACCTCGGGTGCTTTTAACCTGAGATCCTAGTCCTTCGTATTAAATCGCGCAAAAGCGGCAGACGTGGATTTTAATTATGTAGTTAAAAATACCACACTATCCACATTTCCCTCGACAATTGGGTCGCAGATTCTATCTACAGTGTCTCTCTGTCTATCTGTCAGTGTATTATACAGTGTCCATTTACGAATTCCGAAATTAAAAAAATAAATAAATAAAGTATTGCCATGCCATGGAATGTATGTTTATCTGTCTCGCCTTTATACCTTAATAAGTTAATTACCTAATATATAAACACCCCATTGTCATGAACATTTGCGTCAAAGTACAATCGCCGGGAAGATTATGTTCAAGATGCATATATTTTCCGCTCAATTACACTACAATCTTTATTGTATCAAAAGTGTTTACATATTGATATAGTATGACACGGAAGACCACATAACGGTGTGCGAAATATTTTATCTAATGGCCGCTCCACACGATGGGCCATCCTGACCCATCATACAGGACGCGGCTATGCGGTAGAACGAGACATAAATATGTCTTACTCCCTTTAACGCATAGTTGCGTCCTGTATGATGGGTCAGGATGGCCCATCGTGTGGAGCGGCCATAATACGGTGTCGTGCGCCAAATATACAAATGTTACGAATAAAATTATATCTCTAAACATAAAATTAGATTAGGTACACGTGTTTCACATTATCACCAACGAATAGTATATAAACATAAATAACATCACACAGCACATGGGAGTTAAAAGTAACACGGCTTGCCAATTTATTACAGTCTTAATTGCGTTGAATTAAGGTCGACTGGTCGACATTTAAGCGAACGAGTTAGTAAACAGCATGCGTCATGCTTGATTTTAAGGTTTTTTATGTTAATAGTCATATTTATAATAAATAGTTAGTAACCCATGGTGATGGTTAAAGTACAGATGGCATAAAATATTAAGTGCCAGTGTATGCAACTATGAAAAAGTAGGTTGGTTATGAAAATGGGTTAGTTATGAAAGAGTTTAAGTAATATCAATCCATACTAATATTATAAATGGGAAAGTGTATGTGTGTGTTTGTTTGTCCGTCTGTCACGGCAAAACGGAGCGACGAATTGACGTGATTTCTTAAGTGGAGATAGTTGAAGGGATGGAGAGTGACATAGGATAGTTTTTATCCTCGAAATCATCCCCAGGCGGTGAAATGGGCGGGTTAAAAGTTTTTATGGAGCTACGATACAACCGATAAATTATATAAAAATAAATTATAGTCAAGCCTATGGGAATCGGCTTGTATGGGCGACCCGCCACTGGATACATATGTATTATTTTCACCCTGTACTATATGTGTTTACAAATTCAAGGAACATCACATGTTTCCCAGGGGAAATAACTTAAAGCGCTCCGCAACTATATTTTCTGCTACACGGGTAATAATATTTTGAAGGAATATAATTTTTTGTCATATGCTCATAATACTGTTGACGTTGATAATGCGTTGATATTACGGTGACGACGCGGGAAAAGGGTGTAGGTCGGTATACTAATCGTAAATAGTAGTCCACTTTCTATTGTAGGTACCTACTATTTAATTGAAATTATCTCTAATAAAACAACGATTAATTAGGTACCTACATAAGTGTGTAAGCGATATTTATTAACAACAAATATTTCCGCACAAAAGTAGTTGAGTAATGAAAAAATTCAATGTCACTCGACGCTGAAGCCTCTCGCCTCAAAGGTGACGATTTAACCTTCAACAATATAACGATATTCGTAATTTCATTTATTTTACTAGGACGGTATTAAGCTTGTCTTAATATCAACTGGTGATATGGCGGCAATTACATTTGTGTAAACTGGCATAGCACATGAAGAAGTAATTGGTTCATTATCATGTACATTGGCTATGTAATGAGGTATAATAAAATAACATCGAATTGCGGCCCTGTATTGTTAGGTACAACAAAAGTTAGGTACTTAGCTGCTTTGTCACAAAACACTTTGTTCTTGTATATCGTGACTTGGAAAATATGAAAAAATAAATATTCAAGTATTTTGCGAGAAACACGTTTCCTTTTTGATGTAGGTTTTCCAAGTGTTATTCTTATTGTTGATTGTTTCACGATAATTAAATGTTTAACTTTGAGTGCTTTGAATTTCTCAGGTATTAAAATGGAGATTAAATGTTGGTGATTTTACGATTTTAGTTAGGGAATTTACTAATTTTGGGTTAGCAATGATTTATTAGGATAGCATTTTCTTTAACAGGATAGTAGGATGTTATAATTTGGGATATTATTTCACATTAAAATGGAGATTAAATTTTAGTGATCATTTACTATTATTGGGTTAGCAATGATTTATTAGGGTAGCATTTTCTTTAATAAGTAGGATAGTAAGATGTTATAATTTGGGTTATTATTTCACATTAAAATGGAGATAAAATTTTGGTGATCATTTATTTTCGGCAGTAAAAAGCTTGGCTTGACTTGGTTTTCTTGGCGTTATATTTTACTATATCTGGTGATCCGTTAAACATATGCCATTTTTAAGCACTAGAAATATATTTTTTTGTTGTTAGTTATCTAAATATTTATTACATTCGGAGTAGTAAGAAAAATTATTACACCTTGAAAAGTTTATACTTAGAAACTAACTTAAAAATCAAGAATTGGTTCAGTCATAGTTTAATGTGTTCGTCGACAAATAGACCATTATCATAGTTAGATACATCGAAGCTGTCCATTTAAAAAACAACTTTACCGACCAATGCAGAAGATTCCAATTCCAATATCAGTTTTATAAATAGTCAGCCGCATTAAGTAACAATCTACTTAAAACGCGATTACTCGTATTCCAATAAACTAAAAATGCTACTAATATGTTGGTATCTACAGTGAATCCAATTACAAATACCCACTAAAACCACTTGGCAAGTTGGCATATCTCACTGACGATAACGATGTGTGATCGGATTCCTTGAACAATAGATACGATACTCGACCTTCTGATACCAAAATCAGTATATGTTGTAACGGATTATGGAATACTGAGTATAAGGTTACTTTCACATAAGCAAACTTATCCAATCAGTTCCTTTGACCTTTTCTTTCTTTACCGGTTACTTATTTTATTTATTGCTCCAATCTACGTAACTGCCTCGAGAAACAGGCCAATAAAATAATCGTAAGCGAAAATACCCGAAGGTGGGCTGATACCTGTAAAGGTCGCAAGAGTCCGCTGGATTTGCACGAGGTGCAGGCTTGGTCATTGTGGTACTCTTTGGGGGAGGCCTATGTCCAGCAGTGGACGTCTTTCAGTTGATATGAAAAAGAGGAAATCTGCCCGGCACAATAGGTGTAGTGTAAACAACTATATTACAATTTAACATGAAGCAAATGATCTGTCCCAACCAGCTCTAGGCCATACTATGTATGTATCTATATCTTATTGTCATATCATTCTTACCTCCTCCAAAATAATTGAGAATTACTATTCAGTGGCATCAGGTTGGCCTTCAGCAAAACTTTATAAATTGTCATTTATATGCGAGCTACCTACTCATTGTCTCGACTAGGTAAGTGTTGGACGACCTTCGGAGATCTGACATAATACTGTTTAAACTACTTACGCAGGCAGTCGAAATGATAACGATGTGGAATCAAAGTGGTATCTATACTAAAGTAAAGTAAAAAGTAACTTTATTGCACAAATAAAATACAGTTCAAATACATACTGGACCTTCAAGTCATTTAAACTGGACAGATAATATTTAGTGACGACACTGCCTTATCAATCGAGGACATTTTGAAGGTGAGGTGAGCTCTGATCTGGTGTATATACCATTGAGAACTGTTTTGCTTAAGGGGTTCATTTCCTACCTAGTTTTAAAAATATACTTACATACGTAGGTACATTATTACCAGTTTTTTCATAATCAACTTCCCAAGGGAATCTTCCAGGTACGTACGAACGTACTTATTAATATTTTTCTTCCTTGTTTTTTTTTTCACTTTTTTCTACTGCGTGCCACTGGCTTCCAGTTCCTGTTTCTGTTTCCAGTACCTTTTTTGATCTCACCCGTCCAATTAACATTTTGTGGATGTTTGACGCCCGTATCGCCCAAGGGCCTACAGCCACCTCTTATTTATTTAGGTCAGCGAGTTGCTAACTCTTGAAGCATATAATCCGTCAGTTAACGCGGCTTTGTTTACAAACAAACAGCTCATCAGCGAACACGGCACGTCGACTATAATCGCGATCACCGTGAGTGACATGCGATGCGAGGGTATTTTCTTTCAATTAATCCGGAGAGGGCGCTATTTACGGGATTTTATAAAAGTTGTACCCAATTAGCGTGAGCTGTTAAACAAAAGTTTCAGTGTCAGTTTCGTGACGATAATGAAGTATACAAATTATGTGAAAAAGAAGTCAGTTATAAGTGCGGTAGAGACAAAGAAAACCGAACTTCGTATACTATTCAGATTTCAATCCGTGTTTCTAGCTAACGATAGAGCCGTGAAGCCGTGAGCCGCTAACGTGAGATGACCAATAATATTTGTGTCAGTCTCGGATGTTTTCTATACATGTAAGTCTTGTATTTATATATCGGTACAGGAGGTCGAGCTTGATCTTGGTCACCCATAATTGTGATTATTTAATGAAACCACCACCAATCACATTACATTATTTTTAATACAGTAGTCAATTATTATTCAAGATAAAATGTCTATTAAAGTTAAATGTCTTGATTATCTTAGTCACCAAATCACTCATTAGTCCGCACTACAATCATTACTTGATTTAATTATTCTCACACAAGGACACAACCGAACGTGAGACAGTCCCAAATTGTACGACCTGCATCCTTGCACTCGTTCATGTGTGCGTCCGCCCTTGCCACGATGCAATCGGGAACTAACTTCATCCTGCAGGGACAATCTGATTCTGTCAAGCACCACGCCCATACGTGATGCCCATCACGTTAAGTTGAACCTTGAATACTGCTACAGCCGACATATATATATTAAATATATTATCGTCCAGTACCCATGACACAAGCCTTGCCTACCTACTATCAGGCTAGTTTGATTTATGCAAGATTGTCCGTTAATATTTATTCATTTAATGGGTCAGAACGAGCGCGCTTATTCGAAGCGAAGTTATTCCCTGTCTGCTTCACTCCTCACTCGGTCTGTAAAACGTTTTTCACTATACATTTAACATATAATATTAGGGATTTGAAAAAGATTTTAGGCCGCAGTCTCAAAGTTGCTCTGTCACGCGATAAAACAGAATAAATTATTCGTTTCATTCTATCAGCACAGCGATCACAAGGCGTCCACTATTCGTATTTTTGTAAGCGTCCTAATTAGACGTCATATATCACGCTGCGACAGCGCTCGCGGGACGTCCTGCGATAGCCGTGCTGGGGTATCAAAAACAAAAAAAAAGTTGATGATTAAAATACACGGTATTTTTTTAACCGTCCTAGAGCCGAAGCCCAATTAATGTATACGTTACGAAGAACTTAAAAAAAGTTTTTTTTAATGTATAAATATTGGTTTTATTTTTATTAAGTAATATTAATTTTAATCATCCAGCCGAGTGACCGCAGTGTCCGCTAACCGCCATCTTATTTAAAAAGGTACGAACTCTAACCGGGTGAATGAACTTCGCACCGCGCGTCACAGAGGATTTTTCAAACTTAAATACCTTTTATTACGAAAAACTTAACTTTTTTTTTTTGGCGAATGATTATTAAATATATATTAAAAAACCACTTTGTATAAACATGTAAACAAACAAAGATATTTTATAGTTTTTTTTTAAGACGAATATTTCAACATCTTTATCCTCGCCAATCAAGCTAACGGTTATAAACAAGCCATTCAGTATGAAACTAGAGCGCAATTTAATAATACGTCTCCAATAAATTACTTAGCCGTTAGCTTGTTTGGTGATGATAAACATGTTGAAAAAATTCTAAAAAATGCCGGGGAATGCGTAATAAAACACGTGTTCTAAATTTAGATTACACATCAAAATACTTGGTCACGACCACGACCATTAGTGCCTTACTCAACACTTGAACTATGTTTTCATGGCGGGCACGTCCAAAAATAATTCTAAACCCAATGAGACGCGATTGTGACATACGACCTGTCACGGGCGATCTAATTCTGGGTGTCGGCGCCTCGCAGCTATCTTGCGGGCGCCATTGTATCATTAGAAAATATATTTTTTCATAATATATGTACTTGACACCGAGGTGTCACATATATGATAGCGCTTCGCACGTCTCTGGTGGTTATTCACCTTTAGATTAGTATGATAACTCAGCTGCCTTACTTAAGGCTAGTATTCCGTAAATTATCGTAAAAATTAGCAGCTCTGCAACACATGCAACTCAGAATTATATCTAAGCATAAAGGAGGGGGCAAAAGCACCAACAACGATCCCATTGGGTTTTAGTGTATCCGAAAGGGCCTTCACTTAGACATTAACTCATACATATAACATCTTATACATAAGATAACCATTTTATACATTAACTATTTCAATTTGAATATTAGAAAAAATATTTAATAATGTCCAAGACATAACGGATACCTACCTGCCTACCTAACCTAGTTTTCCACAATATCTATACCAAGTTATAAAAACAAATCTGAGAAATAGATTTTAATTAAAGTCGCCTTTATTTTGTAATCTTCATTTCAAAATAATGTGCAATAAAATAACCTGGTTTTCGCTCTCCATCTAATAAATATTTCCGTGGACACAAATGACGATTTCGTTATTTCGTGATATCTGGGACACCGAATCTATTGGAGAGAAATTTGTGATGGCATAGTGGGTATTAGTTTCTGGAAATACTAAATAATAACAATATTGTCTACCGTACAATTTATCGAAACCGTTAGAATAATGTAGCCACTCAGTCACAAAATGTTAGTGATGAGCTTGATGGGTGGCATCGAGGCCATTCAGCAGACAGACAAATTGATAACATTAAATTATCAGTTATCACGTACATATACCTACATATACTCCTCGATGCCAAACATGTGTCGAGAGCATTGTAAGGTTGCATATTCACAGGGATGTGTCATGCTGTCTTAACACACAAGTGGCATCTAGCTCCTAGTTTATTCTGGCCGATTCGCATCGTAGCACAATAGCACAGAATAAATAATAGTTAGTACTACGTACAGAAGGTTCTCTGGTCACAAATCCGCTGTTTAGGTATGAATAAACATCCCTTTCTATCGTATGCAACGCGCTGCGATAGAACGATTGCGTGCCGTAGCAATGCTAACATACCGGCTTGTACATTTAGCGGCGCGACAAAATCACGGAGTGAGGCGCCCCTGATAATAGCGTCAGCACGTCTATCATGAGCGGCCGCGACATACTCTCGCATTATACCTCTTGTTCTAAGTGTTCTAATAAGATAGAGACGGATCTTCACATCAGCCGAAAGACGTCCACTGCTGGACATAGGCCTCCCCCAAAGAGTGCCAAAGTGACAGATCCCTCGCCACCCGCATCCAGCGAAGCAGACACAGACACTCATTAACACTCATTAACTCATTCGAGTTCACGCTAGGCGTGCTACGTCGTAGCGCGTAGCAGCGTTTTTCCACCCTGTAACGGAAACCGCACGTTGATGCATGGCTCATATTTGATATATGAGTGGCTAAACATACATCAAACCTATATAACACTTAGGGCCTGTTTCACAATCGCCGGATAAAGTTATCTGCCAGTTAAAATTATTGCTTTCCTTTTCTCCCGTCATATAAAAGAAAAGTGACAGCTTACATTTATCTGACGGATATGTTTTAACTGGAGATTGTGAAACATGCCCTCAAAATTAAAACATAAGTACTTATCTACTTTTGAAGAAGCATGCCTGTATTTATTACGTTCATACCATTTAATTGTGAAAGATATCATTCAATGGTTGTGTGCATTTAAATAGTTTTATGTTTTTGTTTTGGCCACTCAGCCGATCAACTTTATCTTATCTACTAACACTTTTTAATATCTCGGCAAGCATAATAAAGTGTTCATCTTCAAGTGTTTCTGTCAGGAAATAATTTAACATAGCTATAACAAATTTAACTTAACCTTGAGTTTCACAATGAAGTTTGTATCATAAAGTTGTATAAATGCTCTGTTAATTTAAGCGGGCATTTCCGTGCCTATATAAGCAAAGTATAGTCACGTTTATCTTCGTAGTTACCAACACTGTTTGATATGCTAAATAATACCTACAATATTAATAACCTGTGTTCAACTGTTCATTTGGCACATATATCTGTAAGTTCAAAATCAAATAACAAGAAATAACTTTTGAATATCGTGTCTGCCGTATTATAGGTAGTGGAAAACAGTGTAATCACTACGTTATCAATCAATTCTATCGTTATCAGTACATGTCAATATTGTAGATAAATTACAATTGTAAAAACGAAGTGGACTGCCATCGCACACGACAAGTTTTCGCATTGAACCGGTAGCGTATTTCTACTGAGGCAGACCCAAATGATGGGATAATTAATATGTTTTTAGCAGTCTTTTGTTTGTATTGACGTGTGTTCCAACGTAGCGTTTAAGGCGCCGTAGGTTCATGGTCTTCTCTCCCTCTCACTGAGCATAAGCGTGAGCGAGATGGAAGTGCGTGCTCGGAAGCGCGGAAATCATGTTTTTTAATTTTAATTTTTTGGCCGTTTAAATAAATAAAAAAGTAAACACTGATTTCCCTCAAACATGATATTGCCGATTTTTAGAAGCCATTTTAATATTTTTAGCTTTTGTTCGTAATTTGTAACAAATATTTTAAGTGTATTTTAGACCCTTTTAGACCTATGTTCGTGATTTTTTTTCTATCCAGCGAAAAATGCTAAATCATGTTTCTAAACACTGATTTCCCTGCAGAAATCCCTCAAGATTACTATTCGTATTTTTTTTAAACCATATTATTATAAACAGACGCATTATATTGTTTCAAAAACACTGTTCGCTTAACTTCGCTGAACCTACGGCGCCTTAAGATGCCGCACCGATGTTTATAAAATATGCCAATGGTTTCAAATTGTTCGGGGTGCCCTTTAGGACGAAAAAAAACCATTTTTTTTACAGTTTTTTGAACTGCTTATAGGTACTTGTTTGGCCGTTTCTCAGATATGCAACTGAATGAGAATATATTAATTGCAAACTGTGTAAACATACTACTAAATCGTGATAGATACTATTTACAGTAGTGGTTTCAACAAGTTTGAGCATCGGGCATGAGACTTAATATATTGTGGCTTGTACTCGTATGTAGACTAAAGCAAATGTTACTTACCTACCTAATTTTACGAACACTACAGTGTTTAATTAGGATTCAAAGAACGCTTTGAGGCTGTATGTTGGTGAAGTCTGTTTTGGCTGCTTTATCGCTATTGCAGTACTATTATCTACTCGTATTCTGTGTTGAATTGCAGAACCGTCTATACGAACGACGCTATGTGACATTTAATAATTTTGATAACAGCCGATAGTTGACAGCCGCCATCCCGGTACAATAAACGTCAATGATGCCATATGATGACGTAAATAGTACTGGGATGACAGCTATCAAATATTGGATGTAAAGGTATTTTCATAAAGACATCATGTAATGTGCATTCTTCCAATTCTAACATACGGAGCACAAACTTGGTCTTTGACAAAAGTTCAGAAATCTGCCCTCAAGGTTTGCCAAAGACCCATGGAACGCAGTATTTTGGGCGTGAAATTAACGGATCGCATTAAAAATACAATACTGCGTTCCACGACACAACGCAGATAGCTGACGTAGCCCATACAGCCGCAAAACTCAAATGGGACTGGACCGGACACGTCTGCCGCATGCCAGAAGCGTTGTGGGCTACTATTACCACCAAGTGGGTCCCACAGAACCGAATACGGCGTCTCGGTCGACCACGTAGGAGATGGCGAGACGAGCTTGACGTCTTTGACCAAGACTGGTGGGAGTCTGCCCAGGACAGGGATGCGTGGAAGAAAAAGAAGGAGGCCTGTGCCCAGCAGTGGGACACTTGAACTCTTGGTGGAGCACTTGGCTCTTCATAATAATATAATAATAATCATCGGGTATCGCTGCAAAAGTCAATGTCTGCCATGATGGTAGTCGGGTAACAATTTTCTTTTTCATTTTGGTTTTTACTTTATATCGCAACTATTTTACCTATGAACCTATTACGCCGCTATGCAACTCTTGTTACCAGCATGTTTTTTTTTTAATTTGCCGTATTTTTTTTTGTGACGCTACTTGCTAGACTACGGCTGATGGAAATTTCCAAATTATTATACACCAGTGCAATTCGCGTATTTTATCTTTTTACACTTACATATAAGTGTATGCTTTATCGCGCACAGTGTCAAGGCGAATGTGGAAATTAGGTTCACATCGATAAGATAAGCTCAAGGAATCACGATATATATTTCGTTAGGTCAGTGACCTTTTTGAAACGCTTTCGAAGTCCTCATCACTTGTTACTAGGCGAATGAATACACACACTTGGTGACAGATATATATAGGCCGAAAAAGTGCAATATTCTGAACGTCACAAAATTTGGTGTCATTAAGGATTTGGTTTGTAAGGTACAAAAGTTGCGTTTTAAACTGTCAGGCTAATTTACCTGACATTGAAAAGTATCTTATTTGTAATGCTATTTCGTATTTTTTTAAAGTTTAAGCCTATTATTCTGTTATGTGTTTCTGTCTAATTGTTAATTCTATTATTGTTGAATTTGTTGATTATAATGTATTATTATGTCTAACTGCATGGACGTATCCTTTCTTTACAATAACTTCACATTCGCAGATTCAAACCATAATGAAGTGACCGCTGGCAACTTTCGCGTCTTCTTCTACGGCCTCGGGGCTCAATGCGTGGATAACGTTCGAATATTCATAAGAAGCCAAACATCTCGAAAGATCATTACGGTAGAACTTTTGTTCTCTGCTCCTGCGGACCACTCATGGACAAAAGAAACTCCTACCTAAGCCCAAAGAATCTGGAATATCATCGCCCCAAGAATCTGAAATATCACTGTTCAAAGAGTTTGGAATATTACCGCCCAAAGAATCTGCAATATCACCGCCCAGAGAATTTGGATTTTCCTGGAGGCAAGGGGCCTTAACGGTGAACTCTAAATAAGGGCTACTACTACTAGGCATACTAAGGAGTATCCTACTGATTCCTACTATCCCACTAATATTATAAATGCGAAAGTTTGGATGTTTGCTACTCAATCACGCTTAGACGGCTAAACAGACATGGTTGAAATTTTGCACGAAGGTAGTTTATAGCCTAGATTAAAATATGGGATAGTTCTTATGCCGCGTCCTCGCCGACGAAGTCGCGTGCGGCAAGCTAGTTTAATTAGTTTTTATTGCCAGAGTGGGTGTATAATTTAGACCACGCTGCATTTCCAAAATGCTCCGATCACGATCGAAAACCCAAACGGACGACGCATGAAAAAATGTATGAAAGAGAATGCGTGAGGAAATGGATGTTCGGTTCGGCTGGAACCGCAGCATACCAAATCGCCTCCGGCCAACAAGCGTAATTGATTTTTTTGTATGAATGAATACTGAATTTAATCGGTAAGTGGGTCCGGGCGGTTACTCCGTAAATATAGGAGATGATATCTCTTATATTTACCGTTAAACTGAAACCACCGTTGTGGTTAAAAAAACAAAAGCGTCACTATAAACGTGTACGAAGATGAAGTTATTGATATGGTTTTAAGTAATCACGTTAAGTTACTGCGTTCATGTCGTTAAATATATAATGTAACTCGTCGGGTAACATCGATATCAGTGTTAAGGTTCAGATCAGTTTAATAGTTTAAGCTACGGGAGTCTGCTTACCATCGGGCACACCGTATGATTGTTCGCCACCGTCGTAGTATATAAAAAAAAGTTTTTGATATATATACGGCGAGCTTTACAGCATTTGACCCGACCAAAACACCGACCCGAAAATACCGAAAATTAGGACCTACTTCTATATACAAGAATAGCATATTTATAATGGCCATCCTTGTAATATATAATCACCTCCCGCCCGACATAAAAGCTCTGGAAACTGATTTAAAGTAAATCTAAAAAAAATAGATTCGACATAAAGCATTTTATAATTTGAACGAGGTTTATGCGAGTTAAGTATTTGGTCCTGTCTTTTATAAATTTGATTAGGTACTTATTGCATGCCTGAAACAGGTAACTGTTGGAACTATTTTGTCATTGTGATGTGTCATGTCACCTATTTAAGTAGGTACACAGGTTGCAATAAATCATTCTTATTCCTATAAAAAGAATTACTTAAATGAATTTTATTCTGCAAGTAGGCCGTAATAGCACTTTTACAAGTCAAAATTCTCCCAGTGTTTCTGAAAAAGTAGACCACTGATAAGAAGAAACGCCGCAACAAACTCAACCGTTTGCCAAAAAAAATACTGACCGAAATAGCGAATTAATGATAGTTCTTAACCTACTTAAAATAAGTCGACACTGAATATGAATACGAAGATAAAAGTCATCATAATGCGTTGTTCTACAAGAACACATGCCCGAATAAGCTATACGAATGATTAAGCTATTTTGGACCATGTTTTGGGTGGGGTGTCTGTCATTTAGATAGTGGTCAAACCTGTAATAAGCCTTTGACATCAATGTTTTTTTCAAGTTATTTTAAGAGCTATTCGTTTCTGAAACTACCAGCACAATCACTATTTGGAAAATATTCAATACAAATTCGACAATACATTAATCCTTTTAAAGGCCCACTGATTGTAACATACTAAAACGTGTATCGACATCAAAGACGCTAACGCTTTTAATATAAGAGCGACCATGACATAGCACTTCTAAAGGTTACATTCAAGTGCCTACGCTTGAACACTAAAACCCTTTCAATATAAGTAACTGTTATAACCTTTACTGTAATATACGAATACGAGGGCTTTGTGACTCGTTTACACTAGTCTTGGACTGTTATGAGAAAACCAAGGCATTATAGAAGGTTCTCACCAGGGACCTCCTTAGCGCATATGCAGACTGCGTTTATAAAGCGCGTCGTCGACGCCCGTTTTATTATTTTTTTTTTACTCGTGATTCGACCAAATATAAAATACTACACCCATAGACCTATGTTGCTTGATGTTTAATGCTTTTGTTTTTTTAATGTTTTTGTTTATTAAAATTTTACTACGCAATCTTATTATAGATTTTAGTGTAATTCGTGTCACAGTACATTTAATTCGTTAGAATAATATTACTGCCCTGCTTGCTCAATTTGAATGCTGTTGCACACCTGTTATTGAGATACAGGCAGGACTTGGTTTTTCTCTTCATCTCTCTGTGTAAATGTATAAGCCTTGTATTTTGTTGGCGTGTCAAATAAATAAATAAATGAATTAATAAAAAAAAACTTTCTATTGGAAAATCAAATCCACTGTATTCTGTAAGTGATGTTTGAACCGCATATTTTTTACACATTACGAGTATTTATACTAAACGGGACTTAGTCGCGTATAATTAACTTATTTATGTGTTGCGACATCCATGGTCACAGGATAACACACCAACTTTATGTGAGGTGTGCAATAAAGAGTATTTGTATTGTATTGTTATTGTATGTTGTTGACGATCAGAATAGGGATTTTTTTAAATTGACATGTTATTTATAATTTAACCTTATATTGTGAGTTAATGAATCTGACTCTTCCGTTAAGAGGTGTAAGGAAGTGCCTAGTTTGAAATCACTCCAAACGGTTGGGTATTGATTTGAGAACCGACCTGTGCCGTTATAATCTAACTTGCGCAATCGATATTATCGTGCAGGCGCTGCGAGGCTATGTGCGCTTCTATACCCTCCCCACTAAGTTGCCTTAAAAAACTCCTTCAACAGTTGCCTCCAGAAATTAATGGAGTTTTCACTCCACTGGCTTTACAAACCGCCTCTACAGCAACAACACGCTTCAAAGAATTGCCCTGTATATTTTTGCCTCAAAAACTTCTTTATTAATGTCAATCAAGTCACGTTGAATAGACAGTAAGACTAAGGACTTACTGTCTATTGAACTTGACTTGATTGACATTAATAAAGAAGATTTTACGCAAAAAAATACGGGAGAATTCTTCGTCTGCAACTATTAGTACATAACTAAGATAAAAATCCGAACGAAATACAATTTTGCGAGAATTTCCTCTTTTCATAATATCTTTGAGATTAAGATAGCAAGTACAAGCACTGATTAAAAAAATATGATTTGCTGAATGTTACAATGTGGATTAGACATGAATAATTTGATAACTTCTTTCGCTACAAGGATAATAAAGACTAATAAGGATTTAACCTAAGGCCTACAAATGGTCCCAATTAGCTCAGAAAGTGATTATATAGTAATTAAAGTAACTACTGATAACATGACTGTCACTTGGTGTACCATAAATGAAGTAGATAATCATGTAATATAGTAGGGTGCAGGTGAAGGTTTTCCGGAGGGACAAACAGTATGTTCTTCAAGAAAGGCGAACAGTTTTAAAAAGTCGGCGACTTATATTATCTGCTGATATTTTTTAGGGGACCCTATAACTAAGACTTCGCTGTCCGTCGGTCTGTCTGTCACCAGGCTGTAACTCAAGAACCGTGATAGCTAGACAGTTGAAATTTTCACAGATTATGTATTGCTGTTGCCGCTATAACAACAAATAATAAAAATAAAATAAATATTTAAGGGGGGCTCCCATACAACAAACTTTTTTTTAAACTGTTTCTATAGATAATGGTACGGAACCCTTCGTGCGCGAGTCCGAATCGCACTTGGCCGGTTTTTTTAAAGACAGGCGACCTGGTAAGTATAATTAGACGGTTGTGATAATTAAAAGATTATTGCCATTCAATAACGGCTCTATATAACCATCCAGTTTTGTCCTTAATGGGTATTTGCATTATCAATGGTGGCATTATCGCTCTAGGGCGTCGTTGGACGGTTTTTCGGTATCGTATTTCGTCATCTAACCCCCTTATTCATAAAACTTAAAATGCCTCTGCTAAATAAAATGTGCTTTGTCCCTTTCTTGCGAACACAAATGACAGTGACAACCAGGACAAACTAATTTTAACGCCATTTTAGTTAAAACTTAAAACAGGCTTGTAGGACGTTTATGGCCACGGCCGTAAGTCTCTATATTTTATCTACAAGTGACAGCTCGCGACGTTGTATTTTATTTCTTAGTTACGAGAGAAAAAAATTAGACCTTAGCTGAATTTAAAAACATTACTACATAAACATAAGTAACGCTCAAGAAAATACTTCGTCGTACGAAACTATGTAACCCACAAAAACTTGTAAGGAGCAATCATGTTTCCAGCTCGAGAACTACTTGGCATTTATCGCGTATCGGAGCGGCCACAGTGCTCACAAATATATGAACACGTCTCTAATGCCTCGACAATACATGCTCAGATATTTGTGAGCACTTTGGTCGCTCCTATGTATCTGATGGCGACTGTACAGACACTAGAAGGAGAAACAGGGCCATAAATTGAAATAAAACTGTCCAGTGTGAGTCAGCCCCGCGTTAACCGTCACACGTGGCAACCATATCTACTCGTGTCAGCAATTAACATCATACACAGGGACTAAGGTGATATGATATATGTATACATGTATATTCATACAAACATATTAGGTATCGCAATTCTTTGATATTAATTTCACTGTAAACAATGGTTCTATTTTGTATGTGTATAAATTTCGATTACACGGTTATTTTTTAATGAAAAGTATGATTATTCATTAGAGTTTTGGGAACATAATTTGCTTGTTGCTGTATGGTATTTAGTGTACACACTTATATACTTAGACACTATATTTACCTTTGGAATTCAATCGGACTTAGCATTTGCATAGGTACCTGGAAAAGAGCAAATTTTCATATAAATTGGACTCCGAAATACATATCTCTCTAGTCAAAGAACAAAGCCGTTATTATAGAATTTTCATTTCGCACGCACACTCTTGCACTCACTCGGTCCTTTGATCCGCAGGACAGTAATACAAAAGCAAAAAATATATGGCCAAGGCCAAACGGAAGAGAGCTCCAGCAATAAAAGTATGTTATTCTTCTATCTAGCTGGGACGTTTGGTGCCAGTCTGGCGGGCTTTGCTGTTGACCCATATACTCGGACTGCACTTGCAACCTATTTACTTATATATATATACGTTATAACGATGGCTGATAGAACTTGGTCATTATACACCTATTAGACTCGGGGATTTGTATAGTCATACTACCTTCTGCCCGCGACTCCGTCCGCGTGGAACTCGTTTATATCGCAGCTACATATAAACTTTTACCCCCCCATTTGACCCCCTTAGGGGATGATTTCGGGGATAAAAACTCTCCATCCCTTCAACTATCTCCACTTAAAAAATCACGTCAATTCGTCGCTCCGTTTTGCCGTGAAAGACGGACAAACAAACAAACCATTTTATAATATTAGTATGGATACTAGCTGCCCGGCCCGGCTTCGCGCGGTTAGTTTTCCGTTTTCCCGTAGGAATGAAACATTTTCCCGCGGTAAAAAGTAGTCTATGTTCATCAGGGATAATGTCAGCTTCTAATGGTTGTGCTAATGGTAAAGGAATTGCTCAAATTGGTCCATTCGTTTCGGAGCCTATTCAATACAAACTATAACAAACAATCAAATCTTTCCTCTTTAATGATATTAGTGTAGATGTAGATATGCATCAAAACGTCTGTTCTCCGCTCATCCATGAGAGGAAGCATGTGCCATATAGGTGCCAATATAGGCTGACTTATTATTATTATATTCGTTTTACATATACTTAAGCCATTTTAACAAGAAGTAAAAATCATCATCGTCAGCCAAAAGACGTACACTGCTGAGAAAGAGTGACACAGTGACCGGTCCTTGCCCCCCCCCGCAACTCCCGCAACCCTTACCGTATAATCATAATTCATTATTCGAAATAAAACCGTTTAAAAAAAATATGACAAATAAACAACAGCCAAAAGATATCGTAACTTATGCGTCTACTAATGTTGTACTTCGCCTGTTAACGCGTTGAGCTAGACTGTAAGTGTTAGCCTAAGGAATAAATAATTCTCCATAAGTAATTGAGATCTAATATTCGCTTTCATCCGGACATAGGTCTAATATACCTACAACTTAAAAGCGTGACCCCTAGGGCCCTAGTCTAGTTACGATGCAGTCTCCGACAATGTGTTTATGTACATGATACTAAACACTGTTTAGTAGCATGAACAGTACATTCGGTGGGGCCAGCATAACGCAAAAACCACTTTATCTGAATCAGTCCACAAGGACGCTAAACGAATTAATTGAACAATGACCCAAAGGGACTCATTGCCCATTTCATGTACCTATGCACTAAAAGGCAAGTTGATATGACACCATTTGCGATTTATTCAGCAACTAAACATTTTGCATTCTTTTTTTTTCATTCATAGTCAAAAAGTGCAAGGTATCTTGCAATAGCACACCCACTATGAAGCCAATAATTATGAAATTGCAATAAGTGCATGCCCAATTCTACCTTTGATGTGAAACTTAGTTGAATGCATTAAGACCATTAGGTAGGCAGGGTGTGGCGTCGCCGACACGGTTAACTCAACCTTAATGCAATGGTCAATTTGTTTCGGCTTTTCTTATACACTAATTTCGAAGGAAAGTATCTTAACATCGTGAAAAAAAGGTAATCCAAGTGAGCTCAATGATACTGATATTTCTGATTACAATCGGGACCTCCGCTCAGGCGGAACCCTTGAGGGAACAACGCCCTCTAAAGACACCATATGCATTGTCTCATCGGCAGGTGGGATCAAGTCCTTGGTATGGATAATAAAGACAGATAAATCAATCGATCTATCGATCTGAACAGTTTAGAAAAAGGGTCAAAGTCTAAGGATCTAATTCATAAAAACGTCGAACAAAACTTAATGTAATAGTCACCTAAATCCTGGTAACTGTTGATGCTTCGAAGAGAAGAGCTAGCTTAAATAAGAAGAAGGGCAACTCAAAACTTGCCCTTCTTCTTATTTAAGAGCTAGACTCTTGTCGGTGGAGTGATTTCCAACTTATTGTACAATCCATTTGTTTTTCTATAGGATGAAGCGCTTATATTTCTTTTTTGCTCCATGTAAGATGTCCTCGGCCTTCCCCTTTCCTTTTCCCTTCTATTTTTCCCTCTATTATTAAACTTGCTAATAATCACGATTACACATAATTTTTAACAGCACTTAACTGTTTTCGTTAAGGGGAAAGACAGTACAGATTCCTACAATGACGTATTATACACTGATCAACAGCTTTACGCGATGATTTCCTTCACCGCGGGTTCTAAAGAATAGTGTAAAAACGTGGAGCGATCTCGTTAGCGCCATTATCAGAGTCTATAAAGCGGCATCGCAGCCCAAGCGATGGGGTAATCGCGGGCGGAGAGGAGTTACAGTACGATTACTGTTAGTTTACCACTGACAGATAGTTTGCCTTCATTTAATTTTCAACTTAAATGTCATACAAATAAAGCAATTTTCAGAATACTGTTACCCACGTCTACCGATTTAGAAAGAACTACTTAATTTGTATGAGGTTCGACTTGAAAATTAAATGAAGGCAAACTATCAGTCAGTGGTAAACCCCAAATAATTCTAGTGTACATTCAGTTCCATTTCGTAGCACTAGAGGAAAGCGCCTACGAGCAGAACGCCCACCTAGCCTAATATTTGACGCCACTGCAATCCATACTAATATTATAAACGCGAAAGTGTGTGTGTGTGTGTGTGTGTGTGTGTGTGAGGGTCTGTTGCCTCTTCACGCTTAAATCACTGAAATGATTGAAATGAAATGTGGTATGGAGATGGTTTGAATTTCGGTGAAGGACACAGGATAGTTTTTATCCCGGAAATCATCCCCTAAGAAGGTGAAATGGGAGGTGAAAGTTTGTGTGGAGCTACGATATAAACGAGTACCACGCGGACAGAGAGACTTACCCACGTGGGGTCACATCGGGACCCCATGGCGCCCATGTGCAGTAAATGGAGGGAGCGCTCCAAAACTGCTAAAAGATGACAAAAAAAAAACAGTGTGACTTTTGTTTTATGCAATACCCGAAGTTTAAATAGGTATTTATTTTTTATAATTATAAGCTGGACAAAAAGGACACCTAAAGGCAGCGGTCGGCCACATGACACGTGGCCCGTGTGTTGCAGAAAATCAAAATATGAAGTCCTCTCCTTAACTTAATTTGCGACTTTGCAGTTGCAAAAGCCTAAAAGCGTGTGTGTGGCTGCTAAAAGGTTGTCGACTGCTGCCTTAAAGCACTGAATAAAAAAGACAATATAATTCATAACAGCAGCATTGTTGTGTGTAACTGATATAGGTATTATCATTTTAGTAATTACGTAGACTCAAAGACATCAAAATATTAGTCATCAAAAAATCGATATTTAACCAATTCCTGAAATAATAGCTATTTTAATTTTTGTTTTGGTTAATTTACAGGAGCTCTTCAAGAATAATAAATAAATCACACAAAAAACATAATGAATGTGTCATTTATTTTTATATAATTTACTTCCCGATAGAAATTTTGGTGGATTCTTGGATAAGGCATCTTAGAATAACATTTGAAAATTAAACAAACAAAAAAAACGCTGTTATAAATTAATGTTTCAAAAAAACGTAATTTTCCTGGGGTTAGTACTTGATAAGTTATTTCCTATTGTACACTACTTACTGTAGGTACCTGTTTGAGCTTGTTTCTGGGGCCCGGCCCGTGGGTGTGAGGAATCCCGACGGGTCTGGTGTCTACTAAAGGCCGAGTCACACCGACTGCGTGTGCAGCACGTGTGCGTGTGCAGCACGTGTGCGTGTGCAGCACGTACACCACTGCGTTGTAATGTATGAATCCCCATACGACATGACACACCGGATGCGTGTGCGTTGACGTGCACGCACACGCAACGCGTGCGCACGCAGCGCAGCTCCAGGCAGACAAACAGGCTGCGTGCTGCGTGCATGCGTACACGGAGCGGAGCGGCAACGTCGCTTCGCTGCGTGCAGTGATGACGTTGTATTGGTCGACGTTCCCTATGAGATGACACACCGGACCGGTTCGGACACGCGCAGCTCGGTGCTGCGCGTACACGCGCAGCTCTCTTGTATTTATTTACAAATTCGCTGGTACGCGTGATGGTTTCCATCATTAATATGGAGACCAAAGGAAAACTAATTGATGTTGTTCGACAATATGAGTGTATTTATAACATTAGGTAGACACAAAGACTACAAAAAAGTGGCATACAAAAAATTTATATGGGAACAAATCGGTGCATCAATCATTACGAGTATCTAGTCTGTGATCAAGCGGGAGTCCAAGCTTGTATGTTAAAATCTTGTCGTGTTTTCAAATAATTTTAATCTAGATTAACATACGAGACCAACTTCAAAAGAATCTCTTGACATGTGGAAATACAAAAACATCAAATATCTTCGAGTGATTCAAGTTCACGACATATTATAAGTTGTGTTATTCACTGTGTTCTCCTCTTCTTCCGTCAATTTTATAAACCCAATGGATGTCGCAGGAGTATCTTTAAATAACAGTAAGAACAGTGCTTCTTCTTCGTCAGACTAACTGCTATCGAACATGATGCTAATATTATAAGTAATGGAATGCAAATCGCGGCTGGTACACCGCGGAGCTGCAGCGTGCGCACGCGTTGCGTGTGCAGCTCTCTGCAGCAGGTACGCCGTAGACACGCGCGTAGACGAGCGCGTCACCCGGTGTGACAGGGGTGCTGTGCACGTCTACGCTGACGTCGACGCATACGTGCTGCACACGCAGCCGGTGTGGCTCGGCCTTTACCGGATCAGGGCTGTTATTCGCTACGCGCTAATGCGGATCATCCCGCCGGTCTCCCGTCACGAAACTAGACCTCTACCTACGCTTAGTTACTACGCGTCGCGGTGTCAAGATATATTTGTGGGTGAGCGTTGACGTGAACTTAAACCAGTTACAGAATAGGGGGGGGGCAGGACAGGGGTCGGAATATAGTATATACTAATACATACTTTCGCCAAACTGCGAAGCAGTTCGTTGGCGAGTATGGTTGTCCAGATCAGACGGTACAGGTACACCATTTATGATCTTTGAGTGTCCTGTCACCAAATTTAGCGGGACTACTACGGCTGAATTCAAGATTATAATAAATAAATAAATAAATATTAGGGGACAATCTTACACAAATCGACCTAGTCCCAAACTAAGCAAAGCTTGTACTATGGGTACTAGACGAGGATAAACATACTTATATAGATAAATAAATACTTAAATACATATAAAACATCCATGACTCACGAACAAATATTAGTGCTCATCACACAAATAAATGCCCTTACCGGGATTCGAACCCACCACCTCTTGCTTCGTAGGCAGGGTCACTGCCAAGTGCCAACTAGGCTAAGGCGGTCGTCAAAAATAATTTAATTTCGGACAATCTTGCAGAAATCAACCTAGTCCCAAACTAAGGAAAGCTTGTACTATGGGTACTAGAACAAAACTACATATATAAATAAATACTTAAATACATAGGAAATATCCATGACTCAGGAACAAAATATTCGTGCTCATCACACAAATCAATGCCCTTACCGGGATTCGAACCCGGGCGGGACATTTAGCTTCGTAGGTAGGGTCACTAGCAACTAGGTTACAGAGGTTGTTCTAGGGTCGTAGATTCTTTCGACAGATGGTGTTGCTTACCTTAAATCTAATATCATTAAAAAAAAGTACCTATGCCAAACGATAAATAGATTAGATATTTTTAGTCCTCTACAGGTCGACTCAAGTAAAAAGAACCCTGGCGGCCATACTTTTTATATGGCCGCCAGGGCTCTTTTTACGTGTGTCGACCTGTAATCTGACGAACCAAAGTGTGTGTCGACAAGTCCTCTAATAACAATAAATTACACGCATCACTACATATCCCGATCGATGATTTCGTTACGTACGCCTCAATACAAAACGATTTTGTTATTTTAAGTACCGTCCTATAAAGGCACTCCATTACAAAAGACGCTTTGTAATGATGTATTGTATAAAGTTCTATACAACAAAATCTTTAAATTCATTCTGATAATTTGATGTCGTTCAATGCCAAGAATATAATCAACTAAGACAATCGGAAATTCGTGAAACCTTGATAAAGATGGTTTATAATCAATTAGACATTGTTAAAGTATACTTATATTGTATTAAATCATTATCTTGTTAATTTTTAATTTCTCTGACATTGATAATTTTATTTCAATCGGCAAAACATAGAGGTATACTTGTTATGTAAGATCAATTTTGTATTAAGTAGGTACCTACTATGTTTCACAAATAAAAATCTGCATCTGATGATATATAAGAAAACATTTATTCTCGTGGGTTTTTACAATCACTTATGCATCACAAAAATATAGTATATCGACTCTACTCGTATATTTAGATTCACAATCACAAATTCGCACACACACACAATCGCAAATCACATTTATTTTATTATTTTTTTACTTTATTCAAGATAGATAAGAAGATAAGGTTACTGTTGTCTTTGGCATAAAATGTGTAGGAGCTTATGTACCCCAATTACAGACGAACACATCATTATACAGATCAAGATAACTATGAGAGATTGATTTGAAATAGGCCGTCTTCAATCTAAATTATTCATAAACTTTGACCGCACTAAGCGATATTTAACCAGATATTTTTCCCATTGACTTACTATTACTACGTATAGACTGGCAACCCAGAACATTTTTCTTGACGTCTTCCAATCAGGCTTCAATCTTGGAAAATCAAAGAGTATGTAAACGTGCAGTAGATGCGACAATTTTCTGAGTTCCGGCCATAGCGTGTTTTAATACACTCGTACTCGTATAAAAAAAAAACTACTAATTGATTTAATTACCGACATTTGGTATTTGTATTTTTTTTATACTGGATATCTTTATAGTTCCCCTTGTTGATGCAATTTGTGTCGGATTTGATGACAACGTCCTATTTAAGGTCCATGCGGATCCTCAGATGTCGATTTTGATAGCAATTAGGATTTAATATAATAATTATTTTCTCCTAAATTGCTAATGGGTTCATATTCGGAGACCATACTCGCGTCGCGTACATTATTTATGTAAGAGAATTGACCTAGGATTTAAATATGTAGAACTTAAGATCTGAATATGAACGAATTTATTAACAAAAAGCAAAAGGTTACTGCTATTTTGGTGCAAAAATTGAGATCTGTAAAGCGGTATACTCTTGCTTGCCAGAACTTCATTTGCCCGAATTTTATCTGCCGTAATATACAACTGCCATAATGTTGTTTTCTATAATTTTGTATGCCATACTCATTGTTTACCATAATAATTATATGCCAGAATCTTTGTTTTACATAATATCAATATCAATAATCTCATTTTCCATAATCATTGTAATCCATAACTATCACATGCCATAATGTCATTTGCCATCCATCTCAACATCCATAATATTCTTATGTGATAAAGTGGGTACGTATTGCAGTGTCTAATATTTAAAAAAAATACCTCGAACCTATCCGCGATCCGAGTCGGCTTTGCCACTAAGTAAAAATGAACTTTTCTCTGAGATTACCTAATGCCAAGCTAGTGTTGTATCGTAGGCAGTAGGGAACAGGGGCTTAGTGGCAAAACCGACTCGAATCGCGGATAGGTTAGAAGACGGAAGCGGGAGCTTTGCTCCCGCTTTCGTCTTCGAGGTTATTTTTTTTATAAAGAGCGGAAAAACCAGCAAACTAACAAAGATGAATCCGAATGCATGTTTTGTATGGTGTTTAAATATTATATTAAATAATATTATTGCAAACAATAATCTGGAAAACAATACGTATGGCATTCGTATCATTATGACATCCAATATTCGGGTAAACAAGAGTATGTCAATTAACTATTATGGTAAACGAAACATTCGGGCAAATGAAATTCGGGCAAGTGACGTTCGGGCAAATGATTATTATAGTATATGAATGTCGGGCAAACAATAGACAACCCTGTAAAGCTTGTCTATCTATAAATAATCTAGTAAGTTTAATGTTCTACTAATAAGGCAAAATAATTTAAGGATTTTGTTATATCTACATTTTTAATCTTTGAAATAATGGCCGCCATCGGCGCGTAACTTTTATATTTCAGAAAAACTCATGTTATCTAAAACATCTGTGAATTTGGCGCCGATGGGGAGGACCAAATTCTTGGCCAGTAGTTAACCTAGTTAATTGGTAGTAGTTAAAAAGTTCCGTTGTGACACGAAAACTAGCCATACAATTCTATGGTTAATTTTCGGGTCACAACGGAACTTTTTAACTACTACCAATTAACCACGCTAACTGCTGGCCAAGAATTTGGTCCTCACCCTGATAAGGGATTGCCTTACTTTTACTATTGTTGGGTTTGTTGTTGGTGCAATAGAGCAATGCAAAAGAAGGCATTTTTAAAAAGTTTTGAGTCAAAATTACACTCGAAACGACCGCCATCACTGCCCGCCACAGACTAAACCAACATACTCTCATGAGAGTATGTTGACGTGCGCAAACTTATGCTAGGTGATGTCTACTCTAGTAATATTACTCAATGTTTTTCCACGACTTAATTGCTGATTTTAATTGAGTTATTAGCCAATTAATAGCGACATTAACGCAACAGCCAAGCGACTAAGGATGTGGTCTCCGTTCGTTCATTGCATATTAAACAAGTGGCATGAGTTATCGGACATTTCAATTTCAAGGCGACTTTGCGTTCTCACTTTGCTACTCGGTGTTTAGAATTCACCTTACTAGTTTATAATAAATAGTATCATTGAAGAGACGCGTTAAGTTAAACACGTAAATATTTACTGTTGCAAGTGCAAGTCGGGGCTAATTGGGCCATTCTTTCTTTCAAGCGGCACTCGCTCGAGGATTTAGGTTAGGGGGGAGGGACTTGAAAACTGTGAATACAAAAAAATGAGCGCGTAGAAGTTTTCCATTAGTTAACGCTCTATATTTTTGTCTATTCCATATCCACTACGTTTGTGGTAAATCGACTTGAGTCATGCGTGCTGGGGTGCTACTCATAACTGTTGACCACAGCGCCGCTATTCTATTACTTGTTTTTAGCTCACCTCAACGCTTACCCACAAATATATCTCTTGAGAATAGCCGGGTAGGAGAGACGACTGCCGTATGGTTAGGATTGGAACATAACCGGCGAAAAACTGATTACGCATACAATACACGGTACGAGTACGACACGAGGCCGAAACGAGGCCGAAATTAGATTAGATTTATTTCATGATAAAAAATTACATTACAGATTTGCATACAAATGTCAAAAAAATAAGATTTTTTATCGCGATCGTCAAAATCAGAGAAAAATTAAGATATAATATTAGGATAATGTCAACAAATATAAGAACACAACATAACACAGTAACAAGAAAATAGAAAAAATAAATCCAAGGCAAAAGAACACAATAAATATATCAATCTCTAGGTATCGTCATGTATGTATGTATGTATGTATGTAAGCACTTTATTGTACACAATAACAGGTTAAGGAATATACATGTCACACAATAGATCAAAGTACAAAGGCGAACTTATCCCTATAAGGGATCTCTTCCAGCTAACCTTTGAGCAATTGAGAGGAAGGTAGGTAGAACGAGATAGGCAAACTTATACCGTGTACAAAAACAGAGAAAATAAAGCAAATCCTAATTAGTATTAATTCTAGACAAATAAAAACATGCCAATACATATATAAATATACAATATAAAATATAATACACACTAACATATGTTACATATATATCGCAAATATACAATAAATAAATAAATACTATATTCAACCAATTCACAAGTCATTGGAAAGCCACAACTTCTTCAAATTCATCTTAAGTGACGCAACAGACTGCGACTGTCTCAGCGACAAAGGCAACTCATTCCACAATTTAACAGCGCGCGCAGTAAAAGATCTGGAGTATGTTCGCGTCTTCATTCTTTTTTACAATATTTAGTGCATCGGAACACGATACATTTAATGTCAAATCATATTTACACAAATTTAAATGGGTAATAATAATAATAATTTGGGATAAGTAACCCTAATTTCCTGTCAGATGGCGCTGCGAACACCTAGTCACGGAATGACAGATCTTACTTATATAATGTTCAATTTTAATATGTTGTTGTATCTGTGGTTCGGAGCAATAAACACCTAAATTAACTTTAATACGAGATTTTATTCCAAATATCTACAAGTACGAGAACAAAGTGGTAAAAAAAACCCGCTGTCACGACAGACGTGTCAATTCTTGTTCATATTTTATAAATTCGTTTTTAATGTTTTCTGTGCCTTTGTAAACATTTTACACCTGTGCGAATGCACCTAATAGTTTCCCACAATGTGCAATATATTTAAAATACGGCACCACGTTTGCTCACCATCGAGGGAAACTGACAAGCAGCTGTCAAAGGCATGACGAAGAAAACTAAAACGATACGAGTACGAGTATGATAACAAGGACACGCTCAAGAGCGGCACAACGCGCACGCCCACCACCTCCGCCCGCGCCGTCCAGCTCCTCGCCATCGCCGTCGTCGTCGGGTGATGACTTTGCAACAGCGGCCGACACCAGCGAGTCGAGCGACGAGCGCGGGCCGCCGTCCCCGCCGCCGCGACTACCTGTACGACGAGGACGACCACCACTGCCGGCACGCTTGGGGCCTGCGGGGCATCCTGCTCCGCCCACGGCTCCCGCTGCCGGTGGTATAGTGCGTCGCATGCAGTGGACGCAATCCATTAACGAAAACTGCATGCGCGCCTATTATGGGGCGACAGAGGGAGGGACTAACCTATCCGCGTACCGTATCCGGATGCTGCCTCTATTTCAGGCCCTTGAACCGACCATCACTGTATCTGCACAACGCCTATCGGATCAGGTGCGCGTCATCCAGCGGCACAAGCGGTTGGATGACGCCACACTTGATCGGCTACGACTGGAAGCACTCTCTGCTCGTGCGGCCTCTACCTCGGCGCGGGATCTGCCCGCCTTGTTGCCGGCTCCGATGTCTGTACCCGATCTGGCACCGGGGGCACCGCGGGTTGATCCCAGTGCCGACGAGGAGGACTGTGCGAATCAGAGCGTGAGTACCCAGACCAATGAGCAACTGAGGAGGGCTTTGGAAGATGCGATTACGGGGTATCGTTCGACAAACAACTCTAGGCCACGATTACCACGCCTGCCCGTGAATAGACGAAATCTAGCGTTAATGGGAGCCTTGAACGGTCTGCTAGATCCGTATATACGGACTAGTGAAGACTTACTTGATACACACTCAATCATGTACTGCGGGGCCATCGCGGCGTGCCGTGTTGCTCGCGTCAAGTTTCCGGACGCTGACCGTGCACCTAGGACTGCTGGGGATGTCCCTGCATGGCAAGTACGGATTGAGCGGCGTATCAATACGTTCAGGACTCTCATTGCAAAGCTGATCTGCTTCAGGGGGGGCAACAACCGCCCCTGAGTCATGCGCTTTGTGAACCAGGCCTTCGCGGGAACTGGTACCAGGCCCCGCGACTACATAGCCTGTGTCACGGAGCGCATTGACTTTCTGAAGCAGAAAGTCTATGCATGGGCAGCCCGTATTCGCCGCTACAGAGAGCGCGTGGACCGATACCAGCAGAATCGCTTATTCCAGAGTGACCAAAGGAAGGTATACCGAAAGTGGGAGGAAACCGATCGTCGTGTGTCCGACGAACAGCAGCCTGATGCTACTGCCATGGTTGACTTCTGGCGTAGTATCTGGTCAGTGCCAGTCGAACACACCGAAGGCGAGTGGATGAGTGTTCTCGAACGTGAGTGTGAGGACATCGAACCCATGGGGACTGTTACTATCAGCCCCGAAGACGTTAGTTGTGCCATCCGTTTGGCCCCGAACTGGAAAAGTCCTGGGCCGGATGGATTGCACAACTTCTGGGTGAAATGGTTTTGATGCTCACACCTGCGTTTGGCAACACAGTTCCAGCAAGCCCTTGAGCTCGGTTCCCTACCATCTTTCTTTACAACTGGTATTACCTCCCTGCTCTACAAGTCCGGTAGTACCACGGAAGCGAAAAACTACAGACCCATCACGTGCTTGCCTACGCTGTACAAGCTCCTTACATCCATTTTGAGAGCAAAAATTAACGCACATACCGTTGCGAACAATGTTTTGGCCCCTGCTCAAAATGGATGTAGGGTTGGGTCTCGTGGTACTAAAGAGCTCCTCCTCATAGACATGACCATTTGCCAACGAGTCCGGCGGAACAAAGGGACCCTCTCGGCCGCCTGGATTGACTACAAGAAGGCCTATGATTCGGTGCCTCATTCATGGCTGAGGAGGATCTTAGAATTGTATAAAGTTGATGCAACTCTAAGATCCTTCTTAGGCGCTTGCATGGGGCAGTGGACCACAGTCCTTCGTCAACCGGGGGGAGGAGATGGCCCCTTTAGTCTGCAGGACTCTATAAGGATTGAACGTGGGATCTTCCAGGGTGACAGCCTGAGTCCTTTGTGGTTCTGCTTAGCGCTGAATCCGCTCAGCACCCTGCTGAAGGATTCAGGGCTAGGTTGCCGGCTTCGGAGAGGGGGTGAAGTCATTTCCCACCTGCTCTATATGGATGACCTTAAGCTGTTTGCACCGAATAGACATGACCTGTTGGAACTACTGAAGACAACAGAAGTCTTCAGTAGCGCCATCAAAATGGAATTTGGTGTCGATAAGTGTGCGGTCATGCATGTACAGGGGGGGAAAGTTGTAAATTCAACAAATTTGCAACTTTCTGAGACAATGTCCCTCAAATCTATCTCCGAAGTAGAAACCTATAAGTATCTTGGTATGTCACAGTCATTGGGTATTGAGAGTGAGGGCGTAAAGCGGGCGGTGAAGGAGCGCTTCTTTTGTCGCTTGACAAAAGTACTCAATAGTCTTTTGTCGGGCGGCAACAAGGTTCGCGCCTTCAACGCCTGGGTGATGCCCTTGCTTATTTACTCCTTTGGCGTACTAAGGTGGACTCAGACTGAGCTGGATGCCCTGGACCGAAGAGTCCGAGTACTGCTTGCTGCGCATCGCATGCTACACCCACGCTCGTCTGTTATGAGACTGTACATCTCGCGGAAGTGTGGAGGTCGCGGCTTTTTAAATGCCAAAGACCTCCACAACCGCGAGGTGTGCAGTCTCAGGGATTATTTCCTAAACAACGAGTGTGGGATGCATCGCGACGTAGTAGCAGTAGACGGAAACTTCACCCCGCTCTCCTTTGCAAACGAGAACTGGCGCAGACTTAAAGTAATGAGCGCCGAGGACCGCAGGGCGGTATGGAGGAGTAAGGAGCTACACGGGCGGTTCTACAAGGCCCTCACAGGGCCCGATGTCGATCTGCTCGCGTCGGTGAACTGGCTACGTTTCGGGGATCTCTTCGGGGAAACCGAGGGTTTTGTCTGTGCAATTGCGGACGAAGTTATCATGACGAACAACTACCGGAGGTATATCCTGAAGGACGGTACGGTCGACATTTGTCGGGCATGCCGCCGTCCCGGGGAGTCGCTCAGGCATATTATCTCCGGTTGTGGTCATCTTGCTAACGGCGAGTACTTGCACAGACATAACCTTGTAGCCAGAATTATTCACCAGCAACTTGCTCTGCTATACGGTCTTGTGGTCTCCGAAGTACCTTACTATAAGTACACACCTGCGCCAGTTCTCGAAAATGGTTGTGCCACGCTCTATTGGGATCGATCTGTCATCACGGACAGGACTATTCTTGCCAATAGGCCTGATATCGTGCTGATAGATCGATCGAAACGCCAGGCAGTGCTCGTCGACATCACCATCCCCCATGACGAGAACCTTTTGAAGGCCGAGAAGGACAAAGCCAGCAAGTACCTAGACCTGGCTCACGAGGTAACCGCCATGTGGGATGTTGATTCGACGAACATCGTCCCGATAGTCGTTTCGGCGAACGGTTTGATAGCGAAGAGTCTCGACCGTCACCTAAAGAGACTCTCGCTAGATGGCTGGATCAAGGGTCAGATACAGAAGGCGGTACTCTTGGATACTGCGCGAATAGTCAGGAGGTTCCTGTCTCTGTCGCCCTGACCACCGGCAGCTTAGGCCCCGCCTCGCTGTCGGCGGTACCCTAGGTTAGGTTTTTATAATGGTTTTATGTTTTATATGTATACTTTTATATTTTACTTTTTATATAATTATTGTAAAAACCTAGCCTGAGTTGAAGATTAAATGAAGAGTATAATAATTTAACATGTCAAGTCAAGATTCATTTTTTTTTTAATTCGTCCATTCGGACAGTCTAAGACCATGGGCCATACTGCCTCGTCTTCAGTAAGTATAATTTCATTTGATCGAATCCAGTAATAACGTCTTCAGTAGTTTCAAATCAGAAGTCTCTAGTCCAATAAATATGTCTTCAGTTATTTCCAATTCATATGAAAAAATCTAGATATTAAGTCATCAGTATTATCAACATGTGTCAAATCCAAAAAATAAGTCTTCAGTTGTTCCAATCCAATTCATGAAGTTAAATCCAGTAATAAAGTCTTCAGTATGTTCCAATAAAAGCGTCAAAACCAAGATTCATATACTCTTTAACAAAGTATAATGGATTTTTCAATAAAAGGTATTTAAGGCGGCGTCTAAATGCTTCGTCAGATGGTTCCTGTCTAAGATCAGCGGGCAGTCGCTCGTAGTAGGTAGGCAGTAGGTAAATTCAAGGACTCTGCCGCACTACGCGAGACACAAAAGGCAAGTGGAGAAGCTAATGCTAGATGGTCGTTATAGAAACGCGAAGATTTGTAATAGTTGGTGAATAAATCTAAAAAAATGTATCCTTTAATCTGAAACTAATTAATTTAATATCTGAACATTTGATATCCCAAAATAATACTTGGTGGAGTTGGTGGAGACAATGTCATAGGTAAGGTACTCTTATTATTATTCAAAGGTTTGGGGCTACAACCGCCTTGTCTTTACTAGTTACCCAAAACTCGTTTATGGTTATTATACGAATCATATTGTAATTAGTTTTAAAACCAAACCTGCCATATACAGACGGACCAAATCAGGACTGATGAGTGCTTTCAAAACGACGTATGTCTTCCGTAAACTTGTAAATTAGACTATAAGATTCTTACTCAAGGTTCATTTTCGAAAATCCTTAAAAGGAAATAAGGATTTCTGTATATACAGGGTGTAAGCTTTAAGTGTAGCCAGGCGATTATTCCGAAAATATAACAGATATCAGAAAACTTTAAACTGAACTTTTAGTTTTTCCTTATCAGAACACGAATATTTACCTGTCATGCCCTTGATCGGTTCACATCCCATTTTTGATACACTCTGTATATTATACCCAGACATAGTCCACAATTTTGATAGACCTTGACCTAGAAACTCTAGAACTCTGGATCTATATCTGTCCTTTCATATTCATTCCACTCTTAACAGCATAATAGGGCCATCAGAGAACCTATTCGGATCCAAAATGCTGATGCGCCAAATAAACTGCTGCGGACATACGGCCCTTTCATTCAGACATCGTTGGGCCCCCTTTGATCGTGTACTGCGCATGGCAACGCTAAATTGACACCATAAGTGACAGTGCCATTTAGGGATCCGTAAAGTGCCATACTGTAGTTAACTATGTGCCGAGTTTATAAATATCTCCGGCGAGATAAAACGAAGACCCGCGCAAAGATGGATACTATTTTCACCTTTTCATAAAATGATATTAATCTACCTATTGTTGTCACGTCAAGATAGACTATTACGAATCAAATAGCGGCCAAGGTCTGTTAATTTAGACTGGACATGTCTGCCGTATGTATTCGGGAAAAATGGGCCAAGATAAATTCGAAAGGTACAGAAAGACAGCCAAGAAGTATATGGTGGGACGACTTTTAGACGAACACTAATAGTTACATAAAAAAACCGGCCAAGAGCGTGTCGGGTTCTCCACGCTCAGTGTAGGGTTCCGTAGTTTTCCGTCCTTCACAGTAAGTGTCCCCACTTAAGCGTTAAAAAAATGGGAATTTGTTACATTGAGTTGAAATATTGAGTTCAGAACCCTAAAACCCTACCAAGCAATACTTAGCGAACAATTTTATTATTAGACAACGAACGACCAAAGACAACTAAGACAATTCGAGCACGATAAATTTTCGACCTAATGTATGGGCGCACCTGCTCCGACCCCATTAAATCAGGAAAAATCTTTACAGCGCAATGTAGGTACAATGTGAGCGTTCCGCGTACAGCGACATCTATCGGCAAATTAAGTAAACTATTGCGCGCGAGCTTAAAGTATGGAAGATGATTTTTATGGGATAATTATTTATTGTGAGAACCGATTTTCACCGTTTTTACTTTAATTGAAAGCACGTCATTTCATTGTGGTTTTGTAGAAATTACAGGTACAATAAACACCAGCTGCTAATACCGGTTAAATTACAAACTTAGTTCAGAAATGATTTTGTTTTTTTTTTCAAAAACTATTCAACCTATCAAACTCAAAATAATTTTCCTAGAAAGTTTTTATAAAGGTCTACTTTTGAATTTTTTTACATATTTTTAAAACTTATGGTTCAAAAGTTAGAGGGGGGACACATTTTTTTTACTTCTGGAGCGATTATCTCCGAAAATATTAACATTATCAAAAAATGATTTTACCAAATTCCTATTCATTTTTAAATACCTATCAAAAAAAATATCACACTTTAAGGTTGAAATGAAAAAAAAACACTCCCCTAATAATATATTTTTTTCACTTTTATTTTACCACTTTGTCGGCGTGATTGATATACATATTAGTACCAAAAGCTTTCTAGTGCTAACGGTTACTGAGATTATCCGCAGACGGACGGACAGACAAAGCGAAACTATAAGGGTTCCTAGTCGACTACGGAACCCTAAAAAAGTACTTCAGGTTGAGCGCTTGGTGCTGGTAGGATCACGTTGCTATACAAGTTATAGTTTTTGACGTGTGCATCCTCTTCAAGTCACTTCGATAATGATCGAATATGGCTTTGATACATTATACATGAGAATGTAAATATGAAACATCATAATTCACCGCCCGCCTACGTTCTTCCAGATTTGACAGTTTATGCCTGAATCAGTGACAAGTAATAAGATGTCGATAATAAACTATGAATAAACTAAACAATAATTTTTAAAAAATATTTCAAGGTACACTACGATGAAACGTAAAAAAAATTGTAAACTATTATTATGTTTGAAAAGTGATAATTGTTTGGAGTAGATACTTACCTACTTATTTTTGATAACCAGATAAAAGAAGAAATGTAACATAAGTATGTAACAACAGCACACAAATAATAATGTTTTTCCTTGAGCTAAAATTATGTTACTAGGTGCGCCCGACCGGTAAGGTCAATAACCCCATCACGAACGCCGATAATATTTAATCAGCACGGCAACAGAGACAATGCTATATTACTTCATTGTTTAAACCCGGGTTTTTTCATTATGCCTACTTACTATATAAGGTATGTCATACCTTAATACCTACGGTTATGGATACCCACTCGGAAAGATAAGTAAGCCTGGGGTGAATTTCGGGATATAAATATGTTGCCGTTGGCTTCTAAAGGGAGAACTAAAAAAACCATGTGCTTCTTAACCCTTCATTGTGTAACACGTTGAATGGTATATGTACGTCAACTATAAATAGTGGGAAATACCTGCTACGACCTAAAGCTATGAACAGAGTAGCGAAATTAACGAATTTAATAATGGTTATCGTTACAGAGCCTCAATGAATCCCAGGATTCGGTACTGCGATAAGTTGAATGGTATATGTACGTCAACTATAAATAGTGGGAAATACCTGCTACGACCTAAAGCTATGAACAGAGTAGCGAAATTAACGAATTTAATAATGGTTATCGTTACAGAGCCTCAATGAATCCCAGGATTCGGTACTGCGATAAGTTTGCCCAGTTCATAGGATTGATCTTCAGAACATACCCACATAATACACACACACACACACACTCAGACTCGCACGCACGCACGCACGCCCGCATATTCTAAGTGTTTCGTTACGTGTTAAGTAGGTACTTACTTGTGTTTCAATAAATGATTGTTATTATATAGATTTACGATACAAGTGCCGAAAATAGGAAATTCGCAACGAGTGGTGATAAATTAAAACACGACCGAAGGGAGTGTTTTAAATCGACACGACTTGCGAATTACCTATTCGCACGTGTATCGTACAACGTTTTACTGTACATATGATGCCCTTTAAAGTTTCGACATATGCACGGAAAGTGCTCTTTTCCGCACTAGTGCGGGAAAGTAGCACCATATGTACTGTAAATAATATTATGTGAATTTTGAATGTAATATAATATAATAATAATATGTAATATGTAATGTAATATCTGTAACATAATAAAATGCTGCAATCAGTCGGAAACTGCATGTTATCGCACGCAAGCAGGTCAGTAGGCCTCGCCGAGACATTTTACGATAACAGACGAATCAAGGCAACCACTACTAGCTCTGTTTATTAATATTTTATTATTTATTTGAATCAAGTAACACATGCCCATATTTATTGGTCACCCCAGGGTTACATACAGGGTTCATCTGACTGTACATTAGGTGAGGTGAGGTGTACATTACATCACGGCAAACCATTGCGCACCTGCCCCTTCCTGCCCCTTTATTCTGTAACTTGTTGCTCACCCAAATATATCTTGACACCGCGATACGTAGTAACTAAGAGTAGGTAGAGGTCTAGTTTCGTGACGGATGACCTGCGGGGTGAGCCGCATTAGCAGGTAGCGAATAACAGCCCTGATGGCGTGCCCCTCATGCCCATGCAGTCTTGCTCGGATCGGAACACGACCTGCGAGACGCCACTGCCTGAACTGCCCACACCGCTGAAGTGAAATTCTCTAAAACAAATATGTATTTCGTGACGGCATCGCAATACATCACCTCACTGGTCAACCCACCTTATCTGTCACCTCGCTCCTGAAGCCTAATGCGACAAACAAGATAATCTTACCCCGAGACGTCACATTTCTTTAATTCGAGAAAATATTGACTTTGGACTCATTAGCAAAGATCAATTGTTACTTAAATTTATATTTTTTTTGTTTATTAATGATTATACTAAGCAAATAAGAATAATTTTAATACATACTTTAAGTCAGAACACCACTAGGGGTGAGATGATTTGACTGTTGTACCTTATATTCACTAACCGTTTTTGACATTTAAATTACTGGACGGCTCTTATGCCTGCCACACATTGGCGCGGCCTGGTCGCGGCGGACAATAGTAAACTTGTCCGCCGCTGTCAAATTTACTATTGTCCGCCACCGCAGGCCGCGCCAGTGTGTGGCAGACCTAATTTGAGAAATCTCGACACGAAGAAAAAGAACGGAATAAATCACAACGCATTGCGCGGACATCTCAAACAGGGGTTTTGACTGATAGCAACTTACAGCATTAAACCAACCAGAGCGGCCATTGACAGGCGTTCCCCTCTGCCAAAAGTATATGACCAGTGGTCATACACATTGTATGGACTGACGTTTATCTGACGTAGCTATTTTCACGTTACGCATACATTTGACGTTCCCCTCCCCCGCAAAAATCGGCAGACTTTTTATGTATATAAAATGACTCATGGCGGCTCCTGTTGGTTTAATGCTCTAAGGATAACAACTTTATAAGCTCTATTAGTACGGATTTTGTAGGTATATAAAAACAAGTGAGATCACGATTTTCTCTGGACAGTGTCTTTTTCATCTTTACTTGTTTAAAACTCTTTGAAATAGCATAACTTAGTTGAAGCGTGTTACAACAGGTAATATGAAATTATTCTAGAACACGATATACTTACTCTATATACATAGTTATGAGACATCTGACACGTGTCAGTTAGACCCCAGACACTGCATTATTTGTTTTATTCATGGGTGTTGAATAATCTGTGCAATGATGTATCGGGGTGCATAATTTGTGAGTAGAAACTGCGCACATAGAACATTCACTAGAAAAACGCAGTTTTAGTATCTATTGGGTAAAAACAAAGGATGATCAGTATTACTTAGTTCAGAGGCGCTGTGTGAAGAAGCTATTGTGGTTTTCCTAATGCTATAAAAACTCATAATACAATCACTCACACACGCACATTACGCACATCACATCCAACTAAAATCGCTTGCAAATAAGTGACCCTTTTTGCATAGAGTCAAGCAGGGATGCAAAGCGAATTCATTTGATCCTATATTCTTGATTTTTGAGTGACCACGTACCGGAAGACGCGGCGTGGGTAGGCCCCCCACAAGGTGGACTGATGACCTGGTAAGAGTCGCGGGAGTCCGCTGGATGCGGGTGGCGCAGGACCGGTCACTTAGGCACTCTTGGGGGGAGGCCTATGTCCAGCAGTGGACATCTTTCGGCTGATATGATGATGATGAACTTTTCAAAGGAAGACCATCCATTTATGGTCTGGCTAGATCAGAACTGCTGTGGGCAGTCCTATGCATGCTTGACCAGCACCAGCACCTGACTGACAGCCACCACTAAGTGCCGTGGGACTCCTACAGGACGACCACAATCGTTCTGCCATGAACGTAACGACTTAGAAAAAGCAACGTAATATAGAAAAAAACGATTCGATGGAATGATTCGAGGATTCTTGAATTATGGAATCCATTAGGAAGATGTTAAATTATCTCGAATGGAGCATCGTTATTTCTCTCTTGGTTTGAGAGAATCATCTGAATTAAAGATGATTTCTGTTTCATTCAAGATAAAGGAGGTCCTAATGAATTTCTTGTTTCAAGTATTCTTTTGCGTACAGACATCTAGAAACGCATATATAGATCAAATCGTGCACGTATTACGCACGCCCCACACGTATCAGTCCCTCGTTTTATCAAAATAATATAATAAATAAATCAGCCTATATACGTCCTACTGCTGGGAACAGGCCTCCTCTTATGGATGGGAGGGAACGGGCAGTCGTGCCCACGCTGGCCCTGTGCGGATTGGGGACTTCAGTTACACCTTTGAATTTCGTCGCAGATGTGTATGCAGGTCTTATCATAACAGATTTATTTCTTAGAGCATTTTCCAACAACATGATCTACAATCCACTCGCGCTAGCGTCACAAATGATCCCTAATTTCACGCTCATACATAAACATTGCAGTTAAGTCACAGCATCGATTGATAGACATTTGTTTTCGTTAACATAGCATATATACATTTTTGACCCATTTTAACAGTGTTGGGTGCATGTCAACTGTTTCTGTAACTTGCACAAGTCGAATTGGAAGCGCAATTCACACAAGCAAGATATATTTTATGCGACATGGTATGGTTTTGGTATTCTACACCGAACTTGACGACGCAACGGAGCCACCACTTTTTCGTCACCCAAATAATAATTCGTGTTCGTCTTTAGGTTATTTGTAAATATAAGCCTTATTTGCCTGAAATGAATGATTATTAATACAATTGTTACAAAATTACAAGTTTAATATTACAGTGCGACATGGGGCCACCCCGCCGGTCACCCGTCACGAAAGTAGACCTCTACCTACGCTTAGTTACTACGCATCGCGCTGTCAAGATATATATATATGTGGGTGAGCGTTGAAGTGAGCTTAAAACAAGTTACAGAATAGGGAGGCAGGATTTACTGTGCTACGGGCTACGCCGTAGCGACGTAATGCTTGGCATTCAGCTAAATCAGCTGTTTTGATGGTCAGCGGTATATGGATACTATCAAACCTCGTGTATTGCGCGGTTTTCTTTCGACCAACCAATGGCAAATAAGCATACGGCCTGCCTACCACCAGCAGACCCAGTAACCAATGGACGCTTGGGACTCCATAAGACGCGGTCTTCTATAGGGTGGAGGTACTTCCCCAGTTGGGGAAGTTGCTTCGAATATGAGCGAGATGACATTCCGCTACAGCCATAGCTTACCACACAATAAAAACAATGTGATTGATCGTAAATAACATCACGTAGCGAAATACCAGAGCGATAATATTATCGATAGTAATGTTATTGAAGTTATGTTACTTGCAATAATCTGACTAATATTATAAATGCGAAAGTTTGGATGTTCAGATGTTTGTTACTCAATCACGCTTAAACGGCTCAACCGATTTGAATGAAATAGATTGCACGAAAATAGTTTAAAGCCTGGAATAAAATAAGTATAGGTCAGTGTTGATTCTGGGTCCAAGCAGACGAAGTCGTGGGCGGAAGCAAGTAATGTGAATAATGCTTCCGAGTATGCATTTAATGTGTAAAATATATACAAAAAAAAATTCACTTCTTATGCTCAAAAAGTGCGTCATATTAGGCTTAGCAAGCGGGGCTAAAGTAGTACATTTAGCCCCTAGGGATATGTATACATATTTATGATTCATAAAACATTTTAATTTGACCAATCACAACAGTTCAATATTACATCCACTAATCCACTTATTTAAAAAAAACATTCGTATTTGCTATCTACTAACCAGAATACAGACAGCTAGACATTAAAATCGACCAATCAGGAAACAGAATTCAATTCAAACATTAGGTGTTTTTTATTCCCTAATTCACAATGATTTAAAAAAATAAACGCCTCTGACCGACTATAGCTCCGTTCACGCGTGGTTGACTGGATAGATGACATAAGCTATGAAGATTGAGCGGGATAGACTGCTGTCTATCTCGCCTTATTGTATGCCCCGCGTATGCTATTAGACGGTCAAAGGCGTTTATTCGTGGTGTGAATATTTTGTATCTGTGTCAAAGCAGTTTATTAAAATGAATGGCGCCAAATTGAACAATCTTTTCGCCTTGGTATAATTGTTTTTACTATTTTCTCGCAGTCGAAGTGACAAGTAGAGTACGTTAGACGTTAGACGTGTTGTACGTAGAGTAGGTTTTGACGACCGGTTAGCCTAGTGGGTAGTGACGCTGCCTACGAAGCCGAAGGTCCTGGGTTCGAATCCCGGTAAGGGCAAATGTTTGTGTGATGAGCAATGAATATTTGTTTCTGAGTCATGGATGTTTTCTACGTATTTAAGTATTTCTATCTATTATATATACGACGACCGCTTTAGCCTAGTTGGTAGTGACCCTGCCTACGAAGCAAGAGGTCCTGGGTTCGAATCCCGGTAAGGGCAAACATTTATGTGACGAGCATGAATATTTGTTTCTGAGTCATGGATATTTTCTATGTATTTAAGTATTTATATCTATTATATATATCGTCGTCTAGTACCCATAACACAAGCCTTACTGAGCTTACTATGGGACTAGGACGATTTGTGTAAGATTGTAAAATCATCGTCTAGTACCCATAACACAAGCCTTATTGAGCTTACTATGGGACTGGCTCGATTTGTGTAAGATTGTCCCCTTATATTTATTTATTTATTTATTTATATAACTCTGGTCTAAAAGCCATATTACCCCTCGAACTATTTCCCCTCACTTCGTTCGGGAAAATATCCATCTCGTGGTAATATGGCTTACTTTGGACCCTTGTCGTACAATCGACTATTTATGTTTAAAATATCTGAGCTGCATATTTCTTCCAGAATACTGCGTTCAAACTTTACGACTAACTCCAAACAAAGAAACCTCAAAATCATCAATTACTGGCCATCAGCCAAAAATTTATTTCTAGTTCCTTGCGCTTTTCTTCGCCCTAGAGTCCAATGAAATCTCGACTTTACTACAGTGGTGTAACATTGCCTTTGCTAGGGTAATGAGTATGTATGATGTAAAAGTGAGCGATTTGTTTTATTTTCGTGCGCTTTGCTCGGCCGCCGTTAGAGACGAGGGTAACGAACCATTTTGTAAACAGACGATTATTTTGTAACAACATCGGTGTACAATGGCAATGTCACGTAGAAATGGAGTGAAGCTACTTTGTGCACTGAGATGGGCGCAATATTAAATAAATATAGTAATGATTTAAGAACAAATAATTTAGTCATGTCGCTAGGTACCTAGTTCACTGAAGTAAACAATATAACGAGTATACCAATCAACGCTCGGCGATAAGCAAGCGCGCGCGACAAAATTGAGGTTGACTGGTAGAACCCTTTTTATTTTGTGCAATAAAGATTTAATGCAAAAAGATGAATGTGGCGCAGAGAGCCATGGAGCGAGCGAGCCATGTTAGGCATCTCCCTGGTAGACCGTGTCCGAAACACTGAGATCCGGCGCCGAACGACAGTTAAAGTGGAGGTGGGCGGGGCACTTGGCGAGGAGGAACGATGGGAGATGGACAAAACGGGTTACTGAATGGTGGCCAAGGTCATCGAAACGGTCAGCGGGCAGACCACCAGTACGCTTACCATGAATTTGACAATGACGGCTTACGCTAACGAGTATCGAGTTTTCTATCTGTGCATCTCTATTGCACTTTGACAGTACGAGCGGGATGCACAGATAGAAAACTCGATACTCGTTAGCGTAAGCCGTCATTGTCAAACTCATGGTAAGCGTACAGCTCGATGGACCGATGATATATAGCTGCCGAACAGGAGGCAAACATTGGATGAGATTAGCACAGCACCGAGGAGAGTGGCGTAATAAAGAAGAGGCCTATACTCAGCAGTGGGTAGATACGGGCTGAATAGATAGATAGAAAGATTAAATAAATGAATAATAACTCTTAAAAGAGTACAGTCGCTTTAACGACAGCTCGTGGCATCGTTCATGGGACCATATGACCAGCGATTTTATATCTAGCATACAGTTTTGATATCCACAGCGACCGTTTCGCGGAAGTGTATCTTTCTTTCTTTTTTGTCTAAAGTTAAAATTTAAATCAATACAAATTATAAATGCGAAAGTCTGTCCGTCTGTCTTTCTGTTACCTCTTCACGGTTAAACCTACGGATAGTTTGAGTCCCGGGGAAAGCCATAGGATAGTTTTTATCCCGGAAACCATCCCCTTCATATTTTCATAATTCTTGAATAAGCTACAAATATCAAATTGAGAAAGGACAACCATCTTTCGTGTCTACATTTAATGCGTTAACTGTCAACAAGAACACCGGGACCTTCCTAAAAAATCCATTAATTATATAGATCCATAAATCCATTAATTACTTAATGACGTAAATGGAATCAGAGTGCCAACGAATGTTTACTCCCACACAGTTGACAGTAAGCCTAAGAATGGTACGCGGATCAGTGCTGTTATTCGCAAAGCTTACCGATTACGTCGCTAGAGGCGGACCAGAATATGTCTGGCCCCCGAGCGCTTAGTTGTAACAAACCCAGGGCTTAATGTATACTAAGTACACAAGCTCACAGACGAGTTCTAAAGGCTATGTGAACGGATAGGCGAATCGAAGATGTTAATTAGGTCCGTGTACTTTATAGGATCATTGTTCATAAACATATTAATCATATTATGAATAATAAAATGATGAGCTTGAGCTATTATATCGAGAGTTGTCAGTCGACTGTGCTGCAAATTGGGTTAAGTTACAATAGTTATAGCGCGTCTCGCCATCAAACATAATAGTTTAGCGAGTATTTATTTTTAATTAACCATACACATAACTCGTATTTAGAAATAAATACGAGTTATAATTTCTTACAATAGCCAGAAAGTTATAAATAAATAAATATAAGGAGACAATCTTACACAATATAATCAATTTATGTAAATAACGGGCGGAAATAAATTTAATTTAAGCAATTTTTACGAAGACGTGCGTGACCGTCACGTCCGACTTTTTTTAAAGAATAGAGTGAATGGAAATTCGAAAGTCACCGAATGTAATTGTTGATAAAGGATATGGAAATGATCTCAAGAGGAAGGTTTGTTCCTTGACGTTAGCAACGGAATTATATTATAATTAATATTATTTCTAAACATTATCATATCCCGCGGTTCTGCCTGCTTCCTTTGTAATAGTGTTTAATAAACATAAAGTATCGAGTCTGTTTACATTCAGTGAGCACAAAAAATACAACGTGACTAGGTAGGTTTCTGTAGAAGGCGCAAAAAACGCACTAACCTACCTCACGGTGACGCGTGACAGCGCCGGACGATTTACATTTGCTTTTATTATGTCATGCCTACTACTGTTTACGTGTTTATTATACTTTCACATTTTATATTAGCAATTAGACTAGCTGGCCGCGTATTAGAAGGAACAATAAAACCCACAAGATAAAATATAGCCATTGTCCCATCCAGAAAGTTCTAATCGGAATGGGCTAGAAAAGTGGTTCCGGAGATAACCCCCGCCATACAAACATGGAGGAGGCCTATGTCCAGTAGTGGACGTCTAACGGCTGATATAAATCATCATATGTTAACATCTAAACTAACAAAGTTACAATCTCACAGACTTGTATTACCTCTTTATTTTATCATTTGTGTACTCGTAGAATTGTATTGAATATTGGATAAAATATTAAATAACTATCATAAATTCCGCCCGCGACTTCGTCTGCGTGGACCCGGAATAGAAACGAACTAAACTTTCGCGTTTATAATATTAGTAGGATAGTATTCAATTCTCTTTTGAAGTTTGTACATAGCTACAAGAATTCTGCTCCCAACAAATAAAAGTCGATGTATTTCTATGACGTAGGTATCTAATTGTACTACACATCGATCAACAGGACTTTGTTGTGCTTTTATAACGGGCCTATAGGTATTATCCCAAGACTTAATATAACATTCCACGCACAACGCGATCGGCTACACACTGCCAAACAGTTTAGGGTGTGAAACTATTCTGCAAAGTTCAACGAACTCTCAAGAGAACCATCAAACTGTGAAAACAAAATCGCGCATAATATTGGAGATCAGTCACGGTATCATTTTAGTATAATTAAGGAATGACGCATTCATTTGTGGATTTAACCTTTTACAAAAAAACAGAAAAAAAGATTATAATTTATAAAGAACTATATTTTGTCTATTACGAATTACGACCGCACGTTAGAGTTTTTTTGTAATTCAAAAATACTGAAATATAGCCCATTTATCTTTTAGACTTAAAAACTATCACTTGAGTCAGTGATGATGGAATAAAAAAAAATATTTTCTATCGCGCGAAACAACAGATTTTAGAGGCGGCGTTGCGGCTGTGTAGTGCATGTTGTTAGAAAGAAAGAAAGAAAGCATTTATTCGTTACAAACAAACAAACTGTAGACACATACGCACATTTGTCACGAAATGGTCACAACAGCGTAATGCTGGTAGGGCCAGCGCTGGTTTTCCACTGTGGCCATTTGGTGCGGCACGGAACAATGACGCCACGATCACACGCAAGAAAAAAATACATAAACTTAAAAAATAGGGTAGAGCACCAACTACTTGACAGCAAAAATAATCAAAACAAGGTTTTTTTAAAGACACCTAATAGCTTACAATGACATGGTCGTGTGGTAGCGGTAGCCACTTAATATTATGTTACGGGAAAATACTTCACTTTCGGATACCAGCGTCACCTTTTAGTGTGTTGTTAGGCAAATAGGCGTTCGTGCGATGTCCAACTAACCCCAGCTTTAAAGCCTGAATTCTGACCATATTTTGCCACATTTCCGAGCATTGGCGTGAAAAATATTATCTTTATTTCATCATCACTTAAGACTTACTATTCAAGTGATACTTTTTATAATAACAGATAAATGGGCTACAATTCAATATTTTTTAATTACAAAAATACTCTAAGGTTCGGTCGTAACAGACAAAATAACAAAATATTATGCTAGAACGGCGTCGCCTGAGACAAAAGTGCAGACTGTTTCAGACATTGCTGCCATTAATACCCCTACTAGAAGGCCAATTGGACTATTAATAGTACATTGTGATACAAGTGAGGTATGTTGATAATTACGTCAGAGGCGAAATTGTTCACGCGAACCGCAGGTGAGCGTGATAAGGAAGCCGAGGATGTAATTATCAAAGCTCACGCGTATCATACGACGTTTTTCAACACATTTTGCGAGGAAAAAATCATTTTCATAAGATGAAAATGTTATAGGCCTGCCAAATTATTTACTTTACATTAAGCAAATCATTAAGATGACAACAGGTTTTTACTCACAATTGCACATCGCCAAGAATTTCTAGTGGCCTCCATTCTATTTATCACTTTTCTAGTCACCACGAGTCAACATTTTTGATAATAACCAAACACGCATAAACAAATTTTACAAATATTTGTAAAATAAATAACCTATAACGGCGCCCAAAAGTATTTTTTTCGTGAAGTTTGCGCAGTGTGGGCACAGAAATCTCTAAACAGCCAATACAAAATAAAATTATATTTTCGTTTTAAAATGTTATCTGTATTTAATTCATGTAAAATGTTATGAAAAGTGAATAGTTTTACTAAATTAAACGTTTCCATATCATATACAAAAAGAAATAGTCAATTAATTAACAAAAAGGATTTAATTTGTTTAGTCGAGTAAGAATCCATTTGCCGAAAATTAAAAAAAAGCTGTACATTCTGTACAACCCGGTTAATTTAAGAATGCACCGTGTTGATGCATATATCTTGCTGCAAGGTGCCAACGTGACTTAATCGGGATATAACCATAACACACAAGTGTTGTAATGTTATAAAACACGCGTTTTTAATATTCATGATTATGAGCCTAAAAGCGACACAATAAGAGGTACGTTACGAGCAATTGTGTTGAAAATTTATTTTAGAGGATGTCAGATTTCATTACAGCTTTTATGACACTACGGCTTGAGAAGAGGCAGATATCAAAACTAGAAGGCTAGCCAGACATAACAGCTAGAATAATATCAACAAAACTATTTTCTATTGTTTTGTTAAGAGGCCGCAGTAAGCTCGGCCGAATTTCACCTTCCCATACAAACGTAGTTACGCTCTCATTTTAAAACTACGTGTTGGATTGTGACGAAACTTTGCATATACAATGACATGAGGTATATCTATGTCTGTAATTAGTTTATATGGTTCCAATTTATAAAACAAAGTAAATACAGCAAAAACTAGTTTTGTATGAAAAACTTACATTCGCTGTATCTTTTATATTATGGTATCTGAAGCTACGTAAACTAATTTCAGACATAGATATACCTCATTTCATTGAACATGCAAAGTTTCGTTACAATCCAACACGTAGTTTTAAAATGAGAGCGTAACTACGTTTGTATGGAGAATCGAGCTTACTGCGGACTCTTAACATTTTTGTACGGACTGAAGCAATTGACGGTCGCATCGTTAAAATTCTTTCGCGAAATGTAAAATCAGCTTTTTGCGAATTATCAAAATTAAACACGAAGACAAGAAAAAGTAAACAGTAATATGGTCATAGCGATGAAAGATATTCGAAGGCTGTTTTGTTCTAGGAATTGCATGTGAGACCGATAATTATGGTATGGACCGATTCGTAAAGGACGCGTTGCCGTTGGACCGAAACTGGTGGAGGCAGATCAGTGTTCTACAGGATGCATTTCGGAGAGTGTGCGCTAGGATTACACGAATCCCGCCCTCACCATTTCCCCATCGTAGGACTAGGCGCGATCGTGGGTTCCACCCTTATTTTGTTGATTTACCAATGATTCGCACGAAGCTCTTTTGATCCAATAAAATCGTGTTTTTACTAGGAAAGTTTTGGGGTAGTTCTGATTTCTTTCATTCTATGTGTATTTTGGAGTGCTGAATCCCAATCTGATATTTGCTAACAAAATTTCGTGACGCAACATTGACAAAATCGCAAAAAAACAGCTTTTTCCGATTTTTGCTTAATTCTCGGAAACTATAAACATTTAGTAAATGGCCTGTATACAGGAATTAAAGTTCTTCTACAAATATCACTATTTCGCTTTTTTTTGAAGAACCGTCCTGTCTCAAGTGCGAGTTGAAAATTGACATATTTCAGCGGTCTATGCAAAATACACTTTTTCCACTCCAAAAGTTTACTTTTTTATTAAAAGGCTGGCAGTTAGTGAATTTCACTTAGTTTTTAAGTAATTAAGGTCTTTATTAAGACCGAGGAAAATTCACGCTCTGGGGACCGATTTTTGACTTTCGAGCGCTCGAAAATCAAATAAAAGTAAATACATTTGTAGTGTCAAAATGGCCGGCACTTACTTTCTACCAATAGAATTGAATACGATTGGTCAATACCACTCGTTTTTAAATTTTCTTGTGCTATTGCAAACTAGCATTTCATAATTTTTGTCAGTTTTCGAGTGAAAGAATCGAGCGCTCGAAAGTCAAAAATCGGTCCCCTGGTCTCTTTTTTTTCCATATAGAGCCATTAGAAACATGTTTCCTGCTGTGACAAACTCATCTTGATGTGCATTAGGGTCTTTGAAAGCTTCAATAACTGGTTGCAAGTCTTTGTTCTTCTGCAGGACTTAAGATATTTCAGTTTCCCCTGATTAAACAATGCAGAAGTAGTATCACAACCCGTCATCGCACGCAGGAACAATATAATATGGTCCAATAGGATTTTCTCAGCAGCCAGATGAAAGGGTTGTAGAGGCTTTGCGAAACCTTTCCTTCCTTGGGAGCATGCCCTTTAAGTTCCGCGTCCGTGTGTGTGTGTGTGCGGTGCGATACAGTAACCAGTTTGTAGGTAGCTAGTGTGCGCTGGTGTTACTGGACCGTACACACACACATACTACAGAAAGTTAGTACATTGTTGCCGATTGGAATGTGAAGAGCCCTTAACTGAGATCTTTACCTTTTTTTTCAATCTAGCTATAATAACTGTTCAACAATAAAAAGAATAATCAAAACGTGAATTCTCTGTCTTCGGTCATTATTGAAATAACTTAAAAACTAAATGAAATTCACTAACTACCAGACTTTCAATAAAAAAGTAAAGAAAAGTATATTTTGCAGAGACCGCTGAAATATGTCAATTTTCAACTCGCACTTGAGACAGGACGGTTCTTCAAAAATAAAAACGTAATAGTGATATTTGTAGATAATTTCAAGAACTTTAATTTCTGTAAACAGACCATTTACTAAAAGTTAATAGTTTCCGAGTTTTTTTTTACTTTTTTTTGCGATTTTTTCAATGTTGCGTCACGAAATTTTGTTAGCAAACCTCAGATTCGGATTCAGCACCCCAAAATACAGATAGAATGAAAGAAATCAGAACTACCCCAAAACTTTCCCACTAGGGGCAGTTTTGAGTACAATTTGACTGCACTATTTGCTTCCAGTTTTCTCGCGAGGACAGTTGTACCCAACTTCCCACTGGTGACAAAACACTATAGCGTAGCCTGGCTGAGCTACTGACCTGGTTGGTCGTGAGGTCCCACTGGTCGGCCACGAAGCTCTGTCGGCTGTACAGGAACACGGGCACCTGGTGGTCCTTCACCGGCGCCGGGTCGCTGTTCACCCGCACCACCGTCAGGTGCGTCGTCGTCGTACCCACTGGTGACAAGACACGTTACGTTACTACATTGTCTCGCGACATCACATCGATATGTGTGAGAAAGATAATCTGTGAATCGGTGACTCGCGATTAGGCAGTCAGTTATGCTACACACAGAAAACAAACTTATTCGAGGTAAATATTCTTTAACAAAGATATTAATTACGAAATTTTCTCGAATGTAGGATAGACCATGATTTTTCTCTTGACAGAGTTTTCTCATCTCTTTGTTCTAGAGAATCATCGTTCAAGATGATTTCTGTTAGAGTGACGGTCTTCTTAATTTTTTTGTGTAGACTCGTATTTATATAACTAGCATTTAACCCCTGTGAGCAGAAAATGACTCCTCCCGTCCCGCCTAAAGCAAGTTGAAAATTGGGTAATGTACACTGTGTGTACACGCAATTGACACATAAGGGGGCGATAAAGCCTTCAGATTACATGTTTATGCGTCAAATATTTACACGAGACATTCTTTATATATCGTCCTAGTATTTTAATGTGTACTTTAGATTTACACTTCAATTTTTTACATACCACTAAGACAGCGCCTACCGGGCTGGTTAACAGGTAAATCAAATCGCCTGCTTACTGCCTGCCTTAAACTCAGGGCCATACGCTTCTTTGCCAACGTCGTAGTATTAAAAAAAATCATGCGTTACATTGCCGCCATAACTCATTGATATACACAAAATACTCATAAAATATCTGATCCAGCTAAATCACTGACACGAAACATCATCTCTTTTCCCAAAATTTATCTTAGCAACCAACCCTCATATAGGCCTATATTCGTAATCAAATGAATTTCATTATAATCTTTTGAAACAAAGCGAAGAATATACAAATTCATTTCACCGACCCGGATGTTGTTGGTAGCTTCTGACCTTGTTTAATTAGCAGGTATTTCCAAAAAACAAACAACTCCTTTGTTTTCGCCTAAATAATAAAGAGTGGTGGTGATCCGGTAAACATTTTTCAACTCATTAAGTTAGGTTATGAAATACATTTGCATTTACGTATGGATTATGACATATCTTAGTAACCATTGATGTTGCGAATTATAGTCTAGCCATGATCACGCATCACGCACGAACTATAGCGGTTATTTAAATAACTAATTCTCTAAATAACACAGCGTAGAGCGCTTCAAAACAACACTTAAATAAAATAAGAAAACATAAACAAATCGAATTAGCTTTTGGCAGCGTCATCTATTTAATATATCTGGCAGTGTTCCTATATGATCAAACTAAAAGCCAATAAAGTGTCGGCTAGTTATCACGATACAGTAGCATTTTTGATAGCGACACTATCGAACTAGTAAGTGGTGATCAACTGGTGATTTACAAGTGTACACTTGTTATTAACACTTTCGCAACCGGACTAAAAATGGAACAATTCACCAGAAACCGACAGAATTCGCTAGGCGTGTAAGTTCATACTACCTACTTAGCGGGCTCAGCCGGCATCTGAGCAAACATTACGAGTGCCCGCTATGCACTTTCTTTTCTTTCCTGGGGAAATTCATTTACGCACTACGCATCCCACCTGGCTAGGGAACTCCCGGGAACCACCCGAACTACCGCCTAAAATTCCACGGTGCTTCACAATATCCTTTGGCGTTCCCCCTGCGCAGTTGTGCACACTTCCGCGACTCCAGCGTCTCCATATAAATCTCATTCCCCTGCCCGTTCTAATAGGATACTAAAGCATAATCACCATATATAATTATCAATATCTAAGAGCATCAACCAAATTGTGGTCGGTGGACAATAATGGACAATGAACAAATGAACTAGCGGTTCGAGCGCGTTTCTTTTTTTCAAACATTTTATTTTGATTGACGATCTGTCAAAACCCGTCATAAACATAAATATAGCCCACATATAACCCAGGGCTTGTCCAAATTTGCTGTCGTCAAACAGTCTATTTATACCGTCACTAATCTCACCCATTGAGATAAGCATTTATAACGTGAGCACGTGGATTATGTAGTGCTGCAACAGACATAATGCTGGTATCTGGATAGACCACGCAAACGCATCTATTTCGCGTGCCAACGATCATATAACAAACTTCTAATTTACAGTACCGTAAAGGTAAATCCCATAAAAAACATTCCATGTAAAAAAAATAAGTACATAGAATCTTTTTGTTCCTAATCTCCACTCAGTTGCTCAAAGGTGAACTGCTCGTCCTTCGTACTCCCTTTCGTATTTGTACAGATTTCAGCTGCTATGTCTTTATTTGTATGTCTTGTTTACATAATAAACAATGAAGACATTCTATAGGTACGTACACGGTCCGCGTCACAGATATGCTTAAACTTTTTCGCAGGCAAAACCGGGGGATAAAATATAGCCTATAACTATCCAGAAAGTCCACTCTATTAGCAGATGCAGGATTTTTGAAATCTGATAATCGGTTACGGAGTTTACCCATTACACACAAACTTATGAACTTATATATTTTTTATTGGGGGATGAAAGGGGAAGAATAGAAATAGAAATATACAGTTATTTACAAAGGGAAAAGAATGTATACTTTAATATTTTTACGTCACAACTGGCCATAATGCGAGTTTTACTGCACGCTGCGCGTACGGGAAAACTCGCATTGTGACCAGGTGAAGACGTAAAATTTTGTACTCAACACGGGCGGTAATTCGTAAAGCCCCAGAGCGCATATTTATGGCCCGAACCGAACACCTGCGATCTGGGGCATTCACGAATTGACCGCCCTAATAGTTACGTAATGTACTATTGCATATATGATAACTGAATGAAAACACTTTTGTTTGCGCTGTTACCACACACTTGACAGAACAACTTATACTAAACAGACATTATTAATAATTTATTTACAAAAATATCAATTATTTACAAACCAGTTCCGTGGATATACAAACTTTATACTTAACATACATGGCTTAGGACTAAATGAACATTGTGTACAAATAATTTTTCAGAATAGAAATACACTGACCCCCACACTAGGCACAGCCTGTCCAGGCCCCTATTTCACCAACTAGACAATTGTCACCTGCCCGTCCATTCGGCGTCCGCTCATAAAAGTAAGGGTGAAGGGTGAGCGTCAAGTGTGAACGTCTCCGTCCTGTCATTAGCTGTCAAAAATGCTTAGTGAATAGGTACAACTGTCAAATCATCTCACCCCTAGTGGTGTTCTACTTATCGATACACACATCGACGGAAAGTATGTATTAAAAATATTCCAATTTGAGTAGTTTAAGCGGGTTTATAATCAACAAAAATTTGTAATTGAAGTAACATTTGAATATTGCTAATCGTATGTGTGAAACATAAGTACAAAGCCAATATTTTCTCAAATTAAAGAATGGTGACGTATTGGGGTAACATTATCTTGTCTGTCGCATTAGGCGAGAGGCGAGAGGTGACAGGTGAGGTGAGAGGTGGGGTGACCTGTGAGGTGATGTGTTGCGACGCCGTCGCGAAATATATCATTATTTTAGTGAATTTCACTCCTGGGCTGTTATTCGCTACGTGGTAAAGCAGCTCACCCCGCCGGTCACCCGTCACAAAAGTAGACCTCTACCTACGCTTGGTTGCTACGCATCGCGGTGTCAAGATATATTTGTGGGTGAGGGTTGAGGTGAGCTTAAAACAAGTTACAGAATAGGGGGGCTGTAGCCAATTAGAATGTGAATTTGCATTTGCATAATCAAAAGCAGACTATAAGCAAAGTTAACTAAGGTTTTGCGATAAATCCGTTATCATTTTATGTAGATAAAGTGGCATGAACTCAGTAACATTAATAATGTGAGGGTTGCTGTGCTAACGCGTCTATCTCGAGGCAATCGTGTACGTTATGGCCGCTCCACACGATGGGCCATCCTGATCCATCGTACAGGACGCGGCTATGCGGTAGAACGAGACACAAATATGTCTTACTCCCTTTAAGGCCGCTCATAGAGCCAGATATGCGAAAATACCCCAAGAATTATGCTATTTTTCTACGAAACGATGATGTTTCTAGATCTGTGAAAAATATATATCATTCTTGATTATATTATCTTCAATAGCACAGCTTTCGATATTCGATTCGTAACACTTCGCTCGATACAATTCTTTCCCAAAGTAACCTCCAATTTGAAAGTTTACTTCAACTTTACTTGTTTATTTACTACGTGACCCTATGAAACAAAACAAGGAACAAAATCAGTCATAATCAAAATAATAATTTGACAGCTTCCGAATTTCAATAATTTGAGGCAATATTTTTATAATACACAAACATTGTAAAATTCAATCGTATAAAGATATCGACTTACGGCCTCCAATGTCTTTCTCCGTCACTCTTTCGAAATGTGACAGTGATCGCTGAGCGGTCGTGCCAGACGGACCTGTACTACTTTTTCCCAAAAAAATGTAATTTAAGATATTTATTAGATTCCAAAAAGCAATGGTTCTAACGTAAGTAAAAATGTATGTTTACTAAACAGTGAAAAGAGTATTTGGTTAGCTTCATAATTACTAAGCATAAACATTACAGTCCTCAATACGCATATACTTGTGAATTTCACCCGCTTAAGGCAAGCATTGGCAGCGCATTGGTTTCAGTGATAGGAATAAAGGCGACCTTCAGTTGTGCCGAGAGTTCGAATCTCAGCGAGTTTATACTTTTTGTATTTTTTATTCTTCGGACTACATCGAGTGAGTATAATTATTTGATTTATATGCTCTTTTACCCCTACCTACGTAAAACAATACAATTTATCTTTATTTGGGTACAGACTGCAAATGGAATCTCCGATTTTATCAACCGCTGACACTTAAAGTAGGTAACGAATAAGTTCAAATAGACTTTATTTATCTTTATAAATATAAAAATTCCTACCTATGTCGCGCGTAACTTCGTGCGTTGTGATAAATATATATACCTCCCTACCCATAGCGGCGGCGCGCCGTACGAAGCTTGGTTAGATACCTAAATGATTTTCCATCGGCGCGGATGCTTATTTCTGTATGTTTCGAACTTCGAATTGATGTTCTCAAATATTTTGTACTTATTTTCTTAAATTGCTACAAGTACACCTACTTAGTAAATGATTGCCGAAACGAAATAAAATGTCATCAATGATATCATACGAGATACCTACCTACATTATAAGGAATAAAGGCCCCTCATCAGTCATTTCATATTGACCAAGATTATTGAAGAGGTAAATGTACACTGATAAAATGCAATAGGGTTGCCTGTGTAAGTCCCGGAAATAAAATCCCGGGATTTACCTTATATCCATACTATCGTCATTTTTTATAAACTGATAGGTAGTTTATATATTATTATACCCTACACAAAAGTGAAGGATTTCCTTTTCTTGAGAGTGTTGACTAGTTTTCTATTTTAACAATAAAATAAAACTGATCCCAACTGAAAAGACAACCCAGTGTCAATAATCCCTTAGGTACTTCTAGTTCATTTTCGTCATTTTAAGGATATTACTACTACTTATAACAGTATTAAGGGATCACCTGGAGAAATTCGGCATTTCTCTTTATGAAGATATTGTCAGTTGGCTAGCACCATGAAAATGAAAAAGATGGGTCATGGGGACATTACTTTAATTAGAAAGGAAATTCGGTTGATTATTGAACATATGTGATGGGGCCTACGCCTACCCTATATGAAAAACTACTGAAGGGATTGAAAGACGGGGCCTGTGTCTCGGAATTCCAGTCCCAACAAAAAAAACTTTTGGAAAGTACAATATATTCTTCTTCGTGTCGAGGTTCCTCAAATAAGAGTGCCCAGCGTTGTGGACAGCTCTGCCAGTCGCGTCTCTCAGGTCGTGTTCCCAGCAGGAGTGTGGGGAGTGTGGGGCATGAAACTCCTGTGGCTCTTGAGACGGGAAGATGGCGGATTATAACCGCACAGTGGTCGCCTGTCAGTCTCCTGTTTCCCCTTTTCCACGGCACTTGCCTACTCTCTACGGATTTCAGGGGGGGGGGGATGCCCTCGAGTGGGTACAGCTTGTTGAGTGGAGTAGGCTTGAGGCATCCGGTGATGGTGCGGCAGGTATCATCATAACAATATATTGCATGGACGAATTCATGAAGCCGTAAGGCTGAGAAGTCATGCAGTGCTATTAATTTGTATGATTTTATTTTTTATTATCAATTATGACGATCATAGTAATAATTCCTATAGATTTACCTCTTAGCGTTATTCCCGGTAATGCCCCTGTAGGAGCACGGGGTCCGCTTTGACACCTAATCCCAAGATTTGGCATAGGCACTTGTTTTTACGCAAGCGACTGCCATCTGACCTTCCAACCAGGAGGGAAAACTAGACCTTATTGGGATTAGACCGGTTTCCTGACGATGTTTTCCTTCACCGAAAAGCTAACGGTAAATATTCCGTACATACGTTCCGAAAAACTCATTGGTACGAGCCGGGATTCGAATGTAAATTATGATATAAATAAAAATCAATGTCATATTTTCCAGAGAAAAGTGGTTTTTTAATGAAAAATTTTCAATATTGAAATCCCGGGATGGAAATCTCATATCGGATTTCAATCCCGGGATTGAGAATGCTCCGATATTGCATGCTCTAACTCTAACACATCCAGTGGCGCTAGTGTGCACGTGGAAGCAGCCTTAAAGCGTCACACATACAATAGGAACATGTAAAAACTAACTATTTAGGCGACGACACAGCGTAGCTCCGTCAAGTCCGGAGTAAAATTAGGTAGGTTACCCCGGAACCGCCGAAACACGACACCTTTCGGCCAGAAGTCAGCACACGCGATGGTCTCCTGCAGCGGCCGCGGCACGCGCACCACAAACGAGGTGAAGTGCACGTAGTGGCGCAAATGCAGCTGGAAAACCCCCAGCGAGTAGCCAGTCTTCTGGTGAATATACTCCACCATGTCATCAGCCGTGGCGGAGTAATGCAGGCGCGAAGAGTACTAGGTGTGGCAACCCGCTGACCAGAACCAACTGGCTCTGCTGTAGGTACCCTCAGAACATAAAATACTAAATTTCCTATATCTGTGGCTGTACCACACTGAGTCTTTCGCGGCTTGCGCTTTCTTGACTTGAAAAATAAATAGTACTTATAATTTCATTCGCTGTAACAATATTTGATATTTTTTCATGGTATATAAAAAAATAAATAGAAATTAAAATCACTCATCATCAAATCCCGGGATTTATTATTTGTTGTTAGGTTAAAACATGGGCAGGGCAAGCAAGGATAGGACATTTCTCAATCCCGGGATTGATTTCCGATATTGATTGCCAATCCCGGGATATCGATATTAATTTGCATTTATGCTTAAAAGCTAATACCTTTGACAAATTATGTTGAATTATTAACAGAATCTCCTTTATAACAAAACTAAATTAAATAATACGGGATATAAAGAACTCATATTTATCAAAACATACATATCAACATATCAAAACTCAATATTTACCTGATATTACACTTCGTTGGAAGGGCCACATTAAATAAGTAGAATGTAATTAACTGTGTCATTTGAACCATTTTGAACCGACAACAAAGTGATCCTACGATCCTTAGGAACCGTAAAAAATACTAGATTTTATTGATGCCCACTGATGAACTTTTTATAAATATCGTCGATATACCTGCAGAGGTTACCTATAGTTTTTATATCATTATTAGGTGTACCTAATAATGATATTATATAAAACTTGCCGATTTGTTTAAATGAAAACTGTACCAACTTATAGAAGTTTCATTTTTGTTATTATTTACCCTTTAAAAACTTTAATGTTCTTGAAATAAGAGTTGTTTTCAATAAAATAATATAATTATATAATTTTTAATTTTATACACTTGGTTTTATTTTATTATTCCAATTTAACTTTAACGCCATCTATAACAACCACTATGCTTTTTTTCGCTCTTTAGTACTACGTTTTACAAATCAGTGTCCTGTTAGTTCATTAAGTCGTCACTTCTTACGTGGCGCTGTTGTATCGTCACTGTATCGAGGGGCGGGAGGGGTGGCGTGTGGAGGGGCTCGATTTTAGATTTCATTTGGGTAGTGTAACAGCCTTAACGCATAGTTGCGTCCTGTATGATGGGTCGGGATGGCCCATCGTGTGGAGCGGCCATTAGCCGACTGGCCACTACCCCTTATCACTATAGTTTATGAACTCGCGAGCTACTCGCGTCTAACATCATATTATATAGTCTTTGTTTAGATATGCTTGTAGGTATAATGTGTTAATAACATCATTATTAAATAATTGAACGATCGAGCGATGCGAAGGTCTCCGCCTCAGCTTGGGCCAAAATACTTTCGTAAAGGCCTCCACACACCGATCGCAGGTCGTGCGCGGCGCGGGTCGGGCGGTATATCTATCTCTTTCGCACAGTTGCGCAGCGTCTCTATCGCACTGAAGCGCGGGCCCGCGCAACTGTGTGATAGAGATATTAAATGCGTTGGTAGTGAGATAGATATACCGACCCACGCCGCGCACGACCCGCGTTCTGTGTGTGGAGGCCTTTAGTCCGGCTATTCTCAGAGGAGAATGAATAGCCGCACTACGAGACGATGTCCGTAGAGACGGGTCGCATTTCTCAACCGATTCTTGTGAAATTTTGGGTTTAATTATACGTATACCTTTTTTGTCGCCAGAGTTTATCAAAATTTAAAATAATTTTGATACACTTTCTCACAAGTTCTACAGTTCACAGAGCCACTATATTATATTAATTATGTGTATGTGGTAAACCGAATTAGTTGAGCGTCAAAAAGTAAGACAAGGTGCCTGGTATAGTATAGTTAGTATACTTACACATACGGATACGGTACCGGATCAAATATGGAACTAACTGATAAATATGAATTCTAACGCCATTTAATTATAATTTACTTTAAAAACAAAGTTTTAACCGACTTCAATTTAGTACTCCGCCAAGCCACGAGAACATTTCTTAATTTTTTTTAAATTTACCACATGAACTGATTTCCGATACCAAATGCGTTGATTACTATAGAAAAAAAAACCGAATCGCTGTATGTGGGCCGACAATATTTGAGGTATTTATACGAATATATTTCCAGTTAGTAAATAATAATATTAAATAAATAAATAATGAATAAAAATAAGATTTATTATTATTTCTTATTTACAGGTAGAGATAATGGCAATAATACTTATCAAATAAATCACTAAGTACATAAAACCCGTATTAAGTTATAATCACGTGCGGTGCGTGATGCATTATAAAATGTATGTGGATTAGATTAACAAGACCACAACATTATTACGATCAAAAGATAATAGAATAATTACGGTCCTAATTCTGCTTATAAATGTATGTTGTCTAAATAATGTCTGTTTTTAAATATCTCACTAAAGTAGGTCGAACGTATTTTTGATGAGTATCAAAACGGGGTGTGTTTTAATAACACAAACAGTGTTGTCGGATAGAATTTCACAAAAAAAGTCGGCTAAGGGAAGGTTGGTGCGGGTTGCAGCTTTTAAGGCTACAGATCCATCAAAGGACCATGGGCAACTTTGTATGGAACTCTGCCCCAAAACCAACACAGCTAAGAGTTAGGTCGTTAAATAGGTTTAAATCTACTTCATTTCGTTCTATTGGCACCAAGTTGAATTACATTGCAGAACTGAGATATTCATATGTTAGTCAGTGAGCAATTGAGAGTAAGGTATAGAACGAGATAGGATAACTTATACCGTGTACAAAAAACACACAGCTAAATTGTGTCTCTTTGTCATATTATAATATCTCTTTCTCTCTCTCTCCTCTTTTGCTTATTTAAGAGCTAAGCTCTTATCAGTGTGCATACGATCTATCAGAAAACGGGTTACTCAGAGAATACCGGTCATTAATCATTAGAATACCGAAGTGTGTAAAAAAAAAGATATTTTGTAGCTAATTATTGTTATTGAACGGTTTTATATCAGTAATAAAACACAATATTCCAGAAACTCAAGAATATAGTTCACGCCATATTCGGTAAAAATACCTTCGTTATTAATATATTTTGTTTTAACTACCCACCAGAATGATTATATCTACAGAATTTTCATAGCTCGTATTCACGCTGACAAACATATGAATACATCAGTTCTGCAATGGAATTCGATTAAGTGCCTATAGAATGGAATAAAGTAGATTTGAAGACCTATTTAGGGTGAGTTGCACCAAACCGTCTGGAATCGTAAGCGGTGTTCGTTAAAATCTGAATGTATGGAACGTTTGACAAGTTTCTATGGACTGACAGCTGTCCATGTGAATATTTAACGTTGATCGGTCTGTAGTCGTAAGTCGGTGCAACCCGCCCTTAATGGCTTAACTCTCATGTTTGTTGGTTTTGGGGCAATTTTGACGCATGTTCCTTTAAATATGGCGCCGGCAGCTGTCATTCCTTAGAAACTTATCAAACTTTCCATACATTCAGATTAACGGACACCGCTAACGATTATGACGGTTTGGTGCAACCCACCCTTAGGGAGCAGGATTGAACTGTGTTGTGGGCGATGGGCTAGGAACCTATCACTGCGATATCAATTTTTTGTCGATCTTTCATGTTACCCTTATTTATGCTAAAAGTGCCACTGGAGTCTGAAACATGTTTCATGTGGCGCCTACCCCTTTTGTGTAAAGTAGGTATGGCTATTTTCTTAATTTTGACTAATTCGCGGTAGTAAGATAATGATTGTATAATGTAACTAAATTGCTCCGTCGGCAATTAAGCTTTTACTGTATCATAACTACGGAAAAGTTACTACCGGAAGACTTTACTTCTTGGTCTCGCGGGATATCGGCTAAGTTTTAAATCTCTGAGATTGCATTCCCTATCAACCATAATCCTACTAATCCTACTAGTGGTAGCCCTACGCTTAAAAAAACCGCAAATCGATGTACAGTTAAGCCGCATGGCACACACATACTAGAGGTCAAAACAATTTTTTTGACCCGCAGTTCCTAAAAAAAATTCCCTTAGGGGGGGAGTGCCGAAACATTTTTCTTTTTGTATGGAAAAAAAAATACCTATCGTGTGCAGTATGATATGAAAGGAATTTATGGGGCGATTCTAAAAATATACCACATCATTACATTTCAGCCCTATTTTTTTAATTATAACAAAAATAATTTTCGAAACATACCAAGTTTGGGCTCCTCCAGACACGATATGGCTGATTTTTTTTAAATTAAATATACCACAAACGATACGTGATATCCTCATATCTAACCTCAAAAAAGCAATTTTGAAAATAATTGCATTAAGTATTTTATTTTTATTTTTCAATATTACCAAGTGACACAGTTCTACTTCAATACCTATTTTACGTGACGACGACGATACGGTACATATTAGTCATAAAATGACTATAAACTATGCGTGTGCTAAACGGCTAAACTGTACATTGGGCTTGTGGGGCTTCCACTACAGGGATAACTAAAAACAATTAATGAATGAACGCAAAAACGCAATGAACTAGGGCCGAAGCTTGTCATCGAATCATGCTTCACTCTGCACAAGTCCATGTTACGTGTTTTTTAGCGGAATATCAAAGGAATATTGTTCCCGTAACTTCATCCATAATACGCAAAATGCAAAATGCGCGCTAACTTTAAACACTGTGTTAATCTAGGACCCCAACTATTTATATAAGCAGTTTATTAGTGCCATACGATTACTGATAGTTAACCACTGACAGATAGTTTGCTTTCATTTAATTTTCAAGTTTAATGTCATACAAATAAAGCAATTTTCAGAATACTGTTACCCATGTCTACCGATTTAGAAATAACTACTTAATTTGTATGAGGTTAAAGTTGAAAATTAAATGAAGGCAAACTACCTGTCAGTGGTAAACCCCAAATAATTCTACTGTAATTGTTATTTGTCCTGTTTGGAATATTTTAATGAAGTGAACCGGCCGGCTAATGGTCGTTTCGTATGTAAATATCGAGGTTACAACGAGCGGATTATTAGATATCGTAGTTTAGATCTAAACGTGTTATTGTAATAGCTGTGTATTTAATTGTGTCGCCTGGTTTGGCAGTTGTTTTTATATTTAGTTCAAAGTATACTAATACGTATTATCTATTATATAAAATCGGAAAATCAGAACGGGATAAAACACGAAGGAACGAGGGAGATAGCGCCTTACAAAAACACGATATTTGGCGTCACGTTTCTTAAAAACAACGCAACGAACACGAGATATAAATTTACGAATCAATTCTCTAGATATTAACTTAGAACAAGAGCATAAAGGCTTCCGGTTCTATACCATATTTTTTCTAAAATCACGCAATGAAATCTCGACAAAATTGACAATTTGAAGCGTCGCCATTGTTCGGAAATGTTCGGCTCTGACGTTCGGACCTGAGAGATCGGTCTCTCCATTTTACGTAATTTGATTATATCTGAGACTACATTTACACGTTAGTATAATTGTTATACAATTGATTCCGCTAAAAAACATACTGTTTATAAATAATAATGATTAAAACTGAACTTTGAAATTCCGGTTAAAGAATTTTAAACGAAATGGAACGCTACAGCTGTGATGTGTCATTGTCATGTCACTGTTACTTTTTACTTTGACATTTGTCTTTAATTCACTTATCGTTTGTTATTATGTTAGCTTGCCTTCTGATTTGTACTCAAAAAGCCGGGCAAAAATAAGGCTAGAAAGAGTGGGAGAAGAATTTCACGTTGAGAAAGGAGTCCGGCAAGGTGACCCGCTCTCACCTAAAATATTTGCTGCAGTATTAGAGTCTATATTTCGAAAATTAAATTGGGTCGAGAAAGGAGTTAAAATAGACGGCGAATACCTAAGCCACCTACGCCTTGCGGATGATATTGTAGTATTCTCCTGCAACGCATACGACCTAGAGAAAATGGTAAACGACTTAACTAAGGAGAGCCAAAAAGTAGGTCTATACATGAATACCTCAAAATCACAAATTATGACCAACGGACCTCCTCACGACATAATCATACAGGGCGGAAAACTAAAATACGTGGACGAATACCTATACTTGGGGCAGTAGGTCTCTTTTGATGACTACACCGGAAAAGAGGTAAGGCGAAGGATAGCACTAGGATGGAAAAGGTATCGGAGCTATAAAGAGATCATGAAAAACAAAGAGTATTAAAAGTAAGCTCTTTGAAGTAGCCATCCTTCCGTGTATCACCTACGGGTGCCAAACTTGGGCCCTCAAGAGAAAAGAAGAAGAAGCATTGGCAATTTGCCAGCGAAAAATGGAGCGAAGTATGCTGGGCATTAAACTTTCTGACAGAGTAAACAATACAACCATTAGGAGAACAAGAAAACTGAATGATATTGTATACCGGATAAGATCATGCAAATGAAACTGGGCAGGACATATTTGTAGAATGGAACAAAGTAGGTGGACGAAGAGACTAACTGAGTGGATACCGAGAGGCGAAAAGAGGAAACGTGGACGGCCAAAGAAAAGGTGGCGCGATATTTTCTGCCAACGGATCGGCTCGGACTAGATGCGGAAGGCCAGAGAAAGGCAAGAAATGGGGGAGGCCTACGCCGCAGAGGCGACTTCTACCTAGAGTATTTGTTTTTAAGTATAATAGTTTATAGTATTAGTGTAATTATTAGTGGTAGTAGAAATAAAGGCTTTTTTATTTTTATTTATTTACTTTATTACCTTTTGTTATATTGTGTGGAACAAAACAAGTGCTCTGATCGGTTGGACCTGACCCCCTAATTCTCCGCTCCCGACGGTGTCTTCGTGGTTATTTTTTTTATAAAAGCTCAAAAATATTTTTTCAGAGAAAAGTTTTGATGTGTTCTATTCGTTATAATCATTTAAAATAGGTGTTTTAATGACACCACTTTGGGTAAAACTTAACTGAAAATTATAAAACTTTGTGTCGCTATACTTCAGCCATTTTTTCAAATAATAATAATAAATAAATCAGCCTATATACGTTCGACTGCTGGGCACAGGCCTCCTCTCACCCGCACTGGGCCAGCGTGGGGACTACTGCCCGTTCCCTCTCATCCATGAGAGGAGGCCTGAGTGTATTACTGAGTTTCATGTTGACATTTTAATAAATGTATATGAAAATACCTGTATACTGTGGTATATTGCTAAGCAAGGCTCATGAACATAATACAATTGTGACAAATACATTAATATAATTAATTCACGAGGGTGGAGCCGCGGGCACGTCTAGTAAAGAATATAAAGAGGTAAAGTCTGTGTGTAGATTTGTATGTAATGGGTATCGTCCGTGTGACGTTTCACCTTGGGTATCTCAGGGTATACTCGTATAAATAAAACAACCATTGGATGCTATTAGCTCAAGCGCACAGACGCGACCTCACTCACCGACAGCTAGCCGGCGACTACCCCTTGCTGTCGGTTCGCCACAAAGCTACTACCGTCGCGTATATTTGTGGTGGCTATACGTCACACTTCGGAACTATACCCATCAGAAGAAAACATTCCCCTGCGTATAGAATGGACCTTCCGTGCGGTCATAGGCTATGTTTTATACCCCGGGTCTGCGTGCGTTCTTTGTAGTAAGAGGGCGAAGCCGCGTGGGCAGCTAGTATATTATAATAAAGGGTTTGTAAACATATTTGTTTATAACATCTTTAGTACACACAAAGCAATGAAATAAATGACATTAAATGATGATATTTATATGGCTAGCGCCACCGCGTGCCCGGTTTAATCACGCGATGTGTGCCCGCCTCTTTTTAGTGGTAGCCCTACGCCTAAAAAAACCGCAAATCGATGTACAGTTTAGCCGTTTGGGACACACGTACTAGAGGTCAAAACAATTTTTTTCCTCCTCCTCCTAAAAAAATCCCTTAAGGGGGGAGTGCCGAAACATTTTTCTTTTTGTATGAAAAAAAATTTTTTTTTTTCAGAAACCTATCCTGTGTAGTATCATATGAAAGGGCTTTTCGAAGCGATTCTAAAAATATACCACATCATTACATATTAGCCATATTTTTTTAATTAAAACAAACATAATTTTCGAAACATACCAAGTTTGGGCGCCAGACACGATATGGCTGATTTTTTTTAAATTCAATATACCACAAATGATACGTGATATCCTCATATCTAACCTCAAAAAAGCAATTTTGAAAATAATTGCATTAAGTATTTTTTTTTAATTTTTCAATATTACCAAGTGACACAGTTCTACTTCAATACCTATTTTACGTGACTTATGGAACTGTACTGCAGATACGGTACATATTAGTCATAATACTACCTATCATTTTATGATCAAAATGCTTTTTTGGAGTTAGATATGAGGATATCACGTATCATTTGTGGTATATTTAATTTTAAAAAAATCAGCCATATCGTGTCTGGAGGAGCCCAAACTTGGTATGTTTCGAAAATTATTTTTGTTATAATTAAAAAAATAGGGCTGAAATGTAATGATGTGGTATATTTTTAGAATCGCCTCAAATATCCCTTTCATATAATATAGGTTTCTGAAAAAAAAAATTTTTGTAGACCTCGCAAGTCTGTCTTTAATAAAAAAAAACTTTTTCGAAAATTCCCAAAAAATGAATCGACAAAAACAGCTGAATAACTGAAGAATTGGTTGGACAGCGGACATCCGGACATACGAAATAATTTTGGCTGAAGCTGAAACGAAGAACTTCGTCCGCTTCGGTAGCTAGTTCATATTAAACTAGCCACTATATATAGGCATATTTGCAACATAAAACGGTAAGAAATCGGATATTCGTGTACTCGAAGTGCATTCTCTGTTTTTGCTCTCATAAGTAGTTAATTCACATTAAGTTACACCTTACAATTACCGTTTCATACGCCAACCCAGCAACGGCACTATTTTGCACTTCAATTGATTCTTAATCTCAAAGGGATAAGAACGATTTTGGCCTGATTTATTCTAAACCAATATTGGCTTCCTACGCTTAGTAACAAGCGGTGTGACAGTCAACCGTGAATTCTTGACTGAATAAATAGCGTTCCTAAGAGTTAAGCCATTATAGTTTTTATTACCACCAGTTTAGGTGCCAATTGGCACTTAAGCTATTACCCGTGGGTGTTGTTTGCATTTAGATACACCGTACGGTTACAAATACAAATCAACATTATTAACAGTCGAACAATTTTTTATAAGTAAACGAAAAATTTAGGTAGTCCTTTGTTGACTTGTACAAAGGAGCTATGGTAATCAGATGGTAATAATAATACCACGACCGAGCGAGATGGTAGTATACAAATCTCAATAAGTGTGACAGAAAGGGATATGTTTCGTTGTCCTTGCCATAGTTCCACTATTTTAATTGCCGTTAGAGTTAGTATGAATGAGATTGCGGCAAATAAACCATTACCCGCCCTAATTAAGTAGGTTGTTTATGGTAAGCAGCCAGCCATATTAAGATCAGTTCTTAATCTAGCTGCATATCCTATGTAGCTAAATTATGGTATAAAAAATAGCTTGAGCCCTGTGACAGCTGTCATCTCCGTACAATGCTGTCACAGGGCTCAAGCTATATTTTTTATACCATAAGTGCCTTTCCGATTTCCAAATTCCCTTGAGCTGGCAACGTCCTATATATGTAGATATATTTGGTGTAGTAAATTTCCGAAGTAGGCGTAGGCGAGCTAAGAACTGCAAAGAAAATGTATCTAAGGAAATTTAGAGGGGGCTAACGGTTCAGTGAGACATCCGATTAATTGCGAATCGATTCTTTCAACTGAGTTTCATCATCTATTAACTCTTAGCTACTTAGCGGGGAGTTAATTGATGATGAAATTGAGCATCGTGGCCTGGCGTATAGATACCATAATCCGATTCCATAATTTTTATGTTGCCTACTATTTTTGTACCAAATGAGCATTGCTGGTGGCCCAGGACCATTGTGGCACTCTTGGGGGAGGCCTATGTCCAGCAGTGGACGTATTTTGCCTGATATTATGATGATGATGAATAATGCATAAATAAACGAAAAACTACATTTTGTTGTTATTTTGTCTTGTTAGCCGGGAGACAGTATGATAGAGATAGAGACAAGTGCGAGTCAGTCTCGCGCACGGAGGGTTCCGTACCATTATCTATAAAAACGGCAAAAAAACACGTTTGTTGTATGGGGGCCCCCCTTAAATATTAATTTTATTTTGTTTCTAGTATTTGCTGTTATTGCAGCTTTTTATAGAGTAGCCCCTCCTACAAGCCTAACCACTACATCCTGATAACCCTGCCGCTGCGTGGTCGGGGACTGCTTATTCAGTATATTCGCAGCTAACCATCATATCTGATGGCCATTCCACTATCCGCCGCCTGTGGACCCCGGTAGTATCCTGCAGCTCAGCCCTACCGACGACGATTCTGTGACATTGCGAGTAGTTGCCGCCATTAAATAAGCAATCCTCTAGTGTCAGGCAGCAGTAGCACTAGTACCGACTGGAGAACGAAGATAGGAATCTGGAAGGGCTCTTGTTTGGACATCACGGAGCGGGTGAACCTCGGTTTGTGTACTGCGGTGTGGAAGGCAAGGGGGAAACCACCACACCATGCTTCCTCAAAAAAGGAGTAATGGATTACTCCACCGACAAGAGCCAAGCTCTTAAATAAATGATGATGATGATTTGTTGTTATAGCGGCAACAGAAATACATAATCTGTGAAAATTTCAACTGTCTAGCTATCGCGGTTCTTGAGATACAGCCTGGTGACAGACAGACGGACAGACAGCGAAGTCTTAGTAATAGGGTCCCGTTTTTACCCTTTGGGTACGGAAACCTAAAAAGGAGTTTAAAATGTCAGCAAAACCGTATTTTTGGTGGGTCCATAAATTCAGTTTATAAGATTATCTAGGTCTTAACAGGACGCCATAACCATGGCAACTGGCAACAATAAAAAGCGGATAGTACGTAAAAAGACAGTGATCCTATAATATAAATAATATAATATTATAAATACGAAAGTTTGGATGATTGGACGTTTAGATGTTTGGATATTTGTTACTCAAATATGCTTAAACGGCTCAACTGATTTGGATTAAAAAAATCAGGAAGATAGTTTATAGCCTGGATTAAAATATAGGATAGTTTTTATCCTGGGTCCACGCAGAAGTCGAGGGCGGAAGCTAGTGTTGTTATATTTTAATTAATACAACTGTAGTGCAAAGTAAAGTCGAGTTCTCAAATATCTATACCGACAGCCTTTCAAAAATATCAAAACATGCGCCCTGTGTCAGTAACATTAAAGACTGTGTATAGATATTTTTGAAATGCTGTCTGTATTTGTTGAACTCGACTGTACCTAACGTGGAAATTAAAGTCTGCCGTTTTCGTCGGTTGACGTAAATTGTGTTCAGCCATGCTTTGATTCTGAATACAACCTTTGGAGAGTAAAGTACAATAACCATAAATAACCAATATAAGTACAATAATAAAATAAATAAAAATAGAGCTATGTAAAAATATCTTTGAAAGTTTATATATTGCATGGGGAAATTCCCTTTGTTGAATGGCCCTCATGGGACCAGCCAGCACGCACGGGGGGCGCAAAAACGTCGCGAAACTAGGTCGAGGTCATACCTGACACGAGGACACGACCCCTGCGGATCCCTTTTAGGAACCCGCTATGCAGGGGAATTGACCTTGACCGTTTTTTTAAAATGTTATACGGACCTGTGTAATTCACTTTATGGTGCATGAGATATCATCATGATAAATTGAAGAGGTGTCCACTTGTCGGTGGATTATGAGAAACACGAAGTGCTAAATCTAATAAATAATTTTTTTTTTTTTTTTTAAAGGTTTTTAAAGGATTTAGCACGTCGTCGTGTATCTCATAATTTACCGACATATAAATGCGAGTGTCACTGTGTGTCAGTCTGTCTGTTAACTTCACGCTTAAGCCGATGAACCGATTGTGATGTAATTTGTTATGGTGATAGTTTGAATCCCGGGGAAGGACATAGGATTCAGGGGATTAATTAGGGGATGAAAGTTTGTATGGAACTTTGAAACATAACAATACAATTTTTTGCGTTTCCAAATGGGTTACCTCGAATTCGCGTGACGATTAAAGCACGTATTTTGTAATCCTGCATGAAATAGGGATAGTCTGTATAATATAATCAAATCATGTCATATACGACGAGCAATATAAAAAAAATGTTAGGGAATAATTTTGCACGAATTGCTTTAATTATATAATAAGTACAATTCAATAGTACATTACGTAACTAGGGCGGTGGATTCGTGAATGCCTCAGATCGCAGGTGTTTGTGGCCCGATCCGAAGGTGAGGGCCATAAATATGCGCTCTGGGGCTTTACGAATTACCGCCCGTGTTGAGTACAAAATTTTACGTCTTCACCTGGCCACAATGCGAGTTTTCCCGTACGCGCAGCGTGCAGTAAAACTCGCATTATGGCCAGGTGTGACTTAAATACTCTTTATTGCACACATTAAAACAATAAATTATCAGAATAAAAAAAATACACACAATAAGGGTTAAATCGGTACAAAGCCGAAATCTTCCCATCCCATCACAGATATAGGAAATATATGCTCTGAGCATCCCATCTAATCTTATCAGAGATTTCTTCCAGTTAACCTTTGAGCAATTGAGTTGAGATCAGGAACAAAAAGATAAACTAACACGTGTACAGACGTATTTACCTTGACCGTGATCTACAGGATGTTACAAAAATGGGGTGTGAGCCGAGCAAGGGCATATTCGGTAGCGCATTGCGATTCCAAATCTACATTTGTTTACTTTTTAATTTTTTATTTGCATTGATATTTTTGTTTTTGTTAACATTTCAGTCTTTGTTTTTGTTGACATGGCTTTTGTGTATGACAACGTTCCCGGCGAGGGTGAAGGGTGGGAGGTTTATTTCATTTTCAACTACTGCGTTCAGCTGTGTTATGGAAACAAATGTTTTGTGTATATTTTTTTGACACGCAGGTGACGGCTTTTACGTTATTGATGTCATTCACAAGCAATGTCAACAAAAACAAAGACTTTAATGTAAATGAAAAAAAAAACAAATGCATTTTTGAAATCGCAATACGCTACCGAACATGCCATTGATCGGTTCACACTCGATTTTGATATACCCTGTATAATACTGTTAGGGGCCAAGCCTGCTTGCTTATTTATTTATTTTATCTTTATTTCAGAAAAGAAGAACATCAAAAGGCGGATTTAATTCCGTAAGCATTATCTGCCAGTCGACCCTGGGCAAAGCACGCAGAGAAGGGACGCTAATCCTGTTTAAAGGTCTCCACAAGTCCACACATCGAACGCGGGTCGTGCGCGGCGCGGGTCGGGCGGTATCTCTATCGTTCGCGCCACTGTGTGGTATAGATAGTGAGAGAGATATACAGACCCGCGCCGCGCACGACCCGCGCCGTGCCCACCCCGCGCCGCGCACGACCCGTGTTCGATGTGTGGGCCTTAAAGGACAAATCACACACAGGACGGGCGCGGGCGGGTGCGTGCGTCCGCGGGCCCGTCGGACGTTGTGTTAACCAGTGTAAGATTGACATCCACACACAGAGCGCGGGCGCGGGCGGGTGTGCGTGTATCAGCCACACGCGCCCGTCGGCGCACGCGCCCGCGCCACAGACAGAGCGCGGCTGACGCGGGTAGCGAGCGGTCGCCTTTTTCGTTATTCGTTGGTCGTATCAGCTCACACACAGCGGGCGTGCGCGGGTCGGGCGGGCGGGCGCATTTCACGGCGTTTGTATTTATTTACAAAATCGCGGGCCCGCGCTCTGTGTGAAGGGTTTGAAAAACGCGCCCGCCCGGTAGGTCCCGCGCCCGTCTTCTGTGTGTGTTGGCCTTAACTGGGCTCTATCGAGTAATACTTCAAGCAGGTGTCGCCATCTTACCAGTGAGCGTGCACATCCGTCTGCTATTGATGTCCTGCAGGACCTGCCGCATGAGCGCGCCGAGCGCAGCCGGCTCGCCCGACCACGACTGCTTCGACAGCCACTCCGTCTCCAGCTCCATCGACAACTGAGGAAACATATCTTCTTATACTGGGTCCCCATTTATCATTCTATATTTCTCCCGAGATTTTCCCAAGGGTCTTCAGTAAGCATCTTAAAGAAAGGAGTGCATACATGGCCCGAAACTCTAGAGTGGCACACGTCAATAGGCTACAGCGACCGTTTACCATCAGGCGGACCGAGCGCCAGTAAAATTTACGAGTGACCGCGGTAAGATCCGGACTAGCAAGTTATTTTTATGGTGAACTATAAATCTCCGGCAATTTATTAGTCTCAGTTTCGGTTTCAAATGCAGCAAAATTAGATTTTCAAACGATGTGATTTTATTTCGTATTATCGTAACAGTAATTAAATAATACATTGTTATTTTCCTATTCACAATTATTTGATTCATATCGATTTATTTCTAAATGCTTATTATTACTCTTTAATTAAGTAGTATTATATGACCACTGAGTTTAAAATAACAATATGGACATTATCATAATATGAATTACAAATCAAGTCGGAATACAATGGTGTAAAGAATGATAAAATTAAAATACGTAAAAATAAATAAAAGTAATACTACGAGTACATCCCGCTCTGCGTCAAACCCGAACCAAAGGTCCCCAAAATGCTAGCGGCATTGCCTCGCTGAACAGCAATGGAGACCTGTTGGACGAGCCATGACCCAGAGCGGGGGTCAAGGCCCCTGTCCCTTAATCGTCTGCCTAACTCCTTGCACAGCCCGAGAGCCTCACTGCCCCAGGGCCCAGCTGTCTCCACAGCAACCGGAACGAAATCATAAGTCGGTTCCAAGGCAGAGTACTTTGCGTGTTTGAGCTTGGCGGCATTTTCGGCCGCCGAACCAGCTGACTTAACTGTGTGCTTTAGATGGGACGCTGCAAAAGTGCTAACACAAGTTGCATCCCATAGGAGGTACCGCCCTCTCTGCCAGGGAACCAACGTCAACCCGTCTGGTCTTTTTCCGTCAGTCCGAGACAGACCCGGGGGCTCCAGGATGCACGGTACGTTGGCGGACACCATAGCCCGACGCACGATCTCATTGATAGAATGGTGTCTAGGGAACCGACCCGCACATCTTTTGCAGCTTAGCCCGTGGTGGCCATTCTCCTCCACCATTGTCCCACAAACGCATCGGTGCGCTTCGCATACCTTGCTCCCCAGCCTTAAAGCAACTGCTATCCTCAGGGAGTCGTTGTCGAGCAAAGTGCCGAGTTGAGGGGAAGGCAAGGCATGCAGCCACGCACCGGATTCGGGCTTTGTGAGAGCCTTGAGACGTGCTAGGTCAGTCCCCGAGGCATCACTCAACAAATGAGAAAACGTTTGCTGACATAGAATATCGTCCCATCCTCTTTGGACCGTTAAGCTATCCGGATGATCATTGGACGGACATAGTGTCGCCCACTTAGCCAGGGCCTCGGTTACGAAATTTTCAAATAGTTTCGCTCGTTTAAAATCTCGTAAGAATTATACTTAGATAATAAGATCTTAAGCTACGGTAGCCTGGTGGTTCCTGGCTCGTACCAATGAGTTTTTCGGAACTTACCTATGTGCGGAATATTTACAGCTTTTCGGTGAAGGAAAACATGAGGAAACCGGTCTAATCCCAATAGGTCTAGTTTTCCTGTGGGTCGGAAGGTCAGATGGCACTCGCTTTCTTATAACTAGTGCCTAGGAATTAAAGCGGACCCCGGGCTTATTCTGGGCACATGCAACCGGGAATAACACTCAGGAGGATGATGAATTTAATTGCTGCAATCGCACCAACACCAACACCAAATTATTAAAAAAATGTATAACAAATTGCAGAGCCCGGAAGTCAAGGAGGCCTCCTTTTTATAAAAGGCCATGTTGGGAGTTTCTCTGCGTGATCGCATCAGAAATGAGGCTATCCGCAGCAGAACCAAGGTAACCGATCCCTCCGAATCGCTAAACTTAAGTGGCAGTGGGCAAGGCACGTAGAACCGATAGCCGTTGGGGCGGAAAGGTTCTCGAGTGGCGACCGCGTACCGGAAGGCGCGGCGTAGGGTAGGCCCCTCACAAGCTGGACTGATGACCTGGTAAAGGTTGCGGGAGTGCACTGGATGCGGGTGGCGCAGGACCGGTCACTTTGGCACTCTTTGAGGGAGGCCTATGTCCAGCAGTGGACGTCTTTCGGCTGATATGATGATGATGATGATGATATGTAAAAACGTTTGACGCTCTTTTTAACGGATAATGTTTTTTACAGTGTGCACGATATTTATTATTATAGGAAATTAGTAGGTAAAGGGACGATTTAATTATTGTTATTTGTATCGTAATTTTTCATTTCGAGTTGTAATTAATGTTGTGTCCTTAGATACTGTTATATATTGTTCTTCTTGTTTGACTTGTGCTATTATTATTGCATTAAACAATTTGACTTTGAAACGTGCACATTGCGAGACATTTATATGAAAAAGATAGATCCTCCAGAGATGTGGTGTTGGAGACGAATGCTGTAAAAATCCTTGTGATGAAATTTCGTACCGTACGTTTACGTACCGGAACTCTGAATAAAAGAGTGTCTAACCGATAGGATGCGAGACTGATTGATTCTGTTCAGACACATTTCAAGACGCAACATTGAGTCCATTGAGCGTCTCCCCGTCCAAGGCTGGAGGGCACTAGATCGCGTGAACGATTGCCGGTACGATGATGGGCCGATCAAGTAAAGGGGAAAGGTATCTCTATCTCTTTTGTTTAATAGAGATAGTGAGAGAGATATGATATTAAATGCGATGGTAACTGAGAGAAATATAGGTACCCGCGTTCGGTGTGTGGACGCCTTAACAAGAGTGAAACGACTGGGAAGAAGGATAAGATCTTCATGTCTCTGTCTTCATCGGACTCGACGGATCGACGCATATTTTTAATTTCACAGTATTTTAAGCATCGTTAAACATGGCTATAATCTATAACATTCTGTGCGCGACCCGCGGGCATATTTTAGACTTTAAATATACCTACACCTAGCAACTGTTGACGCCATTCGCACAAATATGCGAACGATAAACTCTAATGAACAGAACAGCGACCTCAAATATTCACAATCCATTATTTACCTAATTTATTTACACAGCTGTTTGCAGATATAATCCAAACTAAACCTTAAACCGATAATAATAAGTTATAATTTCTAAGCAATAATGTAGAATCCATAAACACCTGCATATTTTTATTATTGAACTGGAACTGATGGAATAGTGTTAAGAGTCCGTGTCGGCCCGGCAAAAGTTCGATTGTAGGTACGAGTATATTACCCGTCTCCCGAGAGCGCCAGCGCAGGTGTCGTGGTGGGGGTCGAGCGAGGCTGCTAGGTCGGCGTAGAAAAGTTTTGATGCTTTAACCGTTTTATCTGACTTTTCGTTTCTTAATATTTTTATGTATATGTATTTAAATAAAATATCAGGTAACTTAGAACAGTATCGTTCATTATAAATGTATGTATGTAATTAGTACCAATACAGAATTTATTTAAGTACTTGTTTGACGACCGCTTTAGCCTAGTTGGTAGTGACCCTGCCTACGAAGCTGGAGGTTCTGGGTTCGAGTCTCGGTATGCGCATTTATTTCTCCCTGAGTCATGGATATTGGTTTTTTATCTATTTGAGTATTTATTTATCTATATAAGTATGTATATAGTCGTTTAGTACCCATAGTAAAAGCTTTAGGTACTCAGTTTGGGATTAGGTCGATTTGTGTAAGATTGTCCCCAATATTTATTATTATTTATCTGTATTCATCTTAAAACTTAGGTTATTTATATTATTTACTAGTGGCTCTGTGAGTTGTAGACTGTATTACAGTAATGTTAGAGTTTTCTTTTCAGTTTCCAGGTTATCAAATTCTAGGTGAATAGTTTTTACCTGACTTATTCGTTTCTTGGTTTTAGTGTAGGTGTTCAAATAAAATACTAGGTAATTAAGAAATGTTTACACAGTTTATTTTTACTTGAGTAAGGTTAATAGCTATTCGTTCAACCCTGCATATTATGTCGGTGGTTTGTAAGTACTTGTGAATGTTACAAATGAAAAAGTGATGGCGGTTGGACCTTGGACCCCCCACAAAGTGGACTGATGTAACTAATAACAATAACTTATTAACAAATAATAAAAGCTTGTTTTATAACAAGTTTTTCTCCTTTAATTAAATTTTTACTTTTTAGATTTTTTAATTTTTCCTATATTTGTTGGAGTTGCATATTCACGCCATATCATATAGATATTTCAAACGAGCCCAAAGTCGATGAGGCTGCGTCTTTTAATTACGGAGTTCCATGGCTACCTTCCAGCTCAATTATCAGACCCTGGTTACCATATAGAACCAAAGTACTCGTCAAGACGAATTACACGACTCCAAACTTGATGGGGTTGCGTCGTTTAATTACGGAGTTCCCATGACCACCTTCCAGCTCCATCGTCAGACCCTGGTTACCAAAGTACCCGTCAAGACGAATTAATCAAGCCTAAACTCGATGGGGCATGGGGTTGCGTCGTTTAATTACGGAGTTCCTATGGCTACCTTCCAGGTCCATCATCAGACCCTGGTTACCAAAGTACTCGTCAAGACGAATTAATCGAGCCCAAACACGATGAGGTTGCGTCGTTTAATTACGGAGTTCCTATGGCTACCTTCCAGCTCCATCATCAGACCCTGGTTACCATATAGTACCAAAGTACTCGTCAAGACGAATTAAACGAGCCCAAATTCGATGGGGTTGCGTCGTTTAATTACGGACTTCCTATGACCACCTTCCAGCTCCATCGTCAGACCCTGGTTACCAAAGTACTCGTCAATACGAATTAATCGAGCCCAAACTCGATAGGGTTGCGTCGTTTAATTACGGAGTTCCTATGGCTACCTTCCAGGTCCATCATCAGACCCTGGTTACCATATAATACCAAAGTACTCGTCAAGACGAATTAAACGAGCCCAAACTTGATAGGGTTGCGTCGTTTAATTACGGAGTTCCTATGACCACCTTCCAGCTTCATCATCAGATCAGCTTTATGTCATAATAATATTACATTGGCATCCAATTTATACACGCATGCAAAATTTCAGCTCAATCGGAAACCGGGAAGTGGATCAAATTTAACTTGCAAGATTTTATTACAGACAACGGATAGGTGAACTAAATAAAAGTTTATAAAAATTCAGCAAGTATCACGATCACTCGTAAAATAATTGACATGGGAGCTATACAATTCGTAAGTTGTCTCGATTAGCCTCACGAATGTCTCACTAGTATAGTTTGACCCCGACGTTGGTAACAACTATGTCTAGCCGGAGATCAAAATAATATTTTAGTCGAGGGGTAGCCTTCGTGAATAGCCACAATTACACGACGTACAGGTCCGACCCGGACAACGGCTAAGCCGGTACTGCCGAATCGAGCGCCGTGCACGGTGTTTTATTACGAAATTTAGTGTGATTTCAAATATTTTATATGCTTAAATTTACTTCTAAACAAATATATTTTTGTTTGTACGAATAGCGCTTAAACTAGAGTTTCTTATTATGGCTTCATATTTTTGAAATAATGAGCTAAATGGCCAAAAATACTGGCGATTCTTCGTGTGTTTTTACTCAAAAGTTGTTGGATGGAAATACGGTTTTACTCAACTATTTAATATGTAACTTATAAAATGTTTTCCGCTTATTCCTAAGAAGACTATCATTCCAATATGGCTTTATTTGTTTCATGTCGGTTAGAAATCAAATAGTTCTTCAAATCCACGTCGTTTTACACGTCTCCGAGCGAAAATTGAGAAAACAGCGGTTGGACTGAGCCAAATATGGTAAATTGAGAGCTAAATGTAAACAATTTTTCCGCTTATTAAACTTGAATTGAAATGATCTTTCATATTACACAATAAAATCTTTAGGAAAACGAATATTTAATGAGATATGACCTCAAAAAGTTTAGCGAATTCAGCAAACGGCTATATACGGACTCTTAAGCAGGTACTAGTGTTGTAGAGATTATTTTAATGTAATCGACTTATAAAACTGTCATTCGAATTTGAATCTTTTACCTTAGACAATAGATTTGCTTTTAGGATGGACTACTTTGAAGTAATTCGGTCAACTTGAATAATCTGAACTCCACTGTAGATCCTACTGATATTATAAATGCGAAAGTTTGGATGTTTACTTAGATGTTTGTTACTCAATCGCGCTTCAACGGCTCAACTGATTTTGACGAATTTTTTCACGAACATAGTTTATAGCCTGGATTAAAATATAGGATAGTTTTTATCCCGGGTCCACGCAGACGAAGTCGCGGGCGGAAGCTTAGTATTTTTATCAAACTTCTAGCGCACAAAAGGGCCAACAACGACTGGCTGACTGGCGTGCCCTTGGGCCTGAGGCCACGGCAATAGATTCGGGGCCCTATTGACCGTGAAACGTATTATATTTAATTATCGCATGCCGGTAAGTAATTGCACGACGTTCAGTAATCGCGGCGCAGGCGCCAGCGCGTGCGTCGTTCACGAGATTCACGAGTGATAGATCGTACTTTTAGAATTGTTCTTAAGGCGCCGTAGGTTCATGGTCTTCTCTCCCTCTCATTGAGCATAAGCGTGAGCGAGATGGAAGTGCGTGCTCAGAAGGGCGGATATCATGTTTTTTAATTTTAATTTTCTGGCCGTTCCAATAAATAAAAATGAAATCACTAATTTCTCTCAAACATGATATTGCCGATTTTTAAAAGCCATTTTAATATTTTTAGCATTTGTGCATAAGTTGTTACGAATGTTTTAAGTGTATTTTGGACCCTTTTAGACCAATGTTCGTGATTTTTTTCCATCGAGCGAAAATTGAGAAAATAATTCAGAAAAGGCTCAAGATTACTATTCGTTTTTTTTTAAACCATATTATTAAAAACCGACGCATTATATTGTTTCAAAAACTCTGTTCGCTTAATTTCACTGAACCTACGCTACGGCGCCTTAAGAGTCGTCGATCATATTTTGAAGAGTAAACTAGCAGGTCAATAACTTTCATTGTTTCATTCTAATTACTATTTATCACTTATTACTACTTACATCATTTAGTTTGTCTAGTTGGGTTTTATCTGCTTAGCTAACAATGCCCAATAATCATGTACATATATCTACCTAATAGGTAGGTATATAGGGTACCTATCGCAATATAAGTGGCCAAGCTAAAAGTCATAATATGTCGGGTTTTACTTTATTACTATACGTGATTGCCATCACGTATTAGTACAGTCAAGTGCAAAAATATGAGTACATACAACTTACTATTCAATATGACCCATCGCTATTATGTCAGCGTATAAAATTAATGTGTCTGTACATATTTATGAGAGGATTAAATCGATCCATGTTTGCACGTGACTGTACCTATCTTACTAAGGGTGGGTTGCACCAAACCGTCTGTAATCGTAAGCGATTGTCGTTAAGATCTGAATGTATGGAACGTTTGACAAGTTTCTATGAACTGACAGCTGTCAGCGCCATATTTAACGTTGATCGGTCTGTAATCGTAAGTCGATGCAACCCGTCCTAAGCAACTCTCCTGCCGTACGTCGCTGCCGTTAGTCAAAGGCTTTACCTATGGTGCAGCGTGTGCGTTGTACACGGGCGCAGCGGTCCTAGGGGGCGCCGGGCGCTACATGGGCTAGAGACGCGTTAGTACCTATCTAGAATGGACTTTCGAGATAGACATGGCCTATATTTTATCCCGCGGGTCCGTCTGTGTGTTTTGGAATACGCTTGGATCCGCGCTGGCAGCTAGTTATATTATAGTCTAGTGGCTCTGTGAGCTATAGAATGTGCGAGCCTGCATTAGAAAAAAAAACCTGTTTCGAAAAAGTGACTCGACACAACAATTCTATGTATAATAATTAACGAACCTGCTCCCAAAATTGAAATAAGAAATGCGACCTGTGGAGGAGAACAGCTGGACAGCGGGACAGAGGGACAGACATACCTACGAACGATTTTCGGGCCAAGCTGCAGCATATAACTTCGTTCGCTTCGCTCGATCGTTCGATGATAAACCCATCGACCTATGGCTCGCAAGAATAGTCTTAGAGTAGTTGCTAACTATGCAAAAAGTACATTTAAAAGCTGGTCTTTAAATTTCGTTTAACTATTCTTAGCTCTGTTTATTGGATAGCATCGAGTTAGGGTAGGTATGTAATTAATTCATACCTGGGTACCTACAGCAAAAGAGGAAAAACTCGTATTTTTATTACCAAATTAGTCAACATCCCATTAAAGCCTAATTAAATACAAATGGCCGGGTTTCGCTTCAAAAATGGAAACTGTAACAGATGCTTGCGAATTGGTAATCTTTAGAATATTAATTGATAGTCTTATTTGGTATTTATATCATGGAAAACTACTTAGGCGCGGACTACGTGTGTCTACAATTCCTGCCCTCCCTTCTCCGTTCCGGTCAGTGCCGGCTTTTTGCCCGCCTTCACTACCACGAAGAAAGAGTTTCAGTATTTTGCCTTCCCCTGCCACTGACTTGCGAAGCGAGCGAGGTGGGCAATGAGATAGGTCAGATGAGCGAGTCTGTTCAAAACTAACGTGCAAAGCCACGACTGCGCTCGACTCTACTTCCTCTGTTGCTGCTCTGAGGGGCTACCGCGAAGTGAAAACGAACTTCGTTCGAATATCTCCCTCTCTGTAGCTCAACCTAGCAAGTGCGACAGAGACGGAGATACACAAACGAAGTTCGTTTTCAATTCGCGGTAGCCCCTCATACCCCGTATCAAGGTAGCTGTGATAGCAGTCATGTAACTCTACAGCATATGGTGCCAGTTCGCTAGCGAGTATCCCGGCTCCGTACGTGTCCGTAATTGAGGTCTAAGTCTCGGACAAGATGCTTCGGGAATCCCTCTGCCCCTTCCTTCTCTGACAGTACAGAATCCAGGCCCCGTATCATGGTCGGCCTTATCACGCGATAAGTGACAAAATAGAGCGTTCGTCACTGGCTGACACCGTTCGATAGAACGAGACGGACGCTCTATCATAATTACATAACTCAGCACCGCATCACAGCTCGCGGCCCGTCTTGTGATAGCCGTACTTAGGCGGATGTCACACTACGCCGCATCTCCGGACGGAGGTACGGAGGTGCGGAGCTCGTTGTATGGTACTTGCACCTCAGTTTGTATATAAATTCCGTCCGGCGAAATTTGTATGCAGCTCCGCACTCCGTCCGGAGATGCGGCACAGTGTGACATCCGCCTTAGAGTATTCATGAACATGTGAACAACGTAAGTACACGCACAACGTACAAGTTCGTGAAGTTCGGTTACCGATACAGCTCGCTAGTGAGTACCTGTCCGGCTTAGCGTTTCGCTTCCGGTAGGTACGACGTGTATCGCGCCGAATCTTCTCTTAGGTCCATTACATAATGGCTAGACTTTATGTGTACAATGGAACCTCCACTTATGATAATCTTGATATTTACCATTGCGATTTTCGAATCATCATCATCCTCCTAGCGTTAATCCCGGCTGTGCCCTAAGGATCCCGGGGTCCGCTTTGACATCCAATCCTAAGTTTGGACAGTAAAAACTTCTTTCAGAGCTTCAAACCACAGACATTTTGAATACATTTGTGTATGACTCATTATCTTTGAATTGTTAACCATAATTAATTAAACAAATCTTCCTCAAGTTTCGTGTTATTTATGGTCAGGGAACTTATATATAGTTATTTGAAACGCCCTTGAATAGATTCGGTCATGTCATAAACACATTAGATTATATTAACAAAGTAGCTTCTGCCCGCGACTCCGTCCGCGTGAAACTCGTTTATATCGCAACTTTTACCCCCCATTTCACCCCGTTAGAGAATGATTTCGGAGATAAAAAACTATCCTATGTCACTCTCCATCCCTTCAACAATCTCCACTTAAATAATCACGTCAATTCGTCGCTCCGTTTTGCCGTGAAAGACGGACAAACAAACAAACACATACACTTTCCCATTTATAATTTTAGTATGGATGGGTCAACTTACAAGGTATTCAGTGAGTTTCTTCACAAGGGGCTCCAGATGAACGGTCCGGGCCCAGGCATCACACACAAAGCACAGGTTGAAGTAGAACGCGTTGCGAGCATACTTCTTGTTGTCTATCCGCACTGGAAAGCCCAGGATCTTGGAGCCGAGGAGGGTGCTGTGACAAATTATCTTTATTTTTTATTTATATTATACAATTTCCTATATTATTATTTTGTAACATGAAGTTATAGCCATATGTTCATTGGTCAATAAATTAACTATTTTGGGTTCAGAGTGTGTACAGTTATCAATGTTATCATCAATGATATATGATAGTTGTACCGTAATAACATAGGTTTCATTCAAGGCACGCAAGTACAACATTAAAACTGTTCCCGAGATCATGCTGAATGGAGTACCCTTAAAAGTAGTAGATAAGGTGAAATATCTGGGTCATATGCTTACGGCTGACCTGAGGTGGACCTGAGCGATGACCTTGACCTAGAGCGAGAGAGAAGAGCGATGGCAGTAAGAGGCAATATGCTTGCCCGCAGATTTGCACGTTGTAGTAACGAAGTCAAATTGACGCTTTTCAAAGCCTACTGTCAGACGTTCTACACGTGCGGTCTGTGGGTGAGCTTTACACAAAAGGCATATAACGCATTGCGCGTTCAGTACAACAACATCTGTTGAGGCTGCCGAGGCATTGCAGTGCATCCGGAATGTTCGCGGAGGCGAGAGCGGATGACTTTTTTGCCATTAGGCGAAAAAGAGTTGGGTCACTGCTTAGGCGGGTGCGCGGCAGCAGCAACTGCCTTCTAAGGGTGTTGGCTGAGCGCCTCGACTGTCCGCTCACAAGGTATTGGGTGGAGGTGGTAATTGGCAGGGCCAAGTAGAGAAACTTGCTTGGCACTGCGAAGGGCTATCCTCAACCTCCATAAGCTTTTTCTTTTTTTTTTTCATTTTCTAATTATTATTTTTTGTTTTTATTTTATCTTTGTAAGTTGTTTTTGTATGCCTTAGCTTATTATATTCCTAACATAGTTCTTAAGGTCCTCTGTACTAACAAAATATGGATCAATGGTCTGAAATAAACGATTTTTATTTTTATTTTTTATTTATAGGTACATTTCTCATAAATATTTTATACAAGTTATTTTTCCGAGAAATCAAGTAAAACTATCTTTTTTGTAGGTACCTACATCTTAAACCAATAAAACTCGAAACAAAAGTGATTCTTATCTTAATCACCAATCACATTAAAAACGATACAGGCATTCTACTAATGTGTGAGTACTAGTCCGGTTGGATATCACTAATTAGAAACATGGAAGTAAACTAATTAATTATAATGAATTCATTTACAACCAATTCTAGTTACTCCAATTGAAAGAGCAAGCGGTAACCAACTAACCATGTGGTAACCACGACATCCGACTAAATCAAACTCCATCGTATATACTTTCAATAAGTTAGAACTTACACAGTCAAAGTGCATCTCTGCAGCTGTACTTTCGGAATGATGTAGTGGCTGACCGTATCAAAAATATCTTTCGAAATATAGTTCTCTGGCACTTGGCAGGTTATCTTAGGTCCGGCGGTCGGGTGGAATTCACACAGAAATATGCAGCGTATCGGACCCTCTTGGCCGCAGCCCTCGTAATACTTCGAATTCGCATCCATCGTACACAACTAAAATTAAGTTTGAAACACTTCACATTTACCACATTACGCTTAAAAACGACACTATATAAACTACACACTTAGTACTAACATAATAAGTTTGACACACTAACTTGATTTCGGAAACGTAAATTAAAGTGTAAATTGGTTACGCGCGAGCAGCAGCCCTACCCAGCACAGGCTGCATAATCAACTGACCAACTGACATTTATTTTTGTTATTTTCGTTTTCATGTCATGCGTTTTATTTTGACAGTTGGTTAGCAATGTTGCTATTTGATGAAACCTATTATATTTTCAATGACATTGTATTTTGTATAAACTATGTTCTAAAACTAATTATTATATATCCTCTAAAAATTAAATTAAATAAACGTATACTTTATTTATTTTTGGTCTCGGCTCTGCGGACTTTATTTTTAACTACCATCGCACACGATCAAACATTTGTTGTTGATAACCTGTTGATAAAAATAAAAACGCTTCAAAAATGTCATCTTACTGGTAATCAATTATATTTATTGGACTAGAGACTTCTGATTTGAAACTACTGAAGACGTTATTACTGGATTTGATCAAATGAAATTATACTTACTGAAGACTAGGCAGTATGGCCCATGGTCTTAGCCTGTCCGAATGGCAGTGTTGCCGGTGCGGATCTTTTGGTCCGATTTCGGATAATTCAGACCTCTGGCGGATCTTCTGCGGATCCTGACTCAAATCGGACTATTTCGGATCCTATCCCACGGGACTGTTATTTTGTATAGATTTTTTTTTATAAATCTGTAGGCATCAATACTATACCTGCAATCCAGCACGGCTATCGAAAGATGGCGCGCGAGCCCTCTCGATTTTTCTCGCACTGTACGTCTATTTCTAAGTGTTCTAATAAGGGGGAGACGGTTAGTGCGAGAAAAATCGCAAAAGCTCGCGCGCCTTTTTGTGATAGCTGTGCTGGATTGCACGTATAGAATTGATGAAAAAAGCGACATAGGGAGATGAATGATTTGCTGCTTCTATAGGTCTTAAACAAATAATAACTTATTGTTTTGTTTTAAGATTTAGGCAGACGATTCACGATTATTAGAAGATACGGTTAGATTAGGTTAGGGGGGCGGTTTTTGCACTTAGAACTTTTTAATAATTTTGTTATTTTTAAATTTTCTCTATTTATCTTAAAAAATGCGTAAAAATAAGTATGTGTTATGCGTAAAACTTTTTCTCTCAGATCGATATTTACCTAGATATTTGGGTTCATTTAAACTATTTTAAACGGTTCTGGGACTTAAAAAAATTCCGTATCGTGAACCAACTCGCATGGTGGATAGGTTAGAAGATGGTGGCAGGAGCGGAGCTTGTTCGTGGTTTTTTTTTCGCGGAAAAACTTCTTGAGAGAAAAGTTTTTCAAGTAAAAAATGCTTATTTTGACGTGTTCTATACGTGTTTGACACCACTTAGGCAAAAAATTGAAAGTGCTGAAATGTCCCTGATTGCCCTGCTCCACAAAATAATGAACTGTGAACCGCTATAGTCTCTAAAAGTTCTAGTTAATCAAAAAAAAAATCAATAAAAGATGCTTATTTTCATTTATTCTTTAAAGTTCTTATGAAAAAACTAGTAAAAACGCAAATAATGTCCGAAAATCGCCCGCCTTTTGCTATACTCTGACGTCATGATCAAAAATACGCCTTGTGAAAGTTATTTATTGTAATCTACAATAATGCTCATGCAAACAGCACGGCTATCACGAGCCAGCGTGGTTCGCGAGCTCTCTCGATTTTTTACGCACTATCCATCTCTCTCTTATTAGAACAATTAGACAGAGAGGTAAGTATAGTGCGAGAAAAATCGAGAGTATGTCGCGGCCGTCTCATGATAGACGTGCTGGGTGAGTGAATAAAGAGCTAAATTGTTTATCTTTTAAAACGTCTTTTCATGGCAAATTTAAGCTAGTAAGGACAGAGTTGGGTTGGGTACAGCGAAATGTCATCCCGCTCGAATGTGGAGCAGCCCAACTGGGGAAGTACCTCCGCCATGCAGAAGACCACAGCCATAATAACACTTCTACTTGCTCTGTAGTAGTGTTGTGTTCCTGGAGGTGAGCAAGGTCGCCAGAGCTCCCGAGGATGAGTTGTGTTGAGAGCGAGGGAACTTGTTCCTTCAGCTGTCAACACGACGAACCTTCAAACATAACAAGGGTCGGCAACGCCCATGTTACTCCTGTGGCATGCGTCTATACTTCTATAGGCTGCGGTCTCCGCTTACCATCAGACGGGCCGTACGCTTGTTTGCCACCGTCGTTGTATAAAAAAAAAACTTAATCGAGACTAATACTTATATCGAGAAATTATGAAAATGTACTTTGCGGATCCTCGCCACTATTTTCGGATCTTTTCAAGGCTCAGATCGCATCGAATCGAACTCCAGTGCTGGCAACACTGCCGAATGGACGAATTAAAAAAAAAAAAAATGGTAATCAATTAGTTTCACTTATTTTGTTATTTATGGAGACTTATATGGAGAAAAATATTTACAAAGTGTTGATTGCTGCGACTGGAAGCGTCGCAGCGCTAAAAATACCCATTCTAGTGAGAACACTATTAGAACTAAATAAAAAAGAGAACCGCTGTCAATTTGAGGTTATGTTCTTATCAGTATAGTAAACATGTCAAAAAATAAAACACAAAATGTGTATATTAGGCAATATTTTTTTATATTTGTTCACAGATCCGTTTAATCGTAACTGAACACGCAAAACACTTCTTTGAAACCTCCGATCTTCCTTCTAATGTGATTTTGTTTGACGACAACTCCGAATGGCAGGCTTGGAAGCAGCGGGGCGACCCGGTGCTGCACATAGAACTCGGCAAGTGGGCCGACATGATGGTCATAGCTCCATTGGATGCTAATACGCTAGCAAAAATGGCACAGGTACAGCTGTATGCTTAAAATATTTGACTTATAGCTGCACGGCTATCGCGAGCTCTCTCGATTTTTCTCTTTTTCTCTCAGAGGCATAGTGCGAGAAAAATCGAGAGTATGTCGCGGCCGTTTCATGATAGACGTGCAGGTTGAGAAATGTTTTTACAGTACATATGGTGCTACTTTCCCGCACTAGTGCGGAAAAGAGCACTTTTCGTACATATGTCGAAACTTTAAAGTGCCATATGTACAGTAAAACGTTGTACGATACACGTGCGAATAGGTAATTCGCAACTCGTGTCGATTTAAAACACTCCCTTCGGTCGTGTTTTAATTTATCACCGCTCGTTGCGAATTTCCTACTTTCGGCACTTGTATCGTAAATAACTATTCCCCGTCAGTCTGACATTGGCATAAGATTGAATATGATGTGAACTGCTTTCGCTTAGCCTCCAGTCCCCCTTTGTGGTGTGGTGTCTAAGCCAGGGGTTCCCAAACTTTTTTTAGGCATGCCCCCCTGCTGCCTAAAATGAAGTTCCCACGCACCCCTTCGCTTTGATGCAAGGAAACGGAAGTGAATGGGTTAGCTAGCCAAATCATCATCTTCCTAGCGTTGCCGCTAGCGCCACGGCTCTTAGTCTAGGGTCAGCTGAGTACCTAATCCCAAGGATTGGCAAGGCACTAGTTTTTGCGAAAGGATTTCCTGAGGCCCTGGTCTAAGCGCTGAAGAAGGTGCTCATTTAAGCAGACAACCTATAGACACATTCTTTATTTTACCACCCTATGTATGGTTGAGATTATTTAATGTGGCCTGTCATTGGAATTGGAATCTTCTACCTTGGATGCTAGAGTTGCTTTTCGAATGGACTATTTTGATGCAATTCGGTCAATTCAAATAACCTCAAGTACACTAATGTAGCATACTACTATTCATGTGTGTTTGTTTCTTTTTATCTCTTCTTAAATACTAATGAAATATTGCAGCAGCATACAAATCCATAATTTTCTTATCGAGTATTTTTTCTTAACAAAATTCAACTCTATTACCTACATATGTGAGTTGTTTCACATTTCAATGCCATCTTTTTATCATATAGGCCTTAGGTTAACTACCTTCCTATTTGCAGGGTATTTGCGATAACCTACTTACCTGTACGACTCGAGCTTGGGACATGTCAAAGCCGCTGCTCTTCTGTCCTGCAATGAACACTCGGATGTGGGAGCACCCTATCACCTCCAAACAGATCCATCTTCTGAAAGAGTGGGGCCACAAGGAAATACCCCCCATTAGTAAGACCCTCATCTGTGGCGACACGGGGGTTGGGGCTATGGCTGAGGTACTGACTATTGTTGCACATGTTAAAAAGGTAGCATATGAGAAACATATTTAACACATGGTTGTCAGTCTTATAGATTTTTACAGAAGAGCTATACGCGTGCCACGATAAGGGATGGAAAGACTCACAGCTAGTCTTAACATAAACCTACTTAATATAGGCGGGTAATGGTGCCGCAAAAACTTGAAAAAAAAGTGGAACTATGACAGACAGAAAATTAAATATGTCTCTCTGTCACACTTATTGAGATTTGTATACCACCATCTCACTCGGTTTTGGTATTATTATTGCCGTAACAGAAGATACTGTTAACAATTGTGTAGTGTTGTGCATGTTCCTTCCATTTGCTGACAGGAACAGTGTTATGTGAAATATCCATACTAATATTATAATGCGAAATTGTATCTGTCTGTCTCTCTGTTACCTCTTCACGCTTAAACCACTGAATCGATATAGATGAAATTTGGTATAGAGATTGAGTCCCGGGTAAGGACGTAGGATAGTTTTTATCCCGAAACCATCCCCTAAGGGTGTGAAAGTTTGTATGGAGCTACGATATAAACGATTCCAACATAGACTGTGTTGCGGGCACAAGCAAGTATTGATAATATAAAGTTAAATTGATTAATCAAACAATTGTTAACTAGTTTTAAGAAGCACTTAAAATGTAAATCAGTTGTCTTTGCTGAAATTTACTTGCATTTGTTTAGTAGTCTTGAGTATTAAAAAAATCAAAAGTGGCTGGTAAATTACAGCTCTTGTAAAAAAGTTTTATAATGGGATGCCATATGGCCGGCATTTTAAAGTTGGATTTTCTATATTGATGTAAGGTTGATGTCTTGTGGTGTAGATTTACTTACTTTGGAGATAATTTGAGATTAAGGGCACCCCCACCAACTTGCAATTACAAAGTGATCAACGTTAAACGTGGCCCCGGCAGCCGTCATTCCATAAAAACTTGTCAAACTTTCCATACATTCAGATTTAACCGAATTCAAAAAAAAAGGAGGAGGTTCTCAATTCGGCTGTATTTTTTTAAAATTATTTTAATGTTTGTTACCTCAGAACTCCCGTCATTGATGAGCCGATTCGAAAAATTTTTTTTGTTCGTATGTATATACTGCCAGATGAGTCCCATTTTTTTCAAAAATTCAGTTAGATGATGGGATCCATGAGGAATTGAGGGAACTCCTCAATTTTATTAGGCACGCGTGTAGTGATTATGGTATTTTCTATTATAACTCGTGTATTTATATCCGGAATCATACATTTGGTGGCGAGAAATTGATGATGAAGACCACAGATGACTTATCGAATTCCTCAATTATATACTTAAAAGTGCAAAAGTACGTCACAGGTTCTGATAAGATTCCGTTGAAATAGGAACTAATGAAGTGCCATTGGTGATGATCTTGGGGAATCTATGGAAGTCCTCAAATATTATCGGCCCATATAAAGTGATACGGTTTTTTTCTATAGTAATCAACGTATTTGCTATCGGAAATCAGTTCATGTGGTAAATTGTAAAAAAAATAGGAAATGTTCTCGTGGCTTGGCGGAGTACTAAATTGAAGTCGGTTAAAACTTTGTTTTTAAAGTAAATTATAACGAAAACCACTTACGCCAGTACTTAATTGGTGGGGTGTAATTAATTTTTGTATCCTATTATTGCTCTGTATTATTTTATTGAAACATATTTTACATTATTATACCTATTTTGGAATAAAACAAATAAATGTAAGTAAATGTATGTTTTATTGCATCACTGAATACTGTTTCTAACGCTAGCGTACATGCGATACGAACATATCTATGAAGAACCAATTAAAACTCTCAAGTATACATCACATACGAATATAACTATACAGAAAACATTATCATAAACTTCTACCAAAACTGGCAGCTTTGTACAACACATGTTGTATTGTTGGCGTGTTGTTATTATAAATTAATTCATATGCATTTAGAGTAATCTACGAATACACAGGCAAGAGTTGAATATGAATTTGATATCTTCTTGCGAGGAACGTAAGGTCCATATTTGAATGGATTATGTAAATTATTTGATACCAAATAGTTTCAATTACACAATCTTATTCATACAACATCCGTAGTACAAAGCGACCGCAATAACCTTTGAAACATAACTTGACAAACTGTAATTAATTAATTATTAATAATAGTAATTAATAATTACTCGAATAGGTGGTTTCTGAAATCCTTAAAAATGCTAACACTTGTGCGTGATCCGATACAAACCACAATCCCCTGTAATAATTTAAAACAATCGCCTTTTAACATTTTGACTTAGCCATTACTATGTTTTAAAACTAACTAGCCAGAATAATATTTGTGCGCAAGCACCTTTACTGTTCACACGCATTGATTGCCACACAGAACGAGCGACAGGGACATAACTATAATGCCCGGTGAAATTACACACTATTCAAGCTTTATCTAAAATTCACTAGATTTAAACCTTATTTAAATGAAACCGAGTCACATTTAATTCACACAGGATACCAGATCTATCATGAATCAATGCTATGGGGTCGTTCATAAATTACGTCATCGATTTTTGACTCCGTTATTCCTTGAAATGGCCTAATAAAATGACTATCGTCATCCAATGGCCAGACCCCCCCTATTTCGAAATGACGTAATTTATGAATGCCCCCTATGTTATGTTGTCTATCTCTGTTCCTGACAGCAATCAACTCGTACGCGGATACTACATATAAGGCCAAGTACATAAGCACGGGTTTTTTGTCAATTGTGCAAGTAATGTGTACTCAGCCTAAAATCGTGATTGTGTTATATTAAACTATACTTTTTAAAGCGGGTTTCTTGGAACCATTTAAATTATTTCGCAATAGTACCAACTTCTTACGTCATACTAACATATAATTTATAATTATTATATTAAAGTGCGTAAACTCAAATGTTTTTCAGTTTCAACCAATATTTATACGAAAATACTATATTTACAATAAAATGTTATAAAACCGGTACTATCGCAAACAATGCAAACTAATATTTACACAAAATATATAAATAAATTATAATTAACTTATTCGAGATGCAAATCAGATCGTAACAAATTAAATATTATTTTGAGATAATCATATCATAATAATTAAATATTTCAAAATTAGATACTTGGGGGAACGTAATTCTCGCATTTTATTAATTAAAACTTAATCTAATTGGAATCAAAATCTATAAATAATTACAATCTATGTCATGTCTCGAAAATACACCATAATCCACATGAAAAACTCGTTTATTTTGGATACAATGTAATGGCAATGCAATACAATACAATGCCAAGCAATGGTGACATAGCTTTTTGACGTCTATCATTTGAGTCCAGACTCACCGTTAGGGGTAAAAGAGACGTCGCAGCAAGGTGGACTTTCCTGTCCAGGTGATAAAGTACATTTCAGATTTTAATTAAATCTCACGTTTTCTGATGTGGATTGTCGCGTAAAAATATAATATAACCAGTATTCTAAATGTATTAAACATATCTTCTAAATTCAAACCAGCTGACGTATGTGTGTAAATTCAATACAAAACCGGAGTAAATGCTACATACTTTGAACTATCACATTATTGTTACGTACAAATGCTATGAATATATAAATGCATATATTGTATAATTTATACTAATTCGTTTATACGAAAGACGATACCTTGCGATAAATATCATGTTATGTATACATAGTTAATACATATAAGGACACTGTTACATTACCTATATGATTATAGTTATAAATAGTAAAAATTACAATTTCTCAATTGAAAATACGCTTACAAAAATGTGCGTACATATTTAAAGGCCTTGAACTAGCGGGACTAAGTTGCCCTTTTCTATCTATGATGCCGTCTCTCTTCCGTGTATCGTGCAAGCGAGAGATGGCACTAGACTGGGGCGCTACAAAATGTTTAAAGCTAAGCGTGTGTATCAAATATAAATTGTCCGTAGCAAAATACTGAATTCGTGTAGCATGGAATGAATGTCAGGCGTATCAAAGGAGCCCCCGCGTATGCACTCGCAGGATCTATAGATCCGCGTTAGCTTCGCTAACAAGCATTTGAAAAACTGGTCTCACCAAATATATTTTTTTTAAGCTAGCAACACTGGCGAGTGCAAAGCGGGAGCGGTAGGCGCATCACTCAGACGACGGTCTCGTTTTGTTTGTCGAACATCGCTCGCGTGTATTTCGATATGACGTCATACGTCGACTTGATCAGTTCGCATCGCTCCTCAACCTCGCTCTCCGCCGGCGCGACTCTATACGAGGACGTTTTTGGTTTCCGAACGGTGTTGCCACACGTGAAATCCGCGTTGTGTGCGTCTACATCGATGTCATAGATTGCTATTGTTTGTTTATTGTGCACCATGTCGAGGTCTTTTCTCTTCTTTTTTTTGTCAACGCACCGCGCGTTGATGGATCTGACGGCGTCTTGGACAGAGTTTTCCAGTTGGCCACTGGAGTTGGGTTCGTATCATACGTCCAGGTCCTCGAGTCCCTTGGAGAGTCTGTGGGAGTTGATGCGCCGTCTGTGGGACCGGCGGACGGCGTCCGCGCGTCTGTAGGGCTCGCTGCGGAGCCCGTGCAGGATGTCCTCTAGAGCCCCGTTGTAGACCTCGTCTTGGTGAAGGAGTTTCTTCTCGCCGACGGCTTGCGATTTCGTTTTTAATTCGTTGATTACAGCCTCCTGGGGATTGGTTTGTGTTTTAGTTTCTGGTTTGTTTGTGTGGTTTCATGACAATGGGGCTAAGTGTAGCTTTAAAATACTGAGTTTAGAACTACGATGTTTTACAGTTGTACAGTCAATATCAGCGGCGCTGCCACGAAAATCGAAACTCGAAGTTCGTATACATGCATCTATGTCACTCGCTTTATGTAAGTGCGATAGAGATGGAAATACCCGAATTTCGCCTTTCGAAATCGCCATAGTCTACATATTTATGAACATCTTTAACGATATAATAACTCTGATATCAACTGCACTGAATAGTACAACATGCCGAAATGGAACCTACTACGATCCAAAAGTTTCAACTATATTACGAAATCGACAAAATGCTTCATAGAGAAATATATGGGGAGATGGTTAACTGCATGCAAAAATATGAAAAGACATTACACAGAAACAATACAATACAATGTCATGCATTTTTTTAACCGGTTCAACCGTACTTCTCCTGTTTATTATAAGGTAGATTAAATTACAGTTAAGAAAGCAGATTCCGGAAGTTTAAAAACTTATCTTTCTATCATCAGCTCTAACAAACGAATTATTGACGAGACTAATTATCATTGGTAGCCAATAACTACAACGACATAAAATAATAGTACATTACTGCAGAGGCCGTGAAGTAAGGGATTGCTGGACGAGCTTTGGGGTAGACGTTTGCCGTAGTCGGATACAACGAGTCCAGCAATCCCTGTTCCGGCCGAGGATTGTATAGTGCTTTTCTCAAACGATGTGAGGAAATATTTAAATTAAAATAAATACCTACAAGGTAATCAATTAAATACTAGTTTGTTGAAATTACAATCGGAACGAAAGTTCAGAAAACAATCGTGTAATTTGCCGCCTTTTTTATTTTTTAAACATGCCATTTCAACAAGCCGTTCAAGCACCATAGATTTTGTTTTTTTTATGTCGCAAGTCTGCTTACAGAGTCTAGTGGTGGTTGGCAGTATGTAATTTTTCCTTTGTCAGTTTAATATTAGTAAGCAAATTTAAAAAGTTAGAGTAGCGGACAATAATGTTTTTAGTTAGGGTTTTCATACATTCTTGGCTTAAGGCCAAGAAGTAATGTAGGGAGCCATAAACAAGAAACTTCTTGTTTTCATTTCGTGATATTAACGCATACATTTCAGAGCATGTTTGAGAAAAAAATATAAAATAAATGTAGGTGGATATCAAAGTTCTATTGGTAGGTAATTGACTATAAATACTATACAATGTTACTACGCAGCGCTATAGCACTTTGTGTGTCACAATACGGTATTTAACAACAGTGAACATATTTTTCTTTTGCATTAAGAACAAAACTTTGAAAATACTCGGAAAACGTCAAGCGTCATCTTATTTTTACTAATTTAAAGGGGTATACTCGTTCATACATATTGAGAAATGGTCACCGTTTGACCAAAATAAATTGTGACATCGCTGTATTTCCCTACAAACTTCATACTAACAGACCGATTTTGACGTTTCATTAAAGGAGCTGATTTGACTATCAGTCAAATACCGTATTGACGATACCTATTTAAAAAACGGTAGTGATGTACCTCGTACTCCAATTCACTACCTAGCTCAATAGACCTTGCACTTAAATACTACATGAACAATGGTTCATACACGACGTCACAGATACATACAGTACACTTGGACCTCATATATGGACAGGCTCGTAGCATCGCTCTTATGTCAGCGGATTAAGGTTTAAAGTTGAGAGGCTGTACATCGCCATATCTTATAATAGCTGTGTGGGCCGCTCTGTGAGAAGCAGTGTGCCGTTAAATGATAAGCGAAGCCATATATGAGGCCATGGGTACAATTTGAAAAGCAATAGGTAGTTTACCGCAAAATTAAAGTTGTAAGTAAAGAAGACATTCCCTGTTAGGATTCCATGCAAGTGCAGCGTAGGGAGAAAATACACCCTATATTATATAAATATAATATAATATATATATGAACACTTACACACTAACTTAAATAACATAATCTAATATTGAAAAGAACAGAAAATATTAACTTGGTATATTGAAGGTGTGCAACCAAACTTTCCAATGAATGCATTGAAACCTGTACGACTTGGAAACACCGAAACAGATGTAGCTTTTCAAAGTGAATGTTTATGCATGGATAGGTATACCGTGTTTTCTTTCCTTGTGTGTATAGTTCTACTATTGTTTAACATGACTGCATTCTGCTATATACTGGCTTTCAGCGTAATCCTGCACGGCTATCATGAGACGGCGCGCGAGCTCTCTCGATTTTTCTCGCACTATCCGTCTCTTATTTATAAAGACACTTAGTACAATAGGTATAGTGCGAGAAAAATCGAGGGTATGTCACGGCCGTCTCATGATAGACGCGCTACTACCGATGAGTAAAGCCATGAGATTACATATTTTATTGTATTTTCATACTAAACACTCAGACCTAGTTACGTCTTGACTATATTCTATCTACTCACTCGGGGTTCATGCATTGATTTCTGTAGTTTTCTTAAAAACCTAGATATTTTTCAGACTGCAATTAGGCAATTTTGCTATTAGCGGTTGTTATTCCACACAATGCCAAATGAATTAACCGCCAGAGATCTCTAGGTCCCTTTTTACCTTGTTTTTTTTTGTTTATATGAACCGTGATCGTGTGAAGTGCACCGCATGCTTCTGAAGCCGTGAGGTTATTTCTATTCAGCCCCAAACCGAGGGAGTTTGACCCCTATTCAAATCCCCTTAAGGTCCAAAACACATGCGTCTATGCCATTTCCCCGAAAAACCCTTTGCATTGGTGTATAATTAGTCAAGTAGAGATTCTAGATAATGAATAGAAATCTGTTATTAGAAAGTGATAATGTTAAATAGTATTTTGCTCTTTACTTTCCAACATTACAATGAATTATTCAGACAACTTGCTGTTAATATTACTATGAATTTAAAGTGCTGGAGATAACAACAATATTCAATTTAATTCATTATCATCCCATTTTATTAAACTGCGAGCGAATTAATATAGTAATATTTTTTTTATTTCTGGACAGCTCGTATACAAGAAATATTATATACTTCACTGAAACAATATTTGTTTAAACATTAAACCCCTGCATCCGTAACCCAATCGTGTTTATGTCCGGCATAAACCATTGGCCACTGTCGCTCATAAGGCGCGTCCGCTGTGCCAAAGGTTTTTAAACATCAAACATGTTCAATTTAAAGGAAAAATTAAAAAACTTATTGCGCCCAGCCGGGTTCGCACCGGCGACCACAGCCATTCATGGGCCGTCGCTACTAACCAACTGAGCTATCGGAACAATCTGTCTCGTCCACTAAATCCTTCAATCAGTTCCTTCCTACAACGCCGTAGGGGGGCTTGTAGCGACATCTACCAGAAGACTTAGGCTTCTTTAACGTCTCAAATTATATTGAGAAATCGTCAGTAACGATGCGCCACCCCATACTCAATTAACGAAATTTATTTTTTCCTTTAATTTAAATTTTTAATTTCGTTAGCAGCGTTACAAAATTAATCCAACCTGTTATCCGCTAGTTTTGTCAAATATTGTTACAAAAACATGTTTGATGTTTAAAAACCACAAAAACCGCAGCAGACGCGGACAATAGTAAATTTGACAGCTGCGGACAAGTCTACTATTGTCCGCCGCGGCCAGGCCCCTATTTCACCAACTTGACAATTGTCACCTGACCACGACAATTCTCTGTACATTGCTGGATCCACAAGTAACCTAGCGATCACCTTAACTTCTAGAACAAGCAATGTATGGCGAATTATCATTGTCAGGTGACAATTGTCAAGCTGGTGAAATAGGGGCCTGGCCGCGCCTGTCTGTGAAAGGCCTTACTCACTTCTGTCAGATGATGCTTTACGCCCAACATAAACGATCACGCCACCCAACCTAATTATACACCAACCAATACACACATTAGGGTTAGTACACACACAAGTCCCCCTGCGAAACCGACTTACTATCGGCCTAGCTGGCTACACGGGGTCTAGACCTTGCCTCATCTGAGTCAAGTGCTGCTGCAATAGGCCTGCGCTGACGGCCGCGTAGTTAAACCTCTGCGAGAAATTGCTTGGTGTTACCATCACCGCTCTTTGTGCCGGGGTTTAAATATGGCAACATTGACACTGGGTCAAATGCTTTTCGTTACGTTACAATCTGTCTCGTAGCACAGTCAGCTGCAAAAGTGGTTACGCGAGTTCTCAAAATGACCAACACACGCCTAATGCCAACAGGATAAGGACTGTCTAGATCATTTTGAGTGTTACCTGCAAATATGTCTCACCTGTTACATTGATTGTACTGTATGAGAGAGCTTTATTTTTGGAATATTTTTCAGGGTATTTTTTTAACCCTCGTTTCACGATAAAATATATTTCATTTTACACGTAAATAATACCGATAGGATTGTTTTATACGCAACGAAAAGTATTTGACCTCTATTTGAAACGTTACGTTGTCGCGTGAATACATAAAGTATGAACCGATGTTTAGCTTCTTTGGTCCGAAAATAAGAATGAAAAAGTACAAAGAATATTTGCGAGGATTATCTTGGAGTCAGTATCAGGCTTGCAGAACTAGTCTTAAACACATGTCACTTTTTCATTCCCACTGGAAGTTTCGGAGTTGCCATATTTAAAATTCATAAAAGCGTAATAACGAAAGAAATGAAATTCCTTCACCAATCCCAAATCAATTTGGATTTATTAAATGTTGTCCTACCCCACCACCTTAAAACTGGAGATTCATAAAACAAAATTATAACAAGAATTTCACTACGTTGAATGAGCGAAATACTTGTTAGATAATCAGTAATCACTCAAAATAAAACAACTAAAAAAATACATTAGTAGAAATTGTAAGTAGAGACAAAGAGTCAGTCTGTTTCTACTGATTAAATATGAAAATATGCAAAAACTAAAACTGCGCAGACTTCATTCGCCATCGAAGCAATGCACAGACTTCAAGCGGACATAATATGCCTCGATTACACGTGACGAGTTCTCTTTGACAAGGCAGTGTTTTTTTTTAATTGAGCTCTTTAGAAAACAATAACTTGGGCTCTTCCCAGTAGTCCCCATCTCTTAGGGCAGTGTTTTACAATCTTTTTCTTGGTGGAATAATATTTCGCGATCCTCTCATATATCATCCATCTCAAATATTAGTTAATATTTGTTATTTTATTAATACCAAATAATTACATTTTTTTAAATACAAGTAGGAGAAGCCCCTTTCAAAGAGTTCCACACCCCCAGGGGGTCCCGACACACGTGTTGAAAAACACTGCCTTTGGGCAGGCGCGGGACACTCCGCGATTTACGTTCATCGCTACAAGTACATGCCGGTGCCCCAACGTTGGGGAACTTGTAGCGATGAACGTCGACGTCGTCGTCGACGACATCAGAGGGCCATAAATCTTAATGTTTTGGCTGAGAAAAAAGCGCCTTTTGTAAAGATCAAAGGAGTGTCCCTTCTGTACTTGTACTATTATATATTCTGTGCTTTGGGTGCAATTTTACTCCTCGCATGTTTGACAGCCAGGTGTAAAATATATGAAAAGAAAAGGCAGCTTCGTATGTATTTCGTTACATTTAAGGTCGAGTAAGTCGGATTGCTCAATAAAATCTGACTAGTTCGCAGTGTGGACTACTGGGAACATCCCTATCAGTCGGTCTCTAATCTTTTTAGACCTCTTAAGATCAAGTAGTCTTGATGTACTCGTTACGTGTAACAAGGGAACTAACACTGTCAATGCAACATCGATTACTATTTACAATAGAATTAGATTCATATATGTACAATTCTTCATGTTGCACAAATATTTATACCCTAAAGAACTCTGAACTCTTGTTACGAGTTAAAATGATTTTTGTAATTAATTACGTTAATTGGTGCAATTTTGTGAGCCATGTTTTCATGGTCGATTTACATTGAGTCAGCAAAATAATTAGAAATCCACACAAATTGAACTGAAATCTACAAATACATTTTTAAACCAAGAAGGAATGACGGTACACGTCCATTAATACGGCAGAAACGATTGTAAAATAATTGTATTTACAAATACTACTGACCCAATGTAGGTATTATATTATTTTATGATCAACCAATGATTCCCGAGACATAAAACTGGAAGGTAAGTGGATAAATAAAGACGATACCTGTATTTCACTGGCAAAATAAGAATTCAAACTAGTTCCGTTTCAATTTCAGATAAACATTCATAAATCATAACCTAATGTCGATGAGTTACATTGCGTAATCTTTATTAATTTAAACTATTTCACAATACAGGAAAATGTAAATGCCGGATATATAAAGATGCATGTTCTAAGAAAGAGACCAACAGGGGACGCAAAGAGAGGGTTGTTATAAGTTTAACGTGTCTGTCTGTGTATATGTCTGTGGTATCGTAGCTTCCAAACGGATGGACCGATTTGACGGCGGTTTTTTTTGTCATAGATAATTTTATCCCGAGTGTTCTTAGCCATGTTTCATGAAAATCAGTTTTTGAGATATTGGACTGTGAAATGAAAATGTCGGGGGATTTTCTTGTAGTTATAGAATAAGGCTGTCAACGTCCACCAATAGGCAGATAGTCGACTTTTGCATAGTATCTTTGTTTATCCACTGCAATCAAGCACCCGTTCGCCCTTTGTCTTTATTCCCCGTATCCCTTATAGTTGTATACGGTACACAATGAGTATCTGATGTTACATTGCATGTCCCTTATAAAGCCCTATAAGGTACATAATGGGTGTCTCATGTTGCGTGGCATGTCCCTTATAAAGCCCTATAAGGTACGTAATGGGTGTCTGATGTTGCGTGGCATGTCCCTTATAAAGCCCTATAAGGTACATAATGGGTGTCTGATTTTGCGTGGCATATCCCTTATAAAGCCCTATAAGGTACATAATGGGTGTCGGATGTTGCGTGGCATGTCCTTTATAAAGCCCTATAAGGTATACAACGTACCTGTTGTTTCTTCTGCACCTGGCGCGTCTTAGCGGGGTCCACGTAGTCGGCCTGCTGCGCCGCTTGCTCTAGCCGGCGGCGTTGCTCGTTTTCTGTGTCAGCTTGCTGGAAATATGTATAAGAATGCAATCCTGTTTCATATTTCATGCAAATGGAAAACTATACTCATACATAAATAAGACTTGCTTTGGATCGGCGAGCCATTGGACCCGATTCTACAGTGGCCTCTAAACTTCCTAATTTTATTTAGGTGTCGCTAAAATACTTTGCTATTCTATGAGCAGCTGTCATAAACAAATGACAGCGCCATGACAGCGCGTTAATTTGAATCTGACGTTAACTTAGCTTGGCTGTCTAAATGTTATTCTAAATATGTCGTTTTTAATCTGCCGATGTCTAAAAATTAGACGATTTAGTTTTAGGCAATTTAAGCCATGTGCACGTAGAATCGGGACCATTGAAGTTAGTTTGTTATTGAGTAGGTGAAGTAGGGTAGGTTACCTTGAACGCTCTCGTGAAGCGCACGAGCAGCGAGAAGAAAGCGTTCGCGTCGACGCCGCGCGGCGCCTCGCCGAAGTACTCCACGCACGCCGCGAACGCGTCCTGCGGACAAAACGTGCTCACATATGCTTTACTTGGTTCCAATGTCGCTATTACGGAGCGACCACACCACTGCTCAAAATATCCTGACACACTTGCCCTTAAGCAGACATACGGCGCTAAAAATTAAATAAAGACCGGGTTGCACTCCGGGAGTGCCGGTAGAAGTGAAAACTTGAGTTTGTTTTCGTTTTCACATGTAAAATGTCGGAGATTGTACAATTTGTCGAAGTCGGAATTTACGGAGATTGGAGACCCATTCTTGGGCTGTCCTTCCCCTACATAGGCAGACAGCGGTTTTATGTGGCGTTCCATCCCTAAAGGGTCCTTATGGCAAGTTTTGAGATAAACATACATCCTAAATCTACGTTAAATGAGCTATCTAATACAAAAAGAATTATACCCCGAAGTAAAAACGGGCTTAAGGGCCATTTAGGCATGGAACGCCACATATGTTGGGCTAGTCAGGTAATTGGTTAGTATCGTACCTGCGCGAGCTTGGCCTCGGTGCGCGTGCGGCGCAGCTTGTCGTGCGCGTTGTTGAGGAAGTCGCGCACGTGCGGCGCGGGCGCGCGGTGCGCCTCGCGCGCCTCGCACTCGCGCCGCACGCCCTCCATGCCGCGCTCCAGCTCTGTCACGTCTGACACCACGTTCTCCAGGGACACTGCAAAATATATTCATACATTCATAGACAAGAAATTTTCTTCAAATTTTTACTTCAGACTTTTACACTCCCTATCCCCAGGTATCTTGCAAGCGAGACCTGAGGCCAAAGGCCCGAAGGTGAATGGAGAGGCCAGCGAGGCTCAAGGCCGAGCTTTTCGTTGGAATTAAAGACCCAAAGCAATCCTTCAGAGAGCGGTCTCAATGCGAACCGGAGAGCCTAAGGCCCGAGGCCGAACCCCCACGGATACTCGTTATCTCCGAGTAACTTGCAAGCGAAACCCGAGGGCCGAAGTCCTGAAGGTAAACGGGGAGGCAAGCGGAGCCGAAGGCTGAGCTTTTCGTAGGAATGAAAACCCCTAATCATGCTTTTAGAGAGCGGTCGCTATGTGAGCTCGGGGGCTGAAGGCCCGTGGGTGAACCTCACGGACAATTACTATACCCGGGTGTGTTGCAAGCGAAACCGGAGGCCAAAGTCCCGAAGGTGAAACGCCAGACAAGCGAGGCTGGAGGCCGAGCTTTTCGCAACAATGAAAGATCCAAATCAAGCCTTAAGAAAGCGCTCCTAATGCGACTTAGTATCCCCGGGTGGCAGCGAGGCCAAAGGTAATGTCATACATCATGTAATGTATACATTCTATAATAAAATCCTTGATTACGCTCGTGATTCTACTTAATAAAATATCTGTACGGTCGGGATTCTGTTTTTTAATATTAAAAATGGGATTTCGTTTGACCTTCGTCTACTAACCTAATGGAAAGTTAAGACGAGCAATATTAGCACTACATTAGACTGCATAAATAAGCTTAGTAGGTACGCATGGAAATCTACTTTATAAGTTATCAAAGCAACAAGCAAAGAGTTATTATTTATTATAAAATTAAAATATAATCAGACAATTACCTTGAGCAGCCTTATCAATGTACATCAATTCTGAATCGAAGTTCATCAGCTCAGGGAAGTTCTGTCGTATCGTGCTCACGATATAATGCAGCAGCGATATCCTCTTATCCGTAGACTTAGTATCCATCAGCGTATCCAACGACTGCAGCTTAAACCCATACGCCGGCCCACGCTTACTGCTGTTCAGGTAGTTACCAAACGCTAGAATTATCTCTAGAACATTCCGTAGTTTCACAGAGGATTTGACTGAGGAAGATCCGGAAATAATCGCATGTATCTGAGGCGTTATTAAGTGGATGTTGTCGAAGAAATTCCCCATGTAGCTCATGATGGACAGCTTGGCTGAGATTCTCTCTACTTTAGCCAGCTGCATAAGGAATTTGTCTTCCTCTGTTAGCAAGCTAATGTTTTTCTTCTCAGCCAAGTATTCCTTGTAGCCTTTCTGTTCAGCTTCCGAAGGCACCATTCGTTGTAGGATTTCAACGCTTTCTAGAGGCAGTTGTTTGAGGTCTATATTGTTGATAGCTATTATTACTTTCTCGACAGGTATGTCTAGTTTTCTTCGGGATATCGCTGTAACAAAAACAGTACTTAATATTGCCTTAATTCCAATACGCACGTACATAATAATCAGCTAAGAAGAATGCTCTTTTCAGTTTAATTAATGTCTTTATTTTTTTCTAATTATTAGCAATGGTCGTTAAGTATCTATTCCCAGACACATATAAGATTCTAAGACAATTCTGTGAGGTTTACGAGCTATTTTTGACAACCAAATTGCCTCCGTCAGCCTATCTTTAATAATAACTTAATCATCATTAAACTATGTGGATTAATCCAGTACATTCAGCTATATATTTTTTCCCCTCATGGGCCACCGAGTCTCCTAACTCACCTATATTCCTAAGCCTCGTGTGTTCCAACAACGACACTGTGTCCGGCCGCCGGAAGCGCTTGCTCGGGAAGGAAGCCAGCGTGTCGCTATCACAGTTGTCGACGCCCAGCCCGGAGGGGCCGCCGATCCGGAATTTCTCTTCGAACTCTGAGAAGTTTATCCTGTTTCGGGGGCGTTCTTCGTCTAGCTCGTTGAATATCGTGCCTCGGACCTGGAGAGATATTGTTTCTTTACATCAGCTACATAATGGAGATTTGGGTGTAAAGCTAGAATATTAACCGTTGTTATCATTACTTCCTGTGGTGTAGTGTAGGGAACATTTAACATTGATTTATTTACCTATAGTATGGTGCGATTAATTTTAATTACACGACTGTTTGAAAAATCTAAGGATGAATTAGCATTGAGTTCGAGAAATCAAAGCAATATAAATGTTAGGAAAGGTTGAAACCTTTTATTAAATTTTCCAATGGCAATTTATTCAAACATTGGTGGAGTACTCATATGCGTCTTATTTGATTTTCATACGATGTAAAGGCTCGCTGTGCTGGAAATAAATTGTGGGAGCGAGACATCTCTTTTGCAAGTGCTGGTAAGTACCTGGCATGATTGGTGCGACAGAGAGCGCACATAGTCAGGGGGTCACACTCACAGGGGGTACAATGCGATTGACACATTTTATTGCCTCGCGAGTGTTTGATAATTGTATAGAGTACCTGGTTAGGCTTCAAGGCGATCCAATTCAACGTGGGCAGCTTATACTTGGTGTCCACCTTCCGCTTGATCGTCATCGCGTCCGTGTGCTGCGGCATCATCATGAGGCCGGGCGCGGGCGGGGGCGGGGGCACGCAGGGCGCCAGCGGGGGCGGGGGCGGGGGCGGGGGCGCCACCGGGGCCGGCGGGGGCTTGGGCGCGGGGGGCGGGGGGAGGGGCTTGGCGTGCCCGTTGGGGAGCGGGGAGGGGGGGCCCGGGGGGGAGTGGCTGCCGTTCGTGCCGTTGCAGAGCGCGTGCGATGATATCGCGCCCACTGGAATACATATTTCACTATGACACTAGCCGCTTAAACGCCTGGTATCACTTTCACTGCCAGGAGCCTAGCGGGCGCCTACGCCGTAGTGGCTTTCCGCTATATATGAGAAAAATCACGGGATCGTCTACGAGCGTAGCGAGTTTTGGCAGTGAAAGTGTTGAGAGCGGGTTGCACCAACTTATGATTACAGACCTATCTGTTCAACGTTAAATATGGTATTCCATAGAAAGACATTGCATAAGAAGTTTGGTGCAACAGAGTTACATTTCTTTCCTTTCGTTAGGCTTTTAAGATCAAAATTCAAAATGAAATGTAAATTTTTCTTGTATGATATGATGGACAGCTAGGAGCTACGACATTCTGCGACGAAAAATTCATAAAAAACTAGAGCTTTAAAAGCCAACTGAACTTACTGGACGCTCCTCTCGGCAGCGACTTGGTCAAGGACTCCAGCTCCTGAACCTTAGATTCCAGCATAGACTGCCTGTTTCTTGAATCCTGCTGCGCTCGCCTGAGGGTTGACACCTGTCACATCACAAAAAACAACGATTAGATCGTAAATAACTCATATGATCAAGCGACAACATCCATCTTCCCATTAGCCAATAAAACCAACTGCTCGAACTATTTTTATTGATGTATTTATTTTTTAAACATGACATTCATAGTTTACTGTAAAATACCAAGGCGTCTACACTTTAAGACTTAATGCATGTAGTTGAGAAAAGGCACGAGAAATGTTGCCATTTTAGAATCCATTCTTCATTGGCGCTTATGGCTTATGGTATGCTGGTGTTGGGGAAACATGACACAAGGAAAAATACAATTAGGGGCCACAGTTATAGTAAGCGATAGCGAATGAGAAAGCGATCTATTGGTTAAAAAATGTTTACTGAAAAATGCGAAACGTATGTGATTAATTCACGATTGACCTGGTAAAGGTCGCGGGAGTCCGCTGGATGCAGGTAGCGCAGGACCGACCACTTTGGCATTCATGGGGGACGCCTATCCAGCGGTGGACGTCTTTCGGCTGATATGAGGATGTGATAAATTGAACTATTGAGAGGGATATAAAAAAATAGTATGATATAGTAACCTCTTCGACTACTTGTCGGCGCGCCTCGGCGAGCTGGTCTCGCTCCTGGCGGACGCCGGCCAGCTCGGACTCCAGCGAAGCCAGTTTACATTATATAGATATAGTAACCTCTTCGACTACTTGTCGGCGCGCCTCGGCGAGCTGGTCTCGCTCCTGGCGGACGCCGGCCAGCTCGGACTCCAGCGAAGCCAGTTTACATTATATAGATATAGTAACCTCTTCGACTACTTGTCGGCGCGCCTCGGCGAGCTGGTCTCGCTCCTGGCGGACGCCGGCCAGCTTGGACTCCAGCGAAGCCAGTTTACATTATATAGATATAGTAACCTCTTCGACTACTTGTCGGCGCGCCTCGGCGAGCTGGTCTCGCTCCTGGCGGACGCCGGCCAGCTCGGACTCCAGCGAAGCCAGTTTACATTATATAGATATAGTAACCTCTTCGACTACTTGTCGGCGCGCCTCGGCGAGCTGGTCTCGCTCCTGGCGGACGCCGGCCAGCTCGGACTCCAGCGAAGCCAGTTTACATTATATAGATATAGTAACCTCTTCGACTACTTGTCGGCGCGCCTCGGCGAGCTGGTCTCGCTCCTGGCGGACGCCGGCCAGCTCGGACTCCAGCGAAGCCAGTTTACATTATATAGATATAGTAACCTCTTCGACTACTTGTCGGCGCGCCTCGGCGAGCTGGTCTCGCTCCTGGCGGACGCCGGCCAGCTTGGACTCCAGCGAAGCCAGTTTACATTATATAGATATAGTAACCTCTTCGACTACTTGTCGGCGCGCCTCGGCGAGCTGGTCTCGCTCCTGGCGGACGCCGGCCAGCTCGGACTCCAGCGAAGCCAGTTTACATTATATAGATATAGTAACCTCTTCGACTACTTGTCGGCGCGCCTCGGCGAGCTGGTCTCGCTCCTGGCGGACGCCGGCCAGCTCGGACTCCAGCGAAGCCAGTTTACATTATATAGATATAGTAACCTCTTCGACTACTTGTCGGCGCGCCTCGGCGAGCTGGTCTCGCTCCTGGCGGACGCCGGCCAGCTCGGACTCCAGCGAAGCCAGTTTACATTATATAGATATAGTAACCTCTTCGACTACTTGTCGGCGCGCCTCGGCGAGCTGGTCTCGCTCCTGGCGGACGCCGGCCAGCTTGGACTCCAGCGAAGCCAGTTTACATTATATAGATATAGTAACCTCTTCGACTACTTGTCGGCGCGCCTCGGCGAGCTGGTCTCGCTCCTGGCGGACGCCGGCCAGCTCGGACTCCAGCGAAGCCAGTTTACATTATATAGATATAGTAACCTCTTCGACTACTTGTCGGCGCGCCTCGGCGAGCTGGTCTCGCTCCTGGCGGACGCCGGCCAGCTCGGACTCCAGCGAAGCCAGTTTACATTATATAGATATAGTAACCTCTTCGACTACTTGTCGGCGCGCCTCGGCGAGCTGGTCTCGCTCCTGGCGGACGCCGGCCAGCTCGGACTCCAGCGAAGCCAGTTTACATTATATAGATATAGTAACCTCTTCGACTACTTGTCGGCGCGCCTCGGCGAGCTGGTCTCGCTCCTGGCGGACGCCGGCCAGCTTGGACTCCAGCGAAGCCAGTTTACATTATATAGATATAGTAACCTCTTCGACTACTTGTCGGCGCGCCTCGGCGAGCTGGTCTCGCTCCTGGCGGACGCCGGCCAGCTCGGACTCCAGCGAAGCCAGTTTACATTATATAGATATAGTAACCTCTTCGACTACTTGTCGGCGCGCCTCGGCGAGCTGGTCTCGCTCCTGGCGGACGCCGGCCAGCTCGGACTCCAGCGAAGCCAGTTTACATTATATAGATATAGTAACCTCTTCGACTACTTGTCGGCGCGCCTCGGCGAGCTGGTCTCGCTCCTGGCGGACGCCGGCCAGCTCGGACTCCAGCGAAGCCAGTTTACATTATATAGATATAGTAACCTCTTCGACTACTTGTCGGCGCGCCTCGGCGAGCTGGTCTCGCTCCTGGCGGACGCCGGCCAGCTCGGACTCCAGCGAAGCCAGTTTCGCGATCGCCTCTCGCTCCAAGGCCGCGAGCCGCTCGTGGGCCTGCAAATATTGCTAATGTTCAATTCTCTACCGATTGCCACTAACATAGTTCAGCCACAGGGGACCGATTTTTGACTTTCGAGCGCTCGACTCTTTCATTCGAAAACTGACAAAAATTAAGAAATGCTACCTTGAAATAGCTAATAGAAAATTTAAAAACAAGTGGTATTTACCACATCACACATCACATCATCAGCCTATATACGTCCCACTTCTGGGCACAGGCCTCCTCTCATGTATGAGAGGGAACGGGCAGTAGGCATCCGTCACCTGGTCCCACCACCGGCGAGTAAGCGATGAGCAAAAAACGAACAAAATATAATCGCTCCTGTGTAAATAAAAGAGAGAGATATATTTATAGTTCATCGCTGGCTGTTCCCAATACCGGCGCGGCTCTCTCTTCGCTAGTTGATCGCAGCGATAAAACTCGCTCAGCGGTACTCGGCGATGAACGCTTGGCGATCAGAGCGATCATTCTACCGTACAACTGAGCGAGTGGTGCAAGTAATCGCCCGTCGCACTCGAACACTCGCTTATAGCCGAGCGCCAAAACTATCAAAACACACCCTCGCTTCTCGCCCCTCGCTCACTCGTTTCTAGTTCTACTAGTTTATCGTTCGTCGCCGGCGGAGGGACAAGTGCCTCAATGTGCAAGAAATTACAGCCAGTGACCTCATAGAATCTCATGATTCGGTTAGGGTAAGATAGCTTACTTTGGCATAATAACACAGACCCGGATCCAATTTTAAGGACTGTTAGTCAGCGTCATATAGTTAGTTGCAGCCAAGGAAGCCAAATATTTGAAGAATAAGCGTGTGTTACGAAATTTATAAAAACAAGCCAAGCGAACGAGCATCTATAAATCCATTCTGATGACATTAGTCTGGTATTAATGATTTTAGAATTAGGGTAATGAGTTTTCATATGCTTGACAGATAGATCTCAAATATATGAAAGCAGAGCTTCTCACATCTGTAATGGTCTAATGGATAACCACATTTAGGCGCATCTATCTAAAGGCGGTACCGGTTGTAATGTTCGAGCTAATATGAAACGGTCCGCACAGAGCGGAGCGGCGCGGCGCGGTTTTCTGTGCGGACTCTTTCGTATTAGCTCGAACATTACAACCGGTACCGCCTACGCGCCGCTCCGCCACCGCTGTCAGTGCGTTTCGGCCTTAGCTCACGCTCGTGCAAAAAAATACACTAAATAAGTAGAATCGATCGAAAGTAGATCAAAGTTGACCGATGATTGAGAGGTTGTTATGGTAACACTAAGAGGTTACATTTTCAAAGAAGGGTATGAAAAAAAAATATTTATATAAATACATACGTGTCCCAACTCGTCCTCGAGTTCATTGACCTTCTCGAGCGCCGCAGTTTTCGTCTCGCTGTCTTCCATGAGGGCGGCCACGTCAAACACGTTGTCGAGGTACGCGGAGATTTGGACCTGCAGTTTCAAATAAGTATTATTAGGTCCCATACCTATAAAATTGGCGTTTTGTATGGAGAATTTTGTGAAAACTGTGATCATACATTGAATTTCGCGGATTATTCAGCAATGACAAATTCAAACCAAACAATTTTTTTTGTAGGAATATAGAAAACATTTAAGCTACGTTACACATATCTTAATTACTTAAAAATAGTTAGCATCACAAAACGTGATTGAAACACTTGAACCGGCAGCACATGTTAAGGATGGTTTTCAAGCTTTAATTTGAAACACAAAATAAGAAAATAAAACTTATTATTTGTATTTAAACCACCACACATACATTAAATAGTCTAATATTGAAATTAAAAAATAATTAGGAAGTTACAAATGAAATGAATAAATTACGGATATAATAATATCTGTGAAAAAACGCCAATTTCATAGGTAAGGATCTAATATTAACACTTGAAATAAAGTTTCCTTATGACTCTGAAAGACTGGTTGCAATAAGTTTTTGACAAGTTTTATTTTGGCACAAGCTTTTGTTGCCGACTGAACTTTTACAGCACAACCATAAAATACTCGATAAGATGGCTGATGGTGCCAGTGCTTGCACTGTCTTCCTATTTACAGAACTGTACAAAATTTCAACTTGATTAGATTTTGAGAAGTTGGCCTTTAACTTGCAAGAATGTAAAATGTTGTAAACTAGAATGCCCTAGCCTGATCCCCCAGGGGAAAAAACGGTTAGGTCGTTAGGAGAACTGCGACCCTCCAGCGCGCAAGTCGAACGAGCGAAGCGAGCGTGACGCGGCAGCGTCCGGCTAAGCGCCATAACCGAACATTATCATTTTTTCTTAGTTGAATATAAGATAATTGCCGCTAGGTTCCCCTGGGTGATCGGGGTCAGGTGATTAACGTGGATAACGAGAGATTACAGAATTAAGAGAGAGAGAGAGAGAGAGAGAGAGAGAGAGAGCGAGAACAAGAATTTACCTGCACATAATAAGCATACGTTATCTCGTTGCAATAAGTTTTACGAAAGTTGACTGTATTCTCTAAGTGTCATTGGAACAGATAACTACAAAAGCAAAGTATAATACTGACCTGTAGATCCTCACTTTCACACATGCGTAGCCTCTCCAAATAGTCATCCAGTTTCAGCGAGGTGAACTCATACTGCAAGTGTACCCTGAAGTTCATGTCTTCTACTGAGTGCACTATTATATTCACGAATTGCATACAAGCCACCTGAAAAGACATTTAAAACGGATTAATTTGGACCTTTATTTAATATCGCACATTTATAAAACTCACAGCAGACGTTTACAAAAAAAAGTATCAGTTTCTGTCACAAATTTCGTTTTTGGTACATAGTTTTATTGCCGACTACTATTTTTGGACTCAATCAATACGGGTGTAGAATCGAAAATTATTGTTACTCCAAAAGAAAGAAGGCAAAAAAATATGCGTAGTGACGAAAATCCCATTCAGATATCTCAAAGAATTACGAAGCTACAACCGTTTTAATATTGCTTGTTAGAGAGAGAAAACGCAAACAGTGTTTGACGTCACAATCTGCGAGGCTGCCGCAGAGCGCGTCGACGGCGGCTCTTGCGTTGATTTTTCTCCCTTTTACTACATTTTTAATACTTTTTCGAGAAAATGTGACATTATTGATTATTTTATTTAGTGTCTACACCCCTATTAATCGTTGAGAGGATTCCAAATTCCAATGCGCCCCTAACATCGCAGGATTATCTTAGGAGTTGTTCTGAGCACCTGCTTGCATCGTCACATCAGGCCATAAACACCCCAAGTAGCAATCGCGAATAAGGCTAAATCTAAAAGTTCTGTAATCCGCCTTTACTTAGTTTTGACTAGGACAGAAAATATTTTTTTAAGCCTACTTTTACTTAAAGTCTAATTGGTATCATAATAATTCTACTTTAGACAAGTATGCGTTTCTAAAACCGAGTTAAGAAATGCCAAATCAAATTTGAGTAAAGTATGACTTAAACAAACGCCTATAAAGTCTGATTATACTATACTTAGTTTATTTGAAGTTTCGATGAGAACTTATTTGAATTAAGAAGTGGGATTTTAGATTGACTTAGGAAAAAATAATTTCTCTCTTATCGAAAACTGAGTTAGGAAATGCCAAATAAACATTGACTAAAGTATTTCTTCAACAAGTGGCTACAAATTCTTATGTTACTATAGTCAGTTTACGTTAAGTGTCAGTAAGAACTTATTTGAATTAAGGAGCAAGACTTCAGATTGACTTAAGAGAATAAAAAAACATATCTTATCGACAACCGAGTTAAGAAGTACCAAATCAATTTTGACTGAAGAATGTCTTCAAGACATACCTGTGAATTCTGATTTAACTATACTAAGTTTACGTGAAGTGTCAGTAAGAACTGATTTGAATTAAGAAGACAGACTTCAGATTGACTTAGGAAAAAGAAATCTCTCTTACCGAAAACCGAGTTAGGAAAGGCCAAATAAATTTTGACTAAAGTATTTCTTCAACAAATGCCTAGAAATTCTTAAGAGTTAGGAAATCCCAAATCAATCTTGTCTGAAGTATGTCTTCAAGGCATGCCTTGGAATTCTTATATTACTATACTCAGTATACGTGAAGTGTCAGTAAGGACTTGTTTGAATTAAGAAGGGAGGGTTTAGATCGAATTAAAAGAAAAAGCATTAAAAAGCAAACTTCAATCAAGTTGTAGACATATTTGCCTTAAGTTCATCTGTGTCCAGTTACTTAAAATATCATTATTACTCCTATTGTGTGTGTTAAGTGGAATTTGTTTTAAAGGGACGAGTTTAGCCGAATAAAACCAAAGAAAGTTGAATAAAAAATGTTAAATGGTCTGGTGCCTTTCGTAGACGAATAGAATAGAAAAATATAAAATCGCTGTGAGTTACCGAATGTCTGGTACTAGGTACCGTCTCGCATTAAAGGGCAGTTGAGCAGCACGGCTGTCAGAAGACGGCGCGCGAGCTCTCTCGATTTTTCTCGCACTATCCGTCTCTTTCTTATTAGAAAACTTAGAAAGAGCGGTATAGTGCGAGAAAAAATCGATAGAGCTCGCGCGCCGTTTTGTGATAGCCGTGCCGTTCGTATAACCTAGAAACATTATGACACACTCCATATATAGTAAAAGATTGATAACATAAGAGGAAAATTCAAAGTTTGACTTCAATGACGAGCTGATAATTAATTATGTATAGGTATGTAGTTAGTCACCATTTAATATACCTATACGCACTCAGTGACAAAATATGCTGAAATAAAATAAATAAATAAATATTTGGGGACCATCTTACACAAATCGATCTAGTCCCAAACCAAGCAAAGTTTGTACTATGGGTACTAGACGACGATATACATACTTAAATCGATAAATAAATACTGAAATACAAAGCAAACATCCATGACTCAGCAACAAATATTAATGATCATCACACAAATAGATGCCCTTACCGGGATTCGAACCCGGGACCTCCGGCTTCGTAAGCAGGGTCACTACCAACTAGGCTACATGACTTTTATGACAAGCGCGTACAGATATTTTTGTCACTTTACAACGTATACAGGGCGTCCCAAGACTATGCGAAATGAAGAGAAAGTACCTTAAATATCGTATATAGGATATTATGCTCAAATAAGAATTTATGTAAAAAAAAATCCAATACTGCATTCAAAGATTTTCTAATAAAAAGCATATTGCTTCAAATTTTTTTAAACCTGTGTTTTTTTATGCCAATCGAAATAATGGAAAAAAGATTATTCTTCTTTAGTAACATAGTATCTTAAAAGAAAAGAATAACGTAAAATTAATCATTTGTACTAATCCGAGTAGGAAATTCATCCACGGAGCGGGGGAGCTACCGCGACGACAGTGCTTATCTAGTGCTCTACGCGCATAAATCTTTTAAAATATATAACTGCACATTTATAACGACTGATTCATATCACGGTGAAGCTCAAAACTTAAGCCATTCAACAGTGAAGTTAGATTCTCAAACGGACACACTGTTCAGAAGATTAGACAATATTAAAATCAAAGTGAACGTTAAGGATTGCAATGTTCAGTGGACAGTGGTGAACGCTAGCGGTCATCGGCTGCAGCGCTGCGAGTCTCCGCAGTCAGCAGGACGGCGCAACGCAACTGCAGCGGTTGAAGCGCATCACGGTTAGTAGTCAGCAGCGGCTGCTGGCGCTCACCGGCTGCAGCGTTTGTCATCTCGATAGATAACTGGACGGCACGGCGCAGTTGCAGCGATTGAAGCGCTTGCACTGGTTACGACGACGGCTAACAAATAGACCTACCTCTTTTTATATTATATACCTAGCTTACTTACGACACAACACATTCCGATCAAAATGAATTGTCTCGGATGTAATAGTAAAATAAACAATGTAGCAGAATTACTAAGATGTGCTGATGGCAGAGGCACTTACCACTTTTTATGCCTAAATATGACTTCTGCTTACTACAGGGAGCATGCCCATGAATTGAATGCCTCTTGGCGCTGCCCATCCTGTTCAAATGTCACATCCCGGCGTAAAAATGATAGCGCTCCTGTTCGACCGCAACATGGAAACTCAACATTGAATGACACCACAATGTCGGTCGATGAACTTCTTCAAGAAGACCACACTATATCTGGCGACACGAAAGCTTCTCAGAGCGAAATTCGGCTAAACTACACTCAGCAAAGTACAATGGACCAAGCGATTACTTTGCAGCAATTCAGCGATCTTCTCGATTCAAAGTTAGAACGAAATAACTTGAAAATTATGGAAGATATGAAAACAATGATTCATGCAAAAATTAATTCAGTTATAAACGAATTAAAATACGATTTTACACAACAAAACAACGTCATACTATCACATCAACAAAAGCTGCAACAGGAACTAGAAACAATTAACTTAAAAATAAATAAACTAGAAATAGAAAACACAATTTTAAAAAACGAATTGAAGGAATTAAAAAAAATTGACACGTTAAAAACGATTTATGCATCCACTGAAACGACACCAACCATGAAAAGTAGCAGCCTAAAAAAACATATGGCGAAGAGGCAAACAAATATCAACCACTTCAACCTTGTTTCCTCCCGTACCGGGTTGAACCTTGATAGTGATGATGACACACCTCAATGTACCCCAGCACAAATACGACACGATGAGCAGAACCAGGCCGAATTTGAAGATCACGGGCAGCCTGATACAAATAAAACGACTGAAAAAACACAGATCGATGAGGAATATTTAGCAAATACCTTGCAACAAAAACCCAAAATCTACATAATAAGCTCAAACACATACAACAAAATTTTAACTAATGCTGATCACCTGCTAGGATCAAGCTATGAGATGTGTCATTACCTCACTCCTGGTGCAGGAATAAAGTACCTTCTGAACAATCTAGACAATAAGTTGCGAAATTTTACGATGACTGACCATTGTATTATTTTTATAGGGGACGAGGACTTTATAACAACTCAAAATTATGAAAACCTTGTATTATTTATAAGAAAAACATTGCTAAAAATTACTCATACCAACGTAGTCATATGTAATCCAACCTTTAAATGTGAATTTATCAGCAACATGTACAACAAGAGGATAGAAATGTTTAATGAGTTACTTTATCTCGACATATCTAAATATGAATATGCTTATACACTAGACAGTAACCGAAACCTGACCTATGACAATAATATGTTCTCCGAACAAACCGGACGTCTAAATAATAATGGTTTAAGGACTATACTCCGAGATCTGAATGATTTTATAATAACCATAGAAAACGAAAATAATTTGTCGTTTAATGATAATTCCTTGTTTTTTCGTCAATAAAAGTTCAACTCCGTCTAAGGATGAAAATACCATCGTAACGTTATTACACCAAAATATTCAAGGAGTCTTATCGAAACTCCATGCTCTAGAATTGTGCTTAGCAGGATTTGTAGCAAATGGTACACCGATAGACATAATATGCTTAACTGAGACATTTGTCAAACGTGGTAGTAAAAAAAAAAATTTTTTCAAAAATTTTAACTTGGCGTCCTCTTTTTGCAGAGAAGAGAAAAAAAGGGGTGGTTCATGCATTTTATTAAAGAAAGGCATTGATTATAAAGTACTATCACTATGTCACGAATCTTCGATTGAACGAGCATTTGAATGTTGTGGTGTAGATATTCCCTTATTCAACTGTTTTGTAATTTGCTTATATAGAATACCTCAGTGTGATTTGGTTCATACATTTGTCCAAAATCTAGAAATACTTCTGCATAAACTAACTTACAGATCAAAAAGAAAAGTTATAATTGTCGGAGACTTGAATATTGATACCATAAAGGAAAACAGTGCATCGAACGCACTGAAAGGGTTAATGAAAAACTTTAATTTAACGATGCATATAACCCAGCCAACACGCCTAAAGTCTTGCATAGATCACATAGCCAGCAACATTAGTGATGCAAATGGATATGTGTATCCTGTTCAGTTATCTGATCATAATACATGTCAAATCCTAGAATTCCCAATAAAGCATAAAATCCGAAAGGCCCAAGACTACTGGTATATAAAGAAACGTGATATGTGCAAGGAAAACATAGAAAAATTCAGACAATATTTGTCTTGTCTCTATTGGGCTGAAGAACTCTCAGAAGATAATTTAAATGTAGCTTTTAATAATTTTCATGATACCTTTAGTCTGTTTTATATGCTTTGCTTTCCTGAAAATGAAATCAAGATTAAAGCCAATATTACAGCACCGAGGTGGATAACAAAGGGACTTATTAAATCTAGTAATACTAAAAGAAAATTAAGAACTCTTTATTATAAAGGAAGAACAGCGGAGAGAAAATTAGAATTGTCATCATATTCCAGATTGCTAAGGGCGTGTGTCATTGAGTCAAAGAAAAATGTAAACAATAAATATATAAATAAGTCAAAAAATAAGTGTAAAGCAGTTTGGGATGTCATTAAAGAGAAACATGACGCTGAAAAAACAAGACAAGAAATTGAATGTATAGTTTTGGACGGCAATATCATAAATGATCCGTCCCAAATTGCACAAATATTCAACGACTATTTAATAGACTCAACGAATATCGATATCAGTGCTAAAACAACCGGAAACTATGGAGCACGACTATCGAACGTTGAAAGTCTTCGGGATAGCTTATTCCTACAACCCTGTACAAAAGACGAAATAATTAAAATTATGAAATCATTAAATAACACAAATTCTGTAGGTTTCGACCAGATTACCACCAGCATTCTCAAAGAGTGTGCCGTGGAAATCTCCTCAATTTTGGTCCATCTTGTGAACTTAACTTTTACACAGGGTATATTTCCTGAGCGACTGAAGCAGTCCAAAATCAAACCCCTGTATAAAAAAGGCGATAAACAAGACATAAGAAATTATCGACCAATAACACTGGTACCGATACTCTCTAAAGTACTAGAAAAAGCATTCCATAATAGAGTATCCCAATTTCTAGATAAGCACAACGTGATTGCTAAGGAACAGAATGGTTTTCAAAAACATAAATCGACTACTCATGCGGCATATTCCCTCATGCGTAGTATCACTCTATTAATCGACTGTAAAACTCCAACCACAGCGACATTTTTTGATATGACCAAAGCATTCGAATTTGTTGACCATAAATTACTACTCCGAAAATGCGAATGTTATGGAATAAGAGGAAACGCTCTAAAATGGATAGAGCGCTACCTAAGCAATCGCACGCAGTACGTCGAAATAAATAAACTTGACAATTCAAATTTAAATATAGCTTATCGATCGGCATGCAGACACAATCGGTACGGAGTCCCACAGGGAAGCATATTAGGACCACTGCTATTTCTTTTATACATAAACGACCTACCTAAAGTGACACCGTGCCCGATGTCCCTGTTCGCTGACGATATAGCGGTTACCGTTCCTGCCGACAGTAACTCCACGGTCTCGTATGAAGAAAAATTAAACTCGACAATAACAGCAGTAGACTCTTGGCTAAACATGAACAACTTGCAAACAAATACATCAAAAACAAGTTACATACAATTTAGAAATATAAAAACACAACCATTGCATTTAAAATTACATTGTCAGAGTCAAGTTATCGAACAAGTGAGCGATATAAAATTTTTGGGCTTAACCCTGGATCAACACTGTTCCTGGAAGAACCATGTAAAGCTGGTCTGCGACAAACTCGACAGATTTGTGTACGCGTTAAAACAGCTGAGGATTGTCGCAGGAGAGAAAACCGCAATACTGGCATATCATGGTTATGTAACTTCTGCACTAAAATACGGAATATCAGTATGGGGTAACTGCACAGATGTAAACAAAGTCTTTATAATCCAAAAAAAATGTGTCAGAGCGGTATGTGGTGCCGGACCAAGAGATTCTTGTCGACCTCTGTTTAAAAGACTTGGACTGCTCACTTTGGTTGGCCTGTATGTATTGGAGTTAGCGTGTTTAGTTAGAAAATTTCCTTGTTACTTCGAAAGACCCAAAAATAACACTAAATTACGAGCAAGAGACATGTCCAAGCTGCTGATGCCACCATGTAGGACATCATTATTCAGGAAAAATTGTTATGTTATGAGTATTCAAGTTTACAATAGGATACCACATGAAATAAGATTATTAACGGGCAAGATGTTTGAAGCAAAATTAAAGAAATGGTTAAGAGACAAATGTTTTTATAATCTGTGTGAATTTGTAAACAATAAGGAATAGACATACATATATTTTAGATGTTAGTTAAATTAAATTAATTTTATGAGACATTACATTAAACATTGACATTTTATTAGATACATTATCATACTAGACATTATTTATGGACATCAACTACATGTAATAAGTTTTGCATGCCATATTGGCTAAACATGTGATACTTCATAAATTAATTTTATAATTACACCAACTGTAACAACCATGTTTACGCAAATAAATCATTTCATTTCATTTCATTTCCAGAAACTTTGCTTCTCTCTCTATTATGTATGAGCACGAGGATATTATTGGAAAATTAAGTTTTGTTGCTCCGCCGCGGAGATATTTCTTATCTCAACTCTTTGAAGCATATGATAGGAAAATCAACACGCAGCGAACTTGTTAAAATATTGATGGTTTGCATAAGATAAGAAGGATCGCATTTTAGTATTAAATTAATTAATTTACAAAAAATACTCAATTGACTTCGACAGTGTCAAGTATTTTATTTATCTGATTAAAATGATACATTTTACGTTATTCCTACATTTTAAGGTAGTATGTTACTTAAGAAGAATTATAACTTTTTGTCTATTCTTTCAATTGGCATCATAAAAATACTGGATGATTTAGTTCACATTTAAGTCGGTTCGATTCCCAGAAGAAGCAAGTAATTAATTGAAAATGTTTAAATGTATTTAAATATATAAATGTAAATCAGAAACACAGTAGATTAAAAACAAATGAGAAACATATAGTGGTGAACATTTATTACAAGTTGGTGTGTGTGTTTGCAGCAAGAATGAATTTCCGGGTAGCATCTAATATTTGTCCCAAGCAGAAAAGGTTGACGACGCTGCTTCTTTGTTTACCGTATTTCTAATCCTAAAAAAACGGACGGTCTTGGGACGCATTGTATATTTATGAAGTTAACTGTACAGATTTTACTAGAATTGCACCTTCTTCTGATACTGATAATCATGTTTACTAGGCTAAAAATACATGAAAGTTAATCATCACTGCTATTAAAAAATATTGGTTTTTGATTTCACTGGCAAAAAATACAATGCTAAATTATGTAATATTTGGCTAACTCTCGCGTAAACCGTTCACCGACACGAACAAAACAAGAATAAACATAGGAAAATATCAAGGCAATTGGGTATTTTGAAAATCAAAGTAAATACTAAGTTCAGACTAATTTCTTTTAAGTAATACTACATCAATTCAATGTTAAGTACGAGTTTAGACAAGTATGTCTTAAAGATGAACATTTTAAGGCAAACTTGAATTTACTTCTTTTAACTAATCCTTAAAAAAGTACAGATTAGCTAAAGTTGACTTTTTTGAAGACAAACCAGATTTAACGCCATTTTGCACTTTTATAAAAATAAACAAATACATTACGCCGGTCCTCTTCCGATAATATAGACTGTGAATTAACGACAATAGTGGACTGTAAATGAGGACGAGAAATATGGGGGTCGCGGGAGAAACAAGAATATTGGTATTTGAAGAGTCTAAATGTTTGACGTGTGCTAAAATTAGTAATAGAACAGTGGTTCGTCGGTTATACCTGGTCTGTTGGGCTGTGGAACACAGGATCTTCGGCGTCGCAAGCAGAGCACCGTCGGTTGAAGTCTCCAGTTCACCTGAACCAAGTTTACTCTTAACTCTTACCTCCGGTGTCAGCTACTTAGCCTCAGATTACGTCCAAAAGCCTTCGGCAGCCTCCAAACTCACTTCACTGATGATACACAAACTACTAATAACGCTACAGCTAGTGGTGACCTTAAATTTTACTATTGCGACGGCAGCTACGAAAAGGGTTGTTCTCTGTTCGGAATTCGAAAGCTAACAGACCGATTAACGGTTAGGAGTGGGGGTAATAGTGTGACCAACACAACAGCTAAAACGTCGTCCAATAATTGTGTGTTGCCACAATATAATTAAAATATACCCTAAAATTAACAATAACAAAACTGAACATTCCGCCCACCAAAATACACTAGTATTTTGCCTAGACGAAACGAACGAAAATACACAAAACAAGAAAAGGGACGATAACAACGATATATTATTGAACGGGCAGAGGGCACAACTTGACCACTGGCCGCTTGTACAGTCCAGTGGACGTCCGCACCGTGACAACACGGCAGATTCCGTCAGACCCCGGGTGTGTATCGACAATGCGACCTAGAGGCCACTTCATAGGACCAGTCTGCTCATTGAGAATGAGCACGAGCGCACCCTTCACAATGCTGGGCTGCTTGTCATGCCACTTCATGCGCTGCTGGAGGGTATGCATATATTCCTTCGACCATTTGCTCCAGAAGTCTTGGTGCATTTTTTGTAGGAGCGTCCAACGCTGGACAACACTGACTTTGGTGTCAGCCAAGTCTTCGTCTGGCACAACCGACAAAGGCTCCATGGTCAGGAAATGACCAGGAGTCAGGACCGACAGGTCGTTGGGATCAGCACTGAGAGGGGTGAGTGGTCTCGAATTTAGAAGAGCTTCGACCTGCGTCAAGACTGTAGAGAACTCTTCGTAAGTTAGTCTTTGCGAGCCGATAACACGCGACAAGTGAGTCTTTACAGCCTTGATTCCAGCCTCTGCCAGACCTGAGAAGTGTGGACTACCCGGGGGGTTAAATTCAAATTTAATTTGATGGTGCTGCTCGGCAGCATCCTTCAGGAGGCGCTGTAAAATGTTGTTAGCGCCAACGAAATTTTTGCCTTGGTCAGAGACTAGGCGGCTACAACGACCACGACGCGCGACAAAACGCCGGAGAGCGGCTATATACGCCTCCGAAGACAGTTCGGTCACAAGCTCGGTGTGGACAGCTTTGGTCGAGGTACAAACGAAGACGCAGATGTAACCCTTGTAAGTTTTGTTACCTCGGCCGCGCCCAAGAGATATGTCGAAAGGCCCGCCAAAGTCGACGGCGGCACTCGAAAACGATTTTAGTTGGCTTATCCGATACGACGGTAAGTCACCCATGAACGGGGCAGGAGCACCCAGTGGCCGAGAGCGAAAGCACTTCACACACTTGGACGTCACTGAATGGATGGCCCGCTTCGGAGACAGCACCCAGAAATGCTGTGACAGCAAGTTATGCAATGTTTGCACGCCGGGGTGCATAAACCGACGATGGTACTCATCTATGAGCAAAAAGGTCAGACGATCATCACGAGGTAAAAGCAGGGGATGTTTTACATCAAACTCGAGAGAAGCTCGTGATAGGCGTCCGCCCACCCTCAAATGACCCGCATCATCGACGAACGGAGCCAATTTCCTAAGACCTTTAGGTAGAGAGTTCGAAAGGTTGTTTTTAATTTTCTCAATTTCTTGAGAGAAGTGGCGCTCTTGAACGAAACGAACGAGAAACATAAGCGCTTGTTTTATCTCGAGGGGTGTCAGAAGACCGATGCACAGTTTACTGGGAGTCTTTCGGTTCTTGGCGTTGTGCGTGAATCGGAAACAATATGCCAGGACTCGTTGGAGAGTCGTTAATGACGAAAATTGGTCAAGCAGTTTCACGACAAGTGGTTCTTCGACAGCCGTCACAAGAACAGTCACCCTGTGTTCCTCTTGAAGGATATCAGCGTCGATCGACAACGTTGATCTTGGCCAATCAGCTTTGTCCAAGACAAGCCATGAAGGACCTTCCCACCAACTGATCTGATTGACCAAGTCGTTAGGCAGGAGACCTCGAGACCCACAATCCGCGGGATTGTCAGCCGTCCTCACATGTCGCCAGCAATCGGGAGGGATTGTGTCCTGAATGTGGCTTACGCGGTTAGCCACGAAGGTCTTCCACCTGGAAGGGCAAGACTTGATCCCCGCCAACGCAACACTGGAGTCGGACCACGCGAAGATTTGATCTATCACCTGGAAAGGCCTCAACGCATCTACGACAGACGCCACCAAATCTGCGAGCAAAACCGCTGCCAATAACTCCAAACGCGGCACCGAGAGTTTGCGAAGAGGTGCCACCTTCGACTTGGCACAGACCAACTGGACACTGCAAGCTCCATTGTCCTCCAAGGTTCGCAAGTATATTACTGCGCAGAAACCACGTTCTGAAGCGTCACAGAATCCGTGCAGCTCGAGCGTAGTGAACTCTCGGACCATGCGACGAGGGACCAAGACCGAGCTTAGGGAAGGCAGCTGAACCTTAAAAGCTTGCCATTCGATTGCGATAGTATCTGGTGCCTCGTCATCCCACGCGGTTCCTGAAACCCAGAGCAGCTGCATAAGGTATTTCGCAAAGAACGTGACGGGAGAGAGAAGGCCCAGCGGATCGAAGGTTCGAGCAATCTCCGAGAGAATGGTTCGCTTGGTACAACGACGACCCTCAACAACCACTTTAAAGGTAAAATAGTCCGTCCGAGGCAACCACGACAGACCAAGAATCTTAAGAGAGACGTCACCAATGGAGTTGAACTCCCGAAAGTCCTCAGAGTACAAATCAGTCGATGGTATGTCGACAAAGAAGTCTTGACAGTTTGACGTCCACTTCCGCAGATGGAAACCACCCGACGCTAGTATTGCGGATAGTTCCGCCCGAAGACCACGAGCTTGCTCGACAGATGGAGCACCAGACACAACATCGTCAACGTAAATGTCGCGATCCAAAACTCCTGAACCTGAGGGACACTTGGATGCGGATTCCCTTGCCAACTGAGCAATGGTACGCAGAGCCTGGTAAGGAGCCGAGGAAACCCCATATGTGACAGTGAGCAGCCGGTAGTCACTGACAGGTTCATTGACAGAAGGCCGCCACAGAATGCGCTGGTATTCTGCATCTTCAGGAGTCACCAAAATCTGCCGGTACATTTGCTTCACATCTGCTGTAAACACGACCATATGCCAACGAAAACGAAGGAGCAGGTGGAAGATGTTGTTTTGCAGCTTTTGTCCTGGCAACAGAGTGTCGTTCAGCGAGGTACCTTGACCGTCCCGGGCACTAGCATCAAACACGACGCGTAGAGGCGTGCTAGTCGACAACGGTCTCAATACTCCATGATGGGGAATATAGAAGAAGTGTCCCTCGTCAACTTCTGGAGGATCACATCTTTCGAGATGGCGACAATTTTCATAGTCTTCCATGAAGGCTATGTAATTTTTCGAAAATTCGGAGTTACTCTGCAACTTCCTTTCCAACGACGAAAACCTTTTGAGAGCAATAGCTCTAGAGCCCGAAAAGGTAGGTTTATTGGACGGATCAGCGAAGGGTAGAGGCACGACAAATCTACCCTCCTCTGTGCGACGAAAATTATCGACAAAATAGTTTTCGCACAGTTGATCCTCCTTCGACAATACGACGGTATTCGGAGAGTTGACATTTTCCAACTCCCAGAATCTCTTAATTGAGTCGTCTAACGAAAATGAATCCGCAACCACATGGCAGCTGTTACGACGAAGACGAGAACGACAAATGTCCGTGGCGCAACCACCCATCAAAATCCAACCGAAAATAGTGTTGACGGCAGTTGGTTGGCCTGGGTCACCATGGATCAACCCTGGACGCAACGAAGATGCGAAAATGTCGACACTCAAGAGCATGTCGACAGGTCCTGGTATGTGTAGACTCGGGTCAGCTAAGTCCAGGTCCTTAATATGTTGCCACGACGAAATATCCAAAGGCTCGGATGGCATGTCCGAACATATTGTAGGCAATATGTAAGCCTCGAACGAAAAGGTGTTTTTTGATCCACCATTACTAGGTGAAAGGACACACGATAGGGTGCCGGCAGGTTCAGCAACTGCCTGGCCTATGCCATTAACAGCATGTCTCCCCTGCTTGACGCTAAGACCAAGTCGCTTAGCACAGCGTTCCGTTACAAAACTGCATCCAGCCGCACAGTCCAACAAAACCCTCACCGGAACGAGATTATCATGGGCATCCTTGACTATAACCCTGGCTGTCGAAAATAATGTAGAAGAAATAGTCTTACTTGCTACCATGGCCGAGGGATTGGAGATGTCCACAGAATTTTGAATGTTCCCTGAATCTGTCACTGGAACATGTACATTTGTGTTATTAAAATGTAATAATGTGTTGTGTGAAAACTTACACTGTTCACACCGCTGCCTAGATTTGCAAGACTTCACTGAGTGCGAACCAGACAGACACAATATACACAACTTGTTCTCCTTCACACATTTGAAACGGGTGTTCGGGTCAAATTTCAAAAAAATTGGACAAGATGTGAGACCATGAGCCTCCCTACACAATACACATGGTGGGATAGACACCGATAATACTGTCTTAGGCTTGTTCACACCCCTGCTGGTACTCGGTTGAGATATGTTGACACTTGGCACATTAAAACCAGCAGCATCTAAGGCCCTAAACCGTTTCTCAATAAAACTTTGCAGCCGATTAAAATCTGGAACATCATCTGAATTGTGTTCCAGTTCAAACTGTTCCTTAGTGTTCCTATCTAATTTGGACCACAACAGTTGGAACAACATAAAATTCTTGTCCGGTAAATTAAAACTATTTAGAATCGCAAGATTTTCTTTGAATGTCCTATTAACACGTTCAAGATCGCTTGCTCGAGAAGATTTAACCGACTCACATGCAACAAGTTTCTCATAGTAAGTGGTAGCGATAAGTCGAGTCTTATTGTACTGTTTATATAGTGCCTCATAAGCTACCTTATAGTTTTCGTTGGTCACTGGATAATTTTTAATTACATTATATGCTTCTCCTTGCAAACTAGATAGCAAATAATGCAATTTTTCCACTGGAGCCAAATCTGTTCGCTTATGTACCAACGAGTTGAATAATTGAATAAAAGTAATCCAATTTTCGATTCTAGAATCGAATGCAGGAATGTTTATTTTAGGCAACTTTGGCAGAACGGTTTGCATTTGTTGCATACCACTAACCTTAGGCTTAGTAACGGAACTCATCCGAGCTTTAACCTCGCGCAGCTTTGAATCGAACATCGCTGTATGGCTGAAAATGTCTCTATGCTCACCTCGCGGAGCACTCGTGATGATCTTCACTTGCATCTCGTGAAAACTTTGCGCAATTGCACCGATTTCTGCTTCTTCAACTAATCCTATGTCAGTGTCCGATAGCATAAAAATACATTCCAGACGCATAATTGCGTAATCCCGAGCCACTAACAACGGGTCTGCGCACTCTTCCGGCAACTGACTTATACCACCAACCATTTTAATTAAATCACTTAACAAAACAATACACGAAAACTATTTAAAAAACGCACACCGGTATATTCAACAACAAATAATTTGACCAATGTCAATTTGACAAATGACAGCTGACTGATGCAACTTTCAATGTTGCCAGTAGAAGTGTCACTTAAACGAATGAAATGAACGAATAACTTTAAGGGGACCACTAGATTTTACCAATATTTTTGCTTACCCTAAATTACTTTCACAAAAGTTACCCTCAATTATTTTATAAGTTCGAACGAAAACAAAGACCCGAACTTTCAACAAGTGACTTGCGAAACGACAAAACCAAAGGTCACTTATCAAAATATTCGGCTCGAAGGGCCAAAATGTGAATTAACGACAATAGTGGACTGTAAATGAGGACGAGAAATATGGGGGTCGCGGGAGAAACAAGAATATTGGTATTTGAAGAGTCTAAATGTTTGACGTGTGCTAAAATTAGTAATAGAACAGTGGTTCGTCGGTTATACCTGGTCTGTTGGGCTGTGGAACACAGGATCTTCGGCGTCGCAAGCAGAGCACCGTCGGTTGAAGTCTCCAGTTCACCTGAACCAAGTTTACTTTTAACTCTTACCTCCGGTGTCAGCTACTTAGCCTCAGATTACGTCCAAAAGCCTTCGGCAGCCTCCAAACTCACTTCACTGATGATACACAAACTACTAATAACGCTACAGCTAGTGGTGACCTTAAATTTTACTATTGCGACGGCAGCTACGAAAAGGGTTGTTCTCTGTTCGGAATTCGAAAGCTAACAGACCGATTAACGGTTAGGAGTGGGGGTAATAGTGTGACCAACACAACAGCTAAAACGTCGTCCAATAATTGTGTGTTGCCACAATATAATTAAAATATACCCTAAAATTAACAATAACAAAACTGAACATAGACAAAGTAAAAGATCAAAGTGTTGAAAAAGTTATGTAGTAATAACATACATAAGTAAATAAAGAACTTAGCAATCAAATATTTCCGTATTCTATCTTGCGATTTTTTTTGTGAATAATTAACATCGAAATAAATACACTTTTCGCTATATTTCACGGGCCCATTCGTTTTATAGTGATCTAAAGATATTTCATTCGAGTGGCCGATGTGCGTTTAATATTTTAGCACTAGGATATCAACAAAATCGTTGTTATAGTGTTGTGTTCAGTGTTTTTTAATCATCCATTAGAGATTTATGTTTTGAACTGATAAGTTCACCATTTATATCTACAAAAAGACTGTGTTAAGGAAATGATGGGTTATTTTTTATTTGTTTAAGTCATCTTAAGATCAAGTTAGAATGAAGACTGTCATTCATTGAAGTTTTAACTTAGTATTGTAGACATCTTAAAGATAGCCTCAAATAGTATGAAGTGAACCTACAAGATATCTAGAAAGAAGTATTAAAGTACTCTTAAATGCTGTATTCTTAAGTCTGACTGAAGTTCACCTCAGAAACTAGTCTTAACTGATACTTAATCTTGAAGTAAGCGCCTGTGCCCACTTTTACTAAACATTGTCTTGAGGACTATCTTAGGGATATCTAGAGGGCCGGGGAGGTCTTGGCCAAGACAAGGCTTCAAATTCGCGATTTTGACTTCTAGATATCTACAAGACTTAGTTCAGTAAAGGCATTGCTACTTGGGACCTGCGATCTGGGGCATTCACGAATTAACCGCCCTAGTTACGTAATGTACTATTGCAAACTTGATCTTTTATAATAATAATAATTATGTATTAACGATCGAATTAACAAGACAAGTTAAATAAAATCTTGTAAAAATGTATAGATGTGATCCTCACCATGAACTCAATATGGAACTGATCGTAGTTCATAAAGTACTCCATCAGCGTATGGAACCTTCTCGGCTCCCCGACCACCTCTTTGAAGTTGTCAAACGCCGAGAGTATGATCTGATGTCCGCCCTTTACCAGGCAAATGGCAGCTAGGAGTTCGAGGACTAGGGCTTTGGTGCGCAGCGAGTGGTGCACCAGGGAGAGAGCTATGCTGTTGATGGCTTCCCTGTGCTGGATTACCATGTTGAAGCCGTACTGGAAATAAATTGTTGATAGTTATTATCATAGAATTATAGGGTTGGAGGGTCAGATGGGGGTTGGAAGGTCAAATGGCATTCGCTTTCGTAAAACTAGTGCTTTAACCAAATCTTGGGGGTTAGGTGTCAGAGCGGACCCCGGGCTCCTTTCGGGGCACAACCGGGAATAACGCTATGACGATGATTATGAGGTTATTATTATAGAATTCAAGGTAGTTTTGCTGTTTTAATGATGTAGCAGTGGAATGAGATACATAAAACGTGCAGTAAGAGACACAGTCATTTGAGACATCAACTGGCTGTGGAGGATTTCGAACGCGGTTTGACTATATGGTAAAGGAAGCATTGTCACTCGGATACAGATGCCGCAAACCATCTGTTAAGTACGTGTGTAAGTAATATGGTTTTAAGGTGATGATAATGACTTTCGCTGACAACTAATAGCCGCTGCTTCTCTGCTATATGGAAGATCGTCGCTGGTGTGGGCCTCATGATAGACTCATACACAGGATGAAGACATTGCAGACATGTATATCGTCCGTGGAAGCGTCCATATTCAGCCTCGCTGCGTGTCTAGTTCTCCGCCTCGCTACGAGGGGACTGGCGGCGCCCTCGCACTCGGCGCCCTCGCACTCGGCGCCGGTGGAGCGCGTCGCTTTCAAGACACGTCCAACCTTCAAGTAATTTATACCTGAAGACAACTAGACGTACCTTATTGTTCATGATAGCCCTCATACACATGATGCACACATGTATATCGTCGGTGGAGGCGCCCATGTTCAGCCTCGCTGCGTGTCTAGTTCTCCGCCTCGCTGCGAGGGGACTGGCGGCGCCCTCGCACTCGGCGTCGGTGGAGCGCGTCGCTTTCAAGACACGTCCAACCTTCAAGTAATTTATACCTGAAGACAACTAGACGTACCTTATTGTTCATGATAGCCCTCATACACATGATGCACACATGTATATCGTCGGTGGAGGCGCCCATGTTCAGCCTCGCTGCGTGTCTAGTTCTCCGCCTCGCTGCGAGGGGACTGGCGGCGCCCTCGCACTCGGCGTCGGTGGAGCGCGTCGCTTTCAAGACACGTCCAACCTTCAAGTAATTTATACCTGAAGACAACTAGACGTACCTTATTGTTCATGATAGCCCTCATACACATGATGCACACATGTATATCGTCGGTGGAGGCGCCCATGTTCAGCCTCGCTGCGTGTCTAGTTCTCCGCCTCGCTGCGAGGGGACTGGCGGCGCCCTCGCACTCGGCGTCGGTGGAGCGCGTCGCTTTCAAGACACGTCCAACCTTCAAGTAATTTATACCTGAAGACAACTAGACGTACCTTATTGTTCATGATAGCCCTCATACACATGATGCACACATGTATATCGTCGGTGGAGGCGCCCATGTTCAGCCTCGCTGCGTGTCTAGTTCTCCGCCTCGCTGCGAGGGGACTGGCGGCGCCCTCGCACTCGGCGTCGGTGGAGCGCGTCGCTTTCAAGACACGTCCAACCTTCAAGTAATTTATACCTGAAGACAACTAGACGTACCTTATTGTTCATGATAGCCCTCATACACATGATGCACACATGTATATCGTCGGTGGAGGCGCCCATGTTCAGCCTCGCTGCGTGTCTAGTTCTCCGCCTCGCTGCGAGGGGACTGGCGGCGCCCTCGCACTCGGCGTCGGTGGAGCGCGTCGCTTTCAAGACACGTCCAACCTTCAAGTAATTTATACCTGAAGACAACTAGACGTACCTTATTGTTCATGATAGCCCTCATACACATGATGCACACATGTATATCGTCGGTGGAGGCGCCCATGTTCAGCCTCGCTGCGTGTCTAGTTCTCCGCCTCGCTGCGAGGGGACTGGCGGCGCCCTCGCACTCGGCGTCGGTGGAGCGCGTCGCTTTCAAGACACGTCCAACCTTCAAGTAATTTATACCTGAAGACAACTAGACGTACCTTATTGTTCATGATAGCCCTCATACACATGATGCACACATGTATATCGTCGGTGGAGGCGCCCATGTTCAGCCTCGCTGCGTGTCTAGTTCTCCGCCTCGCTGCGAGGGGACTGGCGGCGCCCTCGCACTCGGCGTCGGTGGAGCGCGTCGCTTTCAAGACACGTCCAACCTTCAAGTAATTTATACCTGAAGACAACTAGACGTACCTTATTGTTCATGATAGCCCTCATACACATGATGCACACATGTATATCGTCGGTGGAGGCGCCCATGTTCAGCCTCGCTGCGTGTCTAGTTCTCCGCCTCGCTGCGAGGGGACTGGCGGCGCCCTCGCACTCGGCGTCGGTGGAGCGCGTCGCTTTCAAGACACGTCCAACCTTCAAGTAATTTATACCTGAAGACAACTAGACGTACCTTATTGTTCATGATAGCCCTCATACACATGATGCACATATGTATATCGTCGGTGGAGGCGCCCATGTTCAGCCTCGCTGCGTGTCTAGTTCTCCGCCTCGCTGCGAGGGGACTGGCGGCGCCCTCGCACTCGGCGTCGGTGGAGCGCGTCGCTTTCAAGACACGTCCAACCTTCAAGTAATTTATACCTGAAGACAACTAGACGTACCTTATTGTTCATGATAGCCCTCATACACATGATGCACACATGTATATCGTCGGTGGAGGCGCCCATGTTCAGCCTCGCTGCGTGTCTAGTTCTCCGCCTCGCTGCGAGGGGACTGGCGGCGCCCTCGCACTCGGCGTCGGTGGAGCGCGTCGCTTTCAAGACACGTCCAACCTTCAAGTAATTTATACCTGAAGACAACTAGACGTACCTTATTGTTCATGATAGCCCTCATACACATGATGCACACATGTATATCGTCGGTGGAGGCGCCCATGTTCAGCCTCGCTGCGTGTCTAGTTCTCCGCCTCGCTGCGAGGGGACTGGCGGCGCCCTCGCACTCGGCGTCGGTGGAGCGCGTCGCTTTCAAGACACGTCCAACCTTCAAGTAATTTATACCTGAAGACAACTAGACGTACCTTATTGTTCATGATAGCCCTCATACACATGATGCACACATGTATATCGTCGGTGGAGGCGCCCATGTTCAGCCTCGCTGCGTGTCTAGTTCTCCGCCTCGCTGCGAGGGGACTGGCGGCGCCCTCGCACTCGGCGTCGGTGGAGCGCGTCGCTTTCAAGACACGTCCAACCTTCAAGTAATTTATACCTGAAGACAACTAGACGTACCTTATTGTTCATGATAGCCCTCATACACATGATGCACACATGTATATCGTCGGTGGAGGCGCCCATGTTCAGCCTCGCTGCGTGTCTAGTTCTCCGCCTCGCTGCGAGGGGACTGGCGGCGCCCTCGCACTCGGCGTCGGTGGAGCGCGTCGCTTTCAAGACACGTCCAACCTTCAAGTAATTTATACCTGAAGACAACTAGACGTACCTTATTGTTCATGATAGCCCTCATACACATGATGCACACATGTATATCGTCGGTGGAGGCGCCCATGTTCAGCCTCGCTGCGTGTCTAGTTCTCCGCCTCGCTGCGAGGGGACTGGCGGCGCCCTCGCACTCGGCGTCGGTGGAGCGCGTCGCTTTCAAGACACGTCCAACCTTCAAGTAATTTATACCTGAAGACAACTAGACGTACCTTATTGTTCATGATAGCCCTCATACACATGATGCACACATGTATATCGTCGGTGGAGGCGCCCATGTTCAGCCTCGCTGCGTGTCTAGTTCTCCGCCTCGCTGCGAGGGGACTGGCGGCGCCCTCGCACTCGGCGTCGGTGGAGCGCGTCGCTTTCAAGACACGTCCAACCTTCAAGTAATTTATACCTGAAGACAACTAGACGTACCTTATTGTTCATGATAGCCCTCATACACATGATGCACACATGTATATCGTCGGTGGAGGCGCCCATGTTCAGCCTCGCTGCGTGTCTAGTTCTCCGCCTCGCTGCGAGGGGACTGGCGGCGCCCTCGCACTCGGCGTCGGTGGAGCGCGCCCGCCGCCTCCAGGAGGCGTTGAGGGTGGAACTTGCGTCGGTGGGCGCGCTACAGTCGGAGGTCGTCGTGTTTGCACCTGGGTTAAAAAGAGATGGGGTCATACAATTGTAATGTAAGATATAAAGATCGTCATTACGGTCGTATTATCATCAGCAACAAGTTGTTAGGTTTTTATATTTCTGCTTATGATTTGGAGCAACTTGTGTGTATTTCCTATCGTGTTTTTCTATCACGTTTTGTGGGGCCAGCTGGTATTAAGAATTCGCGTCAGCACTACACTAGACAGCCAAGATAATATAGTTGATTTATTGCCGAGACGTGACGAATTAAGTAGGAAGCTGCGGGAAACTAGGTTAACTTCAATCCACTAGCTATCAACCTAAGGCTCTCGCAAGGAGGGTTATAATAATGCATGTGAGATCTAAACGGGAAGCCTAAACATGACGCAGGTGTAACTTAAAAGTCTAATACAAATGTTTTATCTCACTAAGACGGGTTGCTCATAGTTGTGCGTCATTAAAGCAAGCTCCTTAACTATTAGTATATATATCTAATACATTGGCACCCGACTTCAGTAGCCGCGGGATCGTCCTTTAGCCGTGTGGATGCGTCCAGCATACATGCCGTCAGTGTTTAACTTTTCACCAAGTACTCTAGCACAGTATTATTTCGAGAGGTAGCATGTGAAATACTCAAATCGCCAGAAACTGCCGCTGGAGGCATTCGCTTCAACGCGCATGATTAAGCGCCAGTATAATGGGAAGAGACCGAAGACCTGTTCCAGAAGACCAGAACACGTCTCCGAAAACCCCCTTTAACCCTTTATACTGACCCTGGTTGATGCCGTCGCTGGACTACCGCGCTGGGGGCATCCGCTTGAACGCGCATGGTTAAAGGCCTCCACCCACCGGACGCGTGTCGTGCGCGGCGCGTGTGCTGCGCGGCACACGCGCAAGTTGTAAAGCATTGAAACTACAATTTAAACACACATCGAACGCGTTTCGAAGGCGGACCCGCGCGGGCCCGCGCGGCGCTAAAGATACAACTCGGCAGCGCGGCCGCGTGTCGTGCGCGTCGCGTCTGCTGCGCGGGCCCGCGCAGGCCCGCGCTGCTAGGTATGATAGAGATAGTAAGATACATATTAAATGTGTTGGTAGTGAGAGAGATATGACGCGCGAGCCCGCGCGGGCCCGCGCGGCACACGCGCGTCACACGCGCGGCAGCGTGATGGAGATAGTAAGATACATATTAAATGTGTTGGTAGTGAGAGAGATATGACGCGCGGGCCCGCGCGGCACACGCGCAGCAGCCGCGAAGCAGCCGCGCTGCACACGCGTTGCTATACGCCGCCCGCTTCCGGTGTGAATATACCGCTTCATACGCGCCTGACACGCGCAGCACACGCGCGGCAAACGCGCGGCACACGCGTCCGGTGGGTGGAAGCCTTAAGCGCCAGTATAATGGGAAGACACCGAAGACCTGTTCCAGAGCACGTTTCCAAAACCCCTCCTTTCTTCTGTTGTGTACTGACCCTGGTTGATTCCGTCGCTGGACTGACTCCGGGCCAGTGCGATCCGCTGCTCGTGCCGCATCATGCTGAGCCGGAAGCTAAGGTAGTCTATCAGTACGTCTAGACCTTGGTTCTGCTCGTTTAGGAACTCCCTAACCCATCTGAAATTGAACAACCATATAAAAATAACTTTTCTCCAGAAGATTAGTTCCCTATAGGCTAGAGAAAGCATATTGGGTAATTCTCGGAAAACCACGCCGCGCCGCGCCGCTCTGTGCGGACCCTTTCGTATTAGCTCGAACATTACAACCGGTACCGCCTCCGCACCGCGCCGCGCCGCCCCGCCACCGCTCTCTGTGAGTTTGCAGCTTCAGAGCGAGGTAGGGGCAGGGACAACTCCCACACATAATAACCAGAAATGCAACGAAAATGGAGGGCGGTTGAAACGCGAACACTACTACTGCAATCCAGACCCCGTAACATGGTCGGCCTTATCACACGATAGGTGACACGATCGAGCGTCTGTCACTGGCTGTCACCGTTCGATAGAACGAGACGGACGCTCTATCTTGTCACTTATTGCGTGACACGGCCCACCATGATACGGGGCCAGAAATGCTCAGAAGAAAAAAAACTCAAGATTATTTTAGCACATTCATTTAGTTTAACCTGACACTGACACTCATATAAGCGAGGCGGATTGACCATAGCAAGCTGTGAGGTCATAGTATGCGTTTTCTTTACAATCTACACAGTGGCAGATAGTTTTGTGCAGGGAAAAACCCTGCTCCTTTGTCATCCGAGAAACTAGTCATTTTTCCTGCACCAGTAAATAAATAAATAAATAAATAAATATATAAGGGGACAAACTTACACAAATCGACCTAGTGTCCCATAGTAAGCTCAGTAAGGCTTGTGTTATGGGTACTAGACGACGATATATATAATAGATATAAATACTTAAATACATAGAAAATATCCATGACTCAGAAACAAATATTCATGCTCATCACATAAATGTTTGCCCTTACCGGGATTCGAACCCAGGACCTCTTGCTTCGTAGGCAGGGTCACTACCAACTAGGCTAAAGCGGTCGTCAAACCAGTACTTATGATGATTGTGGTTAACGCCAACCAATAACCCAAACATACGTCACTCCCCGGTATTAGGTCGAAGGGCGACGGAAGATTTCTCCACGGCAATTAACCCCCTGCATCTTCAAAATTTTCCAAAACGAATTTCCACCTTAACAAACGTATATATAATTAACAAATCGATTGATTTTATGTAGTACCTATAGTACACGGGGCCTAGGGAGGTTAAGTTAATTTATACCTATTTTTCAATAGAATATTAATAAAGCAACTGTACATGCCTGAACGATCAAATAGTTGCTTAGAAGCTAGTAAGAGTACATCATACATTGTCGTCACAATTAGCAAAAATATACAGCTTTCTTACTAAAACTTTAAAATGGACACTTACTCTATGTGATTGGTTCGTAGTGATATCTCCAAATCCCTGAGAACCTGTGTTGATGTGGAATCACCGACCATTTTCCGTTTCTGAAATGTAAAGGAGAACTATGTAATTATTTTGCTCCAGATCATCATGTCAGCCGAAAGACACCCAACGCTGGAGATAGGCCTCCCCTAAAGAGTGCCACAATGACCAGTGCTGCGCCACCCGCATCCAGCGGACTCCCGCAACCTCCACCAAGTAGAGAATTACCTTAAAATCTTAGCCAGTAATTTTATTTTACTTTATATCCGATTACGGGTATACCCACGAGTGAAGATTTTGAATCGGTAAGATACATTTGGAACAAGGATGTTGAAAAAGATAGGCAGAGGTAATTAGACTTAACTTCTAACATTGTGCACGAATCCAGATTTCCCATATTCCTATCATAATGGAATAAGAATTTTGCTCATTGTATTTCATCTTACATGAACAGTACGAACAGAATACTAAAACCATAATCCCCACTTTCTAATGCCGAATCTAACAGATCAGATAGCTACCATTCGCAAATTAGACTCGTGACCCGAGGCAATGGAAATTCATTGTAGTGCCATCGAACTATCTCAATACCATACAAACGAAGAGCACGATAAGATTAGTGCCCGTCCTTATATGTCGAGCTGGTATTCACAAGCATAACGGCACCTCGTCTCATGGGAACCAGTATAATCCTGACCTACACTTGGGTATAGTTGTTATTAATTTCGGGGTCAAGCTACTTAGGCATATAAAGTGAGTCGATTTATGAATCACATAGCTGGCCTTTCATCTCGTCCATACGCCCACCACGTTTCGAGGTATGGTACAAGTATGGCTGATCAGAGGTCAATGACATTAAATCGGCAGGTGATTATGATTTGTATCAATACCACGTGGAACAGATGTTTCATCGGTGCCTGCAGTGTAATGTTCGATGTAGTATCGTTCCTGGAGTCTCATTTGTTATGAATTATGATCATGAATACACTGAGCGGCGACTATTAGAAACCAGTGATGGGCAAAATGTAATCGACTAACGATTAAGATTAACCTACTTAATCGCGACTAACGATTAAAAATGACGATTGGTCAATCTTAGTCGTAGGAGTTTCGACTAATTTAGTCACGATTAAATATTAATATTCTCTCGATTGATATCAGGAATGAATAAGCGCTCGCGCTCTTTCATACATCAGTCTCAATTTTTTTATCTGGGCTTCATCTAAGCCGTAAACCCTAATATAGGAGAGCCTTAGAGTACTGCACTGTAAAAACTATCTCGTATTATTGGAACAAGTGTATATCACACAGCATAAGTACCTACTAGAATGATTTCCAAGAGTACAATACATGCCAAGACATATTCCATTTTTGTAACGTGCTGTGTTCCAATTTTTAATTGAGATTTAAGTGTGAAATTTAGTCGATTAAAATTGCGATTGATCAATCGTCAATCAAACTCTGCGACGATTAATTTAATTTTGTGACGATTGATTGTTTAATCGATTAATTCGTTGATTAAAAAAATAATCGATTAATGTCCATCTCTGTTAGAAACGAATGTGACACCAACAATACGTAAGGTAAGAACGCGGTGCAGTCTTCAATGTTTGACACAAACATAAAAGACGGGGCCCGGACGGTTTGATTTTCCTCTCAGAATCAGAATTAGAATGGTATACCGTATTTCTATGCCTCCATAATGAAAAAAAAAACATAAGTACATAAGCACCGCTCTCACCAGTGCGAAGAGGTCCTCATCTTGATTTCGTTGGGCACGTTTCAAAAGTCAAAAAGTACCTAGTATGTAAAAGTATACGATTTTTTTAACCTAAAGCTTTCAGTGCGGCCTCTTCATGACTTATACGGGAGTTAGGAACAGTGTGCTCATTCTATGGCACTTGCAGTTAATGATTCATCGAGAGGCGCCGGCTAACGGCTTACAAAGTATTCCATGTGCTGCTACTCGTGTTTGTTTAGACTAGCTTATCATAATGAATGACACTAAACCGCGGTCAAGTGGTTAAATTGTTGTTAGGCACAAAATAAGGAAAATTATGGAGGTAGAGTGCATGATGCTTAACAATGACTATTGACAAAGTAGTACGTCTCAACGTATTCTTAATTCTTCCGTTGTTTTAAATAAATCGTAATGAAAGGGGATAAAATTGTCAATAAGACACGTACATCAAAAAATATATATTACTATTTTACATGGATCTAACGCGATATTTATTTAAAGTTTTTTTTTTATATTTATGAATATTTAGTGACAAAACTTAAAACGTAGTAGCCGTCAGTGACGTTACTGTGTTAACGAACCACTCACGAACTTGTGGAAAACTTTAGACGAAGCTTATCTTTAGCTTCTGCCTGAAGTGTGGTCACGAAAACTGGGCGCGAAAAGACAGTAGGAATTTTGGGGTTTTTTTTTAATTTGAATTGGTATCAGTTGAGAAGTCATCGGGATAAATCTTGTTCAAAACCTTTACTTTGTACCTACCATCCTCTGAACTCACGACGGCAGTAAATATGAGCACGGCAAGTGAATGTTGACCTAAACTGCGCTATTTATGACCTCAGGTTATTAAAACAGGTACCAGTAACATTACCATAATTACTACGGAATTTAATGGGTCCATTTCACTTAAATGAGGGGGTAATTATGCTTACGTAAACGTAAATAACAGAGAATTATTAGATCATTAGCATAGTAATGTAAGCACGAGTAAGTTAAAGAGTATCCAGTCCACTATGAGAAGCGACAGTGTGGTCCAGTAAACATAAAGCATGCTAATTAATGTGAGACGATGCTTAACGACAGATACGCGTTTGTGTTAAGAAAATGTTGTACCTATACGGGAGCACGTAGAGGATGAAAATTCGTACCTATTCAATAAATTTAGGTTTAGTTTCTGCTCTGGGTTGGAAGGTAAGCTGGCACTCGCTACACCAAAAACTACAGCTTATTCCAATTATTGAGTTTCGAGTTATTGAGGTCTCTCAAAAAGCTACGGTAGCCTAGTGGTTCAGGCATGCGGCTGCCAAGCGGCGGTCGTGGGTTCGAATCCCGGCTCGTCGCTCGTCGAGCTTTTCGGAAATGTTGTACGAAATATTTAATGTTAGCTTTACGGTGAAGGAAAACATCGTGAGAAACCGGTCTAATCCCAATAAGGTCTAGTTTTCTCTCTGGGTTGGAAGGTCAGATGGCAGTCGCTTTCGTAAAACTTAGTGCCTATGCCAAATCTTAGGATTAAGTGGCAAAGCGGACCCGGGGCTCCTTTAGGGGCACAACCGGGATTGACGCTGGGAGGATGGTGATGAGTTATTGAGTTCTCGCGCAAGTGTTTTTCTTGTAGTTAGAGTAGGTACTTATGGTGCAACTGAGATAACGCTATTGGTAATTAGAAAAGTTGAAAAACCCCTGACATTTTCATTTCAAAGTACAATATCTCAAAAACTGCTGAACAGATTTTCATGAAACATAGCTAAGAACACTCGGGATAAAATTATCTATGCCACAAAAAACCGCATTCAAATCCGTCCATCCGTTTGGGGGCTACGATACCACAGACAGATATACAGATACATAGACACACAGATACGTTAAACGTATAACACCCCTCTCTTTGCGTCGGGGGTTTAAAATAAATTGAATCAATCAATAATGCATCTACAATTCTACACGGACGACTAATTTTGACGAATCGATACCAGACCTATCTAAATAATACCCAACACTTATTGACTCAATGATTCAATGTAGCTTATGAAAGATAAGTATACAATCGTCCTATTTCCCATACAGACGCAGTACGCTGATGGCGTACTTATACTCGGAGACCTCTGACCGACGCTATCTCTCATAAATATCTAATCGGAAGTACAGTCAACCGTTATCAATTAACATACGAAAACAGTCTTTAATAACATATCGATACAGACCTTCTTAAACAGGGAGGCCTGTGTGTTGAACGGTACTTCAGTTGACCCTGACTTAAAATGTCATAGTACAACTTGTATCTTACAATTTATTAAGAAACATGGCTGTCGATTAAGTTATGAAGAATCTCGTAAGGTTAACATCCGAGAAGGCTGGCTTTCCATGGGTAATTTCGTTTTATAGCAATAAATTGTCACTAAGCTGACATTCACGTTTGTGTCATACCTACTATAAACTAGCCGGTGAGTTAGTGTTGTTTCAATGTTACTGGGTTGAGACGAGATTAATAACTTAATTCACCTCTTGACAAAAGATTAACATAATTATACCCTTCATTCAAGAGATACAAAAAACAAATTATCAAGCTTACCAAATCTAAATCCAACTTTTTTCTAAAACAGACATTATTTGTAATACTCTGATACTGAAATTATGTACCTATTGTATACTGTTTTCAAATGATACCTTGCCTCGCCGGTTCATCTCGATGCGGTTTTCTATCCGGTGGTTTATCGACATTCATAAGTGCATGTAATATGCCTAAATTTAAGAATATCTCAATCTCAATAACTTTGACTTTGAAAAGGGAGATTGGCGCTTCTTCAAATGAATTCTTCTTTGCTTACACTTAAAAACGCCGTTAGCAAGCGAGATGTTTTTGCATCCGTCCCGTTACTGTAATCATGTTTTTGTAAATATCATTTAAAACAAGCATTAAATCACACGGTGGACGTATAACCATTCAAGCCAATGAATATAAATTTTGAACGGTATGTTGGAGTACCTCTGACGTAATTTTCACTGTAAAATGTCCGTTTAAGGTGTACAGATTTTCGTGCATCGCGGCCGATCGCGCGCGGCTGATGCGACAATAGTCAGTGTATGAAAATGTGTGGCGCCGCTTCCGAAGTCTGCGACGGACGTCAGTCAGTCAGTCATTTCCGTGCATTGCGGCTGTGATCGGCCGCGACGCGATGCACGGAATTAAACCGAAACGTAGAGACACCATCTTAGGTTCGTTTACATTAGTCAGCTCTGGTATTAGTCTCACCCGTAATGAGGTCATTCAGATTCTATCCTGTGAGAAAAAAGGCGAGTTCTAACTAGGCTTTTTCGTAGAAACAAGAATATAGCATGAGTTCCCCGCATGCGGAGTGCCGTCCCTACTGATTGATGGGCATATTTCATAAAACAGTAGGTAACATAAATTAGAAAATATTATGTTCAATGGATTCAGTCTATAAACCAAAATGAGGACCCACAATTACGTTTGTTTACCATTCAGAAATCGTTATCCATCCGTCAGAAGCTGTGTTCCAGCTGTTTTACTAAGCTACTGAGTAACATATACTCGGCGGATTCGGAACTGAATTCCTGAGTCTCTATGAAAAATTGTCTTACCTTCAAAATGCGCACTTGACGAAAATATGATACGAATGATGGGAGAATAATGCACTAATTATTTGATTTTAAAAATCGATTAGCTCGTGACTGTCCTGTGGTTTGTGGTTGTGGCTTTTGTGGCTTCCTGTTCAGGAAGAGATTATAACTATTAACATTTGTTATCTCTTCCACTATATCAACGGTGTCCACCGATCTAAACAACTTACAAGCTTGGCTGCAAAAGCCAGCAACATTGTTGTCTTAACGGCAACCAACTATCCTACCACATCCTATTATACGACCAAGTTAAGAAGTACGAAATGTGTCGGTTCTTTGTATGCTCCAGTTGTCTGCTTAGCTTTTTCGGTTTATAGATCGGTTGATCGCTCCACAGTGGCCCTTGAGCGACCTAAATCCCTGTTAGTATCTGAAAGAAAGCCTTAGGCACCGTAATTACCCCGAGCTACCAGCTTATTACCGATTGTCTCCGTAGATTGCGCTTGCGCACGGACCTTTGTGAGTTATGCCTCATTGTCTGAGTAACGGCATCCTCTATGAACGTGGTGTTCCGTTTATGATTTATTGAGCATAACGATACATAGTATCAGATAAAAGTAGAATAGGAGCTCCTTAAATTTTGTTACCAGTTACTTAGCTACTATCGTTTTTGCGGTACAGCTTGAACAACTTGAACAGTACAATAGCTATGCTTACAATTACATGCATTGTTACAGAAATGGAGTTGGTGTGTTTATCGGCTCTTCGATTCAGGAAACGTTGAAATATTGAACATAATTTATTAACCTGCCTAGTTGACTGTTATTCTAGATGAATCTCTCGCTTACTCAAATCCTTAAGCATATTAACAAAGGTATCAGTTATATCACATGATATGGCAATGTCAAAAGATCAAACACTATTAATTAATTTATTTATTTCCGGGCATATATTAATTTAAGTTAGTCATGTTAGCTCGGAGTCTCAAAAGTCTCTCACCACTAGTTATTAGTAGTTATACTAGTCATATCTGCCTGTTAACATACATACCCGATGACTCTTAGAAGCCTTCGGATCGAGGAACGTCCTAAGTTTATTGAGCTCGGAAGCCGGTCAGCCGCTTGAAGTTTTACTCATGATATTGGCTTTATCTCTTAACACTACATACCCTGTGACTCCTAGAAGCCTTCGGATCGAGGTACGTCCTGAGCTTGTTGAGGTAGTGCGTGGGTGAGTCTTTCGCCTGCACCATGTCCTGGTCGCAGATGATCTCCCACTTCTTCTCCAAGTCGTAGTTCCGCAGCAACTTGGCCTTGTCAGGAGGCAGGTCCATTGACGCCTGCAAAAGGAAGGAGAATTGATATATCTCATATATAGTAACGCCACTGGAGACACTCAGTTTGAACTCATAGGCAATTAGGTCATATAGTTATAATTGATGAAGATCAAGACATGTTTTGAATATACTTTTCGATACACAGACATTTATTCTTCTAGTATCTGCAGCAAGCAATGTTCGTCATCTGAAGACTGTGAAAGTAGTAGATTTATGTGCGGGGACAAAGTGATCGTAAATACGTGAACGCGATTGCCGAGATATTCTGGAACCTTCGGTACTTGACATATTTTTATGAAACCGACTGTGTAAAAACATTGAAATATTCGTGCGACTAGAATCCATAATAAAGTACGATGAAAAGCACCCGTCAAAAATAGGAGTAATAAAGTCAAATACTAAATCAAGTGATGTAAAGTAGCAGTTTACGTGGCAATAAAGTACGAGTAGGTAAATAAGGTTAAAAGTAATCCACCTTGAGTTATAAATTAATATATAAAGAATCCGTGTGTACTTACAAAATTTTATTACCAGTCTAGGTAAACGTAACTACTGGTACGATCTTGTTTTCTCAAAGTAATTAATAGCTTAACTTTTTATTCAATGCAACAATGGGTGTTATGAATGAGCTTCGAGTAAATCTAAAAATCTACTTTCGTCCCAAGGATCTTGAAGCGTATTTTTAACTCGGCGGTAGGGTGTTTATTCCTGTTCAGCTGCAGTCCATAAAAATATAAGCCATGATTGACAGCGAGCCGTAACATGTAGTGCGTGTGCGCCGAAATTTTACATTGTTTTTTTGTTTCTAAACATTAGCTTGTTTGTCCTGTGAGATTGGAACTTAATGATTTATGGGATTATAAGACTTCAATAACGCTCGATTATAATTTTCTGTGGGGAAAGAGGATAATAAATATAACTTGATTGCTGATACCTTAAAGCTTTTGATAGACAAGGCATTCCTATTCAATTTTCTATTGTCTTTGTTGAAAGTAACATAAGTGTTAGATACGATTCTTTTACCTCCGTAGTCACCGTAGATAGATTACGATCAATACAATCATAAACAAGCATTAAAAGAGGTAATAGTAGGGTATTGGGGATACAGGAGATCTCTAAAGAATGACAATTAATAATACCTATGATACTTGTGGTAACACGTATGAAAAACAATAAAATAGCGTGACAATTTTGAAACAAATCCGGACCCATCATCACCGGATGAGTTCTGATAATATGTGCATAGTTATCAACGCGCGAGACCACTCAAAACATGTCCTACTGCGACATGTTTGTCCAAGGTACTTAACAGACTCATTATTGACATTTCGTAGCCAAACACAATCATTCCCGGCAGCGTATGCGTATCTAAACTAGAATCATAGCATTGAACCAGTTTACAAGATATTGATGCTCTGTGCCTAACGGTAAGGGTACGTTCTCCTAGGGTTGTCGAGGGTGTAAATAATGCACCGTGAATGTTTACTTGCTCAACGCAACAAATATCAATGTCGGTTGAAGAAAGGACTAAAACGATATTGTCATGTTTCAACTTCATAATAAATATTCATACGAATTGTTTCAGTAAACAGAATTGATCTAATTTCTTATCAACGTGAACTTACCAATTAGAAATGACTAGTATAAAGTGAACAAGGCCAGTAAGACTTTTAAATCTACTAGTAGACATAAAAAGTTGCTACTGCGGCTGTAGAAAAACCCAGGCAGTTACTTACCTACTAAAACTCATAAAGTAGGTAATGGATTGTATGAAGCAATAACAAAAGTAGACAATAAAATGGACTCTTTATTGATGGCCGTGTTATGATAGCTCAGTTTGTTCTACGTTAGTTTACTTGACGTCAAGATTCCTTAATGATGAATCATGATTTAATAATTCAAAGTAAGTAATTGCTGCACAGGTGTCCATACTACATCGATGGAAATGTATCTAGTAAAAAATGGACAGGAGTCTTGCATACATTGATGTTAAATATATGCAGAGCCTAGTTCAATTTATATTATTATGCTACTAAAATACCATTGTAGGTAAACCCCTCTATATTGATCGTGTAGGTACGTTTTGTAACAAAAATACGAGTATGTGTATTGATTTTTGTAAACTTTAGTATTCGTAATTGTGACAAAGACGAAAGTAAATCACATTTGACCCAATATGTTACGTACCTACTCGCAAGGTGGATTAAATGAGGTGGAGGGACTATCGCCACCAAATAAATGAAGATATACGAGTAGGCGTTAGTTCCCAGTGATGCCATAGCTATACGGTGATTGCAAGTAGCATCTTTACTTACCATATTTCAATTCCCCATTCGCCAACCCTATACCAATTACGTGTTAGAACCAAACTTGTCTCCTAGTTAGTCGGCTAAGGACAAACCACTTACATGTGCCGAAGGAACTAATTGGTACGTTGCGACAGTGGCAAATTGGCGCCATTGTTCCCACAAATAGACAGTGGAATGAACTAGGAAGTCCACGAAACCCGTCCCTACAGGAAGGGCTGGAGTGGGCTTTGGAAACAGATGGTTAACACAGCTTTATAGCTAAAGGTTGCGTGTATGGAGGGCGACGAGTGAGCACTACTACGCGGACGTCAAAGTGTGTTATTTAAATGCCTCAATAGGCTTACTGACTTGTCGCGAGGTACCTACTTTGATAGGGTTAAATGTTGGCAGAGCAGTTATCATCGGGGAAACATACACAATACAATGTTCATGGAAATTACTAACAGCACCGACTAACGGGAAGTGGCCTATGCGATTACACCTAGGATTACGAAGTAGAGATAGGTCGGAGGGTGACACGAACAGAGCGAGAGCTCCAAAGTATTTCTGCTCGTTAGAGACTTAAATATAACAATTCTAATTGGCTACAGCATCCTCCAGGTACCAATTACGTTGGTATAGGCCTGACTGTACAAGACATATGGGAACATAGCTAGCGCAAAATTTTAAAACGACGCAGAACAGTGTGTGTGTGTGTGTGTCGTGTATTCCCGAGATTTAGAGAAAATTTATATAATAATGTTGTATAATGTTCGGAACTGAGCTTGCCTTCCGTCTACTAACGGTTCAGAAGTTCTGTGCGACCGAAGTATTCTCAGCTAGGTACTAAATCGGTTTCGATTTTCAATACACTATGCCACGTACAGTATCGAACGAGCGCTAATACCAACTGTCATTTTCGTCTTCAATAATAAATGATAGTTGATAGTTCATATTAAGTAATAACGCAAGTTCTAAAAAGTTACCCGGATGCTGGTATAAATTTTTAATGAAAACGAACTATTTTCAACTAGAAAATAGATACTACAGATTTATAATCTAGGCATTTTCCTCTATTATTACAAATCATTAAATTCTAAAAAAAAAACCGGTTGGTTTCAATACTACGAATGTAATGGACATTCTAAGAGGAAGATTAGACCTTCAGTAAGTAAATTCATATCATTATAGAGCTTCAAGCTAAATTTTTTGCTGCAATTGGCATTAAAACTCTGAATTTAGGTTAACTCGATTATTATTCTCAAACACCTTAAAGTCAGCATACCACGTCTTACGTCTTACGAAAGCAATTAACAGCCATTTACGCAACGTGTATCATTTCTTATCGAAATGGGCATCATCAGTGAGTCATGGGATACATTCACATACCATCTTTACCATTGATTCTGTTTGTAATCATATGTGGTCCTACGCCGTGGGAAACAAGGTCTGTTTCGTTTTGCATCACTTCGTTTAGAATGCAAATATACGTTTGTGATGACACCGGTATTAACATAAAGTGCTGTCCAATTATGAAGGAGCAACACCTACGCTTTTATGATTGTGCCTTGACTAAGCTTGCGGGGTGTTTTTTTTTACTTCGGGCATAATAAATTAAAGGGACACTGTAAGTACAGGATTTAAGGCTTGGCCAAACACAAGGCCAAGCTTGTATTGTACGAAGTTTGGCTATAATATTCGGGGAGACATAATCTACACTTTCACATTTTATTTAAGCTAGTAAGGATGTCATCGTCATCATCATGATCATATCAGCCGAAAGTCGTCCACTGCTAGACATAGAATTCCCCCAAAGAGTGCCACGATGACCGGTCTTACGCCCCGCATCCAGCCGACTCCCGTAATGATGTAATGGATTTTGTTTTTCTGAAAAGAATATGTTAAACCTGTATCTTGACTGTTAAAAACGGTGATTTATAGAGATCACATGACAACCTATACCCAGACTAATTTAAAAACTTTATTATTTGAATGAAGAAACGGTCTTATGAAAGCAAGATAAGCTTTCTTCATTATGTTATGAATACTTTTAACTAAGTGACAAGCCTGGCCAATAAAACAGACATTTGGACGTTTAATCTCGTAATAAAAAGGCCTTATTCAAGTTAGTCAAATGTGTTCAACCCGGTTTTACATATCAATAAACGTCCAGTGGTTTTCTACATGCGATATACAAACAAATATGGTGAAAAAGCTTGAGTTATATTAAGACGGTGTCTGTAAAATTCCGACAGCTCGTCCTTGACCGGTTATGATAACACTCGATATTGACCGCTTAGCCAAAATGCCTATCAATACACAGAGCATTGACCCTGCAAACATCACTCATATCTATATCTTTCGGTTGAAGAACACTTATAAGTTGGTGTATTTGTACAGACTGTAAATAGCCACCTTTAGATTTATTTTATTTTTTGCCAGCCGAAGAAGACGAAGTCTATGTTACGTATTTAACTAGTATTCAATATATCTGCATTACAAATAGAAGCATGTTACTATTCCTTGGCAGACTTTTTTGCGGACTTTAATTGAATTCTTTTATTTTATTGTAATATTTAATCCGGAACATAATGTTATTGTAATTAAGGCTTATTCTACTCTTACATTTAAACATCGTGAATTCTAATGTCATGTTAGATTTTAAATTTGTACGCTTGAGGTGAAACACCGCAACACTGTACCTTATACACCACCTCCCTGTAACCTATGTTTACAAATAAATAACTCGCTTTGCCTGCTAGACACGACAACGATTTATCGTAGCGATTTGACTGCGCTGTCCGTTTCGTAACGATAATCTGAAACGATTTGTCATACACACGATCGATAAAACCGCACAAACGGACTGCGCAGTCAAATCGCTACGATAAATCGTTGTCGTGTGTAGCAGGCATACTTAATTATTTACTTAACAATCACCAATTTCTGCTTCAGTCTGTACTCTCCAATGTACGCGATAAGTTTGAAACTATGTCAGATCCCACAGAGGGACTGCTAAGTTCCCTTGCTTGATTCAGAGGGCGTGTCGCAACATATCAGTCCCATCTAGAAATGCAAATGCGCGCGTGAATAGCGCGCCTGTAATGAGCAGGTTCAAATATTACCTATAGCGGCACCGGGAAGCTGGACGATAAATATCTAATTAGAAAGTAGAAAATCTAATTATTCACGGTCGAAGGCTGGTTTGTAACGGTCTTACTGACTGTAAGGTGCGGTACAAAGTTTTCACAAATGGCTGTGCGAAAAAGCTAATTATGTACTAGAAGTAAAATAATAACAAATGGACAACCTACCCAGACATACTTACAAACTTGTTATGTGAGTTCCTATGTTTCTGGACACGCTTGACGAAGCCTGCGTTGCGGAACCGAAAAGCTACGGCAAGTATTCCGTACGTACTAAGTTCCGATAAACTAAATGGTACGCGCCGGGATTCGAACCCACGACCGCCGCTTGAAAGCCGCATGCCTGAACCACTAGGCTACCGTCGCTTAAATTTTTTAGTTCTTATTTAAAAAAAAAATGTTTTTATATGTTTACAATTTAGGAAGTCGTAGTTACAATAACACTAACTAACAAGTTAAGAGTTAACGTGTTCGAAAGAATGTTCTCTATGGCCTGCTTTTAAAGTAGCTTCAAACGAGTAATCTTCTACACGAGTATAATTGTCGTGAGTTAATAGTGCTTTTTATCCACAACGATGTTTATAATGGCAAAAACGTGATTATCATAGGCATTCTGATGAACACCGTGAACACCTCTCGGTTAATAATATGACTCGCGTAACTACTAACTACAAAGTAGATGAGACCGTAAGAATCACTTGTTAAACCGTAAATTTAATGCTACAGCTATACGAAAACGGTTAATTACAAGTTTATGACACGTAAAATCAAAGTAACGGCGCTCATAAAATGTCAAGGAATTTCGCTTCAGTACATCGCCACAGCCTGTCAAGCGCTGTCAGTGCACTAAATAGATCGTGACACGCCGCTCTTGTCACGTGTCAATGTGACACGTGTCATCGAATGATCTGACACCAGGCATGCGTAAGCGCATGTCTGAAAAGACGTGCGACAGGGCGTGTTTGTTAATAGGTGTCTTTAATGTCAACTGCCGTAGATCGATATGTTTTTAAAGCGTGATATGGATAACTTCAACAGTTGTTGTAGTAACCGAGATTTTGAAACTTAGATTTAAATTCGATCGAGCTTATCTTATTTGAAGGCCTGCAGGGGCGCAGAGTCATCGTGTAATGGGATTTCTGACTTGATCAGAGTTAGTCTGTATTTTGACAAGCCGATAGAACCGTTGTTGTCAAACCTCCCAACTATAGTCCACGCAATTCCGATTTGGCGACAATGGCGACATGACAAAGAAGATTCGCATTCCATCTCATTCGCAATTGCAATGAGGTTGAAGTGCGCAGTAACAGCCCATCCTAAAATACTAATAGATCAAAATCAAACTTCAGAACATCATTCAACTAACCCCTCTATCAATTCCATTCACGAACAACATAACACACCCATCACACATTAGCAGTAAAAACAAGATTGATTTCAAATCGATAACACCGCCATTTCGATTTAAAACCCCGCACGTCTCCAAGTCGTAACCTCATGCCTTACGACGGGCCGCCACAAACTTTACGATGGGCCTGTCGTTATTTAGTGATTGGATCGCATCACGAGAACTCACAAATGCCAAAGCAAATCGGGCATGATGCCATATGTTTTAGGAGTCTAAAAACCTCTTAAGCTGAACGGTTAAGTATTCACTTTTGGCATTAGCAAGGAGGATAATGAATCTTATGAAAGTTAGTTAGGGTTCAGATTGAAGAGTTTTAGTAATGTGGTGACAAAGACAAACGATCAAAGCTGACTTCAGTGGAGTAATCAATAAAGATCAGCTTAGAACACTACTTGGAAGTTGTAATAATTTAGGTAAAGTTGAATAAGTAAGGAACACACATATCTGCATTCGCGATATTCATAAACCTGAGAAACAACTCACTGTAAAACATGACAGTTAAATAAGAAGCTTGGGAAGTTGGGATAGTTCCGATACTGGTCCTAGATCTACCACAACTACTGGCAGGGGGATTATTTTGTCCTGCTAAGGTTAATTGCTTGCCTGTTTCTAACTAACATTCCTTAGCCTTCGGGCAGCGGAAAGAAATTTGAGAAACGGATTGCGCGTCTATTTCGAAAACTTTATACCATAACATAACGCATTTACGTCAGATCAGCTACAAGCTACAACACCCACGCGTACAATAATCTGATTACATTTCAGGCAAAACACTTAAACAAGTACGAGTTCAAGAACAATGGAATCTAGAAAAAAACTAGGGTTGGGTGCAGCTGAGTCACGGTCGAGTTTTTATTTTGGGCCCGACTGTGAATGAATCTTGTGTAAACAAGAAAAAAACTATATTTAGCGCGTTAGTGCCGCTCCCTTTTTTACGATTGTGGTATAAGTTATCGATGAATTATCAATAATTCACGTGTAAATCTGTTTGTAGCGAATCGAGTTGTTTGCTTCTTACGGATTTCGCAAACACAGAGCAGTGAATTAATATTTGTTTTTTAAGCAGTAACGCTGCTAAAGAAAATTATCAATTTTTAAATGAAAGGAAAAATTGAAAAATTTAATGCTCCGAGCCGGATTCGAACCGGCGACCACAGGCATTCATGGCCCGTCGCTACTAACCAACTGAGCTATCGGAACAATCTGGTTCGGGCACCAAATCCTTCAATCAGTTCCTTCATAAAACGCCTTAGGGAGGCGTATGTAGCGACATCTACCAGAAGACTTAGGCTTCTTAACCGCATCCGGCTCGGAGCATTAAATTTTTCCTTTCATTTAAAAATTGATAACAGAGCAGTGAAATACAGATTAGCGATGTTGACAACCTCCCCTACACGATTTACGTTTGAGCTATTTTTTTTACTTAGTGGAGGATTTGCGAGTCTTTCTTAACTAAAGAGCGAATTGACGATACTTTAGGGTTGGCTAGATTATCGTCGAAAGGCCAACAAAGATGATCTTGCAATAGGTATCGCTAGGAAGGTAGGTTTGCCTTTGAGTCATTATCTTACGCGTAGGTAACGTCCGTGGTTGTCCCGTGAACCCAGGGGGCGCAACGGGTCCGCTTGCTATTTTTCTCTGCGTCTATCGACAGTTATATTTGGGGGTCTATTCCCACTAGTTTTATTGATGGAACTACATACCTAGTTGGAATTTTAATGTAAGTATGGGAAGAAAATTTCCAAGTAGAACAGATACGTATAATAGAACTAGTGGGAATAGACCATTTGTATTCCTTAGTCTAAAGTTCATAGAACATCACTATGACAAATGGCTGACATTTGCTTTGCAATATAACGACTGTGATCTATTAACTCTGTAATTGTAAGGATCGTATTGCAACTTAACCTGATGTACATCCTCACAACACAGGTTAATTTTAAAACATTCGTCATAAAGACTGACATGTTGTTGCGATTTTACCACGTCTTATGAAGTTATGAATCACCCATAAAAAAACAATGAGGAAACAACTCGTGTAGGGAATGGTAATGAGTGCTCCACTGACTGACTATAGTGAGTGTGTACTGGATTTGCAGTACGCGTGAATAAGTATTATCGCCTATGGATTGGCCTTGTCAGACATTTGTTACCCGGTGCCTTACTTAAAAGGTTGTAAGTGTGTGTGAAGGTCTTATTGTCATTATTTTTCCTTAGAACAGCTCTGGAGTTATCTTCTGTAATTTTCGCTTCCCTCGGCCACTTTGTATTTAATATCATTACATCCTTTACCTACCATTAAACGAGCAAAGCAACATTGTATATTTACATATCAATTTGTTAACGAGATTTACAATACACGGGTTTACCTTACATCCGGGAAAGCTCGTTCTCCGGAAAAACGTCAAAATCCCCGAGCAATGCTCGGTCTCCTACGTACTATTTATATAGTTATATAACATCACATTTATCGTAACATTACTTGACGCTCAGAACATTTTACTTTACCTACACAGGAAAATTCTAATAAATCCGATAATGTTTCAACATTTCCTGAAAGATTTCTTTTGACAAAATATATAATTAACCCTTTAATTCGCAACGACCACCCGTAACACACTCATAGACCGTCTTTTTGTATTGTTTTCCGGAATAGAGGGGTAATCACGAAACGTTTCCAACGCGCGTTAAGACAGTCTGACTGTCATTTTTCCATATAAAAATTGACATTTATAGACCTACCGTACGTACAATGCGTCACGTGACCGAACTGGGGAATCATTGGACTACCTATTCAGCGTCACCGAGACTTGAACGCTGTTTTTTGCGAATTAAAGGAAGGTTTAGACTAAATCAAAACTAACTCTTGAGCCACGAACTCAATTGAAATAAATGATAGAGGCACTTCCTCATAAAACCTCAAGTTTATTTTTACCCAATGTCGAAGACAAGAGCATGCGAAATGTCCATTCAAGTCACTACCGCTCATTGAATCATTGTTTCATTGTTTTATTTTTATCGCTAATCGATATATAAACATAAAGAACGTCGTATCGATTTTGTGATAAGAATAATAAAGATCGTGATCAACGTGAATGACATAAGTATGTACCTTCACATTATACGTCGACATACATCGAATGAGTTTCGATTTGTAAAATCTTATAGATATAAAAACTTTAGCATTGTATGGATGTAGAAAAAATATATTTTCTATGAATTGGAACACCTCAATCTAGAGTAAAGTTTAATTTTACGTCATAGTCATACCAGGCCATATTGTAGCAGTTACCGCAGACTACGCGTACAGAAATAATCGTCTTGGCCACGGAGAGACGTAAAATCGTGTACTCACCACGGGCTATAGTAAAGAAAGCCGCAGATCGCATATTTATAACCCTTGCCTTCGGCTCGGGCGTCAAATACCTGCGTTCTGAGAAATTCTATGTTTTACCGCCCTAGGTAGGTATGTACTATATTTCTTTGTATTCGTAGACCAAGTTCCCTTCCTATAATAATGTAACTAGCCCGTTCGCTGGTACCATGTCCCTTAAACTAATTGGACTCATTTTAAATGTTGCATTATACTCGAATGAAGTGTTAAATTGTTAATTTCACTATTATAAAGGAAGGACGATTAATGCTACACTATCCCCGTCTCGTCAAGTCGAGATGCATTTACCATACCCGATCTTCTAAAGGCAACTATCGTTAACCAAATACCGTTCTTACGGTATTTTCTACATTTTCTAGACTGACTGCTTCGTTTGCTACTTTGGAGGGTTCGTCCGTAGTAATGAAATCAGTAGACATGAGGGTGGCATATCACTTTGTCTGTATCACCGCACGGATATCGTGCAGACTTCCTTACGATTCGATTAGGAATAGAATATGCAACCAGTACGCTTACCATGAGTTTGACAATGACGGCTTACGCTAACGAGTATCGAGTTTTCTATCTGTGCATCCCGCTCATACTGTCAAAGTGCAATAGAGATGCACAGATAGAAAACTCGATACTCGTTAGCGTAAGCCGTCATTGTCAAACTCATGGTAAGCGTACTAATGTTTGGAAACGGTTTTAAATCGACTTATTCATGCGATGTAATTAACGCGTACTTATGTAAGATTTTGTCGATAGGTTAAAAATTGTGTCGATCTTTTCTTTGCACAGCTCTAGTTAGGTAGGTATACTCTTAATCTTAATGAGTCAGCCGAATAAAAAGTTAAATTCGAGCCATGCCTCGCATACGTGACCTTCGATCGAGTCAAGACCAAAATTACAATGATTAATAATAGTTACCGACGTAACGAGTCGAAACGTGAGTTCACGGAATTATAAACAATTGAACACGTTTTGTAGTTCAGCGAACGAGTGGCGGTCTATTTTGAACTATTACAGTCCAGTTTTCTGGCAAAGGTATTTCCATAATCATTCACGAGTTAGTTCTGTGACGCTATTGAAGCGGTGCTTGTCCTTAGACAAATTCAGAACACCTCTACGCCGCAATTTTAACAATGCACGTTTACACAAAACAAAGAATATTTAATAAAATAATTTGTTACGATCGCATCATCAATATCAGCAGTTCAATTCAAATATAGTTAAAGATTCTAACCAAAACAAAGCGAAGTACAAATATACTTTCGCATATTTATAGTACTACTGTTTCCAAAGAGAACACACTCCTTGAGAATTTGAAAAGTTCGTAGCGTAATTTCCTTACTCATTCTGCTCGACCTTATAAGGTTCTGCAACTAGTAAAACAAAGAGACCGTAAGACATCTAAACAAACCTGGCATTTAGTTACACAATTATATACAGTCCTTTACACCAATTAAGGCGTCTGATGAACAATCGACGAATTAATCAAACGAGTTATTTCACGAGTCATTAATGTTTCGACATTGCGTGCTTAGCTAGGGTAGAGATGTGCAAATAATATTACAACGGGTAATATCACAATCGTAATTCGCAATTGCTTTGTATTTTTTATCACTACTTGTATTAGTTATAGTACGTGCCATGGAGCCTTGGCAATATCTGTAACTATTTTACGCCGTCATAGTACGTTAATCAAAAGACATATATTAATGACTCGACACTCTCGACCGTTAACGAAAATGTACGTACGACATCGGTTTACGATACCTTTTCAAAAGGACGAATTACGACGTCGGAATGAAATTCCCGCACGATACCGACAGTGTACGCTACTGTGATGGCCCTGGCATATCTCATTATCTGTAGTACTTCATACAGATACGCATTAAATATAGAGGCCTCGGCAGAGAGTACAACTTTGTACCTTTTGGCGTCGAGAGCCTCGGTCCATGGGGTCCCAGTGCGCAAAAGCTATTGCAATTCAGCGAGGAAATGCCGCCAGCATCCTCGGTACAATGCCTCGAGGGCCTTTTTTAGATTTAACTTAGCTTTAATTTAATTTAGTTAATGTTATAGTTATCATCTTGTATATACCTTACTTTAGAAAATAAATAAAATACTAACCATAATGTCATGACATGACGAATGCTAACATTGCTAACTGTCACAAGGTGGGTGATGCTTTGAGAGATAGTAGGTAGTTGTACTCTGGAAATTGGGCTTTTGGACTTTTTGTTCATATGTATGCGTATAATTAAGTGGATACGACTCGAGCTTATGATACTTATATTACAATATTGGTGTTACTGGACATGATGAAGTGATCATATTTGTGTAAAGCAGTATTTCTTTTTCTAATAATACTACTTTGATGGGATGAAGTGATCAATATTGTAATGGTTCGTGTTTACTTAGCACATCACTAATGGATATTCTAAGTATCCAGTGTCGCGTGCTCGGTGGAGATTGTCGAAACGCAATGCTAAGTGTCGGCTGAGAATGTTAATCATTTCATTGTTCCAATATTGACACTTAACAAGCATTGTGATGGCTGAAAAAAATCACGCTACACGGTTATATCGGCGGAACTGACTTTCCATATTTGCAGATTTTTATGAACTGACAAGATGATCTCACTCCAGGATTTCCTGACGGCAAAGGGTCGGCTCATGGAAAACGTGTTCCTTAGGGGCTGTCCATATATTACGTCATTTCAAAATAGGGAGGGAGAGGTCTGAACGTGGGATGAAATACTAATCAGTACATTTATTGAACTCCCAATTATACTCGTAATCAACCAAAGATAATGAACCTATTCTCCGGTGTATTATCTTTGGTTATCTGATAAACTAGAGATAACAAACCAAATGGCTCCATGCCAGTATCTCATCATCATCATCATCATCATTATAAACTTAAGAGCCGGGCGCTTGTCGGTGGAGAAATCGCTACTCTTCTTCTTTGTTCTCTCTGTTCACTGTGTTCTGAGCTCTAGATACGACATTATAATAACTTTCTCTTTAGCTTGGTCCATAAACGCACGTCTTGGTCTTCCCCTACATCTCCTTCCTTCTATCTTTCCTTCAATTATAGTTTTTATCTAATTGTCATGTCGTATCAGGTGCTCCAACATATTATTGCCAGTATCTACAGGCCATAATGATCTTGATCACACCAGAAAATTCTGTACCCATTGTGACCAAACTCCATACCTACTCCATCCCAACGTACACACAAATGACAATAAATAACGAAAGGTATTCATAACCGGACCACCACTGCAATGCATACCAGACCGGAGGGCGATTCGCAATCAGACTCAACTCGGCTCCACTCGCCTCTAGTATAGTTTGACTCGGAGTTCCGTTACAAGTACAGATAATCGGAGGTCAGACTTGTGCCGATTCGTGGACGAGTTGTTGTGAATACCGGGCCAGGATCGCATGGCACCGCGGGTGGGCGTCGTGAGGCTCGCATAAAGATCGCCGTGCCTGCCGCGCGGTTCAGAGGTGACAGTGTCCTCGCTTGCATACCGCAATTCCAGCCTGCACTTTGTTAGACACGGTCACGTATCTTTGTCAGAAAGGAGTTAGAGGAATTGTTTCAAGTAAATATGCTACCTTGAAAGACGAAACGAACGTCTTCAATTACAATGCTGTTCTTAAAATAAAGAAATAGGAATCTGATGGTATCAGTAAGGATAACTCCTGTATTAAAGTCCCTTAAGTTCAACGGCAAATGGCTGGATAAAAACCTGACAAGTACAGGTAACGTCAATATGCAGCGCAGTAAACATCAAAAGCCTTAATACATGAAGGCCTTCGCGATGTTCCAGCGTATTACATGCATGAAGGTTATTAATCATGGCCGTGGGCCGGCAGACAACAAAAGGCAATTCTTAGGACGTCCGTCAATGACGTCACACTGCGCCACCGAGGGAACAGCGTATGCAAATTAGCCACGTTGCCGTTGATTAATTGGAAAAACAATGGCCACGTCGAAAGAATAGCTGGGTTAGGCAGGTGAAGGTGACCCACTTCGGAGACCCGCTTTTTTGCGGTCTAACTATATATGGAGCAGCTGGCGGGGCAGATGATTGATACAATCGTGCAACTTGTTGTGTCGTCCGACTTGCATGCAGTAAGTGGATAATAACATGTGGAGATTGTGGAGCGAGTTAAATTACAAAGGGGACTGAGACGATTCACCGTTTTTCGATTCGACGTTTCACCTTCGCTTGCTCGAGATCAGACGCGAAGATTTCGCACGTATGCAAATGGGATTTGGATATCCAGGACACAGACGGTTAAGGATTGCGGGATCGCACGCGCTCGCGATCTAATCTGACTCACGCGCACCAGACATGTCACACTTGTTCGTAGACACCACCTGAAAGTGTATTAATTCCTCCATTTGATTCGAAAGAATTATACTAGGCGCGAGTTGCGCCAGCTTACGATTGACAGAGCGAACCACGTTAAATGAAACCCCATTTTTGATACAGCCTGTATGGCGCTGGCAGCTGTCCATAGAGTCAAACTTTTCATAGAGTCAGATTTTAACGAACACCGCTTACGATTACAGGCGGTTGGGTGCATCCCACCCTAAGGATTTAGATTTAGACTAGGTATAGTATAGTCTACGAAACCGTGCTCCGGTCCTTGTGTGTGCCTACTTTTTTCGCCCAACAGGGTTAGGTTAGGGTAGTACGTCTACATAGATCGAGACTGATATATTAAGTAATTTCAAGGTAACATACACATATTCACACACACACACAAAGTCAAGGCGTTGCGTTCGCTTGCAGCTGCAGCAGCGATGCTTAAGACGACAGATTTATTTCCCCACTGGATAGAACATTAAACAAAGTCGTTCTATCTAACGAGTGCAGTCGAAGTTCACATTCCCACATTCATTAATTATACTTATTTAATGTGGAAACGAAATACTTGGATCGTTGACCTTTAATCGTTAATAACGCTGATCGATTTCGTAATCAATTTATGTCAATCGTAAATTATATGAAATGATTTGAACTTACAAAACGCGATATACACAAGTGTATAAATATCGGCAAGCAACTTACTAATAAATATGTCCCATCTTCCCTTCGCTATTATGTCATCGGATTTATGTTTCGGTACATAGGTATTTGTAAAAGCATTAAATCGATACCTACCCATATTTTTGCACTTGACCGTACCTAACCTAGTTGGTAGTGACCTGGCCTAAGGGTTCGAATCCCGGTAAGGGCATTTATTTGTGTGACGAGCACGAATATTTGTTCCTGAGTCATGGATGTTTTCTATGCATTTAAATATGTATTTATTAATATCGTTGTCTAGTACCCAATGTACGAGCTTTGCTTAGTTTGGGAATAGGTCGATATGTGTAAGATTGTCCACAAATCCATACTTATACTTATATATACTTATAATATTATAAATGCGAAAGAGTGTGTCTGTCTGTCTGTCACCTCTTCACGCTTAAAGCGCTGAACCGATTTGGATGAAATTTGGTATAGAGATATTTTTTATCCCTGAAAACATCCCCCAAGGGGGTGAAATGGGGGTGAAAGTTTGTATGGAGCTACGATATAACCGAGTTCCACGCGGACGGAGTCGCGGGCGGAAGCTAGTATTCAATAAAACAAATATACAAAGTAAAGACGGTTAATGATAATACTGATCAGCAAGAAAACAATGTCCATGTAAGTGATTTGATTACGGATTCCGACCGATTTACATACATGGATATAATATATCCAGCGATTTGAATAACGTTGTTTACTTCCTCTGCCTTCCACAGATATAATGACAAATGGGAGCCGCATAATTTTATGCTTCTAGCATAATATCACAATGACAATGGAGTATACTGGGTTATTCGCATATGAATTACGCTATTCACAATATTACGTCCAAATAATCACAAATGTAACATGGATACTTTATAAAGATAGTCGGGGTTTCCTATAAACGATCTCATTTCTCGAAATCTCGCGGAGCAATGACGAACGAAAATTGTTTAAGAGTCCCCAGCACGCACTACAAACGTAGTTTCGTTCTCATCTTAAAACGGCATACTGAAATAACCTGAATCTTTTTATACACAATGGTATCCGCCATATCTAGGTCGGAAATTTTCAGTTGCTATGAGTTATAATATTTATAATAGAAATATAATCAAAAAAAATAAGCGATTAGAGATTTTGTATGGAAAACGATCTTTTCGCTCTATTTTTTTAAATTCTTAATTTAAACGAACAGAAACTATTTCCGTTAGTTTTCATTGGAGAGTTGACCGTCCAGCACGGGCTATCACAAGACGGCGCGCAAGGTTTCTAGATTTTTCTCGCACTATCCGTCTCTCTCTCTTATTAGAACACTTAAGGCCTCCACCCACCGGACGCGTGTCGTGCGCGGCGCGTGTGCTGCGCGGCACACGCGCAAGTTGTAAAGCATTGAAACCACAATTCAAACACACATCGAACGCGTTACGAAGACGGGCCCGCGTGGCGCTAAAGATACAACTCGTCAGCGCGGCCGCGTGTCGTGCGCGTCGCGTGAGCTGCGCGGGCCCGCACGGGCCCGCGCTGCTAAGTATGATAGAGATAGTAAGATACATATTAAATGTGTTGGTAGTGAGAGAGATATGACGCGCGGGCCCGCGCGGCACACGAGCAGCACCCGCGCAGCAGCCGCGCTGCACACGCGCGTCACACGCGCGGCAGCGTGATGGAGATAGTAAGATACATATTAAATGTGTTGGTAGTGAGAGAGATATGACGCGCGGGCCCGCGCGGGCCCGCGCGGCACGCGCGCGGCACACGCGCAGCACACGCGCAGCAGCCGCGCTGCACACGCGTTGCTATAAGCCGCCCGCTTCCGGTGTGAATATACCGCTTCATACGCGCCCGACACGCGCGGCACACGCGTCCGGTGGGTGGAGGCCTTTATAACAAGAGGTATAATGCGAGAAAAATCGAGGGTATGTCGCGGCCGTCTCATGGTAGACGTGATGGCGACCATTAACTGCACAAAAAATCATGTCGAATGTTGTTTTTGTATCGCAATTAGTTTGATTTGCCAGCGAGCGCCATGGCATGGTTTGTCCGGTTGGCTGGGTGCGCACCGGATTTGTGGTAATTTGGCTTGAAGGCCCTAGTACATATAATTACGCGGTGTGAAAAGAAATTATAGGATGTAGGTCACATCATTTCATTATTGCATTCGGTTGTCTTTACTGAATGTTTAAGCGTTTTATCGGAACAATTATCTCGCAAGGAAACCTAACAGACTATAGTATGTAAACCAACCAGAATTTCAAGTTTGTAATTTTTTATTTTCGTTTAAAATTGCTAAGGCTGTTTCAAATTGGCTACTATCCTAGACAAATATATTTAGTCTGTCAGTTAGATTATCAAAAAATATAGGCCAGGTATTTTTTTGCTAAAAAGTGTACCACAATGTGTGAAATCACACGGAACTTTAACTAACGGGTTATATCTTCATAAATTTATGTTTAAGTTGCAACTCAACATGCGTTTCTAAATTTTTTTGATAATCCAAGTGACGGACTAAACAGATGTATGTATATATTTTTTTTACCCAGGAGAGTATCCAATTCTCGGTAATCGTGAGTAAAGTCTGTTAAAATCTGATGACTTTGAAAGTTCTGTAAAAGATGACAATTGCCGGCACCATATTTAAAGTTTACCGGCCTGTAAAGGGCGATGCAACGCACCCTAAGATGGACTCCGACTCGGCACGCTATATGAGTAACTTACTCTACTGCTTCACTTAAGAAGGCCTCTTATAAGTAAGTAAATGCCATCGGATAAGACCTTCTGTTCACAGAGTAACCCGGGCGCCGGAAGCGCAGAACATATGTCTCGCAAGTTCGATGTCCGCGTGTTCAGTAATGGCTCGATTGTTTGACATCGCACTGCATTTCCATTGGGCGAAAAGAGCCTAAGTATGGTGGTACTATGGTTCTTTTTAACCTTTCTGTCATAGCAGGGTAGGGTAGACCGGGGTTAATAGTACCACGGGTCAATAGTACCATCGCCTATAACTCTGCAACCACATCGAAATATGCATGTGTGTGTATATGTTGCAGGGAAATGGTCAAAACAGAGATTTGATCAAATCTCTAAGGGATTTGATCAAATCACGCAGGATGTTAAAATGGCCAATTCATTTTATCATTTACCTAATACAAATCAGTAATTTGATCAAATCTCTGAATCTGTTTAGTGAAATGACGAAATCGGACAAAAAAGGCAACTCGTTTTTTCATTTCACTAGACTTGTTTAGTGATTTGATAAAATCCCTGAAACGCGTCAGTGAGTTGACGAAACTATAAAGATTTTTCCGGGTTACCTTTGTTTTACCAAAAAAAAATTGACAAATTATCACTTCCCAAAAAATATTTCGTAGAATTTCATTTGCCAAATAATCGTTTGCCAAATTAACACTCGACAAATAATTCTTACGCAAACCTTATGTTTGGCATATTCATGTTTAGGCAATATCTCGTTTACCAACTGGTACTTTGACCAAATTTCATTCAGTCAAATATGTTAGTTGGCATAATATGTTTTAACCAAAACAAAATAAGGCAAATGATTTGTATCGGCAATATTTAATTGACCATTTCTATTCCGTCGGCTAATCAGCAGAGGAACTCTTCAATGACAAATCATTTGCATCTTTATTTCAATGGTGTTTAAAGATACACCACAAAATAACAACTTTTTTTGTTATGTGGGTGGGGAAAATAAATTTGTGTAGAGGTCGCAATTCTAACCTAACCGCCAGCGTGTCGACGTCACCCCGCTTCGCGGGGTGCCTATTTCCGCTCTAAGGGACACAAGCTAACCCTAACCTAACCTACCATATAATACAATTTTTACGATTGTTTGATTTTCTTACTGCTAGGAGGCTTCGCCCCCCGAGCCCCCCTTCTTTGGCTGCCCTAACCTAATTTAACGCCTTTGCCTACCGACCTACTTAACCGTGCATTATTTTATTTAAGGGACCGTGCCGTTTTATTAGTAGTATTTTTGTAAAATGTCATAACCCAAACAATTGTGATTTTTGTCTATTTACAGTTTGCCATAAAATTAAGTTGACGAAATGTTTATTGTCTAATGTTTTTTTGCCTTATTAAAGCATTTGCTAAAAGACCACATGCCATAATGTAATTTTTCGTAATAATATCTTGCTGAATGAAAATTTGACGTAATGAAAATATTCGTCTTAAAATTGTGCCAAAGTTTGCATTGGCAAACAAAATAGTTGCTAAAATTTGTTTGGGAAATGAAATTTGACCAAAATAAATTTGGTAAAACAACAGGATCCCGATTTTTCCGCTCTTTTATAAAAAAAATAACCACGAAGACGGTGGCAGGAGCAGAGCTCCCGCCACCATCTTCTAACCTATCCGCCATCCGAGTCTAAGTCCCAGAACCGTTTAAATTACTAATGATTTAGGAGCCCATATCTGCGAGTTAGTTTTGTCAATTCACTGACGCGTTTCAGGGATTTATCAAATCACTAAACAAATCTAGTGAAATGAAAAAACGAGTTGCCTTGTTTGTCCGATTTCGTTATTTCACTAAACAGATTCAGAGATTTGATCAAATTACTGATTTGTATTAGGTAAATGATAAAATGAATTGGCCATTTTAACATCCTGCGTGATTTGATCAAATCCCTTAGAGATTTGATCAAATCTCTGTTTTGGCCATTTCACTGCGACATATACACCAGTATGCCTTGAGCGTGTCTCTACCTGCTCACTAGTCGGCCACTCGCTGCCGTGCGAAAAGAATGTGCTATACGACGATTTGCATTTTTGACCGACCAAAGTAAGTATTTACGATTTACGTTTTGTACTAGTGTTTATAATTAGATAGTCGTTGTGTGAAACTTGTACTGAATTGTGATTCTCTAGTTATTGAAGTTTTTAATGTGTCACAGTGTGGGGGTCAGTTAGATATAGAAATCGAGATTTGTGAAGGTTAGTGAGTGCGAGTAAAAAAGGACAAATGTACCACAACACTCGGGGTTAATTGTAACGTTACAATTGACCCCGTGCTACAATTGACCCAATATTTTCACACAATAAAACAATTAAAACTAATTATTTTTGTAACAAGTTACATATCGGGTAGGTATTTTATGTTATACCTATGATTCATACGACACTTCGGGATGTATATACATTATAATACCCGCAATTCCATCCGTTTCAGTGGTATTATTTAATATTTATTTGTGGTGAAGGATGGGGTTGATTGTACCGGAGGTCAATTGTAACTGTATGGGAAAGTAATTTTTAAAGAATTCGTTATTATGTTGTATTGAGATGTTGTTATTGCTTGAAAGATGTGTGCTATGAGCACCCCTAAGTATTTTTGTATAATAAGTCGACATAACATGTTTCAAAAACTTGGAAAATATTGTTACTTTTAGTTCAACTGAATTGCTACCTTTGGCTTGTGCAAATACGGGTCTCTTTAATTAAGACTGATGTACGTAACAGACTGATTCGTCTGAAGAAATTAACAATAATTACTGATTTATTAAGACATTATTTTGGGTTTTATTTACCTCTGATTATCAGGTACAATTGACCCTTACTAGGGGTCAATTGTAACACAAGGACTTCATGAACAAAAACTCAATTTGCACCATTCTGATGCCATTCAATGAAAATATTTTTCTAGATTCTGATAGCCAATGAGACTAGAAAGTTATATCCTAAGCGATTTTTACGTCGTAGCGTTAGATTCTGAGTTACAGGTCATTATTTCTAAAGTGGTACCATTGCCCCCGGTCTCCCCTAGTGCAGTTGTGATGATATCATGAGTCTTGTATCACATTCATGCTATTTCGGTTAAAAATTTTGAAGGGTTTTGTTAGTTTAGTTAGTTTACGTGCATGGTTTATAAATGCAATAGATGTATATAGATAAGGTTCAGGTGAAATTGCAATATATCTCCTTTAGCATTTTTCAAAATAGCACCCTCTGACACTGCTACTTAGTACGGAGTCCGTTTGGCTACCTAATACCTGTTTTTGCACAAGAAGACTGCCGTCGCACCTTCCAACCCAGAAAGGATTAACTTCATTGCGATGAAGTCATTCTACACAATACATTACTGCAGAGGCCGGGAAGATAAGGATTGCCAGACAGACAAGTAGGGTAGGTAGGGATACGAGGCTGACAATCAAGCCGTTCCTTTGATTGCATGTTTGAGAATACTCTTATATTATTTTGACCTACTTTTGTAGTGTAATAAACATGACACGCAATATACTTCAGAAAACTTTCCTGTTTAAACATAAAAGTCATTCCATTTTTCCTTATCTTCAATGTCGCAACGCTCCGAGAAGGGTCCATTAAGTGGTGTCAAATTAATGATATTTGACCTTACGAGGCGCTCAATTAAATTACTAATGTAGGTCTAGTGTTCATCCAATTGAGAAGATAGCGAACTTATCAGGCCACTATGATCCTATAAGAAGACAGCGCCAGATGCATGTTTTTGAGCATTTAAGGTCATCCTCAAGTTTTTATCAGAATTAAAATATATAAAGTAATAATAATATATTATTTATTGCACCACAACATAACAAAAACATGTTACAAGGGTACATTGAATAGGGGTCGGTGTTGAATAACTTTATAAAATGACTGATGTAATGAAAACTGGCCAAGTCAAATCTAACCTACTTTATGATCTCACATTTTTAAATAACAGCAATTGTTATAGGTATCTAATAAAGCAAAGAAATAGAGTTTAATACTTGATCATAATGTTATTTTGTTCCTACAAATACATATTTGGATTTTGCATAGAACTTGGCACTCATTTAGATCTCCATTCTCTTTGCGGCGAAGCCCACAGCCAAGCATAATTTTTGTATTGAACGTGGCTCTCCTTTTTTAAATTCATGTTTTTGGTGGGATTGACATTACAAGAGCCGTTACGTCAATTATATTGTACGCTTTCAGACCGGAATAACAGAAGTTTGCTAACAGTGTAAAATGAAGCATATTGATAAATGTTTTTGATTTGACAATAAGTTGTAATCAACCCAGACAATTGCATTGGCCGGGTCTAGGGAATGCAATTTTAGACCTAGGCGATATCTCGCGAGACTGGCTTTGTGGTCGATATTGATGAGATTTCGCGAGATTGGGCGTTTTTAGCCGGGTCCGCCGAAAAAGATAACTGTAATAAGACTTGTCTGAATGACATCAGTAATCTTTACATGCCGCGGGATCAGCCACTCGCATCGACTGATACGGACGCAAATTGAGAGGATAACGGTTCCAAGTCTAGCGTAACTTCCTATTGGCATTCCCAACAGTAGCGAGTGGGCGACAAATTAGCGAAAGCACGAGTTTGGAGAGCAATCTCGTATGCGGTAATGTCAACATTGTGGGTGCGGGTTCGTCGCCCGGGCCGAGTATGGACATAATGGCGCGATTGTCGGCCGACTCCGTTAGCTCGCCCACAGCACTCGTTAGATATTCCTGCGCGGTCGATACATCAATAGTTTGACTTGTAGATTGCTCAGAAGAATTTCAAATTGGTTAGTTAGAGGTATGGATTTTAAAGAAATTACCTAATTAAATAACACACCCAGGCTAGCATTAAGGTTATACCCACAGTGATCAGATCAATATTCATCTCGCTCATATTTTGGAGCAGCCCAACCCAACAGGGCGGGGAAGTACCTCCACCTTACGGAATACCTCAGCCATATGGTACCATTGGTACCAGATCCCGGGGATGCACTGTGTTGAGTAAGGAAGGACCTGCAATTGTATTTTTCTCTCAACACCAAACCATATCCATGAAATGTCTGCAACGCTCATGACTCCTTTGGAGATGCAAGCGTCTATTTGCTACGGTTTCTTGTCCGCTTACCATCAGCAGGCCGTATCCAAATTTGTTACTACCGTGTTCTTTTTATAGGACAGATTTTGTCTAAAATCGTACAGTTAACACGTTAACCTTTGCTCGGTTAACCGAAAGGTTGATAAAATATTGATCGCAACAGAACCAGGTTAGTCGGCTATTTCCTAATGTCGCTGCGGACGTTTTGTCGGCCCGTCTCGATCGAAACGTACCTGAAACCAGAGAAAACAATAGTTTTTTTATTTTGTATTGGACTATTATCTTATAAAGTATATCTTATTTGTTATTATATTGGCTCAACATTTGATATTTAATAGTAGCTTTGCGGTGAAGCATCATCAAAAACATTGTGAGAAACCCGGTCTAACATCCAGCAAGGTCTAGTTTTCCCTCTGGGTTGGAAGGTCAGATGGCAGTCGTTTTCGTAAAACTAGTGCCTATGCCAAATCTTGGGATCAGGTGCCAAAGCGGACCGCGGGCTCCCTTAGGATACAACCGGGAAAAACGCTAGGAAAAGGGAAGACGTCCCTTCTATACTCTAATAGCTATACCAAAATACATGGTAAGACATAATAACTGTTTATTTACATATTTCGAAGGTTCATATATTCAAGACCACCACCTAGCAATTATTTATTGCAAAATATAAGTTAACAACACATAAAGTTGGAATTTTACGACTATATCAGCTAAGGGTGTCGTGAAACAATTTGTAATAAACCGGTTTAATGATTGCATCGTAATATTATAATCTTCGTTGCCTTGCGTACCTACCTACCAAGGATTTTAAGATTTTGAAGTTAATCAGACATACTCGTAGTCGATGAAAGAAAAAATTACCTTGAATTATGAGAGATAACAGTTATTAAGATAAAAAGTCCTCTCACTCGCCTATGTTGGTAAAACAAAGAATGTCTCAGATTGCTGTATGTGTTTGGCGCCCGAGCCGAAGAAGCAAGGGTATATAATATGCGACGTGAGGCTTTTATTATGGTGAGTACACACGCGTGTAGTGCGCGGCGCGTGTGCTGCGCGGCACACGCGCAAGTTGTAAAGCATTGAAACTACACTTCAAACACACATCGAACGCGATTCGAACGCGGGCCCGCGGCGCTAAAGTTACTTTATCACACTCATGCACACACGCGTTGCTAACGCGTCGCCAAGCGTGATAGAGATAGTGAGATACATATTAAGTGTGTTGGTAGTCAGAGAGATATGACGCGCGGGCCCGCGCTGCAACTGCGCCGCAGCCGCGCGGCACAAGCGCGGCACACGCGCAGCACACGCGCAGCGAACGCGCGGCACACGCGCGGCACACGCGTTGGTAACGCGTCGCAGCCGCGTACCTCCGCGTTGCTATACGCCGCCCGCTTGACACGCGTCCGGTGGGTGGAGACCTTAAGCGCTAGGATGTTAAAGTATTTATTACACCTCGCCATCGCTGCCGGTTGGGATCTGACTGGCCGCTCTCGTATGACATACATGTTAGTGCTCATTTTATAGGTTTTAGCATGTTAATGTGTCCTATTAGGCCATACTTTTAACTAGGTCGCACAACAATTAGGCTTCATGAAATTTAATCCTCATGAAACTAATCAGGTTAATATGTCTGTGAATAGATAAAAACTTACTTTCCTGCAAATAATAGTTAAACCAAAAAAATTAAGATAAATAGTTTGACGTACATTTACTGATCAAATTAGCGGTCACGTTCACTAATTTGGGTTAATTTTAGTTTCTGTAGTATCCACGTGATGTATAATATTATGAATCAAGAAAGCGCATTTAAAGCTAAACCTAATGTTCGACGTCTACAGACAGAGATAGAAGAGTGAGTGAAACTAATACAGTATTTGACAACAGCTACATTAAAAATAACAAATTTTAACATTATCAATAAACTAATCTTACAAAATGACTCGGAAACGCGGGAAACGGAACACAACAAGCTTCAACTTATTTTTGCTCTTTTAGATTTTTAAATACATAAATATCAAATATAATTTACTTTAAAAACAAAGTTTTAACCGACTTCAATTTAGTAGGTACTCCGCCAAGCCACGAGAACGTTTTCTATTTTTTTTACAATTTACCACATGAACTGATTTCCGATAGCAAATGCGTTGATTACCATAGAAAAAAATCGAATCGCGGAATTCGATAAGTCATCTGTGGTCTTCATCATCAATTCCTCGCCACCAAATTTATGATTCCGAATGTAAATACACGAGTTATAACAGTAAATACCAAAATCACTACACGCGTGCCTAATAAAATTGAGTAGTCCCCTCAATTCCTCATGGATCCCATCAACTAACTGAATTTTGAAAAAATGGGACCCACCTGGAAGTATATACATACGAACAAAAAAAGTTTTTCACTTCTCATGCTCAAAAAGTGCATCATATTAGACTTGGCAAGCGGGGCTAAAGTAGTACATTTAGCCCCTAGGGAAAATATGTATACATATTTATGATTTATAAAACATTTTTATTTGACCACTCACAACAGTTCAATATTACATCCACTAATCACAACTCTTTAAAAATACATTAGTATTTGCTATCTACGAACCAGAATACAGCTAGACATTAAAATCGACCAATCAGGAAACAGAATTCAATTCAAACATTGGGTGTTTTTCAAGCGCGGTTAACTGCATACATGAGTCATGTATGCAGTTAACCACGCTTGAACGTTTGGATGGAGCTATAGTCGGTCAGAGGCGTTTATTTTTGTAATTATTGTAAATTAGGGAATGAAAAACTCCTAATGTTTGAATTGAATTCTGTTTCCTGATTGGTCGATTTTAATGTCTAACTGTATTCTGGTTAGTAGACAGCAAATACTACTGTTATTTTAAAGAGTTGTGATTGGTGGATGTAATTACATGACATAAGCTATGAAGATTGAGCGGGATAGACTACGCCGCTATTAGACGGTCAGAGGCGTTTATTCGTCTTGTGAATATTTTGTATCTGTGTCAAAACAGTTTATTAAAAAGAATGGCGCCAAATTGAACAATCTTTTCGCCGTGGTAGAATTGTTGATTGTGGATGGATAATCTTTGTTTTTACTATTTTCTCGCAGTCGAAGTGAAAAGTAGAGTGTATAACTCTGGTCTAAAAGCCATATTACCCCTCGAACTATTTCCCCTCACTTCGTTCGGGAAAATATCCATCTCGTGGTAATAGGGCTTACTTTAGACCCTTGTCATACAATCTACTATTTCGAATCGGCTCATCAATTACGGAGTTCTGAGGTAACAAACATTGAAAATAAAAAAAATACAGCCGAATTGAGACCTCCCCTTTTTTTGAAGTCGGTTAAAAATACGGTACACTACGGATGTATTTTCCTATATAATTCATAGTCCTTGGGCAACCGAGCTCTGGGTGAAAATAGAGAAAAATAAAGAAAATTAGTAAACTTGACGCAAAAATAACATAGTCCACAAATGTAACCATTTCCCCCATAGTTTGTTTTCGTTCTACATCATTTGTTACTGATAAAATTACACAATAATTCAACCACCTGATGATAGAGTTGTTCTATTGTTTTGAAACGGCCTATTGTAAACAGATCCATAATACGTGATTAATCGCGGTAAAGTATAGTCAAACAATATACCAGAAAGGCGCTGTTAACAAATACCTATTAAGATTAACACAAACGTGAGCTTCTTCTTAAACGATACTTAATGGGTAAAAACATATATTAAGAAATATTAACACTAGTTATCGAATGCAAAAAGGGGATAAGCTCACGTAAACACAATTTCTAATATTTCTTACCTATTTAGAATTGCGCATACTTATTTCAAGCAAGCTAGCTCGAGATTGCTGGATAGAATAAACAAGATAAAAAGTATGTAATTAAGTTTATTTATATTGTAATAACCATAGAATACGAAACCAATTTTCATAAAGCTTGGTAAGGGCTCTGGGGAACTGGATAAATGAACGTCGAGTGGCATTCTATTTACACCGAGTTCACAAACTTTAATTAAAATTCGTTGCGAGATAGTATACGTATTAGACTCGTCATTTAACTTTACGCTTCTTTCTAATAAACAGAGCTAGACTTATTAATTAAATTAAAAAAGCGGCCAAGTGTGTGTCGGACCTCGCACAACAAGGGTTCCGTGCCTATTAAAAGGTCGTATCGTTACTGAAATCTTATGGCACTTACGACCTTTTCTTTAAGGAAGGCAGTTTTTTATAAATATCTCGAAAACCTTTGAACCGACCTTGTTCAAAACAAATTTCGCTGAAAGAATTTTATAAGCCCTATGAGCATGATTTTTTTCATATTTTTAAAATACACGGTTCAAAAATTAGAGGGGGGGGACACAATTTTAGTGACTTTCGGGGCGATTATCTCCGACTCTATTCACTTAATCCAAAAAATTGCTTAGAAACCTTATATTTGTTTTGAAAGGCCTGTCGATTGATGTACCACAAGTGGACTTGCAAAGAAAAAATAATTTTTGACTTTCAGTTTTATGTATGGGGTGCACCCCTAAAAAAATCTTTTTTAGTAATTTCATTACAAAACTATGTAGCGGTTAACAAAATACACCCTATCTTCAATTTTTTATTCAAATACACCTCATGGTTTTAGAGTAAAATGCCTGTGACATACTGACGGACAGACAGACAGACAGACATGACGAATCTATAAGGGTTCCGATTTTTGCCATTTGGCTACGGAACCCTAAAAAGAACGTATTTAACAGCACAAGACAACGGAGCCATAAAAAAGGCCTGTATAATATTAAAACTGAAACAAAGAATGAAATATCAAAGACACAATACGCTCCTAAAGTCTCGGCGGAAGAAAAGGAGCGTATTAAATTTTGAAGAGCACTTACGTAAGCAATTAAATGGGACTGGTTCCTTCCCATGGGTGTGAGTATCGTTTTCAAAGCGTTAAAAGAGACCACCCAAAGGTTCTGAAATAGCCGTATAGCCAAGTCTGAAACAATTGATTCGTCAAGTCCGACGGTCTGCCCGACTGTGACAATGGTTGAGATGTAAGCGACTTTCGTATGTCATAATCATAACATAAATGTTGTGGACGATTTGTGGAAAACGTGTAGGTTCTTTAAAACGTCTGTGATCACGGATCGCCTTTCAATATCAATGGGCAATCTGACAATTCTAACTAACGTCATGATAAGCGGATTAGTGTCTTTATGCAATAAATAGCTTCTACCAGCGACTCCGTCCGCGGGGAACTCGTTTATATCGTATTAGCTCCAATCAAACTCACCCCCTTACGACTATTTCCGGGATAAAAAACTATCATATTATGTCCTTTCCCGGGACCCATTATCTCTATAAAAAAATCAGACAGACACTTTTGTGTGCATTTCGATGTAATTTTTTTTCATTAAGTAGCGCAAAATTACACAAATTGCACATGTAGGTACAGTCAAGTGCAATAATATGGATAGATTTTATCCTCAAATAAATATTTACTGAAACCTTATTCCGCTGAAATAACAGCGATGGGACATATTTATAAGTAATTTGTATGCACCCATATTTTTACACTTGACTGAATCATACTGGCCAAATATGGGCCAAATTAATGAAGTTTTTTGCTATACAGCGCGGTTACACGCTAAAAAATGTACGGGTATTAATCCAATCGGGTCACACAATCCATTTATTTTAATCACTCCCTTATAATTAATAATGATTGTGCATTTGTTATATTATAATTAATGAATAAACAATAGATTTCTCACATTATTGTATATATTGCGATATTAACAATGTATTTGAGTTTGAAAATTGTGTAACTGTCCTCGTTTTCCGCAAGCGAGTGCTGGAAAGGGGTTGAAATGTCGGGATGAATTTAATACTTAATACTCGCCCTAAAATTATCTGTTTAATAGTTAATACAAATCCTTAGTCGTATTTTGTAGCATTCAGCAAGCATGAGTTGGCCCCATGTTGGGCGCCAACTTAAAACGCCAGTCTCCCTACAACTGCGCCGTGCACAGTGGAGGCAACCCTTGCGGGGTTAACGTCCTGTGAAGTGGGCACGGCAGCTGAAAACCGTGCTTTCATAGTGACAGGAATTAACTTTCTATTCCATACAGACGGCAACAAAACACTCCCGGTCTTTTTTTTTAATAGTGAAACATTCAATTTTCAGGTGTTTGTACAACAGTATTTACATAAATTTTGTATTCTTAATAGCGGGTGATAATAGCTGACGAGCTTGTTCATAAACGGTATTCAATATCCTGAAGGATTAAATGTACTATATTTATTAGTCGTGGTTGTATTGTTTTTGGTTATGTAGAACCGAAATTTACTCGTATATGAATATGACTTAATAAAAGGATAAAGTATAAATAATGTATTTAATATTTTATACCAACAGGAAACATAATATAATATACGCGAAAGTTACACTCATACCTCCGTACCAATAGAAAGGAGTACCTACCTATTACGAATTCTAATTAAAACATCCTTCACAAACAAAAGTACAAGAGGAATATGAATAAAAATGCTTGACTAAGTAGGATAGCTATTGCCGTGTGGGACGAGGGGACGACAAACCCCCATTACGCATAAAAACCAGTTTAGTAAGCAGAAGTTTCCGCATCATTAATTGGATTTATCATGTAGACCGGAAAGGGACATTTTCATGGCAGTCCGGCGCATATCACATGGATGGTGGTTGCGGTTCGGCTTGTTGGTTGGACCTTTTGTAGTTCTTAAACAAGGCATGGCAGTCAACAACTATGTAGAGCCTAAGACAATTCTAGCAGCGGAACCGACCTCGGTTCTTGGGATGAAACCTGGGTAATTGGTAGATTAGGAGGACCAAAGAAAAGAAGAAGAAGAAGAGCTACGGTAGCCTAGTGGTTCAGGCATGCGGCTGTCAAGCGGCGGTCGTGGGTTCGAATCCCGTACCAATGAGTTTTTCGGAACTTATGTACGGAATATTTACCGTTAGCTTTTCGGTGAAGGAAAACACCGTGAGGAAACCGGTCTAATCCCAAACAGGTCTAGTTTTCCCTCGGGTTTGGAAAGTCAGATGGCAGTCGCTTTCGTAAAGCTAGTCCTACGCCAAATCTTGGGATTAGGTGTCAAAGCGGACACCGGGCTCCTTTAGGGGCATACCGGGAATAACGCTAGGAGGATGGGAGAAGGACCAAAGAACAAGAAAACAAGATGTACCATTAGTGCCTATATGTAGTCGTTTTATCTCACACAAGTAATTTGACCCTGCTTGTAAATCTATTCTATACTACAATTATAAAGAGGAAAGATTTGTATTTGTGTGTGTGTGTATGTGCGTAATGAATAAACTCAAAAACTACTGTGCCGATCATAAATTGTTTCACCATTGGAAAGCTACATTCACACTGAGTGACATAGGCTACTTTTTACCGCGGGAAAATGCTTCATTCCTACGGGAAAACGGGTAATCCGTGCGAAGTCGGGCCGGGCAGCTAGTGGACTATATGCTCAATGTACTGCATTGCCCTAGGTGGTCGCTAGAGCGCGAGTTTAAGTAAATCTGCAACTTGACGTTGAACATAACGTTTATCAAAAAAAAGGCTGCCAAATGTAATAAAATGCCTTAGGGCTCAATTTCCGACCAGTCAGAATTGACACATTACTTTACCAGTGCTAAAATATAACGGGTAATGCCAAATTCGCAGCGATCAATAATCCTTTGCGCGTGCAACAGCCGGCGCACCAATTACAATCATTTCGAAATTAAATCTTCGACCACAAAACATGTTGACAACTGCTGGAGCTGGTCAATTTACCACACTAAGACTGATAATATCGATATAAAAATGTAAATCAAAATAAAAACCAGATGATAATAATTTCGCAAACTGGGTCACCCACAAATGGTAATGTGGAACGAGTTAATCGCACCGTTCATTAGTCGATTAAGACAAAGATAACCAGTGATAATAAAAATGTTTTTCTTAGGTTGTTTACTTTGAGAGAACAATTTAATGGGGTAGTAAACTATGTTCGAATAGCCGCAACACGAGCTCTTTCAAGACTATTACAAAGTTTTCCTAATTTATGTACCGGCTTATTGTCGTGGAGCAATCGGAACGAGTGGGAGACAGTTTCAAATGATATAGTAGTTTTTAAAACATTTTACAGACTTGCGGTCGTCGCCATTCAACTCAACGCAGTTGATAAAGTTTCCCTTGGTTTAACTTTAAAGTTTCTCTCAAGCGCTCATGATAAAATAAAATGAGTAGTCTGGTGCAAGGTGAATGTTAATGTAGATTATTAAAGAGAGTTTATGTGTGGTCTTGAAAAACAATTAAATCAAATCATATTGTATAATGTAGAACATCCAAGAATTATATTTCCTAGAATGAACTTGAGGAAGAAACATAAACCAGGTAAATGACGTGTGATGGACTGTTTAACTCGAAATATTAACTGTAAGTACCTACTCGGCCTCCAATTTGACATTCCTTCCTTAAGTTTACTCGATTAAATAAGGAAAAATGAATACATCAAGAATAAAATAATATCATTTACTACACACCTAGCCATTAAGTGGCAATGCCGCCCGTGCGGAGAAACCCACTTCACGAAAGAAATAGAATCTTATATTGACCAGTGGTAATAATGAAAACCTCAGATCGCATATTTATCGCCCTTGTCCTCGGCTCGGGCGTCCAACACCTTTTTTTTTACGTTGGGGAAATGCCTTTACGCATCCCGCCCGCCATGGGAGGGGGGCAGGACGGGTATGACGGACTAACCGCGGCAGAAGCCTTGGACTACCGTCTAAAAACCCAACGAGTGCCAGCTCCTTCTTAAGAGAGGGGCGCCACGGGCTCGCTTTGCGCATTCGTCAAATACCTGCGATCTGAGACATACAGACTATGTTTCCAATGCCCTAGCTAGGTGAAATATACAAATGTTGCTCCAATTTTCGCTCATTCAATCAGATTATCGGTATATTCCAAGATACCGCTAGTAGTCGCGAAGTGTATCATTATGCCACAACGCGTTAACTTGAGCACGTCTCCGCTCTCAGCCCAAGGCTGCAGTCAAGGGTGGAGGCGTGGCGCAGGGCAAAGACGCATTTCAGGAACACTGACAAAGGGGTGTCCTGAGAAGAAAGTACCTCGGTAAGGGTGACACGGTTTCTAGCAGCTATGACCATAGAAATTATCACTGCGAAAGGAAATACTGAGATATTTAGGCCCGGCTTTATAAATGCATTACTAAGAGGGCTGTTTACACTTTGATTACTGATAAGTGCGAGTTCATATATTTGCTGCAAAAGCGAGTAGCTTTTGTATGGACTCGCACTTATCACTAATCAATGTGTAAACAGGCCCTTGGGCCAAATGTCAGAACAATTTAATGTAACTCAGTACATTTTTTGACTTTAGCTCACCGATATAATGTTCTAACGGATCTTTGTAAACGAGGGGGGTTAGTGATAAAACTGCATATTGATATTTCTTTTCAAATATCCGTTTACAAGTTTTGTGTAAGTTTTGTTACTTTTTGCCAGATCGATCCATTATTGGTCAACAATATGCATATCGAGTATGGGGTACTTCCTATTGGCTCTGCCGTAGTCGAGGAAAAAATACATAATCCACAGGGACATTTAACACGACAATTCATTATAATAATTAAGCAACAAAAAACTGTTAATCAACTGTTCAAATATCAATAAGAGTCCCAATAAATCCAAGTACAGACCTCCATTTAACGCACGCGTGCACTTTGGAATACCAATGGCGCGTATGCAGTCGCATCACGCCGCCCACTTCCTTCCAGTCTTCGGGGAATCGGGGCGGCGAAACTGTTGGAAACCCTTTTGTTTATGCCCACGGGACATGTGGCCCAGCTGTGTTCGAGAGCTGGCGTATAATGCATATAGTCATGCGAGTCCCGAACTCCCGAGAAAGTTACGAAGGGACAGGAGCGAAATTAGTTGTTTTTTCAGTTAACTAACCATCCTGTACTTATATAGAACCTTATTACAATGCACATTAAGTGCACGGACGGCCAGTTAACTGTGTTGTCGTCACGGTTTCACAGAAATTTCCTCACTAACGCTCCGGTTGTGGAATGGGCTCCCTACTGAGAGTTTACCGAGGGACCAGAGAACGGGGTTCTTGAAGCATATGTATAAATTCTTAAAGGTTCAGAAATGCGCATGTGAAGTTCCTGTAGTTGCTAGCGTCCATAGGCTACGGTGATGCTTACCCTCAGGCGGGCCCTAACGATGTTTGCCAGCGACGTGGTATTAAAAAAATTTAAATCTCCGTCGTAATAACCGCAACTATGGCAAGCTCTGGTTATTACGATCATATCTCAAAATATATACAAAGTCACTCATCATCATCATCATCATATCAGCCGAAAGACGTCCACTGCTGGGCATAGGCCTCCCCCAAAGAGTGCCAAACTGAGAGGTCCTGCGTCACCAGCATCCAGCGGACTCCAGCAACCTTTACCAGGTCATCAGTCCACCTTGTGAGGGGCTTACCCACGCCGCGCCTTCCGGTGTACGTGGTCGCCACTCGAGAACCTTTCCACCCCAACGGCCATCGGTTCTACGTGCTATGTGCCCCGCCCACTGCCACTTAAGTTTAGCGATCAGGAGGGCTATATCGGTTACCTTGGTTCTGCTGCGGATAGCCTCATTTCTGATGCGATCCCGCAGAGAAGCTCCCAACATAGCCCTCTCCATAGCCAGGCACAATATAAGCTATAGAAAAATAAAGTAATACACCTACACTAGGTACATGAATAAAGTTTCTTGAAAAACCTTATACCTACTATGAAATTGTCTTATAACGTCATAGTAACCTTTTGGAGAGGCGGTCTCAATACATCAAAATACTATGATGTTGTATAAAAAGAGTGACTTTCGATAAACAATTAGAATTCATCAATTATAATGACATGTCATTCTATTGTTCGGGTATTAGCACAATAATAAACAAACTTGTGAGCGCATCATGTTTAGTCAATGATTAATTGATTACTGAGGTAGGTACTCAATCAATTTCCCTCCGGTGGTTAACAATTACGGCAGTCGCAGATAATTACAAAGTCGCTATGTAAGTAGGTTAACGAGTTGCTTTTAATTTGCATATCGAGTTAACCTCAACCGTGTAAATATTTAAGTCAGCATTATCATCAGTCGTTCAGGATATCATGTCCTATTCTTGATGACCAGAGTGGTCCAGAGGCTCCTATCCCACGCTTTAAGTATGGCCTCGTGCAGATGTTCAAGGGTTCAGTGATTTGTGTGCTCCATCTAGCGGGTGGTCTGCCCCGAGATCTCCGGCCCTCGACTTTTCCCGTCGTAGTAATCCTATCCAGGTTTAAATAAGTATCAATGTAAATATAGTGTGTCCATTATAAGAAATGTTATTATGTGTTTGTAAACACGGAAAGATGATCTCGCGGACATAAATAAAACAAAACAATCGACGCACGCTGCGATTGTCTGATAAACTCACATATATATTTTATCGAAAATACGAGTACGGGGAAGTGTTAAAAAACATTGGAGTTCTACAAATTTCATTGACGCGAAAGATAATATGAATGAATGTGTGTATGTTATCTCAAGTATACTTTTCCTCGAATAATGTACTATTTAGAACGTACTATTGTTTTACCTGATAGTGACGTTAGCAATAGATAATGATATTAGTCTTAGTATAAGGGCTGTATTATGTGTAAGTATATCACATTTCTATACCGTGCGATCGGTTTCCGCAGTAGTATGAATAAGACGGGTGGCCGTCTGGTGGCATAACAACTATTGTCATAACATCGATTGTCATACAACATTACGCATAAAGTTGATGCTTATAATTTTTTTTTTGCATAAATTATATTATGGCATAATTGTTCCTTGTCATAATTATACGGAGTCATAATTGGTTTAACCATAATGTTGAATGTCATACATTTATTTAGTCATAATATTGATAATTATAATTATTTTTAGTAGTAAATGTCATGCATTTATCAAGCCATAATATTGATTATAATGAAATTTAGGGTTACCCTCATCTGGCAGAATAATATTGGTCAGAAACACTTTCATAACATGTTTCGCAGAAACACTTTCGGTCGAATGGTAATTTTGCATAAAGGTATAGTTGGCATTACTACTACCACGCATACGACACATTTTGCAGCACATTGTTTTGTAGAACGTTACTTTGGCTGACTTTGGTTAAGCATCATTTTATGTACCATAATAATCCTATAGCATACCTACTATTACGATATCATAATTCCCGACTTCCCGACTCACTATCAAAAAGGAAATACAGTCCCAGAGTCACCGTTAGGTACGACGACGAGCGAAGCGAGGAGGAGTGTTAGGTAGAACTGCGATCATACAGCACGCGAGCCGAGCGAGCGAAGCAAGCGTGCCGCGGCAGCGGCCGGCGAAGCGCCAGAACTGTATTTTTTTAAATATTACGCATGATTTGCGCTTAATATTACGCTTGACAACTTTGTGCCGCCTAAATATTATGAAAAATATTTATCTGCGAAAGTACTATTCGTTTAGAAGACAGTTATGCTCATCAATTTTATGACCAACCAATTTATGTCCATTACAAAGTATGCTCAAATAATTTTATGCGCATCAACTTTATGCGCATTACACAGTATGGTCTTAAACATTATGATTAAAAAAGTTATGCGCATAAATGTATGACTATTAACAGTTATGCGGAATGATGAGTATGACGAATCCATGTATGCCGATAAAAAATATGACTTTAAACTTTATGCCACCCGACCCCTACCCGAATAAGACGATGTCCCCCCCTCAATAATGACCCTGCCTCCCTCAATAATGTCAACTTGAGAAATGTATTTTCCAATCTCTCAGTACAGTTCGTATGACTGTTACAACTTTAACACACAATTTGTATATTCGGTAACCTATTTGTTTAGTACAGGAAAAAAAACCATATTAATATCTATACTAATATTATAAATGCAAAACTGTGTCTTTCTGTCTGTCTATTACCTCTAAACGCTTAAACCGCTGAACCGATTTAGATTTGAATTTGGAATACAGATAGTTTGAGTCCCGGGGAAGGACATAGAACAGTTTTTATCCCGTAAATCATCATCTATTGGGGATGAAATAGGTGAAGGTTGGTATGGAGCTACGATATAAACGAGGTCCACGCGGATGGAGTCGCGGGGCAAAAGCTAGTTTTCAAATATTTGTTGAGACAATGCTCGTGGTCTTGTGTCATAAATTCATAATATAGAAACCTTTCATCGAATACATCTCAAACTAGTCGTGTTCTCGAGGAGAGCACGGGTTGGCTTGCGAAGTGTGGGAGGCACCGTTTGAATAATAGTCACGTCGTCGGTGGTCTCTGGCAGAAACTCAGATCAATAATAATTATACATACTCAGAAGTAAACATGTTAAGCCACATTGTACCATTGATGTATCTTTGTTGTTTGTCATAGTTCCCAGGTGCAATGAGAACACGAAACTTCTAACGAAGCCGCGAAACGATTTATTAGCACGACCTAGCTAAAGTTAAAACTTATAGAAGCTTGTGACAATATGTCGGCAACATATCTTCCATTGTAGTAAACTCCGAGTAATCAATCTCTAGTGCCAAAAAATACAATTCATTGCTTAATGTAATGACTTTATTTCACAAACTAGACTTAAGCTCTGAATCTCTGTCACACAAGTTAAATCAATCCACTTTTGCAAGAAAAAATTTAATTGTACACATATGTGCGCCTAGCACTATAGTCGCGTGCGAGATGAAGATAAACGATTTGAAGCTTTATCGCGCATCAGCATAACTCGCGCGAGAAAAGAGATATACCTACTCGAGATCGTGATTCGTTTGGGCTGTGCCTTTTGTATTTAATTTAAACTGAACGGTTTACAATAGAAGGGGTAAGAACACTAAGAACAAGGACCCCGACCGTTTTGCAACGGCTGACTCAGACTTATTTGTGCGCAGGACATGAATAGTTATCAACACTAAATAACCACATATAAGTATTGCGTATAATCATGTGAGTCAACTCTCGAAATAGCTTAATGACACTTTGCAACTTAACTGCGTAATAAATTTAAATACGAATAACTGAAACGCTTTTTCTGTAATGTATACCTAATAGGATAAACTTGTAACATAAAGGAAGTATGTAATACAATTGAGGGGATTCCTAACGGGAATTCACACGTTTTTCCGTGTTTAATTAACACTCGTAATTTAGGTAAATCTGTATGTCGGATAAATATTTCTAACGTCTTATTGGCACTTGTGGCAACAATATGATTCCGTTTTACCTTTTTATAACGAATCAAATTATTTAATTTAATCCTGTCGGGGGCTACAGACGAGGATGGTTTATGTTTCCATTATATTCTTCTCTCTATCGTTTAATATGATTCCGCGTATGTTAAGCCATATACTTAAGCTAAAAATTCCAGTAAATGGAGCATTTCGTTCGTTATTTGTTCGTTATTTTCAGGTGAATTCGTTTCTTTTTTAACAACTTCTTACAATAAAAAATAATCACTCCACCAGTTCTCTACCTACGTTTACCGAACCGTAATTCATTTTCACTTATACATATGTATATAGAAAACTAACTTCTGCCGACTCTGTTCATTTCAAGCCACCTTCCATAGATCAAGCATCTAAAGGAAGTGAGCGATTAAGAGCAAACGTGTGGGTATAGGCCATTATCGAGTCCGCCTATGAATCGATCCCGATTCCAGAAACACTCGATTCTTACCGGGAAGTCATAAAATGTGTAACACTTCGAATATCCGCACTATATGATTAGTCAGCCAATCTTTAATAGCTCAATCGATAAAATTGCCTAGTATATTATGTATGTTCCCAACTCCCCTGTTTAAATTTTTGTTGCACAGAGTGTCAACTCACTCAAATTTTCAACAGCGTCCATATTATGCTTATACAGTCTGGCCAAGGAAAGATGAGCATACAAAAGAGCAAAAATTTTAAAAAAACAGCGTGTCGCAACACTAAGTACTACTACGCGATAAAATAGTAATGATAGTTGAACAATTATTATTTTTCTTCACTTCACACAATGTAAATGTAACTGATCATTCACACAATGATCAAGTAGAAAGAAGTAAAGTTATATGGAATAAAACTTTAAAATTTCATTTTACTTACACTTGAAAAACTTACATTTTAATAAATACAGTAATACCGCGTCATGGATCTATAATACTCTTGGTTAGAGCTCCCGTTGCACGAAACCCTACCTCACAAGGTGGCAGATCAGAAATGCAATATAGTGATAGATACTACTTAGGAACACTGGATTTTAGTTGGTTGCCATACCATATCCTGGTACTTAGAATTTTTTTTTCGTTTCTACGATTACAGCATTCGGTGGCAGATCGAAACGTTTACTCATCGAAAGGGACACATTTGTAGATAACAACCCGCATGGGTTGCCTGTAGGGCCTGCTCCCGGGAAATCCCGGTTCTCAATTTCCCGGGAAATCCCGGGAATTTTACACTCCCCAAAGAACCGGTACTGAAGACTTCGTCCCGGTTCTCCCGGTTCTTTCCATAATTGAAAAATAGTAGCGTAATTTTAGTATTTTCACGCGTATTCATATTAAACGCGATCCACAAGTATCGCAACGCAACGCAACAATAACAATGATGCATTCGCGCACGAGTTGGCATGGCAACAAACAACCTTGAGAAGCGTAAAGCGCGGCTGACACCCCCGCCCGCACCTCAGCCCGCACCCACGCCGCGCCGCGCGTCGGTGCGTCTCGCAATTTACTTGCAGTTGCCACGCCACCAAGGTCGTCGGTCAGCGCAGCAGTGCCGTGATTTTGTTATAAATTAGTATTTGCTATTCATTCAAAGGAAATAGTTGAAGTGAATCGCTCATAACTTATCAAGTTATATATTTTTGAGTCTTTTGTACACTGAAGTGAATAATAAAAGAATCTTACGGTAAGAATTTATGTTTATAATTCTGTGATGGTCATTTCATTTTCCACTGTTATTATTATTGAAGCATTTGTTTAAACTATAATGCAATGTTCGTAGATAAGTAGGTAATAATTACATAAGTAATTATTTCATTTACGTCACACTTGGCCATAATGTGAGTTTTACTGCACGCTGCGCGTAGTAAAACTCGCATTGTGGCCAAATGAAGACGTAAAATTGTGTACTCACCACGGGCAGTAAAAAAGAAAGCCCTCTATCGCATATTTACAAACCTCGCCTGCGGTTCGGGTCACAAACACCTGCGATATCGGGCTTTCTTTCTTTTACAGCCCTTGATAAGTAATGTACTATTCTGTATAATATGGTAAAAGTAAATATAGGCTTCTGTTCTGTGATTGCGTAAATTGCGTTTTAAGACGTCCGCTGTATCTCGCGCGGACGCACGCTTCGGCGTTTCGCGTCGGGCTGGCGCCGGCGACGGGAGATTTCTCGTACTATCGAGTATCGTTGGACCCGCCGCGGGCGTTCGCGCGTGCTGGAGCGGAGGCCTTAAGTTAACATAAATATAAAGTTTTCGCTAAATAATTGATGCGTCTTAAGTTTTTACCTTCTCTATAATCGTGATCAATAGAATATGCCAATGGTGTAAATAACTTTGTAGGTATGTACTACTAGCTTTTGCCCACGACTTCGTCTGCGCATGAATTCCTGACTTTCCTTAAAGGAAGATAGATTCCCCGGTAAAAAGTATCCTATACCTACCTAATTACCTATGCTATGCCTATCTGCCTATGTATGTGTGCACCTAATTTTAACCAAATCTACTAAGCCATTTTGGCGTGAAAGCGTGATTCAGTAACAAAACAAACATCCAAACTCGCATTTATAATATTAGTAGGATAGTAATTGTAAGATTTGATATTTTTTAAGGGTTGATAGCTATTTCAAATTAGAATTAATTCATTTAAGCAAGTGAAATATTTCATCAAACTTGACCTTCAAAGTTTTATTCACACGAACGAACGTAGGTACACATGTATATATGCACAGTACAGCCACTGTCGTGCACATAGTCAATTAGCTACTAATCCTACTATGCATAGATTCGATTATAATAAGGTATTTAGTTTTACATACTGCACATAGGCAAATAGGTTGCATAAGTACATGAAAAATAAATAGGTATTTTTATTTCAGGCTTGAATATAACCATGGAATATCAAGAGGTCTCAGGTGACAAGGCACAAATTTGGGTACAGTTTTTTAGAGCAAGAGATAAAAATAGTGCCAAATGCAAAAGTTGCAATAAAATATTAAAATGTGTTGGGGGAAGTACGAGTGGCCTTCATAAACATTTGAAAAATGTACATCACGGAACCGCAGAAAAAAATCCCACATTAGTTAAAAATACAGAAAACCCGATCGTAAATTCCGACCCGTCTCTCCCGCCCACAAGCAAGAAAGCTAAACTTACGGATTACTATGAATCCGAGGAAAATCCTTCCACAGCAACTAGAGTATCCCGAATGGTCGCATTAGATGGTATCCCTTTCCAAACACTAGCAAGGTCCACAGACATTAGACAAGTTTTTGAAAAGGCAGGACATAAGCTTCCACAGTCCCCAAACACAATTAGAGAGGTGGTATTGCAACACCACAAGGAAAAGCAAGATGAAATGAAGAAGGAAATTAAAAATCTATTAAATGATAATGAAAAGTTTGCTGTTTCTTTCGATGAGTGGTCCTCAAACAAAAACCGCAGGTATATAAGTTTGAATATACATTCACAATCACTCAGTGGTCCCAACAAATTTAAAAGTTTGGGGCTTATAAGAGTTTACGGTTCATTGCCAGCTAAAAAATTCATAGAACAGATTCGACAAAAACTGGATACCTTTGGGTTATCTCTAGATACTGATATTATCGCAGAGACTACTGATGGTTGTAGTGTCATGGTAAAAATCGGAAAACTTCTTCGTAAATCGTTGCACCAACTATGTATCGCTCACGGAGTTCAGTTGGCTTTGTCAGATGTGTTCTACAAAAAACCTTCCGCCACAAACGATGATAACAATAACGTCGAAAGAATCGACCCTAATGAAGCAGACTTTTTTGATGATGAAGACGAGTTGACTTTAGCTGAATTAGTCAGGCGAGGTGGATTCGATAGCGATCCTTTTTTTCAAGACAGTTCTGAGATTGATGCAGAGAATGACGAGAATGTGGATGAATCTGATGGAGTTGTATTTATAGAGGAGATAAGGAGATTTGAAAATGATATAGATGAATCGAGTCTTACATTCTACGATTTAATATCAAAAGTAAGAACTGTTGCAAAGATATTTAAAAAATCGCCGACAAAAAACAATGACATTCTACAAAGACATGTATCCGCTGACTTCGGGAAAGAGTATCATTTGGTTTTGGACGCAAAAACGAGGTGGAGCAGCATGGCACAGATGTTAGACCGCTTTTTGAAGCTCAAAGTATGTATCACCAAAGCACTGATGGATCTCGAGAGTGATATTATTTTCACTCAACAGGAATGGAAGACTTTATCGGAGCTGAATGAAATATTAGACATTGTAAAAACTATTGTCGAAAGCTTATCCCGCCGCGATGCTTCATTGCTGACTGCCGACATCGCGATAAAATTTGCACTGAAAAAGTTAATGGCAATGGACACCGATATTAGCAAACAAATGGCTAATAGTTTGAAGAAAAGATACTGTGCACGCCGACTTATAGAATCTTCTACACTTTACTACCTCTCAAATCCAAGACAGTACTTTGAAGACATAATAGATGAAGATTTGGCCACATTTCCTAGACACTCTTCCGATGAGATGTGCAGAAGCATACTGAAACTAGTTAGTCTTGGTACTAATGACGATAATATTATAAGCGATATGGAACAACAAGACCAAGATGAAAATGATTTCAACCTAGCTCCACCGACTTTGAGCAAATCGGAAGAGCTAGATTTAGAATTAAGAAAAGCTACGACTCAAAATAAAAACAGACAGCCTGAAAACAAAATGGACAATTTCGATAAAATAAAAATTGAAATGGTATTATTCGAGAACGGTGGAGGTCGTGGCAAAAACCTCTCATTGGCCTATAAATATCTTAGTGCTATTCCACCGACGAGTGTGGAGCCGGAGAGAATTTTTTCTTCTGCGGGCTATATCTGCAATAGATTAAGGAGCTCGCTAAGTGACCGCAGCTTAGATGCTATAATTTTTCTTCGGTCTTATTACCAGGAACAAAATGCGAAGAAAAGCTACTAACTGGAACAAAAGTTAGTGGTTTTTGGTTTGCATTTTTATTAGGAGCAAATATGATTTCGTTTGTTGCAGTTTTCGTAGTCTAATATTTTTTTTACTTTGTATAACGCTCAATGTATGTCTCTGTTTTTTTCTTATATTACTTTATTTAAATATGCTTATTTGTAATAGTTGATTGAATCAGGCGTTACTTTGCAGAAGTCCATGATATCTATATATTTGTTTTTGTTTGTTGCAGTTTTCATAAAGTCTACTATTTTGTACTTTGTATAACGCTCAATGAATGTTTCTGTTTTTTTATTTTGTTAAGTTTTAGTAATTCGTTACGGTAACGTCATTAAGTTCGTCATTTGTAATGTAACTTGTAATAAAGTTTAAATAAATAAAAACTTAAAAACACTTTCAAAAAGGTGTTTAAATTGCTTTATTTTATAAGTAACGAATTGCACCAAAATAATACTAAGAACCGGGAGAACCGGGAATCCCGGTTCCAACTGGACTCAGAACCGGGAAATAAAAATCTTGGAACCGGCCCCGGTACTGCAGGCCCTAGTTGCCTGCCCAAACGCTGGCAGGTTTCAAGATCAGCCATGGTATTGACCCCATTTGTTGGGGCTCATATGGTATGGCAACCAACTAAAATCCAGTGTTCCTAAGTAGTATCTATCACTATATTGCATTTTTGATCTGCCACCTTGTGAGGTAGGGTTTCGTGCAACGGGAGCTCTAACCATCTGTACTCATACGTGTTGCCACAGAGATGGATGGAAAGGCTCCTAGGCAGGTCTTAAAATGGCTGATGACTTGCCATAAACAACCATCTTGATTTGGACGGGTAATAGTTTATGTGCCACAACTTCATAGTAAATCAGTTGTGGAAAATGAAAAAAAGTGGAACTATGACAAGGACAATGAATGATATTTCCCTTTCTATCACACTTATCGAGATTTGTATGCTACCAGCTCGCTCGCACGTGGTATTATTATTACCATAGCTTGTCCTGAGTATTATAGGTTCATGTACCGCATTTACGCACACGCTGTCAACATATACTTATGAAAAAGAGTGAGTTTGAAAAGCGCGAGCGGGGTGCAGAGCGATATGACGTCTATGTGTAAACGACTTTAGTCGAACTGAACATTGTTTGGCAATCATCAATTTGGTGCGTCGTCACTTTAAAATGATATTTCAAATCGACCGTGTCCATTCAGATTCAGATTTTTATTTGTGAAACATAGGTAATACAAAATCCATGACCAATTCAGTCCCAGCCGAATATCACTCGTATGATAATTCGTCAACTCGCTAATCGACGGAAATACAATTATATGTATTGTATGACTAAAGCTTTCCTACTACTCGTATATATCCATACGTGTTGTACTGATAAGGAGTTAGGTATTTGATGTTAATTTCATGTTACATTTATACGTAAAAACCCGTGTTTATTCAATACTGAATTTCACAGTAACGAGGCTCAATTTCATATGGAAAGATACGAAGATGCTGAGTGTGTGAGTGTCTTAACACAGTACTAATTAAATCTTCAGTCTGAGTAGGTATTATGGTGTTGAATAATGCATTTACTCCTACAACAACAGTTTTTTTATTTCCATGACATCCATCGCACTAAAATATACAATTTATAAAATAGAAATGACAACTATATCCAGAGAAAATACAGACGCGTCACTCAGCGAACATCACGCAAGCAAACAACGGTTAAGTACCTATTTTAATGGCACGCTGCGACATGCTTGTACCGGGCTTAATAAGGCACCCGTTTGGAACCTTGTCGCTGTGACCTACGGCAACGACGTCCAGCTTAGGCCCAATATCATCAGTCGTGAAGAGCTTGAGTGGGCACCAACGTTATAAAACTTATAAATCATCCATTTTACTACCGTTTACTCCCGGTTATGCCCTAAAGAAGCCCAGGGTCCGCTTTGGCACCAAACTAGTGCCTATACCAAAATTTGGCATGCGGACTAGTTTTACGAAACTGATACGAAAGGGTCACACAGACACAACCACCGCGCGTACAGCACCGCGCCGTGCCGCTCCTTTCATATTAGCTAAAGAGTGAGTGAGATGCAATGCACATTGGACAAAGATCTTGGACAAGTGGAATACCACCCTAACAAGCAGACTGATGGTAAGCAGACACCGTAGCCTATGGGCGCGTGCGACTCTAAGAGAGTCACAAGAGCGTTCCTGCAGGAATGCACAATGTGTCCTCAAATCAGTAAAGAGTCATGACTCTTTACTGATTTGAGGACACATTGTGTTGACGGCTAAGACAAGGGCTATTGTAAGGTGGAGGTGCTTCGCCAGTTGGGCTGCTCCAAATATGAGCGAAATGACATCCCATCGCGTGCCCTGCCTCACCAAAAATGCATTTGGCTGTACTGTACTTGGTTTTTATAAGCGTCATTACATAAATTGAGCAGTTTGAATGCCAGTCTTTAAAACATAATACATACGAGTAAGTACATGTTTAATTTATTTAATCATGGACACTGCTGGATACGCGACTTCAGAAAAATACCGTGAATCTTCAATAATTACAACAGTGAATAATCTAAACTGCAGTGATATTTATTATATACGCTCTACATGCTATGAATTATCAATTCGCCATCAGATCCACTTTCCATTTCACAACCGCGAATTGCACTTGCGTGCTATACAGCCATAATTAGCATCAAAAAAATATACAACGAAAAGTGCGATGGTGATGTAAAAAAGAACAAATTTTGGCAAAATTCGCAGTCCAAAGGCGCCTTAAAGCTAATACGAGAAGGTCCAAAATCGAATGAAAAAATTTTATGGTAAGGGGCTAAGTTGCATGCAACATCATGATACTAATAGAGATTGCCAAACGGCCATTCAGAGTGCCATATGTCATCAGTAATCGTCACGCTAGTCCATTGTTTACTATACTAGTGTTGTAATACGGTTAAATAATAGTATGATGTAACGGTTGCAGCTTTTAGAAAATAGCTGTAGCCTCACGAATTGAGATCGTCCAACCTAAAAAGCAATTTCACCTAATTAGTTTGGTCTTGTCACTACTTAACCTGTTATCCGGATAGAGTAACATCTCCCACACCTCTGGTTAGTTGACACTTCACGTACCAATTCGTTACTCCCTTTTATAGAAGTGTGAACACGGTCGTATCTGGAAACAGTAGACAAACTAACCGAAATTCTCAGCGTACTCAGAGATAATGAATTATTTACTCTACGGTAAAAGAAAACTGGTACCATTTCTAACAGAGCAATCAAACACCAATTGCTCGAAAGTTTGAAAGCGACAGTGAACGCTAAAGACGTTTTAACGACCCACATGCGAGCTGTCTGTCTGTACCACACATCTGCTACATATCGAGGGAAAATCCAATTTGAAGAAAAAAGACGTATCGCAGCACAGCGAGGGGACTGAGTGGACAAGTTTCCAATTTAACCGAGTACATTGCAAGAGCAGCTTGATATCGGATATGTCTGAACCTAGATTAATTCTGCCATTAGTTTAAAGGAATAGAGCTTCTTGTGTGCTCTGACAGTCGTTCTCGAATATGAGCGATGTTTAGCTTCTGAACAACCGACAAATGGATCGATAAGGGGATTTCCACCCGCATACAATAGGGTTTTCAGACACCGTCATCAGATTATATAGTAACTTAAACCGATGCTTATTGTATAAGTGTTAACGTAATAACACCATTGACACATTGATTTTTGATGATTAAAACAATGACACCACTGAATAGCTAAGGTTTACGCCAAGACGCACCAGATTCGTTTCCCGATCCTCTTTAAATTTTCTCTAACTTTTTATTTGTATGAAAAACGAGGGAAGAGGCCTTTGGGCAGAAATGAATCACTTTACCGACTATAAAACCCGCAGCATTTGTGACATAAATGTAATTCCGAATACGTACTCGAGCCATTGCACACTTACTTCACACCCATTAAACCTTAAACCCTTTAATTGACGGTAAAACGTGAATCGCCAATCCCTTATGAGCATCAAAGCCTTGACGTCAGTACTCGTTGCACCAACCACAGTGACCACAAGTTACTCGTCACTGCATAACACGAAGTAGTGAGTTGCGGCCAGGACAGCTGACTGGGCTTTGACGTCAGCCGGCACATGTGATGCCCAGCCCGTGACCTCTTCGTTTTGTTTCGTCTTTCATATGCAGGCCTTGCCAGCGGATCAAAAAGCCGATTGTTTAGCTTTTGTTAATGTCCACGGGTATGATTCTATTGTTACTAAATATCTAATTCTGCGGTGTTTTAAAGAAGGATTCCTTTCTAAAATCCCGATATGTATTTGTTTATACGGATATGAAGATCAAATATTTAACAGACCAGGCACCCAACAATACGTAATCTTGCCAAAATGTGTACAAGTATGCCATAAAATGATGAATGAGCCTTAGCTGGACTTAGCTTTATGCCTCGTATATCATTACGATTCAATACCTCGCTATCATTGGTTGACACAAGTGCATTAACAGCAGAAACAAGGAAAACAGTTCATCTCAATTCAATATTCAATCCTTGTCTAGATTAAATGTTCCGTTTTCTAATAGAGCAAACGCAGCGTGACAGAAGCTCCCATTATGATTTCCCAGATGCCATAAAAGCAAATCCGATACCCTCATATTTACCAACGATATCCCATTCCGTGAAAAGGCAAACAATCTTGGCATTTGCGACTGAATTGACACAAATGTGCGTTTAAGCATAAAAAATGGCAAAATATGCTTTTATGCGATAATATCCTTCCCCTTCGTAATACGAGTGCGGTGACACAGCTATTTCTTTTCAAAGGTCCTTTGCAAGAAAGTCGATAACGTGAAGATGTTGCCATCATGTCAACGACTTCGAAAAATAAAGTTTTCAGTATTTTTTACGTCTGTTTACATTTTTTATGAATACGTTATAGCATAATGAATGCCACATTTTTTTTCCTGGATGGATGGATGGAATGTAAAAGAATTGCTATATTTGTTATGTAATAATAATCTTCAATCACTATAATGTTAAACGAGAGCGTTTCGCTTTCATAGCATTTCTTGTCAATCGCAATATGAAATGAATCTTGTTTTTTGCGATTAATTTCGTAACAACTTTCGTATCCAATCGCTTTGAAGAAAACTCTGTGGTCATTTTCACTGCTTCACGCTCAAAGAACACCCATGCAACAATTCAACTTCAGCTCATTCAGAAGAGCATAAGCGGTCCTTGGGTTCCAAGAAACATAGGTCGGTTTGTTTGTAGATTCTCTAGGAAATGACACGTTTATACAGTGAAACCTGGCGCGGTCGCGGATGGAGGAGTCTTTAGGTAATGCGTAAGATTAGTAACATTGGAACCGTGGAAAATGCTTCGAACCGTGGTCCGTGGGTTCGTTATTTGTTTACGCTACGGTTTGATAGACAAGTAATCAATAAAGTATGTTCCGTTATTTGGAACACGAACGTGAGGTTTGGTTGTTTTTAATCATAAAAGAGATGGGGTTATTGCTGTACCTGTCGATTTGAATAGGGGAAGGTTCGATTTTGAGAGAGATTGCTACAGCAAAAGAACAGCACAATCTCTCTTACACATAAAATTCCCCAAAGGGTTGACTAGAAGTGTCTCATTGCACTCTATGGATATGACAGATCCTCAGCACTATTTCGCGTCAAATTCAGACCTACATTGATGGGAGTACGAGTTGTATGTTGTATGTCAGAATTTCAGATTTGAACTGGCGCTTTCTGTGTAGAACCCCCCCCCCCAAAGGATGACCTGGCCACCATTGTATTCAACGTAGCACTTAAAAGGCGATGGAAATATAAATAATGATAATAATTACACTGTTCAACTCACGTATTAAATGTCACTAAGGGCGACATGTTTCGAACTCTTCGGGCGTTCATCTGAAGGGTGAGACAAAGCAACTCCCAAAAAGAACTCCTGAAGAGTTAGAAACATGTCGCCCGTAGTGACATTTAATACGTGAGTTGAACAGTGTAATTATTAGCATTATTTGAACATGTCTCACGAAAGTCTAAATTCGATTAATGGACGTAGAAGTTTGACCACAACTTGGTCTAGAGCACAAACACTGTGGGAAAATTCTAGTCTCAAAACAAATTGCCCGTTGACACCGTAATGACATATAGACGACCTTCGCGCGTCCTCGGCCGTCACGGCTGGCTCGTCAAGTTGCTGCAAGTCATCACTTGATGACTGTGAGAAACTCGGTGACAGTAAATAAGGTGACCCGTGGTCCCGTTACGTTAGGGGACCGCCTGGTTAGTCACTGCGGTTTAATGTGCAGCTATACGTCATATATTTTACGTATTGATTAACCACATATATGGTTACGTAGTTAGTAATTGGTTCGACCACCAAAGGATCTTTGTGTTGGTCAGGAGCGGCTTATTTTCAATATTTAGGGTGAGACCCAAAATTAAACTGAGCATGCTTCGTAAACCAACATATCCTATAAGTGGGAATGACATTAAATTTAGATTGCAAATGACGATTGCATAGTTATTTGGGCATTTTGCGTACTTTCACGAGGTATGACTGGTAGTTGTTGTACAAACAAACTGTCAAATTTATCGAGTTTTACTCATTAGTGTCATTAGGTCATTACAAAATCAGCCAGTCGCAATTTCGTAAACAACGTCCATTACTTCGTACACAATGAGATATAGAAAAACTTGCGACTGCCAGTGTCACTGCTGGGTGCTCCACCTGACTGCTCTAATAGCCCTAACTGGACATTAGAGCCGCCTCGTTAGACCGTGACGGTAGTTCGTCACTCTGTTAAGTACTCCCTGTCGCGAGGGTTCCATTAAGTTGGATTCACACTCTACTTGCATCGCCGTGGGTAGATTACAATCTGAGATCAGCCGACATGCTTCATCGGATGTGAACCTCGCATTAGGCCTTTCTCTGAAATAATGTCAACAATCCTTAAATATTCGGATGTGAACCTCGCATTAGGCCTTTCTCTGAAATAATGTCAACAATCCTCAAATATTCGGATGTGAACCTCGCATTAGGCCTTTCTCTGAAATTCAACAATCCTCAAATATTCGGATGTGAACCTCGCATTAGGCCTTTCTCTGAAATAATGTCAACAATCCTCAAATATTCGGATGTGAACCTCGCATTAGGCCTTTCTCTGAAATAATGTCAACAATCCTCAAATATTCGGATGTGAACCTCGCATTAGGCCTTTCTCTGAAATAATGTCAACAATCCTCAAATATTCTTCCCCTTGCATGGATATCAACGCTATTAGAAGCTTCGAGGCGTCTGGCTGTCTGTTTGTCCACTATATCCATATCAGCATCAAAGTAAATATGACGAAAAGTTCAAAATAACCTAAACACAACTCTATTATAAAGAAGTAACATCGAAAGGCTAAGTATAAGAAGAATTATCTTCGCAAACTGTGTTATTAAACGAGCGAGTGAAGTGAACGAAGTTCTTCGTTACAGCTTAAGGCAAAATTCTTTCGTATGTCCGGATGTCCCGCTGTCCGGCTGTTATCCTCTACAGGTTGCATTTCCCAACCGATTTTTGTGAAATTTTGTAAGCAGGTTCGTTATAGATTTATTTGCAATTCGGTCTCTTCCAGAGCCACTATAGTCTAGTGTATTATAATCAAGCTCGAATTTGGTGATATGCGTACACGCAATATAGGTACACAATAATAATAAGCAACAGGTTGCACTCCGGGAGTGGAGATTATATTAGTTTTTCGATCAGGGCACGTGTCCGTCTTACGAATTTTCAATATGTCGAATCTCTCGGTCACGTGACCTGTCGATAGTTTCACATTTTTTCCCCATCACAAAAGTGCACAGCGCCGCTAAAGAAGTTTTCGCTTCAATAAACAAAAGGTATTAGCCAGCTCTTAATCTGATGCTGCAATCGTGACACGTTGACACGCACTTGTACAGTGATTCATACATGTTGACATTCGATACACGCAGTCTACGGAATGGTTGTGTACGACGATTACGCTAACCTTGTACTACGAACGGTTTTAAGGCTGTTAAGATTTTGTCCTTAATCGAGTGCAATTGAGATTACGTCATTTACAACCTTGCTATCGATACCTTGTTTACATACAAATAGTCGTTGGTGCGAAATACACTGCTAGCGATCTCATTGTTGCAGAAGTTTAAACACTTAAAAAAACATTTTGACGACATTACTAGCATATCCTGGTGTCCTTGAAAATTTAAGACAATAACGACTTTAAGATTTGATCTTAATGATTATGCCTTATACAAGTAAGCTCAGTCTTTGCGACCTTCACACAACATTAATTTTCGCCGCCTAGCTTGTTCCTTCACCTGCATCATATTGTTCCTTTCAAATCCAGCAATGAAAAATAAACGTCGTGACATGACGTTTCATTTGTGAGCTTCCGACAGTAACCAAATGTTATTCTGAAGATAATGTCAGTCAGGGTTACACGTTTCTGAACTTAACAAGCACTTACCGAAGTTATCATTTTAATAGTAGGTACATGCTATCGTTCCTAGTCTTTTGTAAAGCGTAGGTGTAGAACTAAGCGTATAATCACTTAGGCATCTGTCTCTCGAACTAAATACATGCGTAAAAGGCAGAATATTTAATTAAAACTAGTATGATGTTAAGCCCTTTTAAATCTGCAGTATAATACCTAGATCATTGCATTGAACTGGGTTGCTCTGCGGTTTTACAATACGACTGTTCGATCCCTTCTCTTGCATATGCCATTGCGTTGAGAACTGTTATAATCATTTTACTCTATTGTCAGGAAATACCAATAATGTAGTTGCTCCTATTTCACCTACGTGAATATTATCTAACTATTCAAATTTATAAAAATAAAAATTTAAGCAAACGCCAAATGACTAAAATACATATGGAAATGGCCGAGAAGCGGATAGCGAAGCGAAGCTGGATTTGTACAGAGGAATAAATTTGTGGCGCACAAGCCCATGAGAGTAGGGGAGGGAGATGTCTAGTATAATTTACGCCAATAAAGTAGTTTATCATATTTCGACTCTATTATTTGTACGTTAAGAGTCAAAAGTCGTACACCACTCTCTTTCCTTGATGCATTATTAGACATTAAACTCCCGTGCGCTGTGGTGATGATAATGGCGAATTAATTTGTACTAGGAGCCGTAATCATTGAGGTCCAAGGGTTACAATTCTCTGGTCCAAAAGGTGCATGACACACATTCTAATGTTATCGACGTTATCTTCTTTGTTCTTCGTTTCTTGTATGTTGGCCAACAAATCAATTGTCCTGTTTAGTGTGACTGCGGAGGCATTAGCGTAGATCCTGCCTGCGTGATCAATCGGGCGACACAGTTGGCTTCACTCCATTGTCTGTTGGCGTGTGGGCTGTAATCGTTACATGTGTGTATATTAGTATATACCAAATTGTATATACACGTTTATAATAACTGTGACCTGGGTTGATCATCCCGCCGGTGTCAGTAGTCTTTGCTTAATCTTTTTAACCCCCGACGCAAAGAGTGGGGTGTTATAAGTTTAACGTGTCTGTGTATCTGTCTGTGGTATCGTCGCTCCCCAACGTATGGGCCGATTTGAATGCGGTTTATTGTGCCATAGATATTTTTATCCTGAGTGTTCTTAGCCATCTCAAAATCAAAAACTGTTCATCCGTTTTTGAGATATAGGACTTTGAAATGAAAATGTCGGGTGTTTTTCAACTTTTCTAAGTTGTAGTTATTGTCTAGCTTAACTAGTAACTAACTTAACATTCAGACCTAAGGCCGACTTAAGGGTTTATTTCCATGTCTGTAGACTCAGTTCAAAATGCATACATCGTTCGCAACATCTGGCGAAACACATCGAACGTTGCAACAACTGCTATCTTTAAAAAAAATACAATGGCGTTATTCCGTTCGTACTTTCTCAGCACGTAAACACACAACCGATCGAAAACTAAGCATGTGACATTTTCGATGAAATCGGTACCATTTTATAAAATAAACATTTACATGTCGCCTTGCCTCACCACAATCCGTAAACAATCACTTTAGAGAGAGATATCAAAGCGAGTCATCAAAAAGGGGTGCATTGGAATGTAAAAAGGAATAAGTATAAAGATTTCGTAATCCGATATGTCAGAAATGTTGGACTTCGTGCATTTTTGATCAGCCAAGTTTACAATAACACATCTTCATTAAAGATACAAAATAAATTACAAGCCTTTAATAAATGTGAACAACACATAACATAATACATTACGAGTAAACTAATGTATAAATTTTCTACTTTGGTTTTGTTTTGCAAATAATACGTTCGAAAGATAGATTATGTTGCACTAATGAAACGAGCCTAAGGCAAATCTTTGCCGGAGTTATAATTATACGGTAACATTTAGTTTTGTTTGGCTCCGAGATCAGGTTCTAGGTGGTTGAAGCCTGTCCGCCTCTGGCAATCAATTTGAAACAAATCAACAGGTTTTGTGCTGGCAAATTTAGCTTCCTTACTGTAAATGATAGCTTGATGATTTGCCTCAACGAAACAAAACGCTGAATGCTTGATGCATGCAGTTTCGGGAATATGTTAAAACAACGACGCGAGTAGTGGAAAACTAGTAAAATAACCGTAGCGAAGACTACGTGACCACAAACAATATAGCTATATCAAATCTCTGTATATAGGAGCGTTGAAATGTGGTTGAAATCATTCTGAAATTCGTTCCGAGCTCGATTGTCCGTAATATGGAGCTTGTGCGTGACAATGCGATATTGCTACTGCTTTCTGCACGGTGCACGGCATTATCATTATCACTATAAACATATGTAATTCTAGACAAATAACTATGTGACTAAATGTAACCACCGCTACTTGGTATATGTAGAGTAGATGTTACGAGACTAAAAATCATCACAAAGTGGACACAATTTAAGATTTTCCCATAGCATGACCCATGAAGGCTCAGAATTGGATTGAAGGTGATCAGAAAAGTGAAGAAAGGCGTGCCGTGAAATGAACGGAGGTCGTCAAGAAGCGGAACCATAAAGGATAATCCTGAAAATGAAATTGAAATGAAATGAAACTGTCTGTTTCATCTTGGTCATTCACTATCGTCGAAGGCAGAAATAACGCCCATTAATAAAATATGTAATAATCAACTAGCACTCTCGTAAAACACACTTGCATTGGTGTATAACACGTTGAAATGATTGCAAATCGCACATACGTTCCGCTACATCTATCTTAGCGCACATACGTGACAATAAGATATTGCTTCTAGTCTTTGCATTTCACGCACGTTCTGACTGTTACTGTAATTCGCGATAAATTAAAGCTATTTATTTTCTTCTGGGAGTCGTTTGTAGTTTGCGAGAACGTACCTACTATATTTACCTATGTTTTCAGAGCAACAGTTCTTTTTAATTTTTTCTGCACTGTCGAAAGCAAACGGATAGCGAATTTACGAACTGATTAATACCGGTCGATCCCGTAACGTAAATGACAATGACAATTTTTGTATGGCAAATTTATACATTTGGACGGTCTTAAAACGCGCGTTTAAGTCTTCTCACAGACTGGAGCGGCCTGCGGTGGCGGTCAATAGTAAAGATTACTTGATTACCCCTCTGATAGCTTTCAAAGCTGCCATAGAAATAACCATCAATCAAAAATTAACCTCGAGTGCGTTTGTTCGCTATCTTCATGGAGGACGTTTTTGTTTTTCGAGCTGATAATGAACCAAAATACTTGAATAAAATGGTACAGGTGGAACAAAAGACAAGTTAAAATAGTTTACTTTCATGACAAAATAGTTCTCAATACAACATAATGGACAATACACAGGATAACACGACAACATCCCGCATAAAGGAACAAAACAGTGCGATAAACAACACAAACGAAAACAAGTAAACAACTTAGTCGGTATTGTTCCAGTAGATACAATATTATGCTCCTACAGATAGGGAAAGAACAATAAGAAGCTAGTTTTATTAAGTTATTTGTTGCATGTGACTCATTATTCTTTTGCCCTTAACCCATTTACTTGGGGTCGGCGAAGCAAGTCTTTTTCTATCGCCCGTCATTTTCACCTCGACACTCACTCCCTAGTCTCTCTCACTTTCTATGGATTCATATGTATCTGTGACTAACGAACTTTATATGTACGCTAAATATTTGCTATGCGTTTTAGTGGATACCAGAGGCGGCGCGTGGAAATAGTTATTTACGATACAAGTGCCGAAAATAGGAAATTAGCAACGAGTGGTGATAAATTAAAACACGACCGGAGGGAGTGTTTTAAATCGACATGAGTTGCGGATTACCTATTCGCACGTGTATCGTACAACGTTTTACTGTACATATGGCTCTTTAAAGTTTTGACATATGCACGGAAAGTGCTCTTTTCCGCACTAGTGCGGGATATGTACCATATGTACTGTAAAGTTTATTTATTTATTTTTATGTTATAGATAGCAAATAAGCAGACGGATTACCTGATGGTAAGCGATTACCGCCGCCCATGGACACCTGCAACACCAGAGGTGTTTAGAGTGCGTTGCCGGCCTTTAAGGATGGAGCTCTGGGAACCTTACTCACCATCAGGAACACAACATGTGTAATGGCAGGCGAGAGACATGATGATTGTTTCAATTGGTCACGGACTAAAGCTAAATGGATTGTGAGCTGCCTATCTATTCACTACACATTTCATCCCGACGTCCTTAGCACAGTTAACACTTGACCCAGGATTCACAACAACTACGCGTATTCCGAGGTCAGACTTTACTGGTCCGCGTGTGACGAAACGAGTGGCGGTGCCTCGAGAATAGGCCAGACTTCCCGCATGCACCGCAGTGCAGTAATATGCAGAGGAGCATTTACCAATTTAATTAAACCCCTTTAATGCCTAGCTAGAATCCAATTTTCTCAACTAATAGTAGAATCCAATTTCCTGACACGTCGTTGCATTGCAAAGGCCTTATGGACGCTGTAAAACCGTATGCTCATTTTCTTTTCCGTTTGTGATAAAGCGGGTGCAGCCATGTCGTTGAAACCGAAAGGTAGTCAACGAAAGTTGAGTTCATACGTACATGATGCGTTTTGGGTGTAGAGAAGAGATGCACACCGCCATAGGTGTTAAGGAATGCAGCCAGGCGCGTTCCGAGCGCGAGCGTCGCTTGCGCAGCGAATGATTAATAGAAAACCTGTAACGCGTGGCGGAATATTAGGATTACGCTTGAGATTCCCATACTCGACGAATCGAAGCGTCGAAGCAGAATGTGATGAAGCAAATTGAAACTTGTGTTCAAGAGATAAAGTTCATATTTACGAGGGGTTGTCCATGGAGCGCACGTACAAAAACGGATGCTTGCAAACTTAAACTTTAACCATGAACTTTTAAGTTACAATTTTATACATCAGCTGTAAGTTGCGCTCCGATTCGACGCGTTACACGTGAGTCGTACTTTACGATGTTTTGTTGGGAAATGACGGATCTTATAGGAGACAACTAGTCAGTTATGATGTTTTGTTTACAGATTGCAGAATAATTATACTGGTTTGTAAGTGCCGCCTGCGCACCGTGTAATTCTTAGCTAGTCTTCAATTACGATAAGTCTTATTAGAATACGGAAAAAACCATGAGTTGATAGATACCTTTTACTTATTGCATAATACAGGGAACATACCAGGTTTAACATCATGTTCAGATGTTTGTGAGCAACTGGTTCGCTCAGGGGTATTTGATGATAACCGCTATTGTATTTCTCAAACTTGGGAAAAAATATAAAGGTGTCATCATCCTCCTAGCGTTATTCCCGGTTCTGCCCAAGGGTCCGCTTTGTCATTTAATCCCAAGATTCGGCACACTGGTTTAACGATACCGACAGCCATCTGGCCTTCCAGCCCATAGGGAAAACTTGACCTTATTGGGATTAGACCGGTTTCCTCACGATGTTTTCCTTCACTGAAAAGCTAACGGTAAATATTCCGTACCACCGCCGTCCAAAGTTCCGGAAAACTCATTGGTACGAGAAAAAGAAGAAGAAGAATTATTTGCTGAAGAAGAATTATTTGCGAGCCGGGATTCGAACCCACGACCGCCGCCGCTGGGCTAGCGTAGCTTGGTCACTGAAGGTAAAACTGATAAAATCCCTGGCAACTACTGTCAATTAGTTTCCGAGACCATTGTATTCATTCTTATTTGTGACCGCAATGAAGCTGACAGGAATACTTCAGATGCTATTCTGGTCTATTCTAAGATGACAAATAACTACAACCCTCAGTTGTCAACTTCATTAATTCCTCAAATTATCTTCTTCGAAGTAAATATTATGTCTAACTTAGTCTGTTATTTCCCTCATGTTTAGTTATGGAATCACGTAGTTAATTAATGATCCATTTACACACGTTGGCGAATGTTTCTTTCGTAACAACGATAAAATTGTGTATGTACTCGTAGGTGTTGCCAGTCGGAGTTCAATTTGATGAGGTGCGCATATATCTAATTATCACCAGTCAGAGTTCAACATTGGGGTCTCTGACCCAATTGTTCGTTCGTTGCATAGCATGATCAACTAGTGCAGTGAATCGTTCGTCTCTATTTTCCAATCAAAATGAAAAACTATTCGCCTCGAGTCGGATTTCACCATGGAACTTCTGCGCTCCGTGCAATGTTGGAAAACAACTTAGTTGTCGTGGGTTTCACTCGTGGGGACAAACTCTTCAAGAACTTCACTCTTCTAATTACGCCACCTTATATTTAGGGCTCCGTAGTCAACAAGGAACCCTTATAGTTTCGCCATGTCCGTCCGTCTGTCTGTCTGTCCGTCTTCGGCTTAGCTCAGTAATCCTTACAACTAGAAAACTGCTATTCGGCGTGCGTATATAAACCAATCACGCCGACAAAACAGGAGAATAAAATCCTGGAAAAAAATTTTTTTTTAGGGTAACATGTAAATTGGTGTTGTTTTTTTTTCTCGTTAAACCTATAGTGTGGGGTATCGTTGGATAGCTTGTTCAAAAATATTATTATATTCTTCAACTATTTTTCAACTCAGTTATGCGTTTGCGAGATAATGGGATTTAAAGCCCGAGCTTCGAGTCATGTGCCTGATGTGCCCCCCCCCCCCCCCCCCCTGCCGGCTAAATGGCTACTACTAGGGACGTGAAAAAATTCGAGGCAGTAGTACATATAAGTTATTATGTTTATTTCATTCATGTTTTGAGGTGTGCAATAAAGAGTAGGTATTTGTATGGTATTGTATATAATGAATTTAAAAGGAAAACTATCACAGTAAGGTATACATAACTAGTTAACGAGTAGTAGACATAACTAGTGCACTTAATTTCGGGTGCATATACATTGTCATTGGAATTTAAACCTTTTACCGTGGACGGTAGAGTTGCTTTTTCACGGCACGTTATCTTCAATAGAAAAACCTTGTCCTTGTTCAGGTGATCGCTAACTGAAGGTGGTCGCGTAACCGGAGAAACGACCCTATACATTGGTGTGTTATAAAAATAATCATATTTAGGATTATTTACGAGGATAAGCTATAATAAAAACCCCAAAAGCCCCTTGTAAGTCCGCATTCTGTGACAGACGGGCAACTATTACGGAACCCTACACTGCGCGTGGCCCGACACGCACTTGGCCGCTTTTTAATGATTAAAAAGGCACATGCAATCTTTGGAGCTACGGTAGCCTAGTGGTTCAGGGATGCGGCTGTCAAGCGGCGATCGTGGGTTCGAATCCCGGGTCGTACAATGAGTTTTTCGGAACTTATGTACGGAATATTTACCTTTAGCTTTTCGGTGAAGGAAAACATCGTGAGGAAACTGGTCTAATCCCAATAAGATCTAGTTTTCCCTCTGGGTTGGAAGGTCAGATGGCAGGCGCTTTCGTAAAACTAGTGCCTCCGTCAAATCTTGGGATTAGGTGTCAAAGCGGACCCCGGGCTCCTTTAGGGGCACTACCGGGAATAACGCTAGGAGGATGAGGATGAAAATGCAATCTTTTGATTCACTTATCAGAGTAAAAGCAAGCAAGCTACATTGATTTTTTTACTTATAGTTTTAATAATAAAAACTTCAATTAATATTTCTCATGGGCATTTCACCAATAGCATAGATAACTCTGAACATCTCAAAAGGCTTGCCATGCTCATCACTATGGCCGAACTAATTCACGTATCTCCTTTGATTGCACATAATTAGACTGTCTAAATCAAATTATACTAAAGACGTGCACGCAGACACAGAAGATATTATAACTTTTGTCCAAGCCTGGAAAGTGTCCCCGTACTGGGCGAAAGTCTCCCCCGCCCCTGACTTCTACTCGTCCCGTCTGGAGCAATTTCTGGCCAGTCATTGAGACAAGCGTCCCGTCGTTTTCGCACTATACCTCATGTTCTAAATGTTCTAATACGAGAGAGACGGATAGTGCGAGAAAAATCGAGAGAGCTCGCGCGCCGTCGCGTGATAGCCGTGCTGGTTGTCCCACCACCATATAGCTTACTTAGCTTATATTATTTACTGCGCAGACGGCCACGCGATGTTGTGAATAAGCAGGCAGAATTACTATCAATAACCGGCCGTCCAGTTGTTTATTTACACCAATTGATAAACAGAAATGTTGCAACCATGTCCCATCCATCAACATTTCACCATGAGTCAAGGTCCCTATTTGACCCGCATCACGGGTCAATACTCATGATGTTGATGACTCATGCGATGGTTTCGTGCAATTTGCTTATTAAACTGACGAGGTCCTTGGCATGTTTCCTTTGTCAGGAGCCAATTAGCGGTGACTTGGAGCCAGGAATAGAATAATCGCTATCAACAATTCAACACTGCCTAACACGCAATTGTGAGCTACTTACGCAATTTACCAAAGCTGCTTGTGACTAGAGTAGGTTGGCGATGAGATGATGTTATAAGTAGCGGGACCAGATTTACGATGAATATCCACCAGATATGCAGTGAGGATGTGTTTTCATATATTTGGCACCTCGCGCGCTAAGGCACACAAATTTCAAGCCGGAGGTCGTGAATCGAGGTCGAAGGTCGAGGTTCGAATCCTCAAAACAATAAAGGGTCGTCAACGCTCTTCGGATTCCTCTGGAGTGGCATGTGCCCATGCCTATATACGGTGTCCGCTTACTATCAGGCAGGCTAAATGCTTGTTTGCCACTATCGTAGTAGGTTTTACAATAATCCATGCTAAGTAATGACTGAATAATTAAACTGCGGTTTATGATAGGTTTACATATATTATGTTTCATAATAACGATAACGGACTTACCTATTTTCAATGTACAAAATGGTCATTCGCTTTTTTAAACGATAATGATGCACTTATCCTTTTCAAAACTAATTTAACGGGGTGTGCATTAATTACGTGAATTAGTTTCGCGATTTCTTAGGGGGAAAAATTACGTGAGATTATATGAGATTCGGCTCGACCGACTGAAAACCTCACATAATGAATGGGTGAGCCCTTACCTAAACTAAACGTAGTGAATATGGCAACATAAAGCCCGTCACAGACTTAGCTGTAATAATATACATACTTACCAAAATATATATATATATAGCAAGGCCTCTTACGACATATTTTGCTTCCTTCCCCGCGTAGGCGAATAATCAGTTATGCGGTGGAACTGTAGTAGACAGAGTCCACAAACTCAGCTATAATATATATTGATAAACGGACCAATCATTTTCTCGAAAATGTATAACTAACGTGAAATGAATTAGGGTCGTTCTCTCCTAGGTCCTTTTCAATAAATAGATCGTAGCTCCAAATACGTTATATAAACATAAAATTACATTGTTTTTCAAACCTATACATACCTATCTGTATATTATCTACGAGGCATTGAATCTCTTAACCCCTGTTATTGGCGCCGAGAGATAAGTGTAAAAATAGCTCTGATCAATGGGGCTCTGTGCAAGCGCACCCGTATGGGTACATTACTCGTCCTGCCCGCTCCTTGGAGACGAAAACGACGTAAGCGACATTCACTAGCATACCCATTACGACGTTATTACACTGGAGCTGTTATTACTCCTCGGTAAAAGGTTGTAGAATGCATGTTTCAAGACTTTTACGATCTTTTAGATCAAAGTGTTGTTTTGTCAAGCGTGTAAAAAGTGCTACGCTATCATGAATGAGTTACATTAAAACTGGTCTAGTAATATATAGACATGTAAAAACTCTTTGTTTATCCCAGCTAGCCGCATATTTAGTGCAGAAAACACCTGGCACCTAACCATTCGCTTTGTAATGAAGTAGAAACGTATTTCCATAATAAAAGAAGAGTATTGAACGACTGTATAATGCCATTCGAATAAATAAATAAAGAAGAGTGAAATTGAAATATGTATTTATAATTAAAGGGCCTGAAGTGTTGGGACTAACGTTTTTTTCCGGTTGACACAACAAGTACTCAATCCAATAAAGGGTTGGCAACGCGTAATGCGACTTCTCCAGAGTTGCAGGCATCCATAGGCTACAGCGACATTCATTGTCAGGCGGGCCGTGAACTCGTTAGCCACCATTGTGATATAAAAACAGAGTTTAGCCAACTTAGGTATGTATTAAAAATGACTTAATCAAATTTATTTCAAAATAGGTAAAGTAGAGGTAAGTAACCACAATGCTTTTATTTCCTTGAGGTGTGCTTCCCAGAATTCCGATATTAGATTAAACAAAACAAATGAAGAAAATCATTTGTTCATAGTAATTTGAACCTTAGGTTTGATTTGCCTTTTAGTAAGTGAATAAATTGTTATATTAATAATATAATAGCGTCAGGCATGTACAATACAGGTCAAAACAAATGAATCACAATTTGTTATTTTATTTATATCTATTCAAATAGTTATTTACGATACAAGTGCCGAAAATAGGAAATTCGCAATGAGTCGTGATAAATTAAAACACGACCCAAAGGAGTTTTTTTAATCGACACGAGTTAGAAATTTAACCTAGTTGCATGTGTATCATACAATGTTTTACGGTACATATGGCTCTTAAAAGTTTCGACATATGCACGGAAAGTGCTCTTTTCTGTGCTAGTGCGGGAAAGTAGCACCATATGTACTGTAAATAATGTTGTCTGCTACTCATAACAGTCATAACCTGCCTTATTGAGTTGACTATGGCCCTAGTTTGATTTGTGTAAGATTCTCCCGTAATATTTATTTATTATTTATTTACCTATGCAATGTTCATAGTTATTTGTCTTAAGAATTTTAGTTAGTAATAAATATATAAATATTTGGGGACAATCTTACGCAAATCGAACCAGCTCCATACTCAGCTCAATCTATCTATACTAGACAATGATACATTTAATAGATACAAATATAAATACTTAAAATAAATACATAGAAAACATCCAAGACCCAGAAACAAATATTCATGCTCAACACACAAATACTTGCCCTTACCGGGATTCAAACCCAGGACCTTCATAGGCAGGGTCACTACCCACTAGGCTAACCGGTGCACTAATTATATATACATAGCTTAATTTACCTTCATTTATTGGATCATAAAAACATTTTCTCACTTCATTTGTAAGAAATAATTAAATACTTGAAATGCATTTCACTATTTCTATAAAGGGCATCCTCTGTATAAAAATAAATAAATACAGTTTAGACAAATGTATGCCAGTGCAGCCAACACAATAGATAAAAACAGGAAATGTAACATTTGGTGTCTTATCACATGCAACCAAGTACTGAGCGCTGCACAGCCATTTGAACTTTATTGTTAAAGTGGTAAGTACTATTTTGTGTTGATATTGAAACAAGTAATTACGAAACTGAATGACAGCCCGCTAGATAAATGTTACAGGAGATTTTGAAATGGGAAGCGGCGGGATGTTGCATTTTATCTTTTTGTTGGACCAATTCTCATACCATTGTTTAGTACAATTTATTGTCATATGCACCAATGTTTATTCAGAGACAGAATGTGATACTTGGTGTATGAATAACAAATGAAATAACAAGTAACATGTTGGGACTATTTTTTCTCCTATTAGAAACATAGTAACACATGTTTTAGAACAGATGTGAATATTTTTAAATTTAGTCATAGTTTTGGTAAATGCATTGCTTTAACAGATTTTTGTTGGCTTTAAGAAAATATGTGATTAGCAGGTTAATATAATTAAAATATTAATCACTATGAGTTTGCCAAGCATAGCAAGGTCAGTTCATTCTGACGTGTTTCACGAACGTAATTAATGAGTAAATGGGTTTTCCAAGATAAACTTAACTTATCAATATGGCAGCACGCAGAACCCAAACAGGTTTGCGAGATCTTCAATTAAAACAGCAACTGGTACGAATTTCAAATTAACCAATACCTAAGCAATCGAATCAAGTTCATCGACGAAACGTTCACGTAACAAAGTAATCCGTAACGGTAAACTATATTGTTTGTAAACAAGCTACCGGCGAATTATCGCCATTTTTCTCTTTCAACTCACCAGAACTTTGACGAAGCGGTTTTCCAGCTCATCTCTGTCTGGCATCGGCGGCTTGGCTCGGTTCCTCGTCGACGCCTGCCGAACATGGTGACTCTTGGCCGGTCCAACTGCCGGCCCGTCCAACATTGTTTGCTCTCGGGATGTAATCAAACCCATTTTACACTGAACACTTGCAAAACACTAAACACATATTCCATGCATCAGGTCATTTTTATCACAGACAACGGCACTAAAACACTGATTTAATAAATCAACAGGTCACATCACACCGAGCAGCGGCGATCGAGCCGACGTTTTTCAACAAACTGCAACAAAAGCGAAGCAAAGCAAAGTTCCTTATACTGCGGAACGAGGCGAGCACGACACGGCGACTACAATCAAATCAATGACACGAAGTTAGCGGGAAATGTTTGACAGCTTCTCGACAAATCAAAGGTAGATGCGTTCCGATACCGTATCTTATAGTATTTATTTAAAAAATGCTCAGGTACTCTTTCTGTTTGTCTTTGATACCAATTCACTTATGTCTGCAACATTTTTGTAGTAATTTCAAATGGTTTATATATATTTTTTCGTCTTTCAAACCTCGAAAATTGAATTTGACAGAGAAAAACATAAGGAGTATTTGAACGTAATGTTTGAAAAGTGTTGCAAGTGTACAAAATATGTGTGTTGTAATCGACTAAGAGTCGATTAGAAAAATGAAAAGATGTTAGTGTAGAGATGAGATTTAACCAGTCGGGAGAAAAAAGTTTATACTCTTATTTCTATGTTATGCTAGCCTGCACGGTTATCACAAAATGGGGCACGAGCTCTCTCGATTTCGCACTATCCTTCTCTATTTTATTAGAAAGAGATGTATATTGCGTGAATAATCGAGAACTCGCGCGCCGGTTTGTTATAGCCGTGCTGCCCTGTGGCCACGTGTCATTCTCCGTCCTCCCTTAAGCCATTCTGCATTAAGAATCTCTAGCAATATAACAAGTCAAGTCAGCAAGTCACGTTACAAACCGACGTATAATCTTATATTAGGACGAGCGAAGTGAACGAAGTTGTCCGTTTTAGCATGGGCCAATTCTTTTATTTGTCAGGGCCAGTCAATTGGCCAATCGTTATGGGTCAAAAGCATAGATTTTGCCAGTTGAGAGACTTGTAAAACTGTAATTTGTACCTTCTTAAACCGACTGGGCGTTTCACCAACAAAGATTGTAAAATTGTAACCTCGCCTCTGCTTTCAAACAAAAGAAATGCAAAACAGAAAAATAAGTTTCAGAAGTTCCTACCGAATACCTAAGGTTGGTATTCCACTTGTCCAAGATCTTTGTCCAGTGTGCATTGCGTCTCACTCACTCTTTAAGCAACAAAATACGCGTTGGACAAAAATCTTTGACAGGTGGAATACCATCCTAATTTATGATGTAAAATGTGTGTGTACGGTATTTTGCCTTATTCTGGCACCATGCGTTGCTTATGGACCGAACTGCGTACAGGGCGAGCTAAGAGTATGTAAAAATGCATTTAAGTACGACGAACTCTCAGTATATCACACTCTTATTTATGAGACGAACTGCACGACTGTCATGCGACGACGCGCGAGCTCTCTCGATTTTTCTCGCACTATCCGTCTCTCTCTTATTAGAACACTTAGAACAAGAGGTATAGTGCGAGAAAAATCGAGTGTCACGGCCGTCCCATGATAGACGTACTGGACAAACAGCGACCTACTGGTCTATCACGTAGCGCATTGTATGTACGTTAAGTAGATCTAAATGTCAAATTTTATGTGGAAAAATGACAGTTGGATTGTCCTAACGCGCGTTCGGAATAGTTCTGACCGTTTCGTGGTTACCCCTTTGGACTGAATGCGTGTAGCACGAACGGCAAACAAGTAGTCGATTACTACTTTGGCTTTACTCAAAACATTTAAAAAAGGTCTAAGTATGCAATTAAAAAAAAAAATGTTAAAAAGCGATTTTAATGAATCGATAGTTTCTTAGTTTGGCAACATTTCTACTGTCATCTTCTATTTTGGTTTCAATTCTGTCAAATTGAAATTGTCAATAAAATTTACGTCAAGTTGACGAATGACGGCTGGTGATGGTGTCGGCCCTATTTCTCGAAACTTATTAGACTAATAATACTAGTCCATGGACTAATATTTTTTACAAGTTTACTAGTCTGCGTTTCTCGAAGCTACAATAATAAAATATTAGTTATTAGTTGCCAACTAATAAATATTAGCTAATATTATTAGAGTCCATTGGGTTTTGGTGTCATGAATAAAAATTAAAAAAAAAACACTAGTAAAAAAAGTTAATAAAGCTACTAGCCTAGGAAGGTTTTAAAAAATATTAGTCGAAACTATTAGCGTCACATTTTACTAATCTTTATAAAATGTGGACTCTGATTGGAATGCTTCCGACGGTGAAGAAGGTTTAATAATAATTAGTCGTCATTGTTTGAATCCACGTTCCAGTTTAATGAAAGATTTGTCCACTTGTCTTGGTTTGTTAATACGTCGGAAATGCCTCTTAAACAAAACTCCTTTGCATTCTAATATATCCATTGTTAAATAGCTAATATAAATATGCAATATCTGAATTAAACCAACAATCCGCCTTTAGCGGCAACGTGCAAACGTCAAAAGAAAACTAATAAAAAAGAGGTTTTTAGGAACCCTTATAGTTTCACCATGTGCGTCTGGCAGTCCGTCTGTCTTTGGCTTAGCTCAGTAACCATTACTTCTAGACAACTCTAATTCGGCATGGGTATATCAACCAGTATTTTTTTGCGGTAGGTACTTCCCCTACACCTAAGGTATGGGTGTATTTTTTTTCCTCGTTAAACCCATAGTGTGAGTATCGTTGGGTAGCTTGTTCAAATTATTGGTTTTTTAAATAATTTTTGAAATTAGTTATTCGCCTGCGATATATTGGGGTTTGCTACTGGGAATGTGAAAAAATCGTGGCAGAAAAGTAATAGTAATAGTCGACCAACTTAAAATGTACTTAGAAAGGCCAACTTTACTATACAAATTCGGCCGACGACGCAACCATTTAGTTGCCGCGCGCGTGTCGATGTAACTAAGAAAGACTGAAAACTACGGAACCCTACACCGCGCGTGGCCCGACACGCATTTGGCGGATTTTTAATAGGTAAGAAGGCATGTAATTCAGCATTGTAAGGTGCATTCAGCCAAGACAGACTAATATTTTTTATTAGTTTACCAGTATTAGTTACCACTCCAATAATTATTTTTGAGAAACAGAAAATATTAGGACTTGTAAATTTTACACTAGTAACTAATAACTAATATACTAATAAACTAATAGTTTCGAGAAATAGGGCCCAGGGCCACGCGCGGTGTAGGGTTCCGTAGTTGTCTGTCTTTCTTAGTTACATCGACACGCGCGCGGCAAGTAAATGGCTGCGTCGTCGGCCGAATTTGTATAGTAAAGTTGGCCTTTCTAAGTACATTTTAAGTTGGTCGACTATTACTATTAATTTTCTGCCACGATTTTTTCACATTCCCAGTAGCAAACCCCAATATATCGCAGGCGAATAACTAATTTCAAAAATTATTTAAAAAACCCATAATTGTTTTGAACAAGCTACCCAACGATACTCACACTATGGGTTTAACGAGAAAAAAAATACACCCACACCTTAGGTGTAGGGGAAGTAGTACCTACCGCAAAAAAAACAAGATTTTATTCTTCTGTTTTGTCGGAGTGATTGGTTGATATACCCATGCCGAATTAGGTGTCTAGAAGTAATGGTTACTGAGCTAAGCCAAAGACGGACGGACTGCCAGACGCACATGGTGAAACTATAAGGGTTCCTTGTTGACTACGCAACCCTAAAAAGCGGGAAGAGTTCCCGCCTCTTTATTATTCGTTTTCTTTTGACGTTTGCACGTTGCCGCTAAAGGCGGAAAGTTTAGTAAAATGTGACGCTAATAGTTTCGACTAATATTTTTTACAAACCTTCCTAGACTAGTAGCTTTATTAACTTTTTTTACTAGTGTTTTTTTTTAAATATTTATTCATGAAACCAAAACCCAATGGACTCTAATAATATTAGCTAATATTTATTAGTTGGCAACTAATAACTAATATTTTATTATTGTAGCTTCGAGAAACGCAGACTAGTAAACTTGTAAAAAATATTACTCCATGGACTAGTATTATTAGTCTAATAAGTTTCGAGAAATAGGGCCCTGGTGTTATTTCGCAAAGAGAATATAACGTACAGCTACTACGTACAGCATTATATTCTCTTTGCGTACAGCTAAATTGAGCATTGAGCTATACTTTCGAGTTTTTTTTTTTTTTTCATATATATATATATATATATATATAAACGTAAAAGTCCTGTCTGACTAACTGCAATATATTAAATAAATAAATAAAATCAACGTCCCATAAAATCCCAAACCGTAGAACTTAGAAAGCTGACTTTTTCACAATAAGAATAAGAATAAGAATAAGAAAATTTTAGTCACTCAAAAAACCCCTGTTTTACAAAAATATTCTTCTGCCAAACTGCATGACAGTTTGTTGGCAGAGGGACTCCCTTACAAACAATAGCTATTGAGTAGAGTATTTTAATTTTATAATTTTGTTTTCTAGTGGTAGGTACAGCTCACGTGATCACTTTACTTAAGACTACATTTCCAGTTTAGATTTTGTTTTTTCTAAGAAAAACTCCTTCACTCAGGAAGTTTATATAACGAAAGTATCCATACTGTAGGGGGAAAAGGGGGTTTAAACTTTGTATGGGGATGGAGTAAAAGTTTGAGTGAGAGGTTTGAAACTGTGTATGGAATCCTTATTACAATACAAGAAAAGTAATTTTAGGGTTTTGGTAAAACCCTCGACCTCATCCTCGCTCACCATCAGGCGAGTTACGGAGTACTTACTCCGTACTTACACTTGTAAGGCCTGAGTGGACGCCTAGGCCAGTCATTATAGATTTTGACCCGTGAATAATTAGTTCTTGGATTTTTTTTTCGTAGGCCCCTCGGAGTGGTCACTGGGTGTGTACATTAAAAAAGTCCCAAGTAGCAATCGCGAATAAGGCTAAATCTAAAAGTTCTATAATCCGCCTTTACTTAGTTTTGACTAGGACAGAAAATATTTTTTTAAGTCTACTTTTTCTTTAAGTCTAATTGGTATCGTAATAATTCTACTTTAGACAAGTATGCGTTTCTAAAACCGAGTTAAGAAATTCCAAATCAAATTTGAGTAAAGTATGACTTAAACAAACGCCTATAAAGTCTGATTTTACTATAGTTAGTTTATTTGAAGTGTTGATGAGAACTTATTTGAATTAAGAAGAGGGATTTTAGATTGACTTAGGAAAAAACAATTTCTCTCTTATCGAAAACTGAGTTAGGAAATGCCAAATAAATATTGACTAAAGTATTTCTTCAACAAGTGGCTACAAATTCTTATGTTAGGGGAAGAGGGGGGACAGTGGATCAGTTTTTGTTTTGAGGCACATAGCCCAGCAGATACACACTTTATGTCCGTTTTCTTGTCCTCATATTAATAAGGGGTTATTAAGGCATAAATAAAATGCACTATAGAAGGCACACAAATGGAACTTTAGGCCACAGAGTGACTTTAAAAAAAAATGGAAATTGGTCCACTGTTCCCCATGTTCGGGGAACCTTGAATCAGGGCATTGGGAACTATGGACCATAGGGGGAACACGGGATCATATGTATTAAGTTACATAAAATAACGTCATAAATCAACAAAAGTTATGTTTTATTATAGAAAATATAAATTCAAAAAAGAAAACTTAAATACAATACTTTATGTCATCAAAAAAAATACTTATCGTTAATTTTAATATCACTCATTATAATTGTAATATAGGCACAAATGTCTTCCTACAACATAAAATCACAGCAATCAGGCAGCCATATAGGCAGGTTTTAGTTTCACTAGTTTACAAATAATCATAAAAATATAATATAATCAGTCTAGGCGAGGTAGCCAGTTTCCTAGGTTTACATAGTACCACTGGACCCATGTCCACTGCTCCCCACAAGGAGATGGCCCAGTGTACCCCATAAACCGTTAAAGGAAGAATAATTCACCAAAAAAATTAAATATATATTATTACACTCAAAACACCAATCAACACAATTTGCAATCACAAAGTAACAAGATAAAACAAAAACACATTCAATAACACGCGTAAATTTGCCTACAAACATTTTCAATGAATATGTAAAATAAATTTTACGTACTGTGTTGTTCGACTGGCAGCGATAACGCACCCTCCTTGTGCCTGAGCTCGCGGGCGACTGGCGCAGTGTAGGGCCTGTCGAGACGAGTTTACAAACACGCGTTGGCGTTTGAATGTGTGCGTAAACGATGGCGTTAGATAGTTTTATTCACTGTTCCCCGTGATCCACTGTCCCCCCTCTTCCCTACTATACTCAGTTTACGTTAAGTTTCAGTAAGAACTTATTTGAATTAAGAAGCGAGACTTCAGATTGACTTAAGAGAATAAAAAAACATCTTATCTTATCGACAACCGAGTTAAGAAGTACCAAATCAATTTTGACTGAAGAATGTCTTCAAGACATACCTGTGAGTTCTGATTTTACTATACTAAGTTTACGTGAAGTGTCGGCTTAGGAAAAAGAAATCTCTCTTATCGAAAACCGAGTTAGGAAATGCCAAATAAATTTTGACTAAAATATTTCTTCAACAAATGCCTAGAAATTCTTAAGAGTTAGGAAATCCCAAATCAATCTTGTCTGAAGTATGTCTTCAAGGCATGCCTTGGAATTCTTATATTACTATACTCAGTATACGTGAAGTGTCAGCAAGGACTTGTTTGAATTAAGAAGGGAGGGTTTAGATCGAATTAAAAGAAAAAGCATTAAAAAGCAAACTTCATTCAAGTTGTAGACATATTTGCCTTAAGTTCATCTGTGTCCAGTTAATTAAAATATCATTATTACTCCGATAAGTGTGTGTTAAGTGGAATTCGTTTTAAAGGGACGAGTTTAGCCGAATAAAACCAAAGAAAGTTGAATAAAGAATGTTAAATGGTCTGGTGCCTTTCGTAGACGAAGAGAATAGAACAATATAAAATCGCTGTGAGTTACCGAATGTCTGGTACTAGCTACTAGGTACCGTCTCGCATTAAAGGGCAGTTGAGCAGCACGGCTGTCGGAACACGGCGCGCGAGCTCTCTCGATTATTCTCGCACTATCCGTCTCTTTCTTATTAGAAAACTTAGAAAGAGAGGTATAGTGCGAGAAAAAATCGAGAGAGCTCGCGCGCCGTCTTGTGATAGCCGTGCCGTTCGTATACCCTCGAAACATTATGACACACTCCATATATAGTAAAAAGATTGATAACACAAGAGGAAAATTCAAAGTTTGACTTCAATGACGAACTGATAATTAATTATATATAGGTATGTAGTTAGTCACCATTTAATATACCTATACGCACTCAGTGACAAAATATGCTGAAATAAAATAAATATTTAGGGACCATCTTACACAAATCGATCTAGTCCCAAACTAAGCAAAGTTTGTACTATGGGTACTAGACGACGATATACATACTTAAATCGATAAATAAATACTGAAGTACAAAGAAAACATCCATGACTCAGGAACAAATATTAATGAACATCACACAAATAAATGCCCTTACCGGGATTCGAACCCGGGACCTCCGGCTTCGTAAGCAGGGTCACTACCAACTAGGCTACATGTTTTTTATGACAAGCGCGTACAGATATTTTTGTCACTTTACAACGTAAGTATACAGGGCGTCCCAAGACTATGCAAAATGAAGAGAAAGTACCTTAAATATCGTATTTAGGATATTATACTGAAATAAGAATTTATGTTAAAAAAAATCTAATACTGCATTCAAAGATTTTCTTATAAAAAGCATCTTGCTTCAATTTTTTTTAAACCTGTGTTTTTTATGCCAATCGAAATAATGGAAAAAAAGATTATTCTTCTTTAGTAACATAGTATCTTAGAAGAAAGGAATAACGTAAAATTAATCATTTGTACTAATCCGAGTAGGAAATTCATTCAGAAACTCTGCTTCTCTCTGTAATATGTTTGAGCACGAAGATATTGTTGGAAAATTAAGTTTTGTTGCTCCGCCGCGGAGATATATCTTATCTCATCTCTTTAAAGCATATGATAGGAAAATCAACACGCAGCGAACTTGTTAAAATATTGATGGTTTGCTTTATGCACCATTTAATAAGAAGGATCGCATTTTCAGTATTTAATTAATTAATTTACAAAAAATACTCAATTGACTTCGACAGGTTCAAGTATTTTATTTATCTGATTAAAATGATACATTTTACGTTATTCCTACATTTTAAGGTAGTATGTTACTTAAGAAGAATTATAACCTTTTGTCCATTCTTTCAATTGGCATCATAAAAATACTGGATGATTCAGTTCACATTTAAGTCGGTTCGATTCCCAGACGAAGCAAGTAATTAATTGAAAATGTTTGAATGTATTTAAATATATAAATGTAAATACAGAAACACAGTCGATTAAAAACAAATGAGAAACATATAGTGGTGAACATTTATTACAAGTTGGTGTGTGTTTGCAGCAAGGATGTATTTCCGGGTAGCATCTAATATTTGTCCCAAGCAGAAAAGGTTGACGACGCTGCTTCTTTGTTTACCGTATTTCTAATCCTAAAAAACGGACGGTCTTGGGACGCATTGTATATTTATGAAGTTGACTGTACAGATTTTACTAGAATTGCACCTTCTTCTGATACTGATAATCATGTTTACTAGGCTAAAAATACATGAAAGTTACTCATCACTGCTATTAAAAAATATTGGTTTTTTGATTTCACTGGCAAAAAGTACAATGCTAAATTATGTAATATATGGCTAACTCTCGCGTAAACCGTTCACCGACACGAACAAAACAAGAATAAACATAGGAAAATATCAAGGCAATTGGGTATTTTGAAAATCAAAGTAAATACTAAGTTCAGACTAATTTGTTTTAAGTAATACTACATCAATGTTAAGTACGAGTTTAGATGAACATTTTAAGGCAAACTTGAATTTACTTCTCTTTTAACTAATCCTTAAAAAAGTACAGATTAGCTAAAGTTGGCTTTTATGAAGACAAACCAGATTTAACGCCATTTTGCACTTTTATAAAAATAAACAAATACATTACGCCGGTCCTCTTCCGATAATATAGACAAAGTAAAAGATCAGTGTTGAAAAAGTTATGTAGTAATAACATACAAGTAAATAAAGAACATAGCAATCAAATATTTCCGTATTCTATCTTGAGTTTTTTTTTGTGAATAATTAACATCGAAATAAATACGCTTTTCGCTATATTTCACGGGGCCCATTCGTTTTATAGTGATCTAAAGATATTTCATTCGAGTGGCCGATGTGCGTTTAATATTTTAGCACTAGGTTATCAACAAAATCGTTGTTATAGTGTTGTGTTCAGTGATTTTTAATCATCCATTAGAGATTTATGTTTTGAATTGGTAAGTTCACCGTTTATATCTACAAAAAAACTGTGTTAAGGAAATTATGGGTTATCTTTTATTTGTTTAACACTTTCGCAACCGGACTGAAAATGGAACAATTCACCAGAAACCGATAGAATCGCTAGGCGTGTAAGTTCATACTACTGCCCGCCTGGCGGGCTCAGCCGGCATCTGAGCAAACATTACGAGTGCCCGCTTGGCGGGTTCTTGGTTGCGAATGTGTTAAGTCATCTTAAGATCAAGTTAGAATGAAGATTGTCATTTATTGAAGTTTTAACATAGTATTGTAGACATCTTAAAGATAGCCTAAAATAGTATGAAGTGAACCTACAAGATATCGAGAAAGAAGTATTAAAGTAGGTACTCTTAAATGCTGTATTCTTAAGTCTGACTGAAGTTCACCTCAGAAACTAGTCTTAACTGATACTTAATCTTGAACTAAGCGCCTGTGCCCACTTTTACTAAACATTATCTTGAGGACTATCTTAGGGATATCTAGAGGGCCGGGGAGGTCTTGGCCAAGACAAGGCTTCAAATTCGTGATTTTGACTTCTAGATATCTACAAGACTTAGTTCAGTAAAGGCATTGCTACTTGGGGTAGACCGAATCGGGCTTCTGCGTATATGTATTCGAAAAAAGGTTTTTCTTGAATAACTCGGCGATTTTTGATTTTACAGTAAAACCGTGAAGTCAAAAATAGTAGGAAATTTGATTCCCTACAAGTTTGGTTCTTACAATGTTTCTTCTAGGATTGATATTTCGGAAATTAAACCTGAAAAACGCGACAATTTAAAATATTATCGCAGGCGGAAGCTAGTACAGAATATTCTGTACTAGCTTCCGCCTGCGACTCCGTCCGCGTGGAACTCCTTACTAACTTTCATTCACTACATATCCCGCTACGGATCCGATCGGATGATTTCCGGATGCAAAAAAATATATTAATCCTCTTAGGGGTATTTTCCACAACGGAAAAAGATGTTTATTGTATTCTGATAGTGATAGGAATATTGTCATAAATTTTCAATTTTGTAGTTCAAAAAAAGTTTCCCTTATACAAACATTGGTGTGCACCCCTATTTAACCCGCTTAGGGGTGTTTTTTCTTAGATTTGCAATAAAATCAGATAAACGTCCCGGTACCTGACACTGGCCTAATGCATACAAAACCCACCTCTTGGAAGGGCTACAAGACACTCTTGTCCGTTCTGCATTATACTTAGTGGAAGCCCCACAAGCCCAATTTCATAAGAAAACCGCAAATCGATGTAACAGTTTAGCCGTTTGGCACACGCATACTAGAGGTCAAAACAATTTTTTTGACGCGCAGTTCCTAAAAAAAAATCCCTTAGGGGGGAGTGCCGAAACATTTTTCTTTTTGTAAGGAAAAAAAAAAATTTTTTTTCAGAAACCTATCGTGTGTAGTATCATATGAAAGGGCTTTTTGAGGCGATTCTAAAAATATGCCACATCATTACATTTTAGCCATATTTTTATAATTAAAACAAAAATAATTTTCGAAACATACCAAGTTTGGGCTCTTCCAGACACGATATGGCTGATTTTTTTTAAATTCAATATACCACACGTGTATCCTCATAACTAACCTCATAAAGCAATTTAAAAAAAAATTGCATGAAGCATATTTTTTTTAATTTTTCAATATTACCAAGTAAAACAATCAAATAAAAAAAAAAACTATGATATTATTTCTAAATTGCTTTCTTGGGGTTAGATATAAAGATATAACGGATCATTTGTGATACATTATATCTTGATATCCTTATCCTTATATATTACCTTGATATTTTGTGACAAAAACTAACCAAACCATACCAACTGATGAAAAAGCGCAGTTAAAGGGTTAAAGAGGTATTTCCCGTTGGATATATGGATACTACGTATCATTTTATGATTAATAAGTAACGTATCTGCAGTACAGTTCCATAAGTCACGTAAAATAGGTATTCAAGTAGAACTGTGTCCCTTGGTGATATTGAAAAATTAAAAAAAAAAAACATAATGCAATCCTTTTCAAAATTGCTTTTTTGAGGTTAGATATGAGGATATCACGTATCGTTTGTGGCATATTGAATTTTTAAAAAATCAGCCATAACGTGTCTGGAGGAGCCCAAACTTGGTATGTTTCGAAAATTATTTTTGTTTCAATTAAAAAAATATGGCTAAAATGTAATGATGTGGTATATTTTTAGAATCGCCTCGAAAAGCCCTTTCATATGATACTGCACACGATAGGTTTTTGAAAAAAAATTTTTTTTCCCATACAAAAAGAAAAATGTTTCGGCACTCCCCCCCTAAGAAAATTTTTTGAGGAACTGCGGGTCAAAAAAATTGTTTTGCCCTATAGTATGTGTGTGCCAAACGGCTAAACTGTACATCGATTTGCGGTTTTTTTGAGCGTAGGGCTTCCACTAATACTCTTTTACAATACGATTAAAATCAGATAACGATTCGGCCAACCTCGGTAATTGTCGTGAATCCCTCAGCTCTCACATAGAGTTATCAATTTACAGATATGACCTTTAATTATATTACTCGTTGTTTTATTGAATACAATACAAGAACGATATGACCAACAAAACGTCCTTTGTAGCTCAAAACTAACACAACCTTTATATTGAAATAAGAAAAATAGTGTCAATAAAAACCTAATTTCCCTCGTGAAAATATTCGATTCTATCAAAATCGGTCAAGCAGTTTATGAAATATGAACAAAAATCGGTCGAAGTCGGTTTTATTTTTTTTAATTTGGTGATTATTATCAATTGACAACATTTCAAAACATGTAATGATGCCTAAATCGAAGACCATTTCGGTAATTATCTTATCTGAACGTAATAAAGTGGTTATCCCATTTTAATTCTTACTCGTTTCGGAGAAAATCACTAAAATTTGTAAAACGCGGTATACCCTATGCGTGATGTCATTCCTACGTCTGTTATGGCCGCTCCACACGATGGGCCATCCTGACCCATCATACAGGACGCGGCTATGCAGTAGAACGAGACATTAATATGTCTTAATCCCTTTAACGCGTAGTTGCGTCCTGTATGATTGGTCGGGATGGCCCATCGTGTGGAGCGGCCATAAGTGAAAGATGTGGACAGGTGCCATAGAGACACAATAATGACGTCATATTTTACTTACGACCTATTGGAATTCACTACTTTTAATTTTGATATTTTTGAATGAAAATAAACATTCAGGGAGAAATAAAAAAGCACGTATACCTTAAAATTTCATTTTCCATCCAACTAAATCATAAAATGGACCACTTAAAAAATTGAAATGTCAATTATTAATCCGACATAATATCGTACTGTTACTTACTTATATGTATTTTTTTAATATATTGGATACAATAAATAATGAACGTTCAAATTCATGTCGCTTTTGCATAATAAATTTCTTAGGTCTACCGGTTAGTAATGTCATCTTGGCAGGTGCTATTGCTATACATAGCGTTTATGATACTTCAAATTGAATGCTACCAAAAGAAATCGCGGTAATGTATTTCGTGTCATTTCCGCCTCCGGATTTAGGCAAAAGTCCGAGAAAAGCCTAACCGTATTGTAACTCACTCGTCGGTTCCTACACAAGGTAATGTTAAGGTGGTTCGATCGCCATACAAAACGTCTTTTGACATTCGCAGGCTAACGGCGTGCTTTTTTAAAAAACTTATGCAACAATCTTTCTTAAATTGGTTTCCCATTTGCGCGAAATTCCCCCTCCCTTTCCTAGAATAAACATGTGTAAACTAGAATAATTTGAGAAATTAGTTTGTCACGTGATACTTTGCGAAAACGATTATTCTCAAATTATTCTGGTCTATATGTCGCAGTGAAATGGCCAAAACAGAGATTTGAACAAATCCCTAAGGGATATGATCAAATCACGCAGGATGTTAAAATGGCGAATCCATTTTATCATTTACCTAATACAAATCAGTCATTTGATAAAATCTCTGAATCTGTCTAGTGAAATGACGAAATCGGACAAAAAAAACTCGTTTTTTCATTTCACTAGATTTGTTTAGTGATTTGATAAATCCCTGAAACGCGTCAGAGAATTTGACGAAACTAACTCGCCGATATTGGCTCCTAAATCATTAGTCATTTAAACGGTTCTGGAACTAAGACTCGGATGGCGGATAGGTTAGAAGATGGTGGCGGGAGCAGTGCTCCCGCCACCGTTTCCTGGTTTTTTTTTTGTAAAAGATCGGAATAATCTTTATCGCGTTAGTTTCGTCAACTCACTGACGCGTTTCAGGGATTTTATCAAATCACTAAACAAGTCTAGTGAAATGAAAAAACGAGTTGCCTTTTTTGTCCGATTTCGTCATTTCACTAAACAGATTCAGAGATTTGATCAAATTACTGATTTGTATTAGGCAAATGATAAAATGGATTGGCCATTTTAACATCCTGCGTGATTTGATCATATCCCTGCAACATATACAAGTTTATTCTAAGAAATGGGGAATTTCGCGCAAATGGGAAGCCAATTTATGAAAGTTTGTTACATAAGTTTCTTAAAATATCATGCCGTTAGCCTGCGAATGTCAAAAACGTTTTGTATGGCGATCGAACCACCTTAAGGTTGTAAATAAAACGTTCAATACAAATTGTATGTAAATAACATTTATTGGTTTACCTAGGTACAAAATTAGAGATAACGGGAACAGGGCGCTGCCCGAAACCCAGAAACAATAAACAGTTACCAATATGTTAGCACCATTTTTTTACGTTTTTGTATTTTTTTATTATAAACCATACCTTAATCTGCTAAGAATGCATAGTAATATATATGAATAGTTATGGTCTTTTGTGTTTTATATGTTAATCTAACATATAATTTACCTTTACATGTGAATGGGTAATCATCACATAATTAACTAATATGAACTTACAACATTCATTGAAGACTTACACAAGGCCTAGACTAAGAAGTGGTACAGTAATACTTGGAAGTTTACAGTACATTTAAGCCGGTATTCCACTTACACAATCTGATGTATTCCCATAATGTCCCTTGTTTCATATCTCTCATCCTCATTTTGGAAGATCAAGAAGGGGGGGGGGGGGTTATAACACATTTTTAAAGTCATATCTGCTTTTGTGAAAACCGGTGTTGTACCTCTTCACAAATTGCTTTACAGAATTCATAATTATTTTTATGTAAGTATAAACAATCACATAAAGTTAAGCATAATAATTATTCTGGCCAATTTTGAATGTGGCAACACCACACTTGTTATTGTAACATTGATAAAGAATCAAGCACAAGAAAATATATTGTGGTCTGATTTAAAATGACTCTCTGGCTCTTTTCACCAACTAGATAATTGTTAGCTGATAATCAAAATTCGCTGTACAGTACTGTTCCTATAAGTAAGGATAGAAAGAGGACATCATAATTCAATATGTATATTATATCATCTTTTAAAAATGACTTCCATCTAAGTTAAGATGATTTCGCTAATTCTTGTTTGCTTGTAAAGCGGAGTTGTTCGGTAGTTTGATCACTCGTCAATAATGCAATCAGCGTCAGAAGCTCCGATTAAGAAGCAAGACGTCCACTGCTGACCGCATCCCCGACGAAAGATTCAATACGTATTGACCCAGCAATGTATGTATATCGAATTGTTATGGTCAGGCGAAGGTTTTCCATATTTTAAAATTATCACAATATTTCTTAGAGCTTGATACGTATATCAATGATACAATAGAATAAATGCCATTATGTACATGTGTGACTGTGTGCAAATGTGAACTTAAAAGTACTATGGTATCACTTATGTTCTAAAAGTGTAGTAAAATACATAAAACAAAATTTAGGTCCAGCTTCAACAACTATACTTTTGATTAATCTCTTGTTAATTATATCCCGACGCCGTTACAGTCTTTGGTTAGGACAGAAATAAACAGACCCTACATAACTTAAATTTAAATAATATCACAAGCATAATTAACATTGAAATTCTCGCGCTACTCAGTCAAACATAAATTGAAAGAAAATTGAGACAAAATAAAATAATCGCTTATTACATAAGCTAGCTGAACCAATCATTTAAGTAATAAAAACAAAATCCATAATAACAAAAACAAGGAGGCTGTCGTCGAGAAAGTTCTACCACCTTTTGTATTAGTGAGAAACTATAATGAACTTAACTCTATATAGAACCTTCACGACGACTCCTGGATAATTAACAAAGCTACTCACGGTACAAGTACCTACACAAAAAGCGAGAGGCTATGGCAATAGCTACCTAGAGTTAGAAAATAAACGACAAAGGACGCGATGCACGAAATACTATGCGGTTACCGTACAGTAGAGTACATCGTCTTGTCAACTACATATGTTACACGTACTTTTTTAATACTTTTAAGGCATATACCCTCTTCTCCTTTATTTAATAATCCACCTAAAGCTAATCTAAAACCTTATTTTATACACGATCACTTTCAGATTCGATACGTATTCATACATATTTCCGTTGGAAACCCGTGTTCAATGTGGAACTTGAAAGTGATGAATATGTAATCGAAAGGCACTTGTTTTTGAGCTTACTGCAGCTCGCCTGCCCGATAATCATAATCCCCTTATACCAATACAGTAATTGGATTTGTGATCAGCCTATTAATTCCCACCCACCACTGAACATGTCCTGAACATTTCTTGAACATTTCTAACATCGCCAACAGCGTCAGTCGCTACTGAATTTGCTTCAAAAAGAGTTATCAAGCCAGCAGTAGTCATTTTTCGCAGACATATCTTACTTCTTCACCCTTTGGGAAGGCAACACGATTTCGTTTTGCGCTAGCAAAAACCACCCACTGATTTCTATTATTAACGTACACACTGGACAGGCTACGTTACTGACAGCTAATACTAAACGCCAGCTGCACAGTGGCACCAATCCCTTTACAAGGAGTGAATTACATCGCTCATGTCACTTAGTACCCGCTAGTTGACGTACAACGTTCAGTCCAGTGGTACGCCAGTGGGACCAGCCTATTTAGAAGAAGGGCAGTAGTAGAGTACTGCGCAGCCAGGCAACTGCCAGCGCGAGGCGTGCAGCTTAGTACCCGCTAGTTGACGTACAACGTTCAGTCCAGTGGTACGCCAGTGGGACCAGCCTATTTAGAAGAAGGGCAGTAGTAGAGTACTGCGCAGCCAGGCAACTGCCAGCGCGAGGCGTGCAGCTTAGTACCCGCTAGTTGACGTACAACGTTCAGTCCAGTGGTACGCCAGTGGGACCAGCCTATTTAGAAGAAGGGCAGTAGTAGAGTACTGCGCAGCCAGGCAACTGCCAGCGCGAGGCGTGCAGCTTAGTACCCGCTAGTTGACGTACAACGTTCAGTCCAGTGGTACGCCAGTGGGACCAGCCTATTTAGAAGAAGGGCAGTAGTAGAGTACTGCGCAGCCAGGCAACTGCCAGCGCGAGGCGTGCAGCTTAGTACCCGCTAGTTGACGTACAACGTTCAGTCCAGTGGTACGCCAGTGGGACCAGCCTATTTAGAAGAAGGGCAGTAGTAGAGTACTGCGCAGCCAGGCAACTGCCAGCGCGAGGCGTGCAGCTTAGTACCCGCTAGTTGACGTACAACGTTCAGTCCAGTGGTACGCCAGTGGGACCAGCCTATTTAGAAGAAGGGCAGTAGTAGAGTACTGCGCAGCCAGGCAACTGCCAGCGCGAGGCGTGCAGCTTAGTACCCGCTAGTTGACGTACAACGTTCAGTCCAGTGGTACGCCAGTGGGACCAGCCTATTTAGAAGAAGGGCAGTAGTAGAGTACTGCGCAGCCAGGCAACTGCCAGCGCGAGGCGTGCAGCTTAGTACCCGCTAGTTGACGTACAACGTTCAGTCCAGTGGTACGCCAGTGGGACCCACCTATTTAGAAGACGGGTAGTAGTAGAGTACCGCGCAGCCAGGGAGTTGCCAGCGCGAAGCGTGCAGCTCGATGAGCTGGAGCAGCGTGCGGCGGATGGAGGGCGCGGCCGCGGTGTTGAGGAACGCGTCGCGCACGGCGGTCAGCAGCCGCTCCAGGTCCCCGGGCAGCGCCGTCTCCAGGTCGCGGCCGATGTACGTTAGCACGAAGAACAGGTTCTCAGTCTGGATGGAAAAGTTGAAGCGATTGTGAGAAAGGTAACGGCTTGGATGTGCGACGTACGGTGAGAGCCTCTGCAGCCTCGTAGGTATGTACCCCGGCTCGTGAGCGGCAAGGCGTTCCTGACGTCGTAAGTACGAACCCCAGCTCGTACCACTGGGTTTTTTAAACAAATATCATTCCATATGCATATACATACATCGACGTGGGGACCCCATCAGTCAGCCATTATGACTACTTTCCATTCGAACGACGATGACCATGGCAGAATGACATATGCGGAGCGAAAAGCGCCGCTCCAGCCTCCCGTTTAGTGCACTACTGACGCTTACCGAATACCAACAGGCCATACGCTTGTAATCGCGAAAGGCTAGAACAACTAGCCAAGCTTGACACATTAGTATAGTTGTCTTAGATATTTTGAGGGTGCACTCACGTCTCCGGCGGACGGCACGGGCTGGCGGATGCAGTCCTCGCAGCACTTGCAGATGAGCGTGAGCAGCACCTGGCCGGGCTGCGCGGAGGCGCCGCGGCGCTGGATGGCGCGGCGCCGCAGCTGGCAGTACATCTCCAGCAGGAACGACAGGAACGCCATGAGCCGCGGACGCCCGCCGCTCACGATCGTGCCTAAGAGCTGGAAACAAGTGGACAGTAGTTAGATGGTTCATCTTTTACTAGCTTCCGCCCGCGACTTCAGTCTGCGTGGACCCGGGGTAAAAAGTATCGTATAATTTAATCCAGCGCCGTGCAGCATCTTCGTGCAACATTTCATCCAAACCAGTTGAGCCGTTTAAGGGTGATTGAGTTACAAACGTCCAAACATCTATCATTTAAACTTTCGTATTAATAATATTAGTAGAATCAGCGTTTATACGTCCTATGGTAACATATGACTACGAGTATCTTCGTTTGCATCCCGCCGTGGGCATGAGCGAAGCCAACAAATCGAGCAATCAGTAGAACGAACCTCGTTTTCATCCGCTACGATTGACCGCAATCTATTTACTTCGCTCGTGCCAGTTACAAGGGATGGCCACAACATCCCGACGCGTTCAAGGGTCCGCCAGTCGAAACAAGAGTGGTCCGTGCTCACCTTCTCGCGGTCGTGGTACCAAGGCAGGGTCTGCCAATGGAAACAAGAGTGGTCCGTGCTCACCTTCTCGCGGTCTTGATACCAAGGGTCTGTCAATGGAAACGAGAGTGGTCCGTGCTCACCTTCTCGCGGTCGTGGTACCAAGGGTCTGTCAATGGAAACGAGAGTGGTCCGTGCTCACCTTCTCGCGGTCTTGATACCAAGGGTCTGTCAATGGAAACGAGAGTGGTCCGTGCTCACCATCTCGCGGTCGTGGTACTAAGGGTCTTTCAATGGAAACGAGAGTGGTCCGTGCTCACCTTCTCGCGGTTGTGGTACCAAAAGTCTTTTAATGGAAACGAGAGTGGTCCCCGCTCACCTTCTCGCGGTCGTGGTACCAAGGGTCTGTCAATGGAAACGAGAGTGGTCCGTGCTCACCTTCTCGCGGTCGTGGTACCAAGGGTCTGTCAATGGAAACGAGAGTGGTCCGTGCTCACCTTCTCGCGGTCGTGGTACCAAGGGTCTGTCAATGGAAACGAGAGTGGTCCGTGCTCACCTTCTCGCGGTCGTGGTACCAAGGGTCTGTCAATGGAAACAAGAGTGGTCCACGCTCACCTTCTCGCGGTCGTGGTACCAAGGGTCTGTCAATGGAAACCAGAGTGGTCCGTGCTCACCTTCTCGCGGTCGTGGTACCAAGGGTCTGTCAATGGAAACCAGAGTGGTCCGTGCTCACCTTCTCGCGGTCGTGGTACCAAGGGTCTGTCAATGGAAACCAGAGTGGTCCGTGCTCACCTTCTCGCGGTCGTGGTACCAAGGGTCTGTCAATGGAAACCAGAGTGGTCCGTGCTCACCTTCTCGCGGTCGTGGTACCACTGCTGGCAGGTGTTGAGCAGCGACTCGAGGAAGGTCTCGGTCTGCTCGCGCTCCACCACGGCGATGCAGCGGCGCGCGGCCGGCAGCGCGTACCGCGGGGACTCCACCGCGCGCGACACCAGGTGCCCCACCGCGTCCATCAGCGTCCGTGCGCACACCGCGTTGGGATCTAGACATTGGACCCACGTTACAACCACGTTATTTTATCCACGTTAATCACCTGACCCAGGGGAATGTTCCCCTGGGTAAGCGGCAATTACTTTATATTCAAATAGGAAAATATGATAATGTTCGGTTATGGCGCTTCGCCGGACGCTACCGTGTCACGCTCGCTTCGCTCGCTCGGCGCGCGCTGTAGGGTCGCAGTTCAACTAACAACCTAAGCGTTTTTTCCCCTGGGGGATCAGGCTAGGGGATTCTAATGGACAACAGCGTTACAACAAACTGCAAGAGACTCGGAGGTAAAATACAGCTCCCACCACAACAACTGTTAGGTACTGCAATACTGAGCCCAAGCTGTAGGTTCTCAAAAATCATACTCATACTCATTTATTCATAATATTATATAAATGTTACATGCTTACATGTCACATATTTAAGAATCACAATTGCGAATACTATCATTTAAATTTAAGAATTTTTGTACATATTATTCAATTATTATTATTATAAAAATCATTTAAATTACAAAAGGCATGTCCAAATACCCACCCAGAAGTTTCGAAAATATGGTCATTTCACTAGACAATGAGGGGGAATAGATCCGTTAATCAAACTATAGATAGTACGCATGCAATGGCTCCTTCTCAGGAAATTAATTGTAAATGACAGGATAAATTATTGACTAGCGCAGTAAGTGGCAAATAGATATTATTCACCAAGGCAACATGTTCAACTTCTTGTCAAAAATGAATCGCAAGTCATTGACAACTCAGCTGGGCGCAGTTGAGTCAATTCTGAACATCCTCACCTTCAAGCGCCTTATCGATACACTCCTGTATCTCCACCGGGAAGGTGCCCAGATCCCCGGCATCCGCAGCCAGTCCCAACGCAGCCATGCCACTCGCCAACGCGTCAGCGGAGGTCAGCGACTTGGACCGCTTTAGACCAGGCAGGAATTGAGGACGGATGCTCTTGCCGTTCCCATTTGACAGGGACGAGGGTGGAGATTTCTTCTTCTCTGGGAAGTTTTGCTGTGGCTGCAATTTGAAGTGTACGCGCGGGCCCTGGAATGATTAATTTCAAAGGTTGATTAACTTTACTCATCATCATCATCCTCCTAGCGTTATTCCCGGCTGTGCCCCGAAAGGAGCCCGGGGTCCGCTTTGACACCTAACCCCCAAGATTTGGCTAAAGCACTAGTTTTACGTCCAGCAGTGGACGTCTTTCGGCTGATATGACTAGGTTTACGAAAGCGACTGCCATCTGACCTTCAAACCCAGAGGGAAAACTAGACCTTATTGAGATGTTTTGCCTTCACCGAAAAGCTAACGGTAAATATTCCGTACGGAAAAACTACGAGCCGGGATTCCAACATTTGGAACCCACGACCGTCGATTGACAGCCGCATGCCTGAACCACTAGGCTACCGTAGCTAACTTAACTTTGCTATGTCATAGAAAAAACCAGATGCTGCAGCGTAGTTAAATTCAAAGTACCTACGTGCAGGTAGCTTCCAAAATGCGAAAAACTACACGCTCAGCTGAGGCGCGAATTCGCGAACATTGCCATGCAGGATACAATACAATACAATACTCTTTATTGCACACCTAAAAACATGAATCAAATAAACATAATAACTTATTAAAAAATAGATGTTGACAACAGGCGGTCTTATCGCTAAAGAGCGATCTCTTCAAGACAACCTTTAGGTAGCGGAGAAATAGCAACAAAAAATTACATAATAGGTAGGATAACGATAGGCCTCAGACCCCCGAATGAATTTTTGCATAGATATGCCTATCGTGTGTACGTAGGTAGGACAGGTACCTACATCATTTCGTCTGTCTATGATTTTAAAAAAAACCATTCGTCATGACGGAGGATCGAATTGCCGCCATTGCTGTTGTCATTTTTTTGTTGGTTTTTTGCTGTGTACCTGCGCCACGTGCCCGCTAGACGCGCTGTTGAGCAGCGCGTGCGCCGGCATCACGGGCCGGTAGTGCGGCGGCACCTGCGCCGACAGCACCGCGGAGCGCGAGTGCTGCAGCCCGCCGAAGCCCCCGCCCATTGCTGGTCTGTAACATTCAAACACGAATTAAATTTCAGCTTTCCTGGTTCATGTTTAAATACCTACAACTTAGAAAAGTTGAAACCCGACATTTTCATTTCAAAGTCCAATATGTCAAAAACACTGAACTGATTTTCATGAAACATGGCTAAGAACACTCGGGATAAAATTATCTATGACAAAAACCCCATTCAAATCGGTCCATCCGTTTGGGAGCTACGATACCACAGACAGATACACAAACAGATACTTTAAACTTATAACACCCCTCTCTTTGCGTCGGGGGCGGCAGGGCGGCTTTTTGCGGCGATACAAACGCGCGGCCCTAGCTATAATACCTATGAAAATCACGTACCTATATTGATACTGTATCGCGTTTGTAGCGCTACAAAGTCGTCGTGTGTAACCGCTCTGAGTCTGAGTTATACTAACAGTTGAACAAACAATTGTAACCACCAGTGACATTTCTCGAACCCTTCAGCAGTTTAATTTTTATTTAAATGCTTGATGACATGTTAATTGGTTTTATGAATAAATTGTATAGGATAAATCGCCAATAACTGGCCACCCTTCAGTAACTGCCCGCCTCATACTAACATGAACTCTGATCCCTTACAAACAGAATTCAATTTAGTATAACTATAACGTGGCCTTTTATTGAAGGTTTGCGATTTACCCTACTCCTGTGACTGTGCACTTTGACTTACTTAAGTAGTTTTTTTATACCTACCTTAATCAAACCAACTTATACAACAAATATCAATCAAAAAATAAGCTCATTACCAGTAACAGTGTTTATTGTGGTATAGCTTATCTGATGACCTAACAACGGAAGCAAAAAGAAAGTACCTACTCGATTCCCACGACTCGACCACCGTCGTTCAAAAAATGACACTCATAACAACTCTAACATTGTCTACGTCGCGTTATGTAAGCATACTGACGTAATCAATTTAGACTGTACCAAACTAGAAAGAAATGTAACAATTCGACCTATATCTGACAGCGGAATCGACGCCGACGTGGCAATGTAAATGCACTTATATTTTAAAGTTCAGAGGAGAGAGCTAAAGAATCACTATGGAGATGCCACTTTTTCGTTGAGATTGATAGTGTTGTACACTCAGCATCATATAGTTAGTAGCAGCCAGAGTAGCCAAATATATCGTAACACAGCCTTACTCCTATAGTAATAAAGACGTGTTACGATATATTTGGCCACTTCTATATGATGCTCACTGTACCTACCTGCATGCTGAGTGCCATAATCATTTCATTAATAAAGAGAGCAGCTCGCGCGCCCCGTGGCGCGCACCAACCTGCTCGGTGCTCGCTGGTGCGCCCATTGCCCGGGCCATATACATACTTAGGGTGGGTTGCATCGACTTACGATTACAGACCGATCAACGTTAAATATGGCGCTGACAGCTGTCAGTCCATAGAAACTTGTCAAATGTTCCATACATTCAGATTTTAACGAACACCGCTTACGATTACAGACGGTTTGGTGCAACTCACCCTAAACCCCCTTTCCACTAAAATCGACTTGTTTAATTGCACTCTGACTGAGTTTACAAAAGCCGCAAGCAGGCAATTATGTATTTTGTAAATATTCGCAGAGTATGACTGTGTAGATAGGTTTTGCTAAGCTTTATTGATGTATTGTTTTTTGTTTTAATTCTAATATCTTTTTGTTGTACATATCATGTGTTGGACTAGTCTGTAAGTGATTTGTATATTTTTGCAAATAAATAAATAAATAAGTTTACTCAAGAAATGACAGGTATTCATTTCATGATGTTTCAAAATATTTATTTTTCAATTTATTACATTAGTTTTGTTACCCGAGTTAACATGTTGTTAACCGACTTCAAACAAAAGGAGGAGGTTCTTAATTCGGTTGTATTTTTTTTGTTTTTTTTTTAGGGTTCCGTAGCCAAATGGCAAAAATCGGAACACTTATAGATTCGTCATGTCTGTCTGTCTGTCTGTCCGTCAGTATGTCACAGGCATTTTACTCTAAAACCATAAGGTGTATTTTAATAAAAAATTGAAGATAGGGTGTATTTTGTTAACCGCTACATAGTTTTGTAATGAAATTACTAAAAAAGATTTTTACCCAACATAAAACTGAAAGTCAAAAATTATTTTTTCATTGGAAGCCCACTTGTGGTACATCAATGGACAGGCCTTTCAAAACAAATATAATAAGGTTTCTGCGCAAATTTGTTGAACCGTGTATTATAAAAATATGAAAAAAATCATGCTTATAGGGCTTATAAAATTCTTTCAGCGAAATTTGTTTTGAACAAGATCGGTTCCAAGGTTTTCGAGATATTTATAAAAAACTGCCTTCCTTAAAGAAAATGACGTAAGTGCCATAAGATTTTAATAATGATACGACCTTTTTAATAGACACGGAACCCTTGTTGTGCGTGGTCCAACACGCACTTGGCCGTTTTTTTTCTATGTTTGTTAGTTACCTCAGAACTCCGTCATTGATGAATGATGAGCCTATTCGAAAAGTTTTTTTTTGTTTACATGAATATATGCTTCCAGGTGGGTCCCATTTTTTTAATTCAGTTAGATGATGGGATCCATGAGGAATTGTGGGAACTCCTCAATTTTATCAGGCACGCGTGTAGTAATTTTGGTATTTTCTATTATAACTCGTGTATTTACATCCGAAAATCATACATTTGGTGGCGAGGAATTGATGATGAAGACCACAGATAACTTCTCGAATTCCTCAATTATGCACTTAAAAGTGCAAAAGTACGTCACCGGTTCTGAAAAGATTCCGTTGAAATAGGAACTAAGGAAGTGCCAGTGGTGATGATCTTGGGGAATCGACGGAAGTCCTCAAATATTATCGGCCGGCCCCCATACAGCGATTCGGTTTTTTTCTATAGTAATAACGCTACTTCCTAGCAACAAGCACCTCAACTTAAGCCGGTTAATAAATAACAGTGCGATGACGATGACTAATATTCACAGCCACAATTGTCGTCCTTTGCTGCCCTCATAAATAATAATGACACCATGACCGCATCACAAAAGGACGTATAAATGCGACTAACTGATATATAAGACGTCTTTTTAACATTAGCCGTCGAAAGTTGCAGCTCCCGTTATGGAGTATGGGCTAGCTACGTGATGGCGGTAGGCAAATTGATGACTGCTAAAGGAAATCGATGGACGCAGGGCGGAATTACAAACTATAGAAACTAGACGGTTGCAAACTCTTTGGAGAATAGATAAAACACTTGTACTCGGTCACGATCACTGAACTACCAAGATTTTTCTTAGATAGACTGGCCATCCAGTCCCATGGTGTCAAGCAAAAGACAATGACACTACCGGATTGTAAAGGATATTGCGCTGATTTTGGCTAATACCATAAATGCTTGCTTGCTGCCGGTGCCGATCCCAAGTGTGATTCATTTAAAAATACGAATATGGCACTTTTATGCAAATATACAACAAGTTTATTATGATACTATTTCAAAGAAACTTTTGTCCACTCAAATTTATATTCAGATCATTTAGATTCAGTCATGGATTCTTAATGGGCTATTCAATAACGACCTGCAGTAGGCGAAGTTTCTAGGCTAAGCATTGAACCTAACGCCCCGGGTACCAAGAACCCAGGGGTGCCAACAACCTGAACGACAACTCACTCGTATAGCCATTTTATCAATTGAAAAAGACATGGAAGTCAATTTTGACAATATAATAAGTAGGTAGGTGTAGATTATTTTAGTAAAATAAAGCCCCGTAGGTATAATGAGTGTTTGGTGTTTTATTTTGAGTGGGGGTCAGGGGTGCTCAATAGAAACCCGCCCAGGGTGCTCAATACAAAACCGCCCAGGGTGCCGGTGTACCCAGCGCCGCCACTGTTAAAACACCTACTTGTCTAATGAAGATGGATATTGAATGGGCCATTCATAGCATCCGGCGTAGGAGAATCGACAGAATTGACCAAATTGTTGACAAGGACAATTTAATATTTTGTAACAGTCCACAGGTTGGTTGGTATGTGACCTCATGACATGTTCACATTTTTTTTTTCAATTTAGAACCAGGAATTATCATACAACAGATTCATAATACATAGATTGACGACCGCTTTAGCCTAGTTGGTAGTGACCCTGCCTACGAAGCAATAGGTCCTGGGTTCGAATCCCGGTAAGGGCATTTATTTTTGTGATGAACACGAATATTTGTTCCTGAGTCATGGATGTTTTCTATGTATTTAAGTATTTATCTATCTATACCTATAAGTATGTTTATCGTCGCGCTTGTATCCATAGTACAAGCTTTGCTTAGTTTGGGACTAGGTCGATTTGTGTAGGATTGTCCCCTAATATTTATTTATTTATTTTATTTATAATAACCAAAAAAATGTACAATATTTTTCGATGCCTTTTTGGCAATATTAGACCGATCATATCAGTTCTAGCCCTCGAACAGTTTGCAAACATAATTATAATTACTGCGAAGAGTGTGAGGTGCGCAAGTTTAAATTATGAATACCCTCGTCTCTCAAATTATCTTACGTTCTTTTAAAAAATGGATACCATCTAAGTTCAGATGATTTCGCCCATGTCAAGATTCCATGTAAAGCGACGTTATTCGGTAGTTTGGTCAGTCGGCAAAAATGCAATCAGCGTCAGAAGCTCTGCTGAAGAAGCAAGGCAAACACCGCTAAAAGTATCCCCGACGAAAGCCCTAAATTATCTGCATTTTGCCCTGTAGTTTCTTAATAGAGCACGGTATGAAGAGTCCCGCCTGCCGCGAAACGGGCACAAGTGGCGTGTCCTGTCTGTGTATCTGAGGGCCTGCTTGATGTCGCGATCATTAAATTTCTGACTACATTACAGCTCTTAGTAAGCTAAATGTAAAGAAATATGATCGCCTAATGGCTATGTGTTTTGCCGTAGTAAACAAAAACAGCAGCTTTACTGCTGCTTTGCTGACATTATATGTATTGTGTCACGTGTTTTATGATGCACTAAATATTGTAAATAGTGACGATACCTAGAGGTTGATATATTTGTGTTCTTTTGATTTTGGATTGTTTTTTATATTTCCTTGTTATTGTGTTGTTGGCATTGTCTTATTATTATATCATAATTTTTCTCTGTTTTTGACGATTGTGATAAAAAGTCTTATATTTTTGACATGTATGCAAATCTGTAATGTATTTTTTATCATAAAATAAATACTCTAATCTAATCTAATCTTTAAATGGGTTAAGGAACACTTTTTTCTTACTTTTATAATGTCCACGTGATCACAGAAATCAGTATTAGATATAAACTTAAGTCAATCCAAACCCAAAATTAGACCACCCTGGATTATATCCATTACCATTACGATTGGTTGCCAAACCAAATCGCTTCCAATTTTATACGCGTCCCGCGTCCCGTCAATCGACTTTCAAAGACGAATCAAAATAAAATCTCAAGTAGCAACAGACGCTGCTGGGTAAACAACCAGAAAACAAGGTTACTTTCAGATTACGAGTTTACCCAGTTACCTATATTAGATGACGTAGTAATGAGCAAATATTACTTATATTGTATAGCGTGTGGCTGTGTGGATGTTTGTATCTATATGATAAACAGTCTCGTAAAGACACGTTCAGCTTTGTTTTAAGTCGATGTTTTGTGATTACTCTTACAATTGAAGTAGTTACTCAGCTAAACTCGATTTAATTACACTAGTAATTTTCTTAATATGCTGTATCCTGTTAAGCTCTCAATAACTGCAACTTAGAAATTTTGAAAAACCCCCGACATTTTCATTTTAAAGTACAATATCTCAAAAACGGCTGAACAGATTTTCATGAAACATGGCTAAGAACACTCGGGATAAAATTAGGTATGTATGAAATAAAAAAGCCGCATTCAAATCGGTCCATCCGTTAGGGAGCTACGCTACCACAGACAGATACACAGACAGACACGTTAAAATTATAATATTATAAGACCCCTCTTTTTTCGGCGGGGGTTAAAAAAGTTGCTAATATAGCAGGATATCGAAATGAAATTTGAAATTTCAAATTTACCCAACCTTCAAAATCGATGTAGGTCACAGAAATTGAGAAACATAAGTACCTTACCTAAATACGTACTGCCATCGTATAACAATGCATACGGAAAAAGAATGTGGGAGTATTTGTTACCTTATATATTAAACGAATGGCCTAATGATGTTTTCCAGAAACTTATTCATAATCCTAACAACGTAAAACTCATTACAAAAAATATGTACTTGTCAACTACCGATGCGCGCCCGAGCGGTGCACAATGTAAACAACTAGGGAATCTACCCTTTCTAAATCACAACAAAAAATTGTAATAAAACGAGCGATAAATAGCGACAGATAAATCGTAAGCGGTTTTCGCTCGCTGTTCGAAACCACAATGTAATAGTTTTAAGTAACTTGGATAAATAAATAAAAAAAAAAAAAAAAAAATCGAGTCATAGCCAATGTAAACCTTAAATTTCTTTCTAGTAATATTGTATCGCGTAATGCGAGAAGACGGTTTTTTACTACGATAAAACTATGCTTATGTATTGGTCCAAACATAGAATAATTTATAAAAAAAAACCCCTTTTTTTTTTTTTTTTTAGCGGAATAGCAAAGAAATATTGTTCTCCTAATATACCAAACATAGCATTTTAACAATGCATGTTGTCATGAACATAACTTAGTCTCAAAATATTTTGGATTGATATTAAAAACACTGTTGCGACTCGTATGTTGAGAAAATCGATAAAGAAAAAAATACAAAACTATGTTACATCCCAACGTCCGTCATTAACCATTTGTTTAGCGTAAAGTTTGCTTGCAGTTTCTCTTCTTGATCTCATCACATAATAAGGCTAACCGCAACAGAACTAAGGTAACCGATATAGCCCTATAAACTGAAGTGGCAGTGTGCAGGGCACATTGGACGTAGGACCGAACCGATGGTCGTTTTTGGTCGAGTGACGACCACGTGCCGGAAGGCGCAGCTGAAGACCTGCTTTGGGGGAGTCCTATGTCCAGCAATGGACGTCTCGCTGATATGATGAAAGCAGCATTCAATCAACAGCATTTTGAATACACAAATTATCCTTTTTCCGTCGCGCTGCTTATGACAAAGTGACACACGTACCTATTTCTGTTAAAGTTAAAACCCAGCCGTAAAATGTGAAACCTACCTGCCTATCAACGCGAAAAAACTAAGTTCATGAAACCCGTATTAGGCTGATTTCGTGAACGCCGCCTCGCATAGCAACACGCAATAAACAGACAGCATATACGAAGCCTTCGCAAAGAGAAGACACGTATTCAAGCAGAAACATTCATATGCAACCGCGCATAACTGTGCAAATCCTTGATACCCTAACGTGCAAATTGAATTAGGTATGTTCAATTACTTGCCTGCTCTCGTAGGCGTATGTTAAAATTGTCCAGTGAATTAAAATTGTGGAATGAACTATGGTTCAAAACCTATTATACGCTGATGCGAGGATAGTGCTGATAAGGCACTTGTCCCACCGCCGGCGAGTAGCGAGTACTCTCATAGTAATCTCGCGCGAGTAAGATTTACTATGAGAGTACTCGCTACTCGCCGGCGATGGGACACGCCGATGATGAACACAACACACACAACGATGTGAACTGCATATATCGCTTGCTTTATCGAAATCCTACTTCTAAATTTCGTAAATAGGGCGATTTGATCTTTTTTTTTCAGGGAGAAGGAACACCAGATGTATCGAGAATTCAAATTGAATGAAGACCGAGAAAAGGACATCCTACTAATTCATACTAATATTATAAATGGGAAAGTGTCTGTGTGTGTTTTTTTGGGGTGCCTGTCGTATCGCATAATGTTGATCGTCCTAAAAATTTTTGGCCGAGAATGTTTGGCATAATGTTGAGTGGCATTCTACTTATATAGCGTATTCATTTTTGCGCATACACATTTAAAAGTACTAAAGTATGTTTATCCTAATATTCTTTACTCGAAAATCGAATTATCTAAAAAGTAATAGTCCTAATTTTCATGTCATAGTAATTATTTTACCTATTATTAAAAGGCGCCGTAGGTTCAGCTAAGTGAAGCGAACAGAGTTTATGAAACAATATAATGCGTCGGTTTATTATAATATGATTTCAAAAAAATGCAAACAGTAATCTTGAGGCTTTTCTACAGGGAGATCAGTGAATCGAAACATTTTTAGGAAATTTGCGCTCGATAGAAAAAAATCACGAATCACTTAGAATAATGTAACAAATTATGCACAATACACTTAGAACATTTGTAACAAATTATTCACAAAAGCTAAGATTATGAAAATGGCTTCTAAAAATCGACTATATGTTTACGTGAAATCAGTGATTACTTTTTTATTTATTTTAACGGCCAAAAAATTAAAATTAAAAGACATGATATCCGCGGTTCCAAGCACGCACTTCCATCTCGCTCACGCTTATTCTCAGTGAGAGGGAGAGAAGACCATGAACCTACGGCGCCTTAAACTAACTAAAATTACACCACCTATACTATTTTTTTCCTAAATTTTATACTATTTGTAAACTCTGAGCAGACCGGATAGGTCGGCTAGACCTTCATGTAGATCAATTAGATAGGTTCGTTAGTTGCCTTTTGTCCCTGAGAGCAGAAATAGGGGCCCCGCGAAGCGGGCCTCCGTCGACACGAGGGAGGGTCATTAGTTATTCAAGTAATAGGCAATTCTCAGCCGAGCCAACCTGAATTTAAATTAATTAGACAATAAATATTTAGGACAATCGATATATATGCGTAACAAAATGTATGCACAACATTTTTAGAACATTAAATATTACTAACATCAAAGTTATGCACATCAATCATTCTAAAAAAAACTTCGACACAATAAACATTCGGACAATAAATATTTAGGACAATCGATATTAGGAACAACAATTTCGGCAAATAAAAAATATGCACAACAATGTTTATGCCATACGTTATTCGGCATAAAGTTGGTATGCGACAAAATAATGTTATGCCACCCGATATAGACCCGTTTGTTTGTTTGTCCGTCTTTCACGGCAAAACGGAGCCACGAATTGACGTGATTTTTTAAGTGGAGATAGTTGAAGGGATGGAGAGTGACATAGGATAGTTTTTATCCCCGAAATCCCTAAGGGGGGGTATAAGTTTGTATGGAGCTGCGAAAATGCGAAAGTTTGGAGGATGTTTGTTATTCAACGGCCCAACCGATCTGGATGAAATTTTGCACGAAGATAGTTCATAGCCCAGACCAAAATATAGAATAGCATCCCGGGTCCACGGCTCCACGCAGACGAAATCTTGGACGGAAGCTAGTCATTATATAAGTATGATATTCGCCCGAATGTAATTATGTAGACAGAACAATCAATTATTCCAAACGCAAACGTATAGATGAAGTCATTGTTATTGACGAAGAAATCATCGGCTCACATCGGTCTGGCGGTACGACCTTGGTACCGTCTGCAACAATGAGATGCGCACCAATTTATGACGAGTTTAATGACCAACATACATGACGCATGACGGAATGACAAACAATTAACAAGCGGTGCTGTATTGTGTTACTAAAATAAATTATCGTTTCAACTTTCGAGGTTTAGATTTAGGATTTCTACTATATACACTTTTAAATACGCTTTTTTCTATTAAATACCTACCTGGATCTGACTTGCCTATGCCTATGTCATAATGCTGCCACCTAGATCGAAGTTATGTACAGGTCGACACATGTAAAAAGAACCCTGGCGGCCATACTTTTTATATGGCCGCCAGGGCTCATCTGTTAAGCGACAGAGATGGATTTATTGTAACTGCGATAAAACTGAACAATATAATTAACATATTTCTAAAATTGCATGCACTACCTACTCTGCCTGCTACCTCGTTCACTGCACTGTCAGCTCAAAGATGGCGATTGAATGCAAAATAAACCATATTCATCAGTAAACATGGTCTTTATTCAAATGCCAGGCAGTCTACGATTCGAGCTTACTGAAGCGACTACATGTATATTCAGGTGTTTAAATATAACAATAGATATGAATGGTTTCGGTTGAGATGAATGGTTTTCGTTAATATCACGAGTTCAGGTGTTGACTATTCTTTGGTGGGCCGCCAAAGACTGCACGGTTAAAGATAGGTTGTGCTTATGAATGAAATCACTGGCCGGGTTAAACCGCGATATTTTGCGGCGATACAGTATTGATGCAGGTACTATCTAGTGCCGCGATACAGTTTGTATCGCTGCAAAAGTTCGCCGTGCGTGTGTAACCGTTCTAATTCATTATCATTACATACGCCGCTGACCGCATCTGTCGAATCTAACTATACACTTCTGGCTACTGCTGGATCAATTTTAATGTGGTTCAAACCGTTTACCTTTTAGTAGTTGATGTCTGACATTTTGGGTTATTATGATGTTGTTGGACAAACGGTATAAAACACTACACGTGGTAGCTGTGGCGAATAGATCCAAACATACAAAAATCTCGCGGCTATCTCCTAGACCTAGATACCGGCAGGTGTAAATGGTGCAATATATTGCGAACATTTCACTATACTTCTACTGTAGAAGTAAAGCAATATATCTGTAGAAGTTCTACAGCCTAGCGGCCGTATTCATAAACGTTATATACAAGCCTATTATAACTAAAATGCTTGATTGTTGCTATGCAGTTTACAGTTACAAATTCCTTCGTACTAACTTCTAAGTAGGTACTTGTTGGATATAATATAAGGAAAATCGGGAAAGGACTCCTCATCTAGTTCGCAATTCTTTTTCTTTGTGCACCGTTAAAATTATACGCAGAAATTATGATACAAACGGTACTCACACGTCTGAGGTAGAAAACCTCCCGCGCACCATGTTTAGTATTTTCACCCACTATTCAGTCACAAAACAATGAAATGACATCCAACACGTTCGCACAAAGACTTCTTCACTTGTTTACCCTAAGCACAATAAAATTTATCACAGAAAACGGAACGTCAATCCCTATGCAAACTTGGCAATCTGTCGCTTCGAAATTACGTTTCATTTCACTTCATAGCTCCGAGTTTATTATTAGAATCTAGTCTAAATAAACGCAAAGAGCTTATACGCTTCCCTGGGCACTGAATTCACTGCAATTTGGTTCTAAAAGTCGGAGAGTAAGTTTCGGTTTCGTTCGGTTGTATTCGATTTGTTCGCGTTCGGGTCGGCGTGTCCGCGCGTGTGGCGGGCGAGGACTGGGCGGCGCGGGCGCGAATATCAGCCCGTTTAGGCGCGCGTTCGTCACCGCGGCGCGAAACAAAGTGATAACAAAAACTACAACTGATAGGTATACAAGACGGGGCGATGCGCGCGTTATGCCGCCTTTGGAGAGGCGCCAACAAACTGGATTACTACCGCTTTGGCCGGCTTGACGAAAAACAAACTATCGACGCAAGGTCGCGCTGAATCAGCGACGACGCGTCTGAAAGTTTCAAATTTGGGAAATGTTTCATGCGATTTCCGGAGAACATCCTTCTTCTGCCCTTGAAAATAAAAATCTCTAATTCTAAACAAAGTAGCTGCATATTCAGAAGTGTGTCACTTCATTAACGACATTAACGTTAAAAATAGGAAATAGTAACTTAGAAACTTAGCGTGTGAGATAAACGAGCATTTAACGAGTAGTTTAGAGTTTCCTGTCTGATGATCTACCGAGCAAAATCGTCGAGATGTCAAAGATAGTCATAAATAACTGCACAAGTCGTGCCAATCTTGATGACAGCGCTGATGAGCGTGACATAACTCACAGTAGGTACCTACCATGTCAGATAGTAATTTATGATGATTCCTAAACCTTATTGAGACGCCATAAGGTATATTATAGGTCAGTTATTGAATCTACTCTTGCACATTACGTCAACAAACGGTAGTGTAAGGGACATGCCAAACGTAAACTTCAATCAACGCTTCTGGTCGAGCAATTTGCCAAATAGGTAGTTAAAGGCATGAGATTCCTATTACAAAACAGACTAATTACTTACGTTTTTTCGACCAATTAAGATTAAATACTATGTTTTATACCAGAATCTCTAGCAACGACGTTTTCATCCATTCCACAAGGAATCGACCAACTAATAGCTACGTTGTGGACAACTCTAAGATTAGATTCAAAATCTAAAATATCATCTAGGGCTTGCTTACACCGCCTCGTCAGGCGAATTTAGAAGTATTTATACAGAAATACAGAAGAATAAGAAAATAGGAAAGACTGTGTTGTGTCATTGGCAATTAGTTAAGGGGCCCTTTAGGGCCCAACTTAGAAAAAAAAAAAAAAAAAGGAAAGACTGTAGCATTTTCTCGACTACTCAGCTAAGACATAATTGTCAAGATTGTTTTTTTTCCAGTTTTAGGTAAGTACCTAAGTATTTTTTCACCTTATTGCCACGTCATAAGGTAAACAAGTTTCTGTCAAAAAATCTTTTTTGCAAGCTTTTATTGCCGACTCTACTTTTCTGTAGGTATACCATCATCCACTACTCATTCACCATCATCAACTACTCATTCAGACGATTCTATTAACGAGCCCAAACTCAACGGGGTTACGTCAGTTAAGTTCTGAATTCCTATGGCCACCTTCTATCTCTATCAGCAGATCAGCTCAATCGTACCATAATATTGAATTGTCATCCAAACTATACTTATACCCAAAATTTCAGCTCAATCGGTCACCGAGACGTGGGTCAAATTTAACTTGCAAGAATTGATTACAGACAGACAGACAACGGGACAGGTGAAATTAAATAAAAGCTTGTAAAATATGGATTCATCTCTTTGTATAGTCGAAAGACGTCAGCCCACATCCATACCACATCAATCACGTTTACACGGCTCTAAAACGATCAAGAGCCAAGCCAATACTGCTAGGATAATGATTTACTTCCCAAACATGGCGGTATAAATAGATTCGTCAATGCCAGTCAATATGGCCGCTGGATCGGAACGGGTGAGGATCTGCGCGGATCACGTTACCGCCGCCTGGCTATTTGTCATTTATCTGTCACAGATGTACGACATTAATCACAATTATGTATTTCAGATAGACATGTAGAGTTGAACTCTAAAGTTGGGTAGGTAATTGATAGAATTCGGTGTTAATTTGCGGAGTCCATGCTAATTATGTTACAAGAACAATATTCCTTTGCTATTCCGCTAAAAAACGTGCTGGTCTATTAGCAAAGATGAGATCCACCTATTCGCGTATGTTTGCATGCGGTTAATGCGCCCACCCTCCCTCCACACGTGCAAACATGCAAATAATTACAGCAAATCATCATCAATAATGACGAACCCTCGACAGCTAGACACGTGTTTAGCCCTCGAGGCATCATCAGGAGATGCTGGCAGATGTTGCTTGCGCCACGTCCGCTGAGCAAAATATACGCAAATGGGTGCATCTCGTTATCGCTAATAGACCTGCACGTTTTTTAGCGAAATAGCAAAGAAATATTGTTCTTGTAACTTAAATCCATATTGGGAACAGTGTCCCGTAAATCGAGTAAAATCCGCGGACATCTTAGGGCTGCTAAATACCTCTCAGACTAAAAATATAGAGTAAGAATCATTATTCTATAAGCAAATAAAGAATATCCTGGTAGAAAACTTGTTTTACAACATGAAGGAATACAATACAAATACTCTTTATTGCACACCTCACACAAACAAAGCAGTAATAAAGAGAAAGAATACAATAACATGTAGGTAGAGGTAGACAACAGGCGGTCTTATCACTGAAGAGCGATCTCTTCCAGACAACCTTTGGGTATTGGAGAAAGAGATAAAACTAGATTATGTAGTAGGTGGTGCAGAGATTATATTTAGCCAAAAATCAATATATTTATTATAAATACACGTACATAAATAGCTCTATATATATATATACATACATAAACAGTCATCCAAAAAATAACAATAGTAAAGACAATCAGGGTTAAGGGATAGACAAATAATGTTCTTTAAGTAGAGATTTGAACTTGCCGATAGATTTTGCTTGTCTTATATCACGAGGGAGAGAGTTCCACAGTCGAATTGCCTTAAAGGTGAACGAACTACTGTAAAATTTGGAAGATGACGAAGGCACAGTTACTTAATAGAAGATTGTTAGAAGATCTAAATTATAAGGTTTAATATTGTCGGTTTGGGTTAGTTTTTAAGTTAGAGTACCTGAGTACTTTATAATATTGCTGTGCCCTAGCGGTGTTTATACTGTGGAACATGTAACTACTTACAAAATCTTGTAAAACCCATAAATGCAATTAATGAATATGAATATAATCTCAGAGTAATAAGTAGGAGATAGAGTTATTTACCAGCAAGTACACGCACCTTCGTTCAATATTTGAGTCAAACATGGTACGCACCGGGCACCGACAACGCATTTTAAGAACGACTGCTCTATATACCAACCAAGCCCCTATCCCTATAGTCTAGACGTTTAGGTATTTAAAAGAATGTAAACAAACAAAACCACGTGACTTGGTCATTTAACCAATAAGATAATACCATATAGATACAAAAGGTTGCTATTCACAGCAATCTTATTGGCTGAATGACCAAGTCACGTGGTTTTGTTTGTTTACATTCTTTTAAATACCGAAACGGTCAGACTATAACCTGGTACTCTGCTGAATTACACTTTTGTCAACCAAGCATGCTTGTCAGCTACTGAACCAGTGTACAATGTATATACAATGTTAGTCACTCTCACGTATATGATATTCGTCATACAAACGAATTATATACTCAGTAGTAAACATTAAGAGCCCCAAGGACGCGGGAAAGAATAGAGTGAAAAGTAAGAATACTATGAAAAACGTCACGAAAAACAATAACTAGTTTCCGACGGAGATATCCCATTGTGTATAGAAAGTTTGATGTTATACCAGCTCGCCATTTTATGGCCGCTCCACACGATGGGCTATCCTGACCCATCATACAGGACGCAACTATGCGTTGAAGGGAGTAAGACATATTTGTCTCGTTCTACCGCATAGCCGCGTCGTGTATGATGGGTCAGGATGGCCCATCGTGTGGAGCTGCCATTAGAATGAGAGCCAAACTACATTTGTATGGGGAGACGATTTATGGCAGGCGTGCTGGGGACTCCCCTTCCTCTCCCGCTGACCCATATCAGGGGTCAGCATTTAGTATGGACTTGCGAACAAAAAGAAATTAGCCCGGGAGAGGAGGGATTGGACTTATCACGTTGGGACAAGGCTTATACACTGCCAATTTTGGGGTTAATATTTAATCAGATAAATAAGCGTACGTAGTACGTACCGCCGCTTGGTAAGCGGAAGCTGTAAAGCGGTCTTAAGTAAGACCTGCCTAAATGCAGTGCACTAACTGCAATCACATTCCCTGATTAGAGCGAGATGGTTTATCTCCCCTCCCCCTGTTAGTGCACTGCATTTAGCCAGGTCTAAAAGTCGCCTTGCAACTCTGGAGGAGTCATTATGCGTCTGGGTTAGTTAGTGCCCGCGAATTTGTCTATGACATTGTAAATTATGACAAACACCCTACGAAATGATATTTATTGGTGGCTTAATTTATTCTTGCACACCGCTTCGCTACCCTCCATAGCTCTGTTGGAAACTATTACCCCTTATACATATTTATTTTGGCATAAAAAAACGTTGGACTCACAGATATTATGCTTTGAGGTTGGACTATACTTGAAGCCGTATATAGATTCCAAGCCAAAAACTAGCTACGTCCATCATTTGGAAGAGTGTAAGTTTGCCAGTGTCAGTTTTTTTTCATTTTAATGGTAATTTTAAAGTTATTTTTTGAATTCTATAAACGGCGTCAAGCGTATCTTTTCACTGTGGTTTGTTCCACTTCTCCAATTTTTGATCCATTCTTTGATAAAAAAAATACACATTGGACTTGTCTTGTCTTGGACAGGTGGAATACCCAAACCAACATTAACTTGAGAAAAACGACTCACCGATTATGCTGATCAGCGGGCTTGGCCATCGTAAACTCCTTGGCGTGGACGTTCAGCTTGTTGGTGGTCGCCGGCGTGTCTGTGCGCACACCTGGAGGTCAACGGCGGTCGTCAAGAGAAGAGACAGGATAGAGTGTTAGAGAGGGAGAAAGTTAGTCATGATCGAAGCAGCAGAGGTGGAACATATTCTGTACTTTATTTTCTCAGTTTGTTTGTAGGTATAATCTCGTTTGATATAACGCGTTTTGAATGGTTCTAATAAAGCTTCAATCGCTCACAGTTTCTTGTGGCCAGTTTCAAGAAACCACAAGTTACAATTGTATAAAAACAGGAACAGAGGCGCTTCTCCAAGTGCGACTGCCCATTCGACATGTTGTCAATTAGACTTGTTAAATTGTAAATTGTAGCTTCGTCAATCGGGTCACTGGGTCGCATAGTTGCCGAATATTTAATGGTTATTCTGTAGCTCAAGTCAACGTTACTTTTCAAGTACCTGACATGCCATTCAACACTGCAAGGAATTCGACAATAATGTCACCAATAAATTGTGAGTGTTTCTAGGAATCAATCAATATTAGTTCGTTTTGCAGAAATCAGAAAAACTCATTAGGTAGGTACTCAGTACTCTACACAATAATCGCGTTAGGTATATGAAACGTTATGTTGGGTGGAAAATATAATGTAAACAAATTTATACCTGGTGATAATTAGTAATAGGGTAGGTATATGTTTCATATCCAATGCTATCCGCATAAAGGTTGAAATTGTAATGCGCTGTGCAAGGGTTATTTCCCGAGTACATTGTAACAATGGCGTTACCTGAAGTTTCAAGTTACATAAATAGGCTAAAAATAATATTACGATCTCAGGTTTAATTCTGACAATGCTAGGTGTTTAGTTATAATTCCAAAATGACTGTCGATTATGATAAGAGTCGCGCCATAGTCACAAATTCATGAGAAGGAAGCTGGAAAGGAAAGAAAAATAGTGAAAATGAAACAACTAACACTAAGGAAATAGATTTTGCCAATTTATCCAAACTAACCCTTCGTATCGGAACCAATTGTAAAGAGATCATATATTATTAGCTTAGTATCGCTAACTGCTAGCGATGTCATACATGATAAAACCGGACATAATGAGTAGGTGGGTAGTTGGGTGAAAATCAAATGACACATGACAATTTTACCCATACATTTTATATGGGTAATTGTCGTTAAGAAAATTAGAAAAGTTAAAGCGTAGATTAGATTAAGGCCCTTAACTATGTACAAAAGAAAAGGCCCTTAACATGTGTGTATGTGTGTAATTTGTTTGATTTTCACCCGTTACTTTTAGGAGTTACATTTATATGTACTCTGATGAGTCCGTATGTAATTTTAGTTCCGATACTAAAGGTGACATACGATTACCACAGCTTGGCACTGTGTTGCCATAAGCCATAAACAATAGAAATAAATTATCTCTACGTAATCGGGTAACCCAGTTGGCCATGCGAGGCGAGCGTCACGCACGAATTACTAACTTTCTAACTAACTGATCCTAGATTTGTAATTAATACGCAGTTTAGCTAACAGATCCATATCTAGTAGTATCGACACTAATATATCATCATAGCAAAATCGAGCGTGTTGCATACACGCCTGTCTGTCGCGTGCAAATTGTGTTTTCTAGACTATTATAAATCACGCATTCATTGCTTGCCAATGTGGCTCAAAATCATCTATGAACACACAACGTCTAATTTAATAGAATAATAAAGTTGAATGCACACTGCGTGTTTACCAACTAGCTAGTCATGTAGTCATAGTAACGAACCTGTGGCGTCAGGTTCGACCGGTGCCGGTGTCATCACGGCGACAGACACAGCGACTACTGCAGGTGCGACTGGTACCGGAGTCACCGGTACGGATACCGGCACAGATATCGGTACAGATACCGGCACAGCGGTCACGGTCACGGGTGAAACAGAAACCGGTGATACCGGCGCCGGTACGACCGTTGCGGCCGGCGCGACCGTCGCCGTCACCGGCTGAGCCAACGACTGCTTCATTATACACCTCGACATCAATTCACTTACAAACAATTATATCTTATTCCATTACACAACAATCGCATAAAAACATTGAAGAAACGCAAACATGCGTCTGACAGCGCACTAAACATAAGACTGGCGTCCCGTTCCAAGTATGATTGTTTGTTTATTTTTAATTTTGGCGCCAATTTCGGCCGGTGTCGTTGGCCGACCAAACAGTCTACACTCGGGCTGTGATTGTTGACCAACCTAATAAAACAAATCGTTTCGTTTGAACTTAGGGTCGGCACCAGCAGTACCACGGAGAAACGAACATCGAAATTCGTGTGTTTTCTAAGATTTTTGTCCTACTCTTAGGCTACTAACTTATAGTACAGGAAAAATAGGACCTTTCGTAGGCAAAATATGTACATCAGTTAAACTTTGTTATAACTTTATCCTGACACTAGAAATGAGGACCTGCCAAGTCCTACCAAAACATAGGGGTCGTACTCGTACCCCCATCGGGTTATTATAAGTAAAATGTCATTTCCTATGTAATTTATTGCGCTGAATCGAATGTGACCATACACATATATAGGATCAATATTTTGCGAGATATGAAAGGTTTTTTTTATATAAGGTAGAGTTACCTGTTTTTCAAGATGTGGATGTGATGGAAATCCTGATTGCTCTCAGTAATTCTGAGAAAACTACTTATTCATGCTTGAAAATTTTCTTCAAACGACCTTCAACAGCAACATGTGAACGTGACATGTGAGGAGGACCCCTAAATGTTGGTACTTATAGGTTAGGACTCGGCAGATCCTCATTTCTAGTGCCGAGATAGTTATAAACAAAGTTTCATTGATGTACATAATTTGCCGCCAAACTGTCATATTTAGTCTTACTTTACTTGTACTATTTTTTGTTTATAGTTTATGGGTCTGTTAGCTAAATACGAGGTACTATAATAAATTAATAGGTAAGTAATTTGGTATATATTGTGAATTCCTTTTTTTATTTAGTTTAAGCCAATAGTATGAACTAACCTGGGGGTCTGTATATCTCCAGCGTTGGTTTGCCCTTGGCGTTGGTCAGAATCATGCTCCTCCGTTTCCCATTATTATGAAACTGAAATATATATATCTGGATTATTCATCACGGATTGTCACATTTTATTTTTAGCACGTCATGCATTGCACGGGATAGATATTCAGTGTCGGGTCGGGGCATCATCGACCGATTTGTAAGTTTACCTCACATTAAAGCCACCGAACATTCGTAACGATTTTGATCCAATAGGGGTGTAGACTCAACGGGTCACCCCCACTTAACCTAATATCATTAGTGCTAATTTCATTACACCTACCAACGTTCGATATAATTTTCATTAGCCCTAATATTCGGATAACTAATCTTATATGGCATAATTATTTGCTACGCTTAATTTCATACGTCCTAATCTTTACTAATACTAAACATCAAGTGTGCTAATATATTTAAAACTAATAATGGTTTTTCCTAATGACTACTAAGCCTAATGATTATTTTGCCTAATGTTTACTATGTTTACTTGACCTATTAACTTTTGCTCTAATGTTTCACTAGAACTAATTAATGCATATTGTAACAGTGAACTTTTCGGGTTTTCTTTGAATATCATCACACCTAATCTCGTCAAAATGGGAGCCAATAATGCACGGCCTTATATTCCGTGTCCAGCTTTTGTGGACGCGGATTATTGGGTCGTGCATTATAAAGGCTTGTCGGTTAGGTTAGGGTTCACTTGTCCCTTAGACCAAAAATAGACACCCCGCTCTTATGGCAGATCAGTGTAGGTACGACGATGAGCGAAGCGAGGAGGAGTGTTAGGTAGAACAGCGACCCTACAGCGCGCGAGCCGAGCGAGCGAAGCGAGCGCCAGAGCACCGCGCAAAGCGCCAGAATCAACATAATACGAAAAAAGGAAAAACCCGGTGAAATAAAATTAGTACTACTGACAATTCGGGATAATGACATTAGGGCTAAAATACTTAGGCAAAATGAAGATTCGGTTTAGTGATTTTAGAGACATTGATAATTAGGTGTAGTCTTTCCCGTTCACGGGACAATGATGTCCCGGACCTTTGGGAGGCGTGCGTGGAGCTAGGTACCTACAAAGTACCAACTGAGCCAACACGTAGAGGCCCTTTTGACAATTTAATGAAATGCAAGGAGTACACCGAGCGGATGCTGTCCCTGCCCGTGTCATGGGACGCACACAGAGACAGCACCCGCTGGGGTGTATAGGGAGAGGGAGGGGAGGTAGGGGGGGGTGTAGTCATTATTAGGGTTTGCAATATTAGGCCTAGGAAGAAATCGGTTACATAAAATAGTCTTAGTAAGAATTCGGTCATGACAAATTAGACATTATGAATATTCAGGATACTGAAATTAGGGCTAATGAATAATTAGGAACATTGAAAATACGGGTTTGTGATTTTAGGGTTAACGACATTAGGGCTAGTGAAATTAGGTATGAAATTATTAGGGCTAACGGAGGGGAACCAGACTCAACATGTATTAAATATATAAATCAAAACAAATATCTCGATTGTTTGCTTGATTAATCTTGCTTGCTAGAGAGAGAAAACACTAGCAGATTTCGTCTTGTCACGATCCTCGAGCGCCATAGTAAATGCACAATCGTTTCATATGAAGGTGCGTTTTGCGAAAAAGGGACAGAACATATCGGCTCTTAAAACTTTGGACACTTATAACTTTGTGATTATTTAGCCTTTTGCGCTGTTTTTTTCTCAATTTGACTAATTCTTAATCCTTTTACAAGAAAAATACATCATTGTGGATTATTTTATTTGTGTATGGAAGTATGTAAATTCTTTATTGTACATGGAACAGAACACAACCACAAAGGGAAACAGGTGATACATGTATATAATTTAGTCTACACGCCTATTTGTGGCATTAAGCTACGGTAGCCTAGTGGTTCAGGCATGCCAAGCGGCGGTCGTGGGCTTGAAGCCCGGCTCGTACTTAACAATGAGTTTTTCGGAACTTATGTGCGGAAAATATTTACCGTTAGCTTTTTAGCGTTAGGTGTAGGAAAACATCGTGAGGAAACCGGTCTAAGGCTAAGCGCGTACTGCGAAGCGGCTAGTTGCGTTGCGTTTTTAAATTCGCAAAGGAAAAAACCGTGTGTGTCCAGTACGCGCACATGCGGTGATATATCCGCACGTTTTGCCATTCTAGTCCCACCTCATGTTAAGAACGGACGTTGAAAAATGGACTTTCACACCAAAAACAACTGAATCACTGGATGGCTACCGGCCGGCGTCCGCACGGATTTTATTCCGCAGTGCGGGGATTTATTCAATAGTTCATAGGATGCAGAAAATTCGTGCTCGAAGCACCGCAACCAATCTGCAGCAAACCACAGATAAGGTCTAGTTTTCCCTCTCGTCCTGGGTTGAAAGGTCAGATGGCATTCGCTTTTGTAAAACTACCTAGTGGTGGCTGGTCTATGAATGTGCGGCAAGTACCTAGGCAATTGCCGCTGGTTGAGACGGGGAGTTTATTTAAGTAATATTTGTCAAAGGCATTCTTGAATAATCGAATAGGTAGGTGGAGTCATGCGCAAATAGTGTGCTTGTTGAAATATTAGCAATATTAAAAGCCTAGGCTGCCATCCGATGACCTAACGTTTTATTAGCGGCTCTGATGCAACCTAACGTCTATAAGTCTCGATTTGGTATTATTGTCCCAAAGTCATATCAGTTATTCCACGATGTTTACAATGATATGGACTCTATTAAAACTATAATTATGAAAAAATGTATTTAATCGTTTATTTCACTTGATTTTCACGACCGGTTAGACTAGTGGGTAGTGACACTGCCTACGAAGCTGAAGGTTCTGGGTTCGAATCCCAGTAAGGGCAAATATTTGTGTGATGAGCTTAATGGGATGTTTTCAGTGTAAATATCGATTAAATATATCCTCGTCTAATACCCATAATGCAAGCCCTATTGAGCTTACTATGGGGCTAGTTGGATTTGTGTAAGATTGTCCCCTAATATTTATTTATTATTATTATTTATTTACTTATTTTCAATAACGAAAACAGTCACACAAGTTACCTTTGAATGTCTTTATATTCACTCTGTCGTAAGAAGTTCTTACGACTAGGAGTAACGTAACGAGAACCAAACAACAAATAGTAACTGTCCTTTTGACCAAGGAAGACAGGATTGGCAATTCTAAAAATCAAACATGTAAATTCGAATTTCATCAGCCGTTAAGGCCAACGAGGCACGTGGGTGATTAGATTGTGCGCCTACGCATCCACGTAATAAACTGCACAATCCCTGCATAATTAGTTTATGCAAATTTAATATAGATATTGTGAATTAAGTCAAGCACCAGATAATGTGAATGGGACTCGTGGCTTGGGTAATACAATACGTAATGGAGCAAACTTGTGATCCCACCTCGCTTTGATCGGGATATACCTATCTAATTTTGCCGACTACTTCACCAGCCAAGTGAAGTAGAAAATGTACCTATCTACATTAAATTATAATAGTAGTAGTAAATAATACTCCGGCGATTCTCGTTACGGAGTTAATGCTGCAATTTTCCACTTTCATCTTATTTAGCTAGCCAGAAACATTCGTATCTTATAATCAACTAGACGTGCCCGCGGCTCCACCCGTGTGAATGAATTATATGAATGTATTTGTCACAATTGTATCATGTTCATACCAAATGCGTCTACTTATACCTAAGGTATCAAGCGAGACCGATCCGAACGTTAGCCGAAACATTTACGAACAATGGTCGACGGTTCAAATTGACAATGTTATCGAGATTTCATTACGTGATTGTAGAAAAAATACGCAACAGAACCGGGAGCCTTTATGCTCTTATTCTAAGGTAATATCCAGAAAATTGATTCTAACATTTATTTCTCGTGTTACTTGCGTTGTTTTTGAGAAACGTGACGCCGTAGATCGTGATTTTTGTAGGGCGCTATCTCGCTCGTTCCTGCGTGTTTTATCACGTTCTGGTTTTTCAATTTTATATAATAGACTGAGAAAGCGAAACAAACTGCAATACGCTGCATCCGAAAACTTACAGTATATAATATAATATTTGACGTGACCTATCTATCGCATCTCTGGAGTAGGTATATATATATATTTATATTTTACCGCGCTCTGTTACGCTACGAAGTCCGTATAGCTCGATCTCTATCACTCCAATGCGCACGTGCGATAGAGATATAAATTTGCGAACTTCGATTTCGTGGTGCAGTCATCAGCAATAGTTGCTAAGCGGTCTTAGTACACAAAATGATCTACACACGAACTCTAATGTCAAGGGTATAAGGATCTAAAGTGTTTCGTCGGCATCTGTCATTCCCATACATGATATTATTTTCTATTGGCCTTAGCGCTTGTCGATTGTAACCTTGTCTAGGCCCCCTGATGTCGTCGTTGCTTTTTATATTTCTGTGTTCAATTGTAAGGTGACGGTAATGAATGTATTTTCTTTTCTTTCTGATTGCAACTGTACCGGGATCGCCGTAATTCTATTAATTGCTCTGAATTAATAATTACCTGATTATGATGCATGTTGTGGTGCGACTGCGGGCGAATGAAGCTTCGCTCTCTCATGATGACGCCAGGCGAGGCGAAGTCCTGCATTCTGAAGCTCCTCTGCAGCTGACTGCCTATCTGAGTTTGCATCTCGTTGCTCATGTTGTTTTCTTTTAAAATCCGGCCTATTAAATTATTGCAGTTGCGCCCTACGACCACCTTTACTATACTCTGTGGTATTTATTATTTTTTTCGGTTCCTTTACTCTGTGGTACGCTTAGTATCTTAGATCGCGATTTCCCGCCGTTTTAGGTGTCAAATAACTTTTTAACTGTTTGCCGCGTTTTGATACCGCGCGTGTGTTCAACCTCTTTGGTAGCTAATTAGTGAGCTCTGTTATTCAACTTTTTATGTTTCACGTTTTCATTATTTTACAATATTACTCTACAGACAAGACACAATATTTAAATAAATAGATACACTAGATGAATGACTAGTATTAAAGTTATATTAACGTAATGTCACACTTATTTTGGTTATATATTTTTCTCTATTATTTACAATCAATAAATACGTACAAAAACTAACTATACAACGAGCTATACACGTCAAAAATGCGAATACAAGCTTTATAGTACAATTAATGATCACAAATTGTTGTGACGTCACGTTAGAGATCAGTTTTCTCCGATTTATATATGCATATATATAAAACAATGTTACCCCTCTATCGTGGCCACTGATAGAGGCGTATTTTCGAGGTTTTTTTTCGTTTTTTGATACGACTAAGGCGAGAGCAGTGCAGCGTGAGGTGCCTGACCGTCACCGAGCGATTGCAGTATTTCGAGCGACCGCGAATTTGCTTTCACGGTAGCGCCTCGAATCGTTTCGTCGTGGGCTCTTTGAACCCTATAATCTGTAACAAAAAATAAACATTAGAATACAAAAATAAAGGAGAATAGGTAGAGAAGTGTTCATTCAATCTTGAACACGTTCCGGGCAGGCAAATAACTAAATTATTCAGAAGTTTACCTAAATCATTTGACATCTATGGCGACCATTACACAGTCAAAGCAACATCAAGCAAACCGAGAGTTGCAAGCCCCACTTTCAAAAGTTAAAAATCTTAACCTTACCTTGTATCTACCTATTAGAATCGTGTAAATTTGTGAAAAAGTGGCCGGAACTATATACCAAACTTGGGGACGGGCCTCGTCGGTACGAATCGCGCTATAAAAATAACATTAGCCAAACATCGTCAAAATTAAAACTCCACAGTAATGGGCCACATTCGATGTCAATACGAATTTATAACAAATTACCAAATTATATTAAAGATGAGCAAAATTATAAAAAGTTCATTAAAAGTTTAAAAACATTTTTAAAAGAAAACTCGTATTACAGTGTAAACGAATATTTAAATCCCCCATCAGGTGTAAAATTGTAAATATAACTAATAATAATAATTATAACAATAAGCCTTAATTGAATGAATGAATTGTACTTTTAATGAATTATTTAATATTGATGTCATAATGTTTAATTAAAATTCCTGTTTTGCCTTATAATAAGCCAAATTGAATTAATGAATTGTATTTTAATTAGTTATTTAATATTGATGTTTCTTTTATAAAATCATTTTAATCAATTACTGTTATTAAGTGATATTGTTATTTAATTAAAATTCCTGGTTTGCTGCGCCCTATCCGGGTCCTCGTACTGTACCTAGCATTAAGTTGCATGTGTTTGTGTACTTGGTTGCAAATAAATGTAAATGTAAATGTAAAAGCAAAGCAATGGGTTTCACGAAATATTGATGCCTAAGAATAGAAACGCGATCCAAACTGACAAAAATCAGCAATTATATTGACATTCCAGTATTACAACTTATAGGCACCTATAGTGACTGTGTGAAGTGAAGGCCGCATATCTAATAAAAAAACCTAACCGCATACCGCATAAGACCAAAGAAAATAGGAACTCCCTGCCAAAGATACAAATATAACTAGTGGCTCTGTAATCGAGCCTGTAATTTTTATTTTTTATGTTTTTAATTACGAGAAAGTGGTTCGACAAAAAAATAACGATATAATTAACCAACTAGCTTGCAAAAGATCACGAGGATCGGTTGAGAAATGCGACCTGTAGGGGGGAACAGCGGGACAGCGGGACATCCGGACATCTGGACATACAAACGATAGAACTTCGTTCACTTCGCTCCCTCGTTCGAGTCTTTAAAACCTTACCCACCTAATGAGTTTACCAGTTAAGCTAGCAGCAGTTTAGTTTTAGTAATTTTCAGCCAATCTATGTATGTGAGAAAATTTATTTTTCACCTCAGCAGCTCGAACAAGCATATTTTGCTGCGTGTAAACAGTGTGCAAAATGCGATTTTGCTCACTCCGTGAGACAAAGTAACTTTTTAATTTTGATGCGGAGCACTGACATTTCGTCATATGGGGTATATTCCAAGGCCAGAATATTTGAACTTTATTAGCACTCAATACTTCATTCAATTGCGAAAAAAGAAAATGGCAGATATACGAGTAGGTCGATGCATAGTTCGACCATCGAATTTCAAAGTAGACCCCCAAAAAAGCGGATAACAACTAACACGTTCGAAAACTACCAAATTAATAGTTTAAATTGCCAAAGTAATTATACAAAGGAATTTTAAATTGAAGAATATTTAAATAAAAGTTCTCAGAATAAACTCCGTTTTTTATAACAAATAGGTAAACATGAATTTTATTATGCTAGCTTATTAAAAAATCTAGTTTAAACAATTAAAATTCCATGAACGATTACCACAGATGCAGTTTCCGAACGCAGGCGCGGGGCCCCGCCCCTTTTAAAAAGTGTACGCGCTGGTATTTTGTTTGAGATTTTATTATGCATATTATTTGTCATTCTTGCGTTATTTATATTGGTTTTAAATATAAAAACTACTAGGATAAATCAATTCTCTATCTCACATCACACACAATCATCAGCCTATATACGTCCCACTGCTGGGCACAGGCCTCCTCTCATGTATGAGAGGGAACGGGCAGTAGTCCCCACGCTGGCCCAGTGCGGATTGGGGACTTCACATAAACCTTTGAATTTCTTCGCAGATGTATGCAGGTTTCCTCACGATGTTTTTCCTTCACCGAAAAGCTAACGGTAAATATGAAATCATATTCCGTACATAAGTTCCGAAAAACTCATTGGTACGAGCCGGGATTTTAACCCACGACCGCCGTTTGACAGCCGCATGCCTGAACCACTGGGCTACCAGTATCTAACTAGGAAATATAGTGAAGTCAGTGACGTGACGAAGGCAGTATTGTAACCACAGTAGGTACGGCTAGTTTTGGTGTGCTAATGTGTGCCCTTTGTGATAAATGATAATGATAAATATTTCAAAAATATCTCAAAGATATCAGTAAAATCTAAAATCTGTGAATTTTAACAATAACACGGTTCGTATATTTAGGACGTTCGGACACTCGTATATTTAGATACTGAAATATCCTTTGGTTTCTCGCGCCTTTGTCTCTCCTTTCTAGTATTGAATAACGGCGCGGCCGGCGCTGAGTTAACAAGCAGTAACTAACGCCTAATTAAGTTTTCGTCCTGAATAATCTTGAGACGAATAGGTACCTACGTGATACTATGATATATTTTTTGATGTGAATATGTTCTCACTGCTGAGGTGAAAAGTTGTAAGTGTTACTCGAGAGCAAAGTATTTGCATCTCGTGCTTTTGAGTCCTTCGCTGCGCTCAAGATTCAAACTTTGAATCACTCGCTACGCTCGTGATTCATTTTTAGAATCTTTCGCTTCCTCAGGACTCAAAATTAGCACTCGCAGCAAACACAAACTTTGCTCTCTTGTTGCACAAATAACTATTAAAGATAGGTATGCAATTTACTTCTTAAAGCACGGCCGTCACGGCATCTCAAACCAGTTTTATCATTAGGTACTTACACATCACTAAAAAGGAAGCTGCCAATTACTCTGGTATGTACGGTAGGCCACATGCTACAGTCTATTATAGTATATCCCTTGAATCGGTTTTTACTGGACTGACACAGCTCGTCCCTAGATTATTATGAATTTTTGACCCATAGACAATTTTAGTGTGACAGAACAGTTTCGATTTCCCATTCAGTTGATGATGCGATAACAAATACACTACCTTGAGGTATTGTTTTATTCAGATAATATGTTTCAGATTACAGAAGATAAACATATAATATATGTTTATCTTCTGTATATCTACCTATTACAGAAGATAAACGTATAATAAAATAAACATTTGGGGAATATTTGAAACATTTGGAACATACTTAATGGTTTTTTTTTTAAATTTAGCCGATTTGGTCTACAATGCCCGAAACTTCAAAAAGACCCGAGTGAAATATTTTGTTTGTATATGTGTGCGTGAGCGTGTGCTAAACTTTATGTAGCTTGGTTTTGTTTGTATGTGGTTAGGCTTCACTTGACTGTTCGTAACGCTCCGTCTGTCTTTTTTCTTGGTCTGAGACTTTAAGCGTACTTTGTTTGTTTATTGCTGTTCTATTTTTTAAACAGCAATAACCTTTTTTAAACTAATTGTGTTTCATACCACGGTTGAAGTATTTTGTGGGCGATGGGCTAGACCTATCACTGCGATATCAGATTTAGTCGACCTTTTATACCCAAATTTATGCTAAAACTGGCACTGGAACATGTGTCATGTATGTATTTCATATCAACGTAGAGACAACTAACTTCGTTCCATCCGGGTGCCCCATTACCCTTTTGATTTCTTTTTTTAACGATGCCCACAATGCAATTTTTAGGGTTCCGTACCTCAAAAAGAAAAAGCTGATCCCTTATACGATCACTTTGTTGTCCGTCCGTCCGTCTGTCAAGACCCTTTTTCTCAGGAACGCGTGAAGATATCAAGCTAAAATTTATACCAAATACTCAGGTCTACCGTCCCAAGAGCTGTGAAAAAATGAAAGTTCTAAGCCAAGGCAATTTAAAGATACAGCCGTTTATTCCGCATATTTTCGAAACTCGCAAGGGAATCAAAACCTACAGGTACTTCCCGTGAACTCAGAAACTTAAAATTTGTTACGAAGCAACGTTTTATAGCACTGATAAAGGAAAAATTGCGAAAACTGTAAATTTTTGTACGGAGCCGTCGATGCGCGAGTCCGACTCGCACTTGGCCGGTTTTTTATTACATATAATATCTCATAGGCTACTTGAGAGAACTTGAAGTCGTTTATGTTGTATTGTCCGTGGCACTTCCGTGGGCGTTATTGTGGGTGACCAAAAAAAAAATAACGTTGTTCTTGTATCAATCGTCATTCAAAGAAATATGAAAACGCCAATTAATTAATTTGGTAGTTGGGTCGTTCTTCTTTTTAACCGACAATGAATCGTCTTTTTTCTGTTTTATGCGTTTTTCATATATTGATAATGATGGTTTTAATGTTTGATTTTAATAAACGTTGCATGTATTTTTTATTAGGACTAATTCATGATTCTTTCCGTGGCGATAATGTTTTTTTCTTTATGATAGTTTTACAGAAAATACTGTGACAGAGTGGTCGTTTTCTGCGGGGACCACATTTTGGATTACCATTCTGTCACGCGATTCTATGGAAAAACCACCATAATGAAAAAACATTATCGCCACGGAAAGAATCATGAATTAGTCCTAATAAAAAATACATGCAACGTTTATTAAAATCAAACATTAAAACCATCATTATCAATAGTTGAAAAACGCAAAAAACAGAAAAAAGACGATTCATTGTCGGTTAAAAAGAAGAACGACCCAGTTTCATTTAAAGATACAGTACTACTTATAAGTACATGGGGTAAAATTGGCCCGAGCCTACCTACCAGCGGATTTGTGAACAGCCCTGCGCCGGCGCACGTTTGTTTAATGACAGTGGGAAGTCGGCTATTACACGCCGCGGTGTATTGTACTGTTATATTGGATGTTTAGAAACATCACCGCGTTCATTGTGACACTGAGTCAGATACCGTAGCTGGGTATACGTTCACTATGGTGATACCTAATAGCTGTCCCCGTAATTCCGCCTGTGTTTTACTAAATTCCTGGGAAATACAGTACGATAAAGTATAGCCATGTCCGTTCTGAAAAGACAATTATTTATTTATTAGTATTCATTAGTATTTATTTATTGTATCATATTTTATATTGTATATTTATATAAGTACTCGTATTATACTCGTATTAGCATGTTTTTATTTTTCTAGAATGAATACCTATTAGGTGTTGTTTTTATTTTCTGTGCGTGTTTTTGTACACGGTATAAGTTTGCCTATCTCGTTCTACCTACCTTCCTCTCAGTTGCTCAAAGGTTAGCTGGAAGAGTTATAGGGATAAGTTCGCCTTTATACTTCGATCTATTACAAATACAAATTATTTATTCTCCAAATAGGCCACAAGGGCACTTTTACATGTCAAACGGTAATTTACAATAAAAATAATAATCTTACAATAAAAGAATAATACCTAATCTAACACAATAATAATTTAAAATTTGCACATTAAGGACTGATATAACAACACACTAAATGTCACAAAGTTAATGAAAACAAAACAAAGTATGACCATTACATTCGATAAGAATAAGGTCTGTGCATTAACAGAAAGTTAATGATATTAATTCAGTATTCCAGGATGTATAAGGTCTCTGAGCGTCCAAATACAATTAATAATTATTCAATGTTCGTAGAGATGTATACAAACGATGTATACAAAAGATGTATGCAAACAATAAAAAAAAGGAATATTAATGTAATATTGTCATTGATGTACATGGTCAATAACAATAAAACGTGTCAAGATCGGAATGATGTCTCTCGTCAATACGATAATAATAAAATAACACTAGTATTTAAGAAGTTAGGTACTATGTATGCCCTTGCAAGCATGAACAGTCCGGACTCCACAAACGGCACCCGATCACGAGTATGACGCATATCTCAGCCATCGCCTCCCTCAACCATATGTTAGGGAAGGTGGCGACCCGATCAACGACGCCACCGTAAGCACCGTAAGTATTGTGTGACATGTATATACATGTCACACAATAGTGTGACAAAACTGGGAGGAGTATCGTAGGTCACCAGCGGAGTAAGTAAGTAAATATAACACGGACACGATCACCACATAAATATGTCATAGAATGGTGTAATAAATTATTTACTTCTAAAAAATGATAGCCTCCCTTCTAATTAATCAATAAAAGACAGGCGCCTCCTAAAGAATATTCTTTAACAAGTTATGTGTACAATAATAAAGTGCTAACATAGAAACAATTTAAAAAATATAGCCTATCCAGAAAGTCCATTGAAGAATTTTGAAATCGTAGGTATAAGCGGTTCCCGAGATTACCAATTACATACAAACGTACAAAGCTATAAACTCACAGACTTTTCCTCTTTATCATATTAGACATAGACTCCGCGCGCCTCCGCCCAAAAGGCAAGCAAACCCGCGCGATAAAATATAGCCTATGTCCATTCAGAAAATCTACTCCATACACAGAAGAAAGAGCTTTTGAAATGGGTTAAGTTGTTCCGGAGTTTACCCCCTACATACAAAGGTACAATCCAGGGACCGGAACCGGTTACCATTAAAGGGTTTTGGATCGGGTATTTGATAGAATTGTTTTTCAAAACCCTATCAATTCGGTAAGCATATCGATCGACTTACCGAAACGATAGTGTAACCAAATTGATAGAGTTAATTCAGGTAAGCGCTTACCAACATTAAAACCCTATGATAAGGTTACCCGGTTAGGTTATCGAGGGTTTTTAGAAAACAATCGAGCAAATATAATCTCTACACGCTTCATATAAAGCTTATTCTTGCATCTTAGAGTCTATGATTATGTAATTTACGCGCAAACGAATAATCACGAAATGCCCTATGGTTACTTAAATATCGCACTCGCTCACAAAATTTCACGAGAATCTGTTGACACTTGAGAAATGCGACCTAGAGGGAACAGAGTTACCCTATCGAAAGGCTTAATTAAATGAAAGGGTTTACCGGTCCCTGGTACAATCTCACAAATTTACTACTACTTCGATTACTACTAAGATCTAAATCAATGGATTTTGCTAACTATGTAAACAAACCGTCATACTGAAATTGACATTAAATGTCACTTTCAATACATTGCTTGTTTACATAGTTAGCAAATTCCATTGATTTAGATCTTACTTCGATGGAAATTAATTTGATCTATTTATAGTAACCGTAACACGTAATAGAAATGCGTTCGGTACCAATAATATTTATATGAGGAAAACTCTGTACTATGTATAAGACATCATCAATACAATATCTGACTGCTAATATTAGTTTTAGCATTTTGGGCCTTGGCAGCCAACAGCCAAACACATCTACCAACAATAAAACATTGCGTCATTGATTGACTCACTAATCGAAAAATAAATATTAACAACAAGGATTTATCAGATCGCAGGGTATTTTACATTACTACTAGACATTTAATGCAACATTTCATTCTTCAAAAGTTACCAGAATTATATTCCTTCACTCAAAACTCAAAAATATTTATTGCACACATAATATTACACGTAAGCTACGGTAGCCTAGTGGTTCAGGCATGCGGCTGTCAAACGGCGGTCGTGGATTCAAATCCCGGCTCGTACCAATGAGTTTTTCGGAACTTAGGTACGGAATATAATTTGATATTTTTTACCGTTAGCTTTTCGGTGAAGGAAAAACATCGTGAGGAAACCTGCGTACATCCACGAAGAAATTCAAAGGTGTATGTGAAGTCCCCAACCCGCACTGGGCCAGCGTGGGGACTACTGCCCGTTCCCTCTCATCCATGAGAGGAGGCCTGTGCCCAGCAGTGGGACGTATATAGGCTGATTCATTATTATTATTATTATTATATAACAAGTAATAAAATGGACCCTGTAAGGGCAATGGCACAGCCTAGAAGTTTATGACTAGGTTACTTCTAGGTTAGGTACTACCTGAATACTGCTAGTTCTACCATTGCTGTTCCGCTATAAAACGTGCAGGTCTATGCGATGATGAGATACACAAACCACCACCAATAATATCAAAACCTCGACACGTGTTTCGCCTCTACGAGGCATCATCAGGACACGCCGGCAGGAGATGTTGCTTGCGCCGCGTGCACTGAGCCAGCTTTTGGCAAAACGGAATATTGTTCTGGTAACTTATCATGGGCTTCCTTGAAGTAACGCCTGATTAAATTAATTTCATTTTTCAATTCAAATTGCACAGACCTTGACACGAACAGAAGATGGTAGCTGGAGAATCCGCAAAAACCAGGAACTGGAATATATGGTTTCCGAGCCCAATATCATAGGAGAAATCAAATCTGCAAGACTCCGCTGGCTTGGACACCTTGAGAGAATGAGAGAAGGGCGGTGAAGAGAGACAACGTAGGACGGCCGAGGGGTCGAAGACCGGTTGGTCGGCCTAGCTATATCGTTGGAAGGACGAGGTTCAAAAAGACCTTCGCGCCCTGCACGCAGAAAACTGGGAGGAGATCGCAGAGAACCGGGCGCGCTGGCGCCAACTCGTATCGTAGGTCAAGATCCACTTCGGGTCGCTGAGCCAGCGGAGTAAGTAAATATGACACGGACACGTCACACGATCACCACATAAATATGTAATAGAATGGTGTAATACATTATTTACTTCTAAGAAACGATTAGAGCCTCCCTTCTAATTAATCAATAAAAGACAGGCGCCTCCTCAAATGTACGTGTCATAAATTTCAACTTGTGTATCGCGATGGATCGAACATGCTTCTGGTGCTTCTGGTCACAAGCCAAGACCACTGATCATATTTGTACAGTATCTCTAAGGAAGGCAACATTCATGATAAAATTGATAAAGGAATTGGCCATTTTTGCAGGACTTTCGACCTTATTTCCTTCACATAAGATTGAATATGCCCTTAACTGGTTAGTAATGGAAGTGTCCCATTAAATAGGTTTACTGGTTATTTCGAAGTGTCAGTACACTAATGAAGTTGACTCACCGCTCTCTCGTGGTGCCCGGTCTGTCGTTTGCTCTGCACTCGAGACTCGTTCACTTTACTCGTATTTGATTCACTGCAACGAGAAAGTCGCGTTAATTATGACATAATTCATGCAATTTTGTGGGCGTGGGATGCAGGAGACGCTGATTTTGTAATTAGCTACAATAATTGAATTAATTGTTCACGCCGTAATCTCTTTCTGATGTGCAATTCATCCTCACACCCTGGAACCTAAATGGTCGCCTACCGTACGGTTTCAGAGAAATTTCCTCCCTCGGACGCGCCGATTGTGAAACTCCCTGCGGAGGTTTTCCCGAGGAACTACAGTATTGGGTTCTCCAGAAAAGGAGTGTATAAAGCAACGCGCATGTAAAACACCTGGAGTTGCAAGCGTCCGTAGGCTACGGTAACAACTTACCAACAGGTGGGCTTGTTTGCCACCGCCCTGGTATTAAAAAAAACCCACAAACCCCACACTGAAAAGTTCCTTAGCTTTATTAACTAGACCATTATCATTTCTTCTCTTCTCTCTCCAACACTCTTTGCTTTTGTGGCTATAATTACTTCGACGTTAAGCATAGGTGTATTTTTTTAAGATAAGGTCCGAAGTCAAGGCAACAGGACTCAAACAAGGATCTCAAAAAAGGATAGGAGGCAATCGTGCTGTGAAGAGAGCGTATTTGGGTCGGCCCGATGGAAAATGCCCTGTGGCCCTGACCGATACCGTTGGAGTGACGAAGCCCTGAACGATCTAACCACCTTCGGGGCAGCCAACTGGCGTAAAGTTTGCACAGAATAGGGAAGAGCGGCGTTCCCTTGTGTCAGCAGTGTTGTGTTGGCCTAGATCCTCTTTGGGTCATCAAGCTAGCGTAAATAGGTACAAACGAATATTTTTATTGTATGAGTGCCATGAGTGGCCGCGTAAACGTATTTCGCTCGACACGACCAGCGGACTCGACTATGTATTTCCATACGAAATCTCGCCACTGCATAGACGCGTCCTGACTCTCTCTTAATGCAGCCGCAGTTTACCACGTACTAACTTATCTATAATTGGTCGAGATTACGACGCTATGTCTTAGGATACCTGTGAAACTTGAAAGTAAGTAATAAACTTTCGTTTTACTACTAGTTTTCGCCCAATGAAAACACAATTTATGTACAGTACTTTCTTTAAGTGTGTTAACTCGTAGGCAGTTAACCTAGTATTAGGTATTTGCCGAAATAACTTCACTTAAGTAAGAATGTCTGTTGACTTGTCTCGGCAGCCGTGCTAACAGCGAGTTTACAAACCCTGGAAACTAGTTGCTAAAATACTGATCAAACATAGATAAGCGAGGCTAGAGCGTAAAATATCACGTTCCATGTGTACCTAGGAACCATAAATTGAGTCCTCACGTGCAACATGTTTTTTGTCAAAAGGTTCATAGCCAGTATGTGCATGCAAATAAAAAAGATCTAGCTCACACGTGTAAATTTTGGCAATGCTTTAAGTTTATATGGGGTCGTGCATCATTAATGGTGCATGCACGTATCATATGTACCCTAAAATGCTACACATATGATGCATGCACAGGGAACGTGATATGCTCGCTAATCTCGCTATATCTAAACACATTAGGTACTGCAGTTTACAGATATATTAAACAACCAAAAAGTATTCTGTTAATTAGTTTTACACTGTCCGTGGCAACATTTTTCAAACTTTAACTTTTTAGCGTAACTTTTAAAGCGTCATGAATAAACTTATTTAGTTTTATGATTGAAACTAGGGTCACCCACCACTGGCACGCGACTGAATATGGGATGGGATGGGCCATGGACAAGTTTTAATTAAGTAGGTCAATTCATATGAACATAGTTATGTTATGGCCCTTTTTTCATGAAAACCGAGATACGGGTTAGGGTGGCGCGAATTTATGAAAATTCTGTTACTTAAATATGGTTCACGGACGAGATATTCTCGTGGTGTAATAAAAATTTGTAGACAATAAATTAAAATGGCATGACCCGGGTATAAACAAAACAAATTTTGATGATAAATAGCTATTTATTTATTTATATATTTATTTATTTATTTAAACAGAATTTGGTGTCGACTCGTGGTTGACTCCTAAGGTGTCAAACGCGCAAATCGGAATCGAACAGAATTCTGAATTTGAGTGCAAAACTCTGCCAAGCGGAAGGCTTGTCATTTATTCGAGTTGACTCTATTCATGAAAACGAGTGATTCAGAGTTCGTCTTCGTCTCCAGTGCTGATTCAGAGGTTAAACTCTAAAAGAAGATATATATCCGCTCAGTGTAGATAATCTGTTCAGAGAAAACGTCTGTTTTGCCTGCTTATGAATTTCTTAGTATCGTAGCCCAAAATCGTATCGATACTATCGTATGGATACTATGCACCACAAAAAATTAAGTTTCACATTTGTATCGGCTCAATTTTTTTTGATACAATGTTTATCTGCGTTCGGCCCCAAGCCATAATAAGATTTTGTGACTTAGAACTCGAGGAGCACTCAAGGAGAGTTTACTTTAGGCGAGTTCATCTATGTAGTGTATCTTATCTATGGCCTCCATAAACACATTTATATTATTCCCAGTGCTTTAATAACACGAATTCGGAAAGCAAGCACCGAAGAAGTATAATAATCCCAAACACTATGCCCTGATTCTCTAAAAATATCCCTCATCAATACTACGTCGGCGTCGTACCTATCTACAAAACAAATGAACCCAAGTCGTAGGTGGCTCCTCCATGACATCATGTATGCTCGCTGACACACCCGCGTGTATTACATTTTTCAATACGACTACATTGAAGATTGCACTCTATCACAATCTAGCTGCGTTACATAATTGATTGCCGGTGGTTGTATCTCTTAAGATATTGTCTGTAATGAACAACTGTGTTCATAATGCATTCATGTAAGGCTCTAGGCCACTGTCTTTGGCACGTTACATCGATTACTGTATATTGATAATATCAGATTATATAACAATTTTAATGTATGGCTGTCTGCAACGCAACAACTGTGACTATTTACTTCTCAAGCTCTTTTTAAAAGTTTTAATTGATACTGATGTGATGTGGAATTCCTGAGCAGGCAATCCTATCAATCTCCATCACTGGGCACAATCCTATCATGAATGGGAGGAAGTCGGATATATACGTTTGCACGTAATCTTATAGCCCAATATATCTCTGAAATATTCCCCACGCACGTTTTACAGTTAAAATTGATTAATTCCGGAAATAGAAATAGGTACCCGTAACATACAAACCAACTAACAGTAACTAGGTACCTACCTCTTTATAATATTAGTATGGCCACCCGGTAGCGAATATCTAAAGCCTATAATACCATTAGAGTCAGAGTGAGAACTGAACTGGATCAGCTTTAGTTTACACAAAACCTTTGAACAACCCTAACCTTTTATGGTACAAAGTCAGCCCGATTCTGAACAAACGAGCATATACAGTAATTTTTAATTAGTTAAGAGTGTATCTACTGGTCGTAAATCCAGTTGTATTTTGTTACTTTATTGCTGCCCGAGAACAGCAGATTAGATTTGTGTTACGGAGTCATTGTTCCTTTGTTCCCACTTACCTACTGTAGTGACAAAAAAAAGTAAGCAGCGATACAAGCGTTTTGTAGCGCTACAAAATGTCGCCCTGTGTAAACCCTACTTAATTGCAAGACCTAACAGTTCCTGGCCCCCGTTCAGGATCGTAAAACATCGGAGGTAACGGAACTTTATAAAAAACGCCTTTGGCCGGGACACTTTTATAACTGATGGTGAGAAATAGAAAATATGTAAACACACTCCTTTTATGGCCACAACGCATTAAGAAACGTTGGTAGGAGAAACTAAAAATACAATAGCATCCTGTACTAACTGCACCTAATCACACCTAATCTAAAAATCCATCAGGCTGACAGCTGTAGATGAAACATCATACCATAAATTCCATGATTGCTTTACCTACATTCATATTAGACGACTATCTTGTCTCTGCAGGTTTTTATCGACGGTTTTTGCTCGAGGCAGTGATGTGAGTCATGGTTCATGGTATCTTCAACTGCGCACTACGTGTTATGTCTCCGTCTCCATCGAACGAGCTTAGCTTGGCTTGCCCAGAGATATGTATACAAGTATGCGCCTTTTTCCTTTGCAATAAGGCCAATAATGTGTACATATATACGACGTCGACAGCATAAAGCGTCCACTTGTTTGCAATACAGATCCAAGGATACGTGTATTTGCACTCAGCAGCAGTCTATGAATAGAGCAATTTAGTGCTGTATTCATTTTTGCACAAAAAGAATATTTGCCTCGTAGCAACGTAGTCAGTTTAGGTATACTTATTCTCTTATTGAGTCAATATGATATTTGCTCCAACTATTGTAGCGTATGGCACGGAAACGTGGTCCCTTACTATGGGCCTTATAAGAAGGCTCAAAGTCTTCCAAAGGGTAATGGAGAGGGCCATGTTGGGAGTTTCTCTGCGCGATTGCATCAGAAATGAGGCTATCAACAAAACCAAGGTAACCGATATACCCCTCTGAATCACTAAACTTAAGTGGCACATTGCACGTAGAACCGATGGCCTTTGGGGCAGAAAGGCTATCCAGTGGCGACCACGTATCGGAAGGCGCAGCGTGGGTTGGCTCACAAGGTGGACTGACGACCTGGTAGAGGACGCGGGAGTCCGCTGGATGCGGGTGACGCAGGAAAGGTCATTGTGGCACTCTTTGGACGAGGCATATGTCCAGCAGTGATAGTCTTTCGGCTGATATGATGATAGTTGCTGATCAAGTAGGTAACTAACTCTGATTCAAATATACTGAAAAAAAATATATTTTTACTGTACCTACTTATTTTTCTGCGAGCTCGGCCCTACATTCGCATACGAGTAGATGGATGCCAAACAACTCTGCGTAAACGTAGGTAAGATGCCTACCCTTATTATTCCACGCGTCGCTTCCGTTTTGGGATCTTAAGATTTGAGTTCTTGGTGTTTACAAAATCTTCATCGAAAGAATATTTGCGGCAGACTACAATTTGCAGTTAGAATCGTGTAATCCTAGTGTTATGCGCGTCAGCCCCGGTCCAGTGGCCACGCCGCGACGTTCGACGTGCTCCGTCAATCGTTCATAGACACGCAGCTGAAATAATCCGCTACTTCACAATTATTCCATGCAATGCAACTGAAGGCCTCGTCAGATCAGCCGTGGACTTTTTTTAAAATTCTTTTGTACCATGTTTATATCATGACGGAAAAGGGGGAAGTCCGATAACAACGGGACACCATAACTAATAAGTTAAGGAGCTGAAGTTACCTAAGGTAGGCTGCAAACGTCATCGTCATGGGCTTTGCAGACTCCTTTTAAATGGTCAGCTTTGTTGGCAGCCTAGGCAGCCTATAATGACCAAATGAATCTCGTCGTCAACACAGCGTATTGTTGCTAAAGCTAAAAGTCTAAAACTATCCGTATCTTTCTATGCGTTTTATTAGAAAGAGTCGGCTAGTCTATCCTAGGAAACCAGAACACAACTGGCGACCACGAGAAACGAATACAATGTCGCTTAGTAATTTTAGTAAAGCATATATTTAGGCTGCTAGACTTTTTCCCACAAGGAGTTACAAATCGTCAAGAGGTTACAGATTATACGGGCCTTCAATTTGCGTGCCTAATGTGAACGGAAATGTCGATCCCTGATTGACTTGCAAAGTCATGAGTGGCGTATTCCATCGCATGTGCACAGACGTTATCTAAATAAAGATTTTACAGCAGTACCTAACCGACCACAGACAGCAGCAGCAGAAGACGTGTCCCGGCGGTTTGTATGTATTTCTATGACGGCGACGTGTCGCTAGCTATTACGAAAGGTATTTCTAGAAATACATAGAAACCAGAAACGCCAGGACACGTCGTCTGCCGCTGCTGTCTGCAGTCGGGTTCCAAATTGTACCTTTAGATATTCAATGGCCTTCACGACTCAGTGCAAATCAAGTGATTTAAATGAAGTAAATCTATATCACGAATAAAGGTGAACTGCATTGAGCAGTCACGGCCCCGGCATATTGATATTAGCGCCTTTTTATCCGCCCACTACCACCTACGCCTTTACTATACGTAACCGACAAAATGCATATTTTATTGTGCCAACTGAATTAAAGTTCTGGGTTACGCCGTCTGCGTCTGCCCGAAATCCTACCACAGCTCCAAATACATGCTCCACAGCAAGTCCAAATAGATCCATTAACATTGTCTATCTAGATGATTTGACATCAATTAGAACACGCATGGCTTTCGGTTTGGTTTTGCGAAGATTGTTGCTAGTTAGATCTGAATGTCTGATAATGATAACTGGGACTGTCTGGGACATCGGATAACATAGACACATTGTGATTTGACGACGAATTACTTAAATTGTGGTATCCAATTTGATGACCAGTTTAGCCTAGTTGGAAGCGGCCCTGCTTGTGAAGCTAGGGATATTCAAATCCGCGTGAAAATATGACAGGTGGTAATAAGCACGAAGGATTCTTCTGAATCTTGGGCTCTATTAAATGTGTAGATCGTCGGCTAATACCCACAGCACAAGCGTAACTTAAAGAACTAGAATGGTTTGTGAAGAAAATGCCCAAATTCATGAAGTCAACGACCTCGCCCTAAAAATAATGAAAGATTTCCAATAATTGTTATCCAGGCTCCAACGGATTCTAAGTCAATCATAATTCAAAAACACAGCCTTAGACTTCTAGAACTACTTAGACCTACCTACCTAATATACCAATTATAGCTTTCGCTGTATTGTTTAAAAAAATTAAACAACGGTTAAGCTGTAAATCTGAACAAAAGACCGGTAATTACTTAATTAGTGTGCAAAATCGAGTCGCTACAGAATTCGGGCAGGTCGTCTACACTGAAATCGAAAGTGCATTCGCCTACAGACGTAATTTGTTTGAAATTCAAAAAGATTTTCTTTCGAGGCCAATTAGGTAACGAAAGTGTTAGGTTAGTGGTTAGTTAGTGTACCAAGGTTCGTTACTTGTAGAAGAAGTATCTAGGCTTCAACACTACGAACGCATTAAACATATGATGTGCTGTAAAAGCATCTTGAATGCAAATCCCTGTCAGTAGTGTCAGTGTCAAGATGTAGTCTCAGAGCTGACTGTACTAGTAGTTGTTAGGGTTCCGTACCAATAACCCGTTTTATTTAGATTCCATCAACCATCAATAGTCCCTATACACCCCAGCGGGTGTGTCTCTGTGTGCGTCCAATGACACGGGCAGGGACAGCATCCGCTCGGTGTACTCCTTGCATTTCATTAAATTGTCAAAAGGGCCTCTACGTGTTGGCTCAGTTGGTACTTTGTAGGTACCTAGCTCCACGCACGCCTCCCAAAGGTCCGGGACATCGTTGTCCCGTGGACGGGAAAGACATACATAATAAATAATAAAATTCTTTATTGCAACTATAAACATAGGTACATAATAGTTGAAGCCCCGGCTTTCAAAGTAGGTTGCCCTGTGTCTCAAAAGCCGGTTCCTTCCTTGATACAGGCATTATAATAGTTACAACATTCAATTGTACAGAACATGTTTTTTTTTTATTATAAATGTTAATCTTAGGTAGAATGCAACATGCATGTATGTGTTTGTGTGTGAGTGTGTGTGTATATGTGTGTCTGAGAACTATGAGTATTTTTTTATTTGCATTAAGATATTATAGTAAGCAGTTCCTCTGACTCCGTATAAGTTATCGACTTCAGCCAGGAGTTAATTTTGTGTTTAAATTGAAAGTTACTTAATTTATTTATTTTATACATAGTAATAGTTAGATTGTTGAAATTTGGTTGAAATATTCACAGATGATATATTTCTGTTGCTGCTATAACACCAAATACTAAAAAAATAGAATAAAATACATATTTAAGGGAGGCCTCATACAACAAATGTGATTTTTGCCGTTTTATAGATAATGGTACAGAACCCTTCGTACGGGAATCCGACTCGCATTGGCCGGTTTTTTTAAGCTTCATATTAGCTTTCCTCGCTAGTTATTTCGTACTTTAGTATGTGCGGGTCTCACCTCGCCTCCACCGCACGACCACATACAGAACTATTTATATTTACTTTATATTACTATTTATTTTATATTACCTGTAGATTCTGAGTTAGGTATATTGTGATGATACTGATGATGATGACACACGTACAAGTTCCCAAGTCCATGGAAGACGGGCAGAGTCTGCTTACTTCCAAAAGAGGGTCGTCCGCAAGGCCATCCCTCAGCATTTAGACCCATTGTGCTGTTGGACGAGGTGGGTAAACTTCTCGAGAAGATCTTGTCTGACCGCCTCGTTCGACATCTCGAGGAAGTAGGACCGAACCTTTCTGATGTTCAGTTCGGTTTTCGGGCAAGCCGGTCTACTATTGACGCAAAAGACTACCTAAAGGTTCTCTCCAAAGAAGCTACGGATGAAGGAGAAGTAATGCTGGCGGTCTCCCTAGACGTCAAAACTGCTTTCAACAGTCTTCCATTTGAAACGCTCAAGGAAGCTCTTCAATGCTTCCGAGTGCCCGTCTACCTAAGGAGACTGTTGGGAAGCTACTTAGAAGACCGCTACGTTGCATGGGAAGACGTGAGCGGATCGATGCTCCAGCGACAAGTTAAACTTGGCGTCTCACAGGGATCTGTCTTGGGTACCACATTGTGGAACGTCGGTTTCGACTGGCTCTTGCGAGGCCCAGTCCTGCCGGGTATGAGTGTGCTCGCTTACGCTGACGACACCCTCATTGCATGCAGAGGTCACTCCTATGACGAGGCTGCTAAAAAGAGCCGCGGTCGGGACATCACTTATGATCGACCGAATTCATCAGCTGGGTCTCAAGGTGTCCCTTCCAAAGACAGAAGCTCTCCTTTTCCATGGCCCTAGGAGAGGTCCTCCTCGAAATGCCGCGATCAGGGTAAATGGGGAGGTTGTGGTGGTTAAACCTCATATTAAGTACCCAGGTCTTATTCTAGACGGACGATGGAACTTCGGAGCACACTTTGCCAAGCATGCTCCGAAGTTAATGTTTACAGCCGCTGCACTTAGCCGACTGCTCCCTAATATCGGGGAGCCCAATGCCACATGCAGGCTCCTGTACTCAAGGGTCATACGCAGCATGGCTTTATATGGGGCTCCCATATGGGTTGATGCCCTCTCGGCGAAAAATAAGGTCCTACTCCGCAGACCTCAAAGGGTGATTTCGTTAAGGGCCATTCGAGGATATCGCACAGTTTCGTTTACAGCAGCAACGATCCTGGCTGGGGACCCCCCCTTGGGACCTACAAGCACAAGTGCTCGCTAAGGTACATCAACATAGGGCTGAGAAAAGAGCGGCAGGGGAGTTCCCCGACCGGCAGGAGTTGGACCGCGTTCGAGTGTTTGCCCAGAACGAATCGCTCCGCCAGTGGAAAGAAGAGTTGGTGTCCACGGATTACGGCTTAGTAACGGTGGAAGCAGTAATGCCTGATACTTACTAGCCATGGCTGCTTTGGTAAGTATCTGCATCGTATAGGGAGAGAATCTTCCCCTTGCTGCCATGAGTGTGGTGCGCCCGTGGACACGGCGCGTCGTCACACTTTAGAAGAACGTACAGCCTGGACGTCCCAACGGACTGATTCAGTGACGCGGTCGCACGTCTCGTTGTCGGGTGTTATAAGTGCCATGCTCGACATTGAGGATGCATGGAAGGCGATGGCCTCCTTCAGTGACCAGGTTATGTCGCAGAAGGAGGACGCAGAGCGGGCACGCGAGAATGATCCCCTCGCGGATCCGCTCCGCCGGCCACGGACGGGAGGCAGAGCCAGGCGCTACGCGCACTTACTGCCTCCTCCACCGTAGTGGGACGGTGCGGGGTTCGGGGGATACCCTGCCAAAAAATTGGTCCCGCTGGACTAAACGTGCCATGGGCGCTTAATGTCTGCGGCCCGCTACCCTGAGGGCCGCCCGTCGGGACGCACGCGGTCGAATGCGTAAAGCGATCCCGCGGCGCCCCTCCCTTAAGACGGAGCTGGCACTCGTTAGGGTTTTAGACGGTAGTCCAAGGCTTCTGCCGCGGTTGGTCCGTCATACCCGCCCTGCCTTCTCCCCGTGGCGGGCGGGATGCGTAAAAGCATTTCCCCAACGTAAAAAAAAAAACGCTGGCTAGTGAACACTAGTAAGTAACTACTATAAATAATACATTACAGTACAAATTTCTCGTAAATAAATCTCTAATTCCTTGACGTAGCTATTTATTAGCCGTTCTAAATTGCTGGTACCTCCTTACTCACTAATGTATGTAGGTAACAAAAAATATAATTCAAGCGATTGCTGGAGGTAACTCGCCTGATTCAGGGGTGAGTGACCCGACTCAATAGCCTATGTCCGTTCACTAGGTATTTCGTTAGCTAACAGCCGCTAAAAATGCACTTTTCAAACTGTTTGGTTAACTCGTCTTCCGCGTGGATGCGAAGAGAACTTGCGACTATTTTTAACGCACGAAAGTTGAACAGATGTAATAAAATCACGTAGTTTCCAATGTTAACTAGAATAAATAGTTCAACACGTGTAACTTTAGTTTACTAATAGAATAAGTGTTAAAATAGATGAGAAAGATGTTTCTTTATTAGGAACATGCGTGTGATTACGATTTCCATTCATGTTGTTGTTTCGGTCGCTGCAGACGGGCGTACGAATTAAACTGTCGGTATTTGGGCCAGGCCGGACGGCCAGCCTATTGAGAACAAGAAAATCTATTCTTCATCGTGCTACACTGATTATAGAAATCTTCGTTGGCTCAGAATGCAGCGTGCACTCGGGCTTTCATTTTCACTTAGCTATTTCCCATTTCAAACCAAACTCTAAGTATCTAGTTATATTTATATTCGTAAATTCCTCTCAAGGTCCAATTGTGTCCAATTAGGCCGAGAATTCTCATGTTTCCTGACTATTTTTCGCGGTTGAAAAGCTGTGAAGCGAGTTGCAGCTCCCGAAAATACGGGGCACTAAATTTAGACTCGGTCTTTCCGATTAATCAACTCAACTGTGTTATTAATGTTACGCACTAAACTTACCAGAATTGTGCGCTCGCTAATCCAAGCGGTCGTTGGTTGGGTAGTTTGTTCACCGTGAGGGTATTTCGTTACCGCAAATGCGCACAAATTCCGGTCGTGTGGCGCCCGCCCGGGCGGATTGCCGACTGTCGCGGCGCGCGGCGCGCGGCGCGGGCGCACAGCGTATTGCCAACCGCAGCGTCCGCAGCGCTAGAACACTGTGTCTATGGGTGTCTATTGCGGCCGATACGTAGATTTAATGATTCCAAATCGATAAAATGTAATATCAGATTTGTATGTCCTTAATAAGCGATAAATAATTAGATATTTTAAAATTGCTGCATTTTACGACCTATTAGTTGGAATAAAGGTTGGTTAAAAGTTCTGGACACAGTGCTTATAGCGGGAAAACATATCGGTACACAATGAATCAATGTTTGATCTTCTTATACCTACGTATCTAGCCATTTTGTATGAATTCAGAAGTTGCAAAAGGATACCTTGACTTTATAAATTTGCCACAGGTGTTAGGCATACATAAGTGAGTTATACAAAGTAGGTAAGTATATCGAATATAATACGTTTATTTCAATATTTATGTTTAGCTAGTGGGTACTTACTTGTTTTTTTTTCTTTTCGCATTTGTCTCGCATACTCTGAAAGTAGGTCATTGTTGATCTAAACAGAAGGGTTGAAATTGAGGCATGTTGCCCCTAGGGCTGAAAAGTAATAAAAAACAAAAAAGTTATGGCAGCTGAAACCTGAGCCACAGTTTCAGAACATTGAATTGATTTTTGAAACTTGTTGACGTTATGCGTTATTTATTTCAAATATTGATATTAAATTAATTCTTGTATGATTATTATTGGTATTTGAAGACTATTTAAAAAAACTGGTGTAACCGCTTCAGAACCGCGTCGTTCAAAAATATTGCAATGGCATAAACCTACACTTCCTTAAAAAATTGTTGATTTTTGAAGCCTGTTGATAATTATGATGGTATTAATTCTTATTTACTATATGGTTTATATAAAGACATTTAATAATTTAATTTTTCATCCAAAAACAATTAAACATAGTTATTCGATTTAACCGCTTCATAAGCGCCTCCAATAAATGGTCCACCCACCCACAAACATTATTAAAATCTGTCATCAGTTCCCGCCTTTGGGCACACACACACACACACACACTTTTAAAATGGGTTCTATAGGACTGATTGATACATTAAAATATTGAAGTTTATGGCTTTTATTTCATTTCCTCGTATTTAACTCGGTAAATAGCGGAGTGTTTAACTCTGGGAAAGCCACCCATTACCTCGTCAGGAATGGGTGGCTTTCAACCCTCGGTTAACAATCTACAATTGCATTGCAGCCTTCAACTTCTTGTTTGGAGGGTTCCAATAGGCATCCGCCTATGCTAAAAACAATGACACTTTTTTTTGTGACATATATCTTGCAGCCTGTCTCGCAGACATTCAGCAATCTTAAGAATATTTTCTTGAGGGCGTGTGCAGGTCGCGTCCACTGACACGTCTGCTTTTCGTAATAAATTATCTAATGAATAGACTTTGTGGTATTCTTTTTTTCAATCTCCGGGGTAGAGTTAATTCACTCATCAATTAAGTGTTTCGCCAGTGCGTTTGGGTGTTGCGATATTCTTGTTTTGTATGTTTCTACAGTGTCTTGGATTTCTTTCGATATATTTGATAGGATAATTTAAGCGACCGAGTACCAATTAAGTTAATATAAAGTCACGAATGGAAATCTCTGGTTAATTACACAATTTGCGGAGTAAGCACACATCACATAATTGTAGGAATGTTTCAAACAATTAAGAGCGGCAATCAAAGAGTAATAAGTATATTTCGATTTCTCCATCCAGGCGGCCGTATTGGGCGCTACCGTGAAACGAAGTTAGTTCGTGTATCTCCGTCTCTATCACTCTTATCAGCAAGTGCGAACGAACGAACTTCGTTGTCATTTCGCGGCAGGGCGGGCGAATATTCAGCCTTTTTAAGGCGTTTTTTTTCGTCATTGTCGTAGACAGCAAATACTATTTAAAAGGTACGAGTATCAGAGTCTACTTTTGATGAAGATGTTAGCCAATACCAGTACTGAATCTTTTTTGATTAAAGGTTCTGCGGTACGTTTTGCCTCTGATGAAATAATCTTGAGACGACAATGACGTTAAAACCGAGCGGTTCAAACGCTCGGAGAATCACCCGGGCCTCAGACTGTCGAAGAAATCGGACGCTGGGACGCTACCACGAAAATCAAATCTCGAAGTTCGTATATCTCTAGTTTCTGTAGCTCGAGTACAACAAACCTTCGAGATTCGATTTTCGTGGTTATAGCTTAGGTATGGGGAAATGAGGATGAGATCTAATGAAACAACAGCGCCTATTTAACAATTTCTTTCTTTCCACATAACAAAATAAACTTATCGTATCTCATACAGCTAGTCCAAGTCATACATTACCTGCTTGACACACACCAGTTAAATCACAATTATTGAAAATCATCCTTAAATCAACGGGATAAGGTTCAAAGTAGATTGCCATGTGTTGTGAATAAATAGCTTCGGCACCGCTTGATTAGAGGGACGCGAGCTATATGTAAGAGCGAGAACAACCTATTTCCATTTGTTACTACATTTGACGGTTGGGGATAGCGAGTTGCCCCTATAAATATGTATCTTAACTACAACCATTTAAAGTTCGTTTTCGATTAAACTGGTGTGTGTGAAGCAAACTTAAGTCTACACTTTACACTACGTTACACCTACGTCACGTATTTCCAGTTTTATGTGAAGTTATATAATCTCACTTTTTGTAATTCACAGTTTTACAAGTTACAGTCATAGTTATAATCGTTATATCTTCAGAAAGCCTTTTTACTGATATAATGCGCGCAGATAAAAAATGGATCTGAAAATGGCGTCCCGCTCGCATGCTATCTCGCTCATACCCTATCGCTGTGAGCGAGATAGCATGCCAGCGGACGCCATTTTCAGATCCATTCTTTATCAGCGCGCGTTATACAAAATGAATTTAAAGAAAACAATATAGAAACATAGTTGAACATAATGTTTTTATATTGTAAGTTTTATCACAGGACGGCCCGGGAGCGTTGTCGCGGCGATATCTATCCGTCCCGTTCACAGCGTTCTTACTAAAAAGAGCCGGAGTTTATCTCGTCGCGACATAGGTCGCTGGCCGTTCTGTGGTGGCCGTCATCGAGAGAAAGTAAAAATGATCTATTTACATGTTAATGAATAATATCTTTGTCGTAAATTGGTACTATAATTGAAACTTAATAGTTAATAATGTGTTCATACCTGTCTACCTGTCAAAGTTGCCAGGAACTAAGGAATAAATAAATATTGATTATATCCAGTATGGGCCTCGTACGAGACCACGGGTGAGTTAAACATGAGGTTATTTAAGTTGACCGAATTGCATCAAACTATTCCTTTAAACATACCGGTCAAGTGCGTATCGGGCCACGCGCAGTATAGGGTTCCGTAGTTGCCCGTCTGTCATAAAGTCGCCGTCAATGGAATTTGCTATGTAAACAAACCGCCATAGTGAAAGACAATTTCAATATGCCGGTTTGCTTTTATAGTTAACAAATTCTATTGACGGCCACTTTAGTTACATCGACACGCGCCAATTAAATGGTGCGGTTGCGTCGACCGAATTTGTACGAACGTTGGCCTTTTCAAGTACATTTCAAGTTGGCCGACTATCACTCGGTAACTAGTAATGCCTACTTAGCCTTGATAGATTTCCTTTCAAAATCAAGCCGAAGACGGACGGACATGGCGAAACTGTAAAGGTTCCTTGTCGACTACGGAACCCTAAAAGGCAACTCTACCGTCTAAGCTAAAAGATTCAAATTCCAATGACATTTAAATAAAAAGTCAGACTCACTAAATATTCTCAACCATTACGTATCAATCTCTTTCGCTGCTTCCTACGCAGTATCCGGTGTCACAGTCACAGCCGGAGGCGTCTCTAGTCCATGTAGCACCTGGGTGCAATCATTGCCCTAGCGCCCGGCGCCCCCTAGGACAGCTGCACCCGTGTGCAACGCGCTTTGCGTTCCACCCGGGTGCACCATAGGTAGGTACAATAGCAGTGGGTGGGAGAGGGCTAGCAACACGTTGCTTGCATATTGCTATCTCATTTCCATGCTCAGTACGACAAATAAGAATCCTGAGACCATCACCAGGCATAACTATTCAAGATCTGCCGATAGATTTCGGCTTGAATCCACTTTCCAAGAACACAATTATAATTTTCTAAGTAAACACATATTTTATTATTAGCACAGATATTAGGGTAGGGAAAGTCCCATCAAGAGACATTTATAATCTGTGTAAATATTTATCTGTCATGTTTGAGTCATCTTCCAAACATAATCGATTAAGTCAATCGTTAAAATCATAGAGCTAAATATAATAAACATAATTATTTATGCTTAAATTCATAAAACAAAATAGTGAGATTGTCTAAATAACATTAACCGCGGAATGTCTAAAACGAACACATTATCTACTTAACAACGAAAATTATCTAAAAACAAACATAAATAATACAAAATAATTTGATTATGTAACTACAATATGCGTTGAAGATATATGCGCTACTTATATAATTCTGTCAGCTGTTATTTTCGATATTAGTAATTAAGTATTAATTTCTTTCGCAATTTTATAATTTCTTGCTATGGATGAATGCCTTGTGTGATACAAATAAACCCTATAATGAACAACTCAATTGTCGTATATATTTAAGACAAAACTTAGGCAGAATATAACATGTGTTAGTATCATAAATTCTTAAGAATCCTTCTATTCGAAGCAACACATATTATAGTTAATAATCACTTTGGTGGTTTGTTTACTCAAGAGGTACTAAATGCTAGTTTGGACGAGGATTGAGGAGGTCGTGCATACAATACTGTTGAGCGGATAAAGTACAAAATGCATTGCGCCGATAGCAAACCGTCTCACGTGAATGCATACATTTAAAAAGCAACTCTAAGCTAATACAATTAAAGTTTACCAATACGTGAATCATACCAACAGTGACAGGCATCAATCATCATATTGCACGAGTGCATGAGTGAGTTTTGTACCAAAATAAGTACATATTTATCTAACTCTTCTCTTTGACTAAATTATGATACAAATACATTGAAAAAAACTGTGTCCACAGGCCCGGTGAAATTAGATCTTATGTCAAAGTCATAAATCCTTTGACTTAGAAAAACATTTGTCATATCTATACATTTATTTTATTTGTTTTAGGTTTCCGGACTGATGCTTCCCCAGAAACCGTCAAAATAAAACCGAACATTCTCCTCGTGTGTAAATATGTCAAAAAACTAAAACTGATATTGGCTAATCCACCTTGCTAAAACAGCAAGGAGTAAAAGCCGTGGTTTAAAAAAAAAACTTTACATTTTCTCATAACTGTATCTCAAGCAAAGGATTATTTCAGATTATTTAAAAATCGAACACAATGTCCGTTAATTTTCACGTGGTTTAATTCTTATATGGGTTGGTTTTTTTGACATTTGTGACCAATGGATTTTAGTAGCTCAGTGTTTATCTTACATTTTTATTACAATTGTGCAAATCAACAAAAACCAAAGACGATACCGGAAACATACCTTAACACATTAACATAGTTATAAATACATTTACAATCAACATTCACAACAGTCACCCTCGAATCTCAGTAAGATTCATTAGTTTCAAATGCAAATACAAAATTGATTACTAACCTACACAGTTCAGGCTCCTGTCCCTTGACCAACTTTTGACTTGAACTTTTGCCCTAATGTTTCACTATACCTTCTTGGAAACAGTGAACTTCTCGGGCTGTCTTTGAATATTGGGGAGTCAGGTTAGGTTTGTTTTGCAATCCAACTAATATTATAAATGCGAAACTCGGATGTTACTCAATCACGCTTAAAATTTCAGCCAAATCGGTTGTACGATGAAATTTTGTACGAAGATAGTTTATAGCCTGGATTCCATTAAAGGATAGCTTTTGTGGCGGGTCCACGCAGATGAAGTCGTAGGCGGAAGATAGTAATCCTATAAAGTTCATTATTTAAGAGTCCGCAGTAAGCTCGGCCGAATTTCACCTTCCCATACAAACGGAGTTTCGTTCTCATTTTAAAACTACGCGTTGGATTGTGACGAAACTTTGCATATACAATGACATGAGGTATACATATGTCTGTAATTAGTTTATATGATTCTAGTTTATGAAACAAACGAAATACAGCAAAATCAAGTTTTGTATAAATAACTTAAATTCGCTATGTGATGCCTATGGTAAGTACATGAGGCTACATAAACTAATTTCAAACCTGGATATACCTCATGTCATTGTACATGCAAAGTTTCGTTACAATCCAACACGTAGTTTTAAAATGAGAGCGTAACTACGTTTGTATGGAGAGATAAGCTTACTGCGGACTCGTAAGAAAACTATTAACTCCCGAGCCGAAAGTCCTGGGTGTGAATCCCGGCAAGGACAAACATTTGTCATGGATGAGCATATGTATTTATTTGAAACATTAGGTCAAATGAAGCATTTAGGGGTAGTAGTTAGGTCAAACAAGGGAGCACCCACGGTTTGTGTCACTGGTTGGCAAGTACTGTAGCTAGCGATCATTTGATGGGCACTAACTATCATTTGTTCGGTGTGGTGAGCCCGAGGGCGGCGGATAGCAGTCTCACTACGTTCTTTGTTTCTTGAGTATCGTTTTCTGAAAAAAAAGACTCGTGTGACTGAAGCATTAAGGTAGCACAGAAGCAACCTAACCTAACCCACCCTGCAGTAGTAAAGTTGCCAAACCAGAAAATTAACAAACATACAGAGAAGAAACATTCGAATCATTTGACCATGTTAGTCACCAATCACCATTTACTTGTACAAGTATAAATTTAAATCGAGTTCTAACAGACTTAAATGAAGATTCCAAATTTTAAATATCAATCTGGGATTACGAGAATAGGGCATTCATTAGGCGGAATAAAACACCACCTGTTATCTACCTGTTACATGTTATTGAATAAGAATAAGAATTTATTTATTTAGCACACAAAACACGGAACATAAGTTTCTGGCAAAAATTTAATTTCAGGTACAAGTTTTATTGCCGACTGTACTTATCTGTATACCACCATCAACTACTCATTGAGACGATTCTAACGACCCCAAACTCTACGGGGTTACGACGGTTAAGTACTGAATTCCCATGGCCACCTTCTGTCTCCATCATCAGATCAGTTCGATGGTACCATAATATTGAATTGTCATCCAAACTATACTTATACCCAAAATTTCAGCTCAATCAGTCACCGGGAAGTGGATCAAATTTAACTTGCAAGATTTGTCCCATACTAACACGGAGTTCCTATGGCCACCTTCCAGCTCCATCATCAAATCAGCTCTACGTCATCATAATATTGCATTGTCCCGCGATTTGCATATTCGTGCAAAATTTCAACTCAATCGGAAATCGGGAAGTGGATCAAATTTAACTTGCAAGATTTGTCCCATACTAACAGGGCAAGTTAAATAAAAGCTTGTAAAAAGAAAATACGCATCATAAATAATGTGCTAAATGGGAGCCTCACTCGGCAAGTTGTCACGGGGGCCGTGACGCCGGTTTCCAGTGTGAGCCTCAATTATTGTGTTTGTTTATCTTTGCAACTGTTTCAATAAAGAGCATTTGTAATTTAGGAGTAGACCTCTAACGAACAGCTTACCATCAGCCCCGGTGACTTCTTTCTCCAGGTTGAGCTTCTCCTGCGCCACCTGGTAGATGCCCTCCTCGATGGTGCCGGAGCTGAGGAGGCGGTGGATCGTCACGGGCCGCTTCTGCCCCATCCGGTGACACCTGTCATATGGGACAATAATTAATCACACATAATATATTGCACTTATATATTGGCTGCGCTCGCTCCGAGACCCGCAGATAGCAAACAACCGGGGCAAACCCGCGGAATAAAATATAGCCTACCATCAAGGTAATTATTCTACGCACAGGTGAAAGACAGTTCACGCTACGTTCATGATTCTTGATAGGATGACGCTTGAAGGATTATTCTAAACATGTACCCACAACCACGACTGTAACAACTACTCGTCCGACTATATTGGTCGCTCACTTCTGACGATACTGAAGCAGACGCGTAATAAAAAAAATTGTTCTTTACTTTTCATACTCGGAGGAATATCCAACTAATCAGATCGCGCCATCGCGTTGGGTCTCTTTCCTTTGTTCTCATGCCTTCCACACACCACTATCACTCATCACCATCATCATATCATTCGAAAGACATTAGACACTGCTGGGCATATGCCTCCCCCAAAGAGTGTGATAGTTACCGGTCCCGTGCCACCCGCGTCAAGCGGACGCCCACTATTACTACTATAATACTAGTATATTCAGAGCAATGACGCGTTGTAGTGTCCAAGAGGCAACCAGATGGCTCGCGGTTGAGGTCCCGAAGCGTTGCGGTTGCGGAACCGCCTCGTGCAACCCGAAGTGAGCCAAGTTGGTTGATGGTGTGCGCGTGATAGGTGTAACCAGTACTCGTAGTGACCTGTCCTCGGCCTGCTTGTCGTTGTACGGGTTGAAGTCGATGTCGTGTATGAGCACGGTGTCGGCGGCCGTGAGGTTGATGCCGAGCCCGCCCGCGCGCGTCGACAGGAGGAACACGAAGATGTCCTCCGCGTTGTACTGGTCGATTAGCTCTTGTCTGTAACATAATTTAAAATATATAGTCTAATGGTGAGTTGCACCAAATCTTCCGTAAACGTAATAGACGGAGAGCTAGCGACCGAATCGGTCATGTGGCTTCAGCTGTATTGAAACTCCGTTAGCTACTTCCCTGGACAATTTTTTCCGATAATCTTCGTGCTGGCAGGCCGCGGGCGGTGGGTGCGGGTGTAGTGGGGTGGGGAAAAAAAAATAAAAAAATGTGGGCTCAGCGACTTTAATTTTTTGCCAGTTACCAATGCACCCAAAAATTTTTTTATCGATCGGGTGGTGGGAAGTGGTTGCCAGCGTTAATTAAAAGTGCCAAAAGAATAATAATTTTCATGTGGGCTCAGCTGTATTGGCTTTTTTTCTGACTCGTGATTAATTAATATGTAAGCCCCAAAAAAATAGCCACATCACCAATTTGGTCGCTAGCTCTTAGACTATAAGCGGTGTTCGGAAAGTTTGACAAACGTTGGGATGACAACTGCCGGCGCCGTATTTAAAGTTGATCGGTCAGTACCACAGATATAGATACACACTAGATCACGCAAATGCATCTACTGGGGGCGCTTTGTTTCACCTATTTTTTTAAGTCCTATTATTGGATGTCCGAAAATGTTCTTCATAAAATTTTACGCCATAATAATCGTTAGTCCTAATAATTCTTATTCCTAACGATCGTAAGTCATAACTACTCGAGGTCATAATGACAATAATCACAAATTTCTCAAATCCTAATATTGATTTTCATAATTTTTTTCATCATAACACTCACTTGTCCGTTTTATTTAAATTCATAATGACACTAAATTCATACATTTTTTAATCCTAAATTTGTTTTTCATAATATTTCTCATCATAAATGTTACTTGGCGTTATCGAAGTAAATAAACGTGTGGTTTAACCGCTGGGCGAGTAACTATAAATATCGCCGTGTCTCTTTTATTTACACGGGAGTGCTTATCTTTTGTTCGTGTTTATAGCCGATAGCTTATAGCTTACTAGCTCGCGGTGGGACCAGTGCCTAAGGCAGGTCCGTGTTGGTACGACGACGAGCGAAGCGAGGAGGAGTGTTAGTTGTACCGCGACCCTACGCGCGCGAGCCGAGCGAGCGAAGCGAGCGTGCCGCGGCAGCGGCCGGCGAAGCGCCAGAACCGATTTTTTTTATTTACTTAGAGAATGCGTTTATTCATTAGGAAAAACAAAATTAGGAGTTGAAGTATGTTCTTAGTTATTATATTAGGACTAACAAAATTATGATGCATGTCCGTTATGAAGAACATTTTTAAGATTAACAAAATTATGACTTCAAGCAAGTTCTTAGTAAAGAAATTAGGAAGAAAAATTCTAGGACAACTGATCTAGATAGATAGATCATTATGACTTCCAGTGGCGTGCGTACCATATAGGCAAATAGGCAGTGCCTACCTTGCAAAATAACTCCACCACATATATTTTTCTTCTCTCCGATGATACTATAATAGTTTTAAAACAATCTACTTCTTTACTTACATTACGGGACGCGTTGCAATTTAAATTTGCGCGCCGACCAGACTCGCTCACCGCAGGTCAGGCACAGCGAACGGCGCCTAACCCACGGCACACACTCTCACAGTGCGCTTGTGTAAATATCGTCCGTGAACTATGTACGGATTTGCTCAGTACACACACGTATACGCAAATCACACCCACACATGCTTCCAAATCCGGCCGCCGGACCTGGTCTGCGCTGTGCGTGATTGGCCGCAAGTACTCGTATTCAGACCAATCACGCACTACGCTACCGCGGAATTTTAGCCAATCAGCGTCCATTGTAACTTCACGATTCGCCGATAAACGATCGCCGATAATCGGCAAATTAAAGAAGTCCCTTTTGCTGTGATTATTACTCGTAATGTGGGGCGTTATACTTCGCCAGGGTTGTTTGTTTACGAAAATTAGTTTTGATGTTCTTATTCGGGAGGCCATAATGGAGTTTTTGTACAGATGCCGTCAAACTTCTTGAACATTTGACCTTGCCTGCGCAAAGGCGAATTGTACCTGCGAGCTGCCCCCCCCACTTCGTCCCGCATGTTCAAGAAGTTTGACGGCATCTGGAACGACCCAGTCAGTTGTTGTTGAAAAAATATTCTTGTATAAGTAGTTGCAGTTAAAATTAGATAAGTAGTTCGGTTCGGAGCGATTTTAGAACTTTCCGTGTGGTTTGGTTTATTTTCCGTGTGTTTTTTATGTGTGTAAAACAATAAATATGTGTTTTAGCTGTGACCGGTGTATTGACCTTGTGTGTTTGCGTAAGTTACCTTTCGGTGGTTTCAATAAGTTATCGTTCGATAATAAGTTAAAGGTAGTGAATAAAGGTAGGTGTATGCCGCAGTTGGAATTAACTCAAACACGGAGTAATACCACTCGTCAATTTCATGTAAAGTATTACGAAAATTTTAGTTGGTTGACTGGGTGCATACACACAAAGAGGTTATTTTGTTTTCCATGCATTTTATTCGGGAAGAATTCTCCAAATGTTTGGAATGACACAGGATATGTCGATTTAAAAAACTTTCACACATCTGCTAGAAAGCACGAGCTATCTGAAAAGCATTTCCTGGAGGCTTCCATTAAACTTGCTACCTTCGGTCGAGATCGAATTGAGACAAGTTTAAACAGTCAGTTCAAACTGGACATAGAACGGCATAACGCCAAAGTAGAACGGAATAGGCATATATTTCAAAGATTGATTGATATAGTTTGCTTTTTAGGGAGGCAAGAATTAGCTTTTTGTGGTCACGATGAATCGGTGTCATCGTGACCATCACAACTTGTTCGTCCCCTCATAGGCCCTCCTCAAAAAAATCTGCCTACCCTAACTAAAAACCCTATGCACGCCACTGATGACTTCCAATGATAGTTACAGAAATTTAGGAACAAAAAAGTTCAGACGAAAAAAATTAGGACTAGCGATGATTATGACTACAATACGTTAGTACAAAAAAAATAGGATCACGAATTTTATGGCAGCCAATATGGACCCGCATCTACTTCCCGTGTCCGAACTCGGTCTCAGAGTTGGCCGTCCGACTGAAATTCCGCCCGCTTCTGTTGTGGTAGCCGGTATCACTAATTCGCCCTTATGACGTCACAGTCCGTAGAAAAAAAGTGACACGGTTGGTTTTCATACAGATTGAGGTGTTTAAGTTATCTAGTGTATATCCATATCTGTGGACAGTAGCGTATAAATAATTGAATTCAGTGGGTTCAACTTAGGCCAAAGCCTCCATACGTGCCCAAGATGCAAGAACGCAGGAAATATAAGAGTGGAAAATTGAAAACTTATTCGCCACGAGCGGGATTTGAACCCACAACCTCTGGAATCCGTCCGTCGCTCTTCCAATTGAGCTACCGTGGGTTTGGAATTTCGTTAGTGCTGCTTCATAAACATTTAATATTGGAGTGGTTGGTTGGTCGAGTGGTGTGTACACGCTGGTGTTGGCACAGACACAAGCTTGGCACTGGCTGTTTTTATAGTCTTTATTTTTCTCTTTCCACACAGGCGATAGTTTATAAACAGTAACACGGGTGGTTATTCTCTGTTGATATTGATGAACCATCTCTCCATATGTCATTCAACATCTAGCATCACGATGAAATGGCTGAGCACTAGTCCCCATACTTCTTTAGTCCAACCCTGACCTCCGTGATGGCTGTCCGACTGTCCGTTCCTCCAGGATTTAGAGAGGCACGGGTATAGTGGAATGGCAGCCGGTCACCTGACTAAACTCTACAGTCTCTGTCCACCTTCAGTCCCGAACTAACCTGTCCGTGACGGCAGTCTGTCCGTCCAGCCTGAGATACCGGTAGTGGTGATGGTTCAGGTACGGCTCGATGATGTCCAGCATCATGGTGAACTGGCTGAAGACGAGGACGCGGTGTCCGTCCGCCTTGAGGCGTGGCAGCATCTCGTCCAGCTTTAGAAACTTGCCGGAGTCCAGGATGAGGTTGATAGGGAGGGCAAATTGAGATATACTCTGGAAGAGAAAGTTATTGAATGTTTAACGTCTTTAACAATTATTGAAAGGCCAATTGTATACGGAGCAGTCGAGCGGAGATTTTCTCGCAGTCGAAGTGAAAAGTAGAGAGTATAGCTCTGGTCCTCACTTCGTTCGGGAAAATATCCATCTCGTGGTAACATTGCTCAATGTTTAATTTGATCTTGAGTGTAATTATAACCATTCTAAGGAACACATACTTCATTAAAATCTAGTTAGTGAAAAAGGCTTTCCTGGAAATGTATGGGCAACTGGTGCCTTTTTTTTTGATGTCACACTAACGCCACCTTGTCGGATGCGTAAAGTACTTCCATACAAACAATAGTAACGATGGCAGCTCAGCTCTAAAGTACATCCGTCTTGAGTTATGCGTCAATTTTGAGCAAAGCCCTTTGTTCGACAGGTCAGGTCTTTGCGTAGGTCATTGCCCCCCCCCCCTCCTTTATATGGTTAACATTAGTATAGCTCGTGAAAAATGAGATAAACACTCACACTGTGCGTCTGCGTCAACTGATGTATCTGAAAGTCCGAGAGACACATGAGATCCTCGAACGCGTACTGCTCGTTCTTCTCCTTGTAGGTGGGGTCCTTGGCGAGCCGCGCCGCGATCTTGCGCACCGCGTCGGCCTCGTAGAAGTACCGCAGCAGCAGCGGATGGTTGGCCAGTTTACGCATGTCCATCATCATTGAGATGCCGCTCTGCTCCGTGGTCGCGTGGATCTGGACAATAAATGGTAATAGTACATTGTTTTCACTTCGGGATCCTGCCGTTTTCTCAAAAAGATTTTGGTCAAATTTCATTACCCAAACAAATTTTAGCAAATGTTTTATTTGTCAATGCTATCTTTGGCAAACTTACAATACGCATATTTTCATTTGGTCAAATTTTCTTTAAGCAGAATATTAGTACGAAAAATAGCATTTAAGCATTTGGTCATTTGCTAAATGTTTTATTAAGGCAAAAAAACTTTACACAATAAACATTTAGTCAAATTACTTGTTATCACAAAATATTATAAGGACAAAAATTGGAGTTTTTGTGTAAAGTAACTTTAACTGCCACCAGAACTATAGGTTAATAAAGAACTCGTATATGGCGGAGTACAGTTAGGTGCGACGAGGAGCGCAGCGAAGAGGAGCGTGTTAGGTAGACCGCGACCGCGTCATTTATCCTAAGTGGTGTTGTCCTAATGGGCATTAGCCCTAACGATCTATAGCCATAACAATATTTATTCAATGAATAGGGTAATTATATAGGTCTAAGGCAGAGCCCAGTTAGGTACGACGACGAGCGAAGCGAGGAGGAGTGTTAGGTTGAACTGCGACCCTACAGCGCGCGAGCCAAGCGAGCGAAGCGAGCGTGCCGCGGCAGCGGCCGGCGACGCGCCAGAACCGCATTTTATGGCATTTAGGTTACGTTAGGTTACAACTACGGCCCCTATAAAAGAAAGATATGAAATTTATTATGCAATATGACTTGTATATGAAATAAGCATTATATCGTAAAATCGCATTATATCGTCGATATAAATCATTTGCCTTAATTTTATTTGCGTAAAATATGTTTTGCCAACTAAAACATTTGACTTAATGAAAATTGGTCAAAACACCAGTAAGCGATTCATTGCCTTAACATTCTTAAACTAAATAAAACGTTTGCGTAACATTTTTTTGGGATAAATAATATTGGCAAATCTTTATTTGGCAAATGAAATTTTGGGAAACATTTTTTGGGAACTGAAATTTTGGCAATTTCTTTTTGGTAAATCATTAGTAACCCTTTCACTTCTCATGCTCAAAAAGTGCGTCATATTAGGCTTAGCAAGCGGGGCTAAAGTAGTACATTTAGCCTCAAGGGATATGTATACATATTTATGATTTATAAAACATTTAGTTTTACCAATCAAAACAGTTCAAGGTTTTATCCACCAATCACAACTCTTTAAAAAAACATTAGTATTTGCTATCAACTAACCAGAATACAGCTAGACATTAAAATCGACCAATCAGGAAACAGAATTCAATTCAAACATTAGGTGTTTTTTATTCCCTTAATCACTATAATTTTAAAAAATAAACGCCTGTGACTGACCATAGCCGCGTCCAAACGTTCAAGCATGGTTGACTGCATACATGACATAAGCTATGAAGATTGAGCGGGATAGATTGCTGTCTATCTCGCCTTATCGTATGCTGTCCGCCGCGCTCGGCCGTTTAGACGCCACTATTAGACGGTCAGAGGCGTTTATTCGTGGTGTGAATATTTTATATCTGTGTCAAAGCAGTTTATTAAAAATAATGAATCGAACAATCTTTTCGCCTTGGTATAATTGTTGATTGTGGATGGATAATCTTTGTTTTTACTATTTTCTCGCAGTCGAAGTGAAAAGTAGAGGTATAGCTCTGCTCTTAAAGCCATATTCCTCCTCGAACTATTTCCCCTCACTTCGTTCGGGAAAATATCCATCTAGTGGTAATATGGCTTACTTTAGACCCTTGTCATACAATCTACTATTAACGAGAGGCGTAAGTAGATTCCGGATTTAGACTAGCAAAAGATAAATGATTATAGCAATCCTTGGGGTTGTCTACCACTGAATGCGTTTGGTGACCAGAAATAATTCCTTACCGTGCCATCCTTAGCCGCGAACCCAGCGATCAGATGCTTGTACAATTTCTCCTGCCGATCGGACATATCACACAACACTGTATGGCAAGTCTTCTTCGGCAAGTCCTGGAGCACATCTCGTTTTAAACGTCGCAGCACGAAAGGCTTCATGATTCGCTTGGCTTGCAAGATTTGGCTCTGCTCGAAGGGAGGCACGTCGTCTTCCTTACTGCCGTCGGTTTTCTTTGTCGTTCTTAGGGATTTCTGGAATAAAATTGGACAGTTTAAATAGTACATTACTGCAGAGGCCGTGAAGTAAGGGATTGCTGGACGAGTTTGGGCTAGACGGATACAACGAGTCCAGCAATCCCTTTTCCGGCCGAGGATTGTAGTGCTTTTTTCAAACGATGTAAGGAAATATTAAAATATAATAAATACAAGGTAATCAATTAAATGTAATTTCAAAAGATATTATTTCTAAACTAGATCGTTTTTGATCACCTGTTCTTTACGTACGTATAATTCTTGTATTTGTGGTGTATTATTTCTATTGTGTCCGATAAAATATCATTAACATGTACATACACTTTTCGCTAATAAACGGTATTGGATAATTTCCACCAAACCGCTCGCATCGCATCGGATCGGAAAGGATCCGATCGGATACGACGACAGGCGAACGGAGCCGCCAAAACCTTTTGTTCATTTTCATCGTTATGAACCTATCGGAACCTGGAAAGGTCTAGACTTCAGTACTAATGTGAAATCAATTGATCACGCCAGTACATGAACCTATATTACTCCGGACAAGCTATGGTAATAATAATACCACGTGCGAGCGAGCTATAGTAGTAGCGAGCTAGGTAGCATACAAATCTCGATAAGTGTGACAGAAAGGGAAATATCATTCATTATCCTTGTCATAGTTCCCCTTTTTTTATTTGCCACAACTGATTTAGTATCAAGTTGTGGGACATAATCCATTACCCATCCAAATTAAGTAGGTTGTTTATGGCAAGTCATCAGCCATTTTAAAATCAGTTCTTAATTTAGCTGAATAGGAGCCTTACTGTCCCTCACTGTGGCAACACGTGTAGCCTGTCCTGAGTATTATAGGTCCATGCGCCAGTAGGTCTAGACCTCAGTACTACATGTGACATATGATGACCCAGTGTCGAGCAGAGACCAGAGACGATTACCTAATCTCCTGAGTGACTTACGGTATTTTTCTGGAACAAGCTCTTGAGGTCTTCCGTTTTCCCGGAGAACATGTGCGGCATCACGAAGCAGAGGAGGGACATCAACTCCAAGAGGTTGTTTTGGAGCGGCGTCCCCGTCAGTAGGAGCCGATGTTTCGACTGCGGACAAATATCAACTTTAAGTTATACGTCTTTAGATCTAAACTTAAACGACGAACACACTTGGTAAAAATTAAAACAGTAAACAGTGGACAGAGTCGATTCGTTATTTAATTTTCATTGCGAAGTAACAAAATAGCAGCCGTGCTAATTTAAATCCAAAAGGAGATCGCATTAGAGGCCCCGAGGATCGCTAAGCCCTCTAGCCTTATAATAATATCTCTGTCTCTTTTTAACACCGTGCCTCACGTACTGTAGTGACATATACACGCCAACTGTTTTGGGTAAGACTGTGATTATGAACCATAGTTGACTTTGACAGAGTTATGCCATATTTATGGGTGGTATTCCACTTATCCTAGATCTTTGTCCAATGTCCATGGCGTCTCACTCACTCTTTATGTAAAATATGAGACGCAATTACACATTGGCCAAAGAACTTCTAAGTCGTTCTTGGCGCTGTGGCCATGACTAAACGCAACACCTTCAGGTGATCTTGGCGTCCAAAAGGTTAACCCAGGATTAAAGAGAGAAAGCAATATGGACGTGGATTAATTACATACATTATTATCACTATTATCCAACACAAGCGTACAGTAAGAAAAATACTTCCTTGTGACACGCCGACCGAATGCAAAGAAAACTGGTAGGTGTCACACCAAATGGTGAGGTAGGGCACAGCGAAATGTCATCCCGCTCGAAGTTGGAGCAGCCCAACTGGGGAAGTACCTCCGCCTTGCAGAAGACCACAGCCATAATAACACTACTACTTGCTATGTAGTAGTGTTGTGTTCCTGGAGTGAGCAAGGTCGCCAGAGCTCCCGAGGATGCGTTGTGTTGAGAGCGAGGGAACTTGTTCCTTCAGCTGTCAACACGGCGAATCCTCAAACATATCAAAGGTCGGCAACGCCCATGTTAGTCCTTTGGAGTTGCATGCGTCTATAGGCTGCGGTGTCCGCTTCCCATCAGGCGGGCCGTACGCTTGTTTAACACCGTCGTTGTATAAAAAAGAAATGCCTCAAGGGTAGCAGACGGTTACGGTACTGACCTTAATTTTGAGCAGATTGTCGTATCGCTGCGTGGACATGTTTTTGAGCATGTGCGCCTCATCGTAGATGACGTAGTGCAGCGGCGTGATGCGGAACATCTTGCGCTCCTCCGGACAGCTGCTCACCATCGTGTACCTATAAAACGATGGCATGGCATTTAGATATTCACGGAACGAGCAAACGATAAGACAAAGATAGTCTCATGCACGCGAAAACAATATAGTTTAAAGGTCACATCTCATTAGAGCCACACCGGCGCCCGGCTCGCACCGACTTGCCTCGAGCGGTTAGTATTCTTTATATGGATTTGTACGGGCATGCGCTCACTGCATCAACTCCGTAGTTAGTACATTTACGAGGCGAGGCGGTGCGGGTCGGGCGTTGGGTGGCTCTAATGAGCTGTGACCTTTAGTGTTAAATCAGGGTGTGGGTTTTAAGGTTCCCCAACCAAAGCGGAAACCTACCGGAACCCTATTTCAAAGCCTCCGCTGTCCCCCAGCGGGATCAGCGCGCTGTATCTCAAGAACCGTAATAACAATTGTTTTAATTTTACAAAATATGTTTTTGTGTTGCCGCCGCTATAACAACAATCAACAAATAATAGAAATGCAATAAAAATATAAATTAAAGGGGCCGGGCGTTTTATACGCTTTTTTGTGTGTCGAACCGTAACAGTAGTAATTTTTACAGAACATGTAACCTGTCGCCGCTGTTTAACAAATAATAAAAACCTAAGCGAGATCGACACGCACATTTTTTTTTCTTGGTTAATCGGCGATCAGTCGCGAGACTATAAGCTGATTTGTTGACTATGAGTGATTTAGTGACTTGTAGGCGTAGTGGCCAGTGCCTCTACTGTCCTTTCACAAAACATTCTTCCTCTTTAGTCGCATCTGAGTAAGAACAGGCTGTAGAAGTTGTGTTGCCAGGGGATTAGGGTGCATATTCAGGCGCTCTGCATATTTTTTTTTCTATTCTGGAGATGCCTTGAAAATATCGGGCTACGTCTGCTACCGCAAGGAAGAGACGTCCCCACACGGCTGGCCCTACAGAGGCCTGGCGGTATTCGTTGCACGACGGGTAGTGCACCAGCCGCTACCAATACCACAGCTCACGACGTGCTACGCCCTCGGCGTGGAACTACACGCGGACGGCCAACACCTGAGGGTCTACGGGTTCTACCGGCCCCCTCAGTCCAACCTAGCCGAGCCCGACTTAGAGCAGATCTTGGACTCGAGCGCACCAACCATCGTCGCTGGCGACTTCAACGCCAAGCACCCAGCATGGAACTCGTCCAAGATCTGCAACACGGGTCGCCGCCTCCTACGCCACGCCGAGGGCCACAACTACGCCGTACTGGGCCCGGAGGTCCCTACCCACTACCCGTACGCTGCAACACACCAGCCGGACACCATCGACCTAGCAGCAGTCCAGAACCTGGCAGACTGGCCGGAGCTGGAAGTCCTAGATGACCATATGCTCTCGGACCACCAGCCAGTCGTGCTCAGACTGAGGACTGCTGCCACCACCGTTCAAACCCCACCAACGAGGAGAAGGACCGACTGGGAGAGGTTCGCCGCGCACATGGCTGAACACTCGGAGTCCTTCCCGGCATCGACCGCCGAAGAAGTTGACCGCCTTGCCGAGATGTTCAGCCGGAACGCCCAGTCGGCCCTCGCCGCCGCCACCACCACGAGCACCGCCACCAAGCACCGCCATAGAGACGCGCCGCCGCACATCCAGAAGATGCTGGAGGAGAAGCGGAAGTTGCGACGGCTCTACAACGAGACCCGCTGCCCCACCCTTAAGACCCGGCTCAACGCCCTCGCCGAGAAAATCGGGACTAGCCTCGCGGCAAACTCCCGCTACTCTTGGCTCGAGGGCGTCGACTCCGCAGCCGATGAAGGCTGGGGCGGCATACACCGTTTATGCCGTCGCTTCTCCAGGAAGCCGCTGCCAACCAGGCCACTCCTCGCACCGGACGGCACCACGCGGTACCGCGCCGAGGACCGGGCGCATATCTTCGCGGAGCACCTCGAGAACCAGTTCCGACCAAACGCGACCACTGATGCCGAGCACACCGCACAGCTGGAACGCGAGGTCGAGGGGTATCTCGAGGTCCCACCACTGCCAGAAGAGGACGTCGTCATCTTCTCCCCCGGTCAGATCCAACGGGCAGTACGGAGAACCCAGCTCCGCAAGGCCCCAGGACCAGACACGATCCCGAACGAGGCACTGCGTCACCTCCCCCCGCGAGCCATCGCGACGCTGACGCGCCTGTTTAACGGGATCGTGAGGACGTGCCATTTCCCCAGCTGCTGGAAGCTGGGGAAAGTTATCATGCTGCCCAAGCCGGGGAAGAACATTCTCCGCCCTGAGAGCTATCGCCCCATCACCCTGTTGTCAACGGTGTCAAAGGTGTTCGAGCGACTCTTTCTCCACCATTTGGCACCGCACATCGAGCCCCGCGCAGAACAGTTCGGCTTCAGGGCGGAGCACTCGACGACCCTCCAGATCGCCCGGATCCTCCATGTCGCAGCGGCGGCGCGGAACAAAAAGGAGCACGCTGTGGCGGTGCTTCTCGATATGGAAAAGGCTTTTGACCGGGTCTGGCATGCAGGCCTGGTCTACAAACTGACAACCTCCGCAGCGCCAAGACGGCTCGTGCACATCGTGGCCAGCTTCCTCGCCGATCGCAGCTTCCAAGTTGTGGCTTCGACCACAACTTGCAAGCTCTCGGCGAGGAAACCCATCGCAGCCGGAGTCCCCCAGGGAAGCTGTTTGTCGCCCGCGCTGTACGCGCGGTACACCGACGACATCCCAGTGGAAGGGGGGACCACACTAGCCTTGTACGCCGACGACGCGGCATACATCTCGACGTCGTACAAGCTCCCGCACGCAGCCGTCAAGATCCAGCGCACCTTGGACCTGCTACCAGGCTGGCTCAACCGCTGGCGTCTGAGAGTGAACGTGGCGAAGACCCAGGCCATCACCCTCAGTGCGAAGAGGAACCAGCCCCCGGAGCTCCGCCTACTGGGACAGCCGCTTCCGTGGTTGCGGACTGTTAAGTACCTGGGCGTCACCATCGACCGGCAACTTAACATGTCCGCCCACGTGAAGAACACCGTCAACCAGGCGAGAACGGCCCGGGCGCTACTCACTCTTGTGATGAAGTCGTCCCTCCCCCTGTCCGCCAAGATTGGCATCTACAAGGGGTACATCAGGTCACGGTTGACCTATGCAGCCCCCGCGTGGTACGCGCTGGTGGGAGAGTGCAATAGACAGCGACTCCGCGCACAACAGTCGCTGGCGCTCCGCACCGCAGCCGACGCGCACTTCTACGTCAGCAACAAAGTGCTCCACCGTGACCTGAAAGTCGAACACCTGGACGACTTCATCACCAGACTGGCTAGGGCTATGTTCGAGCGGGCAGACGGCTCGCGCCGGACGCACCTGCAGGACATAGCCCCCTACCACTCCCGGCCGCCCGACAAGAGGGCACTACCGCGGGACTTGATCCGCCCGGATCCGCCCGCCCCCCCCTGACTCGACGCAAGGATGTTCCTGCAGTGCCGTCGGCTCGAAGGTCGCTCGCTGGGCCTCTCCTAAGGGAGTCCCACCCGGCAGGGCTTGACCTCGCCGACGGACGAAGCAGATGACCCCACCGGACCTGACGGGCGTTACGCCCACCCCAGCCACCCGTCCGCTGTAGCGGACGGCGCCTGATCCCGCCAGAAGCGGCACAGCCGCGACAGGCTTCCCGAGCCCCCCACGGGGCTTGAGAGACAACCCATAGCATTATTGGAGGGGGGGGGGGGTGTCAAAAATCGACTACGTAATTTAAGGACAAGCCCTTAGCCGAAACTCAGTTTATCAGCGAGAGTGACTCACGTGGTAAGTATAACGTCGACGTCCGCCAGCCCCCGAGCATACTGTATCCGCAGCTGTCTTCGCTCCTCCGGGTGCCCGTAGTACTTGCTCACGCGCAGCGCCGAACACCAGCGCGAGAGTTCACCACTCCAGTTGTCTATGACACATATTTAAAATAATCAAACATTTTTTGGGAGCTTTGGATTGGATTTGAGAAGAGAATAAGGAGCAGTGTGAAACAGAAGCTTGGATTTTTTATGCCAGTTAAGAGACTAGTAGGGAATGCTATCTGGCTCGCGCGATCTCTTCTCGTGTACGAGACTGAGTCTCGTGCAATTTTCGTACGAGATTGCGAGATTGAACTGTACAACATATAAACACTACATGACAAAAGTTTCATCCGACTGACTAATTACAACTTTTATTCGATTACATTACAATTTAATTACTTTAAAAAGCCTAAATAACTAAACCTGTTGATTAAATAAATAATAATCATAAAATACTTTATAAATATTATTAAAATAAATTGACAATTGGATATTATATCCACTATATCCACATAAAAAATATGTGCATAGTACGCATTCTAGTTTTTGGAGTTAACAATACTAATATACAACAATAAAATTAGTCAAAATGTAATGAGGTTGGATATACATTCCATGTATATGGAATATTGCGCCATAAAAATATTGTACAAAGTTATTGGAGGTCTAGAGCCGGCATAAGGCTACGCTACGCATCTAGGAGTCGCCTAAACGTTGGAAACACAGCTTATCAACAGACTCTGCAGATTTTCAAAACAGAGCTACGTCTTTGCTGAATACAGATCGTAATCCCACCATTAAACGAGCAACATTTGTATATTTATTTCATCATCATCATATCAGCCGAAAGACTTCCACTACTGGGCTGTTATTCCGCTAAGTCACGAAACTAGACCTCTACCTACGCTTAGATACTACGCATCGTGGTGTCAAGATATATTTGTGGGTGAGCGTTGAGGTGTGCTTAAAACAAGTTACAGAATAGGGGGGCTGGTCATAGGCCTCCCCCAACGAGTGCCACACTCCGGCGACCGTTACCAGGTCATCAGTCCACCTCGTCCATTTAGTTGTTCGTTTATAAATGGGTTCTCGAAAACGGCTCTATCGATTTGAAAAACTAGGTTTGCCTCATTTGCAAAAAAAAACACGGAAGACGCCAACCAAATCTCGGGCAATCACAACATTTACTATTCTATCACAAACGAAACTGATGCTCATTAACCCTTTTCTAGACAAGGTATCTTTTAAGATACAATTAACTTCAAAAAAATATTTTACTTAAATTTTTGGAGTAAACCTGAAAATTTCCATAATTTAATTTTCTGCACATAAGTATTTCTGAATATTTAAAACGCAATTTGCAATAAGTTATCAACACTCACGAGACTCCATCTCAATGAGATTAACAGGGTTCGACATACTCACGCGCAAGAAGGTCAGAAAACCAGGTTTTACTTTGTTTGGATGTATATTTCGAAAGATATGCGACTATTATTATATGCCTGATAAAGTTTTTGTTTCGGAGGAATAAAATATGTAACAAATAACTAATGTTTTATGTGACTAACTGACCTTCACAAGTTACGTATCTCAAAATGGTGCTGGGCTCAATGAAGAAAATCCCTTCATTTTCGCGCTGCGCACGTTATAAGCGACTTCATGATGATATGATAACTGACCTGTGGCTTAAAAAAATGACCAATGGCGAAAAATGACGCCGAAGGCGTCCTAATGATATGTCTGCGCGGGCCAGCCAACGGCTCATACCAGAGGCAGACCTTCGGCGCCCCACTATGTTCGCGCGTAGAAAAACAAACTCACCAAGTGTGGAGGCTGGAACAACTACCAGATGTGTGCCTCTGGCCTGTCCAGTTTCCTTCAAGTGGGCAAGGAACGCTATCACTTGCACCGTTTTCCCCAGTCCCATCTCATCGGCCAGGATTCCCGACACACCTTGCTTGTGTAGCACGGCCAGCCAGTTGAGACCGACCAGCTGGTACGGGGCTAGAGTTAAACTGGAAAGAAAATCAATACATAATTTTTGTAACAAACCGGCAAAATGCGAGTTGGACTCGCGCACGGAGGGTTCCGTACCGTAATTATCTATATAAACGGCAAAAAAAAAACACGTTTGTTGTTGGGAGCCCCCTTAAATATTTATACAGATTACTTTACAGAAATACATCATCTGAGAAAATTTCAACTGTCTAGCTATCGCGGTTGTTGAGATACAGCCTGGTGACAGACAGCGAAGTCTTAGTAATAGGGTCCCGTTTTTACCCTTTGGGTAGTGGGTTTATTAGGGTTCCGCTAATAAAAATGCTGTTTAAAACATGTGGTAATTAATGTTACCACAGGACAAAGGTTTGATATTGAACAGACCAGACACACTGATTTTGACTCCCAGTGTTGTCCTACTGGCCAACTGGGACAATGCTGGCTGAGGATGATGACACTGATTTGACAGAACAGCTAGTCAGCAATAAAATAACTTAGTATCATTTAGTAAGCAGCTAGCCACTCATCACCTGACTGAATAGCAGTGCTTGAGCCAACCCAAGGCTGTCCGCTCCGGCCCGATTCAACTTTATGTCAAGGCCATTTTCTTACTAGCCATTGAATGTTGAGGAAATCTGTTGATTCTGTGTCCCCAAATTTTCAAAATATCTGCACGGCTATCACAAGACGGCGCGCGAGCTCTCTCGACTTTTATCTCTATTATTAGAAAATTTAGAAGGAGACTGCGTGAAAAATCGAGAGAACTCACGCGCCGTCTTGTGATAGTTTGTGCTGTGCAATCTCATGCCCTTAGCAATACAGTAGTTTCCACATTGTAACGGTAAGTTGTTCGAGATACCATTACAAAACTCAAGTGGAGTTGGGCAGGACACCTTGCCAGGCAGAATGATGGTAGGTGGACCAAAAAGGTGTCAGATTGGTGGCCACTTCTAGGTGAAAGGAACGTCGGCCGTCCACCAGCTCGGTGGGTGGACGATATAAGGAAGATTGCGGGTCACTTCTGGATAAGAATCGCTCGGGATAGGGACGGGTGGCTTACTCGAAGAGAGGCCTATGCTCAGCAGTGGGCGATTACGGGCTAAAAATGATGATGATGATGATGATAAGTTAACTCATGCATCGAATTAAACAGGTCTGTCTGCACTGTATATTATATGTATACTAGCTTCTGCCCACGACGCCGTCCGCGTGGAAATCGTTTATATCACAGCTCGATACAAATTTTCACCCACCCATTTCAACCCCATAGGGGATGATTTCGGGGATAAAAACTATCCTATGTCACTCTCCATCCCTTCAACTATCTCCACTTAAAAATTCACGTCAATTCGTCGCTCCGTTTTGCCGTGAAAGACGGACAAACAAACAAACACTGAATATTTTACCTAGAGTCCAGTATGGCAGGCTGCTGCAGGCGGCCCGCGCCGGCCGCCACCGCCGACTCCAGCTGTTGCGCCAGCCCCACGCATTTCTTCATCAGCCGCTGTATGTTGTTCCTCGTGGTCAGTAACTCTTGCGTCGAATTAAGCAGTTCTGTGCTGAGCATCTTGATACTGTTGAATTTTTCTACCTGGAATTTGAAAAAGTCTTATGCTGGGGCCACACTAACGAGAAATGCCATTAATTATCGCGATAATGGACGTTAACTGCACGGCCACACTACGATCATCGCGATAATTAATGGCATTTCTCGTTAGTGTGGCCCCAGCATTATAGCTAGAAGAAGAAGGCTTCGTAGGCACAGTTCCACATCAAGCATTCGAGTTTGTATTTTTAAATCTCTTTATTATCTTTTGATTTACACTACAACTAAGGTAGCCTAGCGGTTCAAACCCTTAATATGATTTAACAAATAGACACTTCAATCTTTCAAAAAAAATTCTATAGTATGATTGATTCGGAATTTATAAAAGCCTTTTACCCTGTCATTTCTTAACATATTTACTGCAAACAATTAATAGACAGTTAGTTCCCTCAAAAACGCTTAAGTATGGTTGTGTAGGTGAGTTTTATAGGGTAGTCGGCATTTGTTTTAAAGAATCTTCCCTTTTCATATCTAGCCATTATTGAACGGCCGCTGAGCAATGATCGCCTCAGCCTTCTTCTGCGAGCACCCGCTTAGAAGCTAGAGCTCACTGAGACTTCAAAAACGCTCCTCAAGTATGGTTGTGTAGGAGAGTTTTATAGGATAGTCGGCATTTGTTTTAAAGAATCTTCCCTTACCATATCTAACCATCCCTTGAACGGCCGCTGAGCGATGATCGCCTCAGCCTTCTTCTGCGAGCACCCGCTCAGAAGCGAGAGCTCGCTGAGGCTGCTTTTGTTGAGGAACTCGAACACTTTCCGCTTGTCGCCGATGAGGTCGTCAGTCACCTCGTTATCGGAGTCGTCACTGTAACAAATGATGTCAACATCAACATCATCATCTTTTGGGTTTCTAACACACTGAATTGGAGACTTTTTGTTTTGCTGCAATTGACAACATTTCATTTTTTTTAAGTTGTCCATTATGTGTTTTAGTTCGATAGAAAATGAAATTTTAAGGTATACGTGTTTTTTTATTTCTCACTAAATGTTTATTGTCATTCAAAAATATGAAAATTAAAAGTAGTGAATTCCAATAGGTCGTAAGTAAAATATGACGTCATTATTATGTCTCTCTATGGCACCTGTCCACATCTTTCACTAGCATACGTAGGAATGAACTCACGCACGGGGTATACCGCGTTTTACAGATTTTAGTGATTTTCTCCGAAATGAGTGAGAAAAAAATGGGAATACGACTTTACTACGTTCAGATAAGATTATATTTCGAAGCTTCATTCTTCAGATATAACACACATGTAGTCCTTTAATCTACCAGGCAACATTTCGCAAGTTTAAAGTACGCAGTAAAAACCATAGCTCAAACAGTTTTATCCCCACCTTTACCCCTACCCTACTTAGGGACCACGGCTTGCCACCATTTCTCATTCTTTATTCTTGCGAGGCAACGAACGCACGAACTAAAGTGGTTACATAAGATTATAAATGACAACGCCACAGGAATAGTAGTATTTCCCTAATGGCCATCCCAACCGTGGTTTCCGCTTTTGTTGAGATTAGTAAAAGTATCTAATCTCATGTTAGCGTCAATTTCAAACAACACTTTACAACAGTACAACGTGTGTTAAATACAAGTTGTGCTGGAAATTTAGCATAGATAATATAGATATTCAATTTCTATAAGGGCTTCATTTCTGCTGTTATTTTATTTCTAACGCACGAATTTAATAAAGGATCGTCGTATGGCTCATTAAATAATCATAGGTCAGCACCCTCGCTCCTACGGGGGAGTAGTATCAGCTCAGATGACCAAAGTAAAGGATTACCGAAAGGTGTTTACAAATTAAAGCCCGTAACTCCTAAATATAGCCATACCTGGGATCCTCAAGTGGTATTAAATCATATAACAACATGGTACCCTAATAGAGAAATTTCATTGGAAAAACTAACAAAGAATCTGGCGATTTTGTTAGCAATATGTCCTGCCCACAGGGTACAAACACTGTCACTTATTAAGTGGAATAATATTAAGTCATGCCCAAATTGTATTAAAGTAATTTTTGATGATATAGTTAAGACTTCAGGTGTAGGTCGTCTACAACCGATTTTGTGCCTTCCATATTTTGAAGATACCTAATAGAAATATTTGCCCGGTGACTGTTATAATGATGTTTTAGGACTGAAAAAGCTCACAACATATTTTGTTGACTTTCAAAAGTCCCCATAAAAATGCATCTGCTCAATCCATTAGCCGGGGTGCATTACGCGAGTGCTTGGCGAAAGCGGTAAAGACATGGCGGCGTTCAGCGCTCACAGCACGCGCCACGCCGCCACGTCAGCTGCAGCTGCACACCGGTCAGGCATTTCTTTAGATGCTATCCGGAAGGCAGCAGGCTGGTCGAGAACATCGAAAACTTTGGCTCGTTTCTACCATCGTCAATTAATCGACGAAGGTCATTGTGCCAGATCAATCTGCCTTTTGTATAGGTAGAATTATGTGAAGTTACAATTGTACTCTTTGATTAATAATTGGGAGTATCTAAGATTGTTGTCAAAACATAATTATTGCATTTCATGATTATGATGTTTTACAATTACAAAGGGCAGCAAAACTTTCAACTCTAAACATCTACATGTGTGTTATATCTGAAGAATGAAGCTTCGAAATATAATAGAAGATCAAACGAGCTTCGCAAGCGAAGTTCGATCGATATTATATGAGTAAGCTTCATTCGAAGATATAACTTCCCGCCCGCCCCTATACCCCTAGGAAAGTTTTGTCTCTAAAAAGAATGAGAAATGGTGGCAAGCCGAGGTCCCTAAGTAGGGTAGGGGTAAAGGTGGGGATAAAACTGTTTGAGCTATGGTTTTTACTGCGTACTTTAAACTTGCGAAATGTTGCCTGGTAGATTAAAGGACTACATGTGTGTTATATCTTCGAATGAAGCTTACTCATATAATATCGATCGAACTTCGCTTGCGAAGCTCGTTTGATCTTCTATAATTACCGAAATGGTTTTCGATTTAGGCATCATTACATATTTTGAAATGTTGTCAATTCTGACACAGTAAAATATCAAAAATAGTTTATAAAAATATTTTTAGCAACTAGCACGGCTATCATTTTTCTCGCACTATCCGTCTCTCTCTTATTAGAACAAGAGGTAGAGTGCGAGAAAAATCGAGAGTATGTCGCGGCCGTCCCATGATAGACGTGCTGTTTGTAAAAAACTGTCTGTTTTGCCAGCATCTCCTGATGATGCCTCTAAAGGTCATAGCTCATTAGAGCCACCCGGCGCCGGACCCGCACAGCCTCGCCTCGAGTCGTTGGCATTATCTAAGCAACATTACCTGTCATAAACCCGGTCGTCCTTCCCTTTCCTGACCCCGTAGTCGTCGTCCTCGCTGCCGCTGCTCCCGCGGCGCACGCGCCCGCCCTGCGCCGCCAGCGGCTTCCTCACCACCACCGTGGTGGTGCTCGCCACCGGCCTACTGGTCACTCGCATCACGCCTACATTGGAACCGTTAGGTCGGGATCCCTATAAAAAAATACATACAAATACAAATACTTTTTAGAATCGGCCGTAAACAATCATGTCGCTCTTACTTCACAGAAAATAACCTTATGACCGTTCCTTGTATGTATATATCGGTTTGTCTATAAATATAAAAACCAATTCAAGGAAACACAAGAAATGTGCTCTCGTAAGAGCTCAATATAAATTTAAATTATGTAACCAGCAGCAAAGCTAACTTTGACAAAAACCCTTATGCAATGTGTATTACAATTTATAATAAACTACCGGATGTATTCAAAGACCAGAATTTAAATGTATTAAAAAAAAAATGACGAATTGGTTATGTCAGAAATGTTATTACAGCGTTAAAGAGTTCTTAAATCATTAATGAAGTGTTAATAATAATAATAAATCCTTTATTTAAGACAACTGGGGTCCACAGTGATGTTAATATGTACTTATCCTAGGTTAGTTATCTTATACATTAAATTAAATAAAAAAAAGAAAAACACTGACAGGAGCAAGTTTATTGCATCAACCTAGCAAACGCCTAGTTGACACAATAAACCCGCTCAGAGTGAGGGTTTATTAATGCCGACACCCAGTACCTTTGTAAAGGACTGTCGTGTCTGTCGGCCAACATGTTCAGTATGGTGTTGGGACTGCCCTGGATTCTGCTTCGGATTGACACGATTTTTTTGCGCATTATGGCGTGAAAACCATCTACGCGGGCATCGGCAAACATGCCTGACGCGCTGCAGAACCTAGGCAGTCCAATAAGCACCCTGAACATGTTATTATAGAGGCCCCGCAAGGCGTGGATTGTTCGTTGAGTGTAACTAACCCACAGGCCGCTTGTGTAAAACGATTGGCAAAAGGATTTGAACAAAGTTCTCTTCACTTGTGCTGTACAATGCGCGAACCTGCGGGCCAGCATGTTCCCTCGAACCGCCAACGCCCTGCGTTCCCGCTCTATGTCACTGTCGTCCTCCAAATTACTTCTTACAATATGACCCAGATATTTGAACTGGTCAACTTTCGCCAACAAATTTCCACATAGCCTTATAGGCGGCACATAGGTAGACATGCCTCGCACCGCGAAAACCATAACCTCGCTTTTTGTGCAATTATATTTAAGCCCGTGTGATTCGGCGTAGGTTTCACAGGTGCGCAGCAAGTCCCTAAGTGCACAGACCGACGGACTCAGCAACACCATGTTGTTGTTGTGTTAAGTAAGTAATTTTAAATTAAACTCAACTGAAATTGTACGCTAGTTTTTAGGCATAATGTGGAGATCACAGATGTATACTTTTAAGACCGTTTTGTAAACCCACTATTAACAAATAAAAGATTCATTCATTCATACTTTTAGTCTTCCACCAATATGTACAGGAATCTCTTAACTTCTGTTTGCATACTACCTGGCCTACCTTGGCCTCATGCCTCGGGCGAGGCGTGGCTCGCCGAGGCACGTCTACACTGAGCGCACACACTCGGGTGAGACGAGCTCGGCCGATGCATGCGTCAGGTGTAGACAGGGCTATTGAAACGAGACAGACAGAGGCGCGGACTAGACGACGGGCACTTCGTTAACGGTATACCCATAGTATTTGTCTTGTTCGCAGTGAAGGTAAGAGTGTGTTGCTAAACATGAATTTATTGAACCATACCACCACCACCAAATGGCCACAACGGAAGACCAGCACTGGCCCTTACGCTGAGTTGTGACCTTTTCGTGGCAAATGTGTATGTGACCCATACACACACACAGCACACCCAAACACAAACAAACAACCTGTAGACACATATATTGTGTCTACAGTTTGTTTGTTTTGTGCCATGTATAAATGTTTTCTTTCTTTCTTTCATAAATTAATTAGAGGATATCTCAATAGCTACTCTCCCGCACCATCTCAGTTACACTATAGAACAGTGGTCGGCAACCTTTTAGCAGCCAAGGGCCACATAGTTACTACAAGTTACCTGTAGTCCTGTACATACAATATAGGCACGAAGGTTCGCGGGCCGCAACTAAGAGAATCACTGGCCGCATCCGCTGCTGTAGACCTATAGTTTGGGTTTGTTCGCAGTGTAGGCTAGGAGTGGGTGAACTATAAATGAATAAAAACTGATTAAATACTTGTCCAGAGAAGCCAGGACGCGCGCCCTGGTACGAGGACGACGTAGCCTTGTCGTTGCTCTCCGGGTCGTATTTGAGCAGCTCGTCTCTGGAACGCTCCTCGTTCCAATCATGCTTTACTAGAGTGTTCTTTATGAACTGAAACAAATGTAACAAGTGCAATGATCAATCCATCATTTTTCAATTCGTACTCCCTCGTTTCTGAACATTTTTAAATATATTACCATTGTTGTTGTTCCGTTAAAATCATAATCATTCAGGAATTACTGAGATATAACATAACGGTCGGTAAGTTACCGAAAATGCGCTGTGTTGAATGAGAGAGGATCTATATTTGTCTCAAGAATTCAAGATGTTACAGTGCTGATACAACAAATCTTCAAAACAATAAGGGTCGGTTTTTAGAACAGTTTTCGGAAATCCATGATAAGTTTCTAGAACAAATAAATATTGTTCTGTAAACTTATCTTGGTTTTCCGCAAAGTAACATCTTATTCCATCAGTTACAGTAAAGGGTCAGCAACGCGCTTGTGTGTCCTATGGATTCGCAAGCATCCATATGTTATGGAGCCTTCTTCCAATAAGGTGTACTTCTGATTGTAATATTCCAAAAAAATGGGCTGAGTTACGTGGATAGAATACACATCTTTTTGAATAGATTAGGATGTATTTGTTACATAACTTTTGTTGGTCTTATTCATCATCACATCATGTCCTATGTAAGAATAAGGTCTTGACATATTGTGGATAGTCGCCAATGTTTGCACAGCTCTTCCTGGATTGGTTTGTTTGCATTGCAGTCCAATGTGTCTGTAGAATTCGACGCCAACACCACGTCTCAAAAGCATTGATGCCGCTTTTCATTTTGCCTCTGACAGTCCAGGTATCTGAGCCGTATTAATCAAACTAGTGAACCAATTTCTTGAACATTGTCTTCCGACACAAAACATAAATATATCATGAACTTACCAAGGGAGCTATCTCCGGAAACATTTCCAGCATGTTCCTAAACCGCTTCTCCCTGATGGCTGTAGTGAGGGGCTGCGAGGCGACAGTCACAGGCTTACTGCTCCCCACAAGAATCCTCTTCACTGGAGACTGCACAGGACTGCTGCCTACAACCCGTTTAACTGGGGACTCAGTGGGTGGGGTGCTGCCAATAATGATTCTCTTGGCTGGCGATGCTGCGTCGTCAGAGTCAGAGTCAGGGAGCCTGATGCGTTTGTACACCATAGGCCCGTTTCGGTTTAGAGTGTTAGGGGCAGGCATTCTGTTTTGTGGTTCTAGAAGAATATAAAAATCAAATATTATTCTGAAGTTTTTTGTAAGTTGTATTAGTTTAGCAGGCAAAACACATTGATTAAAAGTTCGCCGAAATAAAAGTTTAAGCAACTTTTATTGTAGTAAAATAAATAGCCTTTATTGCTGAGGTTTACAATTTACAAAAACTTATACTACTTAAAAATAAAACTTATTATTTACTGCATTTCCTTTACTTCTTTCCATCCACAACCTCAACTTGTCCTCTGACAAAGGCCTCTTCCTCTGGGATGGACGGATTCCAGAGGTTGTGGGTTTAAATTCACTTGTGGCGAATAATTTTTCAATTTTCCAGTTTGTTCTGTCTTATTAAATTAAAAATGAAAAATCTTTGTCCAATGTGCATTGCGCCTCACTCACTCTTTAAGCAAAATGTGAGACGCAAATACACATTGGACAAAGATCTTGGACAAGTGGACTACCACCCTAATACATATTTTTTTAACTGGGGAAGGCTCAATTACTGATTATTATTAACTTCATTTTAAACTATTTCTAAATTTCCACAGCCCATTCTGCCCAAGCAAAGCTATTCATTCAGTTTACAACTCCACAATTCACCCTTATGTACATAGAAATAAGGTTGCAAATAAAACTGAAATCATTTCACCACATGCAAAGTTAAGTATGCGGAAAAACAGCTGATCAATATTTTTGTTCATGTTTTCCTAGTCTAAAAGATGATTTCGAGAAAAATAAAATGTGGTTTTACTTCCTATAAAGTAAAGGAACAGTATTACACTAAAATATTGTCATACACTTAATTATATGAAATGGTTTTAGTTTGTCTCAAATGGTGTGCTAATTCAAGTTCTATAATAATAAATATCTCATTATTGTTTTCTGGAGGTATATCATGCACTACTTACTACCTAGAACTACAATATTCTGGACTGCTATTCTTTACAAATGCTAATCAGCATTTCTACTATATAGTTTCAAGTAGGTAGATGTGTCTACTACTACTAACAATAAGGAGGAAAGGATGATAAACTTATGATAAAGAGAATAAAAAGAGGTCAATGCTGAGCTTGTCAAAGAACCAAGAATCAACTTAGGTTAGATTTGTGTATAATTGTGATATCTGTTGGCATGTTGTGTAAGAATTACGAAATTCTTGTTTTACGTTTAAAATCTCTGCCTTTTACAACAGAAAACCGTATATAATCGAAAAAAAGGATGCCATTTTGTATAGCACCCAAAAGCTCAGTCTTTGCAGTGGAAAATACATTATCAAAGATTAGATTTTCTTTAAATTAAATTCTTTATACCTGATAACCATCTTCGAATTCTACCGTACAGATAAGTTATACATGTATATAATGTGTACCTATGTAACATGCAAGGATCAGCTGTTAAATTTAACCTACATAGGTACTGATCATTGTGAAAGAAGCAGTGCTCAAATTGCATAATGTAGGCATGTGCCAAAGACGATTCACCAAACGGCACTTTATTTAATTGTGGAATATCTCTCACCTATTCTGCCGGCTCAGAAAAAAAAGACCTTGAAAAACGAGGGTCACTGGACACATAGCATGCCCATGGCATGATACAAGACACGTGTTCTCCTTTGACTCAATGTAAGGAATATACTTACGGGCATTCGCCGATGGGCCAGCTAGAGTAATCACATTGTTACCACCTTCCCCATTAGGTTTTTTCTGAAACCTATACTGTCTCAAGTAACTTAGCACACTCGGACTTGTGCTCTCAGACATTGTTCACGGCCAACCAACACAACACGTAGTCACTCAAACAATGAGCACTTCTATTAAATACCCAATAACTTGAAAAAGTTTATTGGATAATTGCTTTTAAAGTTTTACGAGAAATTATTCACGCAAAGCACACCGAAGACAACACTACGGCCATTTTTATCCGCGAGACTGAACGTTACTTTACTTTTCAACCAATAACCAAGCGATAAAACTGTCAGCGAAAAGAATAGACCAATAGTAGAGAGGGAAAATCTCGCTTATTTCCTTCTTGTCATTGACAACCAATGGCAGCATTTTTCAACTCGATGAGCCAGTAATCATGAATTTAGAATACTATGGACGGGCTGTACATGTTGCCACAGTGAGGGACGGAAAAGCTCTTATGCAGCTAAATTAAGAACCGGTCCTGAAATGGCTAATAACTTGCCATAAACAACCTACTAAATTTGGACGGGTAATGGTTTGTTGGGCACAACTTCATACTAAATCAGTTGTGCCCAACAAAAAAAGTGGAACTATGACAAGGACAATAAATGATATGTCCCTTTCTGTCACACTTATCGAGATTTTTATGCTACCAGCTCGCTCGCACGTGGTATTATTATTACCATAGCCTGTCCAGATTATGCTACGTTGATTCTACGTTCATGGCCAGTAATGCTTGTCTCCACAGACTATATATGGGCCATAATACTACTTTTCTCTGTAATCTGTGGCGTCTCAAATACTTTTATGGAGTAATGATTTAATAACTGATGTAAGTTACTGCTAGTATTCCCAGTTTATCATATTCTAGTGGATAGTAAATGTCGAATCTATGATTTTTACTCCATGAACACTTAATTCAGTTTGTGGGGTTCCATAAAACCGACAAAAAATACGCCAACATCGGTTATTTGACATCCCTTGAACATTTGTTACTGTTGCCATTACAGAAATATGTTCCTCATCTGTGGGAACGCGTCAGCACTTTTTCACGAACGACTTATCACGAATAAACTTTATCACGAAAACTTTATAACAGAATTTTATCACTAAAGACTTTATCACGAAAAATCTCAATCACGAAAACTTTAGCACGAAAACACTATGTCACGAATAGACTTTATCACGAAAACTATACCACGAAAAGACTATATCACGAATATACTTTATCACGAAAAACTTATATAACGAAAACTTTACCACGAATAGACTTTATCACGAAAAAATGTGTAATATTTTTTAATTGATTATAATAACAGTAAATTACTGTAAAGGCCGGGAAATAGCAATTCGTGGATGAGTTGATTTTGGCAATGACAATAGATACGAATCCACGAATTGCGATTCCCGCCGAGGCAGATATCTTCATCATTATCATATCAGCCGAAAGACGTCCACCGCTGGACATAGGCCTCCCCCAAAGAATGCCAAAGTGACCGGTCCCGCGCCACTTGCATCCAGCGGACTCCAGCAACCTTTACTAGGTCATCAGTCCACCTTGTGGGGGGCTTGCCCACGCCGCACCTTCCGGTACGTGGTCGGCACTCGAGAAACTTTCCGCCCCAACGGCCATCGGTTCTACGTGCTATGTACCCCGTCCACTGCCACTTAAGTTAAGCGATTCGGAGGGCCATATCGGTTGCCTTGGTTCTGCTGCGGATACCCTCATTTCTGATGCGATCACGCAGAGAAACTCCCAACATGACCGTCTCCATTGCCCTTTAGGTGACTTTGTAAGCGACCACGTTTCAGTGCCTTATCTCATCACTCGCAACACTGATCAAAGACTCTCGTCTTGAGACACTGCGGAATATTGGAAGAAAAGATGTGCCGTAGCTTCCCGAACGCTGCCCAGCCGAGTCGGATTCGAAGATTGACTCTTTCTCGAAATTGGGCCTACCTAACTGGTTGATAAAGAAAATAATAACATCTAAACGATCCCATTAAAAATGGTTTCATGGTTTTAAAATTATTAAAGAGTAAACGGGATTTAAATTTAATTCGGTATGAATTTTATTTCGTTAATATTTAAATTTCATATGTAATTTAAAACTATTTGCGAGATATTAAAAAGCGTTTCATCCGCGTCAGTACTTAATCACGAAAAACTTTTTCCGAACGACTTTATCACGAATAAACTTTATCACGAAAAGACCATATCACGAAAAACTTTATCACGAAAAATCTCAATCACGAAAACTTTACCACGAAAAGACTATATCACGAAAAAATACAATCACGAAAACTTTACCACGAAAAGACTTTATCACGAAAAAATATATAATATTTTTTTATTGATTATAATTAATGCCCTCGATTGCTGCTGCTGATTACTAGGTGCTGCCAGTCTAAATATATAAAAGAAGAAGCTGACTGACTGACTGACTGACTGACTGACTGACTGACTGACTGACTGACATATCAACGCACAGCCCAAACCGCTGGGTCTAGAGATTCCAAATTTGGCACGTAGGTTCCTTATAAGGTGTAGGGGAGCACTAAGAAAGGATTTTTCAAAACTCACCCTCTAAGGGGGTAAACCGGGGGTCCAAAGTTTGTATGGGGGAATCATTAGTTTTTGAACTAGAGACTTATAACTTTGTAGGAAGATTTCTTATTAAGATACAAAAAAAGCACTTTCAGCGTTTTATAAAATTCCACCCCTAAGGGGGTTAAATAGGGGTGCAAATTTTGTATTCAAAACTACTGGGACTACAAACTTGAAATTTACACCAGACCTTCCTTTTATGACGCAGGCAAGGGATAAGACGGGATTTTTGGAAATTCTATCCCTAAGGGTGTTAAATAGGGGTGCAAAGTTTGTATGGGTGAAACATTATTTTTTGTACTAGAGACTTGAAACTTTGTAGGGATATTACTTATTAAGATACAAAAAAGTTCTTTCAGCGTTTTAGAAAATTCCAACCCTAAGGGGGTCAAATTGGGGTGCAATGTTTGTATGGGGTAAACATTATTTATTGAACTAGAGAATTGAAACTTTGTAGGAAGATTACTTATTAGGATACAAAAAGAACATCTTCAGCGTTTTATAAAATTCCACCCCTAAGGGGATTAAATAGGGGTACAATTTTGTATTCAAAACTACTGGGACTAGAAACTTGAAAATTACACTAGAACTTCTTTTTACGACGTAGGCAGGGGGTAGAACAGGATTTTTGGAAATGCTGTCCCTAAGGGGGTGAAATGGGGGTCTAAAGTTTGTATGGGGGAACATTATTTATTGAACTAGAGACTTAAAACTTTGTAGGATGATTACTTATCGATACCAAAAAAGTACTTTCGGCGTTTTATAAAATTCTACCCCTAAGGGGGTTAAATAGGGGTGCAAAGTTTGAATTAAAAACTACTGTGTCTAGAAACTTGAAATATACACCAGATTTGCCTTTTATGACATAGGCAAGGGATAAGATGGGATTTTTGGAAATTATATCCCTAAGGGGTTAAATAGGGGTCCAAAGTTTGTATAGGGGAAACATTATTTATTGAACTAGAGACTTGAAACTTTGTAGGAAGATTACTTATTGATACAAAAAAGTACTTTCAGCGTTTTATAACATTCTACCCCTAAGGGGGTAAAGAGGGGTGCAAGGTTTGAATTCAAAACTACTGGGTCTAGAAACTAGAAATTTACACCAGATTTCCCTTTTATGACGTAGGCAAGGGATAAGACGGGATTTTTGGAAATTCTATCCCTAAGGGGGTTAAATAGGAGTCCAAAGTTTGTACGGGGGAAGCATTGTTTTTTGAACTAGAGACTTGAAACTTTGTAGAAGATTACTTATTAAAATACACAAAAAGTTCTTTCAACGTTTTACAAAATTCGACCCCTAAAGGGGTTAAATAGAGGTGCAAAGTTTGTATTTAAAACTACTGGGACTACAAACTTGAAATTTACACCAGACCTTCCTTTTATGACGTAGGCAAAGGATAAGACGGGATTTTTGGAAAATCTATACCTCAGGGTTTTAAATAGGGTTGCAAAGTTTGTATGGGAGAAACATAATTTTTTGTACTAGAGACTTGAAACTTTGTAGGGATATTACTTATTAAGATACAAAAAAGTTCTTTCAGCGTTTTAGAAAATTCTACCCCTAAGGGGGTCAAATAGGGGTGCAATGTTTGTATGAGGTAAACATTATTTATTGAACTAGAGACTTGAAACTTTGTAGGAAGATTATTTATTAGGATACAAATAAAAATATTTTCAGCGTTTTTAAAATTCCACCCCTAAGGAGATTAAATAGGGGTGCAAAGTTTATATTCAAAACTACTGGGACTACAAGAGATAAGACGGCATTTTTGGAAATTGTATCCCTAAGGGGGTTAAGTAGGGGTGCAAAGATTGTATGGGAGAAAAATGATTTTTGGACTAGAGACTTGAAACTTTGTAGGAATATTATTATTAAGATACAAAAAAGTACTTTTAGCGTTTTATAAAATTCTTCCCCTAAGGGGGTTAAATGGGTCGTTCTTCTGTTTAACCGACAATGAATCGTCTTTTTTCTGTTTTTTGCATTTTTCAATTATAGATAATTACGGTTTTAATGTTAAGTACGGTTTAAATTTTAATAAACGTTGGTTTATTTTAATAAAGTGGTCCAAAATGTGGTCCCCGCAGAAAACGACCACTCTTTCACAGTATTTTCCGAAAAACTACCAAAAAGAAAAAAACATTATCGCCACGGAAAGAATCATTAATTAGTCCTAATAAAAAATACATGCAACGTTTATTAAAATCAAAAATTAAAACCGTAATTATCAATAGTTGAATAATGCAAAAAACAGAAAAAAGACGATTCATTGTCGGTTAAAAAGAAGAACGACCCAAATAGGGATGCAATGTTTGTAGGGGGAAACATTATTTATTGAACTAGAGACTTGAAACTTTGTAGGAAGATTATTTATTAGGATACAAAAAAGGAATTTCAGCGTTTTATAAAATTCCACCCCTAAGGGGGTTAAATGAGGGTCCAAAGTTTGAATAAAGGGAAACTTTTATTTTTAGCTACTACGTACTTAAAACTTTGTGGACATATTACTTATTTATTTACAAATAAAGTGCTTTCAGCGTTTTGGAAATAATTACACCTAAAGGGGTTAAAAAGGAGGTCCAAAGTTTGTATGGAGAAAAAAGATTAGTTAGACAATTTTATTCGAAAATTCACAGGATAATTCCTAACGATAAATGAGTAAACAAGTGTTTCTGTTTTTTTGAGAATTCACCCCTAAAAGGAGACATGTGGTGACAAAATCTGAAAATCAACATCGGCATCTATTGTTTCTATGGTTTATCGGATCGCTGATTAGGAAAACAACAACGATTTTACATTCCAACGTGGCGTCTAAATATCAATATGGGCGTTGTTATTACGGTTTTTTGGGACGTTAATAACGAAAATCGCATAGATTTTGAAATGTAATGTTGTGGACATGAAAATTCATGAAAATATTTGGGCCAAATTGCAATTCAATCGGTCCAGTTTTTTTCGTAGCAAATCGGCTGTAACAGACGGACTGACAGACAGCCACACGTGATCCTATAAATAAGGGTCCTATTTTTGCTTTTGAGGTATGGAACAAGACCCGCCTTATATAGGGTTATAGGTTTTAAAGTTTGTATTTGGTGCCATCTCGATCGTCAGCAATCGGTACAGTCACCAGGGACTGCATAACCGAAAAATACAGGTATTATTCATAACCGATATGACGTCATATCGGTTTTGAAATAGCGGTTTCGGTAGCGGAACCTTTATATTTCGCTATCGAAATATAACGGTAACCTTTATTTTTTTCGGTACCTTAACCAATTTTTAAAGGTTACCGATATTTAGATTTTGGCGTCGTTGCCAAACCGCCGGCGCTGCCGTTTTGTCTTTCTTTCCGCGAAATCGTCGCATGACGAGTAGGAACATTACATTCAGTACATTGGCACAGCAACATAGCGTGAGGTGCGGATGTGCGGGCGGGGACTCGGAGAGTGCGGAGCTATGATGACAGATGTACAGCCGGATACCAAACAGGATGATGTTTTCGCTTCATTATTAAAAGAAAAGAAAGCATACACGGCGTTCTTTCGTTTTCTTAAAATTGTAGATTTTAATTTTTATATTGAATTCGAATCGAATAGCTCGCGTTTGCACTGTCAAGTGTCGTTGTCGGTGAGCATCAAAGCCCGCGCCCGCGTCGACGCCCCCCCCCCCTCCCCCCGCACGCCTCTACTACCGCTCGCTTCCCGTCCCCCGTTCGTCACTGTGCGCCGCGGCCCGCGCCATTCCGTTTATCATGCCGCGGACCCCCCCCCCCACCTCTACTACCGCTCGCTGCCCGTCCACCGTTCCTCACTGTGCGCCGCGCCCCGAGCCATTCTGTTTATCATGCCGCGGACCCCCCTCACGCCTCTACTACCGCTCGCTCCCCGTCCCCCGTTCCTCACTGTGTGTGCGCCGCGGCCCGCGCCATTCCATTTATCATGCCGCGGACCCCCCCCCCCCCATTTTAAATTATCTTTATCACATGACGTGATTATCGCTAAAAAAATACCTAACGCAGTACACAAGCACTGCGCAGTGAAGCACACGCAATGAATGAAACGGCGCGGCACGGCGTGACCTGACCTGACGGCGGCCCCGGCGGCATCGGCAGGCGATGTCAGCTCGCTTATTTTTTTCGGTAACCGTTATAATACCGGATTCGAACCGGTATTATAAAGGTTTCGGTTACCTTTAAATCGAATAGCGGTAACCGATATTTCCAAACGGTTACGGTACCGTTATGTTGGCGCGGCGCGCGTAACCTTTACGCCATTACGGTACCGTAATAGAATACAGGTTTCATACCGGTAAAACCGTAACCGAAATCAGTCCCTGACAGTCACCGGCATCAATATCTGCCGAAACAAAGCCGGCAAAAATATCTGACGCGTCCTTATGGCATTAGACATAGAGTCGTGTCAGATATTTATGCGTGCTATGTTGTGGCAGATGTTATTGCCGGTGTCTGTACCTAGGCGAGTGCGGGCGGCGCGGCGGGACGGGAGGGTAGGAGACATAGGGAAAGTGCCTGCATCCGTAATAAGTACATTCAAGGTGCTGCACGAAGATCTGGTTACTTTTTATAAGTTAAGCATTTTGGCCGCCGTTAAATTAAAACAAATTTTTATATAGCAATGTCCAGGCCACAAATTTGACTTTAAATTCGTGGAGATACTTTGGTATTTCAACATTATCATGAACATAAAGTAGCTTTTATTCCAGAGGACAGATTCTCATTAATCATGATTGTAAATATAATAACAAAAACACGTACATCAATACATACATTCACGCCTTTATTCCCAAAAGGGGTAGGCAGAGCACATGAACTTTATGTTCCAGCGCCACTTTTACCATAAATGTGGTTATAAAAGATCGACAAAATGTGATATTGCTTAGGTTGTTAGCCCATCACCCACAACACACTTCAACCCTGATCTCTTAATCGCCTTTTAGGACGCACACGGGAAGAAAGGGGGTGGTGAAATTCTAACCCGACACCACACGGGCGTAAGTATAATAGTAAATAAAAATTAATTTACCATAATGGGTTGACGAAGGGTTATTCATAGGGGAAGTTAGTAGTAGTAGGTTAGTAGGCGGCGTAGCAATCCAACAATTATTGGAAAATTACTCTTACTACGCGGGCGAAGCCGCGGGCAAAAGCTAGTATATATATATATCTCTACTATGGGTGCTAATAAAATTGAATTATTATGCTGAGGGATTTTTCTTTGTGCCTTTATCACTCATTAGTTTATGGATTTACAAAGTCTTGAACTTTGAACTTGAGGACTATGAATTATTAAAACTTGTTTCCTGACCCCCTAGCACACTAAGTTTTATGTCGGACAGAAAGCATTTGTCCCTCTTGCACTCGCATATTTGCCAGAATGGGACGAATGCTTTATGTCCGACATAGAACTTAGTGTGCTAGGGGGTGGGATGTACACATGTCATGGTCATGATTTGTCAGCCCCAACTTATCAGGAGCTGACTAATTGCTATCGTCTGAAGGCATGTTACGCTGCTGATCCAACTGTCAAACGAGTTGTACCGAGAAATTGTATTCCATCTGTACGCTAAAAATAGACCAGTTGGATCCTCCAATACAGACATTCTCCAAACAAGAAGTAATCCAAGCAATAAAAAAGCTCGATCAAAAAAAGGCACCTGGATATGACTTGATTACAGCTAAAATCCTGCGAGGATTACCAAATGAAGGCATATTATTTCTGACCTACATTTATAACTCAATTCTTAGAAAAGCAGCTGTACCAAAGCAGTGGAAGGTGGCTCAAATAATAATGGTCACAAAACCAGGAAAATGCCCTGAGGAGGTAAAATCTTACAGGCCCATCAGTCTACTGCCAATTACATCAAAAATAATGGAGATCCTATTCCTAAGCAGACTTCAGCCAATAATAAAGGAAAAGGAGTTGATCCCCGACCATCAGTTTGGTTTCCGCCAAAAACATGGCACTATAGAGCAAATCCATAGACTTGTTGAAAATGTGAATTCTGCCTTTGAAAAGAAACAATACTGCACAGGCGCCTTTTTGGACATATCACAAGCTTTTGATCGGGTTTGGCACGACGGCCTCCTGTTTAAAATTAAAAAAAACCCTTCCAGTGAATTATTACAAATTCATCAAATCATACCTCGAAAATAGATACTTCTTTGTGAAACAAGGTGAGAACGTTACACCCTTGTACGTAATACACGCAGGAGTCCCACAAGGTAGCGTTATGGGCCAACATTATATCTCCTGTATACAGCTGATCTTCCATCTATAAAAGGGGTATTACTGGAACCTTCGCTGATGACACCGCTATACTGTCCCTGGATGAATCTCCTGAGATAGCTTGACGACCGACGAATTTGACGACCGCTTTAGCCTAGTTGGTAGTGACCCTGCCTACGAAGCAAGGTCCTGGGTTCGAATCCCGGTAAGGGCAAATATTTGTGTGATGAGCATGAATATTTGTTTCTGAGTCATGGAAGTTTTCTATGTATTTAAGTATTTATATCTATTATATATATCGTCGTCTAGTACCCATAACACAAGCCTTATTGAGCTTACTGTGGGACTAGGTCGATTTGTGTAAGATTTTCCCCTTATATTTATTACTTATATTTATAGCATCTCTGAAGCTACAAAATAGCCTAAACGCAATCTCAGTCTGGCTTAAAGACTGGCGCATTAAGGCTAACGAAACGAAATCTATCCAGGTCACTTTCACTACTCGTAAAGACACATGCCCACCAGTCACACTAAATGGAGTCCAAGTACCCCAAGCCGACGAAGCGAAATACCTGGGAATGTACCTTGATCGACGACTGACGTGGAGAAAACATATATTCACCAAACGTCTTGCAATGGGACAAAAAGTTCGCAAAATGTACTGGATGATTAGAAGAGAGTCCCAGCTCTCCCTGGGAAACAAATAATAATAATAATAATAAATACTCTTTATTGCACCACAACAAGAGACAAACATCTTACAAAAAATTTGCTTAATAAATAATGGTAACAACAGGCGGTCTTATCGCTTTAAAGCGATCTCTTCCAGACAACCTTTGTACAGCAGGAAACACTTAAACTAGAATTTTCAACAGGTAGTGCAGGAATTCATCATGAAGAGTAAACTAACACATCAATCTTACAAATATTTCTAAACAGGACACTTTAAAAAAAATACATACCTAACAAATTTATAAATACACACACACACAAATACACAAATTGCTGCTTTATAAGTGTATAATAAAGCCAGTCTGGACTTATGGCCTGCAACTGTGGGGGACTGCAGCAAAGTCAAATATAGAAATTCTACAACGATTTCAATCAAAAATAGGCTATAATTATGATAGGCTGCATCACGATCTCAACATTAACACTGTTAAGAGTCCACAGTAAGCTCGATTCTCCATACAAACGTAGTTACGCTCTCATTTTAAAACTACGTGTTGGATTGTAACGAAACTTTGCGTGTTCAATGAAATGAGGTATATCTATGTCTGAAATTAGTTTACGTAGCTTCAGATACCATAATAAAAAAAATACAGCGAATTTAAGTTTTTCTAACAAAACTAGTTTTTGCTGTATTTACTTTGTTTTATAAATTGGAACCATATAAACTAATTACAGACATAGATATACCTCATGTCATTGTATATGCAAAGTTTCGTCACAATCCAACACGTAGTTTTAAAATGAGAGCGTAACTACGTTTGTATGGGAAGGTGAAATTCGGCCGAGCTTAATGCGGCCTGTTAAGCAAGAAATCAAAGACAGTGTAGAAACATACAAAACAAGAATATTGCAACATCCAAACACACTGGCGAAGCACTTAATGAGTGAATTAACTCTACCCCGGAGATTGAAAAGAAGAATACCACAAGATCTACTTATTAGATAAATTATTATGAAAAGCAGACGTGTCAGTGGACGCGACCTGCACACGCCCTCAAGCAATTATAATCATAACCAATTGCTGAATGTCTGCGAGACAGATCGCAAGAAAATTATTTTAAAAAAAAACTGTACGCTACGTGGTACGCTACATCCAATTATGACTTCGACATGTTGTACTGACAAATTGGGGTAAAATCACATAATCTGTATGCACCATTATTTGACAAATATGCATAAATATGCAACTCTTGCTCAATAAAAAAATGCACACTTTTTCTAAACTTTCTATGATTTTCGTATCTTTTCATGATTTTAATTATATTTTTAATTTATAAGTACTTCATTACTATAATTGGATGGTTTAATATACATTTAGCAACATTACCTTATCTATTTTAACATTTTTCTCACTCCTATTATATTCATAAAAACTGAATCTCATTATTGTGAATTTGTGATGACGAAACGGCGCTCCGTCGCGTCGTTATCCGGTGTAGGATGTTTCATGACAATCCCAGCTTCTGGACAGGGGCAAATCTTCATCAAAGCAAAAGTCTTGGATAGTTTAGAAGTATTTATATTCATATTATTTTAATGCTTCATGTGGTTTACATTGGTCTTACAGGATAATATCACATACAGTTCGCAAAATAAACCCTGCATTTAAGAAGTAACTATCTATTTATGTTTCTCAAATATTCTTGTTCCATATGCATAATACGGGAAAGTAATATAACATATAACAACTTAATATAAAGAAGATAAAGTGAAAATGGCAATTGTAATGCAATAGGAACATAAATTGGGAGATTTGGTCAAGTGCACAAGGAAAGGCAATCTAAGAACTCACACTAGCAAGAAAACATACGTAGTCAACAAATATAACAACATATATGGTCAAAGAGTATGGTCTAGCTACCCCCCTGGTGTCTTGAACAGCTTTCCCAAAATTATCTTAAGTAATATAGAGAGTAAACCTGCACAAACTAAAATTATAATAAAGAAAATGTTCATTGAGGCCCCCAGTGATGTATAGATAATTAATTAATTATAATTAGTAAGAATAAAGTTTAGTAAATAATCTTAAATAATAAAGATTGTACTAAACATAACCCACCATGTCTTTGAAATTATATTTAAAAAATAATCAGTTTTTTTTAATAATATATCCCCGATATAACCTGTTATATTAATATACCTGTACTCATACTCATAACCTATACATCCACTTTATATAAGTTTATTTGATATATTATCATGCGCTTCATATAATAAACGGAACATTATAATAATAAAATGTCTGTGGATAGAATATCAGTTTGTATAACGGTCTCATTCTATAATATGCATAAATCATAACAATCAGGTAGTATGTTGTGTTGCGTTCCGTGGGTCACGTATGGTGCTGTCTGAAAATCAGCGCTGTAGGTGTCTGTCTGACACCTTGGCATAATGCTGAGACAGCGGCCGATTCACTACCGCGAAGACACACACATTATGATGTGTCAATTGTACTGTATTTTTTTTGTCTCTGTGTTTCTTTTGTGTAGTGAATAAATGTCTTCTTTCTTTCTTTTTCTTTCAATCAAAACCTATAAGAGAGTCTAATTACTGACAGCATAGTGACATTTTTTAGCTTTTTCATACTAGACTAATCTTTGGACTTTTGTACGTTAGTTGAGCACTTACATAAAATGCAAGTACACATTACTAAAAAACTCGGTTCAGGCGGTTCGCTGGCTGCTGCCGCGGCTCGATCGCTTCACTCTGCGCGCTTTTGCAATTGTATTTTTTAAAATAATGTATGTAATAGTATCTGAACGATAATATACATACATACATACATACATTAATCACGCCTTTATCCCTAAAAGGGTACGATAATATATGTTATAAAAATATATTCAAATGTTTATTATACCTATAATGGCTCTAATACAATTGGTATACGTTATGTCTATTATATAAATTGATATTAGGCAAGATGAATGTAACGCCATGTATTATTTTATAATGTATGTTATAGTATCTATAAATATACTTACCATGAAAATATAGTTGATGTTGCTATGTCTAACGTTAATTAGATGTAGTAACGTTAACATGACACTGTATCATATATTGTTATATGTTATAACATCGGTCGTACCCCCATAATACGAGCCTTATTGAGCTTGCTATAGGGCCAGTTTGATTTGTGTTTTTTCAACTAATATCTAGTAATTAGGTAATCGTTTTCCTCGCTGTCGCTTCGCCGCGTGCGCGCGCCCTATGCCTCTGCGCCCTATGCCTCCGCTGCATTACATCCATATTGGAGGTCAAGAATATTCAGGATCCCTGTAAAAAAGGTGTTATTTTTTACTCATACGCATATTAGAGCGGCATATCTTTTAACTGTGACGGAAGCGGAACAGAGGTGCGGAAGGCGACGAAGACGGCCGCGTCGTCCCAGTTAAATAATAATAAATTAATAATACATTCATTTCAGGCATCTAAAGCACATAATACAAATAACTATAAAACTAATAGGCATGATTCCAACGGTTTTTTGATGTCTTTCGAACCAGTTTTCAGAGAGGGACAAATGTTTGTATGGGAGCAAATACAATTAAAGTACAAAAATATACAAAAAAATGAGTCACAGACGGACCTCGCTGGCAGCAGACGAAACGCTTCTCACTAATTGACACAGAGTTATGACGTCATCGCTGTCTATTTGTACTAATCATTGTATGGAAAATTAAGTAAATTGCTGTCTCTGTCGCAAAATACTGCGTTTAGGTCCATAGTTGTCTTACAATTTTGTTTCTATAAAAGTAAGGATTCTATTGATTTCGGTAAATTTACTCTTGCTCAATAAAAAAAAACTTTTTTTTGTAAACTTTCAAGGTCTATATCTTTTAATTGTATTTTTAATTTATATTTTATCACTATAAATGGATGGTGTACTATCCATTTAGCAACACTACGTTATCTGTTTTAACATGTGTCTCACTCCTATTATATTCCTAAAAACTGAAAAACCTTATTCACATTTTATTATCTGTGACATTATTGTAATGACGAAACGGCGTGGCTACGTCGCGCCGTCATCGCTTGTAGGATTCGGTAGCTTGAACCGAAACCGCCGAAGTTAAGTAGTTAAACGGTGGACCTGTACTATGCTGCTGCCTCTACCTACAGGCCGAAACGCACTGACAGCGGTGGCGGAGCGGTGCGGTGCGGCGTGGAGGCGGTACCGGTTGTAATGTTCGAGCGAATATTAGCTCCCAACGAATGGGGATCCATTCCATCGGATGCACAGAGCATCCGGACCCTTTCGTATTAGTTCAAGCATTACAACCGGTACCGCCTCCGCGCCGCACCGCACCGCTCCGCCACCGCTGTCAGTGCGTTTGGGCCTTACATTTTATTGTATTGGTTCTCTTTCTAACTGCTTTGTTGGTGTGAGGTGTGCAATACAGAATATTTATATTGTAATGTATTGTATGCGCTTTGTTCACAGCTTAGGCAGAAGTGGGGCGCTTCTTCATGGATTTAATGAACAATAAATAATTAGCAGAGGCGTCTCTAGCTCATGTAGCGTCCGTGTGCAAACATTACTCCAGCGCCCCCTAGTAAGCGCGCGGTCAAAATGGAATGGTAGCGGGCGGCGCTCGGCGCCCCCTTGCACCGCTGCGCCCGTGTGCAACCACACCCTGCACCATAGGTAAAGACGCCTCTGTAGGTACATTAGACAGAATAAACACGGAATAAATACTTTTCCGGAGAAGCCAGGACGCGCGCCTTGGTCCGAGGACGATGTCGGAGCCTTGTCTTTCGTTTACGGGTCATACTTCTCAGCTCGTCCGTCGAACGCTTCTCGTTCCAACCATGCTTTACTAGAGTATTCTTTATACACTGAAACAAAAAAAAGAGCAGTGGTCAATAAACGTTTTTTGAGCAAATCTTTATAAAGTGAAACAAACGTAAAATGTGCAGTGGTAAATAAAAATGCTTTTGACCAAAATCTTATTTCACGACATGACCAATCCTGAAAGGTACCTTTTAACCTCCTAAGGCCCAAGGTCCTACCCATAATACTTATTAACTTTGTTATTCGGACCCAGCTCCTTCAATGTTGTGTAGTCATAGCGTACCACGGTCCTACCAGTTGGACTTAATAGAAAACCCGCCATTTTGGTTTCATGACGCTAATCGGAATTGGCGTGTCCGAACTTCTAAAGAAGCATTTTGGCTTGTCTGTGAGCCCTTTAACGCTCACGTTAAGTTCTTTAAAAACAAATCAGTTTCAAACCGTCAGTGTCAGCCGGCAACATGGGAGGTCCGCGCGGAAGAGGTTACTAAATCTAAAATTATTTAAGTAATCTCGAAGGATTGCGTATTTATTTGTATATCATCTTCTTTTCTATTAGTTATATGATAAAATAATGTAATAATTTTATTGTTTTTGCCCATATTTCGCAAAACACGTTGAGTTAAAGTATGTAGCACTACGAGTAGGACCGCGGGCTTTCACTACAAGACATTTTTATATGTAAAATTTTGATGGTCGCTAACATTGCTGCCCATCTAGCAGTTAGCGAGTCACCGTCTGCCAGAGATAAAAAGTGAAACAGTTTTATTAGGCAGGCCTCCGATGTTTCACCCAAGAACCCAGCCACTAGTCCATCATTTTAACCCAATAACCCGTTTCATTTAGATTCCATCAACCATCAATAGGCCCTATACACCCCAGCGGGTGCTGTCTCTGTGTGCATCCTATGACACGGGCAGAGACAGCATCCGCTCGGTGTACTCCTTGCATTTTATTAAATTGTCAAAAGGGCCTCTACATGTTGGCTCAGTTGGTACTTTGTAGGTACCTAGCTCCACGCACGCCTCCCAAAGGTCCGGGACATCATTGTGCCGTGAGCGGGAAAGACATACATAATAACATAATAATAATAAATAAAATAACATACATCAAAATAATAATAAACACGTTTTTTATTTTCAATGTGTAAATAAACATAAAAATTATGTTTATAAAAGCCCACGGTCCTTCCTGTAGTACTTATTCAAATAAAACCAAATTGTCCAAAAAGGTATCGTATACTGATAAGCCCAAAAGTTATTGGTCCTGTATAAGTACAATAACATTAAAAAAAGTCTTCGAAGTACTTGGGCCTGAATGAGTATAAAACAATAGTACTACTGGTAGGACTACGGGCTGTAGTGACTACATGCCGAATTTTTCGTTGGGCCTTAGGAGGTTAAGATTGGTCATGAAATAAGATTTTTAACCCCCGACGCAAAGAGAGGGGTATTTGTGTATCTGTCTGTGGTTTCGTAGCTCCCAAACGGATGAAACGATTTTCGTTTAGTTTATAGATAATTTTATCCCGAGTGTTCTTACCCATGTTTCATGAAAATCTTTTGAGCCGTTTTTGAGATATTGGACTTTGAAATGAAAATGTCGGGGGCTTCTCAACTTTTCTAAGTTGTAGTTATATATATCCTCGTTCTGTTAAAAAGGAAATGATTCACTAATAGCTGTGTCCACACCGGACGCATGGCTCGGCCGAGCACGCCTCGCCCTAGCGTGAACGCTCAGTGTAGACGTGCCTCGGCGAGCCACAGCACGCCTCGCCCAAGCCGACTGTTGTCGGCTTTTTGGTCGAGATCAAAGTGGCCGCGTCATCGCGTATGCCGCGGCCTATGTGGACGGTTGTCTTCTTCGGACGCACGTCTCGCCCAGCGTTGTCGGCTTTTTGACCGAGATCACACACATACGAAAGAATTTTTGCCCTTAAATATACAACTCGCTCACAAAATTTCACGAGAATCGGTTGAAAGATGCGACCCATAGAGGGAACAGCCGGGCAGTTGGACCTACCAAAGCGTTTTTATGGCGATCGCGAGATCAACTAAATTGCCTTTGGGTAAATTCGGCCGAGCCAATTTGGCTCGGACTTGTTTGTGAAACGCTAAAATTCAACCGACCCGGCCGCAGGCATCCGGCCGTGCGTACGGCTCGCCCGAGGCATACATACGGCCGAAAATGTTCACTGGCTCGGGCGAGGCGGGCGGCCGAGCATGCGTCCGGGATACTATCATTATATAGATCATCATATAGATATCTGATAACATATAAAGTAACTAGGTGAACAAGGTAGCCAGAGTTCCCGACGATGCGCTGCACTCTGTGTTGAGTAGAATGAAAGTGAGGAACCTGTATGTTGACAAAATGCAAGCGTGCTAATCAATAAAGGGTCAGATACTAGAACAATATTTATTTGTTCTAAATGTATCTAGATTCTAGATAATTTGACATGGACTTCTAAAAAGTCGTTCTATCAATTACAATAAAGGGCCGGCAACGCACTTGTGAGTCCTCTTCAGTCGCAAGCGTCCGTAGGCTATGGTGTCTCCTTCCAATCAGACAGGCCCTATGCTTGTGTGCTTGTGGTATTCAACAAAAATGCCTAATTTAGGTGAATGAAAATGGGTGGTTCCATAAAAGTTGGGTAATTTTCTCAAAAAAATTGCCAAAGGTGTTTTTAGATACCTATTAATTACTTTTTCTTTGTATAATACAGTATTTAAAACAAGCTTTTGTATCCAAAGAGGCCGGTCGCGGTCACTTTACTTGGTATTTAAGAGGGGGCGCTCCGCGAAATCGGAGTTCTTAGATTGAATATTTACCTATGACAAACTAAAGCGAATGACAGGAAAAAGAACATACAGAAACTACATCATATTTGCAATCTATTTGTCCGAAAAAAACCATCCAAAACCAAAATTGCCTCGATAGAAATCAATCGCCAAAACATGTCTTATATTTACCTAATTTCAATTGTGTGCCGTTCCCGTGCATATAATTTACGTAAAAATTTAGTGTATAATAGCTTTTGATATTGCCTAGTGATTTGACCAGCGAGGTTTTTTTATGTTGTCCCTTTTCAGACTTATTGAGGTAAAACGTATTTGGCGTATACGTCTTTTTTATTTAGCGCGATACCCTTTCTCCCGTCGCGTGTTTCGTGCAGTTTGGTATATCTTCTGTTGCCGTTTGCGGGCGGAGTCAGACGCAATCGCTCCGCTGAGACGAGAGAACTACGTTCTGTGCTCTCACGACAGCACGGTGAACATAATTATTTCAATAATATTGTGACCCAGTATATTCGTCCAGTGAATGAATGTATCATTACATTCCAGTAGATACTTTGGTATATTTTGAAATAATGTATTTATAAGTCAACCTTAACATGTATACCTTAAAGTTCTAAATACAACCATAAGATTACGCAACGATCGGCCGGCGACCGGCTTCTTAGAATAATTTGTGCAAATTATTCTAAGAAGAAATGCAAAACTAGACGAACATTTTTCTGTCGAGCGTGTATTTACTTTATGAAAGATTGTCACCATCACTGCAACATACTATAAAACAAAGTCGCTTCCCGCTGTCTGTACCTATGAATGCATAGATCTTTAAAACTACGCAACGGAGTTTGATGCGGTTTTATTTAACAGAGTTATTCAAGAGGAAGGTTTACATACATACATAAATTCACGCCTTTATTCCCAAACGGGGTAGGCAGAGCACATGAAACGTTTGTTCCAGCGCCACTTTTAGCATAAATGTGGGTATAAAATATCGACAAAATGTGATATTGCAGTGATAGGTTGCTAGCCTATCGCCCACAACACACTTCAACCCTGGTCCCTTAGTCGACTAAGGTCGACTAGGGTCGAGGAAGGTTTATATGTAAAATATAGTATCCGTGCGAAGCCGGGTCGGGTCGCTAGTTGAGAATAAATCCGGTTATGTTCAAAATCGATGTCCTCTCGGTCTCTAAATACGAATTCAAAGTCAGAATTATTTCAAAAAGTGGTCGCATTATTTAATTTTTTTGAAACATTTGTTGTAAATTACGATGCGCGTTTTTTTTTAAAGAACAACATACGTTTTCAGGCTTTTCGAGGGTGCAGATTCTAGAAATGATGTCCATTTTGAATTCCAAGATGGCGGACATTGTTTTTCAAATTTAAACTTTCGTGAGTCATTTTGAAATAATACCTACTCATAATTACAACGTTCAACTCAAGTATTAAATGTCACTACGGGCGACATGTTTCGAACTCTGCGGAAGTTCTTCAGGATGAGTGTTTTCGCTGCGGTGTCGCTTGAATCTTATCGTGATTCAAGCGACACCGCCGCGAAAACACTCATCCTGAAGAAGAACTCCCGAAGAGTTCGAAACATGTCGCCCGTAGTGGCATTATTGACTTTGTTTTTCTTTAAAGTCATCATGGGTGTCACTTTTAGGGTAATCGAGGATGCAGATTCCAACAATTATTGCCTGCGAAATTGGTCATTTTTATTTTTTATATTAAAAGAAGAATTTAGCAGTTTTTCTTGATTACCAGTATGTTCAAAATTGATAACTTAAGGGCCAGAGCGTCTCCATTGTCTCCAAGCACGAATCCGAGATCAGAATTGTAAAATTTGGCCGCCACACAGTGGCCTGAAAATCTGGCTTTCATAGACATGATCGAAGGTTTCATAATATACAATATAACAGTTTTTTTTATGCTACTAATAAATTCACGGTTAGATTCACGTATTAAATGACATGACAAGCGACATGTTTCGAACTCGAGTTCGAGTTTCAAGTTCTTCTTCAGGATGAGTGTTTTCGATGTTTGTTTTGAAGAAGAACTCCCGAAGAGTTCGAAACATGTCGCCTGTCGTGACATTTAATACGTGATTTTAACCGTGGATTTATTAGTAAGTATTTTAGACATATCTCACAAAAGTTTAAATTCGATTATAGCTTTTTTTTGCTTTAGGCTTTTGTACGGAGTTAATTATATTTGCTAACCTTTTAATAAACCTTAAAATAAATTATGTTTCTTTTAATAAACCGCAGTCTTTTGTCAGCATTCACGTTGTTTGCTTTACCCAATAATACCTCGCTTTACATGGCGACGCGTGCCAGGCAAGGTGTCGGGTTCGCCGCCACCGGCGCGTAAAATGTACATTCATTGAAGTTTCCGACACTCGCGCATAAAATTATCGTACTAATTGAAAATATATAGTCAAAATGTGCAACTCCAGAGTGGAAAAGGAAAATGTCATCATCAGTCAAAATGCTGCGGGAAAATCAAGTAACGATGCAACATTCGACGAGATGAAGTACCATTATCAGCGATAAGCGTTGTGTTGATAGTCATCTGTTCATTTTTGGCTCTCGGATTATTATATGGATTCTACAAACTCTATAAGAAGTGTCATGACAAGTGGTCAAACGATTTGATCGTTCAATACAATCTTCGCCGCTCTTTCCGACGTGACCATCGCGAGGCCCACTGCCACAGCTGCGGACCGGCGGGTCGAGTTCGTTCTTCGTCAGCGGATATCTGAACGAGAATGCAGCTGCTGTACACTGCCTTTCCTAGGTATCAAGTGATTAAGTGAAGTGAGTGCGTAAAGTACAAAGTATGTGTTGTGGAGTGAACATTAAGATAAGTTCCGATTCAAGGTAATGCTTACTTGTTTAGTTATAAGTGTGTCATTTTTTTTTTGAAGGGTGGTTTTATTATTGTTTTTCATGTGAATTTTTATCTTTGATTAAATATGACTGATATCTTAATAATAAGACTATAACGCGGTTTTGACATGTCAGTTGAATTACAAGACATATTTAAAGAGCTAAAAATTATTAAAGAATATTTAGTTAAGCTTAATTATGAACGGAGAACTTCCGAGGTACTAAATGCTAAGTTAGAAGAAGCATTATTGATATATTCTCAATATATTAAAGTTAGTGTAGATTTAGAACAGCAAATTGCTAGTAAGAAAATAACTGGTGCCAGTTTATTACACGTTCAGAATTACTGTGACCATATTAAAAGTTTGTATAAACAAATAGAGGAGTTTTGTCATAAAACATATACAAGTCCAAATATAGGTGCAAATTTGGAACCAAAAAAAAAGTCCAAAATGGGTGACTTCAATTTAAAAATAGCGTTATCCTTGATACCATCTATGACTGATGACCAGGCCGTAATAAGCCAATTAATTGACTCTATAGAGTATTACGACTCCACCTTAAAAAGTGACGCGAAATCAGAGCTCATAAACTTTGTTTTGAAAAATAGGCTTTCGCAAGTAGGTAAATTAAAATTGAACCAGTCTTATACCAGTGTCGAAGACATGGTAAAGGATATGAAAAAACAATTGTTGCCTAAGAAATCAGCCACTGCTATTCAAACTAAGATGCAGACTCTTAAGCAGGGTGACTTTTCGATAGACGACTTTGGTCAACAGTTATCCAATATGTTTGTGGATTTGACGATCGCGCAGTCAGAGGGTGATTCGAATACATTCCGTATTTTGAAAAACATTAATGAAAAACAGGCAATTAAAAGGTTCGCCGAAGGATTACGCAATCGACGAATTAGTACAATAATAGCAGCCCGCGATTACGAGTCCTTGAAAGACGCCATTCAAGGAGCCAAGGACGAGGAGACGACCTCAGGGAATACGTCCAGTGACATATATACCTTTAATCGTTGGTATGATAATAATTTCAGCAGAGTATACGTGCGAGGACGTGGCTCTCACAGGGGACTGCCACACTACTCTCCAGGTCCAAGGACACCGCATTATCAAGGGCAGTCAGATTACAACAACTTCAGCAGAGGCGCTAGCAGAGGCGCTAGCAGAGGAGGCTACCGGTACCCAAACAACCAGAGAGGTTGGTCAAACCCAGGAAATCGAGGTAAGCCTAACACTTTTCCTGAAAACAATGGATATCGTAGAGAACGCATTTTCATGAATGAAAGTAATGACAATGACAATGATAGCAATGAAAATATGCCTAACCAGTTTTTTCGTGAATAACGAGTTTATATTCGCAAGTAATAATTCGTGCTCAGTTCATTTCAATGTAAAAAATAATAAGCAATTATGGTTATTGGACACAGGTGCGTCAATTTGCGCAATGAAATTAGCAGTAGCTTTGAAATTAGATATTCCGATTCATAAACAGGAACTAACAATTAACGGAATAGGTGGAAAAACACGAGCAATCGGATATGCTTATATTAAATTAGTGGAACGTGACCACATATTTCAACATAAGTTTTATATTTTTGATAAATTACCATGTCAATGTGATGGAATAATAGGCCAAGATTTTCTTTTAAAATATCAGGCTTTGATCAATTTAAAGACCAGGATTTTGACTTTAATACCTTATGGGAATGAGACCGTTTGTTTGCCGTTACAGAATTGTGAACGATTTTTTATTCTTCCACCAAGGACCGAGTCATTACATTTCGTAAACACTAACATACAGGAGGATTGCGTAGTATGTTCATCAGAATTACAAGATGGTGTATTTTTAGCCAACAGTATTGTTAGACCTGTTAATGGAAAGTTACCAATAAAAGTATTAAATACGACAGAAAAGGAGATAAATTTAGATGACTTAAGACTCGTTATACTTAAAGCGAGTGATTATGATATTTGTTGTTTTGAAAATTGTAACCCTAAAAGTGTAGATCGTGTCAAGACCTTATTTTCACATTTGAATTTTGAGAAGCTCAATAAAGAGGAGCAGATCTCGATCGAAAATTTATGTGCAAAATTTTCGGATATTTTTTATTTAGCCGGTGATAAGCTAACAACATCAAATATTTATAATCATACAATAACCCTGAAAGAAAAAATTAATCCTATCTATACAAAACCTTATAGGTTACCCCATGCTCAGAAAAAAATAATCGATTCCCAGCTGGAAGATATGTTACAACAAGGCATAATAGAAAAGTGTTCGAGTGAATGGTCTAGCCCACTTTTAGTAGTACCTAAAAAATCTGATAGAAGTGGTGAGAAAAAATGGCGTGTTGTTATAGATTACCGAAAATTAAATAACTGCATTCAAGATGACAAATTCCCACTGCCCAATATAACGGAAATAATCGATTCCTTATCAGGTAGCATATATTTTACCCATTTAGATTTATCAAATGGATATTATCAATGTAACCTCAACATAGATAGTAGGAACTATACTGCTTTTGCGGCGGGGCAATACCGTTTGACGCGTTTGCCTCAAGGTCTCAAGACCAGTCCCAACTCTTTTTCTAGAATGATGAATTTAGCAATGTCTGGATTAACGTATGAAAAATGTCTCATTTATTTGGATGACTTAATAGTTTTTGGAAAAAACCTTGACGATCACAACAAAAATTTATTAGAAGTTTTTAAAAGATTACGAAAAGTCAAACTTAAGTTAAATCCCAGTAAATGCGAGTTCTTAAAGAAAGAAATACTATACTTAGGACATGTCGTATCATCTGACGGTGTGTTACCCGATCCGGAAAAAATAAGTGCAATTAAAAATTATCCAACTCCAAATAGTTCCGACGAAGTAAAAAGATTTGTAGCCTTTGCAAATTATTACAGGAAATTTATTCACAATTTTGCAGAAATCACTGAGCCATTAAATCAATTATCGCGTAAAAACGTTACTTTCCAATGGAATGACAATGCCACCAATCTTTCGAAAGACTTAAAGACGCAATTACATCTCCACCCGTATTACAATATCCAGATTTATCAGAACAAAATACTTTTATTGTCCAAACAGACGCATCTGGATACGCTCTCGGAGCCACATTAAGTAATTTAAACAATAAACCAGTTGCATTTGCAAGTAGAACTTTAAATAAAGCCGAAAAAAATTATCCTACAATTCATAAGGAACTATTATCAGTTGTGTGGGCAACAAAGCACTTTAGACCCTATTTGTATGGCCGTAAGTTCATTATTCGAACGGACCATAAACCATTAGTTTATTTATTTAGTATGCGAGACCCATCGAGTCGATTGCTTAAGTATAGGCTTGCGCTCGAGGAGTACGATTTCGTCGTAGAATATGTAAAGGGCTCGGATAACGCCCCGGCTGACGCGTTGTCACGCGTTCGCATAACTAGTAAGGAATTAAAAGAATTAAATGAACACATTCATGTTGTTACGCGATCTCAGTATAAGAAGGCTTATGCTACTTCTAGGCATGATCAACCGAAAATCGTGGAAACACATAGTAAGCCTCAGGAGTCAGTAGAGTTGAGATTTATATCACAACAAGAATTAACAAAGAAAAGACAACAAAACGTTGTATTGGTAGAAAATAAAATATTCCTCTACGATTATAATAAAAATACATTATTTATTAAATATCTAGATTCTTCATTGCAACTATCGCCAGGCGAATTTGTGAAAGAACTGGAATTATTTTGTAGAAAAATAAATATTGACGTCATATATATAACAAAGAATAAAAATAACTATATTTTTGTGGAGAAGTTATTATGTGAATTTAAAAAGTTACACTGCAGTTCGAACCTAAGACTATGTATTTTAAAGGACGTCCAACGAGTAGACGACAAAGATCAGAGAAAGGTAATACTAAACGACTTTCATCTCTTGCCCACTAGTGGCCACGCGGGCATGAGAAGAATGTATAATAACGTTAAAAAATATTATTTTTGGCCCAATATGGAACTCGACATCCGAAAGTTTGTAAGGAGTTGTGACAAATGCCAAAAACATAAGTATTCTACACCTGTAAAAGAGCCAATGGTTATCACAACCACCGCTACATACGCATTTGAAAAGATTTTCTTGGATTTAGTGGGTCCAATCGATGTAGATGACAGTAGGTATTCTTACATACTTACAATTCAATGCGAGTTAACGAAATACTGCGAAGCCTATCCATTGTTTTCAAAGAAAAGTGAGGAAGTCGCTCGTGTATTTGTCAACAATTTTTTACTCAGGTACGGCATCCCGAAACAAATAGCGACCGACAGAGGTGCAGAGTTTCTCTCCACTACTTTTAAAGAGGTAAGTAAGCTTCTAAACATAGATCAGTTAAACTCTACTGCCTACCACCACCAGAGTATAGGTGCGCTAGAAAATACACACAAACATTTGGTTGCTTTCTTACGCATTCAGTCTGAAAAACACCCCGAGACATGGAGCTCGTGGTTACCCTTTTGGAGTTTTTCATTTAACACCTCAGTTCATACTGAAACTAAATTTACGCCGTTTGAACTTGTATATGGTAGAAAATGCTCTCTTCCTAGTAACTTAAGAGGTGATGTTGTTGACCCTTTGTACAATCACGAAAGCTATCCTAAAGAATTAAAATATAGATTACAGGTGTCTCAAAACGAGGCCAGGGATAACTTATTAAAATCAAAATTAAAAAGAAAAGAAAAATATGATTGTTCCAAAAACCCTGTTGCCTACAACCCAAATGATTTAGTTTTAGTTAAGAATGAAGTAGGTAATAAGTTGGATAGTGTATATTTAGGTCCATATAAAGTGTTGAAAGATCTTTCACCACACGTCGAAATAGATGTCAATGGAAAACCTATGTTAATTCATAAGAATAGGACTAAGTTTTACTTTACGCCGATGTAAGGTTCAAAGAAAAAAAAAAACAATTAAACGTTTTTTTTTTTTTTCTTTCTGTTCCGTGGGAGATGTACGGAGTTAATTATATTTGCTAACCTTTGCTAATTATTGTAATTATAAATTATGTTTCTTTTAATAAACCGCAGTCTTTTGTCAGCATTCACGTTGTTTGCTTTACCCAATAATACCTCGCTTTACACTTTTACTAGCCATTGTTGTGCTAAATTACAACCCTAACGTGATTTAGTAAACAAAAACCCGGCCAAGTGCGAGTCGGCCTCGCGCACGATGGGTTCCGTACCATTATCTATAAAAACAGTAAAAGAAAAGTTTATTGTATGGGAGCCCCCCCTAAAAAAAAATTTTATTTTGTTTTTAGTATTTGTTGTTATAGCGGCAACAGAAATACATAATCTGTGAAAATTTCAACGTCACGGTTCTTGAGTTACAGCCTGGTGACAGACAGACAGACGGACAGCGAAGTCTTAGTAATAGGGTCCCGTTTTTACCCTTTGGGTACGGAACCCGAAAAAACGGAAGGTCGTTTTCAGTTATAGCGCTCGAAACTCTGATTTACTAGCGAAAATTATATCTTCAAATATAGGTACAGATTTTGTCTTTCTTCCCACTTATTATAATAGGGATGATGACTAAAAATTTTTTATCATGTCACTTGAACCAGTTTTTGGGCAGGAAAAATGTTTGTATGGGAGGAACTACAATTGAAGAACATAAATACCCAAAAATTTGAGACAAAGATTGACCTCGCTGGTAGCAGCGCAAAACGCTTAATACTGAAATACAGACAGACAGGCGTGACGTCAGCCGAAATTTGTTAGTACAAAGTACATGTTTCATCGTATGGAAACTCAGGTAAATTGTTGTTTTATTCGCGGAATACTGCGTTTAAGTACATAGTTGTCATACAATTTTTAAGTACATAGTTGTCATACAATATTTAAGTACATAGTTGTCATACAATTTTAAAGTAGGTACATAGTTATCATACATTTTTTAAGTACATAGTTGTCATTGTCATACAAATTTGTTTCCTTAAAAGCTTAAGGATTCTATTGGTACCATTAAATTTACTCTTGGACAATAAAAAAAACATATTTTTGTAAACTTTCAATATTCTTATCTTTTTACGAATTTAATTATATTTTATAATTTATACTTCAATACGGTAATTTGATGGTTTACTATCCATTTAGCATCACTACGTTATCAATTTGAACATGAGTCATCATGCCTATTATCTATAGGTATTCATCATGTTTCATCTGATTGTCGGGGCATATACCATATACTATGCGAGGAGGAGCGGGGCAGCCATAGACGCATCAGCGCGGCAGGTGCGGGGCGCGCGGGTGATTTCTGATTTTTCCCTGGCGGTACGCCCGCTCTTAAAGAGACATTTGTTTTTTTATAAATCTGTGTTCTAGGGACTGAGGCCAAACATTAAAATCGCCAAACAACCAATAATCTATAGAAATTCTTACTTTTATCTTATTAATTGACATATTTATTGCTGAATCCAAGGAAATTATAGACAAAGCAGTCTGTCGTAATGTATCTACCAACAACAACAACAGCACCAATAATACTTAAATTATTTGAGATCGCGTAATTATTTATTTAACAATGAACATAATAATATTTACGTCACACCTGGCCATAATGCGAGTTTTACTGCATGCTGCGCGTACGGGAAAACTCGCATTGTGGCCAGGTGAAGACGTAAAATTTTGTACGCAACACGGGCGGTAATTCTTAAAGCCCCAGAGCGCATATTTATGGCCCTCACCTTCGGTTCGGGCCACAAACACCTGCGATCTGGGGCATTCACGAATACACCGCCAATACGTAATGTACTATTTCATCTTCTAAATAATTAAACTTCAAGTACACAAACTTGCAGTCTTATTATTTTTATCATTAGATAACAATACCAAAAATCTAAAATACGTAATTACTTGTCTTACTGCCTGTTAAATTTGTACCATGTTGTATTTCTCTTAAGTACTAATTTAGGAACTGGCAGTTTTATCATTGTCATTGAGTTTGAATTCTGTACCATCTTGGTTGCAAACTTGAAGAAATGCAACTGTCAGGTCTCCTTCTCCAACATCATATTTAGAGCAAATCGCAGCGTAACGGTATATTTTTTTCCTCACAGTGAACTTGACTAAAACATAGTCTCCACTGACATAGTTTGTTTTAAATATATATTTCTTGCCCATCTCGACTTATGCTTGCTAATGGCATATCATGTTCAAAATCTGAGAAAACAGCAAATACTTGAAGGCAATTTGTGTTGCTCTGGTATTCTAAAGTCCCTAATTTAAAATGGTCACAGCCATCATCATGACAGAAACAACTTACTGCTTTCATTTCAAGTTTGTTCGGAATATAAAATGACCACTGACCCCTGACTTGGTGTACTAAACATGTTCCTTTATAATTTACTTTAAAAAGAAAGTTTTAACCGACTTCAATTTAGTACTTACTCCGCCAAGCCACGAGAACATTTCCTATTTTTTTTACAATTTACCACATAAACTGACTACCGATAGCAAATGCGTTGATTACTATAGAAAAAAAAACCGAATCGCTCGAATATTTGAGGACTTCCATCGATTCCCCAAGATCATCACCAATGGCACTTCATTAGTTCCTATTTCAACGGAATCTTATCAGAACCTGTGACGTACTTTTGCACATTTAAGTACATAATTGAGAAATTCGATAAGTCATCTGTGGTCTCCATCATCAATTCCTCGCCACCAAATTTATGATTCCGGATGCACTTACATCCGGAATACACGAGTTATAATAGAACATACCAAAATCACTACACGCGTGCCTAATAAAATTGAGGAGTTCCCTCAATTCGTCATGGATCCCATCACCTAAATGAACTTTGAAAAAAATGGGACCCACCTGGAATCAATCAACAATCAATCAATGACGGAATTCTGAGGTAACAAACATTTAAAAAAATACAGCCGAATTGAGAACCTCCTCTTTTTTTGAAGTCGGTTAAAAAGGTTTCTGCTTATCCTGCGCTCTGCTTTCTAGACTCCATATTTTATACTAATTACTACAGGACCAGACAAAGCCGTTTTCACATTATTTTTCTCCCGATATGCCCTTGTTTCCACACTTTTTTCTAAGATTTGCGTCTGAATGATTTTACGAAACAGTGCTTTTTTTCACGATTTGTGCCTTCCTATGAAGGTCGTTCGCCATTTCTTCAAATTGGCATCCGGGTGTTACTGCCATTTTTGATTTCTTAATAGTGCGTTTTAGTCTTTTGTACTTCTGCCTTTGGTAAGCGAGTTTTTCTTTAGCTCAGTAATAACATGGTTCTTCTTCTGAAGTTGTTTATTTCTTATCTTCCGTTGTAAAATACTTCTCCTTTTAGGTTCAGCTTGTCTTCGATCAATACACAGAACATCTATACCATCAGATTGTCGTTTCGGATTTATTTCTTCTAGAACCTGAGGATCGTTTTCTCCGTCAGATGACGGTGGCGTATTTTCGTCCATGCATTTATCAGCATGTGTACCATTTTTTTATTTTGTCTGTAATCTGCTGAGTAACTGATCCAGTTTTTTTTTACTTTTTTAAGCTCACGAGGAGTCATATCTTTAACGCATTTTCTCTGTCCTTTTTCCTTTTTTCTGAGGTATTTCAATCGTTATTTTTCTTTGTACTCTGCTAATAATCCTGGATCATTTTTAATTTTTTCTAAACGTTTTTTTGCCTGCTCAGACTTTTTTTTTGCTTTTTCCTCTATAGACAGCGGTATTTTCTTTCGAAGCGGCTTATTCTACAACAAATACAAGTTACTTAAATTGACGAACTTGCTTCTAAGAGTATTGACTGTCAGCCCCTAGCCTTTGCGTCAGTCCCTAGTCACATTTAAGACAAGGGCCTGATGGTCTAGGAACTGACGAATTGGACCAAAATCACTCGTAACTTAGTTTTAAAAAGAAATGCCGAAACTTGTAGGTAACTATAACATCAGAACAAACAAATCACATAAACACACAAATCATCATCATCATATCAGCCGAAAGACGTCCACTGTTGGACATAGGCCTCCCCCAAGGAGTGCAACAATGACCGGTCCTGCGCCTCCCGCGACCTTTAAGGTAAAAGTACGTTTCACCGGGCGCTTAAGACTTTATTTTTTTAATAAGGTCCGCGAGTTTCATTTGTCATTATTTAAATGTATCTAGAAATTAATAACATACGTATAGATATGCTAAACATATTTTTAATTTTTTTGGGTCGGTTTCCGTGGTTTGTAACTTTGTACTATTTACCGGACTAAGAAAACTGATTTGCACATAATACCGAATCGGCGCGCCGTTTCACCGGACTAGGGAAGAAATGTATGGGATTCGGGCGCTGCGTGGTGCTCAAACTTTAGTTGGTAATCTGTTAATTGACATTATTTTCCAGCTAGGTTGTGACTTCAAAAATCTTAGCGGGCTGTTAAGCTTATAAATAAGATTTTAGGTCAGATAACACATAAGTTAGGTATATCTATTTGCAATAATAAGGTATAACAATATTTTTAATTAATTTGCCTTTGTGAGTTGTAGACATTTAACAAAAAAAGACGAAAACGAATTTAACATTTTATAACCATAGATTTTTTAACATTAGATAAATCGGCTCATTCGTCTACTTAAATAAATAAATATTAGGGGACAATCTTACACAAATCGACCTAGTCCCAAACTAAGCAAAGCTTGTACTATGGGTACTAGACGACGATAAACATACTTAAATAGATAAATAAATACTTAAATACATAGAAAACATCCGTGACTCAGGAACAAATATCTTATTTTCTCATCGTGAAATGATTACATACCTTTAGAATGGTTCGGTGATATTTTATAACAAACGTTTATTTAACAACATTTGTTAACGCATTCCCTGCCGGCAACGCATATATGTCTTAACAAACGTTTATCTGACATTTGTTATACATTTTGATAACATTACTTTTGTTGAGTTAAGCGGTAAAATGACAAACTATTCATGCAAAATGAAAATTCCAAATTGTTAAAATAATGTTTTATTCATGGGTTGTACTTCTATGAATTTTGTAATTTTCGCTATAGTTAGAATTATTTACTTAAATAACTATATAAAACAAAAATAGCTTGAGATTGCACAGTAATTAATTACACAGTAGTGTTGTCAGAAAAATGTTTGTGCGGAAAGTGATCATTAATTTCCTTTGAGCTTATTGGCAAGCTTATTTATAAATGGTGACATCTAAGACGTAATCAGTAACACCTGTTTACCACTGTTTTTAAGGGGTCACTCAGTAAATGGGGGTTTATCGGTCATGAGTAATCATGACCCTTATGAAAAAAAGTTGCTTTAGTATACACATGTTGACTAAAAACTTAAATCAAGGTCACCTCATCTCTATTGATATGTTTAAGGTACGTGACACGGTAAGGTGTCCAAATTACTGTTAATAGTTTTAAAATCATTAAAGATATGCCAACTTTATTACATAAACTTCGTTTTAATGCCATTCAGTCCTACGTCGCGTCTTGTTATTTCTAACATACGACTCGCATTTCACCTTAAAATATAACAGCAGTCTTTGATAAACATTTTTATTACTTTGGCAATTGGTTATAATTATAGCCTTTAAAGTTAAATTATTAAATATAAGCTATTTCTAGCACTAATTGTTTTAAAAACGAAATAATCAATAAAGAATCAACAAATTCTATTCAATTAAAATCTTACAAGTCACTTAAAAAATAAGAAAGTAAACAGAGATCAATATATAATATTAAGATGCTAGCTGATACTGTTAAAGTCACGAAAACGACAAAAAATACGAAATGTTAACCGACTTTTTGATTATTTGGTTAGATTCGGTGTGATCCCGTACACGGGATAGCTAGTTGTCAAGCCAGTTTTTTAACTCGATAAGTTTTTCCATAGGTATATAATATTGGATGCTATAATAGTAGTTTATGCAACTGATCCATAATGAGAGGCCTTAAAACACGAGTGTGGTTTTATGAAACGAGCGTCAGCTCCTTTATATTATATTTATATATAATAGGATCACACGAGTGTTAAACAGGCCTAATTATGTACAGTTGCATACACTAATTTATCTACACACATATCATCTATCTATAAGTAGTAGTAAGTAACAGCAAAAAATATGACGACAGCAATGGCGGCAATTCGTCATAACGAATAGTTTTTTTAAATCATATACAAACAAATGAAGTCCCTATACTCATATCACTCGAGATCAAAAGTGAATTGACGTTTCGTATCGACGAATGTTTTAATATCTATAGATACTAGAATATAGACCCGCTTGAGTTTTGACAACTGTTCCAAATTTAAACTAACAAATTTACTGACTGTAAATTTCATACGAGCGTATATTTTAATCAGCCATAGTATTCGACCGTACAAATGATATAAGAAAACAACTTTGTTAAATAGCTCAATTAATAATGAATTTTTATTTTTTAAGTAAGGCTGAGCAGCAATGTATTACGTTAAAACTGATTTGACTTAGGCCTCTCACATACTGGCGCGGCCTAGCCGCAGCTGTCAAATTTTCTATTGTCCGCCACCGCAGGCCGCGCCAGTGTGTTGCAGGCCTTAACAAATATTTTGACTTTTACGGATGTCAGCAGTTAGTTAACGAAATGTATGCAAATCTGTTGCTTAGGACCGACACTAATCGTCATCAAAATATTCGCCCGTATGAAATTTACACACTGTATACTGTAATAACTTTACAGTACAGATTTTACCAACTACCAGAGACAACAAAGTTTTCATTGTACAAAAATCGGTTGTCATAATGCTGGTCATTTCCTGTTTCCGGTTACTGAACGCATTTTAGAGCACAAGTGATATGTGCGTAGATAAAATAATATTAAGATTCAGAGTGAATTATTCACAATATAAGATTACGATTATTAAGTACTTAACTTTTTTGAAATAACGTATTTTAGTTTACCAGTTTGATTAAAACTAAAACAAAATACAATTTGCTAGTATCATCAAGCAAATTTTGAGTTGTAAGCAGTGAATATTTCTTTCACTATTTAAAATTAAAATTCCGAATGTCACGACATCAAGTTGTTAATCAACTTAAAGCTAAAATGAGGAGTTAAATATTAAAACGCAACTAGCTTCACTATCAACAGCCTGGTAACTTAAAAAATTAAAACTAAAATGAGTATTGCACTTGTTATACCCGAACCATAGAACACCTCCACTAGAAGCCTAATGTTTCTCAGTTTGTTCGCGACTCGAGTCACCAAGCGTTGGTGTTGTTGCGCTTATTTAATCCGCGGTCGCCCGCCTTTCCGTTCAGTTGCGTCCATGTTAACGACCTGTGCGGAGTGTGCATGACTCTCACAAAAAAAACAAAATAATATGATTTTCGCGGCTAATTATGGGCTTTTGTAGTGTGAGGTGGTGCGAAAAGTCGTCAAAGACTTCTAATTACAAAAAAGATGGATTTTCATTCCACAGTTGAGTCAAATTCAATATTTCATTGAAAATATTTATAGCCAGCGGAGGCCATTTTATACTGGCCGGTGCGAATACTGAGGTACAGACACACTATGTCTGTCACTTTTCATCACTTTGAAAATGCAATATTGTGGTGTATGACGCAATATCGAATGATCACATAAAATGCAACATTGTAGAAATAACCTTGTAACATAATACACTAGCAAATGGTTTACGCACAAGTAAACACATCACCATTAAAATGCTTTAAAGATAAGAATCTACATCGTTAAACCTCTGTAAAGCATCACTCACACAACGACACACAGACCATATATAAACCCATGTTCTACCGAAATAAATGTTCATTATATCCAGGGACTGATTTTGGTTACGGTTTTACCGGTATGAAACCTGTATTCCATTACGGTACCGTAATGGTGTAAAGGTTACGCGCGCCGCGCCAACATAACGGTACCGTAACTGTTTTGAAATATCGGTTACCGCTATTCGATTTAAAGGTAACCGAAACCTTTATGATAACGGTTCGGAACCGGTATTATAACGGTTACCGAAAAAAATAAGCGAGCTGGCATCGCCTGCCGATGCCGCCGCGGCCGCCGCAGGTCACGCCGTGCCGCGCCGGTTCATTCATTGCGTGTGCATCACTGCGCAGTGCTTGCGTAATACGTACTGCGTTAGGTATTTTGTTAGCGATAATCACGTCATGTGATAAAGATAATTTAAAATGGAATCATTATTATACTTAATAAGTATAATAAGTAGTAATTTCATATGGCAAATTAATTGATTGATTACGGGTTCGATTCCCGTTCTGCTCCGCTGGTGTGCACGCGTAATGTACTATTATTCGTACTTTGATTGAGCTTGGTATCAAATTTATCAATGTTGTCCGTCGGTCGATATTTTTAATTACATAACTAATTTTCAACACAAGGTGTAACTAAAGTACTAAACTATAAAATAATTAAAAAGAGAATCTTCCGCGGCATGATAAAATAAACGGAATGGCGCGGGCCGCGGCGCACAGTGAGGAACGGGGTACGGGGAGTGAGCGGTAGTAGAGGCGTGCGGGGGGGGGGCGTCGACGCGGGCGCGGGCGAAACGGCAGCGGCATATCATACGCTTCTTTGATGCTCACCGACAACGACACTCGACAGTGCAAACGCGAAAAATTAAAATCTACAATGGGAAGAAAACGAAAGAACGCCGTATACGCTTTCTTTTCTTATGATAAGGAAGCGAAAACATCAGCCTGTTTGGTATCCGGCTGTACATCTGTCATAAAGGTAAGAAAACGTTTTTAATTTATTTTGATAATTCCGATTTTTAGTATACCTAGCGTACTTCATCTTGAATAGTGTTAGTATTCAGGATTTGTAGATATTGCCCAATTTTAAAATTATACTACGCCTCTAATGTGTACGTACTTAAGTAATTATAACCAATTATGTGATATAAAAATAGGTAGATATTTTACAAGTGCTCCAAAAGTGGCACACTTAGGCTTCCACACACCGTACGCGTGTCGTACGCGGCAGGGGCCGGGCGCGGCGCGTGTCGGGCGCGGCGCGGGTCGTGCGCGGCGTGGGTCGGTATTTTTCTCTCACTTACCAACGCATTCAATATCTCTCTCACTATCTCATCTCTATCACGCAGTTGCGCGGGCCCAAGTTGCTACCGCAGCGGGCCCGCGCAACTGTGCGATAGAGATGAAGATACCGCCCGACCCGACCTGCGTTCGGCCTTAAAACTCCGTCAATTGTATGAATGACCTCGCCTCCGTTTCGCGCCGTCAATGGCAACGTGTAAACGTGTCTCAGCTGTCAGATTTGCAGCGCGAATGTATAACCGTCGTGTGTAGGTAATGCGATTTTGCACTAATTATATAAAAAAAGCCAGGGAATAACATATCATTCGTACGTAATCTACGTTTATATATAATATTAATACATTTTACGTATTCAATAATTACGTGCATAATAGTACATTACGTAACTAGGGCGGTGAATTCGTGAATGCCCCAGATCGCAGGTGTTTGTGGCCCGAACCGAAGGTGAGGGCCATAATTATTCGCTCTGGGGCTTTACGAATTACCGCCCGTGTTGCGTACAAAATTTTACGTCTTCACCTGGCCACAATGCGAGTTTTCCGTACGCGCAGCGTGCAGTAAAACTCGCATTATGGCCAGGTGTGACGTAAAAGATGTTTCCAGAACATGTTGAGTGCAACAAAGCAAACAAAAGCAATATCTTTGCGATCAAAGAATAGTATATAAACAGGGGTCTTGATAAGATCCGTAAGCATGAGATTCGTGATTTTTGATAAAGTTTCTCATTTATTATGTATTTACTGCACGTGTAAGTACCTATAGTGCAAATTGAGGCAAATGACTCATTCTGAGGAACAGGTTGTGATACTTGTGATACATTCCTATTTCCCACGCACTGTTGTGATAACTTACTATTTCTGTGGGAAAAACAGAGACAAGTATATGTTTCGCTGCATCGTACGTAACAACACATTTACTTGTCTCTTTTTCGCTCCCGGAAATAAGCATACTGTCCTGCTCTCATTTGATATACTCCAGTCATTTTACGGTTTAGCCAAACATTAATTTATAATAGGCTGTGATTTTTTTCTCCATCATAAATACATATTTTAAGATACTATATTTACGAATCTTACAAACTTTCGTCCCGGAAGTAGGTATAAAAAAATACTGTCAAATAAACGTTGATTTTTTTAATTAAAAATAATAATTGATGTTTATAATCGTCAACACAACAATATTATTGTCTTTAACCTGTAAACAATGAAATCCGACATTTTTTTTACACGTTAAACCATTAAATTAACAAAATGCATGGCTTGGTTGACAGGTGCCATAAGTTACGCGTTAGATCGTGTCGCGATTCGTGCGGTACCTACCTAGTACCTACCTATAGTACCTACGCGGCGAGCGGGCGGCCGGCCGGCGCGGCGCTGTGCCCCGCTGCAGGCAACTGGCCAATCACATTAGCTCTGCGGCTCGCGCGCGGCATTTTTAAAGTTACTTTAACATGTGTTTGTAATAACATTACTTGCAACGTATTTTATTAGGCGATTCGTACATTATTCAATGAAATAGTGCTTATAATGAAAATCCCAAAACTAAATGATCGATTTGATTTTTTTTTAGTAGTTAAACAGCATTTAACCCCTAAAATCCACCCTCCGTTGTTGTTTAGTGTGCGATTGCTTTCTAATATTTGTGTCCACTACATTCAACAAGGAATGTAGGAACCTACAGTCAATTATTATTTTTAGACACGGAAATAGAAATGTAATATTCGGAAACATTTTTTGCCTGATTTATCAACAAAGTTATAAAGGAAATATTAATTTATCAGAACAAAGAAAAAAAAATGAGGTTTTTTTTTTAACCGATTTTACAGGAATTTATAAATTTTCAGTTATTTATTATAATATCTAAATCACTAATATTTTGTCGGATTTAGTCTCGTAGTTATTGCAACAATTATAATTTATCTGTTACGTCGAAAAAAAAAGCTATTATAAATTATTTCCATTTCGCCATACTAGCGGACCGTATAATGACTGGAGTAATACCCATATTAGTGTGTAACTGCAATATTCGCAGCTCTTTCATGTGTGCGTAAGCCTGGCCATTTTTAAACACGGTATTTCTTATAGACAACATATATCTACCTCTTTTCATATTACATCATTGATTATAACAGTAGATTATAGTCTTCAAGAGACTTATCAATAGGGTCGACACTGCTAAAGTTATAAAAATAATACAAATGTGGGCAAAATATTTTTTCAATATGAACTTGTGTTATGAAAGGAATATCCAAATATAATTCATATCATATCCAAATATATCATACATTACATATGAAATAAATAAAAAAGTTTGTAAAAAGCGGGCAAAGTTGCCAGGTTTCACGGTACTGATCCCGATGTTGACTTTGTATCGGACTAACTCAAACCTAAAATAATTATAAACTGAACGTTACGTATAACTAAGTGAAGCCTGTTAAACCATGTCAAATAAGTTAAGCACACGCGCGATGTATGTCTTTTTGTGGCCAGTTTTATTGAAATGTGACCTGGTGGGCAATACTTGACGGACCCGGACTTGACGAAGCAACGCAGCCGTGCTGTATCGTCGCCCAAATAATTAGTTTTTATATGTATTGTATGTATGTTTGGCTTTAAGGTATTTGTTGTTTTGGGCCTTAGATGCCTGAAATAAATGGTTTATTATTACAATACTATGTTCAAAGAGCAAAGTTGCCAATTTTACAGTATCTTATTTTAAGGAAACTATCCACATGATTTTTAAGGCTGGACTAAAAAATGGGCCTCCACACAATCTACAATATTGAATGCCTGTTTTTCTATAATATAAATATGTTTTTTTTAGGGCGAGCATGGAACAAATTTACTACACCACTTGGCAGCAAACCATCCTGATGAGTTTTTAATCGTCAACAACCGCAACAATTGGGCCAGAAATTGTGCTAATAATGAAAATGACTTCAACCTTATAAATACTGAAACGAATGTCACTGCCCTAGCCGGTCCCAGTCCCAGCTGTGCAAAAAAAGCGCGCACTAGCAACTCCGTGGATTCTTTGCAACCGATAGCCTATATACGCAAACAATGTATAAATTTGGTAACTGTTCACGGGAGACCATTTTCATTGATGGATGATGTGGCGTTTAAAAATATTGTGGGTATGACTCCCATCAGCCCTAAAGAATCACAATCTATACACTCGCGCTCGATTAGAGCATCAATTCAAGAGGTAGCTGAAACATTAAGGAAGGAGATCGCATCAGAGGTCAAAAATAGGCTCATATCTCTGAAAGTTGATAGTGCCACCCGTTTGGACCGAACATTTTTCGCGGTCAATTTACAGTATATTGACAACGGAACTGTTTTTGTAAAAACTTTGGGAGTTGCAGAAATGTGGAGCCGAAGCACGTCGGAATATCTACAAGAAAAGCTGTTATTTATATTAAGAAAATATAACATAGATATTAATCAAATATATACAATAACCTCTGACAATGGGGCAAACATGCTGAAATTGAGCCGATTGTTAAACAATACATTAGACATTATGACAGAAAATGATGAAAATGACGACGTGTCAGATGATGAAGCTGAAATTGAAGATCTGACCTATGACGTTACTCTCGAATCCGATGATACAGAACCGTACGTAATCTCGTCAGTGCGTTGTGCTGCACACACGTTGCAGCTGGCAGTGCAAGATGCGTTAAAAGAAGACATGATACCCACCATCGAAGAGGCCCGTGTTGTTGTTAGAAAGCTTCGATCACCAACAATGGAAAACTTGCTGAAAACGGCAAAAAAAATAAAGCCATTTTGGACAACAATACGCGATGACATTCTACTCTAGACATGTTGGAAAGATTAAAAACGTTAAAGGAATGTTGTTCCGAAACACCAGGGGAACCTTTATACTTGAGTCAAGTTACATGGGACGCAATTGATGATATAATAAATTCATTGAAACCCGCTAAAATATGTACCAAAGTATTGCAAGAGGAACAATTAACTCTGGGGGATTTTTATTACCAGTGGACCAAATGTTATCTGGAAACATCGCATGTTCAGACACCCTTAGCACACCAGATCTGCATCTTCATGAAAGAACGCGAGAAGCTGCTGATGACAAATGCCGTGTTAGTGCACTATATTTGGACCCACGATTTAAGCTGGTTTTATCTTCTACAGAGGAAACATTGGCTATCAAACATTTAAATAGTGCTTGGCTGCAAATGTTGAAAATGGAGGCGAATACCATAGCCAATGAATTAGGTGATGGTCATTGCACTGACTCTCCAAGCACAAGCACTTTAGCGGAGAGTTTAAGCATAGAAGATGAAATGGAAAGGCTCTTGGCTCAAACCGAGATTTCAAGGAGAACGCAACAGCACATCCAAAATCGGGCTGATATTTCGGGAATTTTGCAAAATTTTTACAACCACCCGCGTATCGCAGCAAAAGAGGACATATTGTTATTTTGGAAGAAGAAAGCTTTGTCAGAACCGCAGCTTTATCGGCTGGCAAAAACAGTACTTGCAGTACCAGCAACACAAGTGAGCGTGGAGCGGCTTTTCTCGTCTCTAAAATATGTCGTAAATAATTTACGTTCCAACTTGAATGAAAGCATCGTAGATGACATTTTAGTTATAAGGAATAATGGGAAATAACATTTAAGAAACAACAATTTGTGGCGTAAACCCACGAGAAAAGTAGTGGACTGTATACTGCGTTATTCTAAAAACCCCGATGAACCCAAATACCCACAAAGAAAGGAGAGACCGACTTACCCGTCGCTGTCGTCCCCACAACGTGGAAGGGGCGCCCCTCTTCTGCTCCCAGTGCACTTGTATAGTTGGTTGTTTAATATTTAATACTTATTTTTATCCGTAGCTGTTTTGCGTAATTAATATTTCTTCAAGACTTTTTTCGACACTGACACTTGACGGATTGTGTCTATGGTTATTGCCGGTCGATACCTACTCTCGTAAGCATTGAGGTCCATCGGTTTGGTTGTATACTGAACACCCCCCACCGAAAGCACTATGTAGCTTTCCCATAACATAAAGGCATAGAAGTAAAACAAAATTAGTGAGGAATGAGCTTCTGCGCATATGATAGCGCTACAAAAGAAAAGAAAATAAGGCCCTTGTGGCTAAAAAAGAAGTAAAGGGAAAGGGGAGTCAGTTAGTGTAGGGTAAAGGACAGAGTTTATTCACAGGCCTCGACACTATGTTATTTCCTTTCGTTTTCAAGGTAACTTTACGTACAATGCCATCTAAACCGGGATGTGTCTGATGGACAATTGCAAGTGGCCAACTGCAAGGAGAAACGCGATCATCTATGACCAAAACTAAGTCTTCTACATTAAGGTTGGGCGGCGAGGCAAACCATTTTGACCTTTGCTGTAAAGTATTCAAATAATCTTGGCTTCATTTTTTCCAAAACAATTGGGAGCAATTTTGTAAATATTGCCATCGTGACATATGATTTACAGGCACCGTTTGCAAATCATACTCAGGTACAGCTGTCAGACGCTTACCTATTAAGAAATGTCCTGGCGTTAATACATTAAACTCGTTAGGATTATCACTAGCCGGTAGAGCACACAATGGACGGGAGTTCATTATGGCTTCTATTTTGCAGAAAACTGTCGTAAGCTCTTCGAAGGTCAAAGCTTTATCACCGACAGCACGCACAAGATGATATTTAGCTATGCGCACGCAACTTTCCCACAAACCACCCATGTGTGGAGCACTAGTAGGGTTAAAGTTCCAGTTTATCAAGCGTTGAGCACAACCATTAAATATATATTCCTGATTGCCTTTATCAGACATAAATTTCTGCACTTCGCCAAGGTGCTTGCTCGTTGCTACGAAGTTGGATCCGCAATCGGAATAGAAGTGTGACGACAGGCCACGTCGTGACACAAATCTATCCAGGGTAGCCAAGAAGCAATCTGCAGATAATGAAGAAAGTGCTTCCAGATGCACGGCTTTAGTGGAGAAGCATACAAAAACTGCGAGATAAGCCTTCTCTATCTTTGCATTACGCCGTAAGCTTTCTTTTATGTACAAAGGTCCGGCTAGGTCAACACCCACATGTTCAAATACCTTGTCAGGCAGCAGCCGTGTCGACGGAAGGTCACCCATTTTTGGCTGAAGCAGGGTTGGTTTACATTTGAAGCACGTCTTACACTTCAACAAAGTTGACCGAATGAGGCTACGAGCCGACAATATCCAGTATCTCTGGTTAATTATATTTTGTAGGGTGTGCGGTCCAGCATGTAAATATTTCTTGTGGAAATATTCAACCAAAAGTTTCACAAACCTACATTTCTTCGGCAACAACAAGGGATGCTTCGCATTGTATGGCAGATCAGAGTCAGGAATACGACCCCCCACCCTCAGGAAGCCACGAGCATCAATAAAGGGGGCAAGTTTCCTTAACGAAGGAATATACGTCTTGCCTTTATTCAAAGCCCCACTTTCGTTCTTGAAGTAGGAGCCCTGTACTACTTTAATTAAGCAATCATGAGCTTGATTCAAATCGTTCGTAGTCAAGACCTCTTGGCTGCAGACAGAAGCATCACCGCGAAACCGCCGCAGAAAACGCAATATCCATGCGATGCTTCTTTGCATTCTTGAAAAAGACGAAAATTGGTTGACAAGACGTTCAACAAATTCCAATTTATCTTCTTCCCCCGTCTGTTGAGATAACAAATTGAATGTATTGGAGTTAGGCTTTATCTCCGGGATTTCAGTACCTTTTCTGTTAATGTATGTAGATACAGGCCAATTTTCATGATACTCATACATCCAGGCAGGTCCCTCGAACCATTGCGATCTGCAAGCCATGAATTGTAATGGAGTAACACCACGCGAGGCAACATCTGCCATGTTATTCTCGCTGTTGACATGACGCCATGCGTGAGGAGGTATTGACTCTAGTATCTGTGTAACACGGTTACACACAAACGTTTTTAATTTGTAAGCATCAGTTTGTATCCACGCCAATACAATAGATGAATCGGTTAGTGCTGTGATTCTGGACACATTGATCCGCGATAAGCATTCACATGCATACTTCATAAGTTTGCTAAGAAGTGTGGCAGCCATAAGCTCCATTCTAGGTATGGTCTCAACTTTGACAGGTGCCACTTTCGACTTAGCAATTAACAGTCTGCACTTGACTTCCAAGTGACGTCGTGAAATGACATAAATGCATGCAGCGTAGCCACGAGAAGATGCGTCACTGAATCCTACCAGTTCGCATTCAGTGACATCTGGAAGCAAAATATGTCGTTCAATCTGCAACTCAGATAGCCTGGGTAACTGGTCTATAAATTCTACCCACTGCTGGCATTCTTCTACGGGCAGTGGATCGTCCCAACCAAGGCCCAGCTTCCAAAGATCCTGTAAAATGCACTTTGCAACGAAGGTGCAAGGAGCAATGTATCCAACGGGATCATAAATAGATGCCAGCGTCCTTAAGACGGATCTTTTTGTATTGACGGTATCTTGCTTATTTAAGGAAAACCTAAACGCATCGAATACTGGGGACCATTTCAAACCTAAAAGCTTTATTGAAACATCATCCCTGTCCTTTTGAAAGTCAATTGTTTTCTCGCGATGTTCTTCTGGAACACGTTCGAAAAGCTGTTCACAGTTACTCGACCATTTCTTTAAAACTAGCCCTCCGCACTGCAGCATATTAATTAATTCATCTTGTAACGCACACGCTTCAGAGAACGTGGCGCATGACCAAAGAATATCATCCATGTAGATACCTTGTCTAACGACATTAGCGGCAGAAGGGAAACGTTCACCTTCATCACTGGCTAATTGCAGCAAGGTGCGGATAGCCAAGAACGGACTTGAACTCACCCCGTACGTAATGGTTTTCAGCTCATACACCTTTATGGGTTCGTCAGCGGTCGATCGGTATAATATATGTTGATATTTTCTATCAGATTCACGTACCAGGATAGCACGATACATTTTACAAATATCACTTGCGAAACAGTATTCAAATAATCGAAAATTTGTTATAATGGCACCTATATCACGGTATAGGTTTGGTCCTGTCAGCTGCGTATCGTTAAGAGAGACTTTGGAGCTCGTTTTAGCACTAGCATCAAATACAACTCTCAAAGGAGTTGACGTACTGCTTGGTCGAAGTATACTGTGGTGCGGGATCAGATACCTACTTGGTTCGCTACCAGTGTACAATTCCAAGTGGTCAAGCTTTTCATATTCCAACATGAAATCGTTGTAGGCTTGTTGCAGCACTGGAGAGCGTGCGAGTTTCCGCTCTGTTGATAGCAATCGTCGTTCAGCTGCAGCGCGGGAATCTCCAATTAGTGGCGCATCAGGCGCGAAAGGTAACGGCACTATATATCTCCCCCCCTCATCACGAGAGTGATGAAGTGCGTATATATCTTCAGCTAGTTGATCCGCTGCACTAAGCACAGGTTTGCACGGCAATTCCTCTACTTCCCAGAAGTCACGCAGCGTTCTATCCAAAGTCTTCTCTTGAGAAACTGACAAGTGAAAGTTTTGTGACTGTTGTTTGCCATCATTGTACAATCTTCCACTCACGACGTCACCAAAAACTGTTGGAATCACTTTCGGAATATTTGATTTGACATTAATCGGTTTGTCTTTTATAAGCTCTGACACGACATCGTTGCCCAGCAAAATGACAATCGACGACTTCTCGAAGAACAACGGGTCAGCCAATTCGAAGTTCTTATATTCATCCACAACTTCCTGTGGAAATTAAACATTTGGCATCTCGGATGAAACCTTCTCAACGACAACCATATCCACCTGGAAACTCGGAACGTCCGATTTACACGGATTCATGTCGCAGGTCACCATGCCAAAGTTCTTGACAATGTCACCGCCTAGTCCAGACACAGTAAATGGACACTTGTTGCGGCGTAGGCCCAAACGTTGAGCACAGTTCAAAGTCATAAACGAGCTTTGAGCTCCAGAATCAAGAACTGCACGGCAATTCTGATGTTGACCAGTGACGTCAACAATTAGAGTCCTCGTAGTCCCCAACACTACACCGTAAGAATTCACGTTTTCATTCACGGAATGAAGATTCTCGGTTACGGCAGATGCGGGCGTCACACTCACGGAGTGCGACGGCGACGGCCACGCTGTGTGTAGGGCAGCGCGGGGTGGCTGCGGGGCCGGCACGGCCGGCGCCTGCGCCACACTCGCATCCCGATGTAGCAAGTAGTGGTGATTACGAGCGCAAACTCCACACGTCATGATGCTCTTGCAATTTGAATCGTCATGACCGCTTTTCAAACAATTGGTGCATAATTTCAAGACATTGACACGGTCGATCCTGTCTTGAACTAACAGTTTACGAAACTGTTCGCAACGATAAATCAGATGATTTGAATTGCAATGCACGCAAGTTTGTTTGTTTTGGTTGGAATTATTATCACGCGAAACAGCTAATCCAACCTTTTGCGAGGGCGAGGTCGCGTTCGAATATTTGTAACTGGCTGGTTTATGACTCGGTTGCATATTTGTGAAGTTGACAGGTGACTTAACTTTGATTTGTTGACCATTGAAATTAGTCCGGGAGCCGGTAGTCGGAAATGTATGTTCCAACACTTTGATTTGTTTGTTCACGAAAATAATTAATTCTTTAAAGGTCGGCAATTTGTTTTGATCGCGACTTTCTTCAAACAATTTTCGAGTATGAATGTCTAGCCCACGCAATGCTAAATGACAAATCAGGTAGTCATCTAAATGTTTAATTTCTAAGGCCTGAATCGCTTTTAACGAATGGTCAAATGTCTCCACGAAAGACGTTAGATTAGCGACGTTGTCCTTTGTCAAAGGTGAGAAATTCAGCATTTTGTCCAGATACCTGCCGGTCAACGCCCTGACGTCTTGATACTTATTAAGCAAACTTTGCCACACTACAGTATAATTATAGGCAGTGATCGGCAGACTCCTGACCATATTCAGTGCTGGACCCTTGACACAGGACAGCAGATAATGGAATTTATCTATGTTTTCGAAATTGCGACTATGGACCAATGACACAAACGTATCATGAAATGTGGTCCAATTCTCCATTTGACCATCAAATTCGAATAAAGTTAGCTTTGGTAAGACCGGCCTAGCTAGACAATCATCACTTTTTTGAACAATCATTTTGTCGGTTGGCTCCTGGCCTATACGATTGCAGTTCAAAGCTACCTTCTTGCAAGCGTAATACAGATCATCGAAACTATCTAATGGGCCTGACGAAGGCTTGAACTTAGGGTCTGTTTGCATCTCAAGCATGGCAATTTCCATTACAATATGCTCAAAGTCGCTGCGAGCGTCATCGAGTTCTGAAAACTGCACCATGAAGTTTTGTACCGAGTCTAAACTATCCAACTTAACTGTTTTGGATAAATCGTAAGCCTTCTGCAGCTTATTAAACAAATATTCTTTTTTGAGTGTCAACGCATTTATTTGCAACAATAGTTGTGCCTCGCCTTCCATTGTTCTGTCACGGACAGTTCTGTCAGATGGAATAAGATGGATAAAAATAAGTACTATCGAAAATAGCGAATAATACGATTCGCAATGTGCGTATGGGTAATTAATAGCGAATGCGATTCGCGATATGGGGAACAATTTAGAAATTTTGAGAATTTAGGATTAGGTTCTAATCCAGAAGGTTAATTCTGAATGTGGTGAGAATGACCAGAAAATGTGGCGTAAACCCACGAGAAAAGTAGTGGACTGTATACTGCGTTATTCTAAAAACCCCGATGAACCCAAATACCCACAAAGAAAGGAGAGACCGACTTACCCGTCGCTGTCGTCCCCACAACGTGGAAGGGGCGCCCCTCTTCTGCTCCCAGTGCACTTGTATAGTTGGTTGTTTAATATTTAATACTTATTTTTATCCGTAGCTGTTTTGCGTAATTAATATTTCTTCAAGACTTTTTTCGACACTGACACTTGACGGATTGTGTCTATGGTTATTGCAGGTCAATACCTACTCTCGTAAGCATTGAGGTCCATCGGTTTGGTTGTATACTGAACACAATTTAACTTATTTTGTGCCAAAGAGGCTGGCTTTTTTTTAAATATATACATATATAGCTGTGGTTCTGACAAACCTTTCTTCATTAATTTTTGTTTTTAAGCAGTAAAGCTGCTAACGGAAATTATAAATTTTAAATGGAAGGAAAAATTGAAAAATTTGATGCTCCGATCCGGCTCGGAGCATTAAATTTTTCAATTTTTCCTTTCATTTAAAACTTATAAACCTTTCTTCTTCCAAAATAACAATATGTCTCCTGTCTGGCAAACGAAAGCGTGACCTGGACTTTTTTAAAAGTGGCAACATTATAATCTGTCAAAGGCACGTTAAATTCTTTGGTTAGAGTTTTCAGTATTTTGTTTACACAATTATTTTGCATTAATATTTGCCATAATATGGGTAAAACAATAATAAGTAATGTGCGAAAGCTGCTACATACTATGATCAGTAAGTTCAAGCAAAAACAAGAGGAGAAAGTAGTTGTTTTCCAAGAGAAACAACAATGTTTAGATGCGATGTCGGATTTTTTAGGTTAGTTGATTTTGTAATCTTAATCCTTGTCGGCTGATTATTTGTTATAATAATATTGACGATAATGATGATACGTTTCTTATGTTTACAGATAATCTCGAAAATATTCAAGTAATCCGTAAAAAACAAAAAAATGGTAATACGACATGTATTTTTTTTGAATTTGCCACGTTTTCTCAGATCGCACTTTCATTTGCCAGACTCTATATATTTCACTTTAATATAGGTAATAAAAAATAACTTTATTGAGTAAATTAATGTTACAACACTGAACATTAATTTACTCAATAAAATTATTTTTATATATATTTCGTTTGTGCATTGCTTGATGATAATAATGATGTGATGATGATTAATCTTTTATTTGCCCAATATAATTCTGGCTCTTATCTAGATAACCTTATATTATATTGATCAAACTATAATAAAATAAGTTTAATTGCAAAAGGTTTTTTTTTTATATAACTAATAAAAAGGGGTATACTAAAGTATTTAAAGAAGAATAAAGTATAGTATGATTTAATAAATTGTTAATATGGCCATAATTAATATTTTTTAAATACTTCCAGCAAATCTTGCATGCATTGGATACGCTGATGGCCTTTAATTAATTTTAATTGCTTTTCTATTATAAGGCAAAATGCTCTGTTTGCACTTTCTTCGTCTTCAGCAGCCACCCTTTCAGCAGCATGTTGCTGAGACTCTGAAATACTACGTTGGTGTTCATCGCCTGAAAACAAAAACATAATGATTTAATTTAATTTTAACCAATAACAAATACTCAAAAAAATCGTTCTTATACAATTCGGATTTTAATAAAGGTAGGAATTAATAAGGTACCTATTAATAAATTAAATATTATAAATTAAGTCTTACCAGCTAAATGGTTAGTATTTATAATGGGTATTTTTTCGTTTTTAGTAGTAAGCTGTAAAGAGTTTGCGTTAAAAATATCTGGAGAATGCGATCTATGATGCACCCGTACTTCCTCAATCCCTGAAAAAGGAAAACTCATAAAATATAAAGATAGACAGAGCATACCGAACAACTAAGTGAAGTCAGTTTTTAACCATGCAAAATAAGTTAATCACACGCTCACGCACACATATGGTTACAGTACCTAAGAAAGAGTTTTGTACAATTTAGTTTAGGTATATTTTATATAAGTGCGTGTCTGCTTAACCTATTGGGAATGATTACAAACCGGCTTCACTAAGTTTAGTCGTAACATAATCAAAACAAATTTGTCGAATAAGTAAAACAATGGATGGTACAAGTTCGCAAATCGTGGCCGGAGATATATCTCTAAAGTATGACGGACGGTGGTTCTAGCGCGTCAATAGTAGTGATGCAACCATAGTAAACACTAACGGCCGTATTCATAAACGTACTCCAAGCCCATTTTAACTAAAATGGTGTTAATATTCGTTTGTCCTTATCTGCCACTTTGATATTTGTGTTCGTAAGAAAGGGACAGAGCACATTTTATTTAGCAGAGGCATTTTAAGTTTTATGAATAAGGGGGCTCCACTGTAACATATTACGGCGCCTCTTTCGACGCTTAGAAATGTCCTGGCGTCGAAAGTGGCTCCGATAATCTACTAACTTGCGACCAAAAAGTGGATTTTCAATGTATCTAGAAATCGGTGGTCCGTTCTAATAATAATCTTAATAATACGGTCCAATCTGGCAACTTTGCCCACAGCACATAGCTTTGCCCACCACGTCACATTTTAATAAAACCGCCCTATCCCAAAAGTCAAACTGGTTTCAGTTGCATTATTATTTTATCGCGTGGGTAAAAGTTAAACATATTTATTAGAGATAGGCCGAATACGGACTTTGCCGAATACGAATATTCGGTCGAACATTCGGTTCAGATCTTACCGAACCGAATATTCGGCCGAATTATTCGGTAAAACTAAACAGGTTTATGCAGGTCCGCGCGGCTCGCTGAGCGCGAATTTCACCCCTCCCGCTCGCCGCCCGCTACCCGTTTTGGCCCAGCGAGACGGCCGGCCAGCTAGTCGTGTCGTGTTTAGTTATTTGATGTCTCAAAAGAGCTACAAATAGTATGAATGATTTATATATTATCAGATGAATATCATATGTTTATTCGATAAATATTCGGCAGTTTAATTCGGCCGAATACCGAACATTGAAAAACATGCCGAATATGCCGAATACCGAATAATTACCGAATATTTGGTGCATCTCTAATATTTATAACTCACAAATCCAAGAGCAACACATAATTTCACACACACAGAGAGAGAATAAGGTGGGCTGCTCATGACCTGGTAAAGGTCGCGGGTGGCGCAGGACCGGTCACTTTGGCACTCTTTGGGGGAGGCCTATGTCCAGCTTTGGCTGATATGAACAAACAGCGGGAAGTTACAAGGTTTTACGGTAAAATCCTACCTACTTATACGATTTGATAATACTAAACGTCTTAGTTGAACTAATTAATAAACTGAATAACTTACTTGTACTCGTATTATCTTCTTTAAAATAGTCCTCAAAATTTTGTGCATCCGGCAAGTCATCAAAACATTGGGTTTCGTCTTGGTTGTATGTAGCCGCCGTTTCCGGAATGCATATTTCTTTAGTACTGAGAATACAAGGTAGAATGCAAAACAAAATATTATTATTTAAATAATAACAACTTACCTAGAACCACTTGCTAAGTTTCCATTATTATCTAAACATTCTAAACTTTACGTTAGTTTGTACTCATTAGGCACTTGTCCCACCGCCAGCGAGTAGCGAGTACTCTCATAGTAATTCTTACTCGCGCGAGTAAAAGCGAGTAAGAATTACTATGAGAGTAGGTACTCGCTAGTCGCCGGCGGTGGGACAAGTGCCATAATGTAGTGATAATAATTAAATATTTACCCCATAGCTCCGCACTCTCCGAGTCTCCGCACAGTCCGCACACCCGCACCATAGTCATCAAAATTTTGTGCATCCGGCAAGTCATCAAAACATTGGGTTTCATCTGGGTCGTATGTAGCCGCCGTTTCCGGGATGCATATTTCTTTAGTACTGAGAATGCAAGCCATACAATACAAGGTAGAATGCAAAACAGTATTATTTAAATAATAACAACTTACCTAGAACCACTTGCTAAGTTATCATTATTATCTAAACTTTACGCTTGTACTCATTAATGTCGTGATAATAATTAAATACTTACCACATAGCTCCGCACTCTCCGAGTCTCCGCCCGCACACCGCACCTCACGCTCTGTTGCTGTGCCAATGTACTGTACTGAATACTGAATGTAATGTACTGACGATGCGACGATGTCGCGGAAAGAAAGACAAAACGGCAGCGCCGGCGGTTTGGCAACGACGCGACGCCAAAATCTAAATATCGGTAACCTTTAAAAATCGGTTAAGGTACCGAAAAAAATAAAGGTTACCGTTATATTTCGATAGCGAAATATAAAGGTTTCGCTACCGAAACCGCTATTTCAAAACCGATATGACGTCATATCGGTTATGAATAATACCGGTATTTTTCGGTTATGCAGTCCCTGATTATATCTCCGAGTTTCGTTGTATTAATTACTCCCTACGACATACGTCTCAATATGCTATTCCTTTCTTACGAAAACACGTCACGACTAGTGATGTCCCGATGATGCTATGATGGTCAATCGACAAACCACGTGCTTTCGTTCGTACCGATTTGAAGAAATGTAACAAAAATACAGATTTCTCGTTTATTTTGGTTTGAGTAGTTATTCTGTAGATTAGAACTTAAATTTAGTTTTATTTATTGTTCGTTATTTAAAGTAAATAGTGTAATATATAATAAGTATTAGTAGTACTAGTAGTAGTAGTTACTTTACTGTTTTAGTAACTTTATAGAATGCTCTTGGTGAACAGTTGCGTCTAGGTTTCAGGATGGGCCTGATGATAAACTTTGGGAAAGTGCGAGGGTACTCGTAGTTGGTTTTGAGATAGATATAGGTTGTGCGGGCTTTTTAGAATCCTCTCGGGGAGCAGTTGGGTCCAGTGCCACAAGATGGGCCTGATGATGAACTTCGAGAAAGTGCGAGGGAACTCGGAGTTGATTTGACACAGATATAGATTATATGGGCTTTTTAGAATCCTCTCGCCGAGCAGTTAGGTCTAGTGCCACAAGATGGGCCTGATGATGAACTCCGAGAAAGTGTGAGGGAATTAGGAGTTGGTTTGAGATAGATATAGGTTGCGCGGGCTTTTTAGAATCGTCTCGGTGAGCAGTTGGGTCCAGTGCCACAATATGAGCCTGATGATGAACTTCGAGAAAGTGCGAGGGAACTCGGAGTTGGTGTGAGATAGATATACGTTGTGCGGGCTTCTTAGAATCCTCTCAGTGAGCAGTTGTGTCCAGTGTCACAAGATGGGCCTGATGATGAACTTCGAGAAAGTGCGAGGGAACTCGGAGTTGGTGTGAGTTAGATATACGTTGTGCGGGCTTCTAAGAATCCTCTCAGTGAGCAGTTGGGCCCAGTGTCACAAGATGGGCCTGATAATGAACTTCGAGAAAGTGCGAGGGAACTCGGAGTTGGTGTGAGATAGATATACGTTCAAAACATTGGGTTTCGTCTTGGTTGTATGTAGCCGCCGTTTCCGGAATGCATATTTCTTTAGTACTGAGAATACAAGGTAGAATGAAAAACAAAATATTATTATTTAAATAATAACAACTTACCTAGAACCACTTGCTAAGTTTCCATTATTATCTAAACATTCTAAACTTTACGTTAGTTTGTACTCATTAGGCACTTGTCCCACCGCCAGCGAGTAGCGAGTACTCTCATAGTAATTCTTACTCGCGCGAGTAAAAGCGAGTAAGAATTACTATGAGAGTAGGTACTCGCTAGTCGCCGGCGGTGGGACAAGTGCCATAATGTAGTGATAATAATTAAATATTTACCCCATAGCTCCGCACTCTCCGAGTCTGCATCCGGCAAGTCATCAAAACATTGGGTTTCATCTGGGTCGTATGTAGCCGCCGTTTCCGGGATGCATATTTCTTTAGTACTGAGAATGCAAGCCATACAATACAAGGTAGAATGCAAAACAGTATTATTTAAATAATAACAACTTACCTAGAACCACTTGCTAAGTTATCATTATTATCTAAACTTTACGCTTGTACTCATTAATGTCGTGATAATAATTAAATACTTACCACATAGCTCCGCACTCTCCGAGTCTCCGCCCGCACACCCGCACCTCACGCTCTGTTGCTGTGCCAATGTACTGTACTGAATACTGAATGTAATGTACTGACGATGCGACGATGTCGCGGAAAGAAAGACAAAACGGCAGCGCCGGCGGTTTGGCAACGACGCGACGCCAAAATCTAAATATCGGTAACCTTTAAAAATCGGTTAAGGTACCGAAAAAAATAAAGGTTACCGTTATATTTCGATAGCGAAATATAAAGGTTTCGCTACCGAAACCGCTATTTCAAAACCGATATGACGTCATATCGGTTATGAATAATACCGGTATATTTCGGTTTTGCAGTCCCTGATTATATCTCCGAGTTTCGTTGTATTAATTACTCCCTACGACATACGTCTCAATATGCTATTCCTTTCTTACGAAAACACGTCACGACTAGTGATGTCCCGATGATGCTATGATGGTCAATCGACAAACCACGTGCTTTCGTTCGTACCGATTTGAAGAAATGTAACAAAAATACAGATTTCTCGTTTATTTTGGTTTGAGTAGTTATTCTGTAGATTAGAACTTAAATTTAGTTTTATTTATTGTTCGTTATTTAAAGTAAATAGTGTAATATATAATAAGTAATAGTAGTACTAGTAGTAGTAGTTACTTTACTGTTTTAGTAACTTTATAGAATGCTCTTGGTGAACAGTTGCGTCTAGGTTTCAGGATGGGCCTGATGATAAACTTTGGGAAAGTGCGAGGGTACTCGTAGTTGGTTTTGAGATAGATATAGGTTGTGCGGGCTTTTTAGAATCCTCTCGGGGAGCAGTTGGGTCCAGTGCCACAAGATGGGCCTGATGATGAACTTCGAGAAAGTGCGAGGGAACTCGGAGTTGATTTGACACAGATATAGATTGTATGGGCTTTTTAGAATCCTCTCGCCGAGCAGTTAGGTCTAGTGCCACAAGATGGGCCTGATGATGAACTCCGAGAAAGTGTGAGGGAATTAGGAGTTGGTTTGAGATAGATATAGGTTGCGCGGGCTTTTTAGAATCGTCTCGGTGAGCAGTTGGGTCCAGTGCCACAATATGAGCCTGATGATGAACTTCGAGAAAGTGCGAGGGAACTCGGAGTTGGTGTGAGATAGATATACGTTGTGCGGGCTTCTTAGAAACCTCTCAGTGAGCAGTTAGGTCCAATGTCACAAGATGGGCCTGATGATGAACTTCGAGAAAGTGCGAGGGAACTCGGAGTTGGTGTGAGATAGATATACGTTGTGCGGGCTTCTTAGAATCCTCTCAGTGAGCAGTTGTGTCCAGTGTCACAAGATGGGCCTGATGATGAACTTCGAGAAAGTGCGAGGGAACTCGGAGTTGGTGTGAGTTAGATATACGTTGTGCGGGCTTCTAAGAATCCTCTCAGTGAGCAGTTGGGCCCAGTGTCACAAGATGGGCCTGATGATGAACTTCGAGAAAGTGCGAGGGAACTCGGAGTTGGTGTGAGATAGATATACGTTGTGCGGGCTTCTTAGAATCCTCTCAGTGAGCAGTTGTGTCCAGTGTCACAAGATGGGCCTGATGATGAACTTCGAGAAAGTGCGAGGGAACTCGGAGTTGGTGTGAGTTAGATATACGTTGTGCGGGCTTCTAAGAATCCTCTCAGTGAGCAGTTGGGCCCAGTGTCACAAAATGGGCTTGATGATGAATTTCGAGAAAGTGCGAGGGAACTCGGAGTTGGTGTGAGATAGATATACGTTGTGCGGGTTTCTTAGAATCCTCTCAGTGAGCAGTTGGGTCCAGTGCCACAAAATGGGCCTGATGATGAACTTCGAGAAAGTGCGAGGGAACTCGGAGTTGGTGTAAGATACGTCACCATCCTAAATAGCCGAATGCCTTTTTCGTGTTTTGTTTGTTTTATTTTAAAATGAGAACAATAAATACAACTTTTAAAGGAATAATGAGACTTTACTTATTATCAAACTGCTCCGAAACTTTCCATAAAAAATACTGAAGTATTTGTAGTTTAATCTTTAGAACCAAAAATACTAAATGGTCAGTATTTTTTTAGCACACTTTTAAGTACAGATAGTTTAATTACCATTTTAATATGTACAGTAAGTACCTACCATGATTTATCAGCAAAAAATTACGGTACCAGTTAGGATTCCTAACTTACTGCGTATTAAACATCAAAACATTAACGTATCACGTATCGTTTTTGAATAAAAAAACTACGTTAAATAAAAACAAGAACTTGCACCAAGTTCTATTGATTCATTTAGGAAGTTGGTGGGAAGTTGTAATGTAAGTTGCAGGCGTTGCAAGTCACTTTAACTAAAAACCACATAATCAAATTATTGAGAGCCGCCCATACGCTCTCCATGCAAACGTAGTATCGTTCTTAATTTAATGCGGCTTACTGGAATGGCATTAAACTTTGCATACATAATGTGATCCGCCATAGTTCGGTAAGAAATAAGTTTATGTTGAAAAAAATATAATTGTAGACTTAAACCAATTTCAATAACAGTATGTTAACTGTAACTTACGAATCTTTGTTAGTATAGAGTACTTTTTTTACGTATTTCTTAATTCTTCAATTTCCGGAACAGAATACATGTTGCAGGGAAATGGTCAAAACAGAGATTTGATCAAATCTCTAAGGGATATGATCAAATCACGCAGGATGTTAAAATGGCCAATTCATTTTATCATTTACCTAATACAAATCAGTAATTTGATCAAATCTCTGAATCTGTTTAGTGAAATGACGAAATCGGACAAAAAAGGCAACTCGTTGTTTCATTTCACTAGACTTGTTTAGTGATTTGATAAAATCCCTGAAACGCGTCAGTGAGTTGACGAAACTAACGCGATAAAGATTTTTCCGCTCTTTTATAAAAAAAAATAACCACGAAGACGGTGGCGGGAGCAGAGCTCCCGCCACCATCTTCTAACCTATCCGCCATCCGAGTCTTAGTCCCAGAACCGTTTAAATGACTAATGATTTAGGAGCCAATATCTGCGAGTTAGTTTCGTCAATTCACTGACGCGTTTCAGGGATTTATCAAATCACTAAACAAATCTAGTGAGATGAAAAAACGAGTTGCCTTTTTTGTCCGATTTCGTCATTTCACTAAACAGATTCAGAGATTTGATCAAATGACTGATTTGTATCAGGTAAATGATAAAATGGATTCTCCATTTTAACATCCTGCGTGATTTGATCATATCCCTTAGGGATTTGTTCAAATCTCTGTTTTGACCATTTCACTGCGACATACACACCCCGTTTATTAATTGAATTTGGGTATTTTATATTGCATACAATCTCATCATCTGTGTAACTTACAATATCGTCTTTATTGAGCCATTTCCAATTGAATCCACTCATGGCCATAGTTTTCACCAGGGTTCCGTTACTTTTCGTTTCTGTTATTATGGGAAGAACTCTCCTTCATAATTGACAACAACATAATCACCCACATTTGTCTTATTTGTCGTAGATGTCGACGGTTCTGGTGTATCGGTGATAGTACTTTTGTTTCCTTTTTGTAATTTTCTCTGTTTGGTTGGGACATCATGTAGACCTAATTCGTTTATTCTTCTTTTCAGTTTTAATTCGTTCTTTTTTTTTCTAGGCACATTTTTTTCTGATATACAATAAATTCCTCGGAAGTTGCAACTGTGGGTATTAGTTTCTTTTTGATTTTAAGTTAGTTTTTTTTAAAGTACATCTGACCCCCTAGCACACTAAGTTTTATGTTGGACATAAAGCATTCGTCCCAGTCTGGCAAATAAGCGAGTGCATGAGGGACAAATGCTTTATGTCCGACATAAAACTTGAGTGTGCTAGGGGGTCAGATGTACTGAGGTCTGGCCAAAACAAAGCATTTTTAAATGGTGTCCTAATAGATTTTAGTGGTGTCGGGATATTGGGTTTACTACTACAACTTGGGTTGTTTCTCTGTTTTTCTGGAGTACAGTACGTGTGGTTCCGTCGCCGGCTCTCATCTTGGATTGCTTTTAATGGAGTCTGGTGGAGCGATTCTGGAGTCATGACATCACTTGGTTTCTGGATTTCGATATGACTTTCACGATTTAAATGAACATTTTCCAGCGCCGTTGAAGCTCCTGACAGATTCTATATTTCGTTAGTAATTTCAGAGAGGCAAGCTTCATTTGATATATCCGCTAGAATGGAACGAGCCAGGTTGCCATTGCCAGGTTGGATGGTTTTTGATAGGATAGAGTCATGTGGTGCTCACGGAGTCTGGAGTCCCCGTGTCACTTGATTTGATGCCGTCTATTAAGTGTCTGTTAGTCATGGTTGTTTTTTCGCTAACATTTTCAGGGAGACAATGCGATTGCGCATCGAGGGCTATAACTTCGATAGAATTGGAATCTTCGCAAGTATTTTCAGGTAGTGAAGGCAATTGTGTATCGAGGTCGGTGGCTATGCTGTCATCTGGTTGAACTTCCAAGTTCAGAAGTTCCGTGTCACTTAACCAGTCAGTGGTGCATTCTAAGTCAAATTCGTTTGATTTATTCAAATTTGCATTGAGTGTTTCTTCAGATGTTGATTCTACACATTCATCATTAATTTTTCTCCAAAAATAAAACAAACCCTCATTTTTAGAATCTCCTAACCACGTGTCTCCACACATCCGGAATTCTTCGAGTTCTCTTTCTGGAATTCTCATTTCCACTTCAGTCAGTAATGTACCTATTGTCCTTGTTGTCTTGGTCGACAGTTCTTCAGTAGTTTTTTTGTTACTTGTTGCTACTTGCTCAATAAGTTTCCTGTAATCAATATTATTTGGATCGAAAGGAAACAAACCGCAGGTTCTGAAACCGTTAATTATTGCGCCACTTAATGCAGCATCTTTTATACACTGGTCCAAAGCTTTCGAGAAATCCTCTTTTCTTAACTGTTTATCGGAATTATCTGTTTGTCTTTGCACCTTCCAGTGGTGCTTTAATGGACGAAAAACTGCGACGTCTAGCGGCTGAAGACGGCGTGTAGAGTTGGGCAGGAGCGCAATTAAGATAATTTTTTTCTCTTGGCAGAATTCGGATAGCGGCAAATTAATATAGGATGAATGGCCATCCATGAACAAAATCACTGGGAGAGGAATATTGTTATCAATCAGCCAGGGATAGAAAACGTTTGTTATTTGTTCATAGAAAGTTTCCCCAGTCATCCAACCTGATTCTGATCGACCAATACCCCATTTGGGTGGCATGTTTAATATAATGCTAGCTGGTGTTCGTTTGTAGGGAAATATGACTAAAGGCGGCTGCATATTAACGTCTGCTGACACTGTTATCAAAACGGTGAGGCATTCTTTTTCATCGTTGGCAGTTCTACTGCAAACTCTATTGCTGTCTTTTTTTACTATTACTGAGTTTTCTTTAGGACTCAAATAAAATGCTGATTCATCACAATTAAATATTCGACGCGGATCAGTCAAAACTTCTTCTAAGTTTTCATTTTTTAAATATGTTTCGACGCGATTGAACCATGCTCGAATGGATTCCTCTGTAATATTAGCTCTTGGGGCAGTAAGACTTTGTGATACTCTCGTTGAAAGCTCGGGGTGTCTGGACATAAAACCCTCATACCAATGTCGACCAGGTCTGCCATTTTTAAAAGGGTTTTCTCTTTGTAAGTTGGTCACAAGATTTTTCACTGAGTGAATAAGATTGTGTTTTGTTATTGGAAACCCAACATTGCTAAGGTACAGTATCCAAGTTACAAGTTGTTTTTCTTCATTTTGACTGAGCACTGTGTGTGCCCCCGGAGTTGCACCTTCAGGATATTTTTTCGTTACTTTATCATGAAGAGTAGATTTTGGAATACAAAATGTTTGTGAAACTTCTGAAATACTCATGCCTTGTTTAACGGCTGATATAGCACATTGTAGCTGCACATCTGTATACTTAGTTTTCTTTTTACCTGCATTCATTTTGCAGCTTACCTGTTAACAAATGTGTATGTTTTGAGTATAAGTTGATTATGATTATGTCTATAACGAATAGACAAAAAAATTAAAATGATGAGCTACAGTAGCCTAGTGGTTCAGGCATGCAGCTGTCAAGCGGCAGTCGTGGGTTCGAATCCCGGCTCGTACCAATGAGTTTTTCGGAACATATGTACGGAATATTTACCGTTAGCTTTTCGGTAAAGGAAAGCATCGTGAGGAAACCGGTCTAATCCCAATAAGGTCTAGTTTTCCCTCTGGGTTGGAAGGTCAGATGGCAGTCGCTTTCGTAAAACTAGTGCCTATGTAAATCTTGGGATTAAGTGTCAAAGCGGAACCTGGGTTCCTCTAGGGTCACAACCGGGAATAACGATAGGAGAATGAGAATGAGAATGATGAATAGACAAAAATGTTGCAATATCTATACAAAATATAATGAACTAGTTGTACTTTTGAAATGAATTGTTAGGATTTTTAAAAATAAATACTGCGGTTATGGGTTTTCCTAATCATTTAAAAGGATTGAAGATTGATGGCCTCTGTAGACAGACGGACGGTATAAAACTATAAGAATTCCATTTTTGCCATGTTGGCTATGGAACCCTTAAAACATTACTTGGTGTTTCTAATGGTTATTATATACTTAAGTAAAACAAAATGATAACGACAAAAATATTTTTTTCCATTATAACTATTTAGTTGAGAGGTATGGCCTCGAATTTTCAAATGTGACATAGAATGAACAAAAAAAAAACGTGACGTTATTATTATTATTCTGGTAGTGGCTTCCGGACTGTGAGAGCCCTTATATCACTGCGACCATCGCTGATCTATTGTGATCGCCACTTACTACTCTTCATGGTCAAGTCCTGCGAACTCGAAGAATTGCAGGATACTGTTGATGTCAAGAAATTTAATCTCCTCCGGGCACATGATGTGTTTTCCCAGAAAGGAGTTACGGCTGCGCATAAGGCAGGGGCAATCGGTTAGGATGTGTGTAGGGATCTCCTCCGCTTCAAGGCAGAGTCTGCACTGCCTTGGGTCACACAGTCCTAACGTTTGCATGTGCTTGTTTGACGTTACCAAAAAACGTAACAAGTAGTCATAAAGTAAGCTTTATGACTACTTGTGTTACGTTTTTTGGTGATCTTATGATCATACTGGTAAATATTCTCATTAGATAACTTGTAATAAGCTCTCTTATTTGTGGTGTAATAAAGAATATTATTTTTATTAGATAACATAGATACAAAAAAATGCATGTTAAATAAAATCAAGTTTTTATCTACTAAAAATCTAAAACAAACAAAAACGTATTTCCACGTAACCTTCAAATGAATATAGAAGTTTTATTGAATTCGAGTTGAATTTTAACAATTTCTAATTCGCAAAATATTTATTTTTATTTTAGTTAAACGAATAATTATAGTAACATTTTATTAGTCATAAAAATACCCACGTAACATACTGTGTTTTATCATTGAAAAACTAATAAATTCTGTATTTCCCTTTACCAATTTTTTTTTGTTACCTTATTTAAAAATAATCGTACCGAAAGTGTAACCTAATTGTGAAAACAGTCGATTGGCATGTTGAAATAACGACATTTTCCACATTTAATATCAATGTTTATTTTATTTATTTTATTTTTATTTATTTTATTTAGTTGAGTGGGATATACAATTGAACAGCATCACAGCATTTGCCAAGCCGCTGGTAAACTTAAACTAATTATACATGTCACTTACGTCAAAACAAAACATTACCCTATCGTATGAAAAAACAACCGGTTAAAAATAATCACTACTTACCCTTAAAATCATATAGTCACTTTAGAAGTAATTTTGCAAAACTTTGTTTCCGTTCAAGAAATTGACAAGATTTGGTTTTCTCGCTGGTGTGCCCTAATAGAATATGAGATGCCAGTATAGAAAAATTAATTTTTACCTTAATTAGCTTTAAAAGCGTCACCTAAGTATTCATAACGAAAGCCTAGAATTTAGGCATTTAAATAAATCAACAGGATTCAATCAATTACGTTACGTCACGTGCGACCTCAACAGTTTTTATCGCGTAATAAATAAGTATAATATTTATGTTCTTTATCAGCATAATAACTTTGAAATGTCCAAGTTGGTCAAAATTCGGAGCTCGGGGTATTTCAAAAGTTGAAAAGCCCCAAGTTTTTTAGTTATCCCCGAAGTCATCCCCTGAGGTGAAATGGGGGGGGTGAAAGATTGTATGGAGCTGCGATATAGACGAGTTCCACGCGGACGGAGTCGCGGACAGAAGCTAGTCATGTTATAATTACGAACTTTACATTTTTACAAGGAATTAGAACTTATAGCGAAACAGAAAAATAAATAAGGCTCTTGATACTATACTAAAATAAGTGTTACGCTTATGATTTTTTAAATCGCCTTGCCAAATAGCTTATTTTAACGACAAAGTCTTGAAAATGATTCATTTCAAACACAGTTTTACATAAATCTATCTAGATTATCAATGTTCAGTAAATGCTCATAAAATTTGCTATACTTTAAGTTATTTGAAAAGCGAAATAGTTTATATCCAACCTATAAATAAAAAATTAAAAAAAACATATGGTTTCCCTGATTCCGGGCGCTGTTCGTAGAAACCTTCAAGTCAAAATGAGGGTTAGGTTAGAGGGGCTGGAATCCACATTTAAATTAAATTCTTCAAATATGACTGCACTTAATGAACTTGTATGCACAAATAACCAAAACCACCTAAATAATGACTCCGCAAAACCCAATTCCCATTCATAAATTTGCCTCTTAAACGGTCTATGGCCTTAAGAAGTTCACTCAATTTCTTACCGATTTTCGTAAGGAGTTCCATAGAAAACGGCGATCGACCGGCTCGATCAATTATCGCGGCTCGACTGAGGTCCGGAACGGCCGTTTCTGCCGCGGAGGGGAAGGCATAGGTATCTAGCTAGCGGGGAAAAAAAATCACAACGTAATATTAGCGGTAACTACTCGACTTATAGCTTAAAATAGAGGAAATCCGGCGATACGGCAGATCCGGTGAAGGGTACTTTTACCTTACCACGCGGCCTACCCACGCTGCGTCTTCCGGTACGTTGTCGCCACTATATAATCTTTCCGCCCCAGCGGCCATCAGTTCTACGTGCAATGTGCCCCACCCACTGCAACTAAAGTTTTAAGATTCGGGGGGCTACACACAAATAAGAGAAAACAATACGGTATCAGCGTAATTTGTCGCATTCGTTTTTCGTTCAATTCGTATTTCGTATCACTCTATATTCGTCACACATTCTTTATTTGTCTTGTTCGCTATATGTCTCTAACTTCCTAAGTCCAATCCTGTAACTTGTCTCATTCTTAATAAATCTTAATCGTCTTTCGTCACGGTCTTCCTAGGACTATGTCTTTGTTTTTCTGTCTAATTTTTAGTATCATTCGCACTTTATCTTAGACACATTAGTTATAGGTCTCTCTATTTTTTTGTCGTTATTGGCAACTCGTTTCGTTCTTTTTTGGGCACGTTCGCTACTCGTCACGTACGACGTACGTCTTAGTCACTATATTCATATCTTTTTTGCCGGATCGTCTATTCATAGTTTTATGTATATGTGTATAGCTGTGGTGTGTTTCGTGTGTGTGCAGTAGGGCGAATAGCGGACTGATTGCACTGCGGACAGCTAGTGAGCGAGGGGGTTGCCATGTCCCTACACTGGGAGTAGACGTAGTTTTAGGACATACCCGTGTCCTCTACCAAGATACTCGTATGACCGCTATTTTCAGAACTACTTTACCTGTTTTTTTTTTATCTTATAGGAGGCAAACGAGCAGACGGATCACCTGATGGTAAGCGATTACCGCCGCCCATGGACACCTGCAACACCGGAGGTGTTGTGAGTGCGTTGCCGGCGTTTAAAATATGTTTGAGGATTCGCCGTGTTGAAGGAACAAATTCCCTCGCTCTCAACACGACGCATCCTCGGGAGCTCTGGCGACCTTGCTCACCTCCAGGAACAGTACTGTGTACAAAATATCACTGGACCACAAAGTTACCCAACTTTTATAGAAACACCCAAATATACATCTTTTTGATTCCTTTAGCATGTATTTGCTACATTAACATTACCCTTGTGTCTATAATCGAACTACTGTAACCACTTCCCTATATCACTCCAGTCCATACCCCCGGGGACATACGCATCGAGGACGTAGTCAAGCAATCGGACTATAGATACATATATTGTACACTCACCGAAGGAGATATCTCTGGAAACATTTCCAGCATCTTCCTACACCGGCTCTCCCTGATCGCTGTAACAAGAACCTGCGCGGGCTGCGAGGTGACCATCGCAGGCGCACTGCTACCCAGAATCCTCTTCACTGGAGACTTCACACGTCTGCTGCCCACAGCAACCCGTTTAGCTGGGGCGTCCAGTGGGGTCCTTGGGGTACTGTCAGTTACGGCATCATCAAAGTCGGAGTCAGGAAGCCAGATGCGTTTGAACACCATAGGCCCGTTTCGGTTTAGAGGGTTTGGAGCAGGCATTCTGTTTTGTGGTTCTAGAAGAATATAAAAAGATAAGTGAAACAATTAAATATTAGACTGGCACCTACATATTCAAATTCCTGCGGCAAGAGACGACAAAGAAGAAAAACAAACGTCCACTGCTTGACATAGGCCTCCTCCTAAGAATGCTAAAGTGACCGGTCCTGCGCCACCCGCATCCAGCGGACTCCCGCGACCTTTACTAGGTCACCAGTCCCCTTTGTGGGAGCCTACCCACGCCGCGCCTTTCGGTACGTGTTCTCCACCCGAGAACCTTTCCTCCCCAACGGCCATCGGGTCTACGTGCTATGTGCCCCGCCCGCCCACTGACACTTAAGTTTAGCGATTCGTAAGACTTCCTTCATCCATACTGCGATGTCGCCTGTCTGTTACCTCTTCACGCTTAAACCGTTAAACCGGTTTCGATGAAATTTTGTATACAGATAATTTGGGTAAAGGGGAAGGAAATAGGATAGATTTTATCTCGAAAATAATTTCCCAAGGGAATGAAAGTTTGTATGGTGCTACGATATAAACGAGTTCCGCGCGGACGGAGTCGATGGCAGAAGACAGTTGTTTATAAGCAGTACAATAACAGCAAAGGTTGTTGTTAATGTTATCTAAAAGTAAAGAAGGAGAGAGCTTATTTTATTACACTGAGACTCACTGAGGGTGAAATCCCATCTATCCGCAATATCAGCATTAAATCGCATTTTGTAATACAGTAAACGTAATTTTGTATGAGAGGCGTCCGCATCAATTCACCCTTAGGCACTGGTCCCACCGCGAGCTAGTAAGTTATGAGCTATCAGCTATAAACACGAACAAAAGATAAGCACTCCCGTGTAAATAAAAGAGACACGGCGATATTTATAGTTACTCGCCCAGCATGCGGACGTAGACTGTACTACAAGATGCGATTCCATGCTGATAGATGTGATTTCACCCTTAGTGTGTGTGTTATGGCAAATATTGACTGTATATGCAACGGTATAAAATATCGTTATAATAATCTCCACCATTAAGTTTGCAGGCATCAGCTTCACACTTCAAAAGTTCCTGTTTCACTTCCTCATGAGACACTGGCATATTCCCTCGAGCCTCGTTTTTAGGTTCCCCATCGGAGGCTGCCATCATCTCTGGCTCCCATTTGGATTGTAACATGTTCCTTTCTTCAGTCTCCCATTTGGATTCCTGCTTTACAGAGATCGGTGTGATAGCTATTTTGTCAGGTTCAGCTTTCTCTTGTTTAACATTCGCCAGTAATCTTTGGTCTGAAAAGTAACATTGGAATATTCATATTCAAAGTTTATTGATAATATAAAATTACATGTCAAATAATATCTAACGCATAATAATAGCTATGTGGAAATATAAAAACAAACAACATGATAGGTAACTTGACGACCGGTTAGCCTAGTGGGTAGTGACGCTGCTTACGAAGCTGAAGGTCCTGGGTTCGAATCCCGGTAAGGGCAAATGTTTGGGTGATGAGCATGAATATTTGTTTCTGAGTCATGGATGTTTTCTATGTATTTAAGTATTTATTTCTATTATATATATCGTCGTCGTCTAGTACCCATAACACAAGCCTTACTGAGCTTACTATGGGACTAGCTCAATTTGTGTAAGATTGTCCCCTTATATTTATTTATTTATTTATTTATTTATTTAACTTATAAACCATAGGTTTGTCTTAACAGCTACTTACTTATAACTGATAAATATGGTCGTAGAATGGCTGCTCAAGAAGCCATTTGTTAAGTTTAGTTTATAAAATTGATGCACTATAAGCGGCGACAATTTCAAGCGGAGATGATTATAAATCTTACGGGTCGCTATATTCGTGAGTTTATTTGACTTCACAAGTCTGTGCGACACGAGTGGCAACTTTCCGGCGCGGGCGCTGCGGACTGGATAGGGTCCATATAAGGTTGCATAACATTTGTAGGCATAAGGCCGATAGTCATAACTACTTGTATTAATCACCATTACGCATAAACGACAATAGTCATAAATTAGTTCACATACATTTTATAGCCATAATATTTGAGAGCATAAATAGCAAATGTCATAAATTTATTGGGCATAAAAGCCTTAAGCATAATTATCGGTGGCCATAATAGGTTTGCGCATAACGTTTTCAAGTCATATTACGACAACCATTTTTAACCGCCAGCGCGTCGACGTCACCTCGCTTCGCGGGGTGTCCATCTAGTCGCATAATGACTCTCGTCATAATTTCTAAAGCCATACAACTTTACGCATAAAGTTGTTGCGCATAAAAGTCTTTTGTCATTAATAATTCTGCGCATAATACTTTCATTGTCATAACTGTACTATGTCATATATGTATTGTTTAACCGGGTCTACATCGGGTGGCATAAAATTGTTGGTCCTACTATTTTGTCGCATACCAACTTTATGCCGAATAACGTATGGCATAAACATTGTTGTGCATATTTTTTATTTGCCGAAATTTTTATTCCTAATATCGATTTCCCTAAATATTTATTGTCCGATTGTTTATTGCGTCGAAGGTTTTTTTTTTAGAATGATTGATGTGCATAACTTTGATGTTACTAATATTGAATGTTCTTAAAATGATGTGCATAATCTAAAAGCAGGTTCGATCTGGTCAGAATTGCCTATTACTTAAATTACTTATGACCCGCGCTCATGTTGATGGAGCCCCGCTTTGCGGGGCCCCTATTTCTGCTCTGAGGGACAAAAGGCAACTAACGAACTTATCTAATTTATCTAAATGAAGGTTGGCTCTGCTGAGAATTGCCTATTACTTGAATAACCTATGATCCACCCTCATATCGACGGAGCCCCGCTTCGCGGGGCCCCTATTTCTGCTCTGAGGGATAAAAGGCAACTAACGAACCTATTTTATTTATCTAGATGTAGGTCGAGTCTGCTCAGAGTTTAAAAATACTCTAAAATTAAGGAAAAAAATAGTATAGGTGGTTTAGCTAATTTAATAATAGGCATAATAATTACTAAGACAATGAAAATTAGGACTATTACTCTTTAGGTAATTCGAAGTTCGAGTAATCTATATTAGGATAAACATACTTTAGAACTTTTAAATGTGTATGCGCAAAAATGAATAGCCTAAATAAGTAGTACCAGCTATTAAATTAGTTGACAAGAATTTAATTAGGTAAGGGCAGCTACAAAAAGGGCGGTGGGGGGAGGGGGAGGGGGTATCGGGGGTAAAGCCCGGCGCAGTAAAAAAAAACTATCGTAACAGTTTTACTATTGCTATATAGGTTAGGTTAGGGTTCATTTGTGTCCCTTAGAACAGAAATAGGCCCCTCGCGAAGCTGGAATAGCTGTGTTATTTGCGAATCAAAAATACAATAAAAAAACATTCACCGACGAGAAAAACGGAGGAGGTTCTCAAGTCAACGCGTATATATTTTTTTTATGTATGACCACACATAACTTTTTAGAGAGTAGTCCGATTTAGATAATTCTTTCTTTATTAGAAAGGGAGTTGTTGTCCTCAAAGTTGGTCCCACATAAATTTTAAATAAAAATTCCAACCGTTCGGGCGAGCGTTTTTGATGGCTCGGGCGAGCCGCTCGGGCGAACCGTTCGCCCGGTGTGGACACAGCTATAAAAAGGTTTATATGATTGTTTGGCGCCGACTCAAAATTACTTAGGTACACTAAGATTCATTTGAGAACTTAGTTATTAAACTAAAGAAAGTTTTATTATTTTTTGCTTTTCAGTTTTATTTGTCGGTTTAATTTTAATGTTAAAAAGTTTTTATATAAAACCTAACTTAACCTGTGTCTTAACACAGGTTCATAAGTGCTCAAATTGTAGGCATGTGCCAAGGACCATTCAACAAACAGCAATTTATTTAAATCAAGTAAATGTTTGCAGACAACCTCAAACAAATCGACTTAGTCCCAAACTAAGCAAAGCTTGTAAACTAGATGACTATAAACATACTTACATAGATAAATAAATACTTAAATACATACAAAACATGACTCAGGAACAATTATTCACGCTCATCACATAAATAAATGCCTTTACGGGGATTCAAACCCAGAACCTCAGAACCTCTAGCTTCATAGGCACGGTCACTACCAACCAGCCTAAAGTGTTAATTTTTGCAAAAAGGATCTCTAAACATGAGGGACAGTGGACATAGCATGCGCATGGCATGATACCAGACGCATGTTTTCGTTTGACCAGGGTGGTTCACTCTGTTATTATGTTGCGTCGCTAAATGTACGGTCGCCTTAGGGGGTCTATTAGTGGTTGCCGCGCGCTGCTACGGAGTGTACCGCACACGATCGCGCATTGCATCGTCATTTGCCTCATAAATATACCTAAACCAAAAAAGCTAAAACGTACTATGTCCCAGCGGGTTGTAATAATAACAACAACAATTTGGAACATTTGTTTCTCTCGTGGTATAAACAAATCTTCTAGTCTCCTTGACTAAAGTGGTCAATATAATAACGAAAAACTGAAAATGAAGACACAGACAGTCTCATACAATACATCGTATAAAACTGACCTGGCGCTGCGCAGAGCAAGCGGCGCGGCTGCACACTGGTGCTCGTAGTAACGAGCTCGTCTTCGACGAAGTGGTCGGCGTACAGTCGCGCGGCCGCCGCCGCCTCGCTGACGACCTCCGGATTCGAGGGCTCGTCTTTCACACACGGATACGACGAGGGTTCGTCATCATCGCCCAACAAGGGCTCGATTTTAATGCAGCCACCCTCCAAACCCAAAGAGTGCTCGGACTTCACACACACTTCCACTACGATTGCATCCTTCGACGCTGGCGAAGCCATCATCAACTAGTAAACGCTTTTGTTATTAAGTCTAGGTTTAGAAGCAACCACAGAGTTAAACGTGTCTTGTGTAATATTATTTAAACCTCCTATTCATTTATTTTAAGCACATCAATCTTTGTTTATTATGGAATTTATGAACCTGTACATTCTATTCTTGGCTGACTGGCTGTCAATCATGCTGTCATTTGATTTTGACATGAGTTGTGCGTTTAGTGCTACGTTATGTTGCATTTCGTTTCGATACGTATTTACAAATAAACGCTGTAGCATCGTGCGTTCGAATATAGCCTCTAAACAATTTTGCTCGCATGAGAAGACAGGGGCGCTACTCCGAAGTCCGCAGTTCGAAACGAAGCCCGCAACGTAGTCCGATCGAAAGCCATAACTTCAGCGGCGCTACCACGAACTTCGAAAGTCGAATTTCGGGTATTTCCATCTCTATCGCACTCCTTTACTCGAGTGACAGGGATGCATATATTACGAACTTCGACTTTCGAAGTTCGTGGTAGCCGCTCCGGTGTCGGATCTCGTACGCAAAGAGAATATAACCACTACGTTCCAGCACGGTTTGCAAAAGACCGCGCGTGAGCTCTCTCTAGCTATCTCGCACTATCCCTCTCTTTCTAAGTTTTATAGTAAGAGAGAGATGGATAATGCCAGAGAGCTCGCGCGCTGTCTTGTGCTAACCGCCCAAGTAGCAAACAAGAATAATGATTAAATCTTACATTTCTAAACTTTATCTAAAATAAGAATAAGCTAAATTTAAAGAGACTCAGTTTAGTAATTTTAATGTTAAAAACTAAAGAGTTTTAAGCTACCGCCACTTTAGCAAGTCAAGAATACCTAAAACCTAGTTAAATATTTTAAAAACTATTTGGTGTTAAGTATGTCTACAAATTAGTCTAAAAATGTGTTTTTTACTCAACTCAGATTATTTGAAAACTCATTTAAGATTCAATGGTATAATTTAAGTATCAGTTTAGAATCACAAAGTAAAAATTGATTTTGTAGATAAACTTAAGATGATTGGTTACACCAAGCTCTATGAATTGGGTCACTTAAGGTAACTGTATTCTTTTTTTATTAAATTTAATCAAGTTTAAGTGAAAATAAGTTTAACGGGACGTTTTTCAACAAACTAGAACCAATTGAAGATGGATGAAATATATTTTTTTTAAAGATGTGGTGGCTTTCGTCGGCGTGCTCCGAAATATAAAAAAAATATCGTCCAATTGTGTTTGACCAAGTCATTCAAACGGCAGTGCGACGAGTGAGACTTTGTTATCATTAGTACCAAGTACATCTTCGAGTGAGGCTTTGGTATCATTATTACCAAGTATACTGTAGATCACAAGAAAGGAGATGATGACGCAAGATGTGGAAAATGAAGTAGCAGCACTAGCAGTACTAGTTTCTGCCCGCGACTTCGCACGCGCATAAATTATGGTTTAGTTAGGTACATGGTATTCTTATGTTTTTTCACCATACTACATGCTGAAAATAAAGATTTCATTTCCATATTGATTTCATATAAATTATGTAGCTGTGACATTAAATATATAACTTAATGATTTACACACCTGCTCGCAGGCATTGGACACTGTGCGCATCATTTTTGTAATAACCCTATGACTGTATCTGAAGCAAATAAACTTTCTGATTTCTGATTTCATTGATAGTGCGTGTAACAGTTCAAATCTAAATAACACCCTCATAAACTTGCTCGTCAATAATATTCTATAGATGCCCAAAGTATCTTTTTAGAGAGCGCTCCCTAAGCGAGCCCTAGGTTCGAAGATCCTAGGGCGAGCCCGACGGACACTGACTATCCTAAGGTGTCTTGCAAGCGAGACCTGAGGCCAAAGTGCCGAGCGGTGAGGCAAGAGAGGCCGAAGGCCAAGCTTTTCATTGGAATTAAAGGCCTAAAGAAATCTTTCAGCGAACGGTCTTCTTGCGAGCTCGTGGGCCTAATAATAATAATAATAAAACATTTATTTCAGGCAACTAAGGCCCATAGTTACAAATACCTTACAGACTAACATACATACAATATAACATTAAACACTAATTATTATTTAGGTGACGAAACAGTGTGGCTCCGTTGCGTCGTCAAGTCCGGTGTAGAGTTCGGTAGGTTGCCCCGGAACCGCCGAAACACGACACCCTTCGGCCAGAAGCCAGCACACGCGATGGTCGCCTGCAGCGGCCGCGGCACGCGCACCACAAATGAGCTGAAGTGCACGTAGTGGCGCGAACGCAGCTGGAAAACCCTCAGCGAGTAGCCCGTCTTCTGGTGAATATAACTGCACCACGTCATCAGCCGTGGCGGAGTAATGCAGGCGCGACACGTACAGGCTTTACTCGGTGTGGCGACCCGCAGGCCCGAACCAACTGGCTCTGCTGTACCACACTGACTCTTTCGCGGCTTGCGCTTCCTAGACACCAATGTGAATCCCTCCTTATCCACATCGGTGCGAGGGGGCTTCTCTTTTGGAGGAACCCCGGCTTCAAGCACTCTTGAAGGTGCGCTTTTCCGGTTGGCTGCGACAGGCTGATCGGCAACGACGTCAGCATAGCGATGTCGTGACTTCGAGGAGGCGGGGGGAGGCCGCGCGCGCGGGGGGCACGCGGGCGGCGGAGCGGCGGCTGCGACACGAGCTGTGTCAGCAACACGCAAACTAACTGACTCGACACTTGACGCCGATACATTGACGCTAGTACCGAGACAGTCATTGCACTTGAAATTTGATGCCTGTGACCGACTTACTGAGGCGCTATTACGCAAACTATTAACTTCGTTGCGCAGCTCGGTGATAGTTGCTTGCGAGGCCTCAAATTTTGACAATATTTCAGCTAAACTTGCTTTAAGAGCCACAATATCTTTCAGCAAGGAGCTAACGTCGACATGGTCCGGTAAGTAGGATGGCAGTCTGGAGACTCCCGTCGCCACGAACACCGGCATGACGTGTTCGTTCTCCCTAAGAATATCTATGATATCCTCTAGGGTCTTCTTCCCGGCTGTGTCTCCTCTCCGGTGAGGTACATACGTGCCGACGATCCCAAGGGACTCGAAAAGCACCTTCTTTGCTGCGCAGATGTCGTCGACGGTGAAACTCGACGAACAGATCTGAATAGCTGAGACCGTGTCCATCCGACCTTCCAGCAGTAGTTTCTCTTGCAGCAAGGCGAGGACCTCGTTCACTATGGGGTCACTCTGATTGGCGGCACTCATAGTTTAAATCGTAAGCAGCGGCCGAGCCGCGCTTATTTCGCAATTAAATAATTAAACATCAACGCGTCTATGTCGCTTCGCGCATTGGACTCGACTCGTAAGGCCCGATCCCCCACGGATACTCGTTATCTCCGACTGCTCCGAGTAACTTGCAAGCGAAACCTAAGGGCCGAAGTTCTGGAGGTAAACGGGGAGGCAAGCGGAGCCAAAGGCTGAGTTTTTCGTAGGAATGACAGCCCCTAAGCATGGTTTTAGAGAGCGGTCGCTATGTGAGCTCGGGGGCTGAAGGCCCGTGGGTAAGCCCCCACGGACACTAACTATCCCCAGATGTCTTCGTATCCGTAGTATCCGGAGACCAAAGTCCAGAAGGTGAGCGGCCAGGCAACTTTTCGTATTAATGAAAGATCCAAATCAAGCCTTAAGAAAGCACTGGGGGCTGAAGGATACTTATATCATACTAACCCCAGGTGGCAGCGAGGCCAAAGGCCGAGCTTTACGTTGGAATGAAAGGCCCACAGCATCCCTTTAGAGAGCGCTCTCAATGCGAGCCCCTAGGCCACTCATTATCTTCAGGCGTCTTGCAAGTGAAACCTGAGGCCCAAATTCCCAAAGATAAAAGGGGAGCCAAGGAAAGCCGAAGCCTGAACATTTCGTAGGAACTAAAGGCCTATAGCATGCTTTTAGAGACTTTTAGAGATAAGCGGCGTGGCAAGCAAGCCCTCACGGACACTGACTATCCCGAAGTTGAGTGGCGAGGCGAAGGGCGAAGTAAGTCCCGTAGATAAGTAGCGAGGCAACCGAGGCCAAGGGCCGTGCTTTACGTTGAAGTGACAGACTCCAAGCATTCCTTCAGAAAGCGCTCTTAATGCACCCCTATAGACGGACACTCATTATCTCCCAGTGTCTTGCAAGTGAAACCTGATGGCGACGTGGGGGATGTACACTTACTATTCCCAGGTGTCTTGCAAGCGAAATTGCATGTAAAAGTTCGGAGAGTGAGTGGAGAGGCAAGCAAGGCCTTTTCGTTCTATTGTAAGGCAACCCTTCTGGGAACGGTCTCAATGCAAGCAATGACCTCTAAAGACACTTATTATCTTTCGGTGTCTTGTAAGCGAAACTTGAGGACCAAAATCCCGAAGAAAAACGGGGAGGCAAGCGAAGAAGAAGCGAAGCGAAGGCTGAGGTTTTCATAGGAATGAAAGGCCCAAAATTATACACCTTTAGGGGGCGCTCCTGATGATGCGCATATTTCAGAAAGTCACGGGAGTTTTCTACATTCATAAAATTGATAGATAACCATAGATACTCAATTTTCCGCGGAATGCCGTTTTGTCCAAATTGTATACCCACATCCCTTGACGTTGGTGAACTATGATAATTTTTTTCCTTCAAACAACTTTAGATGACCTCTGACTTCATAGCAAATATAGGAAGGCAGAGATCAAGGTTGCTGGTTTTTCAATATAAACAGCGCCGTCGTCAGTTACTGAAGTTCCAATTTAATTAGGTATCTGATGTATAACAGTTACTATCAGTGGAGGTATCAACCAGTTTTGGTTAATATGTAGTGTTTACCACTATTTTACATCCCGGGTTTTTTCACGTTTTATCTATATTTTGCTTAACGTTTGAATGGGGTGTTCTTCTTACTTTCTAGTCAAGTATCTTGTCAATTTTCAAGTCTTTAGCTCATACATTTTGACCCCATTTTATAACCCCCTTGCTTTTATAGCCTATGTGTTGTCCGGGAGTTTTCTCGACAGGTTAGCAAAGTTTGCATCAAAATCCGTTCAGAAGTTTTCACGTGATACGCGTACAAATAAACAGACAAACAGACAAAAATTCTAAAAACTTTTGGATCGTGTTCTGTTATCGATTCTAAGCATCCCCAACAAACTTTTTCTCGAATATATCTTCCATGTAGACTTTCGACCGTCTTCAGCTTTATTATATGTATAGATTGATAAAAGATAGAAGATTATGAAAGTGCAATGTTGTTGACGTGTCAATGTCATCTTGGTTGCTTGCTAGTCTTTATGCTTGGTTGAATTTATGGTTTGTTTTAAACACAGGACAGGATATATAGAATAAATATATCATAAGTATTATAAACTTAATGGTTATTCTTGCATAAACATTTACCGTAAAATGGACGGCAACTTGCATTCATTAAATCAAACTAAAGATTTGATAAAGAACCATTAAGTATTAAGTAGAACTACACTAATTCGGTTTTTAGTATAATTTAAGTATAATATCTCTAAACCGGTACTACTATATATGCAATTTTTCTATACTTTATCTAAAATAACCTTAAAAAATCAGTATCGTCTAAAGTCATACTTCGCTAAGAATAATAAGACTAAACTCCATTTTACTTTTAGTAAATAAAAAAAAAATAAAAAAATCCGACACTAATTCATAAAAAATAAAGTACATTGTAGTTAGATTTATGTAATAGCAATAATAATTGCATTTATATTGCAAACATTTACAGAAAAGTAGTATTCTGCGCTGTCTGTAATCAAATTTTTAATTTAGCAACCTAATATTCCTAATTTTTATTGCTCTTTTTCCAGTATTTGGTAAGCCCGTCTGTTTTATAGCACTTTCAATCAATTTTACACGATAAACCATCATGCGTTATAGTTTTTAAATACCTTTAGGGACATTACACGGTCGTTTCTAAACATAATAAATAGTTAAGTAATCGCCATTTTGATAAAACTTCAGTGAATTCTCTCGTTAGTAAAAGAGTTCGCCATATTTTCTAAAATACAATTCCATGAGTAAAAAAGTTTTAAAATTTTCTTTGTTAAGAGATGATCGAATTTGTGCAACTCAGTGTTAATAGTTTTAAGTAAGTATTGTAGATATCTTTAAGTTTATTTCTTGGCCTTAAGTCAACCTTCAAGATATCTTCAATTCGAAGTTTAGAGATCTGTAAAACCCTCATTCTTAAGTAGGGTTTAAGTTTGTCTAAATAGTAGTATTAACTCTTTCTTGAAAATGTCTTAAATACTGTGCCCACTTTGTCCTAACTGAGTCTTGGGGGATATCTTCAAGATATCTTCAGGGACATAATGGTTTTAGCCAAGACAACAGCAAGAATTTGTCTAATTGTCTTCAAGATATCTTCAATCCCTTTTTAAGACATTTGATTGCTACTTGGGCGGGCGGTTGGCTAATATTTAAGGATATAAAAAAAAGCCTTGCAACATAAAAAAAACATTAATTTGCACAGCTACCACATTGTTTATTTTTGTGGATAGTAAATATTAATTTATACACGATACAGAGGTTCCATAAGATGAGACCAAAGACTAATAAAAAATACGCCAAAATCGGTTTTTGACATCCCTTGAACAATTATTATTGTTGCCTTTACAGAAATATGTTCCTCAACTGTGGGAAATCTGTTAAAAACTTCAATTTATTTTTCCTTTATTTTAAATGCAATAAAGTAAAAAAAAAATTGAAATCTTTTGTTTTACAAAGTTTTGAAGTCATTTACTATTTTACATTAAATAAAAATAATTAATCACTAAACTCGCTAATTATTCATGATTACCTCCATTTTATTACATTTGAATGGGGATCAGCACAGTTTCCATATGGCAGCCCTCGATTGCTGCTGTCAGATTAATAGGTGCGGCCATGTTGATCTGTAGCGAATAAAATAGAATTATTTTGCTTTTAAGGAATAAAAATTGACACAATATGCCCAAATGCGACCTCAAAACGAGATACATACCCGCGACGTTCGCCTGGACATTGCTTTTGGGCACGACGTCACTATTTTTTTATTTTCCGTGAGTATACATTCATGTCGATCTAGTACAAATCTCATTTTTGGTTTGACAACTTTCACGTAGATCGTAGAAATTGGAGCTATTAATACCTTTGGATTCGATCTTTACCATGTGTGGCGCCAATTTGTTGTGTATGTTTTACAATAAAGGGCATAGGGTTGTTCTATAACTTGTATTGAACCTCGAACTCCGAGCCAGACCATGCCAGAGTAATTAGTGTCATTCGTATATTAATTAAATTCTGTTTGCACGCATCACTCAACATTCCTATGAGACGTTTATTGCTGTGTATATATTTATTGTTATAACTTTATTACAACATTTCCTAGTCATAAACAAAAATGAGTACTTTGTAATGAGTCAAGTTGGTGCTTCTGGCAACTAGTTTTAAGACTTGAGTAAAAGGAAAAGTCATCAATTCAATATTCATACAATTCCTGTATGTTAATCATGTCAACAAAACACAACTTTCAGGAACTTAACTGATACAGTTATTAAACAATCTAATAAGTAAATAAATAAAATACAGTTTAGAGTTGAGCTAACAATAATCACTTCTGTTATGTACACCTGTTTTCATGGCATCATCATTTGAAAACTTGTGACATGTTTATATTTGATATTTTTAAATGTGTTTCCACTCCTGTCATATACAAATTCTAGAACCAAATTATCCATTGATATAAAATAATTTCAATAATACAGATTCGATTTCTTAATATTACATGGACTTATTGTCTTTAATATTGACAGTCGGACTATGAATTATTAAAACTAGCTTCCTTAATCCGTTCACGTGAGGTACCTCAATTAAGTTGCAGTTTAGCCTCATGTCGCGGCGTCTATAGATGTTGTGCATGTGAACAAGTTAATTCATAACTGGTTAAGCCTAGTGGGCAGGTACAATCCCAAGTTCCAATCCCGGTAGGGCAAATCTTCATAGCAAAATATAGTAAACCATAATACAAGCCTTATTGATCTTGATATGTGAATAATTAGATTCTTTGTTTTTGTACCAATATGTGTTTACTCTGGCTAGGTAGTAGTCACAGTAAATTGCTTATTCCTATTATTCTAAGAATTAATAAAATTGGTAAATAAGTTTATTTGATATAATAGTACTCTTTTGATACTTCATTATGGGTCATAGGTTTGTGGTATTTACAAGAAAACTATTCATCAGTATATAGGTAGGTATTACTTGAACATTTGCATACATCTTACTCATAAGTAATGCCCAGTAAAACATTGTAGAAATGTATTGTCTTGCTAAGAAAATGTTATGTCTAGTGATCATTGTGATTTACAATGACTTTGCAGCTAGTATGAGTATACAATAGAAATATTCTTTATTGCACCTTTATAAAATTAATACGGCTTTACATTTCAACACCCCTTTTCTTCCCGTGGGTGTTGTAAAAGTCGACTAAGGGAGCAGGGTTGAAGTGTGTTGTGGGCAATGTGCTAGCAACCTATCGCTGCAATATCACATTTTGTCAATATTTTATACCCACATTTATGCTAAAAGTGGCGATGGAAAATACATTTCATTTCCAGCGTGTTTTACTCTGCCTACCCCTTTTGGGAATAAAGGCGTGAATGTATGTATGTATGTATGCAGAATATAAGCAGAGTAGAAGAACAGGCGGTCTTATCAGAAAAGAGAAATCTCTTCCGGACATCAACACAACACAATACGTATACTATTTATTGCACACCTCATAGAGATACTGGGAGACAGTAGACGTAAAACAACAGGTTGTCTTATTGCTAAAGAGCGATCACTTCCAGACAACCCTTGGGTTGTGGAGAAACTATTAGTAGGACACCCTTATTATTATTATTGTAGTATTGTGGGCCTTTGTATGCCGCTTCGACCAGCGAGTGATCTATTGTGACAGCCCTTTGTTTAGATTTCACCATCAAGTCCCGTTGCCTCTAGGAAATTCCAGATTCTTTGGGCGGTGATGTGTTGTACCTCTTCCGGGTGCACGATGTGCCGCCCTAGGTAGATACTTCTTTTGTGCATGAGTGTTCCGCAGGAGCATAGGATATGCATTGCTGTTTCCTCTGTCTCCTGGCAGAACCTGCAAGTTGCGTGGACACCCTTATGAGTTACCGAGTATGTGAGAGACCAAGATATACTAAATAAATACAAAATGTTACTGGGTGAATGTGGAAAAATATTTTTCACAAGAATAAAACTTTATTGATTGATATGATGCTTCATTATATAGTAAACGTTAAGAGTCCGCAGTAAGCTCGATTCTCCATACAAACGTAGTTACACTCTCATTTTAAAACTACGTGTTGGATTGTAACGAAACTTTGCATGTTCAATGAAATGAGGTATACCTATGTCTGAAATTAGTTTACATAGCTTCAGATACCATAATAAAAAAGATACAGTGAATTTAAGTTTTTCATACAAAACTAGTTTTTGCTGTATTTAGTTTGTTTTATAAATGTCTGTAATTAGTTTATATGGTTCCAACCATATAAACTAATTACAGACATAGATATACCTCATGTCATTGTATATGCAAAGTTTCGTCACAATCCAACACGTAGTTTTAAAATAAGAGCGTAACTACGTTTGTATGGGAAGGTGAAATTCGGCCGAGCTTACTGCGGCCTCTTAAGATGACAAGTAAATGTTCCTAAACAAGATTTCAATATGATTTGTTCCACTTAGAAGGGTATAAGAAAGAATATCTCATTTAATGCTAATAATTTTTCTAACAGGTATGCTTTTTCCAATGAGTTCTGCTGGTCGATCACGTAACGCATTGTACGCATGTAGATGTAAATGTCAAATTTTATATGGAAAAATGACAGTTGGGTTGTCCTAACGCGCGTTCTGACCGTTACGTGGTTACCCGTCTGGTACTCGTTTATTCGCTGGATTGTAATGTCCAGCTTAGATTAGAGTGAGAGAGAAAGAGGAATCATCTCTAAAACATTAATGCGTCCCTCTAAAGCCGGCTGTCCACATTGGGCCAACGTGGCGCGTGAGCAGAATGCAACTATGCGTTAGAGGAAGAGGGCTTTATTTCTTTCTCATTGGTTTGCATAGCTGCATCCTGCTCTTGCGCCAACGTGTACAGCCGGCATTATAAGAAGCTAAGTGCAAGCTGATATTAACCGGGTGATACTAAAAAAAATGATGTTTCAAACGCTGTCCTTATCACCTGGGGGGTGGTATTAACTGTGGTGTTCAGTAGCCAACTGAGTTTATTCTTACAATATCAGAATCTATCCTCTATATCCTCCGCTCTATAACCGCTGATCGTTTGAAAAACTCTACATGAGAATCACCTACCCGCTTTACACAGTTACCTAGTCTTAAGAGGCCGCAGTAAGCTCGGCCGAATTTCACCTTCCCATACAAACGTAGTTACGCTCTCATTTTAAAATTACGTGTTGGATTGTGACAAAACTTTGCATATACAATGACATGAGGTATATCTATGTCTGTAATTAGTTTATATGGTTCCAGTTTATAAAACAAACAAAATACAGCAAAAACGAGTTTTGTGTGAAAAACTTAAATTTACTGTATTTTTCTTACTATGGTATCTGAAGCTACATAAATTAATTACAGACATACATGTACCTCATGTCACTGTACATGAAAAGTTTCGTTACAATCCAAGACATAGTTTTAAAATGAGAGCGTAACTACGTTTGTATGGAGAATCGAGCTTACTGCGGACTCTTAATTTTTTTTTATTTACAGATGCCAGTACTACCTACAAAGGCATCCATGGGTCCCAGCATATCAAGGTGTCATAACGTTTTTTGTTTTGGCCAATTTTACACTGGCCACTTTCATGGACCCGGGAGTTATACCAAAAGGTCAGTTCTGTTTTAAACTCTTTCACTGCTTTTGGCAACGGGTAGTAACACTGCCTACGAAAGCTGAATGTCCTGGGTGCGAATCCTGGTAATGCCAATATTTTTGTGTTGAGTGTTAATATTTGTTTCCGAGTCTTGGATGTTTTCTATGCATTTAAGTATTTATATATCCATACTAATATTATAAATGCGAAAGTGTGTCTGTCTGTCTGTCTGTCTGTTACCTCTTCACGCTTAAACCGCTGAACCGATTTGGATGGATAGTTTGAGTCCTCGGGACATAGGATAGTTTTTATCCCGGAAATCATTCCCTAAGGGGGTGAAATGGGAGTGAAAGTTTGTATGGAGCTACGATATAACCGAGTTCCAAGCGGACGGAGTCGCGGGCAGAAGCTAGTATTAAATATATCGTCGTCTAGTACTCATAAGACAAGCGTTATTAAGCTTACTATGGGGCTTATTCGATTTGTGTAAGATTGTCCTCTAATATTTATTTATTTATATTTATTACCTGATATAGCGACAGCATACATAGCATGCTTTGTCAGCCATATAGAATCCTAGGCGTAGTTCTATATGGCTGACAAAGCATGCTATGTAGTCCTCCTAATCGTTATCGATAACGGCGAACGTAGCTACGCCAGTCTTAAATGCTACGGGCTACGGCGTAGCGCTGAGGAAAAATTGGTGCAGTGAAATACAACGCTTGTGCACGCGTTTTTCCGCCATAAACACGCGGTTGTCTTCCCGTATAACGGCCCGGCCCCGGCCGTAAGCACTGGCCTAAGTGTTGAATGGAACACGGTGGTTGCCCTGCAATATAAGTGTTAGTGCTCACACGTTTTTCCGCCGCCAGTTACAGGTATACAGAGAAAAAACCTTATTCAATCTTATGTCGATGTAATAAAGACTGACACGGACAGGGAACGTTTTCTCTCTTTAACTAGAAAACTCCCTGCGACGCAAAAATCGTGCCGTTAAGGTCCCCAGTGTCCATGCAAACGTAGTTTTGTTCTCATACCCCTTAAAAGTTTTCCATTAGTCTATTGTTTTTCCTATACGGTGAATACATGTTTACAACATGAAACATCTCGTCTCGTCAACGTCATCAAAACTCGAAACACTCTAACGCTGACTTGAATGCTCAATTACGTTGAGGCATTTGATCCTACGTTAAAGTATATTGATTTATAGTTTAAACTCCGGTTTAACCTTCATGATGATCGTGACCTTATGACCTTGACTCTGGCCTTAATAAATATAGTTACATTAGCATTACATAATGGATTCAGATCTTATGTTACGAGTATAATCGTATTCTCCGCGTTTTGGACAGTGCAGTTGTAACCTATCACGAAACTTATAGTTTTCTTATGCATCATTTACATAGGCTGTTAAAGCGTACGCAAGCCGGGACCTCGTCTTATCTTAATTACCCCTTTTTCAAAAGCGAGGACTGCACGAGTTCTCCGCATGCGGGATGCGGTACGATCCGTCGCGTCATACCATCCACGATCCAACGTCTCAAACGTAATGACCCATATTATTGTTTTTACGAAACGGAATTCCGACTGCATACCGAATGTATGTGGCCGCCCTAACGTACCCACAGAAGGAAAATCATGCGATATCGGTTCTCTGCATTGCACGTGCTTTTTCGTCCAATTATGGCGCAATTTCATTAGTCGATAGGGCCCGCATGCGGGGTACGAGATATTTCTGGAACGCGTGCCACAGGGCCCGCATTCGGGGAAACGTTTTCATTAGTCGACGGGGCCCGCATGCGCAGTACGAGAGATTTCTGGAACGCGTGCCACAGGGCCCGCATTCGGGGAAACGTTTTCATTAGTAGACGGGGCCCGCATGCGGGGTACGAGAGATTTCTGGAACGCGTGCCACAGGGCCCGCATTCGGGGAATCGTTTTCATTAGTCGACGGGGCCCGCATGCGGGGTGCGAGAGATTTCTGGAACGCGTGCCACAGGGCCCGCATTCGGGGAAACGTTTTCATTAGTCGATAGGGCCATTTAGGTGGAATGAAATTGCGCCATTTAGGTTGCCGCGTTTTGTGTGACACTAACATTGACAACGTCAGCCGCGCGACTGTGCGCACGATTGGCACGATGGTGTCACTGGCCGGCAGTGGCAGCCTCGAATTAAGCCTGCATCACACTGGCGCGGCCTGACCGCAGCTGACAATAGTATAAACTTGTCATTTGCTGTCAAATTTACTATTGACCGCCACTGCAGCACGTCTATCATGGGACTGCCGCGACATACTGTCGATTTTTCTCGCACTATACCTCTTGTTCTAAGTGTTCCATTAAGAGAGAGACGGATAGTGCGACAAAAATCGAGAGAGCTCGCGCGCCGTCGCGTGATAGCCGTGCAGGTCGCTCCAGTCTGTGAGAGGCCTTAATTGGCATTGGCACCTCGGAGATGTGCGAGATAAAGGGCTGCCTTGAGGTTCACTTGCAAATTAAATATTTACTTTATAACGGTTTCCTTGTTCAGTATTAAAAAAAAACATTGCGTTTATATTCATACCCGTTCAATGAGGTCAATCAACGTTTTACTCTGATCTGTCAGATAATGGATCTGGCATAGGTATTACAGATAACGGCAATCTGGCTTTTCATTTACATCTTCATTGAATGCAAATATTACCATATCTTGATTTGGGGGGCAGCGCTCGCGAAACTAGATAATAGTATTGTACAGATTGTCCAATAGTTATTTTAGTAGACAAGAACATAATCGCTCTTACGGCATTGGCAATAGTCGTGTTTGTTGTTTAGCTGCAAAGTGATGAATGGGTTTCTCAGGTATTTTTGGATGCTGATCGCAAAATGCTCCTCAGGCCTGAGTGGACGCTTCGCTCGGAGCGGGGCGTGCAGCGTCCATATAAAACAACTACAATTTATATGGACGCTCCACGCTCCGCTCATATCGGAGCGTCCACTCAGGCCTTACATTTAGGAGCCCAGCAAAGCGGGTTCCAGACATGTTAGTAATGCCAAAGCGCTCGGTGCTTCCTATTCCCATATAGCTTGTTTACTTTAGGTTCTGGGGCAAATTCGATTGTTGTCAGCCGAATTCTTACTTTTGTGGCAGTTAACTACCAGAATTTGACTTCGATAATTGAATTAAGGTGGTTCACCGAAAATACGAAACGTGTTTGAAGAAGTGCGGCCCGCGTCAATTTCGTTAGCGATTATATGGCCCTTGGTTATACGAAACGTTTCTTGAAATTCGCAGATTAACGGCGTGATATTTGAAGAAACTTATGTAATACACTTTCATAAATTGGCTATCCATTTACGCGAAATTGCCCCTTTCCTAGAATAAACTTGTATAAACTACAATAATAGGCACGATGACACATTTTGAAAAACTGTTCTATAATGTTTAGAAACATTTATTATGTACAACGAATAAGATTTTTCAAGAGAATATAACAGTTAAGTAGGAAAAAATGCATTTTAGTTTTTAAATTTCAAATTGGCGCTAAAAATTTTGTCAGTGTCATGGCGTCCCGAGTGACGTCACGTTTGTATAAACAGAACGCAGACCTTTGACGTTTGCCTACCTAGATCGCTCAAATGCTAATTGAATGAACATAAATAAAAAAGTTCACAAGTCTAGCGCGGCCGTGCGAGCGAGAAAGCGGGACAATGACGTATGAAGATCTGACAGATAACATTTATTTATTTATTTATTTATTGAAAAAACAGGTTACATAACATTACAGTGTAAGCACTAATGCGTCATGAACCGAACAATGTTTATTTACCGAACATGGTTCTATCCCTGTCTTACTATTCGTTCAGTACATAAGTTTTCTTTGTAATCTGTGGTAATGGCCGTTATGGGTATTTGTTTATATAAACGTGACGTCATGTGCTTCTGATTGCTTCATGTGTCTGATTGGTGTTTAACATATCATGGCGGGCGTCCGTATTTTTCAGTTTAATATTATCAAAATAAATAATAATCTCTTACTTAATAAAAAAATATGAGCATATTTCGAATTCTATGATTAAAATTTCACTAAGAAAATACCATATTTTAGTGATTTTCAATTACTGTCATCATGCCCATTTGAGAAATTAGTTTGTCACGTAACACTTTGGGAAAACGATTATTCTCAAATTATTCTAGTTTATACAGGCTTTTTCTAGGAAATGGGGAATTTAAACTTTCTTTCATAACTATAAACGGAAAGCCAAGTTATGAAAGATTGTGACAAGTTTCTTAAAATATCACGCCGTTAATCTGCGAATGTCAAGAAACGTTTCGTATAGTCGACGAACCACCTTAAATTCCTAAATCCCCTGGACGGGGCACTTTTGCTCCAGGTTTTCTTTATCGTTTTCGCTTCTGCAACCCGAATTTTCTGTTTGAGAATGTTAATGTAACCAAATGGCCACATACAAAATTAAATTTACAAACTATATCATGAGAGTAATTTTTACTTGCTTTTCCAACGCGTTGCATGAGAATCCAACTTGAGTTTATCCATTAACGATAGTCAACTGATAAGTAGAGGGTGTGCCGTATGACTTCATTTCGACAATGGACACGAATTGATAATTTATTTGGCATTAGGTAACCTTTCGTTACATAATTAATCTAAGGTTTGACGCAGAGTACAGAAGGTTCACTGCCTAAGTGATGACGTTAGAGTCTGGCTAGTGAAAAATAAGCCCGAGATTCGTTTAAAACTCTTTACGTCCCACCTGGCCATAATGCGAGTTTTACTGCACGCTGCGCGTACAGGAAAACTCGCATTGTGGCCAGGTGAAGACGTAAAATTTTGTACGCAACACGGGCGGTAATTCGTAAAGCCCCAGAGCGCATATTTATGGCCCTCACCTTCGGTTCGGACCACAAACACCTGCGGTCTGGGGCATTCACGAATTCACCGCCCTAGTTACGTAATGTACTATTATATGGCAACAGTAATATGATTGTTAAATGTGTAAAGTTGTATAACAACAAATATATAAAATAAATATTAGGGGACAATTTTACCCAAATCGACCTAGTCCCAAACTAACCCAAGCTTGTAGTATGGGTACTAGACGACGATAAACATACTTATATAGATAAATAAATACTTGAATACGTAGAAAACATCCATGCCTCAGGAACAAATATTCGTGCTCATCACACAAATAAATGCCCTTACCGGGATTCGAACCCAGGACCTCTTGCTTCGTAGGCAGGGTCACTACCAACGTGCCAACTAGGCTAAAGCGGTCGTCTATATACAGATGTTGGCTCGTTGAATACCATAATACTCATAATAGTAACATTTTTGAGAGATATTTATGCTCGGCGATTTTCCAGAGATAGCGTGTGTGAAACTAGATGGATGTTACGCCTCCGTTTTGAACAGATTTCGTCGAAATCGTTAGAGCCTTTCTCGACCATTTAGAAACAAAAATACACATGTTGCTTGTTTAAAAAGATATCTATGGTTTCATAAGAAAGCGCGCAATATCTGTATCTCTATTTCCAGGGCCGTTAGCGTGTGTCAGATATTTTTGTCCGCTTTGTTAATTAATATCTGGGCCAATCAACTATTTCTTGTTGTTATTCCGCCCGTTAGACAGGAGACAAAATGACAGAGTTTCTTAGAAATAATGTTACAATATAGACTTTAAACACGTTTAAAATATGGGGCATACAAAAAGGGTTCAACGTGACAATAAAACCCCAAGACGTATCACGTAGCTCGTAACCTTAGCAACTAGTGACAGGAAAAAAGTTGGTTCACCCATCACCCATCTACTAACTCCGGTGTAATGTACCTACACACTTCACAACTGATCAATCTCAACTCATCAATAGCTACCGTTTTGTTCCGTTTGCCTGTCAATCATGTCGCAATAACGAATGATTGTAGTATGAATCATGGCAGTGCAGGATTGTCCATTGATATTTATTTCGTCAGTCAGCGTGATCACGACTGACGCTCCCATTGGCCAGTTTTTCTTTTTTTTCGCTGTGTTTGTAACCGGCCAGTGTAGGATTATGATGAACATAAAGATGGTTTCATTCGATCAATGAAAAGGAACGCACCTAGGTACAGTCAGCGTCATATAGTTAGTAGCAGCTAAGGTAGCCAAATATTTCGGTCTTTATTACTGTAAGAATAAGGGTGTGTTACGAAATATGTGGCTACTCTCGCTGATACTAAATATATTAAGCTGACTGTTCTAATTAGTAGTATAGGAGACTTACGAAAACAGAATGAATTAATTGAATTACTCAATGAACGTGTGTGAGCTTGTATGGGACTACGATTCTCGCACCATAGATAAAGATAACATTCTTTATTTCTATTCGCGCCTTTGTTATTTCACTTGGTTTTGGTACGGAATTCTAAGTTACAACTTAACATTAATATTCACTCTGGGAAATTCTAAAGAAAGGTCAGGTCAAGTAAGATAAATCGAATTGCCAGGATTTTTATCATAGCATGTGACGCACCGTATACCCTGCCTAACCTGGAAACCCGCCTTGTTATAATCATCATGTCAGCTGAAAGACGTCCACTGCTGGACATAGGCCTCCCCCAAAGAGTGCCGCACTCTTGTCCTGCGCCACCCGCCAGCGGACTCGCGCGACCTTTACCAGGTCATCAGTCCACATAGTGGGGGGGTCTACCCACGCTGTGCCCGCGTACGTGGTCGCCACTCGAGAACTTTATTATATGCTTAGGCCTCGTTATATGTATTGTACAATTTAACAGCTCGCACTTGACCGATTAACATTTTCCCGACCTGACCCTCATTACCTCAGCACCCAATTGACACTGATTGGTAACCGGTTTTGTAAACAAACTGTATAACCAACAAATTATGCAGCCACTTCATTACCAAAGGTCGCATTTCAAATAGGAAGCCGGCCGGATCATTGCGAAATCGATTTTATTTCATTAACGGCAAAGTTCGTTTTGGTGTGAACCGGTGTTGGTGTAGTAACGTCATAGACTTCTAAGTTACCTAGTTTGTGGAAGGGCAGTAATTAGTAAACATGATTCTTGGCGACATGCCAACTAATGTCATTATATATCAATAAAACATGAATTAGGTTTTGTATACACGTTAAGTAGGGGAGACCGGGGGCAATGGTACCACTTTAGAAATAATGACCTATAACTCAGAATATAAAGCTACGACGTAAAAATCGCTTAGGATATAACATTCTCGTCTCATTGGCTATCAGAATCTAGAAAAATATTTTCATTTAATCGCACCAGAATGGTGTACATTTAGTTTTTGTCCATGAAGTCCTTGTGTTACAATTGACCCCTAGTACGGGTCAATTGTACCAGATAATCAGAGGTCAATAGAACCCAAAATAATGTTTTAACCAATCAGTGATTATTGTTAATTTCTTAAAACGAATCAGTCTGTTACGTTGCATCAGTCTTAATTATAGAGACTCATATTTACACTAGACAAAGGTAGCGTTGCAGTTGAACAAAACGTAATATAATATTTTCCAACTTTTTGAAACATATTATGACTTATTATAAAATAAATACTTAGGGGTGCTCATAGCACACACCTTACAAGCAATAACAACATCTCAATGCAACAAAATAACGAATTACTTAACAATTAATAATCCCATACAGTTACAATTGACCCCTGGTACAATCAACCCCATCCTTCACCACAAATAAATTTTAAATAATACCACTGAAACGGATGGCATTGCGTGTATTATAATGTATATACATCCCGACGGCATCAGGGGCACAGTGCGTCCACGGCTGCGAGTGTGATCGAGTGCGGTATATCGGATCACCACATGATCGGCTTAAGTTTGAACCTTGACCGTGAATATTGCATGAATGCGTTGCAAAAAAATACGCGCTTAGTGATAAATGATAAACTCGTCAAAGATAAATTAGATAACTACAATTGGTCACAGTTATTGTTTATAATTTGTCCTTTATTTCTTTATGATAAACTTTGTCTTGCATTTGAATCAATTTATCGCGAGAGTAAGGTCGAGAAAAATGCTAAACGAGGTAGGATTACCCAACCATGGATAGATAAGCGGTTATTTATTATGACAACTAAAAGGGACGAATTATTTCGAGCGTGGAGGGCGACACCAAATAATATGAATAAAAGGTTAGAATACACTAAGTATCGGAATAAGCTAAATAAACAAATAAATATTGCAAGAAATAAGTACCGCAGACAAGAAATTAAGGATTGTCAAAATGATTATAAAAAAATTTGGAATACAATTAACAACTGGTTAGGGCGTATTAAATTAAATGTTGACGAGGTAGTTATGCGATACTTGGGAAAATCAGATAGTATATACAATATATGTAATAGATTCTCTGAAACATTTACTCGTGAAATTATAAATATAAAACACACATGTAAAGTTAAATTTCTGGATCGTAATTCTTATGTGAAGAAAATAGATTTGTCCTTTAGGTATACAAAAGTGTCAGCGATTGGTATTGAAAAAATTGTTAATAAATTGAGCACAAAAAAAGCGCCAGGCATTGATCAGATTAGAGTGCAAGATATTAAGCATATTAAGAAACAGTTGTGTCCCATTTTGGCAAATTTTGTTAACATGTGTGTGTTGAAAGGTGTTTATCCAGAAAACCTGAAAAAATCTATTATCAGACCTATTTATAAAAACGGTAATCACTTAGAATATACTAACTACAGGCCTATTGCAATCCTATCGGTAATAAACAAAATTGTTGAAAAAATTGTCGTCGGACAAATAACAGGTTTTCTGGAGAAACATAACATACTTGCGGACGCGCAGCACGGGTTTAGAAGAGGCCGTAGTACGGGGTCGGCGCTAGCACAGTTCTCAGACGAAATAAACAGCCGATTGAACGAAGGTAAGCAAGTTCTGGCGCTTTTCATAGACTACAAAAAAGCGTTCGATACCCTGGACCACGAAGTGCTGCTCCAGGCGATGAGAGAATGTGGCATCGCCGGCCCCGTCAACGACTGGTTCCGCAGCTATCTGGCGGGCAGGAGCATGCGCACGACCCTCGCCGGCACCACGGGCGCGGAGTGTGACGTCACGCTCGGGGTGCCGACCGGGTCGGTGTACGGCCCTGTCGGCTACGTGATGCTCGTCAACAGTGTTGTCAACGTTGTGCGCAATTGTAAAGTATACATGTATGCGGATGATATGTGTTTACTGTATTCACATGCAGATATGACGGAAGCTCATAAAAATATCCAGAATGACCTTGATAATGTAACTAAATGGGCCCATGACAACGGGATTATTATAAACTTAACAAAAACTAAATGTATGCACATTTACTCTCCATACAATCGCAGGGCTCCTTATGTCAACTATAAAGACTTTGGTGTCATCGGTCACGGGTACGACTGTTTACACAACCATTCAAATAAAAATTGTAACTGTGAACCGTTAGAATACGTGCAGACGTATAAGTATTTAGGCATGCACATTGATAATAATTTCAACTGGAAGACACATGTCACTGCAGTTTGTTCTAGGCTTCGCTCAGTTCTAAGTAAGCTGTACCACTTAAATAGGGTAGTAAGTAAAAAAACCATGCTTGTTGTGTATTATGCGTTAGCCGACTCGGTTATTGGTTATGGGCTTAGTGTTTACGGCCGAACTTTTCAAACATATTTAAATGAAATTAAAAAATTACAAATAAGATCTATGAAATACCTTGTCAGTAAAAAGACTAAAAATAACCTTAGAGGTGATTATGAGAGGTTGTACAAGATATGTAAAATATTGCCTATACATCAAAGGGTGCAATATATGATAGCAGTAGAAAACTATTTTAATAATGAGTACAAGGTTTTAAAACAAAATAAATATGGAACTAAAAATGTAAGAGCAAAGAAATATGTACAGAATTCTGCTAAAAACTACTATGGCAAAAGGGCTAATATTTTTATGATACCAAAAATATATAACGAGACTGATTGGTTAAGAGAAAAAAACAAATGCAGCATAGTTGAATTAAAAAGTAGATTAAAAAAGACGTTTTTGGAAAAATTACATTAATACTCACATAGATAAAAAAAGAATGCTCACAGTTTTTAAACGGGGTGAAGTGTTCACTTGTTCAGGCATTATCATGTTTAGTGTATAAGTTAGTGTTTAAGATCACATGTAGTTCATGTAGCATAACCTAACAGTTTTTAACATAGGTACTTAACATTAGTTAAAATGAGCGCGATCTCGCCAACAAACTGTTATCGCAGTTTGGCGAGTAACATAACATTGTTTATTGTTTTGTACTTTTGATAAATAAATTAAAAAAAAAAAAAAAGTATTGTATGAATCATCGAGATGAATCATAGGTATGACATAAAACACTTACCTGAGATTTAACTTGTTTCAAAAATAATTAGTTTCAATTGTCTTATTTTAGCAGTCGTGTACAAACTTTGGGTCAATTGTAGCACGGGGTCAATTGTAACGTTACAATTAACCCCGAGTGCCATGATTCAATTGTCCTTTTTTACTCGCACTCACTAACCTTCACAAATCTCGATTTCTAAATCTAACTGACCCCCACACTGTGACACATTAAAAACTTTAATAACTAGAGAATCGCAATTCAGTACAATTTTCACACTACGACTATTAAATTATAAACACTAGTACAAAACGTAAATCGTAAATATTTACTTTGGTCTGTCAAAAATGCAAATCGTCGTGTAGCACATGCTTTTCGCACGGCAGCGAGTCGCCGACTAGTGAGCAGGTAGAAACACGCTCAAAGCACACTGGTGTATACACACACATTTATATTTTGATGTGGTTGCAGAGTTATAGGCGATGGTACTTTTGACCCGTGGTACTATTTACCCCGGTCTACCCTAAGTATTGGCTCTGTGAGTTGCAAAATCATGAGACCGTGTTGAACCCCTCGTATGCTTTAAAGACACGAATCCGTCAGCGCTCGTATTTTGATTAGCCATTTTTGACATCCGCATACGAGAATTAGCATCAAAAACTGAATTGTAAAAAATAATATACTATAGAGCCTACTCACAAAATTTTGCGATAATCGCTTGAGAAATACGACCTGTAGAACAGTTGAATATCCGGACATACGAAAGAATTTTGGTCCAAGCTGAAGCAGACATCTTCGTTCGCATCGCTCTCTTGTTTAATAATTGGAATAATCATAATGCAATTTGTTTATTATAGAAAACTAGCTGAGACCAGGTGTGCTATATCAGTAAGTAGGTAGCGAAATTTTAAATAGATGGCAACTGATAACATATTTGAACCTTCAAGGCATTGGAATAGAGTTGAAAATTAAGCTTCTTTTCATTTCTCAACCGTTCGATGGACGTAAAAACATGTTTACACTTTTCAATATTCGATTTCAAAAATATGTAGACGTGGTTTGTAGGGTTCCGTACCCATAGGGTAAAAACGGGACCCTATTACTAAGACTTCGCTGTTAGTCTGTCTGTCTGTCACCAGGAACTCAAGAACCGTGATAGCTAGACAGTTGAAATTTTCACAGATTATGTATTTCTGTTGCCGCTACAACAACAAATAATAAAAACAAAATAAAATAAATATTTGAGGGGGGCTCCCATACAACAAACTTTTTTTTAAACTGTTTTATTAGATAATGGTACGGAACCCTTCGTCCGCGACTCCGCACTTGGCCGGTTTTTTCACCTTATTGCAATTATAACATCTGTACGCTATTCTCGTGTAATAAAACGGAAAATGTGTGCCCCGGTCGGCCTTATCACGCGATAAGTGACAAGATAGAGCGTCAGTCTCGTTCTATCGAACGGTGTCAGCCAGTGACGGACGCTCTATCTTGTCACTTATCGCGTGATAAGGCCGACCATGATACGGGGTTATCATTCGCTTGCCGTTATACCTTTTACTTGTGTTTGGTGCAGCAATATTTTTTTTTATTTATAATAATGTATTTTTTTTCCATACTTCTGTCACCCGCCATCTCGTCACTAACTTACTTACTCATATCGTTTCTCACATCACCTTTTATTTATTTGTTCATTTTATTTATTTATTTATTATTTTTCCTTGGCTTGTCTCTTGCATGCATCCGCATTCATATTTATCTCCCTCTTCTGGGCACATGACTTTAATCCAGGGGTCGGCACAACCTTTTAGCAACCAAGGGCCATATAATCGCTAACGAAAATGACGCGGGCCACACTTGTTCATATTTTGCGACTTTAATAACGACCTTTACATACAAAACAGCTAGAGACGAGAGAGGCTCGCGGGCCGCATGTAAGGGGCTGGCGGGCCGCCGGTTGCCGACCCCTGCTTTAATCCATTCGGATTACATGCCCATTGGCCGCTTTAGCCTAGTTGGTAGTGATCCTGCTTACGAAGCAAGAGGTCCTGGGTTCGAATCCCGGTAAGACTTAATTTATGTGATGAGCACGAATATTTGTTCCTGAGTCATGGATGTTTTCTATGTATTTAAGTATATTTATTAATCTATATAAGTATGTTTATCGCCGTCAAGTACCCATAGTGCAAGCTCTGCTTAGTTTGGGACTGGGCCGATTTGTGTAAGATTATCCTCTAATATTTATATTTATTGGCCATATGTACTGATGACCTGGTAAAGGTCTCGGGAGTCCGCTGAATGCAGGTGACGCAGCACCGGTCCTTGTGGCACTCTTTGGGGGAGGCCTATGTTCAGTAGACGTCTTTTAGCGGATCTGATGATGATGATGACCACGCAATATGTGTAGGTACAGTCAAGTGCAAAAATATGTATCGATAACATCCTCTCATAAATCGCTGGCCGATTCCGTTGTTTTCACCGTATGTAGCGGAAAGCGACTACGGCGTAGGTGCCCGATAGGCGGGTTCCTGGCAGTGAAAGTGTTAAGATCGTTCTAACCCAACCTAAAAAAGTTTACATCCTCACTTTGCGTGTAGGGGAGGTACCATTAAAAAAAAAACTCTTTTGTCGGCGTGATTGATTTATATACCCATGCCAAATTCCAGTTTTCTAGTTGTAAGGTTTACCCAGCAAAGCCGAAGACGGACGAACATGGCTAAACTATACTACTTATAAGAGTTCCTTGTTGACTACGGAACCCAAAAAATTCTATGTAGCGGATAGCGACTACGGCGTAGGCTCCCGATATGCGGGTTCCTGGCAGTGAAAGTGTTAAGACCGTCCTAGCCCAACCTAAATTTCGTAGCGTATCTGAATTTTGCAAACGCATGATCGTCGAAACGTCAAGCGTTAACGTAGCCGGGGACGGTCGAAGTGTCAGTAATTCAATTTAACAGATAACTTCATTAGTATGTTCGCGCTAGGACGCTCAAAGGACGAGTTACTAAATTAATTTAGTTGTTTAGTATGGCAATAGATAATAACATTATGGGGCTTCTAAACGGGCCACATTTTCCTGCAATTTCTGGCCGGCAACTATTGCTGTCTCACGCTGACTGTGTACGCAGAGCCCCATTAAGGTGGACTTGGGAAGTCCCATACTACCAATTTCAATTCTCGCCCCTCCATGCCCCGCCTCACCTCGCCGGTGGAAAACCACCTTTTCGCTCGTAAGCAATGCCGTGGTCTTCCCGCTAATAAAGGCGCGTTCACGAAATTTTCAATATGAAATATATATTTTTAAGAATTTAAGTTAAAGAAGGACTCTTTCCTCTCGTGTTGAGTAGCTTTCTAGATATTTATGTCAGCTGCTCTTCATTTTTGGGATTACATTCGAAATTTCTGGATTTTAATCTTAGATTTTGTAAATTTCACGTTTGCGTTTATGTATAGGTTATTTATTTTTCTTTACTCAAATAGAATATCGATGCTATAATATTCCGCGAATCTCTGCCCAGATTATTAATTACCGAATGCAGGTCATAAATTCTTTATATCATGCTAGAAATACACATCTCTATGCAATCATTTTAGTTTTAAATCTTAACTGGCATTATGTAGGATTTCACAACTTTTAAGGAAAAAAAAATATTTTAGATTATTTCACATGAAAAAGAATACTCAGCTGGCAACCTAATTGTAGTTTCAACTACCTAGACCTACTGAGTGACAGAGGTGACTTAGTTTTCGATGGCTACTTTTTTTCGTGAACATGCCTTAGCGGAGCGCCAACTAGGCTGGTTCATGGCAGTGAAAGGAGGTGGCGTGTCCCAGAATGACCCAGAACCAGTTCAATGTAATGCAATAAACTTATCTTCTATCTCCTTTCCACCAGCTCCACCTGACGAGGACCGCGAAGACGACTTCCGAGCGCCTCTATATCGCAGCGTGGAGATAAACGGCATAACGGTGCGGATGAAATGGTGCGTCACCTGCAAATTCTACAGGCCGCCCCGCTGCTCGCACTGTTCTGTGTGCAATCATTGCATAGAGGTGAGTCAGCAAAACCTTACAGTAATCCTTGAAGCGCAGAAACTTCTTCATTCGGTGTGCCTATTGGCAAAGGTCTACTCCAACTGCTTCCAATGTTTCCTATATCTCGCCACTCTTGTCTACTTGGGGCCTGCAGTTAGTTCTAGCTCGTCTTCCCACCGACTTGGCGACCTCTTCCTCTTTTACTTTTTACTCTCTTACTTTTTTTGGGACAGTCTTGCACAAATCTGCCTAGTCACAAACCAAGTAAAGCTTGTACTATGGGTACGAGACGACGATATACTTACTTAAACATCTATGACTCAAGGACGAAACGCACTGACACCGGTGGCGAAGCGGCGCGGTGCGGCGCATATGATGTTCGTGCTAATGTGAAAGGCGAACATTACAACCGGTACCGCCTTGCGTTTGCAGCTTCAGGAACAATTATTCATGCTCATCACACAAATGAATGCCCTTACCGAGATTCGAACCCGGGACCTCCGTTCCGGCTTCGTAGGCAGGGTCACTACCAACTAGGCTACAGAAGTCGTCAAGAATCGTCTTTGACCGTCTCTTGGGTACCACATGGTGATTTACTGAATCCACTTCTCTAACTTGCTTCTTAGGTACAGTGTGTCCAGCTTAGTGATGTGCCGTTCCCAGGAATATTCGTCAGGCGGGTATATTCCCGGGAATATTCCCATATGAAATTGTGTTTATACATCTTGCTATCAGGGATTCTATGATAATTTGGGCCCCTGATTTTTTTTTTAAACAAATTTTACCAAAGTACTTCTGTAAGTAAGGTGGACTCTTTTCATTGCAACTAGGTATATCTGTCTGGTAATTGCAACTAAATTTAATAATGCCCTCTATATGATAGTGATCATACAGGGCATTATTAAATTTATAACAATAATGTAACATTTTACAAGAAGAAATAAAGACGTCTTTGAACGGTAGCGAGTTCTAAAACTTGAGTACAACTTCTGAAATAAATGCAGTAGTGTTTTTTCAAGTCAATTAACGAAACGAACGGGTGCTCGAGAACAACAAAAAAGTCTTCTTGTAAAATGTTACATTCTTGTTATAAATTTAATAATGCCCTGTATGATCACTATCATATAGAGGGCATTATTAAATTAAGTTGCAATTACCAGACAGATATACATAGTTGCAATTACAAGACTCCACCTTAACAAAAACGATACAAATATAACGAAAAAAATACGAATACAAAATATGAAATAATGGTAATTGAGATAAAAAGGCAGAATTAGTACAATAATGAAGTTTTTGGCGAATGGTACTTCATTTGTCGGGGCACTATTCATTTTAATTACTTTTATTACAACTTAAATTTTCCTAATTTGTATTTCAATATTCCCCTGTTTGGGGAATATTCCCCTGTTTGGGGAATATTCCCCGGCACATCACTAGTCCAGCTAATCTCCATTCCTGCCTGTCTATATAAGTGAGGATGTCTACGGGAGTCTGGTTTATGGCTCTGACAGTTAATAGGTCATCTGAAAATAAGGTCTTTCAAAGATCTTTCAAAAATCTGTATATTTAAATATCATCTGCCAGTATAAATAACTGGCATTCCGTTCATATGATTACACAAAGAGCTATAAAATTGAATAGAAATTGCATTACGTGAATGCCTTTTATGGACGATAAAACCCATTCGCGTAATGGAATCTCCATTAAATTCCATTCTAGAAATATGCACTCCGAACTAATTGGGCTTGTCGCCAGTGAAGTTAACTAGGCACCAGTTAGGTCATCTGTGAGCGCTAATCAGATTTTGGCATGTCATTAGCGGGAGCGCACGATGTTACTAAGGGATTACCTAAAAACATGCCCGCCCCGACTTGGTAGTCGGCATGATACAGCAATTTGAACTTTAACTATGTGATGTAAAGTGCATTGTAGCGTAACTCACATTTCGTAGCAGTAAGTAGCTCTCAAAAGGTACGTTGGAGATAAATTATCCACCGCGGATATCGTCGTCTTTCTGAGAATTTACAGATCCTCGCTTCCAGTTTAGACCTTATTGCTATGGATGGTAAACACAAAGTTGCAATACAGTGGGAAACAACAACCTCTTTCGCGCTCATGAAAAATCGTAGTAACTGTGTTGGGCTCACGAGACGGTTTTCCGTGTGGCTGTTTTTTTAGAGTGTTAGGTATAAATATCTAAAACGGCAGCTCAAAAAGTTTCTAGTCATGATACTGTTTAGGGTTCCGTAGCCAAATGGCAAAAAACGGAACCCTTATGGATTCGTCATGTCTGTCTGTCTGTCCGTATGTCACAGGCATTTTACTCGAAAACCATAAGGTGTATTTGAATAAAATTTTGAGAATAGGTGTATTTTGTCAGCCAAAGTTAAATTACAAAAATAAAATTTAGGGTTGCACTCCATACATAAAACGGAAAATCAAAAAAAAACTTTTCATTGCTAGCCTACGTGTGGCGCATCAATCGATACCTTTCTAAACAAATATAAGTTTACTCAGCATTTTTTTTGATTAAGTGAATAGAGTCGGAGATAATTGCCCCGAAAGTCACTAAAATTGTGCCTCCCCCTCTAATTTTTGAACTGTGTATTTTAAAAATATGAAAAAAAAACATGAACAAAGGATTTTTTTTTCAAAGGTTTTCGAAATATTTCTAAAAAACTACGTTCCTTAAAGAAAAGGACGTAAGTGCCATAAGATTTCGGTAACGATACAACCTTTTTAATACACACGCACTTGGCGCTTTTTTTAAAACTCAAATATGTATAAGTACCTATACGTAAGCACTATATTGTACACAACAGGTTTAAGAATATGCATGTCACACCATTGATAAAATTACAAAGGCGAACTTATCCCTATAATATTAATAGAACTACTGTAATCTTCTTAAACATTAATAAACTTGTTCGGAACAAGTGACATTAACGATTTTTCAAAAAACCGACTTTTTAATTTTCTACTACTACTTCAGTACTAATTAAACATAATGAGTGTATGTGTATTAATAGAAGAATAAAAGCTTTTCTATTATTAAAGTCAAGTTCATTACGGCACGAGAGCGCCATTGTTCCGTGAAGAACTCCAGACCTACACAATACATTGTATAACAAAACTACGTATTTGAATAGAAAAATCATAATACTTACGCCGATTTGACTTTGTAGCGTTTCTCCTGTTGCAAAAGCAATCTTGTCTGTGGATTCATACTTAAATAAACACTGCTCTAAGTTAGATGTCATCTGAGTGTTTGTCTCTTCAATGATTCAAGTCTATTTATCTAAGCTGGAGTGAGTTATTTGGTAAGCAAATGGTTTATGAAAGAGTATGTATTTCAAATGGCAAAGTTTTAATTGGAAATGTGTTTAATTATATATAACTTAGCCTGTGAACGGCTATGTAATTTGCAATACTGTAGCTAACGCCCTGTGACCTTTCCTCTAGTCGGGGAGGCATAATGTAAACTATAAAAATAATTCTCCGTCAATCAAATTTTGGAGGAATAAAGACCGCGAGAAAAAGTCAATTAATTAAGACAGAACTTAGTGGGACCAAGACTGCGTAGAAGGGGTGGGTGATAATTACAAGTGGCCGCAGCCGCGAGAGCGTCCATCATCCGTCGTACAAGCAATATGCTGCCCACGGTCGCTTAAGTCTACTTATTACAATTTATAAATATCGATTTACCTTTATTTTACAAATGAGTAAGCTTCTTTTAACTTAAATATGTATTATGTATGTATGTGTATGTGTTAAGCCATTGTATGCTTAGGCACGGATTAACGCTACGGGTTACGGGCGGGTTGCAGCACCTTACGATTACAGACTGATCGACTTAGGCATCTCCAATAGAGTATGTGAAATTTAAAAACAAATATGGTGCCGGCAACTGTCGTCCCAAAGAAACTTGTCAAACTTTCACACACCGCTTATAATTACAGTCGGGTTTGTGCAACAGACCCTTAGTATTAGAGTTTTAAATCTCAAGGTCATCTTTTGATTAGCTAATTTTGACACCTGCATACATAGTTATGTGACAAATTAAGAGATTAATAGGCAAACTAGTATTAGGCACTTTTACGAAAAAAAAAGTTGATTGATGCTTGTCTACATGTGCATTAATGTGTATTTTCTTGTCCCCAGACGTTTGACCACCACTGCCCGTGGGTGAACAACTGCATAGGGCGTCGTAATTATAGGTTTTTCTTCTTCTTCCTCATATCGCTCTCGATACACATGCTGAGCATATTCGGGCTCAGTCTATACTTTGTCATGAACAACAACGGGAGGAATTTGACCGAAGTCGAGCCTATTGTGTCGTATCCTTTTTAAATTTAATAATCTGGACCTGTGTGAGAAATGAAGACTTGGCATTTATGTAACCGCCCTGGCTGGTGAAATCGCTGTAGATTTTAGGATCGTATTACTTCATCGTCATCATAAACTTAAGAGCCGGGCTCTTGACGGTGGAGCAATCGCCACTCTGTTCTTCTCTCTGCTTCTACTATCTCTTTAGCTTGGTCCATGAACGCATGTCTTGGTCTTCCCCTGCCTCTCCTTCCTTCTATCTTTCCTTCAATTATAGTTTTTATGTAATTGTCATGTCGTATCAGGTGCCCCAACTTTAAAAATTAAATTTAGAACCTCTTCGTTTGTTCTTCTTTCTTTCCAACTAATACCTTCCATCCTTCTCCATGCCCACATTTACGTATTACTTATGTATTCTTAATTTGACAAAAACTTGTGAAGGTCTATAGTTCAAGCCTCGGTGCCCTGGTCACTTGATAGAAAGAGACAAATGATTAACTAGACTTTTTCTTGCGATAAACGCGATCATATGACCTCTTCCGCTGTGTAAAACATTTCATACCTCTTACAGCGCTCAAATTGTGATTTTCTCTGTTTTCCAGATAAACATTTGATCTGATCTTTATTTATCTTTGCCCAAAGAGTGTTCGACAGGAGCGTGAAATGTATAAATATAGCATAGCTTTCAATTTATCAAATAACTAGTTAAATCTACTGAACCAGTTAGAACCTTAACGCACCAACAGAATGGTAATAATGGGAGTCATATCGCTCCTCGCGATCCCGATATTCGGGCTGACAGGGTTCCATATGGTGCTCGTGTCGCGAGGCCGCACCACTAACGAGCAGGTCACGGGGAAATTCACCGGTGGCTACAATCCCTTCTCAAAGGGATGCTGGTACAACTGCTGCTACGCGCAGTTTGGGCCGCAGTATCCTAGGTAAGTCTATTCCAGTTTACTCCAGTAAGATGCCGTTAAGGTCTACTAGTAGACTTTAGCAGCCATTTAGTTTACTCCAGTTTACTGCTCGGTTGCCGAGGTCTCCAAGTAAACTTTAGCAGTCATTTGTTTCGGCCCAGTTTACACCTAATAAGAGGTTGCTAAGGTCTACTAGTAAACTTTAGCAGTAATTTAGTTCGCTCCAATTTACTCCTAATAAGAGGTTGCTAAGGTCTACTAGTAAACTTTTGCAGCCATTTAGTTTACTACAGTTTATCTTATTAAGAGGTCGCTAAGGTCTACTACTAAACTTTAGCAGCCATTTAGTTTGCTTCAGTTTACTCCTAATAAGAGGTTGCTAAGGTTGTCCAAGCCGCCTGATTTTTGTTCGCGAATAGATTCCCTGTCTCTTTCTAATTTAGCAGTCTGCTATAGATCCGACATGGCGGCCAGTTGAGTCGCTAGGTTATGTGTAGTACGCTGAAGGACTAGCTAGAAAATACAACTTGTTTACACATAGTTTACACATCGTCTCCTATATTAAACGCTAGTCTCGAGCTATTAAACTACAAACTTTATTAGTAATACCGACGAAGGGGTCCCCTTGTTTCCCATAAACTTTGTTCCGAATTTCGATAGTCAGAAATTGATATCCATATAATTTACAGACATAAACATCAATAGTCATAATCTTTGTTAAGTATAATGTTTTGTAGTTCTAACATTAATGACCCATAATATTAAGTATTATAATCATAAAAGTCAGAAATTGATGTTCATAACGATCAAAGGTCTATCGATAATTATTCATAATTATTCTAAGGCATATATTTCAACGTACTAATGATTAAAATACAAATACAAATACAAATACAAATTATTTATTCTGCAAATAGGCCACAAGGGCACTTTTACATGTCAAACGGTAGTTTACAATAAAAATAATAATCTTACAATAAAAGATTATAATCTAACACAATAATAATTTAAAATTTGCACATTAACGACTGATATAACAACACACTAAATGTCACAAAGTAAATGAAAACAAAACAAAATACGACCATTACATTCGATTAGAATAAGGTCTGTGCATTAACAGAAAGTTAATGATATTAATTCAGTATTCCAGAGATGTATAAGGTCTCTGAGCGTCCAAATACAATCAATAATTATTCAATGTTCGTAGAGATGTATACGGTCTCTAAGCGTCAAAACAAAACAATAAAAAAAAAAAGGAATATTAATGTAATATTGTCAGTGATGTACATGGTCAATAACAATAAAACGTGTCAAGATCGGAATGATGTCTCTCGTCAATACGATAATAATAAAATAACACTAGTATTTAAGAAGTTGGGTACTATGCCCTTGCAAGCATGAACAGTCCGGACTCCACAAACAGCACCCGATCACGAGTATGACGCATATCTCAGCCATCGCCTCCCTCAACCATATGTTAGGGAAGGTGGCGACCCGATCAACGACGCCACCGTAAGCAAAGCCCTTTAAGCGAGCATGACATATTCAAGCCACCGGACAATGTTAAAAAGCAAAGATTAATAAGCGACTTGCTCGGCGAGAAACAGCATTACGTGCTCTCTTCTTACATAAAATGGAACAATTATTTCAGGTAGGTACTTATAATGTGTATTTAGGTATATTCCTAATAGAATTAGCCTACTACTGGCTTAAAGGCATTTTTGTCGTTTAAGAAATCGTTGACAGTATAATACGCCTTGCTTAGCAAATTACTTTTAACATGAGACTTAAATTGACTGAACGGTAAATTAACAATTTCGGTGGGTATTTTATTATGAAAACGTATGCAATTCCCCACGAACGACGTGCTAACCTTGCGGAGACGACTGGCCTTCACTGCGATCTTGTTTTTACTTCTGGTGTTGTAGTCGTGGATATCGCTGTTGAGTTTGAACTCGTGAAGGTTTTTTCGCACATACATGATATTCTCAAGAATGTATTGGCATGCTACAGTAAGAATGTTTGCCTCCTTAAATTTGTCCCTGAGAGATTCTCGAGCTTTTAGTTCGTATATGGAGCGTACAGCGCGTTTCTGTAGCACGAATATGGTCTGGATATCAGCTGCTTTCCCCCACAACAGGATTCCGTAGGACATAACACTGTGGAAGTAACTGTAGTACACCAGCCTGGCGGTCTCAACGTTTGTTAACTGTCTTATGCGTCTTACTGCATAGGCTGCCGAACTAAGTTTTTCGGCTAGGGCGGTGATATGTGCCTGCCATTGTAGTTTTGAGTCCAAGGTGATACCTAAAAACACTGTTCTATCTTCAATTTCCAGTTCATCACCCTTTAATTTGATCTTGGTATTGTTTACCTGCTTGACATTAGGTAAAGTGAATCTGATACACTTTGTTTTCTTGGAATTTAGCAGTAAATTATTTGCTGTAAACCATTTCACAACAGTGTTGAGTGCATCATTAATATCATCGAAGTTTTCCTCTTTCCTGTCTACCTTGAAGATAAGCGAAGTGTCGTCTGCGAATAACACTATATCATGTTTATCTTGCAACATATTTGGTAGGTCATTGATGTAAATCAGAAACAGAAACGGACCCAGAATCGAGCCTTGGGGAACACCAAGAGCAACAGTTGTCCCTGCTGATTGGGTCCCATTGATGACTACTCGTTGTGTTCTCTCCGAGAGATACGATGTCACAAGATCAAGAGCACCGTTTTTGCTATTCATATCGTTTTAATGCTAAAGTGAATTACGTCTAAGAGACCAAATCTATAACATCCAAAGTCATATAGATAATTACTCAGAAACATTTCTAGACATACATTTGAAAGGGGTACTAGGTACTACTGCGCGAAGGGTTTATGACTGTTTCGTAAAGAATACGTTTAAATAAGCATGTTTTATTAGAAACTTTTAATCTGAAATTAAAAATGGATAAGATATTGGACTTCTAAGGCGGGTCGCTGTAGGTACGACGACGAGAGAAGCGAGGAGGAGTGTTAGTTGTACTGTGACCCTAAGCGCGCGAGCCGAGCGAGCGAAGCGAGCGTGCCGCGGCAGCGGCCGGCGAAGCGCCAGAACCAATAATGACACAACATCCATCGAAATGTTGACAAGTACATATTTTTCCTAACTTTCGGGTCAAATACTCGTATTTGGGCAATTTTTGATTTTAGAGAAAAAAGTTTCAAAACAAAACATACATAGTTTAACGTATTCTGACCACTAAACAAAACAGTGAGCAGCATGGATATCTTTCAATCGCATCACTCTTTATTTTTGCCCAAGTACCCACATTAATTATAATTAATGGGTATGTGGGTATGTTATAAAGCAGTCTGGAAGAACGTGTTCAGTAACGTTCGGTACTAAAAAAAAAGATTTTATTATTTTTCTGGGAGTGTGTTTATGGGCTTTAACATTATGAAAAGTGACACCACCGTGAAATTGAATGATATGTGTAACTAATCAGATGACTACCAATCATTATGACTTGCGAAAAAATACCTTATAACAATTATTACAAACTAGATTATTGCCTGTAACATTATGTAATTGCATACCACCGGGACATTGAACGTTATGGCTAACCAATTTTATGACTAACAATAATGATGACCTGCAAAAGTCGGAACTTCAATGTATATTGTTAAATTTTATGACTTTCGACAATATGACTAGAAAAAAATATGGTGGAAAACGTTATGGACTGAAAAAATCGGATCTTAAATTTTATGGGAAACAATAGAGACCCACCGACGAACCTTACGTTGGGTACATTTTTCCTAGAGTGTATTTTGTAATAGGTGTTAGGTGTTTTATTTCATCTGAATGCAAACAGCTAACGGTAAAATTATCATATTATCGGAGAAATACCTTTAAATCTGCCTCGGAAGTAGCTGAACATTTTAAAACTTACCACTCTGCCATCATTGCAACTCGGTCACGTAACTGCGTCAAAGTTTAGCAATGTTCGAAGTTAACAGAAACGCTTAACTATTGTGGTCCACAAAGTTTGCTTTAATATACTTCACCATTACTTCAATTCACCACTTCGTGTTCTTTTAAGGACCTATTAAAAACTCCTTTTGAGAAAAGGGCGAAAATTATAAGCACGGTCGGTTCCCTTATAATAAATAGCTTTCCATAGCATTCTATTTTTGGTTCTTGATACTCGAGAGCTTCATTTTATAATAATATTTCTTGCTACTGCCGCAGTTCAGCTAAAAGCTTAATTACAAAACATTGTCTACATTGCCGCACGCTGCCATATTAAATTACTCTTTTCACAGGGCTTGCTCGCCCAGGCGCGCAAAGGTTAAAAGAACAATTTGGTGCGCAAAGAAAACAAAACGCTTTCCTCTATTTTTAATTAACACAATTAGTCGTGCTACTCTAGATTCCCCTCACCAGAATTAGGTTAATTAATCCTCGGTGGAAAGGATGTCTGATTTTATCATTTATTCGGTTACTTACTGGGGTATATAAATGCTGTTAGGTATAGTCCAGTCATTTTACGGATCGGATCGCTGTAGATAATTGAGAAAATAAGGCAAAAACGTTTTTTCATTACAGAGTAAGTAGGAAGAAAATCTGAAAGTTACGCTTCATTAATTTTATTTTTCCACACAGTATACGCTTATACAGAGTGTTATGGATAAACTGGTTAGATTTTGACTTCTTCTCGTTTTACAGCCAGTTACAAATGAAACCTACAGTAAATATTAACGGAAGTTCGGTTTAATGCGGATGGCTAATTTTTGTAGAAACTTGAAAAGTAAGTCGGTTTTCTTGTTATGGTAGTTTTAGTGTTTTTTTTCTTTCATAATATTTATGAAAATAACAATTAGGTATTGTTATTGAATCGATAATTTTATGACTATCAGGGACAAGAATTAGTTTTACATAACCGTAAAATGACTGGATTTGTGCTGTATAATAATATATCACGGTAACATTAAGTTTTGATGTCAGATTTAGAACTTCTCTGTTGTGTGAATCGGGTTTGAATACTTCGTATTCATATTTTTTGACCGTATTAATGTACAAGTATAGCTTGTTTAAAAAGCATTCATTTTGATTCTGTCGCGTCGTTTGTGTCGTTTGTTACTGAAATATTTTACCGGGATGTTTATTCTTTAGATCGTCGATCGACGACTTTGTCGTGTCGCATATGAAATTTTATTCATATTTTTCTGTATGTTATAAGTACCCATTATAAAACTTGTTTCAGCCGGTTGCTTATACCCGAAACCAAATTCATGCAAGCATTTTGTCAACAACGCAAACTGATAGTAACTTTTTTCCGCTCGGAGAGGGAAGTAAAAAAAATACCCCCTGGTGAAGAAAAGTATGTTTTCATTTTTATTATTTTAGTTGTTCGGTACAGTCGATAATAATTATAGATGTACGCATTTTTCACCTAATGACCAACACAATACGGTAATCCAACTAAAACATCTTTTTGCATTCTACGATCCAGATACTTTTAGTTTTTTTTATTGGTAGCTTTCATTTAAAGTATAGCCGGACAAGTTTATATTTGACCCTAGCCACAAAACCACACACAGACTAGTCAAATTGCGGCTGGTCGGGCTTTAACTTATGTTTTCTTTGTTTATTATTACTTCACCAAATAGCTTGTATACATTCGGTTGACGGTTATCGTGGCCAACACCTTATGGCGTAGCACGCTGTTGACCGTCGGCCGCATGTAAACAAACCCCTATAATTGACTTTTCCGACCGACGCACCTTTCTCGCCAAATAGTTCCGCGACAGACTTCTACCAACTACTATATCGCAAAAAAAACAGTTATTTTGCGATTTCGTGATTGGCCCCGTGGGAACCAGACCCTACCAACCAGAGCTATAACCACGAACTTCGAAAGTTGGAGTATTTCCATCTCTATCGCACATACATTACTCGTGACAGGCATGTATATGAATTCCGAGTTTCGATTTTCGTGATAGGCCACAGCCCATACTGAACACAGTATGACATCTTATTCGCATTCGGTCATCCCGACCACGACCCCGATGCCACCCTGTATAACGTATTTTGGTAATGTTGTAACGTAAATATCGTACGAGTACTTCACTTATACTTTAACGAATTTAAGTTTGTATTTGTTGCGTTCCATGTATTATTTCTTATTATTTCCATGTTTGATCATACAATGCAGTTAGATCTATTATTCATTATAATCGTAGCTATTCGTTTCATCAATGGTAATCGGCCACGTCCTTGTTGCCTACTATAATATTAAAGAAACATCGATTTTCTACGCTACACATATTATGAATGACACGCTCGGTTGAAATACGTAGTGTTGATATTCAATCTACTGTCTTATAATGGTACCAACTAACCCCTTAGTTTTGTAAGTTCTACTAATAAAATATGTGTCCATGGTTACACGAAATAAAAGATCATTCATTCATTCATTCATAATGTAGATAGAATCTGTTATTTAACGTTACCTGCGTGTCATGGTACACTCAGCATCATAAAGTTAGTAGTAACCAAAGTAACGAAATATTTCTACTGTAGGAGTAAGGACGTGTTACGTTATAGGTATTTGGCTACTTTGGCCCCTACTAATACGTTCTTGACTGCACATTTGTTGGGTGATTTATTGACCGTGGATGCTTTCTGAAATGAGTTAGGACCTCCCCATTTCACGCTAGTCAGAACATGTTCCTACTAAAATATCTCATTCATTCGGCCTCCTAGGTTGTGGGCCTGCAAAAAGGACTTATTTTCAGAATATCAAATTATACCAAGAATAGGGGAAATTAATTGCTATACGATACAAGCTGCTCTCTTAACACACTATTTTTTTTAATGTAGTTAGTATTTTTTTTAGATATGTTAAAGTATTGTGTGAACGTCCAAACTCAAGATTCCCCAACCCCAAGAACCCATTCAACGTGAGCCCAAAAACAGAATTAGATATTTTATAAGAAACTATTTCGAAACGAAATCCTTATGCCGTATTTTCAGAGCAGTATCAAAAAGGAAACAAAACAAGTGCAAAGTCATTGATGCTGATAATTACTTTCCTTACGGCACTGAAGATTGCCTAGACAGCCGAGTAACATTGTACATCTCGCAATTATTGTCCCGAGTACTCGTTCCCTGTGGCTTCCCGAATCATAATTCAATTTTTGTCTTACGACATCGTAAGACAATTCTGCCGCCCCTGGGTACCGATTTTTGACTTTCGAGCGCTCGAAAATCAAACAAAAGTAAATACGTTTTTAGTGTCAAAATGGCAGACTCGTACTTTCTACCAATAAAATTGAATATGAGTAGTCAATACCACTCGTTTTTCAATTTTCTATCGCTATTTCAAAATAGCATTTCGTAATTTTTGACAGTTTTCGAGTGAAAGAGTCGAGCGCTCGAAAGTCAAAAATCGGTCCCCTGAAATGTGTAGGATATAAACGCCGAATAAGAGTCGGTTCACTTCACGTGTTAGCGCATATTTTTCGCGCGTTCGCGCGCGAATTTGGAGAGCCTTAATAAATGTTAATATGGATCGAAAAATGCAAAGTAATGGGCGTTTTGGGATTATTTCACAGTAGCTCTCCGCCCGCTTATTTCAGGGAACAAAGGGCAGAGTCGTGGCTTAAAATGTAGACATGTCCGACCCGAAGGTCTATTCTAGAAGTCCCTTTTTGAAATCGAATGAGTAGTTTCAGAGATTACCCGTAACATACAAATCACAGACTCACTAATATAGATTTCAACTACCTAAAAATACTGGCCAATTTATTTGTCGGGGAAAATATTTCTATAACACAATTTCAAACTTTAGACTATTGTAACAAACCATGAAATCGCTGCCGCTTATTGAGAATGGTTGGTATTTGAAAAAGATAGGGCTCGATTCTTATTACCTCGTATGAATCCAATCTCAAACTAAATCGGCAAACGACTTACCCGCGGATGGGAAAAGTAGCAGAAAATCCGGCTTAGGAGTTTGCACTGAGCGTGATCTCTCAATATGCTAGCAACTTTTGTTAGTATGTGCAAACTTTTATTTGCACTATTATAATACTGTTTAACGATAACTGTGGCCTGTATTCTATTTATTTATACTTTAAAGGCTTTGCAATGGCAAATCGTATATACTCGTATAGTCTTCTTCGATTTCCACTTACTCTAGCAATTATGGCCCTATTGTGAGCTCTGATATCACTGGCTACGCCAAACTTGCAGTACAGTTACAAGGGACAGTTAGAGTTGGCCAGTTGTGTTATAGGTGTGCACGTATGAAGGTTTAGGCCTCTCTTCGCGATTGGCGTTTAATCCATAACACGCAGACTGCAGCAAGCCACGATGAAACGTCCTTATGTGACAATAGTTTCAATATACAATTCCATCCTTCCAGCTTAGTCCGACCGTCGAAATACGTGTACAAAGGCGGGAAGAAACGGCGAGAGCTCCGGCCGCCCTCCGACTCTGGCATATCGACGATAGCGACCGACACTCACCAGGTAAAGACGTACACGGCCGACAACGGGACGGCGCACCGCGTCGTCGGCGCGCACGCGCACTATAACAAGGTGAGGGCCAGACGCTTGGTGCTGTTGCCAGATTATTATAAGTTGTGGCTTGTTCACTTTGGTCGGATTATGCGCAGAGGCGTCTTTACCTGTGCAGGGTGTGCGTTGCACACGGGCGCAGCGGTCCAAGGGGGCGCCGAGCGCCGCCCGCTACCGTTCCATTTTGACCGCGCGCTTACTAGGGGGCGCTAGAGTAATGTTTGCACACGGGGGCTAGAGACGCCTCTGATTATGCGAATGTCGCCGGCTAACGGCCGACAGTGGCGATGGGCGCCGAAAACGCCCCACTATATGTGTAATCCTGCCAACGTAAATGAGTTATTGCGTGGTTCAATGAACTATATTTTTCTGCCTATTCCTATGGTGCCTCTGGACTTTGAGGAACAGAAAAAAAATGTTTATTGATCCAGGTACAGAAGTAGACTCCGTATTATTTCGAATTGTGCCATCCAGAAACGATAAACAGTTTATTCCTTTTTCTCTGTTAGAAGATATGATGTTATATTGTAGAAGCAAAAATGTCTCCTGTGCGACGAAGGAAACAATATCACCCCGATGTACAATTGTCGCTATTACGTCACGAGTACTTAAACAAGGGATATCTAGTTTTAATAAGAGTTCTCTTACTAAACTAGGTATTTATTTATTTACTACTTTCGTGACGTCATAGTCCTACAAATACGGAGTCTACTATTAAGCTAGTGTTGCTATGCTCAGATTTTTGTCCCATGTTGAAAGCGAGCATAGGAATTAGTTAGTGACATAAACTACAGTTATGAATTACTTCTATTTATTGACTTGCGTTTTTCATCTGCATATATACCTAACTGCTAGGATATAGAATCATCGAAAACCGCAAGTAAGATAAATAGTATCCGATTACTCGTTGTTGAAAATTACTCATTCCTCAAGCCATATTATGGTCACGATTACAAAGCATTCGTCACGTTTGTCAAGTGCCGACGAAAAAGTCGAATGGCAAACTAAATGCCGTTTTCAGGCGATACGAGTATAGTTTAAATTATTTGAACTGAGCTCATGAACGGCCATTGTACTAAGCTCATGAATAGCCTTTGTTTGCGTTCAGCACGTGCCAAATTTGCAAAATAAAATTACCGCCGCTTAAAATGATAATTGAATCATGAACTCTATCTTATTTTACAGTAGATACCAAGTTAGCTACGAGATAAAATACCACACACATCGCCTTGCACCTGCGTCGCTAGGAGCGAGTTTTTTATATTTTAGTTCATTTTGAATCTATTAAACAAGGCGATAGAGTTCATTATACAATTAACATTTTATGTGGCGCTAACATTTTTATTGCAAAAAATGGCACGCGTGCGACCACACAGTCGTATTGTTAGACTTGAATGGTATTGTTCTGAAGACAAGAAGATCCAGTTCAGAAAATATCAACTATACATGCAACCATGATACGTTGACAGGGGGGCGAATGACGGTTACCAATTTATCACTGCGGATAAAACATCCGTCATTCTCGCACTCGTGTACTTGTCAGGCCGTGACCGATGCCTTATCCACAGCGTTGAACGATAAAGTGGCAACAGCCGTGCTGGTTGTGGAAATTGGATTGTATAAGGTGCATTTGAATTAGGTACCAATACTTTTAGAGTTGATAGTACTCGTCTCTAGAAGTCTATTTATATAAGAAATATTTAATAGATTGTGTTAATTTTTGAAGATAAATAAGGAAACAACATTACTGAGTAAAAACACCCTGTTAATGAGATAGTTAACAATTTTACCGCGAATCATTGACGTGTGTCACACACAGCAATGTTCACTTGACAGCAAGTGTTAAACACCTTGTAAGTTAAATACACAGGTGGTTATTTTTGAACGAAATTTAAAATTATTTATTTTGTTCTAAAAATTAAAACAAAAATATCATATAAAAAGTTATCTTAATTTCTACTTAAAGTTAATTGTTTTGATGTAATGTAACACCTCTTAAAATATTGGTACCTAATTCGATGGCACCTTATATAATATTTCGATGCAAATGTAATATAGCATACACATTGTTGTGACTTTCTTGGATCCTGTACTGCACTGGTGCGGTGTTACATAGCGTTTTTAACAACGGGAAATCTAAAACCTACGACATTCCTGTAATGGTAATCAAAATTTGGCAGATCAGCCGTCCTATGTCAGGAAAGGAAAACATTTATTCTTGAAAGATCATTATCATGAGAACTGTTTGAAAAATCGATCGAATAAAATGGTTCATACTTTTGTGAATATTTTACTAGGTTTCTTATTTAAGTGACTGAAAACTTTCGATTATTTATGAATGTAAACTCTGTAATCACGAATGAACAACACCTCAACTTGGCCACATCTCATGCTATTTAATAAACATCAAGTAACAAATACCCAATAAACTTACTACTTATTTTATTTTAACCGTAACTAAAACATTGCATGGTTTTGATTTATGTTTTCATTTCTTAAGTAGTTTCATTTAAATACTGATTAACCATCCATAAACTTGCATTCATTTAGTGTCATTTCATTCATATTGAATAGGCCATTAAGGTCATTGTGTACTTGTCTAGACCGCTCATCCGCCATCTTAGATATCTTCGGTAGAAAATGAAAAGTTAGATATCTTCATACAACAATAGGCGTCAAATATATGAATACACTGCTTCTCACATCTCTGGTGAATATTCATCCTGAGGCACGTGTCCCACTACCGGCGAGTAGCGAGTACTCTCATAGTAATTCTTACTCGCTTTTACTCGCGCGAGTAAGAATTGAGTACTATGAGAGTACTCGCTACTCGCCGGTAGTGGGACAATTGACTTAAGCTTCTTGTTAGACCACATCTAACAATGCACACATAAATTGCTGTATATGTTAGGGGTGGAGTGTGTCTCTTTCTATCGCCGCTATTGCTAAGTTGTATGAAGTCCATCTAATCTTCACTTTTCGATTACATTTTAGTGCCAAATAGATTGTTTAGATATCATGCTTTTAGAGCAAACTATAACATACCTTCAATTCACCACATAAGGTCGATTATTGCACTTGCACTTTTATGTTTTTTGTGAATTGAAGACATGCATATGTCTGGCTCTCTACTTTCCAACATTTCCTTACTTCAGGATACCAGGTGAAGGTTTAGAGATTACTAACTTCTTAATATTTATAGTGGAATTGGGATATTAAAAATTCTATTCTCTCTTATTTTATAGAGATTATGGTTTGGTCTTAGTTCGTTTATTTGTTCATTGATTTTTGTCATTGGTACATTCGAGTTTTCCAATAATCTATATTATCTATACATACAACCTTTCAAAAATATCTACACATGTGTCTTATGTCAGTAACAATAAAGTATCTGTACAGATATCTTTGAAAGTTTGTCTGTGTAAATTTGACTGTTGGTTTTTGCGTGCTGGGCGCCACGAGGATATTGGAGAACTCTACTGTACAATAGTATTTTCATTATTAAATTGTTAGTCTTCACAATAACGCCCCAGCGATATTGAAAAGTACACATTAACTAATGACATGCTTTCATCTAACTAATGCATTTGGTTCTCTCAGGCCGATATCACATACTTTGTAATTTTTTGTTAAATATAAACAAATGTCATACAAATCGAGTCTCATGGCCTATATTCCTCCAATTTAATAGTTGCCTGTAACGCATCGATGACAATCATGCCTGACCAGACTAGGATTTCTCCGAAAGCGTTCACTTGTTTTGTCAATGACAGCGGTCGGCAATATTCCAGCTTGCACGGTCATTAGCCGCAAATGGCTGGCGGGCGCTTGAGTAAAGTCTGAATGCCGGCTGTACACACTCGTCGAGAGTCTCGGGCGAGAAGCTCACACGACACACTCGTTGCGTCCTTTGAACAGCGGAACAACTCTATGACTCGGGCGCAAAAACCGACACGCGACCGAGGCGAGACCAGAGCGGGCGGAATTTCAACCTTGTGACTTAGAGGAGATGGTAGCTATTTCTATGCGTTTTATTATTACTTGCTTAGCTTTTGTCTGGTCGGAGGATTTGCGGTGGGCTTATACAATAGGAAACAGCGCCATTGTTCACAAGATAAGCTTTCAAGTGCTAAACGGACGGCTTAAATAATTTTAACTATACACACTCGTTCTCGGTCTGTCTCGGGTGTCGCGACGTGTGTGTACAGCCGGCGTAAGAGTCAGGCCTCTGAATCCCGACCGCTGTGGCCCTACCGGTCCCGAAGCCCGACTAACCCGAGCCCCGACAGCTGTCCCCCGGGCGCGAGGAGCCGTCCTGCGAGATGGAGGGCCCCGGGGCCTCGCAGTCCGCGGACTGCGAGCCCACGCCGCCGCCCATGCAGCGCCGGGGCTCCGCGGCCAACCTGTTCCCGCCCGCGGACCACCACCACCTGCCGCCGCGACCGCACCACTATCCGAGGCTCAGTCCGCTCTCTAGGAACACGAGGTATTGTCGCGCGTCCGGTTATTGTTAGGGCCCGGAATTTTGCGTGCGGTTTTGAAACACTCGAAGGGAGAGAACACGAATGTTTATCGACATATCGATAAATCATACATAATAATCGTGAACAATTTTTGGTTAGATGTTTAATGTATAGTTATGAAATACTAAAATAAAATTATATTTTCTCTTTTATTACCTATATCAAATGGTAGGCGAACAAGCACTCAGGCTATCTAGCGTTATGTAGTCCGGAGGGATGTGTAATCTGTTCACGTTATAGGTTTTCGTCAATATACTATAAAGAGTGATGCATGGTGTTTCGGACCGTCTCCGACACGACACTTCATTTTGAATAGAGAGTGATCTTTGTTGTGAATAAAAAGTGAAGTGTCGGATGTGTCGTCTCAGACACCGTTTAGAACTCTTAATCCTTAAAACAATCAAACGGATTCAACTTTCCTATATTTCGTATATTTTTCGTCACTGACCGTTAAAAGAGCATAAGAACGTTGAAAGAGACGGAAAGTTTGAGTTATTATTTTTAAAAACACTAATAAATAAATTCGGTTTATCGATGTATCGATAAACGTCGGTGTTCTCTCCCTTAGACTTTTCCAAAACCGCACGCAAAATTCCGGGTCCTAGTTATTGTACAGGTGCTGCCACACTGAGGTTATTAGAACATTACTACAGAGGCCGAGAAATAAGGGGTTGCCCCTTTTCACGCCGAGGTATGTATAGTGCTTTTCTCAAACATGCGATGAAATAAATTTAAAAATATCCAAGAACACAAACTTTAATTTTCATGACTGAACGCCGTGATCCTGTGCCACAAATTGTGGAATGGAAATTAAAAAACACCATCTTGCAGGCCTAGGGCTCCAATTTTGTACGAAATGCCATTACGGGTCTCTCGTCTCGCTGCGCCCGAAACGTGACACTTTGAAGCCCTTTGTGAAGAACACGACGTCAATATTTCATTGCATGTTTGAGAAAAAAAATGTTAAATGACATCAGCTATTTCTCTTCAACATCGTAATGTTACATAGCGTTATCTTTGTTACACTATGTTATGTAACATTTTATAACCTCAGTGCGGCATCACCTTTAGGCGCAATCTTAGGCACTGGTCCCACTGCCGGCGAGTAGCGAGTACTCTCATGGTAATTGTTACTCGCTCAAACACGTAGTAACACTCGCTTACTTGCCGGCGATGGGACCAGTGCCGTATGCGTCTACGTGTGTCTGTCCTCATGTAGATGTCACAAAGACTTGTATTTACTACTTTAAGGTGGTTCGATCGCCATACAAAACGTCTTTTGACATTCGCAGGCTAACGGCGTGATATTTTAAGAAACTTATGTAACAATCTTTCATAAATTGGCTTCCCATTTGCGCGAAATTCGCCCTGTCCAGAATAAACTTGTATAAACTAGAATAATTTGAGAAATTAGTTTGTCACGTGATACTTTGCGAAAACGATTATTCTCAATACTACAAGTATTATACAGGGTGGAAATAGATTTTGGGTCAGTGAGGGCAGCTACCAGATCCCGTGTTACTAGGCGAAAATGGTCTTAGAAGACCTTCCTTCGATTTCAAGTTAATGAAGATTGGCGTTTACAGATTATGGAAAAAAACATACTGGGTGCGAGAATATTTATTTACTGTAGTGTTTACAAAATTTTAGTACTGTAGTGTTTTCATACAGTCATTCAGCATAGGAGGATGAATTAGGGTGACAGATCAATGAGAATAAAGTTTTACTTTTTCACCATAGCAAATGTTTGAAAATAGTTTTCTTTAATTTCTGGCTTTTTTGTACATTACCGAAAGTTGACCCAAGGAAAATATTGATACTGGATAGAAATGGAATCGATAAACATGTAAAGTAAAACTTTTTTCATTATCATACTAAGTTGTATGGGATTTTTTTTCTCGATTTATGGCTTTTCTAGCCGGAAATTTCTTTTTGGTCCCATACAAGCTTTTGATCCTGGACAGGAATGGGATCGATTGGCATCAAAAAAGAGTTTGTCAAAAATTACCATTTTTTCGACCCCTGTATATTTTTTCCAAAATCTGTAAACGCCAATCTTCATTAATTTGAAATCGAAGGAAGGTCTCCTAAGACCATTTTCGCCTAGCAACACGGGATCTGGGAGCTGCCCTCACTGACCCAAAATCTATTTCCACCCTGTATAGTATATAGTAATAGAGTGTAAGTTTCCCCAGTCACGGCAACACGACGACGGGGTACCGCGTGGTGATGGAGCCGCTGCACTACGAGGCGGGCGGCGGCGGCGCGCGGCCCTCGCCCACCATGCAGCAGCGCGTCAAGGCGCTCGGCGTGCCCACGCCGCTCGCCGTCACCCTCACCAGCCCCGTGCGGAGGTATGCGTCTCACCCCGTCACCCCGTCACCCCGTCACCCCGTCACCCCGTCACCCCGTCACCCCACACGCCCTTTACACCGACATTACATTCGACATACATACAAACACAAATTATTTAGTCTGCAAATAGACCACATACAAATAATAATCTTACAATAAAATAATAATAATCTAACACAATACTAATTTAAAATTTGCAGAGTAAGGACCGATATAACAACACACTAAATGTCACAAAGTTAATAAAAACAAAACAAAATATGACCATTACATTCGATACATTCGACCATTAATTCAGTATTCAAGAGATGTATAAGGTCTCTGAGCGTCCGAATACAATTAATAATTATTCAAATGTTCGTAGAGATGTATACGGTCTCTAAGCGTCAAAAGAAAACAATAAAAAAAGGAACAATGTAATATTGTCAGTGATGTACACTTGTACAGGGTACTCGAGTTACCCCTCCCCTCCCGCTGACGCATATGTTGGAAACGACCAAATTCTTGGCCAGTAGTTAGCCTGGTTAGTGGGCGAGGACTAGATTCTCGGCCAGTAATTAGCGTGGTTAATTTCCGTTGTGACACGAAAATTAACCATAGAATTGTATGGCAAATTTTCATGTCACAACGGAACTTTTTTCACTTCGTCAATTTGTAATGGCTAACTACCGACACAGTATAGAAGTAGTTAAACAGAGGCGCAACGGAAAACTTTCATAGATAATTTTATTGAGTGTGTTATGCTGGCCGAGAATTCGGTCCTTACCCATGTGCGTCAGCAATTAGTATGGATTTTTGATAAAGGAGAGGAGGGATTCAAGATTCCCTGGTGAGAAATGTGTTAATCTCATCGAAAAGGGACCTGAAAGCTACACACGGCGACTATTTGCAGCGATGCAAACGCGCGTTTCAGGAACGCGCGACTGTCGCGCGACACTTAGCCATAGATCGACTGTCGAAATCACCTGTATCGATCCTGTATCGCGTGTGTAACCTCTTGTCTTTGGCGCTTATGCCATTATTATCGATGCGCTGACACAAATGCCACGATTCACGGCGTAATAATGACGAAAGTGCCGACGGCAATAAGGTTCCTTTTCCCCGGACACACATAATTGAATCAAAGAATTCAAAGATCAGCAAAGACATGTGCCAAAATTCGTAGAAAATCTGAATCTTAAGTAAATGAAGCGAAAAGTCAATAGAAATGCGGGTTCAAATCCTGCAAGGCCGACATTTATTCAATTTATTTGATCTTTTCAATAATAACAAAGTGGAATATGAAGCTCGCTAAACGGTAATACTCAGTACAAGAATTAGTACTCAGATATAGTTGACGCAGGAGATCTGGGGCGCATTTTACGGAGCTAAAAGTTACAATTTACGAGTCTAATCCGACAACACTGGTGAAAAGGCCAGTCGGTATTCGCCAAGTGCTTCAATATTGCCAGTTGAAACTTGTTATTTGTAGCTTCGTGAAATGAGCCACTGACTTTATGGAGAGATATTCCGTAAGGCAAAATAATTGTGTGATCTGTTTGGGGATATCTTAAAATTTCACAAAAATTCCACACAATCACAATGTGCTTCCGTGACTTATAGATCAAAATTACAAAATGCATTGTAGATAATTTGATAAGGAGTATTGTTCTAATAGGTATTTATTATGATTTCCCATAAACCATGGCCTCTTCCCATTAACCGAACTAAAATGTCGTTGATACTAAGTCCCCACCGGTTGCATCGCTTTGTTTTTTTTAATGGAGTGTTAGAGGTTTTTATTTGCATGTATAATGGTTTGCATTCTCACTTATTTAGCAGTTAAATTATTGGGAACACTTGTTTAATTTTTATAAAAAAATCCGTGTCTGGTGTACATTGCTTCGTCGATGTATTAAGGTTGGCTCTCCTTCTTGCCTTAAAAAAAACAGTAAAAAAAGTGGTATAACAAGGCCCGAATGCGAGCAAACCTTCTTGATGTCATGTTTCATTTAGATATATATGTCTATACATGTATTTTACACCTAAATTATATTGTATGATATAATGATTCTTCTAAAATTCTATTTAAAAAACTGAGCAAAACATTAGAATATAGTTTATGAAACCATTTGCTAAACAAATTAAAAGTTTATAAATTTATAGCCTACACTAGATTAATAAGAATTTAGTACCAGTGCTTTCTACATTTAGATTTTTTAAAAAATAATAATTTTGGCTACAATGCTTTAAGTAGTGTTTAACATCAAATATTTTAATAACCTAGGACCTACTTATGTGACCTCAGTCACAGTGTGTGTGTTCGTAGAAATTGTATTCCACCTGAATATTAAATTACTATGTTGCGCTCAGTTTTTAAAAGTACTAACTAATTTCCATTCTGACCCTGCTATTCCTAATGTTGCCTCCCAACCTGCAACGAACCCTCTATCTGAATTATAATGGTTCGTGAACATTGCTTCCACTGTCGATTCAAACGTAAAACACCAAAAAGTGCAAAGACTCTTGGTTAAACCAAACTGGGCCTTATGGTTGTTAGCTTAGAGTGGTTTATAGACTGACTAAGGACGCAATGTTACGAACGCGCCATATAAATCTGTACGTTTACCGCTTACGCGCGGCAGGTGGACCTAACGCATAGAGCCGACGTGTCGACGGTAACTCGTTCTTGTGTTTGGTTTTGTGTGTTGATAACCTTATATTAATTAAGGCGAACTGAGCCCCGACTCGCAGAGGTCCAAGTGAGTTACTAGTTACTAGTATGATCTGGTAACACCGTCGCGAGGTATTGAATAGTGTATGGATACTTCATACAGATCAATTGTAGGTTGTTGTAAAGGCTACAAAGTAGACATTAGATGAACGAGTGGGTTCGAGGTCCGAGTTGCAAGTGAGGACCTCGAAGGAGACGAGTACATCTATTGCACTTTTGGCCGAGACATTTTCATGCCTGCTGGGAGGAAATTGCAAATAATTATATTATAATTATAAGTCAAACTTAAGTACCTAACTAAAGGTCTTAATATTAAAGTTTAGCGCGGCTCCGTTCGCGTGCGGACGTAAATACATAGAAAACATCCAGGGGCGTATTTACCATAGGGCCAAGGGGGCCATGGCCCGGGGCGGCAGGCTGCGAGGGGCGCCTTTTATTGTCATGTTTATGTACATTTTTTTAATGTCACTTAAATTAAAAATGTAACCAGTAGGTATATAATAATGGTCTTATAGTCAAGATAAAAGAAAAAGGCAAATGAGCGACATACGTGCCTTGCGCGGCACATTCGTAAAACCTCGTCGGCTGCTGTATGTTGCTTAGAAGTTACAATGTATTTCGGGTTGCTGCAGAATGGTTGCGTATTTTTTACAGCGTCAATGGAGCGCGCAAAACTAAGTACTGCAAGATTTCTTGACGGCGCCCGAAAAATCCGAAAATGTAGTTTTGAAAGGTATATCCCAGACGAGATGTTCAGCTAGGAACGATGCTTGTTCCAGTCTGGAAGTGGAAGACTGGAATCAAGTAATAGCGGCCTTTGAAGCCATAAAAGGTGACTCTGGCAACCAAACGGCGTTGGTCAGAAATGAAGCGGTAGGTAACCCTACCGCTATTAAAAAGTTAAATTCCATGGAAACGGCCATCTTGTCAGAATTTAGGGTAGCTACATATTTTGAAGCAAATCTAAGTATATTAAATACTTAGATTTAAAAATTCTGCAAGTGGTTGACTCGGACTTGCAGGTCGTTTCTAGCCTTTAAGACACTTTAATTAATTTAATCAAACCAAAAGAGAATATTTTGACGATTTCGAAGAGGTGGGTACAAAAAACCGGTCAAGTACGAGACTGACTCTCGCACCGAGGGTTCCGTACAAACTATCAATTAACCTGCTAAATTACTTTTAACCCAACACAATTGAATTCAATTTCAAACAACGAACACCTTTTACACCAAGCAAGGCCATCTAACTACCGAGACAATTGAATCACGATTTATTTTTGACCTGCTGTTGAAATATAATATACCCGTCCCAACCCCATTAATTATAGAAAAATCTTAACAGCGCGAAGTAGGAATGGGGCCAGCGCCATCTATCGGTCCCATTTGGTACTAACGTGCAAGGGCAATCAGCTTAGTACGTTATTTTATTATTATTATTATTGCTTATCACGTAAATCGATCTCAATTTTTTATTTGAAAGAGAGTACTTACATACTTCTATTATAGTCTTATAGGAATTTCAAAACAAAAATATACCTATACTTAAAGTTGATTATATTGCAAACTTAACTAGGGAATGATTTTTGAAAATAAATCAAAAATGACGATACAGGAAAACTTATACTTTTCCAGTAGGAAAACCATTCCAAATTTCAAATTGATAGCTTAAGTAGTTCGTGAGATATTTCACTTTGGGACAGACAGACAGACAGACAGACAGACGGACAGACGGACGGAGTAGCACCATAAGGGTTCTTTTTTTACCTTTTTTGTTACGGAACCCTAAAAACACCCGAAAACTACAAGCACAACCAAAAAAGAGTTGTCAAAAGGAAGAAACGTGATGATGAGAGATCAATTAAAAAAAAAACGCTATTAACACAAAAGCGAAGAACGGCGCTTAAACAGCTTAGCTGTTCTGAATATAGAAGCCGAGTTGATAAAAGCTTGATAAACGCCTTAAATTATGACAGCGTCATTGACGACTTTGTCAACCAATATGTACACAGAAAACAAACCTAATGAATAAATTGTTCATTTTTAAGACTTTTCTTCAGTTATTATTTCACACCACATCTTTGTCGTCACTTAATGGGGCGGCAAAGCTAACTGGCCCGGGGCGCCAAATCTTTAAATACGCCTCTGAAAACATCCATGACTCAGAAACAAATATTAAAATACTTAAATACTACTAACTAACGTATGCGGAGTGAAATTTGGACAAAGTTCAACGTCGTAATAAATAAATAAAAACCAGTTATTTCTAGAATTACAAATGCTTTTATAATAATTTAATTTACAAAGTTTAATGTAAAAAAAAGTTCACGCCCATGCGAGATGCTTTACGGCAGTTCTGTGGTACTTTGTCCATCGCTGTCGAAAATACAGATTCTGGCATTTTGTTCAACTCTGTTTTTATTTTTCGAATCAAACTTTGTACATTTTTTGGCCGAAAATTATTGCAATACACTCGCCTTTTTAAATTTGCCCAAAAATCTTCAATAGGGCGAAGCTGTGGAACATTAGGCGGATTTGATGTCTTCGGCACAAACGGGATCTTTAGCTCCGCCATTTTGGTTAGAGTTTTTTTCGCATAATGGCTTGAGGCTAAGTCCGGCCAAAATACTACATTTTCTCCTCTATGACTTGTTTTTATAAAATCCCGCACTATAGGCAAGCAACGCTCTATGTAACGATCAGCGTTCACAGCTAAACCAGATTCAAAGAACACGGGCTTAGACATACCGCGAGGACTGATGGCAAGCCATAGTAAAACTTTTTTAGGGAACTTAGTATGCTCGACGTATTTTACGTTTTCTTCAGTTGGACCATTGGTGTTTTCAAAATAGTAATTACCTTGCCACTCATTTCCATCTAACGTGAAATAGGACTCGTCGTCCATAACGCATGTGACGTTATTTTCAGCGTAAAATATTTCATTAACCAATTTACGTAGTCGCTTTTTCTGAGTCGTTTTTTGACTTTCGGACACGGTTGGCTTAACTTTTCTGGAACGTTTATCAATGCCCATGTCTTTAAGATATTTTTTAACCGTTTTACCGTCACATCTAAATTTCCTTCCGAGCTCTCTATACGATTTAGCGACTCGGCCGGCCGTCATTTTCTGTAGTCGAGCTCGCTCAGAAAACTTGCTCAAACTGCTACGGTTTCCAGAACCGTGCTTTCTAATAGTGGTTTTCCGCAAGGAAAAGGACGAGAGAATATTATAAAATTGTGCTTCGACTCTCACCCATCTCTACAAAATGTTCCACCACCTTCGATTTCGGCCATAGGGGATGTGAACTGTAGAAATTACATACAGTTTCACGACGTCGTTCTTGTCGACTAACCATAGTTACAAAATTAATGAACCAATCCTCACGAAACTTACCAAAGTGATTGACAGACATATAGACGTTACAATGACAGTTATACATAATTTTTGTTTTAATTTATTTTTCACATTTTACATAGCCAAACTTTGTCTAAATTTCACTCCGCATACGTTATTTGAAACACTACTACAACACTATTTGAAATATGTATATCATCGTCTAGTACCCATGGTAGAGTCCAGCGGTGCCAATATTTATTCGCGCGTAATCGCGAATATTAGTTTAATATGGGGTCGATATTTGCCTCTCGCCCGTATGTTACCAGTTTATACGAGTAAAAATATAACTTGTGCTTTTGTGACACAGGGCCCAGTTGATGGAATTCTAATAGCTGACACAAATGTGTGTGTGTGTGTGTGTGTGTGTGTGTGTCTGTGTGTTTTGAACCTACTTAGAGATTATACATCTTGTATAATACGATATTAATTATGATTATTAGATTTCCATCAAAAATTTAAATGTATACTCGCGGCTGCACATGTTATTTTTGGGTTTTTTGCTAAACAATTATAGCTTTAAAATACCTATCTGACAGGTTGGTTTATTAGTGAAAAAACCGATTGGCTAATTTAAATTTATAGGTATTTATTTATCACGATTTGGAGTTGATACAAATAGAAAAAATGAGAATTTGATACAGGAAATCCAATGCTATTTGTGCCCTGTATAAATGCACTAGATCCTTCCTTGAGTATATTTAGTTTTAGTACAAACAGCATTGCTTTCTTATATTGGTTTGTAAATTGTTTATAGCATGTTGTTTGATGTTGAAAGTGCAATTTTTTTAACAAATTTTTATTTGACTTAGTAACTTTTTGAGTTCTGTCGGTGTTATTTCCGCTTAGATATTGTGACGCTTTTTATTTTATCCAAGTCCGCGATTCTTTAGCGGTAGACAGAAGTTAAGATGTTACCTCAGGTTACTAAAAGTAAACTTTCGTTTTATTTGCAAGCTGTTGTGACAAAATGGACCGCAGGCGTTGCGTGACGCACTATACTATGGCTGATAACGGCTATCATCTCTTGTCGATGGTCGAATTATGATCATAGACCACATGAATCTATGGTAATGGGATTTCAGTGTTTGTCAGTCATGTTTTTCATCGTTCAAACTATGTCTTACATGTTTTTCATACACTTGTTTCGCTAAATATTTCTCTGCAAGTTTTTCAAAGCACAACTTTAGACATATGCTATTTTGATCTGTCTTTCTATTCTGTAATTTTAAATAAATGTCTACTCTTTCGTTGTACAAAATATGCTTGCTATTTTTGTTTCCGATTGTACATATTGATATTTGATCCTAATTTCTAGATTAATGTGGATCTTAGAAACACTGCAGTCATTTTATGGTCGTTGCGTTGGCGTTCGCGGGTCGCGCTATCCTGATGAAACACATTTTTTTATTTACGTCTTTATATAAAACAATGTTAATTGTATAGCCGTGAAAAGCAACCAGAATCAACTGTACAGTTTAGCGAAAACAATGTATAATTTGAAATTGGTGCCTTCTGGTTAAAACAAAAGTCTTATATTTCAATAGAGATCTCTTGTGGGGTCGATCTTTTTGCATACGTCTCTACTCTATTATTTTTGTGGGGTTACAGGGAACCGTGAAGTTTTGCACAGGAATTATGGACAAACAAATATTGTGGACTTAAAGCAGAGTCTAGTTATTTATAAAGTCTGCCAGTACTAGTCTAGGTCTATAAAATGCTGCGTTCCTTTAAAATAGTGAGCATATATTACTTTCGTATGATACTAAGCCCTCTGCTTAACAATGGCGCCATTTTTAGGAGCATTTTCATGTTCATAGATGATGCTATTGTGTTATAGGTTGTTTTAGTTTAGATGTCGAAAAGTACTTAAAACCAACCATTGCTGTTATATTACATATCTTTGTTACCTTCTCCTTTCGTATTTAGCAATTGAAGAAGTTTTAAATCCCATGTTAAGTTCATTATAGGACCAGATTCTACGTGCACATGGCTTAAATAGCCTAAAACTAAATTGTCTAATTTTTAGACATAATTTATGCGGCAGATTAACAACGAAATATTTAGAATAGCATTTAGGAACCCAAGCTTAGTTAAATAGACCGCCTAAAATAAGAAACGTCAGATTCAAATTAGCGCTGTCATTTGATTATGACAGCTGCTCATAGCAAAGTGTTTTAGCGGCACCTAAATAAAATTAGAAAGTTTAGAGGCCACTGTAGAATCGGGTCCATTGTCACTTTAAAACAAAATATAAGCAGATGTCTAATTGCGGTGTAACGGTATAGATTTTTGTTTCATCAGGGTAGCCGGCAAAGCTTGCAGTAGTGTGAGTAGTGTAAATGATAGTGTATAATGTTGTATATTGAGGCATGCGGCGTTGGCATGCTCCCCGCAGTAGCGGCCGCCGCCGAAGGACCGGCGTTCACGTTCAGTAACACCCGAATTTGTATGCAGTGTGATTTCTATGTGGACGTTCGTTGGTGTTCTTTCAACGGAGTTGCGATACTTTGCTAGGTATTTTTCGACGGATATTAAAATTTTATAAATACTCGCCACGCTCGTGATTTAATATTAGAATGTGCTCGGGACTCAAAATCAGCGATGCTAGCAAAAACTACTTTTTTCACTTTTTGGAGTGTTTTAAACTACACTATTTCCCTAGTGTGACACACGTGACAATCGGGTATTGATACTATAGATAAACCTTAAGTACATAATGGGCAATCATCGCGCAGGACAGGGCCACAGTTATGCGATGGGCGTAAGTCTTTCTCCATCTAACTCATAGTTGCGCCCCGTGTGATGGTCCATGATGGCCTATCGTGTAGAACAGCCTTTACCTTATGGAGCTGATTACTGTCGTAATTTTTACCTGCTCGACAGCAACTTCGATTTGAGGGCACCATGGACGTTCATTTGTACCTATATAACGTGAAATAAAAAAAGGTGTAAGTCAATCTGAACTGGCCCCCGGTCCGTCGGCGCGCCGACCGCGCGCTCGCACGTGCAAACGCTTCGCCCCGCATCTCCCGTCTCCTTCTGTCCGTAGGCCGTACGATAACGATAGCTCGGGCTCGGACGAGCTCGCGCGATTAAACCCCTGACGGTGCGGCGCACAGGTCCAACCCGGGCACGCCGACCGCGCCGCGCCGGCCCGACTTCATCGGCGTCGGGCGCGCCGCCTCCCCGCAGCGCCGCTTCCTGTCCGAGGGCGAGCTGCTGCGCGAGCCCGCGCCTGCGCCCGCGCCCCCGCCCCCGCCCCCGCCCCCGCAGGACGGCATCCGCGAGCTGGCCGCGTCCCCGCAGCGCGGCAACTACCTGTGGGCCGAGCGGCCGCCCCCGCCCCGCGGCGGCGTGCCCGTGTTCCCCCCCTCCCCGCTGCCGCGCCGCCGCCCGCCCGCCCCCGCCCCCGCCCCCGCCCCCGCGCGCCCGCTCTCCTTCGTGCGCGCGCTCGAGGTGCAGGACCAGCTCGAGGCGCGCGCACCGCCGCCCGACCCGCCCGACCGCGCCTCCGTCTACGACTGCAACTACGAGATATCCGTGTGAGACGCGGCGGCTGTGGCGGGCCGGATCCGCTAGCATGGACGTTCTGTATTATGTGTTCACCGCTCCGACGAGATTGCGATTTAGTTGTGCTTTCGATAGCCGCGGGCCGGTTTCGGACGTCGCGGGCTGGTTCGCGTAGTGCGCCGAACGCCCGCGGGCGACTCGCGGTCGCGTGCGATTCCAAAGAGCGTGTTTGTTATTTTTTGTTTAATGTTGTAACGCACAATGAACACCGAGATTGACCGTGGTACACCTGGAAGATCACCCGTGAGCGAATTATTAGGTGTCGGGGTTGGGGTTGGACAGAATCGCCCGACGGTCAGCATTTGTGTCCTCATGCCATAGAGTAGTCGCGACGGGTGAGGAGTGATTGTGTTATGTTACTATATAGTCAATAGCGTTTAACTGTAAGACTCGGGTTATTGCTCGTAAGGTGTAATTAGAGTTTTATATGTATGTATATTTGTGAGCAATTTGTATTGTTGAATTATATTTAACTTTGTTGACAGAGCGTGTACATAGTCCCCCCAGTGTTGTGATTCCGAGATGACATTTATAGAACTACATAGAAATTGTATCGACAATTGTGTCTCAATTATTGTGTAAAAAAATATATTTATAAAGGAGTAAGTTTTCTTCCAGCTGTTGTATGTTTTTCCTTTAGGTTTAGTCCAAGGAGACACGTGGTTACGGAATTGACTGATTTGTTACTGCTTCAATTTTTTTAGGTTCGATCTCGGTGTGAGCGCAGCGAGTTGTCGACACAGACTTAATCTGTTACTTCTGTGACTCAGCGACTGTACAAAGATATGACACAAAACACAAACTAATACAAATGACTCAGTATTGATGTAGCACGTAAACATAACACTTAGCAATTTATATAGCACTAACAAGGATCATAAAACACATAAGTGCCCGTTTTAGAGACCTACTAGTTACAATTTTAGAAGTTTAAATAGACAGGCAACGCAGGTCATATGACCAATGACTACTATATAGTAGTCATTGGTCAATCGCCCCTGTCTAGCCTATTTTGATTTGTTAAATTGTATCGTGTAGCTTCGTGAAACGGTTCAAAAGAAGTAAAAGATTGACTCTGAAAATGTGTGTGCCAAATATTCCGTAGACACATAGCTTAGCGCGCAATTCCTTAGTAGAAACGTTGATCTGTGGCAGTTACTGTTGTGCTTCTCTGATCTTACACTACGACTTGTGCACACGGACAGGAAAGTGAAAGAAAAGATTAACACTTACCTTTTCCCTACCTTATCTCAATCCTGGTCACGGCACCAAATTGTAAATTAGACTTGACAAAATGCACTGAAGTGTAGTATTGTCGTATTGTGGCTTATTCTAATACTGCCGCAGATGCACAGATTCTCGGTTAGATTCTAGTATAATTTATTTATGAGAACTGTTAGCAGAGCGACGTGGAGTATTCACCAGCAGGATTGTATTTTTCATAAGAAAATATTACCGTTTTCTTTACACCTTTTAATTTTATCGATTGACAGAGCTTATATAAAAGTATAAGTAAATAAATAGTAATATGGCAAAACATATAATTATCTTACGGTCAAAATTTCAAGTACTACCACAGATATGACCCTTTTTATACGATGAGATTTAAGAGAAAATTTATTAAATTGGGGGTAAAGGGGTTCTTAATTAACCCATGTGTGAGTGGACAGTATTCTAAGTTACCTATACTAAATGGCATCTATTAAAATTTTGTTGGGATTTTGGACCTTAGCATATCGGTACGAAATCGTTAAACGTATTTGCTCGATATATGTACTTAGGATCCCCGTGAGGGCTAAATGTGTATAAATACAATAAAGAAGAATTTGTAGGATCTATTAGTGATGCAAAGAAATAAAATAATACCAAAAGTGAAACCATACACGAGCATTCCTAGAAAAGTTTGTAAATAAGTTAGCACACCGTTAAAGTAGCCTTCATTATTTCTTTTTTGTTACTAATTATTATTTTAGTTTTTTAAAATAAGGATAACAGATTTTTAGTTACCAAAAAATTGCAATAAAATCATTGAAAAACATTTACAAGCTTTTCTAGAAAAGCTGACGCATACTTTTACTAGCTACTAAGCCAGTAAACAGAGTCTCGATTGTATCAGGTTTGCCTAGCTCCTTAAATTTTGGTACCCTAACTTGTCTGTTCCGGTCTAAAAGAACTCAAGTTAGAGCCCCATTTTGCATGGATTTTAGTCAACTTTGATATGCATCCGACAAAAGTGTTAAAATATTCTCAATGATCTCGATTTTCTAATTTTTCGTCCTAATAACGCAATACTTAGATTTTTATAATAGAGAATTCATATACAGACATATTTTCTTCTTACGAAATGTATCGAAATTGTACACGTGCGCTATAGCTAGGTAAATTGTATATCTACACGTATATTTTAATCAAAATGTCACTCGTGCAGTGACCGAGATTATAATTGTTTGTGTACATAATATATAACATATATTTATGTAATAACACTGTAAATTCGTCGTGAAAATAATCAAACAGGCTGATACTCGACATAAACGCAGAACTGGTATATTTCTTTAGTAAGCCATAACATACGCTTCGAGTTAAGCCGGATTTGACAAGCTTAATTATGTGGCCATTCACAGAAAGAGCGACTCTAACGCATCAGGTACTTATTATATTATAGCAACAATATTTGTATTATCTCTACCATAACGACATAATTGGCTGCTGCGTTAAGGTCGCTTTTGCTTTGCCAGGTCACATTTTGTACAGAAACCAATATGTCTTTTAATTTAATAAGATAAAGTATGTAAATATCCTGCAATATAAAACAGTCTAAGAATAATTTTGTATAGAATGTGTAATAGCATTTGTGGTGAATAATACCATGTTTAATCACTATCACTATTTCTTCCTTATTTATTCGGTGCCAGTAACCTGCAGTTGAGCAATTCTGGAAAACTTGGGACATGCTTACCACGCCAGTTAAGTTGGCTTCCATTATTCCTTTTTTATACCATTTTTTTATAATTTTAAAGACAACGGTTTGAGATTCTCATAACAGAACCTTAACGACCAAAAATAGCAATAATTTTTATATAAAATTGTTCATAAACTAGGTAACGAAAAAAGAATAATGCAAGCTAACTTAGGGCCTATGTACACCGCGTTTTTTTGAACGCGCCTTTGACTCGGTTTCCCATAGTACAATCTACTACAGTAAATATGGTAGTTAGACAAGGCGCGTCCACGGCGCGTTTATAACACGCGATGTTCCTAGGCCCTAAGTTGACGTGGTAACTGTGTAAATACTTTTCTAGAATTGCTTAGTTATTGTTTCCTGAACATATCAGATGTGTTAATTGTGTGTAGCGAGTGTAAATTATATCTATTTATTTGCCAAGCATTGCTTAGATCGTGGACGGCCTATATTTGGAAGAGGATATCATTCGTTTCATATTATTTATCAGACATTGTATCATAAAGACATATTCCGGTATTCATTTATTTATTTATTATCCAATGGAATTTCTTCATCCATTTTATGTAATAAGCAACTCATTGAGGGCGACTCATATTGAGTCGTCTTCTTGTAGATATACGTTTTTGGTGTCATTAATTTTTGAAGTATCGTAGATGGGATTGAGCCTTACACTGCCATATTTATTAGGCCTAACCCTTCTGGCTAAAAGGCAGTTGATAAATGGATGAAGAAAACTGTTTTGTAAACTCAAAACCTACACATGTATTTTTGGACACCACAGATGGCAGTCGCTTTCGTACTAGTGCCAGGCGCGGGACACTGCGATTTACGTTCATCGCTACAAGTACATGCCGGTGCCCCAACGTTGGGGAACTTGTAGCGATGAACGTCGACGACATCAGAGGGCCATAAATCTTAATGTTTTGGCTGAGAAAAAAGCGCCTTTTGTAACAATCAAAGAAGTGTCCCTTCTGTACTTGTGCTATTATCTATTCTGTGCCTTCGTCAAATCTTGGGATTAGGTTCCAAAGCGGACCCCGGGCTCGTTTGGGGCACTACCGGGAAAAAGCTAGGAGCATGATGATGTATTTGTGTTGAACACTTTTTTTGGCCCCCCCAGAAGATGTGTTGGTGTCAATAGATATACTAAGTATTTAACACATTCATTGCCAACCTAATCGGAGCGCTACGCGGGTAGCCGTGAGGAGCTCCCGCTTTGTAGCGAAAACTAACTACGAACGAAGAACCCGCCTAGCGGGTCACCGGCGGTGGAAGTGTTAAATTTCGCGACTGGCCGCATTTAACGTAAGGCCTGAGTGGACGTCCCGCTCCGAGCGAGGCGTGCAGCGTCCATATAAAACAAATGCAATTTATATGGACGGTCCACGCCCCTGTCTGAGCGGGGCGTCCACTCAGGGGGCCTAGACAAGGTTACAATCGCCAAGCGCTAACGCCAATAGAACACTAATAAAATGTATGGGAATGACAGATGTTAACGAAAAGTGTTTCGTCGGCATCTGTCATTCCCATACATTTTATTATTTTCTATTGGCGTTAGCGCTTGGCGATTGTAAACTTGTCTACGGCCCCAGGCCTTACACTTGAGCGAAGGGCAGCTGTGGTGTTCAACAGCACGCCTTATCATAAGACGGCGCGAGCTCTATCGATTTTTCTCGCACTATCCGTCTCTCTCTTATAATAACACTTAGAAAGAGAAGTGTAGACCGAATCGAGAGCTCGCGCGCCGTCTTGTGATAGCCGTGCTGGTCAGCAAAAATTGTCAAAATCTATATAAACGGTGCGTACTTAAATTGTGTAATTTTTTGAAACCGTACTGTATAATAGTTACAAATTAGTTAGGTACTACAAATGGGTTTTGAAATATTTTAAAGTCCAAGGGAAAAATAGTACCTCGAGCAAGTCCAAGCAGTAGGTTAGACAAATTGTGCAGTTAGAACGGTAAAGGATTATACATGGTGTTTTGTTTTAAGAAGGTGAAGTATTAATTTAAACATTACGTTTTGAAGCAGGGTTATTCAATTGATTAAATAGGGTCTTGTTACTGAAGTAAAGAAAGAACCGAAGTGATCTCTACTGGATAACTTTGCTTAAGGTAAACCTCCCAGTGCTCGACGCTCGACTAGTATACGGCATTGGCAGTCCTAGTCAAAGTGACAGCTTAAATTCGAATGAACAAAAATCTTCATAGTTAGAATTTAACCCGTAATGCTTGGACAGAGAGTGCCCATGTCCCATACTAGTACAACGTCGAACACTCGGCCGTTTACCTTATATTTAGTTTCTCGGAATGCCTAGATGTGTTAAGAACACGTCTGGTTCTAGCTGAGCTGCAATGTGTATTGTATATTTTATTAGAACCTCCTGAAGTCGTTGAAACCTAATATGTATGTGACAGTGTTTTATTTTTGTATTTTGATAAAATTTGTGTAAATAATTTTCTTATTTTATTGATATTAAACTCAATTTAATCAAGCTTGGTTTTTATTTAGTTATGGTTTTAAGTGCGCTCTGTTCTAGAAGCTACAATTTAACAAGTAAGTAGGCAAAACAGGTCGAATTGCCAGCGGCCACGATAATCGAATCTAAAATTCCGCATGTCTCCGTCACTATCGCACTTGTAGTTTATGGTACTCGAGCGACAGAGACAGATATACGAAGTTCGAGATTCGATTTTTGTTGAACTAGGAGCCACAGTGTTGCTAGATTACTATTGTAAAATTGACAAAGTAAACTATGACCCTATGTCACTGGAAACGGACTAACTTTCAAAATGGAGGGTACTTGGACCCCATAGAAAGGACTGTTATACTAGCGGGAGTCCGTTTCTAATAAAAGGAGTTGCAATAACTACAACATCCCCTGACATTTTCATTTCAAAGTCCAACATCTCAAAACGGCTGAACAGGTTTTCATAAAACATGGCTAAGAACACTCTGGATAAAATTCTCTATGACACAAAAAAAAACCGCATTCAAATCGTACCCATACCACCATGAAAGTAAAATACTCTGAACAGGCTATGGTTATAATAATACCACGTGCGAGCGAGCTGGTAGCATACAAATCTCGATAAGTGTGACAGAAAGGGAAATATCATTCATTGTCCTTGTCATAATTCCATTTTTTTTTTTGTTTGCCGCAACTGATTTAGTATGAAGTTGTGGCACACAAACCATTACCCGTCCAAATTTAGTAGGTTGTTTATGGCAAGTCATCAGCCATTTTAAGATGAGTTTTTAATTTAGCTGCATAAGAGCTTTTCCAAGTTTACTATTGTCCGCCGCGGCCAGGCCGGCGCCAGTGTGATGCAGGCTTAAAGCTTCTCACAGACTGACGTGGCGGTCATTAGTAGACAAGTCATTCACTGTCAAATTTACAATTGGCCGCCACCGCAAGTTGCGCCAGTATGATTTTTGTAGCATAGTGAAACAGGCGACTGGTTATAAAGTAATAACTCGTCAATACATTGGTATAATCATATATTTATGTATCAAAATAAATAATATATAGGATGGTGCCTACTGCCCAAGATGTCCAATATGTATTTGCGTCTCAAATTTTGCTTAAAGAATGAGTGAGATGCAATGCTCATCGGACAAAGACCGTGGACAAGTGGAATACCACCCATAGCTTAGAAAATATATTTACAAGGTGAATTAAAATAGATAAAGGAACATCTATCGCACCCTTATGGTATTTAGGACCTCTATCAAACCCGCGTGCACTTTCAGCATGGCTAACTTCGTCTCCACCATTGTGAAGTCGCTGAGTTCAATCTGAAAAGAAGATTATCGTTAGTGGAATGATTTCATTATTGACCATCCTATACGACTGAACCTTTTTTTCTTGGAGAAAACCTGGTATTTCTATCCACCAAAAGCTCCACAGGCACCATCTGTGCTCTCGTGCTGGGGACTCCAGGATCTCATACTTAAGGGGATGCCTTGATTCGAGTCGAACACGCCCACTAGACAGAGACACGCTTATGCGTTCTGCGCACGAGAAAAAGATATGTAACACTTTTCGGGAATGGCTTTTATTGTCAAATTTCGATAAATACCCTCAGTGAAGTTTTATCTTGAAATGAATTTTTAGATGAGATAACATACCTATATACTATAGTATTAAATTGATTGTGTCGTAAAATACCCTACAAACTACTACAAACGGTACATCCGTTTGAGTAGGCTGAGAAAAAAAAGAAAATACAGACCCTACTTTGTTTTTTTTCTATCTAGAAAATCTTAAAATCAGATAAAAAATCATATATCTGAAAATCAGACTTTATTGTTTCTTAATCTAGTCCGAACGGCGTTTCAAAGCACGCGATGATTTCCAATGCACCGCCTTAACGCACTGGAGCCTTAGACTGGAGCATGACGACTGAGTGTAGACTGCTTGTGAACAGGCCCATCTGACCGGTTCGGCTAAACTCTACTCTCACGCGCCTCCAAGGTTTGGATACGCCCCATCGCGCTATGACCGAAAGAGCACGTGCTATTCGGCGAGCGCGTGCGAGTGGGATGCAATGATTGAGTTTTCAAGGGGCTAATTCGACCTATACCAGATCGTCCCCCTTATAGACACATAGTAAAGGGAAATTACCTTTTTTCTCGAAATATTTATCTACAGTGTATCAAAAATGGGATGTGAACCGATGAAGGGCATAACAGGTATAAGAAAAAAATTCAAGACTTTATTGATGCGATTTTTTTTACATTTGTATTGAGCAGGTCATCCCAGTCGGCCAACGCTTTATACAAATGTAAAAAAAATGTTATTTCTTATCAGGACACGATATACCTTTTATTTATGCCCTTGATATGTTCACACCCAATTTTCGGTACACTCTGTATACTAAAAGGGTCTTCGGCCCTCTGCTGTTCTGAGCGTATATTTTTCATCTTACAAAAACTATAATAATTCAAGTAATTCCGACCATTATCAAGAAGCTACGCGACACTTCAGGGAGTCGCTGTCGCTACCCACAGGTCAAGACTGATCTAGCAAAATTCCATGCTCATTAAGGGGGTCGCGCCATGAAAAGTATTTGTATTATTTATTGGTAAATATTGTCATTTACAAGTCATTTAACATTACGAAAAAATAAGTTTCACATTAAATGTCGATTTCATCATAAGTAATACTTAATTAATAAGGGTATAATAATTAGGTGCGCGATTGAGCCAATGTCTTGTGGCCATCGAAAAACTCGTCAATGGTATAGCAAGCCATTTCCAATAGAATGGCATTTAGTTTGCGGACAAATATTGCATCGCTAGAAGCTTGCCTTATTTCGTCGTCCAGTGTATTGTACAGTTTGATCCCCATTACATGCACAGACTTCCTCGTTTTGGCCAGGCGGCACGCGGGCACGACCAGCTGATTACGCCCGCGCGTCACGCTACCCAGGAGTTGGCTACGAGTGGGAATCCGATAAAGATTTTGTTTGACGTATTTGCATGCTTCTATTATATACACACTGGGTAAGGTAAGTATTTTGTATTTTTGAAAAAGTTCCTTAGCCGGATAGTCGGGTGGTTTTCTAGTCATAATGCGGAGGGCACGCTTTTTGTAATTTAAATAGCCTTTCACGATCCACAGCTTGGAAATGAATAATCTAGACCGATACAAAGGAACTTACTCCGTCAGGTGGATCCTTGTCCCTTGGCGGCAACCTGCCGTACAGCCGCTCGCATATGGCGCACAGCCCGCACCAAGTGCGGTACTTCAGTGTGTTTTCGCCCGACTGTAACAATAACAAAATTTACTACCGGCCGCGATCGCGCATCGCTTCCCATTGGTCCATTTTTCCTTTCTCACCGCCTAGCAACCTCACATATTCTAGTAGACAGTCACACTAAAGGTGATGATTTTGATGGTCATCAATTTTGTTTTATGTATGATCTTGTGTTACAAAGGGCCCAACTTAAAGTACGTTTGCGTCGAGGCCGATAACTGGAATCTAAGCGAAGCGAAGGATCCTTTTAAGCATAGCACCTACATATAATGGGTGCATTAGTATAGTACATGCAATGAGGGACTCAATCTTCCGAGTGTCACAGAGCGGAACTAATGGCGCCTGAGAAAATATATTGATCTACCAGTATACCAACCTCTTCACTATCCTTCGAGTCCCGCTGCTCAAGTTTGTAGTCAAGAGTGAGTCTGATCTCGTCCGGGATGTTTTGTTCCTCATAACCCTGCCACTGCATGGTTGAGCGGAAGTGGTCCACCTGCCCTGCCGTGAGGATCCCACCCATCATCAGCTTTAGGCCCTCTTCGATGTCCTGGGGAATACAAAGCGTTCATCCTCTACACTTTCACACCAAGAACCGCTACGCTCGTAGCCGATCCTGTGTTTTTCATCGTATGTAGCGGAAAGCGACTACGGCGTAGGCGCCCGCTAGGCGAAAGTGTTCGAGTTCACAGTAAGCTCGATTCTCCATACAAACGTACGAGTAGTTACGCTCTCATTTTACAACTACATGTTGGATTGTAACAAAACTTTGCATGTACAATGACATGAGGTATATAGGTCTGTAATTAGTTTATGTAGCTTCAGACTTCAGATACCATAGTAAAAATATACAGCGAATTTAAGTTTTTCATAAAAAACTTGTTTTTGCTGTGATTCGTATGTTCTATAATCTAGAACCATATAAAATAGTTACAGACAGTGATATACGTCATGTCATTGAATACCTTTGCAAAGTTTCGTCACAATCCAACGCGTAGTTTTAAAATAATACCGAAACTCCGTTTGTATGGGAAGGTGAAATTCAGAAACGCTTTTGAAACGTACGTCGCCTTATGGCTATCGGCAGTGGCCTTACCTAAGAGATACCAGAGTCTGTCAAGCGAGTCGTGTCCACAACATTTTTATGAAATTCTTTACATGGCAACAATTTTACCTATGAAATACACTGTCAGTCATAAGTACATATTACGCCGCCATACATTCGTGTTACCAGCATGCGTTTTTTTAATAATTTGCCACCATTTTCCACTAGCTTGACAGAGTCTATTAGAAGGAACCCATCCGATTATCATCATCAATATCAGATGCAGAGAGAAGACGCACGCAAAAATGAGTAGAGTTTTTTTTTAACCTGACTGTTGCTGCAATAGGACGGATCCAATATAGCGATCGAATTGCGTGGTAGGAGGGTAGCCTGGGGAAAATCCAGAGGACTCCTCCGGCACGACCACGCGGGGAAGTTTGTACACTGGAATACTCTAAGAGTTTGCGCTCCAGTGAGATTGGTTGAACGGTATCAACCGAATCTGGGGTGTGAGTGGTGTCGAACTACTGGGAATTTTATCGCTGGTTCGCTAAAACCTAGCCCAGCTGAGAAGAGTCCAGCAAGAAACTCAGCTAGGCCCGAATGAGTAGAGTAGTGTTTCGAATGTTTTTATAGGGGCAATCCTAAACAAAACTACTGCTTTTCTTGAAGGAAACTCCTCTTTAGTACCATACCATATCAGCATTATTTTTGACGCTGACTACCTGAATGGGCATCATGTAGCTATCGGGTCGGAATTTCCTCAGCACCGTGAGGTACAGCAGCTGTTTAGATTTCTTCAACGTCACGAACCGTGCCGCGTACTGCATAGGCGTTATACCTGTAACACACTATATGATTAAAGTTACTAAGATCTGGTAGGTTTGCGGACAAAATGGATAACCAAGTTAAGAGGATGCTTTGATTTGAGTCGTACACGCCCCCTAGACAGAGACACGCTGATGCCTTCCGCCCGAGAAAAAGAGATGTAGGTAACACTCTTCGGGAATCGCTGTTTTTGACAAATTTCGATAAATACCTAAGTTAGAGAAGTTTTATTAAAATTTCATAAAGTGAGATTTTAAGATGAGATAAAATGCTATAGTATTAATTTGATTGCGTCGTAAAATAATGTATCGTTTGAGTAGGCTGATTAAAAAAAGGAAAATACAGACCCCAACTTTGGTTTTTTTTCTATCGGGAAAATATTAAGAATAATAATAAGAATCGATAAAATCAGATGAACAATTATATAATCAAGAATCATATATCTGAAGATCAGACCTTATTGTTTATTAATCTACTCAGGATGGCGTTTCAAAGCACGCGATAATTTCCAATGCACCGCCTTCATACTGTGAAAGACAGAAAACTAGACGACTTTCACGCTTATTAGCTATCTAAAAAGTAATGTAGTGAAAAGGCGGTTTCAGCTGTTAGGTGGATGTGCGTTACAATATTTGGTGCCTTAACTAGCATGTAAGTGGCTCGAATCCCGGTTCGTACCAATGAGTTTTTCGGAACTTTACGGAATATTTAGTTAGCTTTTGGTGTTGGAAAAGATCGTGAGGAATCCAGTGTAATTCCAATAAGGTCTAGTTTATCCCCTGGGTTGGAAGCTCAGATGGCAGTCGCTTTCGTAAAACTAGTGTCAAATCTTGCATAACGGGGAATAACGCTAGGAGTATGGATGACGTTCATGAACCAGGAACTTAGGTTTTTACGGGCTGGGTTTCTGCAAGTTGATGTCATAAGTAATCATAATTGCGCCTGTTTTGCGTATGAAAGTAGATATACACAAAATATTTAGTGTGCAATATAAGTAATAGGTAGCTATTACAGGACGAATTTTTATTAGTCTATCTCGTAAAGACTGACCAATTTTCTTTATATTATCTGCAAATACATTTTGACCTCATATAGGCCTCATAAGAAGGCTCAAAGTCACCCAAAGGTTTATGGAGAGGGCTATGTTGGGAGTTTCTCTGCGTGTAGCACGTAGAACCGATGGCCGTTGGGGCGGAAAGGTACACGTACCGGAAGGCGCGGAGTGGGTGGGCAGACAAGGTGGACTGTTGACCTGGTAAAGGTTGCTGGAGTCCGCTGGATGCGGGTAGCGCAGGACCGGTCACGTTGGCACTCTTTGGGGGAGGCCTATATCCATGAGTGGACGTCTTTCGGCTGATATGATGATGATGATATTTAGACCTTTCAGATAAATTTGGTGCCGTGACCAGGATTTGTGTTTGAACTCACTCTCTAACTCGCTGGAGTCAATAGGCAGTGAGAATACCGCGCTCTGGCGTGAGAAGACTCGCGGGATGTGCAGCCAGTCGCCGAGGCTCGCGGCGGGAACCTTCAGCTCTCGCAGCAACATCTGCATCTCCTGACCTGGTGGTCTTTCCGGACGGGTACGTAAAGCTTCCTCTAGGACGTAGCGACGCTGGAAAATATGGAACTTTTGTGAGCTTTGGGGCGCCATGAGCGAAGGGTGGTTAATGGACCTGATTCTACGTGCACGTGGCTTAAATAGCCTAAAACTAAATTGTCTAATTTTCAGACATAATTTAGGCGGCAGATTAAAAACGACATGTTTAGAATAGCATTTTGGCTGCTAAGTTGAGTAAACCGCCTAAAATAAGAAACGTCAGATTCAAATTAGCGCTGTCATTTGATTATGACAGCTGCTCATCGAATAGCAAAGTGTTTTAGCGACATCTAAATAAAATTAGGAAGCTTAGAGGCCACCGTAGAATTTGTTTTACTTATTTGATCTAACGTTGGTTGCTCTGGTAAGGTGGAGGTTTAAGGTCTTACACCTGGCAAGACGCTAGGAGTATCGCGCATCCTACTAATATTATAAATGCGAAAGTATGTATGTTTATGGCCGCTCCACACGATGGGCCATCCTGACCCATCATTCTGGACGCAACTACGCGTTAAAGGGAGTAAGCTAAGACATATTTATGTCTCGTTCTACCGCATAGCCGCGTCCTGTATGATGGGTCAGGATGGCCCATCGTGTGGAGCGGCCATTAGATGTATGTTACTCAATCACTCATAAACGGCTCCGATTTAGATGAAATTTTGTACGAAGAAAGTTTATAGCCTGGATTGAAATAAATGATACTTTTAACCCGGGTCCTCGCAGACTGGAAGCTAGCACCTATGTATAGGATGTGTCTTTAAGGCATTTACTGCTATTAACTTTCTCGTAAGACGCACCACTAGGAATTAATATTAATGCAATTGGAAATTGAGCATCAGTAAGAAAATGTTTGGAATGGCAACAGAGGTAACCTTTTCATTGCCATTCACGTTCCGATTTTGCAGAATACGAGTAAATTCAAATTATGTTAGTTAGTAATTTTGATAGTTAGAATACTACCTACATACCTAGTTAGCACGAATACTATTGGAACTAAATGTGTGTACAGTCGACGTCAAAGATATAAAACGCGTTAAAAATTATGCAAAACCGTTTAAGGGCATAACATGCATCGTGTTCTGATAAGAAATAATTTACTTTAAAAACAAAGTTTTAACCGACTTCAATTTAGTACTCCGCCAATCCACGAGAACATTTCCACATTTTTTTTACAATTTACCACAGGAACTGATTTGCAATAGCAAATGCGTTGATTACTATAGAAGAAAACCGAATAGCGGGCCGATAATATTTGAGGACTTCCGTCGATTCCCCAAGATCATCATCAATGGCACTTCATTAGTTCCTATTTCAATGGAATCTTATCAGAACCTGTGACCTGTGTGATGAGATTTGCACTTTTAAGTACATAATTGAGGAATTCGATAAGTCATCTGTGGTCTTCATCATCAATTCCTCGCCACCAAATTTATGATTTCCGGATGTACATACACGAGTTATAATAGAAAATACCAAAATTACTACACGCGTGCCTAATAAAATTGAGGAGTTCCCTCAATTCCTCATGGATCCCATCATCTAACTGAATTTTGAAAAAAAAGGGACCCACACAAAAAAAAAAATTCGAATTGGCTCATCAATGATGGAGTTCTGAGGTAACAGACATTAAAAAAAAAGATTAAAATAAAATTAAAAATACAACCAAATTGAGAACCTCCTCCTTTTTTTTGAATTCGGTTAAAAAAGTAATTTTGACAAATTTAGTTTGCCGTGTTTTTTTTTTACTTTTGTATGGAACAGGTCGCCCCAGTCGGCCAACGCTCCATACTAATGTAAAAAAAATCGAGTCAAACATATAATTACTCTTACTCTTTTCTTATCAGAACACGGGTTTACGTTATTTTTTTAAACGTTGTTTATGTGTACATTTCATCACGAAGCAATAACACAAGTGTAAATAGTAAAAATAGTACTTATTTGGCAGCTTTCAGGACTCAGGATAAACTGCAATATTACCTTAGTATCAAATTCCGTCTCAATGGCCTCCTCGTCGACTTCCCTGTGCAGATACTTCAGTATGTCATCATCGAGGAAAGAGTCCGTCTTCCTCGCGGCCGTGGGCTTGATGACCGGCAGCACGATGACGTCATCGTCAGCGGGGGCGATCGAGCCGCGCGAACTGGGGTTTTGGGAGTCGGTGCCGATGCCTGCGACCTAGACGTATGAAGTTTAACTACAACTTAGAAAAGTTGAAAACCCTCGTAATTTTCATTTCAAAGTCCAATATCTCAAAAACGGCTGAACAGATTTTGATGACACATGGCTAAGAACACTCGGGATAAAATTATCTATGACACAAAAAAACCGCATTCAAATCGGTCCATCCGTTTGGGAGCTACGATACCACAGACAGATACACAGACACGTTAAACTTATAACACTTTGTGTCGGGGTGTTAAAAAGGTTACAAAACGCTACCAAACCATACAAATGGATTAAGAGATAAATGTGATGTGACTAGTACGCTGTATTTAACTACTAGTACTTTTGGAGGGAGAGCTAGCGACCAAATCGGTCATGGGGCCTCAGAAAAAAAGCAGTGTTTTGTGGCGAAAGCGGACGTGGAGGGGATATCAGCCGGCGAACGCGTCAGCGCGCTCACGGCGCATCGATTGTGTTCGATTTTGCCTTCCCCTCAGCACATTTTCGAACGAAATCCAACGATTTCAACAAATTTTTTCGATACCTTTTCACCGATATTTTTGCATGCCTTTTTTTGGGGCTTGCATATTAACTAATCTCGCGTCAGATAAAAAGCCAATACAGCTGAGCCCACATGAAAATTATTATTATTTTGATATATTTAATTAACGCTGGCAACCTCTGCGCACCACCCGATCGATTTTTTTTTTGGGTGAGCAGGGAGTACAGATCAACTGTGAGAAAAAAAAATTAAAGTCGCTGAGACCACATTTTTTTCCCCACCCCACTACACCCGCACCCACCGCCCGCGGCCTGCCAGCATGAAGATTATCGGAAAAGGTTTTTCAGGGAAGTAGCTAACGGAGTTTCAATACAGCTGAAGCCACATGACCGATTTGGTCGCTAGCTCTTAGATCATTATAAGAAGCTTCCGCCCTCGACTTTGTCTGCGTAGATCCGAGATAAGAACTAATATATATTTTATTCCAGGCAGATAACCTATTTTCGTTCTCGATTTCATCCAAATCCGTTGAGCCGTTTTAGCGTGATTGCGTAACATACATCCAAACATTTTCATTTATAATATTAGTAGAATTCACTTGTGTTTCCAAGACATTCTGGGTTTGCGAAGCGAGCCTCTCTGAGGTTATCTATGTGCAGGCATGGGTTCGGTGATTGGATGGATTTAAGTTACGACTGTTTTCATCGTCATTAGCAAAGGTCCTAAATGCAAAACATAGCCAATCGAAACAGATCCATACTTCCATTGTTTGTATTGAATAGGCTCCAAAACGACTCGACTGGACCGATTCGAATAATTATTTTACCATTACAAGCCGACATTAGGTATCCTTGATGAACATAGGCTACTTTTTAACGCGGGAAAATGCTTCATTCCTACGGGAAAACGGGTAGTTAGAATTATCCGCTCGCTACTAACCGTGCGAAGCCGGGCCGGGCAGCTAATAATATTATGAATGCGAAATTATATCTGTCTGTCTGTCTGTTACCCTTCACTCCGCTGGACTGATTAAAGGGTCGGACAAACTGCCAGCGGGGCGGTAGCCGCGCTTGACGAGCGCTTGACGCGCGCGGGACGGCCGGTCACACAGAGCACTCGCGCATCGCGCTGGGCTCCCGCCATCAACAAGCCAGCAACGCGCGCTCGACGCGCGCGCGTCAAGCGCGTGTCAAGCGCGCGTCCCGCGCGCCTCGCGCCATCAACCCGCCAGCGCGTCCCGGCATCGCGGACCCGCTCGCTGTCATTTTACGGTTTCGCCAAACATTAATTTATAATAGCCTGTGTTTTTTTCTCCGTTATTAAATAAATATTTTAAGATAGTATATTTACGAATCTTAAAAACTTTCGACCCGGAATTAGGTATGAAGAAATACTGTGAAATAAACGACGATTTTTTTAAATAAAAATAATAATAGTTGTTTATAATCGTCAACATACCAATATTATTGTCTGTAACCTGTAAACGATGAAATACGACATTTTTTTACACGTAAAACCAATAAATTAACAATATGCATGGTCCTGTTTAATTCTACAAATCTTTAATTTCTTCAATTGAACTTGAACTCTTTCGGCGTGTGTTAACGATCAGATTCGCTCGCAGCGGCGGCACGCAACCAGTGCTTTGCCGAGTTCACTTTCAAGGTCGCGCTTTCTGTGCCCTAAGCCAAGATGCGAATTAGATAGGTAAGTACCTACATTACCTACGCAGATTATTTGTAATATGTATATCGTCGTCGACGATGTGCTAGTAGGAAAATGCGACTTTTAACGGTGTAGGTAATAATGGCGTGAGCGGTAAACGATTAATTAAATAAACATATTTTAAAACATGCCAAGAATTAAGAAAATTTCTATGTTTGATGTCTCAATGTTTTATAATGATGATAAATGTCATCATTATAAAACCATGACGACAAATTTAACAGATGATTTCCTACTTAAAGTAGTTTAGTGTCCTTTTAGCAGAGCAGAGTAAGTAGTTTGTAGTACGAGATATATCTACAAATGATTGTAGTAACGAAAGTAGTTAGGTACTTTATTTTTGGTATGGGTAAGAAAGAAAACTCTGCTAAAATACTGCTAAGCTAACACTAAACTATACAGGGTGGAAAAATCTATGGGCCCTGAAAGAAAACCACCGTAAATCCTTAGCATCAGTGGCGTGCACTACATAAAAGCAGAAAGACATTGCCTACCCTACTCAAATTTGTGAAATTTGTTTATTTATTTACAATCACAATTAATACCTACATTCCAAAATAAAACAATTGCTTCATCTGTCAGGCCACTAGACTATTGTTTATACGGGGCACCATCGGGGCACACATAAATGTTACTAATTCATATGTTTGTTTATGATAATGGTTGTTACTTATGCGTTTTCAATATTTAAAAACATTAGCAAAAAGTTTGAAATTAAACTAAGTGTATCCTCCCAAAGCTATGTTTATGGTAAAAAATGTATACAAACAAGTTTATACTATTCTATTATTACTTCGGTATATGTTTGTTCTTTAAATACTTTAAACATTTTGTTTATCAAGTTATTTCTTCCGACTTGACCCTTATTACTAAGGGCCCGGTATTTTGCGTGCGTTTTTGATATACCTACTCGAAGGGAGAGAATACGAATGTTTATCGATATATTAACTGTATGGAAAAAGTTTTCTTTGATTTCTGGGCGTTCTTGTAGTCAAACCTTAGTCGGTCCCAAAGAGTATTTTGATCCTTAATAGGAATGGGATCGAATGGCATTAAAAAAAATTCGGCAAAATTGATGATTTTCTCGCTGACTGTACTTTTTTCAAAAATCTGTGAATGTAGATTGTCATCACTTAAAAAGTTAGGAATGAAATCCCAATGACATTTTTGCGTGGCGGCAAGGGATCTAGTAGCTGCCCTTACTGCCCCGTTTTAACTTTCCACCCTGTATATATAACAAAGGCGGCAAGGCGTTTTTTGAAGAAAGTAGAAGAAGAAGTATATGTACTAACAGTCGCCATCAGATATATCGGAGCGGCCACGGTGCTCAAAAATATCTGAACATGCACTCTAACGCCATGACAATAGAGGCCTTCTCAGATGTTTGTGAGCACTCTGGCCGCTCCGATATATCTAATGGCGACTGTACATAACATAGGTACCTCAGAGGTAAGTGTAATACACTAACCTAATTAAAATTGTTTTTTTTTTATAAACTAAAAATAAACAGACTATATCAATACCAATATTAAATGATATTAAATGATATTAATTCTTGATATTAAATGTATCGTCCACGTTCCCGTACCCGTAAACAAATGTGTCGCGTCTGCGACGGTGACAACGACTAGTTAGCCGCCCTCCCCACCCCCCCCACTGCCGTGCTTGCTACCCAGATTTTGTTTGTGCCGTCTCTATGTAGGTACGTAGTACATTATAGTTCAATGTTTTAAGTATGCAAAGTATTTCTGTTACAGTTTAATAGACAATATTGTATAAACAAAGTAATAATATTATAGATAGTTAGGTATGTGTTTTTAGCCTCATCCCACTTCATCGAATATTTGAATACCACTATACTATGCCTAAAATATACCTTATAAGTATGATGATAGTTGCTAAACTGCACTAGGTTAGTAGGTGCTTAGTTACAAGCTTATTCGGCTCCTTTTGATATCGTGGCACTGGCGACTCGCCGTCTTCATACCTGCGAGGCGGCTTCCTTTGACGTAGCGAGTGAGCGGAGTGAGAGCGAGCGAACACTACAACGGCGCGGCCCTGATTGAAGCATTCTCCATCATTCGCGAAGTATGTGTGCGTGTGTACCGAACACTAATTTATTTACTCTCCAAATTTGGACACCATACCCAATTTATTACCAGGCCTACTATTACGTCGATTCATTATCGTCATCGTCATTACTGACCATTGTGTATGTTGGCGAATGAGGGAACGAGACTTGTTCTAGCCAAGAAGAAATGTAGGGAGCCTTAACCGTGATTGTCCTCATTTCGTGATATTAATGCATCAGGTACATTTCCGAGCATGTTTGATTAGTACATTAAATATGGTAGGTAGATTACAAAAATACCATTTCACAAGGTCTATTTTTGACCATGACTCTATAGTATCTTCTAATAAAGCGCATGTTACCCACGAGCGTTAGAGCGGAAAACCGAGGTCATTCATCTCCCTTTGTCGCTTTTTCATCAATTCTATACGTGCAATCCAGCACAGCTATCACTTGTCTTGTGCCGTGCAGGATTGCACGTATGGAATTGAAGCATTCAGATTTAATAATAAGTTTCTGACAAAAAATTCATTTTTGGTACAAGCTTTTATTGCCGACTGTATTTTTCTGTATACCATCATCAACTACTCATAGAGACGATTCTAACGAGCCCAAACTCAACGGGATTACGTCGGTTAAGTACTGAATGTCCATGGCCACCTTGCCTCCATAATCAGATCAGCTCGATGGTACCATAATATTGAATTGTCATCCAAACTATACTTATACCCAAAATTTCAGCTCAATCTATCACCGGGAAGTGGGTCAAATTTAACTTGCAAGATTTGTCCCATACATACACGGAGTTCCTATGGTCACCTTCCAGCTCCATCATCAGATCAGCTCACGTCATCAGAATATTGCATTGTCACGCAATTTGCATATTCGTGCAAAATTTCAACTCAATCGGAAACCGGGAAGTGGATCAAATTTAACTTACTTACAAGATTTGTCCCATACTAACACGGAGTTCCTATGGCCACCTTCCAGCTCCATCATCAGATCAGCTCCACATCATCAGAATATTGCATTGTCACGCGATTTGCATATTCGTGCAAAATTTCAACTCAATCGGAAACCGGGAAGTGGATCAAATTTAACTTGCAAGATTTGTCCCATACTAACAGGGCAAGTAGAATAAAAGCTTGTAATAAAAATAAAAAAAATACAAAATAACAGTCCCGTAGGATAGGATCCGAAATAGTCTGATTTGACTCCGCGCGCCCGTCGCGGGTTGTTGGCGGGGCGTGGCAGAAGCGGGGCGCGTTGCCGGCGGGGCGCAGCCTGTTTGACCGCGCTAGCGGTTTGTAGGGAAATATCACGCGGCGCGCCCGCGACGGGCGCGCCGCGCGCCCGCGACGGTGCTGTGTGTTCGACCTTTTAGAGTTTTAATCCCGAGGAAGCACATATAATACTCGTAGTTTTTATTCTGGATATCATCCCCTAAAGCTGGTTTCCTAGGATAGTGGTGCCGTCATATGGCGGTGAGATACACTATCCGTCTCTTTCTAAGTGGTCTAATTAGAAAGGATAATCTATCATCATCGGATAGGCATCGCTACCTTAAGAAACCGGAGCTTAAGGCCGAGCCACGCCGACTACACGTACACCGCTACGTTGTAATGTATGAATCCTCATATGACATGACACACCGGATGCGTCTGCGTGCACGTCTACGCAGTCAGTGTGGCTCGGCCTTTAAGGAGATGAAATTCTCGGGCAGAAGAGAAGCTGGTATATTATACAAGTGATCGGTACCTTAGGTAAAGCTATGTTTTAGGTAAACCTACGAGGCGTATAATAAATTCACTTGTGTTTCCGGATCCTGTTGAGTTTGCGCCGCGAGCCCTGCTGAGGTTAGCCGATCGCTGCCGGTCGGCCGCTTTCGGTGCTTTCTGCCGCGTCTACGCATTTCGCCATCTGGAAACAAACGTATGTGGGTAGGTAGGTCGTTCTTGTTTTTTACCGTCAATGTCATGCATTTATTTGTTTATTTATTAACAAAATTTTTACATCAACTACCTATATCACTATTCTTGTCTAAATAATGGTTCAGAGAAGTGTTTAGAGACTGTGTGCAGTAACAGCCCAAAAAGACCGAAGCCTGTGCTAGGGCTTGTTACGAATTATACTTACGACATTGTTCTAAGCACGGAATGTTCTGTTCGTTCTTTTAGAACCACAGTTCTAAAAGAACGATCAGTTTTTAGTTAAAAACCGTTCACGATTTTGATCGAAGTATATATTTATTCGGGTTCTGCTCGGCAGCATAACCAAGGTAACCGATATAGCCCTTCGAATCGCTAAACTTAAGTGGCAGTGGGCGGGGCACATAGCACGCAGAACCGATGGCCGTTGGGGCGGAAAGGTTCTCGAGTGGCGACCACGTACCGGAAGGCGCGGCGTGGGTAGGCCCCCCACAAGGTGGACTGATGACCTGGTGAAGGTTGCTGGAGTCCGGATGCGGGTGGCGCAGGACCGGTGTCACTTTGGCACTCTTTGGAGGAGGCCTATGTCCAGCAGTGGACGTCTTTCGGTTGATATGATGATGATGATTATATTTATTCACGGTTACCAATAAAATTGCATTTTTTATTGGCATTAGGTAATGTAATGTTTCCTTTAATGAAAATAAATATTTTATTCTCTTAGTTTTTAGAAAATGCTGTTAGCCCAAGTTTCATTAGTATGAAAAAAATGGAAATTTGGAAATAATTCATAACAGCAGCTTTTTTTGTGTGTAACTGATATATTATCATTTTAGTAATTACGTAGACTCCACCAAAATATTAGTCATCAAAAAAATCGATATTTAACCTATTCCTGAAAAAAGGGAATTATTAATAGATATTTAAATTTTTGTTTTGGTTAATTTACAGGAACTCTTCAAGAATAATAAATAAATCACACAAAAAATATAATGGATGTGTTATTTATTTTAATATTTTTACTTCCCGATGGATATTGTGGTGGATTCTTGGATAAGGCATCTTAGAATATAACATTTGAAAATTAGACAAACAAAAAAAACGCTATTATAAATTAATGTTTGAAAAAAACCTAATTTTCCTGGGGTATGTGACTGAGTGGCCCGGTCACCGCATACGCACTCTGTCATAGGATTCTACAAAATAATAAGTTTATAAAAGAGTTGCAGGTTAAAGAAAATGATGAATTATGTGGTACAAAAATTGTATTAAAAAAGGAACAACGATGATTTATGAATAAAACATAACAACCAATACTGTAACGACTCCCCGAATATGGGTACAAGGGACAGGATTTTGTCGGTAAAAAAAACGACTCAGGTGCTATTCTCTCTCTCTCTTTTTTTTGGACAATCTTACACAAATCGACCTATTCCCAAACTAAGCAAGGCTTGTACTGGGTTGGTCTCAGACGGTCCTGAACACAATTTGCCTAGTTGGAGTTTTGCCCACATTGCAGTTTGACCACCGAGCATTATGCCTAAAACGCAAAATGCCTACATCACATTTTCGTCATTTTGAGGTAACGTTAGCGATATTGACGGAGCCCCGCGGAGCGGGGCTCCTATTTCTGGTCTGTTTGCCCTTCGGGCATCTGAAGAAACCTAACTATCCTAACCTACCTATAAGTGGTCACTTTGCGTTTTAGGCATAATGCTCGGTAGTCAAACTGCAATGTGGGCAAAACTCTAACTAGGCAAATTGCGTTCAGGACCGTCTGAGACCAACGCTTACTAACTCACTACCAACTAGGCTAAAGCGGTAGTCAACTAGTCTCTTGGGAGCATGTCACGCTATGTATCTTCGTGGGAAATTATCTACACAGATCGTGGCGTGATCAACATCACTCTATGGAGAGGGTGTCAGTCGGCCGTTCAAACAGCTGTCATCATCCTGCAATGCGAAGTCTCTCTCACTCAATACGCAGGTCAAATTTTCAAAGCACTGTGACGAAGGAGATTTAGTTAAATAATCTGAAAGATTTGTACCGCCCACTTTCGTCTAGAGCGCGTAGTACCTTAAATACAAAAAAAGACCGGGTTGCACTCCGGGAGCGCCGGCAGAAGTGAAAACTTGAATAATTTTAATTTAAACCCCCCCTCCTATTCTCCCTCTCTGCCCCCAAGCCCCCTACGTCTTACATTAAAAAAAATACCTATAAACGTATTCCGCAAATCCGCATTTTCATTTAAAAATCCGCGTTTTGAAGCGCAACTCCCGCTTTTTACAAGCTTTATATTAACTTGACTTGTTCGTATGTAAGTATAAAAGTAAATAAGTTGTCCGTCAAAATTTGCAACCAATTTTTCAGTCGCTTGCCGTTATCCGATTGAGCTGAAATTTGGAATACTTACCTACGTAAGTTTGGTGACAATGCAATATTATTGTAACTCGAGCTGATCTGATGATGGAGACAGAAGGTGGCCATGGGAATTCAGTAGGTACTTAACCGACGTAACCCCGTAGAGTTTGGGTTTGTTAGAATCGTCTCAATGAGTAGGTGATGATGGTATACAGAAAAGTACAGTCGGCAATAAAAGCTTGTAACAAAAATGTAATTTTCGTCAGAAACTTATTTTATTGTCCTACGGTCACGTGACCTCCTACGCTCCTACGCTTCTCCACCTGTGGCGAGTTAAACTATTTTTCCCCATCTCAAAAAGTGCACAGCACCGCTAAAGAAGTTTTCACTTCAAAAATAATACACATTAATGCTAGTGTTTCACCTCCTGGCCCGTCCAGATTAACTCTAACCGTCTCGCTCCCATCGTTGTCCTTGTCAGACTTGGAGCGCTGCGAGACGGGCGGCGCGTCTGCCTTGTTCTTGCTCTTAATCACTTTTCCCAGCTTGAGGGCTTTCAGCTGGTTCTGTAAACAAGAAGATACTTTTTTATATACTGCAACGGTGGCCAACAAGCATACGGCCCGCCTGGTAAGCAGACACCGTTCGACACACGATCGCGTCACCAGAAAATCAGAAGCGCTACCGACGGTTTATTGATTTGATGATTCGTTGTTTTGAAAGCTAGATACAAACGCACACTCAACACAACACATCCTTGGGATCATAAGGTTTACAATTAATCTCGAAAGCCCTGGCGACCCGACTCGCCACCAGGAAGGCAGAAACGAAACACCACATACCTACCAGCAAGTGTTCCACACTGATCTTGAACTATAAAATAGATTAGTAGATTATTACGGACACCAGTCATTACCTCTTTCTGTGAGTCCGCTGACAAAATCGAAACAGTTACCTAGGTATATGCAAATAGCGTGCTTCGCGGTTATAAGAGATTACTTAATCGCTCTGCTCTTCGTACGGAATTGGTACCACAACCCGAAGTTATTAATAAAGGCGAGTTACTGGCAACCGCTTGTTAGATTTCCTTGACCCTACAAATATCGTCAGACATTGTCACGGACCGGTCGCACGCGCTATATACACTTTCATGACTCTCCCCTAAGGTTCTTGAAACTCCCATAATTTTTTTACATACTATCCCTATCGCCTATGAGCGGTTAGCTTTTTGCAGCGATACGGTATCGATGCATGTGATCTAAGACGAGTGCCGCGATACACTCGCGCATTTGTCTTTGTATCGTTTCAAAAACTCACCGTGTGTAATCGCTCTAATTACCTCCAGTTTCCTAAAGAACTCGTCACTATCATGATTCAAAGGTTTTTCTTTCTTCACCTTCCTAGGCATCACTACACTTGGCAATTTCATCCTTTTCCTCTGACCAGTTGCACTCCAAGCCGTCATCGAAAGAACTATGTTGGACGCACCCCTCTTCCTACTTCTAGGTGCATAGTTGATCACTATTCTGGTGACGTGCATTAAGTTGCAGTCGCAAGTAGATCGCGGGATGAGAGAGGGTAGTAGCTGCCTCCCTTTTACACGTCTCGGTTTAGTCGTGCGCAAATTGTCACCAGTTATAAAGAAACTCTTTTCCTTCTTCTCCTTAGGTTTGTCTTTCCGTAAAGGCAACAGTTTCGTTTTGGATATAAGAAATGGTAACATGGTTTTTATGGGCGTTGGATTTGACTTTTTGCTTGCGCGGTTCGAGGCTATGTGATTGAAAAGGACAAGCCTTGATTAGAACTTATCAGTGAGCGTAACGCTCTAGTAACTTTTGGAGAACATGGATGGAAAACTACACGTTTACGTCAATGGGGCCTCCATTCTGCGACCAAAAAAGATAATTCTGCTTGTAAAGTAGGTTCCGTTGATACATATTGCATAACGAGGGAGCGTCGAATTCAATTTCAATTCGATTTTAGAGACACGAGAATAGAACCCCCGTTTAAATATAATCATTTGTGTATCTACCGAGTCACCTTGTTATGATAGTTACACGTGGCATTGACATTTCCGTATAAGCCTACCTGAACTATCTATAATTATTTTTTACTATATAGTCGTAGGTGATTTTAGACGCTGGATGATGATATCACATGGATAACGTTTTAAAACCAAATTAGACTAATTACTACAGGCATATACAAATATTGCACGGAAAATTATATATTTGTGACCTGTATTTATTTTGAATCCTAAGCCCTTACACTTGGGGTAGGGGGCATAAAAGATTCGGAGTTCGGGGTGGAAGTGGAATAGTAGGCTGGGGAAAATGAAGAGGAAATCTATGACACTACCAGACAAGCAATTACTACACTTGGATATTCTAAAAGAGTGTGCACTCCAGTAAGTTTGATTGCGGCGGTTTCAACCGGATCAGGACTAAAAGTAATTAAAAGGTGAGGCCTTCAACCACCCAGGGTGAGAATGGAATGAGAATTTATATTAACTCTTTTTGCACGATTAAAATGACTCTCCAGTACAGTTAAGTTATAAAATATTTGAACACGACTTTATTTTCAAGCGCATACGGTTGATCAGATATTCTTGAACCTTTGGGAATGTAGATATATTTATGAACTCGATTGTATCTAAACGTTGTCTTGTCGGCCCTTTCATTCGTGAAAAAAAGACAAGCTAACAGCACAGCATAGCTTATCTTTACGAGCCCAAGCAGAGCTAAATTTTACATTAATAGGGTGCATTTTTCAGACCAAAAGGTAATCTTTGACACTCGTTCGGTTCATTTACTTATACAAATGAGGTTTTGTCAAGCCAAATGAAAGAAGTTGACGTATGTGTTCGAGCATCTAGTATTTAAGAGAAGGACACACCTACGCACCACTTAACTTGTCATATGGTGCATTTTCACTAGAATTTGTCACACAATCGGTCCGTTTACTTTTACAAATCACGTGTTCGCAGTTACGGCCACCCCATCCCGGCGGCAGCGGAGTGCTATGCGTGGTAGCGAGAAGTAGCGTTCTGAACTCTCGTTCCCACGTATGGCGCGCTGCTGCCGCCGCCACTTGAAGTCGCGGCCGAGCATTTACTCCACATTGAAATAAAAGGACCACTTGCATGACTTACTTGACTTAATGTCCTGTGTCCCCTAGATGGGGCACAGGGCTTCCACAGTGCTTTGCCATCGCGTTCTGTCTTGGGCTACGCGGTTCGCCTCGGACCACGTCAGCCGGGCTCAGTCAGGCTATCGCTTCAGTTCCGCTGCCACTGAACGTCTCCAGGTGTGTTTCGGCCGGCCACGCTTACCTTTTTTTCGGAACGGCTTGTGTTGCTGTCCTTCGGCGGCGCCCTCTTTGCGAGCACTAGCGGCGAGGCGAGAGGCGGCAGCTGCTCGCACTGGCCTTTGATTAGCCGGCTGTGGGCGCCCTCCGAGAGGCTCAGGGAAGGCAACGAGCGCTCGTTGGTACTCGTGTTCTGGCCCGCAGTCATGTCGGAGGTTGTGTAGCCGTGGTAGTATAATGTTTCCTAGAGGTAGAAAATGAGCAATGTTTAGAAAAAACAATCCCGATTCAATAGATAAAATGTATAGGTATAGGAACTTATCCAAGGTCAGAACTAGGTTCTGACAAATCGATAGGCACTTCAATCATTAACACCACGTAACCTAACCTAACCACGTAGTAAGTAGTTGCGAAAGTTCAACAGAGATATTTAAGTACTCGTACCAGTCATAAAATTAGATAGCCAACTACTTACCTACTCGCTTTGCTGTCGCGCAGCATTGAACGGGCCTAAGCGCATTTTTTTATGAAAAAGACATGTACCTAAACGGCGACGTGATTTTTTATACACATACCTACTCGTACGTGTTGAAGTTGCACAGCCTGATGGTTGAAGTTAAGTTGGAGAGTTGACTTATTGGAATTGCCACTGGTGCACTGCACTGCACAAAGCGGGCGCGAGAGTTTGTGTCTCTGTACCTGCATGTGACGTTTCCTCAGGTCTCAAATAATGGTGCTTCCATGGAGAATTTGATCAGGAGTGAGGCACCTTCGGGACCGAGAGGGCATGAGGCTGTACCTGGCTGTGGCTCCTCCTCAGGTCTAGCACGATGGTTGTTTTGTGGTGAGGTTGATCAGGAGTGAGGCACCGTCGGGAGCCTCTGGACTTGCCACTAGCGAGGGTTGGAGCGGGCGTCAGGGGTCGCGAGTCTGTCTCTGTGTATCTGGAATCAAAAGAGAAATTATTTTTTTAATCATGCCAATTTGTCTACAGCAATTAAATCTTTCAAGAGCCTCAAAGTTATAATTATGTAGGTGGATATATGTATTCATTCTTCTTTTACCTTCTAAACATGTCCTCAGTGACGATGTCATGCGGCGTTCTGATCTTATCCTTATCTGGGCCATTTAGATCTTGAATCTTGCTCAGGTCTTCGCCGAAGCAATGTGTTCTACCTTCCAAAAGCTGTAAAGATTCGTCGAAAGGAATTAGAGATACTTATTTTAAGACGTTGGCGTGCACCACGGCCGTGGTGGTCTACATATGACAGGGTGCAGAATTCTATGAAACCTTCCAACCAACCGCTCATAACCCCATGGAACTCGTCGATAAATTTCGATTGTTGCCATTGACATCATTAGAGAAGAGAGAACACTAGCAAATTCAGGGGGGCTCCAGCAGCTACTGCTAGTGTCGTAGATAGCTATTGTTAAGCCGAGTTAGTGGTGCTCCGTCAGCTTAGGAGGCTTAGCTTACATTCTAATACCAGGTCATGATGCATACACCCTCAAATGCTCTTGTATTTGTCTGGATTCTACCTATTCTAGGGTAGGTAATGATAATGATACACTATGTCATCTAAGCAAGTCCCTTCCCTGTGTTCTCTTTTGATAACTTAAGTAATCGGCAAAGAGCACATGTTCACTATGATACGACGGCAGGACGCCAGTTCAGAATATTACCCTTACCCAAGAATCCTTAGCTCGTTTGACGAACTCCTTGGCCTCTGTGTCGGCCGGGTGGTTGCAGAGCACGGAGCACCCGTGGGAGAAGGGGTTGTAGAGCCCCGCGTACGGGCGCAGCATGAACGGGGCCGGCGTCACCTCGCATCGTAGCTCAACTGTACCCTGGAAGATACCAGAATAATCAAAAGGTCAGGCTGAAGTGATTTAACCGGCGTTTCGGTTCTAGGTCATTCGAATTTGAGCGGTAGCGCAGCGGTAGTGGCGTGCCCTAAAATAATCAGATAGGTAGGTACCTACGAACTATGGTATATTAGGTACCTTCTGGTAGAAAGGCGCTTTGTCATCATACTTTATGCCAATAATACTTATCACTACAACTTAGCAGGTATTTCTGCCTATACTAGAATAAAAGGTTGTCACCAAATCACCAATACTAACCTGCTGTAAGCTTCTAGAATCTTCTGTGGACTTCGGCGGCAAAGATGCCAGCAAGCCAGTATTGCTCAACAGCCCCATTCCTTCATTACAAATCCAGCACTGAACTACACTTAATGAATAGCATCTATCGATCAATCTATCACTTAGTTACGCACAGCAATTACTTACTCCACCAAACAAACAATAAGTATGTAGTAGTAGGTACTTTATTATCTTTTAAATTATTGTGTAACGCTACCAATGAATGTACGTATTTAGCTAGAAAAACTAAAGATGTTAAACTGGCAGAAATAGCATTATAATTGTATTACACTGCAATATCACTCCTACTCTAATGTGCTAAGATTGCGTTTTGCTTGTCCAAATCATGAGACCAATAGGACGTTGGCCTAACTGCCATTAAAATAAAATTTATGGTGATGGCAAAATGCACAGCGTTTTATAACCCAAGCCTACTTGATTAACGACAATCATGAATATGAAACCATGTGCATTTATGATTATGAGCAGATGTATTAACGAGGAAGTACCTCGCACAGTTTATAGGCGATAATGTTAGCCGTTTTCTTTCAGATCCATCAGACTGCTTAATTAGACTGCCAATCTTGAATAGAAGGTTGTGTCTCACGGGAGCAAAATAACGAGGGCGGTATATTGAATCCTGAGTGAAGCGAAAGTATAAAAATAGGAAAATTGACATCTCTCATTTCAGGGCAACCAACGACTCTTTTCTGAATAGCAGGAGTGAAAAGAAAATACGTTCCTCCTATTCAGTCAGTTCCATATATTGTGTATGGTTGGTGCCGTGACATTATTACGTAACGCCATCTAGCGAAAGGTTCATTTTGAAAGAACAAAATATTCTCTGATATTGATTCGATCTTTCTCTAGTAAAGACCGAAAGAGAAAATAAAGGAAAGTGTAGAAATGTGGTTGAAAGATCAAATTGTATAGTCGACGCCGAGGACGCTTCATTTGATTAGTACTTATCAATTTAGAAAATGTTTAAAATCAAAAACGAGATAGAATTTTTTCACATATATTATTCAAAAAAATTTACACAAAAGCACTAAGACATCCATTTAACCTTATCGTCTAAATAAATGAAGTTTTTAAACCGACACTCGACCTCTTAAATTAATTAAGATATAATTTGTCTCTAAAAATAATACTCATTTTTTCTCTTTTCAACATCTGAAAGTTTCTATGGCATTACCAAAATAACAGCTACCAAGCGACATCGTGAATTCAAAACTCTAGAATATGCCATTATTCTCATTTTACCTCACTAACAGGGTCTATTTATTACACAGGGAATTTATTTTACAATTTAGTGCAATAGTCACTGAATGTGTACATTGGGTGAAACTTACAAAGCTTAATGTATCATTTTAATACTTAATATTATTGATTCCACAGCAACTACTAGCAAAATAATTATAGAACAGTCTACATCAAGTCAAAAGTGAACCGTGCTTGGGATCTTTAAAAACCAGTACAAATTATTACATTTGCACTAATTACAGACAATGTTCCTTTAGAAAAACATTTTGTACTTCTTTTTGAAACTATAAGTAGCCGAAGATTATCAAACTTTCAGATACAAAGCAGTAGTTTACAAATTACCAATGAATGCCATTTAGCAAATAAAGATTGGTTCATTTTCTATATAGACAATTTAGAAAAATATGTGTACCTACAACAAAACAGGAAATATGTTGAATGCAGATAACCCCACTGCATAGTTGAAATATAAATTGGGCATTTACGCATTCCGCGATTATCCTCAAGCAAGGAATAATCGCTCAGACGTTATTTTACAGTTAAAATATAATAGAAACTATATATCTATCACAATTTAGTTAGAGACCCAACATTATTTTGCAAATGTGAACATTAAATATTATCTTTTAAACAAGTGTTAATTAATAATAGAATTATTGCAATCGATAGGACAATATCAACAATTGAAGGCATCATATCAATTATGTACAGCTCCTCTAAGCGGAGTTCTCTTTTAATTGATATGTGAGTGAGGATAGATTGACACTGAATAAATACTGTCCTCCCATGCCAGGTAGATTGCGCTCTTATGGACTTATTCTTATTTACTTACTTTATTGAGAGCTAGTTATAAATCTTATAAGAAATAATAATTTATGTATAGGATAAAAATATTGTAAATAATTTAAGGGAAATTGTAGACTACATTTAGTCTCAGGACTTAACAGAGTAAGAAAGATAACTTCTTTACAGGTCAATTACTTAAAAAGGCAAGTTGAATTGAAAGGCAAGTCACAGTCCCTACTCTGTCATATTTAAATATTACTATGTGTTATAAATGTATGACGTCACAGTTATAAAATAATGTAATTTACATCAAATGTAATTACCCTACACATGAATGCTCGTCAGCACCCTCAGTTAAATCTGTATGATTACTAAAATTTATCATAAAACAATAATTTAAACTAAAAAATAAGGTCATCTATGTAAAAAACGTGTGACTCATTGATAGTCTCCCATGAATAAAAATTTAATTATGACTAGTAGTTAAGAAATAATTTGAGCATGGAAAATAAGCGTACTACATGACCATGCATCGATAAAAATATTATAAAAACCTAAATAATTAAGTTACATAATTATGATTAGCTCAATTACAAGTATCGTCACACATTACATGAAAAACTCGCTCGTTATTAAATTAAGTTCTCGATAAAACTACCGCGTGAACACTTCGCATAATTTACACTTGAACGGCACTAGCGCTCGACCAGGGTCACGCGCACTTCACACTCTAGACGCACGCCGGGGACTAGGGCCGCGAGCCGCGCGCCGCCTCCTCCAGCGCGCGCACCTTCAGCTCGCGGTCGCGCTGCTGGCGCAGGAAGTCCTCGTGGTGCGCGGGATGCGGGTGCAGGAAGCCGCGCTCGCGCTCCATCAGCAGCTGCCGCTGCAGCTGCTCGTGCGCGGCCGCCTGCTGGGCCAGCTGCTCTGCGTACGGCCGCCCCAGCAGATCGGGGTGCGGCAGCGGCCTGTACGGGCCCAGGCCCATCGCCTCCTGCTGCGCCTGCGCCGCCTGCTGCCCCGGGTGCAGGTGCAGGTGCGTGTGCGAGTGCGCGTGGGTGTGCGCGTGCGTGTGCGCGTGGTACTCCGGGTTGATGCCGGCCATCTGCAGCCGCACCATGGGGTCCGCGGCCAGCGCCAGCCGCTCGGCCGCCTCCAGCTGCGCGGCGGCGACGCCCGGGTGCTGGTGGTGCGGATGGTGCGGCGGCGCGCCGGACACGGGCACGGACACAGGCGCGCCGGGCGCTCCCGCCGGCGGGATGCCGAGCCGCTCCAGCCGCTCGCGCTCGAGCTGGGACAGCGCGCCCGGCCCGTGCCCGGGCGGGTACAGCCCGAACTGCACGGGTATCGCGCCCTGCGGCGGCGGCGGCGGCATCCCGTACCGCCTGTGCATCTCTAGCCAGTGCGGGTCGAGCCCCCGCGGCCCGACGTTGTTTTTGAGCAATTCCTCCTTCAGTCTGTCGTTTAGCTCGCGCTCGCGCAGCTCTCTGATTTCTCTGTCCCGTTTCTCTCTCTCGAGGTGTTCCAGCTCTAGTCGCTCCCTCGCTCCGGCGGCGCTGTAGATCGAGCTGAGCTGGTACTGCAGCATCGGATCCATGCAGTGCCGCGGCAGGGGATTCCCGGGGCTGAAGCCGGCGTGGGGCCGGGCGTACTCCGAGAGCTGTCTCAGGGCGGGCGTATCCGGGTATCCGGGCGGTCGCGGGAATCGATCGTAAGGGGAGGTTATAGTCTCGATGGCACCTCTGGAAGGTGGTTTCGTATCAGGTTTCTCCGGTGTCGCTATCTTTCGATGCGCCTGTTGAGCAATCTTTTCTCTTTCCTCTCGGTCTCGCTCGGCTTGCTTTCTCAGTCTCTCTTCCCGCTTCCTGGCTAACTTCGATTCTGGCACCGGTTTAAATATCAAATCAGTTCTCGTGCAAGAGTTGTAGTCGCCTCTGTTCCAATGTCTCAAGAATATGGCCGATTGGGACCTGTGGCATTCGGTATCCTCAATTTTCGGGTCGGGCGTTGGGCCATCCCTAATAAGCGCGGGACTCGGTATTTCTTCCTCTTCCGGTTGGGATTGAGTTTCAAGTTTTAATTCTGGATTCTCATCAGGTATGGGCCTTGGTGGTCCACGTAAATGTGGGTGACCGTGCGCCATTTGATGCGGAGATCCTGCTCTGCCGTGGCTGGCTTGTAGACCGGCCGCAGCTTGGGCGTGAAGCCGTAAACTCTCAATAGAACTGGGGCCAGGGCCCGGCGGCAAGCCTAGACCCATTGGATGGCCCATGGAAGGAGGTTGAATCATAAGGTGATTAGGATTCCCTGGAAGCATTTTCGGATGATGCCGGAGTAGCATAGAGTCCGCTGGAGAAAGTCTCTCGGGGTGATGCGCCAAGTGGTGTGAATGGTGATGGGTGTGATTATTACCCATATTCAAACTTGATGAAGAACTGGTAGATTGAGAAACACTGGCTGATAGGTGGTGGGGAGAACTTGAATGTGCACTTGCCTTCTGTTGGGTGTTTATTTTGTGTTGTATCGATTGAGATGAGCTACTCGAAGTAGAATGCGAGATTGACAATGTATGGTTCAAGCCACCTCCAGCGTGAGGCGGTTGTTTTTCAGTACTCGTGTGAACAGCACTGTGATGACTTGTAGAATGATGCTGAGTCATTGTGGTTTCGTGCAATTGATGCCTCTCGGAGAGACTTCTAGGGTCTTCTGCACTTTCTGAGATTTCTCTTAGAGATCTTGTTGTAACCGATGCTGTGTGACTGGTGCTGTGATGTGAACTAAGCATTGTCGTAGATTCAATCGATGGTTTTACTGGATCATGTCTTCCAGGTGCGCTTACCGCAGGATGCATTGGCGGTATTGGATGAGGCTGAGGCAGCGGTCCATAAGGATATGGATACGGCATTGAATAACCAGGATGTGGATGGGGGTAGTAAGGATGCATAGCATGGGCTGCCGCCGCCGCGGACAGCTGGAAGATAGAAGAATGAAGTAAAGGATGGTGAGGATGATGTAAAGGAGAAGCAAATGGGTGGCCTCCGTGTTGACCTGAGTGCATTATGGGACCAGGCATCGTAGATGGTATCGACAGTGGTGTTGGGTTCATTAGATTTAATGCTGAATGTGACACTGGGGTATGGGGTTGAACTGGCGACGCAGAAATCTGTCTTGGTTGTGATGGACTTGTCAAATGCCGTGAGAACGGCGAAGTTGTTGAAGATGGATGAGGACCATGTCCAGGAGTACCATTGTGACCAGGCTGACTTTTGATAGGAGTAGGAGTGTGTGGGCTCTTTACTGGTGGTAGAGCATTTGCTGCATCTGGTCCACTGCTTTGGCTAGCAGTCACAGGAGGAAGATGTGGCTGATGCATGAAATCTGGTTCCTTCTTTATACTTTCTATTCTGGGTCCAAGGAACCCACTTGGAATATTTGAGCTTTCATTTGCAGGCTGGCTTGGAGGTCTGCTGTTATTTTCTACACTTGATATAGATTCTCGATCTCTTTCAGAGCTTAAATGTTGTGCAATGGCACTCCCAATTGGATAACCTGGCACCTTTACTTCTTTCAGTGACTGAAGAGGATCACTCTGTGTGGACAAATTAGCTGGCATATTGTCTGGTAGTTCTTGCTTGATCTTGAGGTCCTGTGGCATTGATGGATCATTTTGATTATTTGAGGATGGTGGAATAAGATTACTTCCAGGAATGCCATGTGATGGCACAGGTTGTATTAAAGGTGGCATTGAACTAGGCTTATCTATTCCGGGATGTCCTGGGTGTGGTGGCAGACCTGGGTGTCCTGGGTGTCCCGGATGACCTGGATGACCCGGATGTCCAGGGTGTCCATACAATGGCGAAGGCATAAAGCCATACGGACCAACATTTGATCCACTCCCAACCGAAATTAATGGTCCAGGAGGTAACATACCAGTTATTGATGGCTGAGACAGTGGTGGAGGCATACTCTGTACAGATACGGGGATGCCTGATGGTTCTGTTGCTCTGATTCCTAGATTTTCAGGTCGAGCTGGTGGTGGGAATATTGGAGGTCTCAGTCCAGCCATTTGACTGTCATGTTTTGGTTGAGTCTTCAAATCAGTTGGTTGTTTGTCTTCAATATCAGATTCCTTATTTTCTTGCGAGTTTGCAGGGGAAATCGGTTCAGTGTTTGTAGTGGTGGGATGTTCCATAGGTGGGGGTGAAGAACCGCGTGGATTGGTTGGTGATGGACTAATTCGCTGGAGTGAGTCTAACCTTGGTGCATTCGGCGAATCTACCTTATTTCCAGTAGATATTGTTGCAGTGAATATTTCAGGAGTATTCTGATTCTTCATTTCATTTGCTTCTTCCCTGGGTTCTAATTTTATGACTGTCTTTAATGGATTTATGTGAGGATTATGCTTGTTAGGATCACTTGCATAATTGATGCCTGGAGGATAAAAGGGTGGCATACCTGCTGAGAAGTCCTTAGCACTTCTTATTATAGAACTATCTTTTGTTATGTTCATAGGATTAAATATATTGCTTGGCACACCTTCAATTTTGATATTATGCGCAATCTTTGGATTATAAATATGGCTGTCTTTAACAAAGAAGTTAGTATTTTCCAGATTGAGAGGTTTGTTAGGCTGACTGACTGGATGACCAGGGAAATTATGAGATAGAGGATCCTTCTGAAATTCTTCCTTCTGTAAGTTATGAGGTTGATCTTCTGTATCAATTTCCTCTTTGATTTTAATTTTCTCCATAGCTTCTGTTGACATTGGTGTCACTTTTGGTATAATTAGTTCTGTCTTGGGGAACATTGCACCCTGCAATGGTAGAGGTTTCAGCTCCATCACATCTGGTTCCTTAGTAATGTTTGCATCTGTTTTAAGATCAAGAGCTTCCTTCATCACTTCCTTTTCAGTAGGTTTGAACACAGGTGGCAGAGGATCTTTTTCAGTTTTAGCATTGTCTTCACTCTTTACTTCAGTTTTAACTAGCGGGTCACCGGGCTTTGGTGGTTCAGGAGTGTCTTTATTTTGTTCTGGGCTTTCCTTGTCAGTCTTATGGAAGCTGAAGTCACAAGCTTCAGGTTCTGGTTCCAAATTTTCAGTCTCATCCATTGCTGAGAAACTATCATTTGTTAAGCTCTCAGACGGACTCTCGGGTGGCTCGGCAGCCTTTTTCTTTTTCATTTGTACATCGCCATCTAATATACTTTCCAATTTTGATGCGTCATCAGGAAGACGTTTCTTGACTTTTGATACATCAACTTTACCATTAGGAACCACTTTCTTCTTTACATCTTTGCTGACAGGTGATGAAGGAACTTTTTCTGGGACATTGTTGTTTGTACTTTGGGTATTTGGCTTGGATTTTTTGGGTTTGGTGTCATTGTCACTCTCATCTTGTCCCTTCTTGCCATTGGGTGTTGTCTGTTCCTTAGACTTATTCCTAGTTCTCATTCTGCTTGGTGATTCATCAGGGTTTTCAGTTCTGCCATTGTCGGCTTTAGCCAAATCACCAGCCTCTCGGGAGTCACTGTCCTCCTCCGAATTTTCATCTTCTGTAACTGAACTCATCTCACCTGCTTCCTTAGCATTAGGAGAAGGCCTGGAACCGTTAGTATCAGGGGCTGCTGGAGCCGCTTCAGGGGTTTGTTCTTTAGGGGTTCCAGCACGAGAATTTCTAGTATTACGCACTCTCCGCAATGAAGCTTGCCTCCGTCTCCTATGAGGCCTGTTACTACTAGCACCAGGAGTCTTTTTCCACAAATAGTAGAACTCAACTAACTCGGCAGTGTCTTTATGAGGTAAAAGGTCCTTTTTTATCTTAAAAAAGTTTTTGCCAAATTGACGAATACCTTTAACAAATCTTTTTGTCTCTTCTTCCGACCACTTTTTCTCGATTCCCTTGGGCACTGGGCACTTCACTAGGGCTTGTAACGCGCGGCTCGGATCATAGCCAGAGTCGTGGAGGACGTCGAGAGCGTTTATAGTGGTGTCATCTCTGCTGGCCGCCACGCAGCCGTCGTCGGGAGAGCCACCGTCGCACATACCAGCGAACGCTGCCATGGAGCGGGCAGCCCTCAAGTACATTACCAGGTCACGGTCAGTGGACTGCGCAGGCAGCCATCGAAGCTCTTCGCCGCCAGGACAGGACTCGTCTGGTCCCAGCGGGCCATGCACTCGCATATCAGGCAAGAAGGCGTAAATATCCTTATCCTTTACGGGTTGATTTGCAGTACCGACTTGAACCTCCGCCTGGTTCTGGGCCATGATTCGCGCGGCACAGAATATTTACACTGCTCGCTCTTACCCCATCAACAGTTCACTGATTAATGTTCGATTACATCCCGTTCACTTAAAACTTTTGCAACACGCTTCACAGTTCCATTTCGGACGTAAATTTGATGGTCCGTAAAACAGTAAGTATGCCAATATACATAATTATTGCTCCTAATGGCCACCATTACACGATGCTTTGAACCTCATTTTACGGGATCAAAGGATACACTGGCATTGTAACTGAAATGTGCACTTGATTATATGATAAAAACAAGTGTTTTAATTCAATATAACTGCATATTTTACTAACAATTTAGTAAACGCTATCTACATGCTACCCTTTTGTTTAGCTTCGCCTTTCTTTAGCTCTTGTCCATAGACAATGTTTTTTCTATAAAATGGTCGCCACGGTACGATTTCTTTCCAATTGTTCGTTTCACGCACATCAGCAGTAGTAAACAATCAAATAGCATGCATTTTAGGAATTTATATTAATGTTTTGTTAGTATTTTTGTAACGAGATCTGAACTAAATATTATTGTAGTACGTAAATATGAAACTTTGAAACTGAATTGGAATTTATTTCGTATTTACCCATCTATTTGCATTGAACATTCGGTAAAACGGGACGTGACATAATTAAAAGTATATGTTATTTGTCTATGTTTAAAGGCTTATATCCACCGACGTCATTGTACAATTTTTATTATTTAAAACCATCTGAAATGCGCATTTGCTAAATAAATCTGCTAAATATAAGTTAATTTTCAACATGAGTTGTTTATTTGTATTTATTCACATTATCAGCCTGGAATGAAATTAATTGAAAAATTGGTATCAGCAGTACGTGTACACAGCCTTTGGTATTATCGATATAATTTTATCAATTTTTTAAGATAGGCATCCCTACAAATGTCAACATGTCAATATTGTCAATTCCAATCATCTATTGACGGCGTAGGTAGGCGTACAGTGAAGTCGAACAATATTGAGTTTTAATTTATTATTTTGTGGTTTTCCTACTAACATTTTGTTAAAAATTGCCAATGTAATCAGTCATGGCATCAGACGAGTCTGACGATGAACCACTCGCCTTTATAGCGGCTGCGAAGAAGCTGAATCCGGAGAAATATGACGGACTTACTATCGAACTATGTAAAGATGAACCGGCCAAGAAAAAGAAGAAGAAAATAATTCCTAATAAGAAAATGAATGCAATGACGATTAAGATCAATCGTGCCTTTAAAGCCGTGACTACCCCACCGGTCGTAGAGAGGCCTATGGACGTGTGGCTGTACTTGAAAGACCTCAACCCATCTGGGCCATACAGTTGTTTGCTTTGCCCGGATTGGTTCATCAACAGGGGTAAAATGATTTTACATTATGTGCTAAATCACAAGAAAGACTACTGCGGTATTTGCAGGTGAGCTAATTTCAAAATTAATTAGTTTTATCTGTTATTATTAGTTTTATTTGTTAAATTGTTATTGAGAGGAGAAATTATGATACTTTTTAATAATGTTTAATACAAAATAAATAGCACACAACTATTACTTTTAATAGGACATGGTGTGTCTTAATAATACCATGTTCTGCTTATCAATTGGTGCTTGGGAATTCCTATACATTTCCGGGATGAAATTTATCCTATGTATCAAGGTTATAAATAATCCGTGTGTGCGTAAAGTATATGTATGTATAAAGGGTAGTAGGGTAGTTAGGTGTGTCCAAAACTGTTAAATTGACAGTGATATCCAATTTTCCAGATATTTCGTACCAGACCGCGAAGCTTGGCAAGCCCACCAAAAATTTCATGTGCCCTGGCCCTGTTCTCAGTGTGTCCAAAACTTTGACACAGAGGCCGAGCTCCGACAACACTTCAGTACCAAGCACAACCTGGTTCACTGCCGACTCTGCCACTTCCGAGTTCCTGATGATGACCAGTACAATACACACCTAATACAGAAACATAGCGTCTCAAATTTATCCAGTAAAGACGATGATATGCTGTGGGAATTTGAATATGAAGGCAGCAACAAATTCCTTTGCCTACTCTGTGCAAAATCTAATAATCTGTGCACAATGTTCTTCAATCATTACATGGGATACCACCGCTATACCCTCAAATGTCTAAGTAGCATACTCTCCGGTAGAGACTTACCGTTTGTAATCAGCGGGGCCGATGTCAGTCCTCAGTTCATTGATGATCAACTCAAAGATCATTCTAGAGTGGGTTATGTAGATTTGCAAATACCAGTGGAAAATGCTATTGAAGATCACAGTGATGAGTCGCAGGATCTGTGTAAAGTGCTGATTCCGGAGATCAAGCAGGAAACCATGAGCGACACGGAAGAGACAGGACAGGGAGAAGACAAAGTACAAGAGAAGAAAAAGAAGGTCAGAGATGAGAACGACATTGCCAATGTGTATAAAGGTGATGAAGATTTTGATGTCACATTAACAGAGTTGATCATTTTACAAAAATGCTATTTTGAGTATGTTAACCAGACTCTACATGACATAAACTCAAATATAATTTCTGAAGTATCTGACATAGACTATGCAACAGCTAAACCTGATTTGCCGACTGTGGATATACCTTGTTCTCTGTGCAAAACTAATTACAACAATGTACAATCATTTATGTCACACATGATCAAGAGTCATTTGATGAAAACAGCACCGATTTATTCATGTCGCGTGTGCGCAGCAACATTTGAGAACCAGGCTGAGTTGGACAGTCATGTGACAGAAGAGTTAGGAGACTTTGAGGACCTCTGGCTCTGCCAGTTTTGCGAGAAAGAATTTGACAACAGAGAAGAAACAAGACGGCACCTATCAGAACACTGGGAGGTTATGGAGTTTGACAACTGTTTTAGTCCACACTTGGGCTTCAAGTGCAAGTATTGTTCGTCGCTGTTCTGGAATGAGACAGATAGAGAGACACATGAAGTGCGCGCGCATTTCAGTCAGCACACAGATCAGTTTTACAAATGCGACGATTGCTCGGAAACATTCAGTGATAAGGTATTCATGTAATCAAACACTTTCATTATTTGATTATTTCTTACAACGAGCTTCATGCACATGAGTCAACGTCCCATCTTCAATCAAAGGTGGAAGCAGCAGCATTAGCAATCAGTGGGAGTGAAATCCCTCACTTACATCTCTGTCCCACACATGCGGCCCCGTTTCCACTGCCGCCGCAGCTGGGCGAGTCGTAGCGCCACGTTACTCCATTTAATTAGCATTATATATTTTTTTAATACAGTTGCTCAAAAAGTGGTACTTTTTGTGGCTGCGTAGCGTACGAGAAGCTCAATTTATCGAACTAGTGCTTTTTACTTTTTAGTTCCAAACTATACTTTCGCTTACCAGGGGACCGATTTTTGACTTTCGAGCGCTCGACTATTTCACTCGAAAACTGTCAAATATTATGAAATGCTATTTTGAAATAGCGATAGAAAATTCAAAAACGAGTGGTATCGACCAGTCGTATTCAATTCTATTGGTAGAAAGTAAAGTGAAATTAAATCAATTTTTTAATTTCTGTTTAATTTTTGTTACAATTGGTTTTTTCGCAAATGTATTAAAAAACGTCGTTTGATACACGTGCGGAAGTGTCATTTCTCGGAACTCGTGCAAAATGACATACTTTCCGCACTAGTATCAAAATGTACTATTTTAAGGTTTTCTTCATCCACCACTACATTGAGAAACACCACAGCGGGGACTCTCCCACATACCTGTTGAAATGCTGCGTTTGCTGCATCGTCTATCCCAGCATAGAGGAGATGAGAGCCCACTTCGAGGGCAAGCACCCGGAGGCGCGGAAGGTGTTCTGCTCCATGGACACGTGCCAGTACCGCCCGCTGAGCCATCGGAAGTCGTTCAAGTTTCATTTGAGGGTAACACAATTTGACAACCTATGTTTATTTCCTTTTAAGTTAAGTCCGCATTTTAAAGGGCAATCTCTACCAGGTAACCAGTGGGCTAAACAGAGATTCAAAAGGCATTTTGTATTTTAATTTTTATTTTTGTGCAGTAAAGAATATAGAATATTTTAAGGATTGGCCAGTCTCCTCCAATCTCCCCCTCGCATCCCCTCTCGACTTCCACTCATGGAAGTCGAGAGGGGCCTTTGCCCAGCTGTGGGACACTATATACACTTAAAAAAAAATATATAGAAAAAAATGATTAAGGTCAGCAACGCGCATGTGATACCCCTGGAATTTCAAGCGTTTACAGGCTACGTTGACCGCTTACCATCAGGCGGGTGTATAAATCCATGAATGACTTGTAAAAGTGCCGTTGCGGCGTACTTGCAGGATAAAATTCATTTATTTGTTTTTTTTTTATTTTAGGGGATTTTACTTGTTTGTGCAACAACCCATAAATTTTTGGAATGGGTTTATTTAAACTTTATTGCACAAAAGAAAAACTTATAATACAAAATATGCACAATTATACATATGGCATTCTCTACCACTTCTACCAGTCAAACCTTAAAGCCAAGCGGAAAATATTGTGGTGGGCGTGTTTATCAGCTATTAAATTAATATAGAATTAAAGAAACAAATTGAACAATTAAAAAAGAACAAGCAAAAGAAATGATTTAAATAATAAAATAGTTACTTCTAAACTTCTAATGAATTGAAAGTGAACTAAACTTTGTATCCAATTCTAAATAGTGACTTTCAACATATAAAATGTTCATATTTTAATAATACCTAACTTCCAATCTAAATTGGACTCTATTCCGCCCATAGACGGTCCACGATCCAGAGGCGCGGCCACAGCGCCCCGTAACGTGCACAATCTGCGGACGCGAATTCGTCAGCTCGCGCGCGTGCGGGGCCCACGTGGCGCAGGTCCACGGCCCGGGCAAGTTCAAATGCAAGTTGTGTCGAGAAGTCCTGCATACGTTGGACGAGAGGTGAGCCAAACTCGACTTTCTGCATGAACATATGGTTCACGGTCATATGAAACACATATCACTACATAGTATAAAACAAAGTCGCTTCCCGCTGTCTGTCCCTATGTATAAAACTTCGCAACGGAATTTGATGCGGTTTTTTATAGACAGAGTGAAGTTTAAAGAGGAAGGTTTATGCGTATAATATAGTACCCGTGCGAAGCCGGGGCGGGTCGCTAGTTATGAATAAGATTTAAAAATTCCGTATCCTACCGACTGCGCCAAGCGATATTATCTAGCCGTGTTTATGGGATTGGGGGTGACAGTTTTACCATATACTTATGTCACAGTGTATATGAATTAACAGCTATCCCTTTCCCAAACTTAATGCGCTCGTATAATACGTACGACTAACAATAACAACTTTAAATTACACCTTACAGTTTAGGATGTGATGGGTCATAGTTTCGAATTTTTAACAGTCGACCTTTTCATAACAGGAATGTCACGTTAACTGATTTTTTAACCATTTTTTTACAATGCGTGTAAAATATACAGAGTGTACCAAAAATGGGGTGTAAACCTATCAAGGGCATCATAACAGGTAAATAAAAAAATCTTTTCGTTTTTTCTTATCAGAACACGATACCTGTTATGCCCTTGATCTGTTCACACCCCATTTTCGGTACACTCTGTATAGATATCGGTGTTATTATATCCTCAGAAAACTCCACTACCTTATCCGTCACCCGGGCCGCCACCCGTTCGAGTGCTCCGAGTGCGGGAAATCCTTCCAGTATAAGTCGTCGCTCTACATGCACAAGCAGGAGCACTCGCCGAACAAGCAGAGCTACACGTGCTCCTATTGCTCTAAAGTGTTCGCGGTGAGTACTCCGTGCAAATCCTTCCAGTACAAGTCGTCGCTCTAAATGCACAAGCAGGTGCACTCGCCCAACAAGCAGAACTACACGTGCTCCTATTGCTCTAAAGTGTTCTCGGTGAGTACTCCGTGCAAATCCTTCCAGTACAAGTCGTCGCTCTAAATGCACAAGCAGGTGCACTCGCCGAACAAGCAGAGCTACACGTGCTCCTATTCCTCTAAAGTGTTCGCGGTGAGTACTCCGTGTAAATCCTTCCAGTACAAGTCGTCGCTCTAAATGCACAAGCAGGTGCACTAGCCGAACAAGCAGAGATACACATGCTCCTATTCCTTTAAAGTGTTCGCGGTGAGTACTCCGTGTAAATTCTTCCAGTACAAGTCGTCGCTCTACATGCACAAGCAGGAGCACTCGCCGAACAAGCAGAGTTACACGTGCTCCTATTGCTCTAGTGTTCTCGGTGAGTACTCCGTGCAAATCCTTCCAGTACAAGTCCTCGCTCTACATGCACAAGCAGGAGCACTCGCCCAACCAGCAGAGCTACACGTGCTCCTATTGCTCTAAAGTGTTCTCGGTGAGTACTCCGTGCAAATCCTTCCAGTACAAGTCGTCGCTCTACATGCACAAGCAGGAGCACTCGCCGAACAAGCAGAGCTACACGTGCTCCTATTGCACTAAAGTGTTCGCGGTGAGTACTCCGTGCAAATCCTTCCAGTACAAGTCGTCGCTCTACATGCACAAGCAGGAGCACTCGCCGAACAAGCAGAGCTACACGTGCTCCTATTGCTCTAAAGTGTTCTCGGTGAGTACTCCGTGCAAATCCTTCCAGTACAAGTCGTCGCTCTACATGCACAAATAGGAGCACTCGCCGAACAAGCAGAGCTACACGTGCTCCTATTGCACTAAAGTGTTCGCGGTGAGTACTCCGTGCAAATCCTTCCAGTACAAGTCGTCGCTCTACATGCACAAGCATGAGCACTCGCCGAACAAGCAGAGCTACACGTGCTCCTATTGCTCTAAAGTGTTCTCGGTGAGTACTCCGTGCAAATCCTTCCAGTACAAGTCGTCGCTCTACATGCACAAGCAGGAGCACTCGCCGAACAAGCAGAGCTACACGTGCTCCTATTGCTCTAAAGTGTTCGCGGTGAGTACTCCTTGCCGTGTCATTGTCAAACTTTCCTTACATTCACATTTTAACGAACACCTTCTGATACTGGCAGATAAGGAACTCTGATTTTGGAATAGTATTAAGCTACGCAATACGGGTGTAGACTCGAAAATTATTATTACTCCAAAAGAAAGAAGGCAAAAAATATGCCTAGTGACGCAAATCCCATTCAGATATCTCAAAGAATTACGAAGCTACGACCGTTTTAATATTTGCTTGTTAGAGAGAGAAAACGCAAACAGTGTGTGACGTCACGTTACGGGATGCTGGGGGCCGCGTCGACGGCGGCGCCGCACACGACGGTGCGCGGCACATTGCCTTCAATTAGTGGCGTCACAATCTTCAAGCGGCATGGTTTCGTATGAAGTTGCGTTTTGCGAAAACGGGACAGAACATACCCCTTCTTAAAACTTTGGACACTGCGTGATTATTTAACGTCTTGCGTTGATTTTTACTAAAAACTATGACATTATTGATTATTTTATTTAGTGTCGACACCCCTATTGCTGTCACCACCGCTCCCTGTAACATTTGATATATATTCTAACAGAAACGCGACTCGTTCCGCGAGCACCTCCAGATACACGAGGGCCCGCGGCACGCGTGCTCGTACTGCCCGATGCGGTTCGTGCAGCGCTCGAACATGTTGCGGCACGAGCGCCGACACACTGGCGAGCGCCCGTACGGCTGCACCCACTGCTCGCGCACGTTCTCGGACAAGGGGGCGTGCACTAGCCACACCAGGTATATATAATCACGTCTGTTTCCCCGAGGGGTAGGCAGAGATCACGATCACTTGTGAACCTTTGTGTTATGAACCTTTCGTGCTTCATTGACTTTCATGAAATTCTTCAGACAATGAAGAATTATACATGTTTTGCTTTAATTAAAATACAAACAAAATACTATCCCGCCTGTAATTAAAATACAAAATATTTTTATGTTGTGCATGCCTGAGAATACGTAAAACTGGCTAGATTGTGACTGGTTGCACTGAGTTTATAAACATACAGTATTTTAAGTATTTTTATTTAAAATACAAAATACAGTCAGTGGCCCGTTTCATCCAGGTTTGAAACCTGCTATAGCTGCTTTTGTCTCTGTCTAACAACCTTATTTGGTAGAAAGAAACGCAGAATTCGATTACAGGTCCTTTATAAAACACGACCTAGGTGTAAGATAATGTAAATAAGATAGAACGGCTCAGTTCGACTTTGTCCGCAGTCCTATTTCACGTTGACGACAACTGAATTCCGACTAGCAGAATAGAAAACCCGCGTAAAGAACGTGTATTGACATTGACACTTGACAGTTGGAGTTATTGATTAAGATTCAATAAAATATCATCATATCAGCCGAAAGACGTCCACTGCTGGACATAGGCCTCCCCCAAAGAATGCCAAAGTGACCGGTCCTGCGCCACCCGCATCCAGTGGACTCCCGCAACAATAAAATATATTTTAGTGTAAATGTATTTTAAAACTTAAAGTACCTATTTGAAATACCAAATACTAAATACACGTGAGTACGGTATTTGAAACCAAATACAAAATACTTCTCCAATCTGTAGTTAAAATAAAAATACAAAATACGTATTTCAAATACATGTAATTGAAATACTGCTCAACCCTGCATGCTCTGCGATTTAGAGTACTCTTGATGTAATCGGGAAAAGTTCGCCGAGGTCGCAACTGCACCATTTTCCCTCATACAGTCTTTTTGTTAATACTCTTTCGTCCTCTCTCTACACTGCCCAAACCATTCTCCAGGTACAGTCAGCATCACAAACATGTATACACTTTTCGACCTTATCTCTAAGCACCTAGAATAAGCCTAAGGCCTAGAACCACCTAGAATTTATTTATTTATTTATTATTTAATTAGTTTCCACGACCTTACAGCGAACCAATACGCCGAGAAACCAGAATACTTAACTGTGTACAGTAAAAACAACTTACAACTAACAAATGATATCACCTTTAGGATAACATTGCACATACAAATATATATTATGCGTACACGGAGGATTGCCTATAGGGAATGCAAACCGGTTATAACCGTAACCGAAATAATCGGTTATAACCGGTTATTTGGCCAATTTTCATAATCGGTTATTGAGAGTTTAAAATAACCGGTTTCGGTTATTATCGGTTATTTCTTGTATGACATTTTTGCCTATAATTTGCTATCACAAATACCAATTGACATATAAATCCTGATTTTGTTAATTGTAATAAACATATGTACGCAATTGTTAATAAGTGGACTGTAGGTTTTTCGATAATTATACTAAAATCTATAAAGCTAGCGAAACAGAGCCTTGAAGAAACTTAAAAGACACTCACCGTTGCAAGGAGCTGCTGCGATGCTCCTTCGTCAGGTGTAGGACCCTGGGACCTGGCTCGTACTGCACTTACCCGATTCCAAGGATACCTGGCACCTGAGTATACGCAGCTGGTAAGATGTCCTCCTGCTCCTCCAAGGCACTTAATGTTCTTTAATGGATCTCAAAGAGAACTCCCAACAAATAGCGCGAGTATTTGCGCGGAGCTCAATTTTTATCAACCGAATTTCAAAACGACAACGACACAAGTCACCAGACAGTTACTTTCGAACTGTCAAACGCTGGCATAGAATGTTGCCAGATTAAAATACTAACTCAAAACTTAACATTCCGCCCACCAAAATGCAAAGTATTTTGAACAAAGCTTTGGTCGGACTAATCTATTTTCTTAATTAATTCTACGAAATTTTAACTTAGACCCTAAGCTGAGACAGCTTGAAGGGCAACCTATAACTAATTTTATCTACCAAGTACATTACTAAGTTAATTAACAAGTGGCAGAGGGCAAAGCTTTACCACCGGACGCTTTAATTCACCGGTTGCAGTGCGAACGGTTACTACACGACAGGTTCCGTCGACACCTGGATGAAGTTGAGTCACTCGGCCCAGACTCCATTTTAAAGGGCTGCACTGTTCGTTGACTATTAGAACCATTGTACCGACATCAATGTTTTGCTCTTTCGTGAACCACTTGTGGCGCTGTTGGAGTGTGTGAAGATATTCAAGGTGCCATTTGCGCCAAAAATCTTGGTGCATCTTCTACAACAATTTCCAACGCTGAAGAGGACTAACTTTAACATCCGTTAAAGGCGGCTCAGGAAGGAGAGTCAATGGCTCCAATGTCAAAAAATGGCCCGGCGATAAAACGGAAAAATCATTGGGGTCTGAGCTAAGCGGTGTCAAAGGGCGTGAGTTGAGCAGTGCCTCAATCTGAGTTAGAAGCGTGTAAAACTCATCGAAGGTCAGGCGCTGTAAACCGATTACTCGCGACAGATGAGTCTTAACCGACTTCACACCCGCTTCAACCAATCCCGAGAAATGCGGGCTACCGGGAGGGTTAAATACGAAATCTATGTGCTCCGCCTGCGAAGCTTCAGCCATTAAATCTTTCAGAAGGTTGCTGGCGCCTATGAAGTTCCGTCCTTGGTCCGAAACCAGTCGGGAACAACGACCCCTGCGCGCGATAAAACGTCGTAGCGCAGCCAGGTAGGCTTCAGACGTCAGCTCCGAGACGAGCTCTAAGTGTACTGCCTTCGTGGCAGTACACACGAAAACACAAATATAGCCCTTGTATGATTTGCTGCCTCTCGACCGACCAAGTGAAATGTTAAATGGCCCAGCATAGTCAACAGCCGCAGACGAAAATGGCTTTATCTGGTTGATTCGAAACGACGGTAAGTTTCCCATCAGAGGTGGCGGACACACTCGAGGGCGGACACGAAAACACTTGATGCAGGATGATATAACCGAGAGAATAGCCCGTTTGGGCGATAAGATCCAAAAGTCCTGGGCAATTAGATTCTGCAAAGTTTGCAAACCAGGATGCAGGAATCTGCGATGATATTCCTCGACTATCAACGAAGTGAGTTTATGTGCACGAGGTAACAACAAGGGATGCTTCTTTTCATAGCCCATGTTAAGACTTTGAGAGAGCCGACCGCCCACCCTGAGCAAACCGTCCTTATCCAGAAATGGACACAACTTACGAAACGGTTTAGGGAGTGAGTCAATTGAACCTTTTTGTACATTTCTAATTTCTGTCGAAAAGACACGCTCTTGTACGTGTCTAACGAGAAAATGAATTGTATGGTTCGTTTCACTAGACGACAATGCCTTTCCGGCGATTTTCCGGTTAGGGTCCTTCAGGTTATGAAGGTAACGGAAACAGTACGACAAAATATTAACGACACGACGAAAGGACGAAACACGATTCAAAATCTGATCAACGAAATCAGAATTGAATGCACTGAACAAGGTCAACACCTTTTCTTCGTCAAAGGCTGATCCATCGACTTGAGAGAGATGTGTCGGCCACCTATCTTCCGGTTGCGAAAGCCAAGTAGGTCCCGCCCACCATGAGTCACACCGCAGTAGTTCGGCAGGAAGTAAACCACGAGAACCATGGTCTGCTGGATTGTCAACAGTGGAAACATGGTGCCACGAATCGGGCGCAATTTTATCTTGGATTGAAGCAGTCCGGTTAGCGACAAAAGTCTTCCAACGCGAAGGGCAGGACTTAATCCATGTCAATGCGACAGTAGAGTCCGACCATGCGAACACTTTGTTTACCTGATGGACCTCTTTTAGCGATTGTGCAACTGCTGACATGACATCTGCAAGTAAAACAGCTGATTGCAGTTCAAGACGAAGAATCGATAGTTTGCGGAGTGGTGCGACTTTAGATTTTGCACAACAGAGGCGCACGACTATATCTTGGTTATTGTTAACCACGCGACAAAAAACAACGGCACAATAACCACGCTCTGAGGCATCGCAAAAGCCATGAAATTGAATGTCCTGAAACGTCTCGATCATTCTACGAGGAATGGAGAGTGAACTCAACGACGAAAGTTGCGATTTTAATTTGAGCCACTCACCAGCGATATTCTCAGGAACTTCGTCGTCCCATTGCACTCCTGAGGACCACAAAAGTTGCATGATATACTTCGCAAGGAACACGACAGGTGACAATAGTCCAAGCGGATCGAAAATACGAGCGATATCCGACAATATCGATCGTTTAGTACAGCGACCATCGACTAGAGTGGTTATGAAAGAAAACTCATCCGATTTAGGTAGCCACAGAAGTCCTAAAATCTTCAACGAAAGATCATGACCGTCTTAAAAATTCCGAAATTGTTCCGAATACAAATCGGAATCCGACAGGTTTTGAAGAAACTCATTACTATTGGAAGTCCACTTCCGCAAGTGAAGACGTGCTGACGACAAAATCTTCAACAGTTCGTCACGAATATGCACAGCCCTTTCCACTGAGTCTGCGCCTGACACTATGTCATCGACATAAGCATCTCTGTCGAGAACTGCTGCACCCAAAGGGGCAGTTGACGAGAACTCCTTGGCCAACTTGGAAATACACCAAAGTGCTTGATGACAGGAGACACCATAACTGACAGTCAGTAAACGAAAATCTTTTACAGGTTCCTCTGGAGAAGGCCTCCACAAGATGCGTTGATAATCGCAATCTTGAAGGTCAACGAGAAATTGACGGTACATTTGCTTTATGTCCCCTGTGAAGACAACAGCGTGCCAGCGAAAACGAATCAACAGATCGAAGATGTTCTTTTGTAATTTTGGGCCTGGCAGTAATGTGTCATTCAAGGACTTTCCGAGAGCATCTTTAGCACTGGCGTCAAAAACAGACCTCAAAGGAGTTGAAATAGATTCAGGACGTAGTACTCCAAAATGGGGAATATAGTAGAAATGACCTTCACGAGACGAAGGGGGATCGACCTCTTCCATGTGACCACACTTTAGATAGTCATTTATAAAGTTGACATAAGCTGTCCGAAATTGAGGGTTTATACGAAACTTCCTCTCCAAATTTAGAAGTCGCTAAAGAGCGATTTCCCGAGAATTTGAAAACCTAGGCTTGTCCTGAAGGTCCACAAAAGTTAGTGGAACGACCATTTTTCCATCAGGCTCACGACGATAAACAGCCTCCATATGGCTTTCGCACAACAAATCATTTTTCGACATAATCACAGTTTTAGGAGTATCGACATTTTCTATCTCCCAAAACCGCTTAATATTGCTGTCCAGAGACAAGCTCGAAACGAAAAGACAATCCTTGGTGACTACGCAAGAATCGTTACGAAAACGACACTGAGAAGAATCAATGTCAGCAGCACATTCACCCATGACTATCCAGCCGAAAACAGTGCAGATAGCTATAGGCTCACCGGGCTTGCCCTTGACAAGACCAGGCCGAAGTGCTGACGCGAAAAGGTTGACATTGACCAACATATCAACAGGTCCTGGTTCGTAGAAATGAGGATCAGCCAGATCCAAATTCCTCAGATGAGTCCAGGTCGAAACATCAATATGACCAGCTGGCATATCTGAACAAATTGTAGACAAAACAAACGCGTCCAACGAGAATAACTTTGACGTGTTATCAACTTTTGTTGAGAATATCTCGCAAGCAACATGGCCCAATACATCAGTAGAGGTTTGGCCGATGCCATTCACAGACTGATGACTGTTTGTAACATGCAACCCAAGCCGATCAGCTGCATCTTTTGTAATAAAATTACAAGCACTGCCAGAATCAAAAAGAAGGCGGATTGGCATCAATTCTCCCTGCATATTCTTAATGTGAACCACAGCAGTCGAGAACAAGGCTTGCATATTACAACCAGGAACTGATAAAGTTGTCAACTGACTATCAGACTGAGACGGCTGGACCTTATCGCTTCGTTCTACATCCTTCTCAAAATGAAGCAAAGTGTGGTGACGTGATCCACACCTGCCACAACAAGCAACCGATTTACAGGCCCTTAAACGATGTGATGAGCTAAAACACACAATACAAAGTCCTTTTTCTTTTATTTTATTAAACCTCTCAGTACAACAACCTTAAGAAGCTGGGACATTTGCTCAATCCATGGCCCATAGTAGCACACATTGGGCAGTTACTAACACGTGTCGTTGGCACAATAAGTGTTGATTTGGTTTTACTAGTAGCAGGCTTATTAGTGGTTATGTTTAACTTTATAGTGGAATTTTCTAGGGCTATACTCCTTCTTTCAATAAACCTTTTTAACTCCTCAAACCGTGGGATATCAGTTTCATCGTCCAGCTGTAACTCAAAAGCTTCCCTGGTAAGGAGGTCTAGCTTCGACCACAATAAGTAAAACTACTACTACTAAATATATGCGGGTCTACCGGTTAACAACAGACATAATAAATAGTGCTAATACTAGCTGCTAATCCCAAAAATACCAGGATGGTCGTCACCCGGCAACCAACCCAGCGCCACTTTCTCTTCATTTGTTTATTACCGTCTTATTGTTTAAGAATCTTATGTCTCTTTCGCACTGATAAGGAAGGTTGGTTTAAGCTAATGGATCTACCCGAGCGGCTAAGTTAGAACGTCAGTCACCAATCTGTTTATCGGGAAATAGCACATGTTAACGCATTAGTAGTGAATTTTTTTAAAGTTATTATTATAGTATAGGTGTTGAACTGTTGGTGTTGGTTGAGTGAATATTGAACTATAATTTGCCGTTACAAATGTTCTAAGGTAAGAAAGTGTTTTATTTACTATTTTTAGTAATGTATAATTTAATCTATCTGTGTACCTATTTTACAAAACTTATTATTTTACATCATGTCATGATACTTATGATAATCATGTGTCTATGCTTAAATTCAACTTATAATGTAATGCTAACCAAACATAAAAACTATTTTATTTTGTATTAGTATTTCTAATGTTTTTACTAGTTTTTAGCCCCTGGGCTCGAATAAATAAATATGACCATAAGTTAGAGCAATCTAAAATTATATGTTTTTCTATTGTTGAATGTACAAAAATTTAAGTGCAGTTATTTATTTAAACTTATTTTGCTTGACAGAGCTTGAGGTTGTCCTCAATAATGGAAGAATTCAGAAAATTTACCAGTAAAAGTGAGGTTTGGAACCACTTCTTGCGTTCTTCATCGGGCCAGAAAGCCAAGTGCATACACTGCAATAAAAGTGCTTAGCAGTTCAGGCGGTAGCACATCCACTTTAAAAACTCACCTAGTGAAACAACATTATTTGAATACTGGACATACTGGTACTGGTGCTGCAGGCGCGACTGCTACCACGAACATTCCTGTTGCGGTGGCTTCTATGCCTTCGACGTCAACGAACAAAGATACACAAAAAGAATCCGTATCAGAGGAACCTGTTCCAAAGACAAGGAAATTGACCGACTATTATAAAAGTGAACAATCGATGGAGATGACAGTCACATGGATGATTACACTGGACGGGTTAACGTTTAGAGTGTTTGTTAATTCAGTGGATCTTGTGCGCCTCTTTAAAAAAAGTGGACACACGTTGCCTAAATCTGCATGTTGATATATGAAACATGTTGATTTGAACTGTTAATATTATATTATATTATATGGTTACTTTACTAATGTTGATTGTTAAATTTTAAATAATATTCATAAATCTCTTTAAAATTGATAAACCAAGTCAAAATTAAGCTTTTGTTTCATTTGCTATGCCCGATACCTAGTTTATACCGTTATTCAGTGATATTTACCCGTTTTATTCAGTAATGAAAAATAACCGGTTATAACCGAAACCGGTTATTTGTCGGTCATAACCGTAACCGAAACCGGTTATGGAATTTGACCGGTTATTGCATTCCCTAATTGCCTATCATCCATCGCCTCACAAAATCTCAAACATTCCTGGCACACGGTTACCCATCGCCACGCAAACAGGTCACATTCAGGCACCGATGCCAAGAGCGTATGCAGCGTACATGCACAAGAAGGTTGTTATTTCGCCTCACTTCCAAATAATTATATCCTTAACAACCAAGTTAACATTTTGTGGGATATAAATAAGAGTAGTATCCGAACTTTTTCTTATAAAGGGACCTAAGGAAAGACTTGTATTTTCTCTAAGAGCAAAGTATATGTGGATTCATACGGATTCCAAATGAGGGAAGAAGATTCTAATTTACTCCTCACCAAGGCATTAAACAGTAGCTGCATAACTCCAGGATCACGGAAGTCCTTACAATTACGGAGCACGAAACCCAATCGTTGGTAGCAGCTACTGGTAAGTGCACGAATATGGTCGTGAAAAGTGAGGCGCGTGTCAAACATCACGCCTAGATCTTTCACAGAGAAGACACGATTGATTTCCTCGTTGTCCAGGAAGTACTGCGCATGTATTGGGGCGGAACTTCGCCCATATGTACAAACGCAACACTTCGCTGTATTGAACGACAGTTTGTTTTTAGTGCTCCACTTCAACACCGAGGCAATATCTTCCTGTAAAGAAACACAGTCCGCTGGATCTCTCACCGCATAAATGAGCTTGAGGTCGTCAGCATAAAGAAGACACTTTGCATGACTAACTTCTGATTCTAGGTCGTTAACCATCAGACCAAATAAGAGAGGTCCCAAAATAGAACCCTGACTGACGCCAGATCGAGTGTCATATTTATCTGAAACGAAGCATCCAAGTCGTACATATTGTAGACGATCGCGTAGATAACTGGCAAACAGTTCGAGCAACTTAGGAGAGAAGCCAATATCGTCAAGTTTATTTAATAGGACGTCATTATCTACACGATCGAAAGCTTTTTTAAAGTCAAAATAAATGACGTGAATGTATACAAGGTGTATTTTATTATACTGAAAACCTCAGACACCCCAACTGAGTTTTTAAATCCTTAATAAGATTAATACGTCCATTTACAAATACGTTAATTATTTCAAAAGATATTCGTTGGTTTTCTTTATCAAGCAGATCTACTTGATTCGTAACTCTACACTTGTAATCACTAATCAGTACTTGTCAGTGACGTAGATCCTGACGTAGTCACCCTGCCTAAAGGGTCCCACGGATTAACAGTTCGCCGGACGACACAAACATGTCAGTTTATCGTAATAGTGCACAGATTATCAAGTTTGGAATGGATGATTTTAAATACGGCTACTTTTATTTTCAGTTTATTAAAGCCACCTCTAAAACGAATCCAACACACCCTTTAAAATAAGTCTTTTAATGTCACTACATTTACAAAAACAAATTACAAAAGCTATTTACAAAATATCATTCGCACCATCTGGCTATTTGAGTAATGATTCAAAATGCCTCCCATTTTGACGAATGCACAGCGATGCACGGCGCCTCAAATTCGTTTTGAGCGAGTTTAGCGCTTGCGTGTCACTTTTCACTGTGTGGAACGCAGCTATAACTTTGCTCCTCAGTTCAGTCTCAGTTGATGGGCCGTTTCCATCATCGTACACTATGGTTTTCACACGGCCCCACAAATGGAAGTCTAATGGTGTGAGGTAAGGTGATCTGGCAGGCCACTGGACTGGACCTCCGCGGCCGATCCAACGATGTCCATATTCATCATCCAAATGTCGTCTGACATTTAGTTGGAAGTGTGCCGGAGCACCGTCGTGTTGATAGTACATAATGCCTGGTGCTTGCCAAAGGAACGTCGTTAAACAGCAATTCAGCTAGAGTGACTGTGAGGAACCGCAGATATGTTTCACCATTTAAGCGCGGTAAAAATACAGGCCCCAGCACGTGCGATCCTATTATTCCCGCCCACACATTCAAAGAGAACCGATGTTGGAAAGAGTCTTCCTCCATTAAAAAAGGATTCTCGTGAGCCCACATGTGCCGGTTGTGCTGGTTAAATAACCCTCGTCGTGTAAAAGTACATTCGTCGGTCCAAAGAATGTTCCTATTCCAATTTTCGCACAACCATGCACAAAACGTCACACGCGGCTCATAGTCTAAGGGGTTTAATTCTTGGCATCGTCGATAGTGATAGGGATGTTGATTGTCGTTAGATAGTGTTTTCCACACGAGCATATGGCTGCAGTTCAATCACCTTCCTGCTTGTCTCGTGCTTGCTGTGGGGTTTTCATGGAAGTAGTTTAAAATCGCGACCTCCAAATTAGGATCCGCGGCGTCAACGCCTCTTTCTACGGCTGTTGGCGGACGAAACGTGCCATAGTCACGCAACCTCTGCGTAGCTGCCGACATTGTCCCGTTCGACACAGAAACACCAAACTCTTCCTGAAAACGTCGCACGGCCAAGCTAACGTTGTCGTTGCAACGCGCCAGCATTCGAACCATTTCACAATATTGAATGTTTGTGTATCGAAATGCCATCGTGATGAGATAACTTTTCTTTTCTTTACTTTAATTAACTTGAAATGAAAGGAATCTGAATTTAGCCAGAGTTCTTTGACGAATCAAATGACAACTGACAAAACCAAAACTATCCTCAGAAAAGCGGCCAGTATTAATATTAATTCTACCTCCAACATCCAACCTCACAACAACATCCTCCAACATTTCTCTGATTCGCGTATGTTGCCTTCGTAACTTTTAGACCCGGCACAATAAAAAAATATTTTTCAAAAAAAATACAACCTGCCTTAAAAGATGGTGCAATCGATTCAGCTTTCGATTCTGAACAAACTACTTTCAGGTTTTCAGTTATATGATTTACACCTTGTATATGTTTATGACGCTGACTGTACACCTAATATTCACCTCTGCCGGTGGATATTTTCTCCCCACGCCGCTCCGCTACCTCGCACAGCTTGGATCACCCGAAGGACCGTACTTATCTTTTTTTTTCAGGACGCATTCCAAAGACACCTCGTACGCGTGTATCTACTGCGGACAGACGTTCGTTCAGAAATCGAAGCTCACGTATCACATCAGAAAACATACCGGGGAGAGTGAGTACTAAATAACATAAAGCACACTACACACTATGCAATTTGTCAGAACTGACAGAAACTCAGCAATTAGAATGAAGGGTATGTATTGCTACTTGTCACAAGTGACAGCGCTATACTCAGAATGAAAGACATATATATTGCACAATTTGTTTTGAATTAAGCAGTACGGTTTGCTAACTAAATGACTAAATTTCAAACTAAAGGGAAAATTTTGCGGGTTATACTGAGAACAATGAATCTTTAACCAACTGGCTATAGGCTCCGATAGTTCGAGACCAGCTCAGGGCAATTCGTTTTAAAGTGTTTCCTTTTGTATATTGCTGTCTCATGCCAACTATAGCTGCGCTTCTCTCAGTTGTGATAAGTTGCAGGGACCTTAATGACCTTTACTTGACATTGTGCTTTTCAAACGTATTTATGTGTAGCTTATGTTTTAAAATGGAGTCAAAAATTAACCTTATCTCGACGCATTTAAAGAACAATTTAATTTGTTCACAGACTTGGAAACTTGCACAATCTGCTCCAAATTGTTCACGAGTGCTTGTTCCTTGCGCGAGCACATGAAAATACACTTGGCTAAGAAAAAGGAGGCCGTCCAGTGTCCTCTGTGTGGTATGTAGACATTTTTTACGGCATAATTTAGGATCGGCAACGCGCATGTGACACCCTTAATTGGAATTGCAAATGTCCGTAGCTACTGTGACCGCTTAGCATTAGGTGGGCTGTACGCTTGTTTGCTAGCGACGTGATATATACACACACACACACACACATATATATATACTAAGTTGAGGGAGAGAGTTGAGTTAAATATAAGATTATAAGAGAGATAAATCTTATAAATTTCCACATCATCATCATCAGCCTATATACGTCCCACTGCTGGGCACAGGACTCCTCTCATGTATGAGAGGGAACGGGCAGTAGTCCCCATGCTGGCCCAGTGCGGATTGGGGACTTCACATACACCTTTGAATTTCTTCGCAGATGTATGCAGGTTTCCTCACGATGTTTTTCCTTCACCGAAAAGCTAACGGTAAATATGAAATCATATTCCGTACATAAGTTCCGAAAAACTCATTGGTACGAGCCGGGATTCGAACCCACGACCGCCGTTTGACAGCCGCATGCCTGAACCACTGGGCTACCGTAGCTTTTTTCCACATATGTACCTCCAAATAGCCTCACCCTTTAGTGGAGTTTAACCCTTAAAATGCTGAGAAATCTTTTATTCAACTCAATTCTCTCCGTCAGCTCCGGTATTGTTATACGATTATACGTTTTTAACAACATTTTATTCTAACCGTCATTTATATTGTCAACATTTGCTGAGATAAAAAACGTTGAATATTCACCCTCTCCCATCATTCAGCTTGACTGTAAAGTGTTAATATATGGCAACAAATAAAATATATTCCAGAAAAAAAGTACCAAGACGAGCGTTACATGCTCCGTCACCTCCGCACCTCGCACACCCGGTCCTCATTCCCGTGCCCGCTGTGCGACAAGACCCTGACCAGCATGGCTGGCTTACGGCACCACGTGCTCACCCACAGCGGGCTCAACACTTTCCGGGTAAGTTAAAGCTCGCTTACACCGGGCTCAACACTTTCCGGGTAAGTTAAATCTCGCTTACACCGGGTTCAACACTCTCCGGGTAAATTGAAGCTCGTTACACCGGGCTCAATACTTTCCGGGTAAGTTGAAGCTCAACCACCGCAGGCAAAACACTCTACGGATAAGTTGAAGCTCGCTTATACCGGGCTCAACACTTTTCGGGTAAGTTAAAGCTCGCTTACACCGAGCTCAACACTTTCCGGGTAAGTTGAAGCTCACCCACTGCGGGCACAACACTCTACGGATAAGTTGAATCTAGCTTACACCGGGTTCAACACTTTTCGGGTAAGTTGAAGTTCACCCACCGCGGGCACAACACTCTATGGATGAGTTGAAGCTCGCTTACACCGGGCTCAACACTTTCCGGATAAGTTGAAGCTTACCCACCGCGGGCACAACACTCTATGGATAAGTTGAAGCTCGCTTACACCGGGCTCAACACTTTCCGGGTAAGTTGAAGCTCACCCACCGCGGGCACAACACTATGGATAAGTTAAAGGTCGCTTACACCGAGCTCAATCGGGGTATTATATGTTTAACATGTGTATGATGATATGATTATGGTTTGCAATGTTTGGTTGTATCGGGGATCGGGGGTGTTTTTTTCATTTTTATTTAAGTATTTAATTATTTTCCAGTGTAAATGCTGTCCAAAATCGTACGCCGTGAAACGATCCGTTGTGAAGCACCTAAGGAAACGACACGGCTTAAAAGGCTCAGAGATTAACCTTAAGGACTACTTTAGACGCATAGACCCTCGCGACTGCAACTTGGGCCTAGACGACGACGCTATGACCAAAATATTCGGCCCACCAAAGAAAACAATGAACGACGTACTAATGGGGGATTTCGTCACGCTTACCAAAAAGCTAAGTTGCACCGGTCAAAATGACGACGACGGTGATGATGACAGTAACGACGACGGGAATGAGGACGATGGGGACGGTAATGATAATGAGAATTCGGATGATGGTAATGAAGTGGCGACGGAGGAAACGATTACGGTGATAATAAAAACTGAGAAGAAGGATGGCGATGAATTGGAGCCGACGGATTTTGTGAGTGTCAAAATTGAACCTATGGATGAGGAGCAGGCATCAGAATGAAATGATGGTAATGATTAGTTTATGGATGAGATTTTTAATGATTTGGCCGAGTTTTTATAAAGCTGTCATTGGAATAGGAGTCTTCTAGCTCGGATGGTATGGTATAGTTGATTTTTGAATACTACTTTAATGCAATTCGGCCTACTCAAATAATCTCAATTATAATAAAGTATTGATGTTATGTTGTCGTACTGTATATTTTGGTATTGGAGCCGACGGATGTTGTGCGCATATTAAAGGTCACAGCTCATTAGAGACACCGGGCACCCGACCTGCACCGCCTCGCCTCGAGCGGTTAGTATTATTCATATGATTTTGTACGGGCATGCGCTCGCTACATCAACTCTGTAGTTGGTAGAGTTTCGAGGCGAGGCGGTGCGGGTCGGGTGCCGGGTGGCTCTAATGAGCTGTGACCTTGACTCAGGGACTGATTTCGGTTACGGTTTTACCGGTATGAAACCTGTATTCCATTACGGTACCGTAATGGTGTAAAGGTTACGCGCGCCGCGCCAACATAACGGTACCGTAACCGTTTTGAAATATCGGTTACCGCTATTTGATTTAAAGGTAACCGAAACCTTTATAGTACCGGTTCGAAACCGGTATTATAACGGTTACCGAAAAAAATAAGCGAGCTGGCATCGCCTGCCGATGCCGCCGCGGCCGCCGTCAGGTCAGGTCACGCCGTGCCGCGCCGGTTCATTCATTGCGTGTGCATCACTGCGCAGTGCTTGTGTACTGCGTTAGGTATTTTGTTAGCGATAATCACGTCATGTGATAGAGATAATTTAAAATGGAATCATTATTATACTTCGTAATTTCATATGGCAAATTAATTGATTGATTACGGGTTCGATTCCCGTTCTGCTCCGCTGGTATGCGCGCGTAATGTACTATTATTCGTACTTTGATTGAGCTTGGTATCAAATGTATCAATGTTGTCCGTCGGCCGATATTTTTAATTACCTAACTAATTTCCAACACAAGGTGTAACTAAACTATGAAAGAATTAATTCGGCGGCATGATAAATGGAATGGCGCGGGCCGCGGCGCACAGTGAGGAACGGGGGACGGGGAGCGAGCGGTAGTAGAGGCGTGCGGGGGGGCGTCATCGCGGGCGCGGGCGAAACGGCAGCGGCATATCATACGCTTCTTTGATGCTCACCGACAACGGCACTCGACAGTGCAAACGCGAGCTATTCGATTCGATTAAAATATAAAAATTAAAATCTACAATGGTAAGAAAACGAAAGAACGCCGTATACGCTTTCTTTTCTTTTCATAATGAAGCGAAAACATCATCCTGTTTGGTATCCGGCTGTACATCTGTCATCATAGCTCCGCACTCTCCGAGTCTCCGCCCGCACACCCGCACCTCACGCTATGTTGCTGTGCCAATGTACTGAATGTAATGTTCCTACTGACGATGCGACGATGTCGCGGAAAGAAAGACAAAACGGCAGCGCCGGCGGTTTGGCAACGACGCCAAAATCTAAATATCGGTAACCTTTAAAAATCGGTTGAGGTACCGAAAAAAATAAAGGTTACCGTTATATTTCGATAGCGAAATATAAAGGTTCCGCTACCGAAACCGCTATTTCAAAATCGATATGACTTCATATCGGTTATGAATAATACCGGTATTTTTCGGTTATGCAGTCCCTGCCTTGACTCTACCGCGCGAACCGCACCGTGTGTCCTCTCTCGGTGGATTACCTACATCGTGATACAACATTTCACCGCGCACCGCTGCGGTGAGCGGTGCCGCACCGCTCCGTGTGTTCCGCGCCTAATTGGTGATGATTAGGCATCAGAATAGTGGTATTGGTAGACTATACTTGACGCCGTATATAGATTCCATTTTTTCATTTTAATGGCAATTTTAAGGTTATTTTATTATTATTTTTTGGAATCTATTTACGGCGTCAAGTGAAGAGTGTAAGAAAGGATTGATGTTATCTTATCATATATGTATATCTTTATATTTTTGTTTACTATAGATATATTGATTCATACATAGTTGGTTTAAATTTTGTTGGTTATATTTAAAAGTATTTTGTAGTTTCGTATATTACTATTGAATATATTTCCTTCCATTTTTTATAGGTATAAAATAAGTACTAAGAAAGTAGTTTCTAATTTCAGTATGAATGTAAAACAGACCTGTTTGTGTATGTAGGATGTGTAAATGTGTTTTATAAACGCATTTGGTTGAATATTTAATCATCTTTACTGTTTGATGTGTTTAACTTGTTAGAAGTTCGTACTGTAGTAATAGCTTCCGTACAAATAACAATATACTTTACAAGCAAATTATCAAATTATTTTATTAAATATTATATCCCCATTTGTAGATCAATTCCCAGGTCATAAATGATCGTATAGAGTTCATTATTCAATCAACGTGCGTACAGTGCGCAATCGAAGACGACAAAAGCTCTTATTCCCTTTTAATAAAGACTTTTGACGTCTTCGTTTGCGTAGTTACTTTACTTACTACTTTTAATGCTGACTACGTGGCGACAACCTTCATTGGGCCAGTTGAAAAATACCGGCCAAGTGCGAGTCGTCTATTAAAACTGCAAAAAAATCACGTTTGTTGTATGGGAGCCCCCTTAAATATAATGTTATTATGTTTATTAGTATTTGTTGTTATAGCCGCAACATATATGTATCATCAGTGCAAATTAAAACTATAACTATCACGGTTCATGAGAGATCCTGGTGGGGTCTCTATTGTTTCCCATAAAATTTAAGATCCGATTTTTTCAGTCCATAACGTTTTCCACCATAATTTTTTCTAGTCATATTGTCGAAAGTCATAAAATTTAACAATATACATTGGAGTTCCGATTTTTGCAGGTCATCATTATTGTTAGTCATAAAATTGGTTAGCCATAACGTTGAATGTCCCGGTGGTATGCAATTACATAATGTTACAGGTAATAATCTAGTTTGTAATAATTATTGTAAGGTATTTTTTCACAAGTCATAATGATTGGTAGTCATCTGATTAGTTAGTCATATCATTCAATTTCACGGTGGTGTCACTCTTCATAATGTTAAAGCCCATAAACACACTCCCAGAAAAATAATAAAATACATGTTTTTTTTACTACCGAAAGTTACTGAACGCGTTCTTCCAGACTGCTTTATAACATCCCCACATACCCATTAATTATAATTAATGTGGGTACTTTGGCAAAAATAAAGAGTGATGCGATTGAAAGATATCCATGCTGCTCACTGTTTTGTTTAGTGGTCAGAATACGTTAAAATAAGTATGTTTTGTTTTGAAACTTTTTTCTCTAAAATCAAATATGGCCGAAATATTTGACCCGAAAGTTAGGAAAAATATGTACTTGTCAACATTTCGATGAATGTTGTGTCATTATTGGTTCTGGCGCTTCGCCGGCCCCTGCCGCGGCACGCTCGCTTCGCTCGCTCGGCTCGCGCGCTTAGGGTCACGGTACAACTAACACTCCTCCTCGCTTCGCTCGTCGTCGTACCTACACCGACCTGCCTTAGAAGTCCTATATCTTGGCCATTTTTAATTTCAGAGAAAAAGTTTCTAATAAAACATGCTTATTTAAACGTATTCTTTATAAACCCTTCGCGCAGTAGTACCTAGTACCCCTTTCAAATGTATGTCTAGAAATGTTTCTGAGTAATTATCTATATGACTTTGGATGTTATAGATTTGGTCTCTTAGACGTAATTCACTTCAGGCATTAAAACGATATGAATAGCAATCATTAGTACGTTGAAATATATGCCTTAGAATATTTATGAATAATTATCGATAGACCTTTAATCGTTATGGACATCAATTTCTGACTTTTGTTATTATGTATGTATGTATGTATGTATGTAAGCACTTTATTGTACACAATAACAGGTTAAGGAATATACATGTCACACAATAGATTAAAGTACAAAGGCGAACTTATCCCTATAAGGGATCTCTTCCAGCTAACCTTTGAGCAATTGAGAGGAAGGTAGGTAGAACGAGATAGGCAAACTTATACCGTGTACAAAAATAGAGAAAATGAAAGCAAATCCTAATAAGTATTAATTCTAGACAGATAAAAACATGCCAATACATATATAAATATACAATATAAAATATAATACACACTAACATATGTAACATATATATCGCAAATATACAATAAATAAATAAATACTATATTCAACCAATTCACAAGTCATTGGAAAGCCACAACTTCTTCAAATTCATCTTAAGAGTGCTATTGAAAAAAGCGCTCGCTCAGGATTCGGTATTTTGAGACGCGTAGTGCGTAGTGTGTGTGTAAATACTACTAGCACGCACACAAGCTTACTGTAGCTGTATAGCGCACCGTTGGAGCGAATGCGCGACCGATATTAATACTTGCACTAAAAGATGGTAAGTATTACTTCGCTAACGTGGTGCCCTAACTTGAACAATGCAAGTATTTGCTTTTTGTGCACATATTTTCTATACATATTAAAATACTCTGACAAAGTATAATATTTAAGTAGTTACGTCTTCTATTGATATAAAATGCTTTTTTTAAGTGGTCCGGCTGTCCTCTCTATATACTTACTTAAAATCCTTACGTTGCCATGTACCTATATACTAGAAATGTGTAAATTTGTAAGACAACACTCTGAGTTATTAAAAAAAAGGCAAGAGCTACCCACAAAAAAAGTATTACGCTATCCAAACAAACTTCTACTACCGACATCAAGACTAAAAATGCACTCGAATAGCACCTATGTTATGGCCGTAAAAATATACAATAATCTACCAAATTCAATAAAAAACGAAGAATCTGACAAATCTTTTTATGTATCGACAAAACGTCTATTAGTCACAAAAAGCTATTATAAAATAGACGAATATCTAAATGACAAATTAGAGTAAAATTTCTAGCCCGACTAAACAATTATATTACATACCTGCCTAAATTTTATAATGATGGTAATACGTCATACATACCTACACAATTAAAGAAAAAGATTTTCATGTATAATTTAACCTTACTCCATGTTTCTCTAACCATTGTTTGCCTCATTTGTTTTAATTAGTGTATAAGATTAGTTGCGATGCCCTTACAGGGCTCATGTTTGAGACCTCTACTCTAAAATGTAATATCTATGTACAACATGAATGCAATAAACTTACTGATTACTGATTACTGATTACTGATATGTAGGTCGCATCTCTCAACAGATTCTCGTGACATTTTGTGAGCGAGTTCGATATGTAACTATAGGGCAAAAGTGCTTTCGTATGTCCAACTGTCCGGCTATCCGGCTGTCCCCTCTACAGGTTGCATCTCTGAACCTAGTCTCGTGAAATTTTATGAACGAGTTCGATATTTAACTAAAGGGCAAAAATGCTTTCGTATGTCCGGCTGTCCGGCTATCCGGCTGTCCCCTCTATAGGTTGCATCTCTAAACAGATTCACGTGAAATTTTGTGAGCGAGTTCGATATTCAACTATAGGGCAATAATGCTTTCGTTTGTCCGGCTATCTGGCTGTCCCCTCTATAGGTTGCTCTAAGTAGGTTAACCGGAACTTTTTGAGTTCGGTAAATAACTGGGTTTGGACACTATAAACCGGTTACTAACCGAAATGAGTTACATTTATAAAATACTTGAAATTGTGAGCCGAGACCGTTATTTAGCAAAAAAACTAGTAAATTGTAACTTATTAATTTTTAGTAAGTTTAATTAAAGTTAGTATGATAGCGATAAAAAACGTATCGGCCTTAGGAGTCATGTACAGCACTACCATGACATAGACTTTGAATTAATCATCTTATCGTAGATGATATTAACGTCAATAATTTTGGACCAGCCTCCGAACTTTAACGTTATCAATCGTCGTTGTCAACACTTTCGCGCGAATCTAAACCTTAAGATTTGTCCATCTCTCAAGCAATAATTCAGCGAAACGGTAAGCGAATCATTTTCCTTGACTGTAAAAGGCTAATTATGATGATGTATAAAAAGTTTTTAAAAAGTTAGTTACTTATTGAACTACACATCGCCTACTAATAAACCAGAACTAACATTCTTACAGTAAAATTATCCTCCAATACAATTCTTTTAGCTTTTAGTAAAAACCGGTTAATAACCCGTTTTGAATTTGCACTCTCTAGTTGAATCACTCAACTGATTTTCATGAAATTCGTATTTTACATCCTTAAGGACTGCTCCAGGAGGAGGAGAATGGATCTCTCCATTAGCCTGGTCTCTTCATCACCAGTTCAACTTCACCAAAATTACGATTTCCAAGGATAATTACACGAGTCATAATAGAAAATACCGATGTCGACTACACGCGTGCCTATAAAATTTGAGGGTTACCCTCAATTTCCCTGGGATCCCATCATCAGATCCTGACGTGTGCTCACCTGAATAACTTGAAAGAATATGATGAACGGTGTATAAGATTTAAAAAAACTCCTCCAACTCCTAAACGTTGAGGAGTTGTACCTTCCATCATCAGCCCACCAACATGAACTGATGACTACCAGACGCAAATTCATACCTGAAAAGCTTTAGAGAATTCATGAAACACGTAATAAGTACGTAATATTTGAGGGTTGCCCTCGATTTCCCTGGGATCCCATCATCAGATCCTGACTTGGTGACGATGGGACCATCTCAGAAGTATACATTTTTTAAATATATTTTTTTAATCGGGCCACAAGTGACGGAGAAATCGGCGAACGTACGTACATAAAAAAAAATAGTGAAACATATAACCTCCTCCTTTTTTGAAGTCGGTTAAAAAGTTTTTTATTCATATTGTTATTTTCAACAATCCTGCATATTATGTCGGTGGTTTGTAGTTTCTTGTACAGAAAAATGAAATACTTTAAAGCCGTTGGGGCGGAAAGGTTCTCGAGCGGAGACCACGTACCAGATGGCGCAGCGGACCCCCCAAAAAGTGGACTGATGAAATGGGGTTGCGTCTTTTAATTACGGAGTTCCTATGGCTACCTTCCAGCTCCATCATCAGACCCTGGTTACCATATAGTACCAAAGTACTCGTCAAGACGAATTAAACGAGCCCAAACTCGATGGGGTTGCGTCGTTTAATTACAGAATTCTTATGACCACCTTCCAGCTCCATCATCAGACCCTGGTTACCAAGTACTCGTCAAGACGAATTAATGGAGCCCAAACTCGATGGGGTTGCGTCGTTTAATTACAGAGTTCCTATGGCTACCTTCCAGCTCCATCATCAGACCTTGGTTACCATATAGTACCAGAGTACTCATTAAGACGAATTAAACGAGCCCAAACTCGATGGGGTTGCGTGCGTCGTTTAATTACAGAATTCCTATGACCACCTTCCAGCTCCATCATCAGACCCTGGTTACCAAGTACTCGTCAAGAGGAATTAAACGAGCCCAAACTCGATGGGGTTGCGTCGTTTAATTACGGAATTCCTATGACCACCTTCCAGCTCCATCATCAGACCCTGGTTACCAAGTACTCGTCAAGACGAATTAATGGAGCCCAAACTCGATGGGGTTGCGTCGTTTAATTACGTAGTTCCTATGGCCACCTTCCAGCTCCATCATCAGATCAGCTTTATGTCATAATAATATTGCATTATCATCCAATTTATACATGCATGCAAAATTTCAGCTCAATCGGAAACCAGACTTAACTTGAAAGATTGAATTACAGGCAACGGATAGGTGAACTAAATAAAAGCTTATAAAAAAAATCACCAAGTATCACGATCACTCGTAAAATAATTGACATGGCAGTTATGCAATTCGTAAGTTGTCTCGATTAGCCTCACGAATGACTCACTAGTATAGTTTGACCCCGACGTTGATAACAACTATGCCTAGTCGGAGATCAAAATAATATTTTAGTTGACGGTTAGCCTTCGTGAATAGCCACAATTACACGACGTACAGGTCCAACCCGGACAACGGCTAAGCCGGTACTGGCAAGAGATCGCGCGCGACGGTAAATTTATACTATGTTTGAAAGATTATTTAAAAATATAAATGTTGGAAAAAGTTATATTTTTTTTACTGTATTGTGTTGGTAAAAGTATGAACTTTAATGTTATTTAAGATTCAATTTACTAATAATTCAACAATAATGAGAAAATCCTTGTGTTTTCAGTACGATATTGTTGCAAAACATGGTGTAATTGAGATCAATTTACATATACATACGTGAAAAAAAAGGAAAATTCGAGGCCGCTACGCACAATACGGACATATTACAATAGTGAAAAGAAAAAAAAGCAACTAGGTTCTCATGTAACATCATGGAGAATCAGGCGGTCAAACTTATGGCTCGGTGCTCTTTTCCGAAAACTACTGTCGGTAATCGGGTATATTCGGTCAACATATTCAGTTTTTCTTAAATCAAAGGCCGCTACGCACAATAAAAGGAGTTGAGCTATGCAAATAAGTAATCGGAATCTATGAAAATCTTTCCGTTTCTTAGATTTAGACCGTCAAAAATCGATAATTGTCGCTTATTCCTGACGAATTTTTGAACGCCCTCTTAAGTGACGCAACAGACTGCGACTGTCTCAGCGACAAAGGCAACTCATTCCACAATTTAACAGCGCGCGCAGTAAAAGATCTGGATTATGTTCGCGTCTTTCTAGACGGTACAGCAAGAGTAAGGTTAGTACTCGACCGCAAGCGGTGGCCACTGCCGTCTGCCATATAACTAAACCGCTCAGAAAGGTAAGGAGGGGAAGTAGGGCTGAACAGTGTATTGAAAAGTAATGACAGGATATGCACATCCCTGCGCTGGCGTATCGGTAACCATCGAAGCTTAGAGCGGAATTCAGAGATATGATCATACTTGCGTAGACCAAATACATATCTGATACATACATTTTGTAGACGCTCCAGCTTATCAAGTAGCTCCTCGTTGAGGTCCAGAAACGCAATATCGCCATAGTCCAGAAGAGGAAGCAAAAGAGATTGAGTAAGGGTCAACTTGGTACGATTATAATACTTAATATTATGGGTCATTAATGTTAGAACTACAAAACGTTAAACTTAACAAAGATTATGACTACTGATGTTTATGTCTATAAATTATATGGATATCAATTTCTGACTATCGAAATTCGGAACAATAAGTTTATTAAATTAAATAGTCATTTATTTCAGATTTGCATCCATATTTTACACATTAAAATATAAATCAAATTAAATTAAATCAAATTAAATTAAATTAAATTAAATTACATTAACAATCAAATATATATAAAGGTGTTAGTAACATTATAATATTAGATCTAGTGTTAGTAGTACTTTACCATTGGAACACTATGATGGAGCTTAGTGCAGTGGTTTATGTAGGCCCCATCCCACCTGCCTGCAAACATTTCTAGGATGCTGTTGGTGCTGGCCCTCACCCTGCTAAGTAGCGAGGCGGCTCGCTTGCGCATGATGGCAGAGAAGCTATCGACGCGCGCCTCCGCGAACATTGTTGACGCGCTGCAGTAGCGAGGCAGCCTCATCAGCACCCTAAATGCATTGTTGTACTGCACTCGCAAGGCGCTGTACTGCTTTTGCGTATAGTCCGCCCACAGGCTACCCGTGTAAAAAGACGTGCAAAATGCTCTGAATAATGTCAGCTTTACAGCAGTGGAGCTACGGGCAAACCTGCGGGCAACCATGTTCGCTCTAACAGCCAGCGCCCTGCGCTCCCTTTCAACATCGGCACCGTCTTTGAGGTCAGAGGAGATCATATGCCCAAGGTATTTAAATTGGGATACCATTTTTAATGGACTATTGTCCAGTTTTAACGTGGGAACTACCACACTTTTTCCTCTGACTCCAAAAACCATCATCTCACTCTTGCTGGAGTTGTATTTGAGACCGTGAGCGATAGCGTATCGCTCACAGACCGCTATGAGTTTACCCAGACCACAGGGCGACGCGCTAAGCAACACCATATCGTCCGCGTAGCTAATGTTGTTAACGCACACGCCCTGCACGTGGCAGCCGACATGAGTGTTGCCGAGCTCTGCAATTAGGGAATTGACGTATAGATTGAAGAGCTTCGGTGAGGTTAATCCCCCCTGTCTCACCCCGCACTCCAACCTATACGGATCCGACAGAGCCCCCGCCCATCGAACGCTGTTGACCTGTCCTCTGTACCAAAACTTGAAAATGGATATGAGCTCCGGCGGTACTTTCATATCCACTAGCTTTCTCCACAGTAGATCATAGCAGACCAGGTCAAAAGCCTTCGACAGGTCGAGAAAGCACGCATACACAGGTGTATCTCTTTCTGTGTAATACCTTACAGTCTGCTTCACACACAGTATTGCACTTTCAGTCGACAGCCCGGGTTTAAACCCGAACTGATTATCGTGCAACCGTATGTACCTGTCCAACTGCGTATTAAGCAGACTATCAAGCACCTTCGCTACAATAGTGGCGAGTGAGATTGGCCTGTAGTTGTTTTTGTCCGATGTGTCTCCAGTCTTGTTTTTCACAATCGGTATAACAATGGTTCTCATAAGTTCGGCCGGCAAATACGAATGTCCCAAGCACAATGAGTAAAACATAGCCAATACTCGGGGAAGATGTGGACCCGCATGCTGAAGGTGCTCGACGCTGAGACCATCATGACCCGGAGACTTGCCTCTAGACATATTCTTTATAGCCAAGGTTACATCTTTGGCTGTAATATTAGTTCCGATCGTGAAAGTCTCAGCCCCGCACACCTCCGTCGACGGCCCCAATGGTGACTCAACTCGGAACTGGTTTTTGAAATATGGGATACTAAGGGACCCCAGCCTGGTGACAGACGGACAAATAGACAGACGGACGGACAGCGGAGTCTTAGTAATAGGGTCCCGTTTTACCCTTTGAGTACGGAACCCTAATAAAAACGATACCTGACCCCCTAGCACACTAAGTTTTATGTCGGACATAAAGCATTCGTCCCATTCTGGCAAATATGCGAGTGCAAGAGGGACAAATGCTTTATGTCCGACATAAAACTTAGTGTGCTAGGGGGTCTGTTCATCAATATTGGCATTATAGCCGCATCTAAACGTCTCAGCACGGCGGATGGCGTGAGCGGTACGTTAGTAAAGTTATAAGATAGAGTGAGATAGGGATATCGTTTCGCCGGACGCCGTGCAGCCAGCAACTGTCCACGCGGCCGGAATCACGATTATATTACGGTACCTAATTCGATGGCACCTTTTACATTACGCTATATTCAAAAACTATATTTTTAACGCTGTCTGAAACAGCTTTTCAATCAGCTGTGAAACGTCACTGTCAGTTTAACGTGACGTGACCTAGTTAAAGACTTTGGACTTGGAGATTAAATTGACGATTTGTATTTAATATTTTTATTAAACAAAGTCCATGCCCCGCTACCATGGAGTAGAATAAAATAAATAAACAGTTATTTATTTAATTGTGCTGTCAATATTTGTAAATAAATATGTATAATCCTGCTGTAACAGTCAGAAGAATCGATGTTTTGATTCGTATTTTAAGCGGTCGAAAAGCGATTTTGAGTGCGAATTGTGTTCGCGCCTACTCTAGTGAAGGAAAAGTGACCATAGGAGACGTCAGTAAGGATATTAAAACGCCTAAAAAGATCGAATATGTACCCAGGAAATACTGTAAGTTTATAGTTCATTTCCTTGTTATTATAACCTAAAAAGCTCCTTAAAGTTTATTGAACTATTCAATATTCGTAGAATCGATGTGATATTAGAATATCAACTCTATATTCTCTCTTAATGTCGTCGGAGTTTTCTAAGATAAACTTTTTGGCTTAATCATTCATTATTTTAACCATATCATGCTTTGTTAGTGTCCTAACGTCCCGCTAAAAAACCAATTCTATAGCCTGAGCTAGAAAGATAGAATTGTTACAAACTGTTGATTCATTGAAGTTTTCATGCTAGAACGCGGAACCGCGAAGTTGAATCAATAAGAAAAAAAACTCAGAATACTAGATGTTACATGTCTAAAATACTTACTAAGTATGATATGATATGACTTGATATGTCTTTATTTGTATCAATCATATGGTCAATTAAATTAAACAATTAATTTAAATAATTAACTCTTATACTGGGTTGGAATGTCCTAAGAAAAAAAATAGAATAATATGAATTGATACAATTCAAATTCATTACACTTTATTTAAAAAAATGATATTTTAATGAATTTGATTATTATAATTTCAGTGGCCGTAGAGAATTCAGAGTTGAAGTATCTGTCTCAGAAACATGACTTTTTTATGAATTTTATTTTTATAATTTCAAGGCCGTAGAGAATTCAGAGTTGAAGTATCTGTCTCAGAAACATGACATTTTTATGAATTTTATTATTATAATTTCAGTGGCCGTAGAGAATTCAGAGTTGAAGTATCTGTCTCAGAGTAGTCTACGGAACCTGAGATGGATGATGCAGAAAGACTCGCTTGGGCAGGACATGTTCCTGTTGGGAAGGCCTGGACCTGCTCGGTGGGTACATTTCACATAAAGTCAAACCCATTCGCGTGGTAATTTTTATTGATGGGATTGCTTAAAAATCAATTTGCATCAAGATTATTGTTTTACAATGCACCAACCGCAAGGTAAGTAGGGCAAAGAAAAGTGATGGATGATGATTATTTTGTTCTCATATTTTTTTGTCCACAATTATTTTTCATTCTACATACATCCTACTGTGGGGCACAGGCAGGAAGAAATAGGGCATGGATAAAGGTGGGAGTACAATATTGGTTATTGTTAGCATTTTTACAAGCTTTTATTTAACTTGCCCTGTTAGTATGGGACAAATCTTATGAGTTAAATTTGACCCACTTCCCGGTGACCGATTGAGCTGAAATTTTGGGTATAGGTATAGTTTGAATGACAATTCAACATTATGGTACCATCAAGCTGATCTGATGATTGAGACAGAAGGTGGCCATGAGAATTCAGTACTTAACTTAACAAGTTGAGTTTGGGTTTGTTAGAATTGTCTCAATGAGTAGTTGATGATGGTATACAGAAAAGTACAGTCAGCAATAAAAGCTTGTGTCAAAAATGAAATTTTTGACAGAAACTTATATATTTTATACTGGATTCGATACTATAAAGGTTAGTTACTATTTTACCTACATTAAGATGTTTCATGAAAATCTTTACATCCGTTTTTGAGATAATTGGACTTTGTATAAAGGGAAAATTACACAAAAACATCTATTTCATTGATCAGGAGGCCTTTGGCGTGGGTACATTAAGTTTTAGACATAATTATTGGTCATCATATGGTTGGTTTAGCCTAGTTGGTAGTGACCCTGCCTACGAAGCAAGAGGTCCTGGGTTCGAATCCCGGTAAGGGCAAACATTTATGTGATAAGCATAAATATTTGTTTCTGAGTCATGGATATTTTCTATGTATTTAAGTATTTATATCTATTATATATATCGTCGTCTAAGCAAATCCAATACAATGCGTGTACAAAGAGCCCGAAACAACATCCTCAGGGTTATAGCGTCAGCACCCTGGTACGCTCGCAACTTGGAAATCCACGAGTACCTGGAAGTACCAACTGTCTCTGAAGAAGCGAGACGTTACTAAGCCAAGTACAAGGACAGACTTACAGCCCATCCTAATCCCTTGTCTGCCAAACTATTGGAGCCTAATCCAATTAAGAGACTCAAGAGAGCCAACGTGCTGCCTGAATTGGACGAGAACTAGGACAGAGGTCTTATTTCTCCCAACATCTACCATCTAACTACCCATCTGCTTATAGTCTTACGACTGATCGCAGATATACATACAAAAAAAAAATCGTCGTCTAGTACCCATAACACAAGCCTTACTGAGCTTACTATGGGACTAGGTCGATTTGTGTAAGATTGTCCCCTTATATTTATTTATCATCATCTTCCTAGCGTTATTCCCGGTTGTGGCCTAGAACCCGGGGTCCGCAAGATTTGCCATAGGCGCTAGTTTTTACGAAAGAGACTGCCATCTGTCCTTCCAACCCAGAGGGAAAACTAGACCTTATTGGGATTAGACAGTGCCCTAACGACGCTTCCTTTCACCGAAAAGGTAACGGTAAATATTCCGTACATAAGTTCCGAGAAACTCACTGGTACGAGTCGAGATTCGAACCCACGACCGCCGCTTGACTGAACCACTAGGCCAACGTAGCTTATTATCAGTGATCGTAATTTTTGTATAATTTTTGGTGCAGCGTAGTGTTGTTAACGGAATTGGTATAGACAATATCAATCCCAATCGTTAATGAAGGTTAATATTATTAGTTATTTATTAACGCTAATTAAGCACCAATAATGATACCAAATAAATATAATTAAGTACCAATTCCGTTAACAACACTACGCTGCACCAAAAATGCTACAGTAGTTACGTTCACTGCTTATTATAGACATAATTATTCGTATGAATTGTATTATTAATTAAAATCTATATTAACAGGAGGAAAGTAGCTCTCCAATATCTGGAGTTGACTCAGAGAGAGTTGGAGTATGTGGCACTGTCCCGGGACACCACAGAGGCGGACTTAAAGCAGAGAAGAGAAATACAACAGGCAACTGCTAAATACTTCGATCAGGTACCACATTCATACTGAAACTAATTTGATTATGCGCATATGTATAATAATGTCGTACAACAAGTGATTTGGTCGATTTAACCCATTCACCGCCACGCTACGCTCCTAGCGCTACACCGTAGTCCGTAGCAGCTTCATATCTCATCGTCATCATCATCATATCAGCCGAAAGACGCCCAATGCTGAGGGTGGCCGTCTAGTGGCATAACAACTATTGTCATAATATCGATTGTCATACAACATTACGCATAAAGTTGATGTTCATAATATTTTTTTGGCATAAATTATACAATGGCATAATTGTTCCCTGTCATAATTATACGGAGTCATAATTTGTTTAACCATAATGTAGATTGTCATACATTTATTTAGTCATAATATTGATACTCATAATTATTTTTAGTAATAATTGTAAATGTCATACATTTATCAAGCCATAATATTGATGATAATAAAATTTGAGATTTGATCAACAAACAAAGCAAAGGGTGGCCGTCAAATAAACTTTTCTCTGAGATCAACCAATGCTACTAGTGGTGTATAAAGTTCAAGTTTTCATGTAGGCAGTAGGGAACAGGAACTTAGTGGCAAAGCCGACTCGGATCTCGGATAGGTTAGAAGACGAAAGCAGGAGCTCTGCTCCCGCTTTCGTCTTCGAGGTAATTTTTTTTATAAAAGAGCGGAAAAACTTGTTAGTAGATAAAACTTGTTTGTAAACTTTTATACTGATCGCCCTTTGCTACTGTGACCCAACATAAAAGACAACTTTGTAACTTACTTGCTTCTGATTCGAGATCTTCATTTCCTACTACTAAGAAAAACAGGCTTATGTGTTTTGCAGTTTATGCGTTTATACAGTATGGTTACATTGTTTTATGAGCAACCAATTTATGTCCATTATAAAGTATGCTTAAATAATTTTATGCGCATCAAATGTATGCGTATTACACAATATGTTCTTAAACATTATGACTAAAAACGTTATGCGCATAAATGTATGACTATTTACAGTAATGCGTAATGATGAGTATGACGAACCCACGTATGCCTACCAAAAATATGACTTCAAACTTTATGCAACCCGACCCCTACCCCCAATGCTGAACATAGGCCTCCCCCAAAGAGTGCCAAAGTGGCCGGTCCTGCGCCACCCGCATCCAGCGGACTCCCGCAACCTTTACCAGGTCATCAGTCCACCTTGTGGGGGGGCCTACCCACGCTGCGCCTTCCGGTACGTAGTCGCCACTCGAGAACCTTTCCGCCCCAACGGCCATCGGTTCTACGTGCCCCGCCCACTGCCACTTAAGTTTAGCGATTCGGAGGGCTATATCGGTTACCTTGGTTCTTCTGCGGATAGCCTCATTTCTGATGCGATCGCGCTGAGAAACTCCCAACATGGCCCTCTCCATTGCCCTTTGGGTGACTTTGAGCCTTCTTGTGAGCCCGACATAGTAAGCGACTACGTTTCAGTGCCATATGTCATCACTGGCAACACACACTAGTCCAAGACATATCTTCAAAGAGAGAGAGCACCGTGCGCTCTGACGCATGCGTGTCGTGTTTGGCGCTGAATAAATTAAATGATATTGACTGGTTTGTTCATTATGCAGGTTTTCCTTACACCATAAATTTAAATATAAAATAGAAGGGCAATGGTCGCATATATCTTTCTCTGTCACTCGAAAGAGGCAAGAACTACTAATATTACGTTTAAGAGAAATGGGATTGATAATTTTTGACTCCACGTCAAACTATCGATGTAGTTTTGTGGAGCAATGTACCTTATGTTCATGTCCAATTTTAGTTTTTATTAAATAAATAATAAAAATAAAGAAAGTGCGATGGAGACGGAGATATTTGAATGATTTTTGTGGTTACTACGTGGTAGTCTAGAACTTATAATGCAAATATTTTTTTAGAGCGCCGTTCGCGCGGCAGTTGAAGGACGTGTGTTGGTGCTCGAAGGCATAGAGAAAGCAGAGCGCAATGTGTTGCCAGTGCTGAATAACTTGCTCGAAAACAGGGAAATGCACCTCGAGGATGGCAGGTTCTTGGTGCCTGCTGAGAGATACGATAAGTTGTTGAAGGTACACTATGGTTTTATAATGCACTAGCTGCCCGGCCTGGCTTCGCACGGATTACCCGTTTTCCCGTAGGAATGAAGCACTTTCCCGCGGTAAAAAGTAGCCTATGTTCACCAAGGATAATGTCGGCTTCTAATGGTAAAAGAATTTTTCAAATCGGTCCAGTAGTTTCGGAGCCTATTCTATACAAACAAAGAAACAATCAATTCTTTCCTCTTTATAATATTAGTGTAGATTGTGTAGAACCTTCATACACTATATCAAAACAGACATTTTTCTATGCCCATCATCGCTTATATTCACAGCAGCATTATTAGGCATTTCTTCTTTTATATTCATAAAATTTAGTATAACAATTGCACCTTATTTCAAAATGTAGGGTAATAAAGTCTTCCAAGCCTATTTTCACCCATTTCTATACAATAATTTGTAGTTTGGTACCATCCAATTGATCTGATGATGAAGTCACAAGAAATTCAGAAAATATGTGAAAATAAAATATTCATATTTTTTAAAAACTTTATACATACATATTTTATTATTCGATGAGTATGAGTATAAATAATAGATGATTTGGACAACAGACGATATCTTCAATGAATACAAAACGCCATAAGGGCCTTCGCCCACGGCGACTTTTTGTAGCGATGCTGTCGCGCGTTTTTGGAATCGCGCGTCTGCACGCGACACCAGCAATATAAAGTTGGACCATTTGCGACTGCATCGCGACTGTCGATTTGTGTAAGATTGTCCGCAAATATTTATTTAATTATTTTATTTATTATTACTGCATCACTATAAAGAGTCACCGTGGACGAAGGCCCTTAGGGAACGTACCTTTTTTTTAATAAACTTAGAATAGAGCTTTAACAAACGCGAGATTTCCCTAGATGATGTTGACTACGTGATGAAACTTTAAGCCCCACCCACACCCCCCCGTTTGATTGATTGAGTTACATTTTTTACCACTATATTCCTCAGATTACATCATCAGTTACTAAAGTACTTACTTCCGTCTTTATACTTTCATGTATTATTCTTTCGTAATAGGAACACGGGGAAGAAGAATTGGCAAAATGGCGTCTGGTCCGCGTTGACGAGAATTTCCGCGTGATTGCTCTCGGTCTACCAGTGCCGAGGTACAGCGGACAGCCTTTGGACCCTCCGCTCCGCTCTCGCTTCCAGGCGAGGGATGTCGTCACTATCGGTTTTGGGGTGAGTCTTTGCTCTTAAGGTGTTTTTTAACAGGCAAGGCGAGGATCGAATTTCTTTTGAAGTAAAAAGAAAGCTGGGACTTGCAAATACATTCACAAATGCTGCATTAAGTATGTGTAATTAGTTTTGGGTTATTTGGATGCTACATTATAATTAATAAGTAAAGCGACAAGGTCAATAATGGTAACTAAAACAAAATAGCAATTATACTTCGTCTGCATGCACCCAGGACAAAACTATTCTATATTTTAATCCTGGCTATAAACTATCTTCGTTCAAAATTTCATCCAAATCGGTTGAGCCGTTTAAGCGTGATTGAGTAACAAACATCTAAACATGCTAACTTTCGCATTTATAATATTAGTAGGTTGGTACCTATCTGCGGACAGACGTACAGAGAATGACAAAACTAGAGTTCTTTGTTGACTTAAGAATCCTGAAATTCCTGAGAATTTGATTTTAAGGGCATTAGGGCATCACATCAGCACATCAGGTCAAAGGATTTCTAGCGCAGGCAATCTGCCTTTATTATTTTAATGTTTCGCGCTAAATCCGACCGGTAGGTTTTTGCGGGTGCGTAACGCTAACGATGCATATAAAATTTTTTGAAATAATATTAGTCGCAATAACGCTCATTTGATATAATTATTGAGTGATATAACAACACTAAATATATTTACATATGATATAATTATCATTTTATATAACGATCATTTGATATAATAATATTTAGTATAACATACTTTAAATATAATCCATATTTCCCATAATGTACAAATGATATAATGCTTATTTATTCTAATGCACAGTTCGCATAATATTTTTTGGCAGACTCTAAGGCAGGTCGGTGTAGGTACGACGACGACGAGGAGTGTTAGGTTGAACTGCGACCCTATAGCGCGCTAGCCGAGCGAGCGCAGCGAGCGTGCCGCGGCAGCGGCCGGCGAACCGCCAGAACCCAACTAATATATGCTTACATAGTACAATTTGCAAGCCGTTATGTTTGCCACATTTTCTTTTGGATGTCGTATGATTTTTATACCAGTACTTCTATTAGGTTATGTAGAAGTAGGTTTGGTACGCGAAACGAACTGCAAGAATAGTAGGTTAAACTGGGTAAATTAAACTCAAATGACACACAAAAAACTATTATATTTTAATACTTACTAAACTGAACGTAGACAGATAATATTAATTTTAATAATGAAACTACCCACCTAAATAACGTTTTACTACATCGTGGCACTTTGGTGGAGTAATGGCGTGTTTGCTATTAATTATGCTCGTTAAGGCGTTATTAATCTTACTAATAATAAAAACGAAATATTATTCTTCTTGATAGTTATGATATATAATTTGTATATAGCATGAGCATTATACCATATAATGATTATACAAAATAAGTGTTATATCCGATGATCGTTATACAAAATAAACATATATATTTTGAGATTATAACAAACGTTTATTATATACAATGAGTGATTATATCCCTTGAAAATATATCAAATGTTGTTATAGCGAATGAAATTATATTATTTATTTTTATACCCATCATTACACACCCGTTAATAGATGTTAGATGTGAACTACCTTTATTACTAACGAAATATGGACACACTTCCGAATTAAATGATGAATCTCACGCAAAAACCGGGTGTGTAATAAGTTGTTATGTCTATTTGTTTCATGTTTTGAGGTGTGCAATAAAGAGTATTTGTATTGTATTGTATTGTAGTTGTAACTATGTTAGTAGCTATTAACACGTTCGCAAATGCCCGCTAGGCGGGTTTTTGCCGCCTAGCGGGCACTCGTAATGTTTGCTCAGATGCCGGCTGAGCCTGCTAGGCGGGCAGTAGTATGAACTTAAACGCCTAGCGAATTCTGTCGGTTTCTGGTGAATTGTTCCATTTTTAGTCCGGTTGCGAAAGTGGCCGACATTTTATAAAACTGTAATTGGAATTTGAATCTTCTACCTATGATGGTAGAGTTGCTTTTTGAATGGCCTACTTAAAGAAATTAAAGTATACTGTCTGTTACAGATTTGAATTTGTTTAAGTAAGATTTGATTCGTATTTTTCAACTGAAGGCTCGAAAAAGGGTTAGCTAACATTCTCACAAACTTTCGCTGCTATATAACTATCTAATATTAATCAGGATGTCTATTTATGCCTTTTGGAAGGGACTGATTTAACTACTAAGAAAAACAACACCAATTTTAAAATTTATTGAAATCACGATGATACCTTATTTTTAGGAAGAAAACCTGCGTGTGAAATAAAAAAAGTAAATCAGGATACCTGCGACAGCAAACTCTCTGCCCTGCTATTATTTTTCTTAATCATTTCCGGCATGAAAATATGCACTTGCTTCTTACCTTTACCTAGATCCGGTATCAATTTCTTGTTAACTAACTCCGCATATTGTTTCTCGACTGCATTCCTCTCCGTGACTACCTTCTGTCGTGTCTCCAGAACATTGACCCTTATGTCTCGCTTCGTTTTGTCCCTCTTGGGTTCGCGTGGCGTGATTTTGTTCCGTGACTGACGCGCGTACGTCTCTATGGTTGCAGCCGACGGCGGGACTTGGTAGTCCCGATCAATACCACTTTGAGTCCTCGCCGAGTCCGTTTTCGGCGTTTTGACTTCCTCTTTAACCCTTAATTCGACCGTCGTCTTTGATTTGCATAAACTGTGATTGCGCTTCTGTATTTCTGGCCAGCTGTGGCGCGGTTGCGTCATGCGTTCGGCGTTCGGTGCCAGCAAATCGACTTTGCCGGCCAGGTCTAGCCATTGTAAAACCCTGTCTGACAAATCTGTGTTTTCCTTGCACTCATTTCTAGCGGTCCTATTGCTTTTAAACGCCCGCATGTTTGCGGACAAACTGTCGTAGTTGGAGCGCCCGCTATCGTACTCGTATATAGGCTGCGGGTTCGCTTTTACCAAGAAACCGTCCTCAGATTCTAGCTCCAAATCCTTCAAGTTCAACTGCTCGATTTGGTGGCTTTTCGGGCGCTGCTTACTTACAATTTTCGACTTATCGCTCCTAATCACAAGGCTCAATTTCCTCGGATCTGCGTCTTCCCTATTGCTCAACCTGGAGTTTTTTATGTATTTGGTGGTGCTGGCGGAAGAGTGGGGTCGTCTTTTGTTTTTGGCGTAGTAAGGGTCGTCGGGGGTGAGTATGGCGTGTCGGAAACCGTCCACCCAGACCGTGCGGACGTACATAGGTCGCTGCGAAGACTGCCACAGCGCGGGCATGTTACACAAGTAACATGTTCGCTACGTAACACACGGCACGCGACACGTGCGTGAACTTGGCGCCGTAATTGATTATCGATGCTCCTGAAATTGAAATGGCCACGTCAATAAAAACAATGCGAAAGTTTCCACAGGCTGGCGGAAAAGGGGAATCCGAATTTCCGTGAGTTCTATTTGATGCGGGCTGGGGGTAAACTATACAGTCGTTTCGGCAAATTATTGCTTATGTTATTTTACTAACGTCCTTAACGTTTGGTTTCCAACATTTTCAACAGATTATGAACCATTTTTTTTTGAAATACCATCATAACGACCGAAATCGTTATATGCAGAACCTAAAAAAAAACTCATCCGCGAAGAAAAATTATGTATGAGTTTCTGTTTCATATATTTTTTGAATGAATGCAAATGTCATACATATTGTCATTGCCAGTTAATTTAGAACATGTAATATATTATTAAATACAGGAGTATGTACGATACTTGCATAAATAAACGTATACTTAATACCGATTAAATAAAAAAAACACTAGGAGACATTAAAGGCAAAAAAGGCTTGATATATGAGTACTAGACGACTGTATATTTAATAGAAAAAAATACTTAAATATATAAAAAATATAATTGCGTCAAAAAAATCCAAAATACGTGGAACAATTTTTTTTAACTTGTTTTAGTAGATCAAGACAAGTTGTTCAAGTTGTTGTTGTGTGTTGATGTCACTCAGCTGCTACGTAATACCTCGCTCTATTGAACTGTATCAGTCTGTTTTCAATTTGCAAATGCGTCGACTTGAATAAGCTCGTTACCCTCTTGCCTCGTTACTTCACAATGCTCGTAGTTCTAGTCTATGAGGGCACAGAGTGTACACTAACATTCATGCAAGTTGCTCAGGAGGAAACCAAATAATTTTACCAGCGTATTCCTGACCAAATTTAGAAAACAAAATGTTATATAAAGTAAGCTGGATTCGGCTCAGATTTGTGTCTTGTATATGGTTGTGTATTTTTATTTGATTTATTCTAAAAAAGTTCATAAAAACATACCTTAACAGCTTGTCCTAAGGCACTGGTCCCACCGCGAGCTAGTAAGCTATGAGCTATCGGCTAAAAACACAAACAAAAGATAAGCACTCCCGTGTAAATAAAAGAGACACGTCGATATTTATAGTTACTCGCCCGCTATAAATATCGCCGTGTCTCTTTTATTTACACGGGAGTGCTTATCTTTTGTTCGTGTTTATAGCCAATAGCTCATAGCTTACTAGCTCGCGGTGGGACCAGTGCCTAAGGCATATTTTTACAGGACAAGCACAAAACCTAATAGGGGTAGGAAACGTAGACGCCAAATGGAAAAACCAATAATGTTAAATTTTTCCGAAAAAGGATTAAAAATATTGTCAAAGGAGGGGATTAAATAATCACAAAGTTATAAGTTTTAAGGAATATACTCATTCTGTCTCTTTTCCGCAAAACGTACCTTCATATGAAACGATTTTTATTCACTATGACTCTCGCAGATAGTGACGTCACGATCTGCGAGCGTTTTCTCTCTTTAATAAGCAATATTAAAACGGTTGTGGCTAGCTTCGTAACTCTTTGAAATATCTCAATGGGATTTTCGTCATTACGTCATTAGGCATATTTTTGTGTCTTCTTTCTTTTGGAGTAATATTTGGAATCTGCACCCGTATTGAACCTTGACCCTGTACTTTTAAATTATAAGATTAGAAAAATCGTACGAGAAAATGCGATTACAAGGAAAATAATTGTTAATCATAAAAAAAAGTATCTTTATATTCGGAAAGCAATAAATTACCGCAGTAAGTAAAATATGTACAAAATGTCTCTTTGATATCTATCCTATAGACTAGATAATCGAAGAAACCCAGATGCATTTGTCCGGTAAAAATCGAATGTATCTGGAATAGATTCATTTAACATTTCTTACTCTTTACGACCTCATAACTACGCTGGTAAAATTATTTGGATTACTCCCGAGCACCTTGTTGTATATATACTAAATGAGTAATACAAATATCTGAAACGCATTAAATATAGAGGCCTCGGCAGAGAGTACAACTTTGTACCTTTTGGCGTCGAGACCCTCGGGCCATGGGGTCCCAGTGCGCAAAAGTTATTTGCGGAAATCGCGAAACGTCTGGTTGACGTAACTGATGACCGAAGAGCTGGCGGTTTTCTCGCGCAACGCATCAGCATTGCAATTCAGCGAGGAAATGCCGCCAGCATCCTCGGTACAATGCCTCGAGGGCCTTTTTTAGATTTAACTTAGCTTTAATTTAATTTAGTTAATGTTATAGTTATCATCTTGTATATACTTTAGAAAATAAATATTCTTCCAACTTATAAAAAAAAGAGTAATTGGAGACTGTGCAAAAAAGTAGGTGAAGTTTGTACTAAAAGTAGAATTTTTCACCGAAAGTTGTATGAAACTTGTATAATTCTAGTTCTCGAGAATGGTAAAAATGTATGGCATTGATTACAAATAATCGTTATAGATTGTCAAAAAAACACCTACGTATCCATTCCGTCTACGAATGTGTGTTTTAGTAAGACTGGAGCACTGTACATCGCTACACTATGTGGAACCACGCAGAAATGATTAATAGTTCTGTGAAAGAGCTGTGCGTGACACAACGTTTCTACATAACTTTGTGCTTTCAATTGACGTCCTTTTCCGCTTTTTTCATTAAAATTCCGCCATTCATGACTCGACTTATACTTTCATAACTTAAGTGACTTGTTATAGGGCGAGGCACAGTAAAAAGCTACAAACATTTACAATGAAATATTAATGTTTTGGGTAAAAATCTTTAGATTAGATATATTTTTACAGATATCTATATTATTTGTAAAGCTGATATGTCTACATTTGTCAGGATGAGTTAAACCAAAGATATTTGTATAGATGTTATAAATGTTGTTAAATACTAGAAATAATTGGAATACACTAACTATCGAATGTCCGTGTTTTTATATCGCAGCTCCATACAAACTTTACCCCCCCCCTTCCCCATTTCACCCCCTTATGATTTCCCTGACCTGGGATGATTTCGGGGATAAAAACTATCCTGTCACTCTCCATCCCTTCAACTATCTCCACTTAAAAAATCACGTCAATTCGTCGCTCCGTTTTGCCGTGAAAGAAGGACAAACTAACAAACAAACAAACACACACATACACTCTCGCATAATATTAGTATGTATTAGTATGGATTCGATTGTGATCGAAACTCGTATTCATAGTCGTCACCTGAGATATACAATTCAATCGAAGTGTCTTGTCATGTTCAATTTGGTTGCAAATTAAATATTTAATTTGCACAGATAACATCCACCATGTATTATAACATATTATACTAGCAGCCCCCGGGTTAAAATTTAAAATATAATAAATGTCAATCCCCGAAGGCCACGCTATATACTGCTGAAAAACATTTTGAAATCGTATAAGTCGTTCTGGAGATTTCCCGCTCCCGTTTCCCGACAAAGCCACAACCAAACAGACTTTTTATTAACGGGATATTGCATGATTTTCGTTTCTATTACACATAAGTTATATTTTATTATGTATGTATGAACGTTAATTTTAAATTGAATAACGATACATAACGGGAGTTATATTTGTTTTTTTTTTATTTGGTTGTCATTGTGTATTTCACGTTGAGATTACGTTACTATTAATTTTATTTTTCTTTTTTTTGACGATCAGTGATATCACTATATAAATTATTATAATTTTGTCATGTATGCGAATTTATACTTTCATCATGAAATCATAAATTAAATCAATTTTAACACAACTCGGAAACAGGTGACGTTCGACACACGGAAACAACTTACGCTCTTCAAAAAGTAGATAGGTACAATCACATCACATCTCAGTGCTACGCGGCCTACGTCGTAGCCCGTAGACGTCTACGAACCACTACGAAATTCCATATCCATCTTTCAACAGTTTCACGACATTCAAATTTTGTAGCTGGCACCAAAAAACTTGAAAATCTTTTGTTTTTCTTTCTCCCAGCAGCCGCTTTTCACTTGTTTTTCTGTTCTCTTACTTCTGTATTTTTTCAATATATATTGTTTTCGTTGCGGGATATTGTTTGTTGTGGTTGGGGTGGATGTCGTGACGACCTCGCGAATTCAGTGCCGTGTGTGACTGGCGTGGGCCGCCCGATCGGAGGCGGTTTTAACCCTGGGCTAGGGTGCGGTCACAATGCTGTTATCCTTTATACTCGACATCGGCACAGACGGCGTTCTAGTTTTGTTTTTATATTTTAGTATGTCACTGTAGCGTTTAAGATGCTCAACCGATTTCGATGACTGAGGTATCAATCGATTCGAAATTACGCTGCGGGTGACATAGACTACCTTTTGCATGAAAAAAACCTCGTTTTCCCAGTTAGTTTTCCAGTTTGGATACAGTTTTTTCATGCTTGTTTCATGCATGGTGCTAAGCAACTCGTAAACTACAACAAGATTATTTTGAATCCTGACTGAAGCGAAAGTTTCTGCAAATAAACGTAGTGAGGGACTCTAAAGTAGAATCTTGAGCGTAACGAGGGATTTAAGTGTTCCCGTCCATGTTGGAAATACTACATACATACATAGTAACACAAAAGTATGTTCCAGCGCCACTTTTAGCATAAATGTGGGTATAAAAGATCGACTAAATGTGATATTGCAGTGATAGGTTGCTAGCTCATCGCCCACAACACACTTCAACCCTGGTCCCTTAGTCGACTTTTACTATACCCACGGGAAGAAAGGGGGTGGTGAAATTCTAACCCGACACCGGGGTGGGGTGGGGGACACAGGGCTAAACGGGGTGGAAATACTTTTACACAAAAAATAAAAACTTATATCGAAAATTAAATTTTTGACAGAAACTTCTCTCTTAATAAGTATCAGAGCAGTGTGAACGAGTCTTTTATCCACGAAATGGTGCTCGATGGGTGGCGTGCTAAGTTGGGACATTATCCGCGGCTCGGGGCTGCGGCTAATTTGTCAACCTGCCTTTACTGCCCGTCGAGCACGCTCCGACGTCGCCAGTCGGCCAGGGGGGCCGAATACTTCTTCTTTAAGTTTATATCTTAGTATATATCTTAACCTACCCAGTTTATATCTTAGTATATATATCTTTACCCAGTAGTTTATATCTTATCCTTTTCATCGCCATTCGTCGCACAAAGATGTAGCCATGTCGGTCAGGGAGGACGAATACTTCTTTAAGTATTTACTAATCCCTTAACGTTTTCATCGCCATTCGTTGTGCAATAATGTCACTCAAACGACGACAACTTTGCTACCACAGGGAATACTGGGTGATTTTAAAGTCATGGTCAGGAATGATAAATAAATATCAAAGGACAATCTTACACAAATCGACCTAGCTCCAAACTAAGCAAAGCTTGTACTCTGGGTACTAGACGACGATAAACATACGTGTATATATAAATAAATATTTAAATACTGTTAGGTATGTGACAGGGGACAAGTGAAACCAAAGGCGGTCGTTTACACACTGCTCTATTAGATCAATAACGGTAGCTTATGTAGGGATCGCGGCACCGTCCGTTACAACTATATATACGTATACAACATCTCCCCCTTCTAGCTTACGATACAATGAAACTGATATGTATAATATAACTAAATTACATAGTATAGAAAAAAGGTTTATAATCAACCCTAGGGACAGGACGCAGTGACATTTCCCCAGCTGTCCTACTCGGGCTAGACGGCTCAGTTTGAGACTCCGCCTCTTGCGCACTTCCTGTGCTTTGGCTCTGGTCTCGTGCTTCGAAGAACTCATCATGGTCACCGTCGTCAGATGGCGCGGGGTGCAAAGCCTGCGCGGGCGCCCGCGGAGTAGTCGTCGTACTCGCTGTTGTCGTGCCACCGCCCTCCTCTGCCTGCCCCGGCTCTGGCAGTGTTGCCTCGAGTTCCTCAGTGCCTTGCCTAGGTGAAGTAGGGCCTAAACCGTCACTTTGTGTTGCCTCGGCAGTCGTGTCTGTTTCTACAGTGCCACTATAGTTGTTGCTTGTCTCTGTCCCTCTAAACGCTACGAGTTGATTTTTATGTTTTTTTAATTTCATAAGAGTTAGATTGTCTTGCACTAAGTAAACAGTTCTACATAATCTCTTCAATATTACTCCACTACTCCACGTGAATTTATTGTTACTCAAGTTTTTCTTATATATAACTTTATCTCCGGACACAAAACATTGTTTATTTGTGCCACCATATGCCCTAGTCTGCAAACACTGTTTATGATTTACAACCTTAGCGAGAGTGTCAGGCGAGGACACCGACACCGTTGTAGCTGCATTATTAGCGGCCGCGGGCATGAGCAAGTCCAGGCGCGAGCGAAGTTTCCGACCAAACACCAGCTCGGCAGGCGAAACGCCCGTAGTGGAGTGAACAGAGTTCCTATAGTCAAACAAATATTTTGTCAAATTTTGATCTACTTGCTTTGTACTACTAGTACTTAACAAACAAGCCCGAATGCCTTTCTTAACCACTTTTACGAAACTTTCCGCCTGTCCATTACTGGCCGGGTGATAAGCGGGTGACGTCACGTGAACGATCCCGTTTACCTCGCAAAATCGTTCAAACTCGCTCGACACAAAACAAGTACCGTTATCACTGACCAATGTATGTAAGACCAAATCTTGCCATGAAATCGTACAATTTAGATATAACTACTAGTGAAGTTGTATTATTCATTAAGTAAACTTCTACCCATTTTGAATAGGCGTCCACAATTACCAAATACGACCTATTACTTATTGGGCCAAGAATATCTATGTGTATTCTATAAAACACTTGTTGCGGATAAGGCCACACCGCTAGCGGTGCACGGGGAGGCGACTGTCGGAGTTGCGAACAAACAAAGCAATTCCCTATAGTTTTTTCTATTTCCTTATCAATTCCCGGGAACCATAGTCTACCTCTTGCCTCTGCTTTGCACTTAACAATTCCCAAGTGCGATTTATGGAGTTCAGCTAAAATTCGAGACTGTAGTTTCCTAGGTATCACAATCTTATGACCCCGCATGAGACACCCATTTTCGACAGAAAGTTGATTTCTACACAAAAAATAAGGGTGAACATCTAAATCTGACACTTTCCTGGGCCAGCCGTCCTGAATGTATCGTATCACCTTACTTAATGTTACATCCCTAAAACATTCCTCACGCAACTCGTCACACGTAATGGGCAAAGTATCATCGACCACAAAGTTAACGTATGAAGCCCGATCGTCAACTAACTCGGGCGCCGCGCATGAATCGCATGATTTACCCGGGTTGGGCAGGCTCGCGCGCGATAGGTAGTCAGCGCTGTTATCAACACTACGTATGTATTCTATTGCATAGTTATACGCGCTCAGAAACATTGCGTAACGTTGCAACCTGTTTGCTGACACCTCTGGAATTCCCCGATATGGACCGAATATTGATATTAGCGGTTTATGATCAGTACGCAATACGAAAGGAATCGATCGGCCGTATAGGTATTGGTGGAATCGTCGGACCCCAAATATGATCGCGGTCGCTTCCTTTTGCATTTGGGAATAACGTTTCTCGGCGGGATTTAACGTACGGGATGCAAATGACACTGGTCGTTCTACGCCATCGGTGTCAATCTGTGATAAAATGGCGCCAAGTCCTTGCGGGGATGCGTCCACGGTCAAAACTACCTTCGCATTTGGATTAAAGTGGGCTAACACTTGATCCGAACTCAGGTGTGTTTTTATGGCCGTAAACGCCTTATCGTGCTCAGTAGTCCAACCCCATTTAGTTCCTTTTTGCAACAACTGATATAGGGGACTGAGCAGAGATGATGCCCCTGGTACAAAATTTCTATAGTAATTTACTAAGCCCAAAAATGACTGTAAACTAGCTACATCTGAAGGAGTGGGCGCACGCAAAATAGCTTCTACTTTATTAGGTGATTTTTTCAATCCATTTTTATTTATAGTGTACCCTAAGTATTCTATTTCATCTTTGAAAAAATCACACTTGGCTTTTTGTAGTGTAAGACCGGCATCCTGTAGTCTTTGGAGTACCCCCCGTAACCTAGAAACATGTTCCTCCCGGTTGCATCCTGTCACTAACACGTCGTCCAGCATGCACAAAACTCCTTCCATACCTGCCAGTACGCACTCCATAACACGCTGAAAAGCTGCAGGCGCGCTGGAAAGTCCATAGGCTAATCTTCTATACAAAAATAGCCCTTTGTGCGTATTGATACAAGTGAGTTTTTGAGATTCATCGTCTAGAACACATTGCGCGTACGCTTGAGATAAATCTAATTTACTGAATTGCTGGCCGCCGTGTAGTTTAGAAAATAATTCTTGCGCAGTGGGCAATGGGTACTGTTCCACTAACAGCTGTTTGTTAATTGTCACAGAATAATCTGCGCAGAGTCGTATGGAGCCATCGCGCTTCAACACCGGTACTACCGGCGATGCGTACTCCGAGTACTCAACAGGTTTTAAAATACCTACTTGTACCAATCGTTCCAATTCTCTATCTACTTTTTCACGCAACGCAAAGGCCATGGGGCGAGCTTTAAAAAATATGGGTTTGGAGTCATTTTTAAGGAACAATTTTATTTTATATTTGTTAAAAGTTCCTAACTCGTCTGAAAAAACCGCGGGATATTGCTTTTGCAATTTATCTATGAAATTATTTGACGGTTCACAGAAATGAATAGGTGCTATTTCCAAATTGTACTCGGCAATAAAGTCCCTTCCTACAATGGGCGGCCCACCGTTACGAATAATGTACACGTTAATCGTATGACTTTTGCCTGAATAATTAAACAGTAATCGCGCGACTCCAATGCAACAAATGTGATCTCCGGTGTACGTTAGCAACCGTTTATTGGCCTGTGATAACGACACATGTCTAAAATATTGTAAATATAACTGTTCTGAGAACGCCGTGACCGCCGAGCCGCTATCAATTTGAAACCTTATTTTGGTCCCTTGGACATCGATATATTCAGTCATGGGTTCTCCGTTAATGGTACGAATGTTGTTCAACTCACCGTCATCGCCGTTCTCACCGACACTCTCGCTTTCTACAAAATTAATTTTTTTGCACATTCTATTTAAGTGACCTTTTTTGTTACACTTACGGCAAGTGTAATTAGCAAACCGACACTGCTCTGTAGTATGATTTTTAAACCACACACCGCACACTTCACTTTAACATTAGGCTTCGTAGCGATCTTGAACAGCTGTTCGGGCTGTGAAGAGACCTGGGTCGCGGTCGCTCCTGCGCGCGCGCTCCGCGCGCTCTCGGCCAGGTCCACGGCTCTCGCCAAGGTTAGCCTGCTATGTTCTAAAGCGAACAACTTCTCGCGTTCCGCCCCGGGAAGCATTCCCATTATAAAACGGTCCCGTAATGCTTCCTCGACGTTTAAAAACCCACAATGCCCCGACAGACCACGTAACCTTGCCGCCCATTCCGTGTAACTCTCACCCTGCATTTGCACAGCAGAATAGAAATTAAATCTTTCACTAAAAACACAGCGTTTCGGACAAAAGTGTGCATCCAAAATTTCGAGAATCTCGTCATACGGCACTGTATGTAATAACTTAGGCAAGGCCAAGTCTGCCGCCAACTTGTAGGTAGCCTCGCCGAGTGCGCTCAACAAAATCGCTCGCCGCTTCGATCCCGTGGTATCCTTATCTGGGGTTATATCATTTGCAATAAACCACTGCGACAACCGATTTTTGTACACCTGCCACGTTCCCGTATTATGATCAAAACTAGTTAATAACCCGAAATGAGCCATTCTAGAGATTTTTTTCCGTACGCGGGTAGATTCGTCGCCACTGTTAGGTATGTGACAGGGGACAAGTGAAACCAAAGGCGGTCGTTTACACACTGCTCTATTAGATCAATAACGGTAGCTTATGTAGGGATCGCGGCACCGTCCGTTACAACTATATATACGTATACAACAAATACATAGGAAACATCCATGACTCAGGAACAAATATTCGTGCTCATCACACAAATAAATGCCCTTACCGGGATTCGAACCCAGGACCTCTTACTACGAGTAAATCGATAAAAACAGCCATTCTATACTCACAATTAAATGAAGGAATGAATGAATGAATAAGATTAATTTTGAAACAACAAATATAAAACAGTGTACAGAATTCTTATATCTAAAAGTATTAGTTGTCTCAAAAAAAGGAACCCACTCAGCATGAGTCGAGGCAGAGGGGGCACCGACGCTGATGTTCAGTGGGTCCTGTAATGAGTACCTAACCTAAAACTAAAATTAAGGAATCGCGTTTAATGAACAGGCTTACATCTATACTTAATTGCTAACATTGTACATTTCAGGTTATTTACCTTAGCGATAACCAAACTAGAACTTAGATTGACATAAGAGAAGAAGATAAACAATTAATAAATCATCATCAACATCATTATAGTCATCATATCAGCCGAAAGACGTCCATTTTCGGACATAGGCCTCCCCCAAAGAGTACCAAAGTGCTTGTCCTGCGCCACCCAGGACAGTTTTGTGAGACCCTGATAATTATAATGATTATTCAATAAATAATAATAAACTCGCGTCACAGTTTACTCTTTACTATTCCTTTGCGATATCCTGGTTGACCGCATGGGAAAAGTTAGACTGTAATTAAAATTTAATAACTTACTAAGAGACTGGCTTTCCCACCGTCAAACTGTTATTATACAGTTTTTGGAGCATTATTTATTAGGATTAGATAAACTGTAAATAGTTAATAGAACAAATAAATTAAAACAGTTAAAAAGCCGTGGACAATCCTGTATCTGAGGTAGTAGGTAATCCTTAATCAAAACCTATAAATTACTATCCAAAATTTCAAGCCATCAAATACGAATTGCGAATTATAATTTCGGAATCCATTTTGCATAATTCAAGGCATCGAATGGAAACTGTTATTTAGCACGGAACCTTATACTTTACTAATATTGATACCAAGTTATCATTGCGGTCACCCAATGTTACCTGGGTTAACTTATATTATACTGCAGTTCAGTACCTACTTATATTTTCGTAACGGGAACTAAATGACCGTCATTTCGTATTTTGTAGACAAAAGTACTTACAGATGCAAGAGCGAGTATGATAAGTTGATAATCGTACATTTCTTATAGGCAGAGAGTACCTGTCCACTATATAGACCGATCGCTTAAGGTGCAACGTCACTGACGAATTCCATACAATTTTCGTTCGGACTAGACGTCTAATCTATCGATGTCAGGAACTTGAAATTGTGATATTTAGATAATATATGACCCTCTTATCCCGCAGTTTGAATAAATACACGCAAAAACCAGTAATATTCAAAATATAGCCATTTGAAATTCATAAAATTTTACTCCGAGCCTTGTATGTGTGCGTGAGTTAGACACTGTCCGTGTAAATGACATGGCCGCGTCACATGACAGCACGTTGCCCAAAACCTTCACTAGATGTCTTTAATATCAAACAAGATTAGTTAGATAGCGGAGTGAATAGTAGTAATTATACTCACCAGACGGTGACACCATCGTACAAACACATTTTAGTTTTTGGTAAATGAGATAGCATTCATTTTATCTTGCTACGCTGCTCATTTCGGTAATGACGTAAGAGCAATGTCATTTGTTTTTGATACACTGAATTTCAAGCAACAATGTATGAATTTCAATGCTTTGCTCTTTAGCCGTGATAGACCTACCTAAAGTCCACGGAACGATAATTATGCATGGGTCTGTACATTTTGCGTCTTATTAGAAAGGAGTAAGATCCAATATTGAAACGTAATCTGTGCTACCGAACGTATACATATATAGGTTTTGATTAAATGACATACATACATACATACATAAATACATTCACGCCTTTATTCCCAAAAGGGGTAGGCAGAGCACCTGAAACGTATGTTTCAGCCTCAATTGTAGCATTAATGTGGGTATAAAATATCGACAAAATGTGATATTGTAGTGATAGGTTGCTAGCCCATCGCCCACATCACACTTCAACCCTGCTCCCTTAGTCGACTTTTACGACACCCACGGGAAGAAAAGGGTGTTGTTGATCAAATGAACCGTTTGAATTTCCAACTTGCAGATTATAAGCAAGTTTCGATTGAGTGAATGTTACGTAATATAGCATTAAATATAACAGACAATTATTAGGAGTGTAAGTACCTGATAAATTTAAACATTCGCTTTTGTCGGCTGCACATCGATTGACATTAAAATATCTACTGCAACCTATTTAGGAATCGACTGCTCAAATAGAATATTAGATTACCCCCAACATGTAAATTAACTAAGTCACAATTTTTCTTCTTCACAATGTTGTGAGGGTAGAATTATACACTCGTAGGCATTCTTCGGTGCAGGAACTGATGCCAGTTACGACCGGTGGTTAGGCAAAGTGGTTAGGCGACAACATAACAGTGCCGCAACCAGTTAGAAATAATATATCCATTACCGGTATTTTTTTAAAGCCTAGTGATATCTTTTTAATACCAGTTTCAAACCGGTATTATTTCGATATTTACTTAGATATTTTTTTGTTCTGAAGCGGGTCGACCTTGCCCTCCACGCCGAAGTCGAAGTATCGGTTACTTTTGTAACTTTTATGAAACCGTATTTACGGTACCGAAAAAAATGACATTAAATATAAAGCTGCAGCCAGCTATGTCCCGAAGAAAACCCATATATTTCATTAATTTTGTTATTATTAACATACTACATATAGGGAATGCAAACCACCATCATGGAATCCCGAAATACCGGAATCCCCTACCGATTTTCCCAATATTCTAATACCAGAATTTAAAAGGACCAATGTCGAAATAAGTACTACATTACCGGTATTATTATTATTTTTATCCTGCTAGTATTGTAAATGTGAAAGTTTAGATGCTTATATGTATAAATGTTTGAATGTTTAGATGTTTGGATGTTCGTAACTCAATCACGCCTAAACTGGGCAACCTACCTATTTGCCTGCCTAACCTCTTAAGGCCCATAGGCCTACTCATAGGACTTATTGTGTCGAAGGCATTTAAATTATATTCAACTGGAATAGAGCTGAATTTGTTTTGTTTCGGGCACTTTTCAAAATAAACGAAAGTCAACTCTATTTCCAACCCAACGCGATGGCAATTCCAGTGCCATTTTGTAATATATGCTGAGCCTTAGGAGGAGCTTAGATTAAAATATAGGACAATTTTTTTATCCCGGGTTCATGCAGACGAAACCGTGAGTGGAATCTAGTTTTTAATAAAAAAAAAATGAAATTGTCATGCATTTGTAAAAAAAAGGAACGCATAATCTAGTGTAGTTCAATTTATTTGTTAGTTATTGTCTGTCCTACGTTATTTTTCTACTGAAGAATAATCGCTTTTCCACTCTATTGATGCTGGTGGTAGGAGCACTATTTGAACTCTTAGAAGGTAAAATAGAATGAGTAACTTCTATGAATGAACGTAGAACACCGTAAATGGGGAATGTAGAAAAAAAAATGATTTATTGATTTTTTTTCTGGTAAGTTCGTTCTTTTTTTCTCAAAAAAACATAGTTTTTAGGGTTGTTAACTGATAACATAAACGTTACCTGACATAAAACTTTACTAAACCTTTGGTTGTAAACATGAATGTTAAAAAAATATTATGCATTTACTCTTACTACTATTGGTTCAGGGAGGGCACTAATTCTATTGTATAGACAGTTTCCAAATTCACAATGACTCCCTGAACAGATAAAAGCAGTGGTGGTGGTGGTGGAGCAGTGGAGAGATGAGTGTTTAATTTTATATTAGGTAATATACCAATAGTTATGTATTTTTTGACAAAAAAATAAGCTGTAAAACATCCAATAATGTAAATCCAAGTAATGCAGGAGATGAAACAAAATTTTGGGAATACTTATTAAAAAACTTATTATAATTGTAAATTAAATTGTTACAATTTAGTGTTATGTATTTGGTGAAAACACAAATGTATTGTTTACACTTTTAATTTCAGGCTTATTTTACAAGAAAAAGTGAACTTTATAGTGCGTTTTTTTAGCATTAGAAAGAAAGATAAAGCACAAAGCACGAGGTCTTTTATATAAGACACATACAGCTGTCAAAGTATCTCAAACCGCCATTAAAAAAGACTAAGATCATTGTTGTCGACCCTAAAATGATACAAGTGTTTTTATTATTTATATCTTAATAATACTTACAACAATATATTTATTTTGAATGTATTAATTATTTAACTTTGTAATTTAAAATTTCGTTATTCAGTTCTGGAAAGGTTGCTTAAATAAAAAACCTAAAGAAGAAGAGGTTGACAAGGCAAAATTGACAATCGTATCACGTTCTTTTTCTTGTTTTCTTGCTAATCAACAAATTATTGAATTCAGATCACGAGATTATTAAACGAGTATCTATTTTTTAATTAATATTAAGATTTTATTTTTCGCTGTGTATCATCGCGGACTGCCATGGAGCTACCAGAGGCAGGCCCAAGTGGCTTGCAAAAAAGACCGACTCGTTCTCTCCCGAACGTATGGCCTTCAACAAAAGCAAAGAGACAGAAACAAAGTACATTAACAACAAACGAGAAACGTTGGTGTTCAACATTTTCAAGTTGGTGTGTGAACTTTGCAGCAAGAATGAATTATCGTGTAACAAACCATGTCTGTTCAATATTTATCCCAAGCAGAAAAGGTTGACGACGACTTCTTCTTCGTTTAGCGTATTTCTAATCCTAAAAAAACGCACTATAATGTGCAACCAAATGTTCATAGGTATTATTATCGAGGCCCCGGTAATACCGGTATTGAGGTCCAATATCACAATTCAATACTACCAGCATTGAGGATCATCTGATATTGAAGGTATATATCTATTTCGTTTCTGACGATTATAATAATGACTTCATGTATATTGGCATAATAAATAATATATCAGTTTATATTACGTTCCGCTGCTGGGCACAGACCTCATCTCATGGACGAGAATAAAATGAAAAAAATAACGGTATCATAATGATACCGGTTTGAAAAAGGAATTATACAAGTTTCAGTACAATTAAAAATAAATACCGGTAACCGATATGTATTTCTACACGGTTCTGGATCCCGTACCGTTACGTTGGCGGCGCGGCTAACCTTTACAATATAACGCTATTGTAATGGAATACCGATTCCATACCGGTATAACCGTAACCGAAATCAGTCTATGCTCGTAAGTAAGCCTTTAAAAACAAAATTGTTGGCCAATTGTTAAAAACTGAATCGATAACAATATCCATATACTTAATTGGAACGAGCGATCGAGTCGAACGAAGATTTTCATTTCAGCTAGGCAATATTATTCCAGATTTCCAGATTCGCGTTTAAAAGATCTTTACGCAAGTTGTTTGCTAGCAGAGCCGTAAATTCTTAGTGTTTCTGTTCTCTATTTTCGTCTGTATATATATATATATATATATATATATATATATATATATATATATATATATATATATATATATATATATTTATTGAATGAAAGTATTTATATGTATTATATTTATTTATTGTCTATTGTCGTTATTTACTATGTATGTATAACCACTGTGTGTATAAACACACAACCAAATTGTGGGCGGTGCAACTACAGATATAAATCTGTAGTTGCACCGCCCACAATTTGTCTGCTTTGCCCAAATGTTGACTGGTAGAGAATGCTTACGGCTTTAAGTCCACCTTTTGTACGATAAGTTGTTCTTATGTTCAATAAAGATTAAATAAATAAATAAATATTCTTTCGTATGTCCGGCTGTCTAGACTTCTCTATATGTCGTAGGTAGCTATTTCTCAACCGATTCTCCGGAAATTTTGTGAGCTGATTTGAAGATTATGCAGAGTGACATTCAATCCGAAACTGACACGGAAATTTGCTCTAAGGAGTCACCCAGACCTATTTTAGAAAGAATAAAAACTGCATTTAACTTAGTGCACAGTCAAATCTGTCTAAAAATCCAAGTTCGTTTTTTTGCGTATAAAATGTACCAAAGTATACTTACTATGCCTAAGCATGGCTATGTCCCCCCAGTAAGTTCAGTCATCCATCACCAGTGAATTATTTTTTATAATCGGATAAGTGGTTTCGGAGGTTATACCGTACATACAAACATACAAAAAAATAACACTTTGCAATAATCGTTCCGGTAGCATAGTGCTTCAGGCATGCGACTGTCAAACGGCGGTCGTGGGTTCTACAGATAAGTTTTATCTCATATTTACCTAAACAAGACATTCAATAATTTTGTAAGCAAATGCCCATAACCCAACCATTGAAGATTAGTAATGAATGAGTGAAAGCATCATAAACGTATAGAAACGTAAACGCGTGATAAAGTTGAATTCGATTTTTGAATTTTGACGTTCATCGAAAACAGTACCATATTGTCAAATGATATATTTCTCTCTTTCTGACGCGGTCTACGTCCAGATTCGAGAGACTGGCCACTAAGAGTTTTGATATACAAACTCGCCTGTTATTCACAAAGCTTACTAAATTCGTCCGTCCGGTAACGCAAAATTGTTACCAACTTTGAGGTCATTATTTCATTATTTTAGACGTGAGTCACGGGCGAATACAAAACATTTTGTGAATAATACGTAGCCTCTCTGATTGTAATTATGTAGTACCGCAACTGCGGGTGAATATGGATATAACAAATCAAAGTACTAATATACTTACTAAGTATAGGTACCTTATTCCTTACAATGTTAGATTTTTGTAAGGAAAAATACCTCTTTTATCTTCCTTTATAAATATTGTACTTACTAGTGTTATTTCGATTATTTAATGTGTTTCAAATAGAACAATGTAAATGTTTTTGTTTATCATTATGGTTTTCATGACGCGAATGACTTGAAGATTTACGCACGATTTGTCTAATCTCATATGGAATAGGGTATATGTAGAATAGATAAAGGTCGTACTTTGATTTTTCAACAGTAAACCTACTCATGAATCATGATTTTCTAATTAAATGAAAGGCGTAACATCTTTTAAATGATATACCTATCCAAAATAGTATTTATGTAGTATGTAACATTTAAGAATAGGTCTGCCATAAATATAGTAGGGTTTTTTTTGTGGATCATCTAGATACAATCATGCTTATCAAGAAATTATAAACATGTTTAAGTTATAAAATATATTTTTGCACATTATAAGTAAATCTTAGTTAGTTGAGACGGCCATATTGGTTTAGAAATCCAAATAGAAAAACAAAAAAGAAGTATGTCCGTCGGGATTTGAACCCGGTTCAAGGATGGCGTTACAGACAGATTTAAGCAAAAGAGACGCGCACTGCGCTACCGCATGACATTAAGTAATGAGTAAAAAAGTCAGCTGCATTCATATTGTAGTCTAGAGTGCCTGCCACAAGTACATTTAGTTTCACTATTTCCTAATAGAGGCGATACTATAGATTTAGTTTTGCGCCCTCTAGTTTGATTTATGCAAGATGTTTGACAATGACTGACTCCGAAGTGACATTTAGCTACGTTAGTCTGCGTAAATTCACGGAAAAGCACTATTATGCATATTTTCGGACTACATTTTAAAAATAAACACTGTTTGGTGCAGATTGATTGCGATTCATACGTAGCAAGCTCTTCGGCTTCCGCAGTTTGAAACACATGTTGGTACTCGTCACGGTTTTGCGTAAAACGATGAGCAACCATCGAAATTATATATCGCGACATCTGTTAGCAACAGCTCGACAGGAACCAGTGACGTTGAACCTTAAATGAGTCTTTGTGTTAGGGCCCCCCCACACTACCGGCGTCTTGTGAACGTTCTCATACAAAATTGTGCATTGCGTCGACGCAGCGTCGCATTCACAAGACGCAGAAGGGGCCCTTAGCGGTTCAGGGGCGCCGGGGTATGACGGCAACGGGGAATGAATGAGGCGCAGGCGAAATTTTCATTTATAAAGGCTCTTCTAAAAAAACTTCTTTTAGTCACTTGACTACACAAATCTGCAACGGCTAAAAAATACACCTATATTCCAAATTGTATTCAAACCTTTAGTGTTTGAGTAAAATGCGTGACATATGGACATATGGATAGAACATATAAAACTATAAGGGTTCCGTTTTTGCCATTTTCGCTACGGAACCCATAAAAAAGGTGTTTAGAGGCATTGCAATAAGTCAGGGGTTCCGAGCAGCATGACGTGGGTAGCGTTAGCTGCACGGATAAGTTGGCGCAAATAAGTAGTTTCCAAAGGAACTTGGGCCGTTAATGGAATGATGGTATCTCGCTGTATATTTAGAAAGTTCGCTTAAATTAGAGTGGAAATAGAACTGTAATACTGGGTGAGGTCGGGGAAATGGTTTTGTTCGATGCGTAATTGTGTTACGGGGTCGTGTGGGACTCCTTGTGGTCTTGTAGGTAAAAGTTTGTTTATAAGGAAAAAAATACGGTCTGAATACAGTTCAGTTATGAAAATACAAATTAAGTCCTAAAGTCAATTATGTGTTCTAAGTAGAAATGATGGTGGTGGTTTATCCTTTTTTGACCTACAACACTTTTGACCCAATATAACGTTAAATATGATATAGCGGATTAAATTAAAATAAACCGAATACTATGAACAGTCGAGTGTAAAAATATGCGTGCATACAGCTTACTCATAAATATGTCCCATAAGTCTTATGTCAGCGGATTAAGGTTTTGGTACTTATTTATAAGAGGATGTTATCGATACATATTTTTGCACTTGACTGGACATTACGTATAGGTACGATGATATCAAAAAAATCTAAAAGGTAGGGTTTTAACGAAAATAAATGAATATAGCAAATATTGCATTGGTTTTAATGATGTTACAGTAATTAAGGGGAATATAGGTATGTTACTAACAAGGCATCCAACTGTCCGGCTCCGGTTTGATTTATTGTTATATATGTTATAGAGTAGTCTAAAATAACAGGCACACATTTTTTTAGCTGCCCGAACTCTAGCTGTTGACAAATCTATCTACAGACGTTAGAGGGTTTGGTCACTATTCATGATATTGCTGCTGTTATTGCTATTTTAGACAACTCTATAACATATATAAAATAAATCAAAACGGAGCGGGACAGTTGGGTAACTTTTCTTGTAAGTAATCAATATGCTGTCTAGTAACTTAGTAATTAAATAGTTTTCATTCACTACATTTTATAGGACTCACAATAATCAAACCCCACGACTACGTCCTTACGCGTTCTAATTTAACACGATATGCAAAAATTCCTTGCGTAATTATTGATAAAGTTCAATGTTGAATAACGAAAACTAGTAGTAAAGGGCACAGTGGATTGCGTCAGTTAACCGTGAGGATTCCCTGAATAGTTGAGGCGATATTCAAATGCGATCGCGGCGCCATCAGATATGCCGGCACTCGGTCGTGTTGCTGTCTGCCGGAGGCCTATTCCAAAAAATAACACAATTTAATAAAGTAGAGGATTATGAATTTAGAGAGATTTTACTGTTTAAACATGTTTATTTGGGTAAGGACCAAATTCTTGGTCAGCTTAACTCACTCAATTAAATTTTCCATTAAAGTTTTCCGTTGTGACACGAAAATTAACCATACTTTTCTATGGTAATTTCTTGCCTCACGTCACAACGGAATTTTTTTCACGTCTTCAGTTTGTCTGGCTAACCACTGACCAACTAGGCTCACTGGCCAAGAATTTGGTCCTTACCCATTTCAATATTTTAGGGTTCCGTTCCGTGCCCAAAGGGTAAAAACGAGACCAGCTATTACTAAATCTCCGCTGTCTGTCCGTCCGTCTCTCTGTACGTCTGTCTGTCTGTCTGTCTGTCTGTCTGTCTGTCTGTCTGTCTGTCTGTCTGCCTGTCTGTCTGTCTGCCAGTCAGTCAGTCAGTCAGTCAGTGAGTCAGTCAGTCAGTCAGTCATGAACCGTGATAGTTAGACAGTTGAAATTTAGTAGGTTTTTCGGTGAAGAATGTGTTAGGAAGAAGATAAGCAAAAGATGGCTACTAATGTAAATCCAATCTTGAGCAAATGAATTGGTTACTTAGGATTAGGACTTATGACTAGACCAAATTCCCGGTTGTGTCCTAAACGAGCCCAGAGTCCGCTTTGACACCTAATCCCAAGATTTGGCATAGGCACTAGTTTTACGAAAGCGACTGCCATCTGACCTTCCAACCCAGCAAGAGGGAAAGCTACCTGAATGGGGTTTCCTCACGATATTTTCCTTCACCGAAAAAAGCTAACGGTAATTATTCCGTACATAAGTTTCGAAAAACACATTGGTACGAGCCGGGATTCGAACCCACGACCACCGCTTGACTGAACCACTAGGCTACATTAGCTTATGGCTAGACCAAATGTGAGATAAAATTTTAGTAAATCAGTAGATTTGTTAATATTACTTACTGTCTAGATCTAATCATCTCGGATCTTTCTCTCGTTATTATTATACTCCACTTCACGTCACGTTCGTCTTCACGTCTCAGTCTAGGTAGTACCTACAAAGTTTTATTGCTGGTGTTGCGTTTCCATTTCACTTTATTCTACAGTTTCATCAGAATAAGCCGCTATGTCGCCTTAAGTTTCCTATTTTATGTGCCAGTAACGGAAATGTACGCCGTTGCCTTTTATGCCCGGACCCCACGAATAGCTCTGATGACGTTAACTTAAGCATGATATGACCCTATTTCAGTATAACTCAAGACCTATTATCTATCTGTCTCCTTAATGATAAGCCGAAAACAAATCACTACCCCCTTATAGGCTGATTCGCAAGTACGAACGATATTTATGATAACCCTAGCATTCTTTATGATTTCGTTTCTAGATCATTATTTTCTCATATCGTGCTTCAATTGGTTTAAGTTTGAATGACTATGAGCTATGACTCAGAAATGGCCATGTCAAAACGAAGTACATATTATTGGTTCTCCTTTGTTTAGAACTCACTACTTCAACCATAAATGCTTCGTTTGACCTAATGTTTCATTAGACCTAATACATTTTTGAAAATTGAAATAATATTCAACACAAACTTAACCTAACCTAAGGATAATGACTTCTATTTTATGATATTCAAAGAAAAGCTCACTATCTCGAAGACAATTGCATTAGTCTAGTGAAACATTGGGGCAGAAGTTAGTAGGTCAAGTGACAGGATCCCCCACAGGAGTCTCACCAGCGAAATTTGAAAAAAAAAAAACACATGCTGTGTTACTTCTAAATGCATAGCGGCGTCATAGGTGCCTGAAACTCACAGCTTATTTCATAGGTAAAGTTGTTGCCATATAAATAATAAAAAAATGCGCTTCGACTCGCTATCAAGACTCTAAATACAGGCCCGTGACTCCGTAAATCAATTTAGACTTTAAATAACGCGGCGGCTTACCTGAGCAAGTTTCCTGCTGGTAATTACGGAGGAATTGTTTCAACACGGCATGCTTTATTACCCTCGACAGGGGTTTCATGCTAACTATTTCGTAGTACATTACGAAAGTATGAAGGTTAGATTTTTGCTGTGTTATGTTGATGAACCAATAGGTTATCTGTCTGATAAAACGGACGTTAGACATCTAGAAAACTAAAATAATGGCATCCCTTTCTACCGCATTGCTCTTTCGTTATGGGGTTTACAGATTCTGTGATTTTATCCCAATTTGTCAGTACAACATATCGAAGTCATAATTGGGTGTAGCGTACAGATGTAACAATCCGACCACATGTGCATGCAATTTCCCCGTACAACTCGTTTGACAGTTGGATCAGCAGTGCAACATGCCTCCAGACGATATCAATTAGTCGGCTTCTGATAAATTGGGGCTGACAAATCATGACATGTATACATCCCATTACGTTAGCGCGTTATCGTCGTGCTATAATGTCGGCCGCGGTAAGATCACTTTCACTGACCAGCGTTGGAGTTAATTGCACCTCGGACCAAGAGCCGAGTTTAGCCGAAACCGGAAAGTCGGAAAGACCTTACAGTGTCATGTTCGATCAGTAAAGCCTGACAAGTTCCTATTTAGCCCTCGCTACGTTGCGGATTTTCATTAGAACTAATTTATTTTAATGGCAATGTTTTTTTTTGACAACAGACGTTGGAAGTCATTGAATGTCACCGATGTAAACAAAACGAAATTAATTCTTCATATTTCAGAATAATAATCGATATTGCAATCAAAATTCCCAAAAAAGTTCACCCCGAAGCATAAAAAATCATTTTAAATACTTTCAAATGGTTGCGGTTGAAAAACGATGATGGATTCATCAGCATTCCAATAAACAATGTTTTGTAATTAATTGTTGACATGACGAATTATTCATATTTAAGTATCAACTAGACATGCTCTTCCGATTAGCTGAAAACATAGTTTCACAATCTACAAGTACATAATTGTATACCTCACTCGTTCTTGCACGATGCCAATACACACTGTCCCGACTATTCATGACGTACACGTATTATTGCCATATGTATGCTGTTTGTAGCGACACTATATTAGGGCTAAATAGGAACTTGTCAGGCTATACATGCCCGGAGTGTGATAATACCGAAATCGAACAGAAACGGTTAAATGAACGTAGTCAAAGTCAAATCATTTATTTAATGGAATAAAAATGGCACAAGTCAAAACAAGAAGAACAATCATGACATGAAAACATGAATTTCACATCAAAATTCAACATTACAATATAAATAACAAGGAAGAATACAAATTAAAATGTCTCTATAATTACAAAAATAGTTAACACTGTAAAACCACTTACCATTAAAAAAGAAGGAGCCTCCTTGACTTCCGGGCTTAGTTTGTTATAGCTAAAAATAATTAGTTTATAATTTACGTTGCCAATAGGAATAGAAACTTCCCACGTCCAATATCCATATGTAGACCACCAAACCGCGGCAGTTTATCCAACAATTATCGCTAATAAGTTGTCAGGAGCGCTGTTGTCGGAATTAATCGCGCAAATTGTTTACGTGTGGCGTTAATGGGTCCGTGGCACGCTACGCTAATAAGAGGGGTGAAAATGTGGAAGAATAATCCGTTTAGATTTCCTATCGTTAAGTTATTGGTTTAGAACGGTCTTGCTTACGTTGCTTAGTTATACTTCCTGACCTACATTTCGATTGCTAATTTAAGAAAAATAAATTTCTATATCTATACCAAATTTCAGCTTCCTATGTCAAACGGTCTTCGAGAAAACTGACTGTGACAGACGGACAGCCTCCGAGGGATCGCATAAGTGTTCCGTTGGACCAATTTTGGTACGGAACACCAAAAACTACCGTTCTATTGCTATCTATTACTACGATATGGCAAACAAACAAATGAACGATTGGAATCAAGTGCCCGACTATTCATTTAAATCACTGGTAGTAAATATGTGAATACCTTGTTTAATCGTAATACGTTAGTCGATTTTTTGGTCTTGAATTAACAGTCGGAGTAAGTTTATGACATGTATCCAAAAAGGTAACCTTCCCAAAGTAGTACAACTCTACTTGTGCGATGAACAGCCGTTCCCTGTGTTCAATTTAGATGAACTACCAAATTGTAATTACTAATAGTACAATAAGCTGTCCTACTTTCGGCCAAACTGAAGGAGAATAGATAGAGTTACTTCGATAATCGGCAGCTATCTTTTTTAATTAATTTATTTATTTGTCGCTAGTGTGCCAGGTCACTTTAAAAAAAATCGGTCAAGTGCGAGTCTGACTCGCGCACCGAGGGTTCCGTGCAAACTAACAATTAAATCGAGGTAAAGTAAAAGTCCCAATATATTTGTTAAATTACTTATTTTAACCCAACACAATAGAATTCAATTTCAAACAACGAGTAACTTTTACACCAAGACAATTGAATCGCGATCTTTTTTTGACCTGCTATTGAAAATAAATATACGCGTCCCAATCCTAACCCCATTAACTCTAGAAAAATCTTAACAGCGCGAATGGGGTCAGCGCCATCTATCGGCCCCATTTGGTACTAACGTGCAAGGGCAATCGGCTTAGTATGTATGTTGGTCTTTTAGTGATTATTGTTTATCACGTGAACTGATCTCGATTGTTATTGTTTTATTTGATAGAGAGTACTTCTATTTATAGTTTTATAGGAATTTCAAAACAAAAAAAAACTTATAAAGTTGATTAAATTGCAAATCTAACTAGGAAATGATTTTAGAAAATGAAACAAAATATATGCTAGATACAGAAAAAAAAACTTTTCCCGTAATATATATGTTTATCTTAATCACAAGTAATTATTTCAAATTTTTCGCTTGAATGACTTCGGAGATAAGGGGGGGGGAAATGGTATTTTTTTTACATTTTCCTGTATAGATCAAAATTTTCCGAGTGTAGAAAAAAAAAGAAAAACTGCTTCAAAAAGTGCAACTCAAGCCCTTTCGAATGATACCCCACTTGACCCTATAGTTGAATTTTTTTTTTGCCCCCTCCTCATATTCGTAAGTTTTTATAGAAAAATTAAAAGTATATTTAAATTTTTCATTTTCCATGCACGCGGATAACTCTCATTTATAACCATTCCAAGTTTCAAGTTGATAGCTTGAGTAGTTCGTGAGATATTTCACTTTGTGACAGACAGACAGACGGACGGAGTCGCACCATAAGGGTTCCTTTGTTACCATTTTTGGTACGGAACCCTAAAAACTGTGATTTTATTTGCACGCAACGAATAGAATTGGCCATCTACAAACAAGCGTAAACTTCCGTCAGTCTTTTGTTCACGATATATGTGTGATCCTCAAACAAAAGGCCCCTCTTTGACGATGTCAATAGGAATCATTTCTACTTGCGTCGCTATGAGAATAGTGCCTTGTAGACACCGCTAAAGCAGGACCTTTCGCTTGACAACGACACAGATACTAGCAGATAGCAAAAAAATATTTTTGTTTCCGTATAAATCTGACGCCGTTATGTACAAAATTAATGCTATTTTCTGCAGTTAGATTTTATCGCAGTCTCACTAACAATTTGCATGAAATGACACAACGCAAATTAGTCGCATGTTTGTCAACCATGCTCGTCGCATAGCGCGCACGATACCATCAAAACTTAGTGTAAAACCAGCTTTACAGCGCAGTGGGGTCGCATCGCAAGGAATTAATTTCACAACAGCACCAGTGACATTGCAATTATGACTGTGCTGTCACGCGATGCAAGTTGCAATGGGCGAGTCGAGTTGTCTAACTTGAGTCACATTGTTGAAGGAGTCAACTGGACTGGAATACACTCTGTTATGCTCTAGAAATAAACGTAAACCTTACGCACAAACAAATACGAGTACAAGTCGAATAGTCGATTCGATTCGCCTTACTCGCCTTCTTTGACTGCCAGGATTGGATAACCAATCTTATGACGAACGCGAGTTACAATCCAGAAAACGGCACTTAAATCGGTTCGTCCGTTTGACAGCTACAGTGCCACAGACAGACACACTGAAATACACGGATAATTTATAATGGTTGCAAACAAAAAAACAACGGAAGTCTTAAAGCAATACCTTTCGTAAATTGCACTATAAGCATTTAAATTTACAAGATGACTATTAGGTACACTACGCACCACATAATACTTAATTTACTTTAAAAACAAAGTTTTAACCGACTTCAATTTAGTACTCCGCTAAGCCACGAGAACATTTTCACATTTTTTTACAATTTACCTCATGAACTGATTTCCGAGAGCAAATGCGTTGATTACTATAGAAAAAAACCGAATCGCTGTGTGTGGGCCGATAATATTTGAGGACTTCCGTCGACTCCCCAATGGCACTTCATTAGTTCCAATTTCAACGGAATCTTATCAGAACCTGTGACGTACTTTTGCACTTTTAAGTATATAATTGAGGAATTCGATAAGTCATCTGTGGTCTTCATCATCAATTCCTCGCCACCAAATTTATGATTTTCGGATGTAAATACACGAGTTATAACAGAAAATACCAAAATCACTACACGCGTGCCTAATAAAATTGAGGAGTCCCCTCAATTCCTCGTGGATCCCATCATCTAACTGAATTTTGAAAAAAAATGGGACCCACCTGGAAGTATACATACGAACAAAAAGAAATTTCGAATCGGGTCATCAATGACGGAGTTCTGAGGTAACAAACATTGAAAAAAAAAATGCAACCGAATTGAGAACCTCCTCCTTTTTTTGCAGTCGGTTAAAAATAAGTCACGATTTATTTTTTGCTAATATTTTCAGCCACCTATTTTTTCATATTTCACTAATAATGGCCTATCGTTTCAGTTACAACTTTGTCGACAGGTTCCCGACTAGCGGGAATTTATGGATTGCATGGTTTTGTCGACACGCGATAAACGTCCAAAAGTGTGCTTAGGTAGATTAATGGGCGAATCACACACTTTACATTCATTTTTAGGGTTTCTTAGCCAAAATGGCGCAAACTGAACTTATAATAATTTTGTCATGTTGTATTTCTGTCCGTGTGTAACAGGTATTTTAAAAAAATATATACGCGTTGACTTGAGAACCTCCTTCGTTTTTTTCGTCCTTTAAAAAAGAATAATTATTTTTTCGCACCTGCTATTCCGAAAAGAGTCCTATCCTTTAAATCAGGGATTGAATTTGTACTTTCCTTCCCGGGTATTCCCTTTTGAAATTAATTTTTCCTCAGCATTTGCCACTCGATAGAAAATATTTTTCCGTCTTGAAACACTTGAAACCCTCGTTACGCTTAAGGTTCTACTTTAGAATCTTTCGTTTAACTCAGGATTCAATGTACCGCCCTTGCCGCAAATATATCATTTAGCTTCCTCTAAACACAATCTACTATTCTCTCAAGTATAATCGTCATTCATTTTCATACAAATGCGTCAAATGTCAGTGACAACAGAAACTGTATATATTTTTGAAAGGTTTTCTGTGCAGATCTCGGAGAACTTGACTACGTAAATAAAAGAAATCAGGCGCGAATAGAATAATATAATGAAAGACGATGTTACTTGTACTTATATTGGAGAACTCTACTGTATTAATTTTCTTGTTCTGCGTAAACCTTAATATTATTCACGTTGTGGGACACGATGAGGACGACAGTCATTTGTTTATACCAAATTGCGTGCTGCGCCAATTCCGTTGTTACCCAAGTTTTAATTGCCCAAGTTTTCGGCTGGCATTTTACGTTTTCGGTTGAGGATAACGTTTTAGTTAAGTTTCGTAGGCAATTGCGTAATAATTGCGGATTGACTTTACATTGATAATGAAATGGCGTGGTGATAGCTGACATATAATACTTACTAAGAACAATTTTCTCAGATGCTAGATTAAATTCTATTCGTGGTTTTATTCGTGGCTTATGGGCTATCTCGTTCTGTAAATCTTAATCAAGGTCGAAGGTCGTTTGAGGCGTAATAAATAACTCATTTCATCATAATCTTAACAATCAGCCAAAAGACGTCCGACTGCTAGAGATACGCTTCCCCCAAAGAGTGCCGATCTGTTCATAAGTAAAAGGCCTAAATTGCTCCCACGGGAGTTATGGAGTTTCATAACTCTCTAGGGAGTTATGAGCTTGTGTGTCATCTGATTGGTTTAAGCAAATCTATCTAGTTGGCCGCGCGGCGCGCCTATAGAATTCTGCTCTGTGATTGGTTGAAAAAAATCTACATAGTTAGCCACGCGCCGCGAGAATAAAATAGAGATATATGAATAGAGAATAATGGTTGAAATTTTGAAGCTGCGCAGTCCACTCGCACTGATCTGGAAGTGAAGTTGTCAATTTCGGCAATTTTTGATTGGTGCGGTTGTATGAAAAATAGATTTTCAGTCTTTTGTAGCTATTATTTCCTCGCAAATGTAATGAAAAACATTGTTTAACACGGGCGTAAAAATATTGCAAACTCGATTCATCAAAAGCTCTGGTTCTCAATAATTCCACTCACGCCCCTCGTTAAACAATGTACTATTACTTGTGTAGGTTATCAATTCGACGTTAAACCTAAAAAGCCTAATACAATTTGGTAAAATCAGGCGTTATTAACGTTAATCCTCTTTCCAGGAGCATCTAAACACATTGAAGGAAGAGGCACCGCGGGTAGACCATGCCAAGTTGGAGCAGCTACTCTCGGCTGCCTACGCTCTCATCAGCCCGGAGCTCCAGCAAGTTAATCTCCCCGATTTCCCTGTGGACAGTCTGCAAGCTGCCGCTCTTATACTGGTGAGTGAACCCAGATAAGGCACAACACCCTTGTATTTATTGTCTCATTAGCTCCAATTCTTGACTGTCATGCTCGACATTTTCGACTTCCCCATGACCAGTCTGCAGGACGCTGCTGAATGACGCTGAGAAGTGGGACTGAGCGAAATTAGGGGCTACTCTCGGCTGCCTTGGCTCATATCAGGCCGGAGCTTTAGCAAGTCAATCTTCCTGTTTCCCCGTGAACAGTCTGCACGCTGCCACTAATACTGACGAGTAGACCGAACCAAGTCAGAACACATATTTATTTATTGTCTCATTAGCTCCAATTCTAGACCGTCTTGCTCGACTTTTTTCGACTTGTTCACTTGGCCAGTCTACATGACGCTGCTTTTTAACCGACTTCAAAAAAAAGGAGGAGGTTCTCAATTCGGTTGTATTTATATATTTTTTTTTTATTTTTTTTTTCAATGTTTGTTACCTCAGAACTCCGTCATTGATGAACCGATTCGGAAAATTTTTTTTTTGTTCGTATGTATATACTTCCAGGTGGGTCCCATTTTTTTCAAAATTCAGTTAGATGATGGGATCCATGAGGAATTGAGGGGACTCCTCAATTTTATAAGGCACGCGTGTAGTGATTTTGGTATTTTCTCTTATAACTCGTGTATTTACATCCGGAATCATAAATTTGGTGGCGAGGAATTGATGATGAAGACCACAGATGACTTATCGAATTCCTCAATTATGTACTTAAAAGTGCAAAAGTACGTCACAGGTTCTGATAAGATTCCGTTGAAATAGGAACTAATGAAGTGCCATTGGTGATGATCTTGGGGAATCGATGGAAGTCCTCAAATATTATCGGCCCACATACAGCGATTCGGTTTTTTTCTATAGTAATCAACGCATTTGCTATCGGAAATCAGTTCATGTGGTAAATTGTAAAAAATAGGAAATGTGCTCGTGGCTTGGCGGAGTACTAAATTGAAGTCGGTTAAAACTTTGTTTTTAAAGTAAATTATTATCTTACTAGTGTAAGTGAGTACACTTGTACAAGTGGAAGTCAATCTGTTTGATTTTCTTGTGGACAGTCTTCAAGAATTCGATATTTTAATCGTTTAAAAGAAGAATCTCAAGTATGAGTACTGAATTACTATGGGCTTTTAAAGTTAATTATAATGGTTCACAGCCTTTTTAAAATGATTTAAATTTTCATATTTACTACAGCATAATGTTATAAGCCATATAATTTTATAACGCCGTGATCAGAACGACGTTTCGTACTTTATTAAATGTTCATTATGTCGATAGTTAAGTTTGTCCTTGAGACTAGACATTATATCTACCTTCGACGCGTAATCTTAGGATTCAAACTTCAGTGAATGTGTGCAGAAGTCTCGACTTTATGTTGATTGAAGTAGGGCTCAAATTGGATGCATGTGACGTTACCAGAATTCACGCGATTCGGTCATCTGGTGTCAAGTCCAATGTCACAATGTTTAATGTTCAAGCAGGTTTAGAATCAATTTGCCTAGATGTTCACCTTGATCAATTTTAGTGTAACTTTCTTTTATTGCCCCTCTACGGCAGAGCCGAAAAGAAGGGAAAAGATCAAAATTAAATTCAAAATTATATTTATTCAAGTAGGCCCAGTAACAAGCACTTTCAAATCGATCTTAGCAGTCTAGGTGTGTTCCATCGTAGCGTTTAAGATACTGAACCAATTTCGATGATTGAGGATCAATGGAATCGAAATTATGCTCCACTAGCATAGGCTACCTAATGTATGAAAATAAAACCAGTTTTCCTAAGTTTGGTTCTGTAGTCGAGATACAGTTTTTTTTTAATAAGTGGGTATTTACGTTTTTCAACGTTTTTGAAGGGGGCAAAGAAGCATACAACCTAATGGTAATCAGACGCTGTAGCTTATGTACGCTTGCGATTCTAGAAGAATAGTGTAACGCTTAGTGTGATAGTAGTGTATAAAACAAAACAACGATTCACAATTTGAAAATGTTTAATTGGTGATTTTAAAATGTCAAACAATTAGCAGGGCGTTTATTAGGTCTCAGGGATGGATTCTAGCAATTCACAAACGTAGGTAAGCCGTGTTCACTTAAACTGTCCTATAGGCAACACTTCCCTGTAGCGGTGCGACGCGGGAGATGGAGGCGCGCGTGTTGTGACGTCACGGATGTAGTCCGGAGTCCGGCAGGGTGGTTCAGTAGCGGGAAGTGGCCATCAGTCCCAACGTGGTGTGGACCGGTAGTAAAAAACCCCGACTGGGGAACACACACTCACTTATTAAAATTGATGGTTAATTAAAAATACATCATTGAATGCTGTTACCATGCACAGCACAAGAAAATTAAATTAAATAATAAATTAGCGCCCCATAATAGTGGTCGCGTATGACTAGGTACGGTCGCTCGAGCAAAAGTGGCCGGTGGCAGCGACGCACTCCGCGAGTAGGTATGTGACGTCTACATATACATATGACTTGCTTTTTCGTTGATGCGCGTAATGCGCCTGCGGCTTTTGCATAGCAAGAATCTCATTTGGAGCGTCGATTAGTTAGTTTATTAGATAACACTAGGCGGGAATCCTTAGACTCTGTTTGTAGAAATGTAGTTTGTTTATTTATTAGTTTAGGTATTAGAGTTAAGGTTGTAAATAATATACTTTATTCAATAAAATTATTTACTCGTAGCATGTAGAAACAGTTATGTTACAATAGCTTGCCATTACCGACTCTTTATAGGTTCAAGCATTGGTTGAGTTGATAGCAAATGGCCCTCACTCTCAACAAAGCGCACCCTCGGGTCCTTACGCTAAGTAGCGGAAACACGCCTTACGCCACGACTTCGAGCGACAGCGGTTTTTCTAATTCATTGCGTGTGGACTACGTAAGCACAGTGCGTTGCGCGTCTCGACCGCGCAATGAACAGATAAAACGCTTGTCGTCGGCGGGCCGTTAGTGCTTACTAAGCCACGATTTAGTGTCACTTGCAGTGATCAGATTAAGAGTTCTCAAGGGTCCTAAGGTCGGAAACTATACAAGGGGAGTCTACTTGTGTGCATGGCATTATTCAGGCTGTGAAGTAAAGTTGTGTATTTATTGATGCGTTTTGTAGATTTGCCGTTTTTTCTTTCGCCAATATGATATACAACGACTTCAAACGTTGTATTCATAAATTATATGTATATTTGTTGACAGGAGAAGAACCCCAGCGTTCCGATACATAAGCTAATCTACCTCCTATACCCGTACAAATGTTTCTTAACCAAAGAGCACATCAAAAACGCTGAAGCGGTATTGCATAACCTTAAAATAGAGACTACGCCTCGATGGAGCACATCGCTTCAAGGCGTGGAGGTCACGGGAAAAGAGGCTTTGTTGACTATGGAGGTCAACGGGGAAAAGAGTCAGTTTGCCGTGCCGCGCGGAGAGAGGAAACAGGGGAGAGAAGGAAAGGGGATTGTCAAGACGGATTTTCAGAGTGAGCTGCTGAATGAGTTGCTGATGAGTCACAGTGTCGGAGACTTTTGTATTATAGGTATGTCTTAGGCCCTTTACACACTGCGACTTTTAGCAGCGATGCAGTCGCGCGTTTTTGAAACGACTGCATCGCGACACCAGCAATATAAAGTTGGGCCATTTGCGACTGCATCGCGACAGCATCGCGACTGCATCGCTGCTAAAAGTCGCAGTGTGTAAAGGGCCTTAGTGTATTTGTTTTGTTACTTTCGTATACAAAAAAATTAACAGTTCCCAACCAAGGGAATCCTACCTCATTGGAATAGAACATAGAATATTTGTTTCTTAGTGTTAGGCCTGAGCGGACGCCCCGCTCAGAGCGGAGCGTGCAACGTCCATATAAAACAAATGCAATTTAAATAGATGCTCGACGGCCCGCTCTGAGCGGGGCGTCCACTCAGGGCTTACATTTAGTCTTGGATGTGTTCTATGATATGTAAGTATTTTTATCTCTTAAATATATCGTAGTCTAGTACCTATCACGCAAGCCTTATTGACCTTACTTAAGGTCTAGTTTGTTTTGTGTAAAGTTGTCCTAAAATATTTATTAACAATCAGGGTGAGTTGCACCAAACCGTCTGTAATCGTAAGCGGTGTTCGTTAAAATCTGAATGTATGGAACGTTTGACAAGTTTCTATGGACTGACAGCTGTCACCGCCATATTTAACGTTGATCGGTCTGTAGTCGTAAGTCGATGCAACCCGCCCTCAATCTGCCAGAACGTATCATATCTAATGGGGCTATGATGGTTGCCATTTTATCACTTATCGTTATGCATAAGACATCTGTCACTCTCGCTCTCGCTACTCGACAGAACGTACGGATGTCTTATCGACCGCGATAAGTGATAAAATTGCAATCTTAGGCCCGCTGTGTTCAAACGAATATGTAAGTATCACAGTTTAAAAGATGCAGACCGTTAAATGTCGGATAGGCAAGATAACGAGTGGACAGAAATACGATGTAGATTCAATAGTGTTTACTAAATCCTCAATATTGACTCAAGCATTTATTCATACTCTTCTCGCGAAACATCTATATAAATGAAACTGTCCTAATTATCAGGGACCCGCCCGGTATCCCCTTCGAGGATATTTGAAAGGGTTTTTCGTAATGCTTTGCTTACCAAAGCCGATGCTCCTCAAAACCATTCATTTGGCTATTAAAGCGCTCCAATACGGTATCCCCTTCAAAAGGTTTTTGAAAGGGTTTGCTTACCAAAGTCGATGATCTTCAATACCCATTCATTTGGCTTTTAAAGCGCTTCCAACACGGGTAAGCGCTTCAACCCTTTAAAAAGCGCTTAAAAAGCCTTTCGGAAGGGTTTTCTATCAGTAGCGGTAGCGCCCCGTAAGGGAAACCCCTTCATACGGCTAAGTTAAATGAATGACTTATCAATCAATAAAGGCCAGCAAGTGATTTGGGCTATTAAACGAACGACTAACCCGTTCAAAGGCTTTTTTCTGGGAAGGGGTGGACGGGTCCCTGCTAATTATATTTCGTAACATACAGGACCAAAAGGATGTGGCAAGAGTTTGCTCGTCACGCAACTAGCCTCCCTATTGGGCTACACGATAGAGCCTATAGTCCTGTATCAGGACATGACAGCACGGGACTTGGTACAACAGCGCACAACTTTGGACAATGGTGATACCGTGTGGAGAAACTCAGCTTTGGTCGACGCTGCCCTGAAAGGACATTTGGCGGTGTTAGATGGGCTCCATAGGATACATGCGAGCACACTCGCTGTGTTACACAGGTAACAAAACAAAACACTCGCACACGTCACAAAACTAACACCGAGTTAATTTTTGTTTACACGCTAATTAGATATACGATTTTATTTAAATGCTCAACGCCACTCTACACTCGTTACAAAATTATCGTCCCTAAGAGCCTACATTTTAAGATCTATTGTGGCGTGTCCACACTATAAATTAAAGACTTTGGGGCCATGAGCAGAAATCATAGTTCTGAAGACAAGTGAAGAAGTATTGAACAACTTTTCCCATACAACCAACCACGAAAATATTAAAAGCTACTCTAGAGTTAACCGTGAGTTCATAAGGAGTTAATGTATGCAATACTGTATTTTTTGCTATTTAGGTTGATCTCATGGAAAAATTACACCCATCGACTTAACATTTTGTTATTCCTGATAATCACCCTAAAATCAGCCCGAGTGCCCCGTACAGCGACGCGCTCTGAGGCAGCCTCGCATATTGTGACGTCACACACTGTTTGCGTTTTCTCTCTCTGACAAACGATATTAAATAAATAAATAAATAAATATAAGGGGACAATCTTACACAAATCGACCTAGTCCCATAGTAAGCTCAGTAAGGCTTGTGTTATGGGTACTAGACGACGATATATATAATAGATATAAATACTCAAATACATAGAAAATAATAACGAATATTACAACGGTTGTAGCTTCGTAATTCTTTAAGCTATCTGACTGGGATTTTCGTCACTAGGCATATTGTTTTGCCTTCTTTCTTTTGGAGTAATAATAATTTTCGAGTCTATATTGCAGACTAGTTCACGATCGAGAGCTACAATTGCACGATGGTAAGCGACTACTCCGTCACGACAGATACGACGACCTCGTCGCTTCGGGTGTCACACCCCAAGAGTTAGAGGAGAGCGGCGTTCTTAGGATACATCCTGCTTTCAGGTAAGAATTAGTCTTAGTTTGAATGTAGCTATAAGATACGCAAATGATGCAACTCGATATTTTTTTGTAGTTTGTCCGCTAGAGAAAATAATAATAATTAATATAGAATAGGGCAAAAATTACATTTCTTCAGGTTGGATGCGAATCAGCGACCTTCTGGCATTCACTGCCAGTCGCTATCAACCATAGACAAAGGATACTATAGAGGGATACTCACACACACGCAGACACAGGACAGATAAGCATAGTCAATACCACATGTAGGAACGAGATATGTCCTATCTCCTGTTCCTTAGCGCTTATTTGTTTGTCGCCACAACTGAGCTCAGATGCATGTTCCGTTGTTACTACTTACAATCAATCGAATAGTCATATACATAAAAACTGTGTTAACTTGCACCAAGTGCGCTCGCACTTTTGCGAGAAAGATAGGGTACGTGAGCCACCTGAGAGCTCACCACAGAGTAGAAGTGGCCGAAATCGGTCAGGACGACATCATCACATAATAAATGTTCCTTTTCAGAATAGTAGCTCTGGCAGAGCCCCCCACGCTCGGCCGCGGGCCGCACTGGCTCTCGCCCGAGATACTGAGTCTGTTCATCTTCCATGAGATGAGAAACCTGAGCAAGAACGAGGAGATATTCATTATTAACACTTTGGTAAGTTGTCTAGAATTGTAGGCATCATCATATCAGCCGAAAGACGTCAACTGTTGGACATAGGCCTCCCCCAAAGAGTGCCAAAGTGACCGGTCCTGCGCCACCCGTATCCAGCGGACTCCCGCAACCTTTACCAGGTCATCAGTCCACCAATTGTTCAAATAGCGCTAACTACATAATACACATGAATAATATGAACATTGATTAAGTTGCCAATAACTTGCGGTCAAATTCCAGTTTGGAATTTTACATAATGTTTTTGTTTCAGTACGGCGATATCTCTCAACCCCTACATTCCATTATCAACCTAGCCGACGAACTCCGGAAATCCGACGACGCCACCCTCAAAAACCTATCGTCCTCACTCTCAACCCGTCAACTCCTACGCATCGCTAACCGCATGGCTTCCTACCCCACCGACTCCGCCTACGAGACCGTCCAAAGAACATTCCTAGCCAAATTCCTTCCCAACCTAGCCAGGCGAGCTTTAGACGGCGCCTGCACAAGGCTGTCCATCGACCCACCAAGGAAGTTCGGCCTTTTCGGCGGCACAGAGAAAAAAGTCAGCTGCTCCGTCAAAAATGGCATCGTAACCATAGGCAACACCAGCACAGAACTCTTCAAAACCAATGCCTTAACCAAAGTCCCTGATATTCTCTTCTACGACGTTCCCCAACATGTCAGACTGCTCGAATGGCTACTACAAGATTTCTTACTAGGAAACCATTTGTTGCTAGTCGGGAATCAAGGCGTTGGTAAGAACAAGATCGCTGACCGGCTGCTACAGTTACTAAACAGGCCTAGAGAGTACATACAACTACACAGAGATACCACAGTGCAGTCTTTGACAGTGCAACCAACAGTACAAGATGGGGTGGTTGTATACGAAGATTCGCCATTAGTAAAGGCGGTCAAACACGGACATGTTTTAGTAGTGGACGAGGCAGATAAAGCCCCGACACACGTGACGTGTATTCTCAAGACTCTGGTGGAAAATGGAGAGATGATATTAAGTGACGGAAGGAGGATAGTGCCGAAGGATATGATGGAAAGTTCTGGAGGAGATGCGGCCAGTTTTATTCCGGTGCACGATGATTTTAGGATGATAGTGTTGGCCAATCGACCTGGTTTCCCGTTCCTTGGGAATGATTTCTTCGCTTCATTAGGTGAGTTTTATAAAGAAGTAAGTGCTAAATATATAAATTCTTAATATTTTATCAAACCACATTTTTATGAAAAGCTAAAGAGATACTTTACTTTTTGTATATAAAAATCCAGCGATTTTTCATTCCAAACCCCCGAGATATCGTATCAGGCATACAAATAGGGGTGTAGTCTCGAAAATTATTATAACTCCAAAAGGAAGAAGGCAAAAAAATATGCCTAATCCGTGACGAAAGTCCCATTCAGATATTTCAAAGAATTACGAAGCTACAGTCGTTTTAATATTGTTTGTTAGAGAGAGAACACGGCACATTGCCATCTTCTCGTGACGTCACAATCTTCCAGCGCAGCGTCATCGTTTCATACGAAGTTGCGTTTTAAGAAAAAGGGACAAAACTTACCCCTTAAAAATTTGGACACTTATACCTTCGTGATTATTTAACGTTTTGCATTGATTATTTCTCCATTTAACTACATTTTGAATACTTTTTCGAGAAAATATGACTTTATTGATTATTTTATTATTGTATTCTTACTTGTCTATCCAGGCGACCTGTTCTCCTGCCACGCCGTAGACAACCCCTCAGTGGAGTCCGAGCTGGAACTCCTCCGCTCGTACGGCCCCGACGTGCCTCATGACGTCATGAACAAGCTCGTGCAGGCATTCGCCGCGCTCCGGAACATGGCGGATCAGGGACAACTCACCTACCCCTACTCTACGAGGGAGCTTGTCAACATTGTCAAACATCTTCAGGTTAGACAGCGTTATTTATTATTATTGTTGGTTTATGGGCCTTTGTTTGCCGCTTCGACCAGCAGGTGATCTATTGTGGCAGCCCTTTTATTATTAGATTTCACCGTTAAGACCCGTTGCCTCTAGGAAATTCCAGATTCTTTGGGCGGTGATATGTTGTACCTCTTCTGGGTGCACGACGTGTCGCCCTAGGTAGATACTTCTTTTTTGCATGAGTGTTCCGCAGGAGCAGAGAATGTGCGTTGCTGTTTCCTCTGTCTCCTGGCAGAACCTGCAAGTTGCATCCTGTTTCATACCCATTTGAAACAGGTGTTTGTTTAGTTTACAGTGACCTGTCAGGATTCTCGTCACTGCGCAGGTTTTGTGCCATTTGAGTTGTAATAGCTCTTTAGACAGTTTATTATCGAACCCTTTGATTAAGGCTTTAGCCTGTTTTTGTCCTTTGGTGGACTTCCACAGCTTTATTGCCTCTGATTTTTCTGTATTGTTTAGAAGAGAATATGCTTTCCGTTTTGTGATACCACAGAACGGTTCTGGGCCGACCAGGGTTGTGTCTGCGTCCTTCCTTGCAAGTGGCAATAACTGTATTGGCATATTTTTAGACTTGGCCAAGGCTTTTGACACGGTCTCGGTGACCATACTTCTAAAGAAGTTAGAACACATGGGCATTCGAGGAACTGCTTTGAGCTGGTTTGAAAGTTACTTAAACGACCGTAGCCAGATGGTAAAAATAGGTCAGCACGTAAGTGACCGGCTTCCGGTAGGCTTTGGTGTCCCCCAGGGGAGCATACTTGGCCCGACACTTTTCACATTATATATAAATGATGTTCTAAACATTAACATCCCTAACGTCAAGCTGATCTGCTACGCAGACGATACTGTACTAATTGTAAACGGGAAATCATGGGAGGAAACATACAGTCGGGCTGAGTGCGCACTTGCGGCAGTAGCCTCGTGGCTGGTGAGTAACCTACTCACACTTAATGTTGGAAAGACGAATTTCGTAGCCTTTTCAAAGACGATAGCCTCATCCCCGCCTATAGATAGAACTATTAAATTCCACTCCTGTGTGTGCTATAGTTCTGCTTCATCTTTTAGGCCCTTGAACAACTGCTCCTGTCAAGAAATTGAAAGACGCCACTACGTAAAATACTTAGGTATTCTTTTTGACCAACATCTCGCCTTCAAGCAACACCTGTCCGCGCTTGCCGCCAGAGTTAGGAAGCTGATTTACGTGATGAAGCGAATTCGTGACTGTGCCGACCTTATTGTCCTCCGCCTAGTATATCATGCCCTATGTCAATCCATCCTGCAATACGGAGTGGCCGTCTGGGGCAGTGCTCCCAAGTGCTACATGCTCGAGGTGGAGCGTGCCCAGAGGGCGGTTATAAAGGTAATGCTGAAAAAACCGTTTCGATACCCCACAGACACGCTCTACTGCGAATGTAAGCTGCTGCGAGTAAGACAGCTTTACATCATGAAAGCGGTTTCCCGGACCCATAAATGCCTACTGAAATCGCCAAATTACAGGGACCTTTTGAGCAAGCGTACTTTCAAGGCGCCTCTGCCGCCACTTACATCAGCGTTGGCCAGGAAAAGTCCTGCGTATTCCCATCCCCACATCTACAATAACATTTGCAAGCATCTTAATATTAAAACGTTACCCGTGTTTAAAGCCATATGTGTAGCGAAGAATTGGTTACTAACGCTTTCATATCCTTTGACCGAAAACCTAATATAACCAAACCGACACTGAGTCTTGTGGAACTTTCGCACGCACACTTGCAAACACACACACACACACACACACAAACACGCTACCATTTCACACACACATACGTACTCACCTACACGCACACACACACACAAATAGCAATTTTAGTCTGCAATTGTAACGTTAATATTAATCCAATTTTAAATTTAATAACGAAACAGAAGTTAGATTACTGTTTTGTTTGTACTGCTAAATGGTAATATTTTAAGTAGTTTGTGTTAATCGCACTCGCAGGCGGCCAAGATACAGGCTCAGCCTAGTTTGGCGTCTGACGGATATAACGTTTATGATATAAGTGTATTTTAGTTAAATAAAAAGATTTATTTATTTATTTATTATTAAGTTCATCAGCTTTTTCATTTCCTAGACAGCGTTACATTTTGATATCAGTGACTGACGATCCCGTTCCAAAAAAGTGACAGTGAAAAGTCATAATGACTGTCACGCCTGTTACTCGTGGCACTGCATGACATTTGTTAAGCCTCTCACTGACTGGCGCGGCCTGGGTGCGTGTCATTAGCTGTCAACTTTACTATTGACCGCCACCGCAGGCCGCGCTAGTGTGATTTAGGCCTTACACGTCACGGTCCTATAATGAAAGTTTTTTTTCACATCAGCTATTCAGATAAGGGCTTTTTCTTCCCTGCTAGGAGGGATCAAAGTGGCACTTTTCTATTTCAGGACATATTGTTGCCAGAATAAAAAAATATATCCCAATGAATACATCAAAATAGTATACCTACACATAATCGATTACTTATTTTTTTTAATCGATTACTTGCATATTTTTTTTTTATCTGGACTACTATTGTTACTGCTACTAACGTAATAAAATACAAGTAATTATATGTTATTCAAAATAACACTATAATCAGTAGGTTTATATTAATTAATGTAATACAACTACTCACCTAATACATCTTTCATTATCCTCATAGGTGATGCGAAAAGCAGTCCGAGTCACGCGGAAGCAAAATTATTTCCAACTTAGGGCTCAGGATTCCACGTTAGAATCCCTCACGTTCCTACGTTCGGGATTCTATTCTGGAATCCTTCGCTTCATTCGGGATTCATTCTACGCCCTCGCCGTAAATATGCCATTTGGCTCCCTTGTGACACAATCTACTATTTTGTCACACTGTTATTTTAACGCTCTCGAGTGAGCCGAGTTACAGCCACGGCACTACACAGCGTCATTAATGATGAGATTGCGCTAGGAACAAAAGGAATGTATGTGATTTTGTAACTTTGTTCTTTTGTGGAAAGTCACCTTTTGAGGGCGACTCACGGTGACTTTGTGACGGTGACGTTATTTATCCCCCATGTCTACTTCAGGTAGGTGCTTCGAGAGAGCAGGGCACTAGAATAAACTCGTGGTTTCTCTCCGTCGTCGCCAGCCAGTACAACGTTTTACTGTACATAATATGGCTCCTTAAAGTTTTGACATATGTTCGGAAGGAACGAACAACGAAAGAACAACGGAAAATGCCCTTTTACGCACTAGTGCAGGAAAGTAGCACCATATATACTGTAAAACCAATAGGAATGCTGCTTTAGTGGCATCTGTAGATGTAATTAAATAGCTTTTCACACCAAAATTTGTTAAGACTTGTTTACAACGTAATTTTAACAGCATCTTTATAAATTTCTCGGTGGTGTGAAAAATAGTATGATAGTCGGTGTGAAAAATAGTATGTGTCACTCGGTAGCAAAATTATCTTCATCTCGGGCGTTAAAACTTGTATCACTAACTGAGCTCAGGATCCTACGTTTGAATCCCTCGCTACGCTCAGGATTTTATTCGTCGCTGTCGCTATCGCTAAGTTCACGATTCAATACATCGTCCTCGCCGTAAAAATACTATTTAGCTCCTTTGTGACACAAATAACTATTTACCACAGGCCAGGCTAAATTAAACTTAATGTCGATGACACAAATGCTGTGACATGTCACAACGTGCTCCTATTTTGTAGATTTGATATCTATAAAATGTTTTCTAGAAATATCCCTCCGAGGACTTGGCCAGTGCGATCAGCAACGTGTTTGACTTCGATCGCTACAGCAAGGAGATGGCTGACACGTTGTTGGAGGTGCTGCACGCCAGCGGCCTGCCCACTGATGGGGTTCTGGAGGGTCGCTCCAAGGATGCCCTCAAGAAGCTGCAGATGACCATAGAGAGGACTAGCGGGTGAGTTACAAACACTGTACACTGCGAGCTCTGTAGGTTTGCGGTATACTCCAGGAGAAATACGGTTTTTGACCAACTTTAATTATTAATAGCAGTTTTTTGTTGATTACATTTTAAAATATTATACAATTTATATTTTTTATAATTTGCACGCCGCCGGTCAGCTAAATGTGTTTAAATTAAACACTGGCCGAGACAGATTGTTCCGATAGCTCAGTTGGTTCGCCGCGACGGGCCATGAATGCCTGTGGTCGCCGGTCTGAATCCGGCTCGGAGCAACGAATTTTTATTTTTTTCCTTTAATTTAAATTTATAATCTCGATACCATTCTTCAACACTTTCAATGTCAGGAATTCGCCAGGTGGCGCTCTGCCCGTAAGCGATTCCCTCTAAACACGGTGTTTTGCATTTTTTCGGATACGAGCGTAGTGCTACGAAAAGGCACTGAATATGTTAAGATCATGGTTAAAATATTTTGTTAGATGTATGTGAACACCCCAACCCGCACTGCGACAGCGTTGGGCCTTCTGCTCTTTCCGTCTCATCCATGAAAGGGCCTGTGCCCAGCAGTGGGTCGTATAGGCACGCAACTCCAAAGGAGTAACATGGGCGTTACCGACCTTTGATATGTTTGAGGATTGGCCGTGTTGACAGCTGAAGGAACAAATGCCCTCGCTCTCAACACAACGCATCCTCGGGAGCTCTATTTTATGTATGATTCTCACCGAACGGGCCGGGCCGGAGCGCATTCTATTACATGCAAAGAAACTTGAACCGTCTATACAGCAGATGAAATTCATATTTGATTACAATTCCCACCGACCGCGTCGGTAGCTGCCGCCTCGCAGTGGATGCACGATGCATTCAACTATGAAATGTAATTACTGTTTATACGGTTCAAGTTCCTTTGCATGTAATAGAACGCGCTCCGGTCCGGCCCGTTCGGTGAGAATCGTACATTATGATGATGATGATTATGACTATGCCGTTTGTTCCCCGCAGTAAAGACACTTCGTCGCCGAAACACGGCAAAGAGGATCCGGACAATAAGCCCCATGTGGGCGGCAACACTTGGGCGGGCGGCACGGGCGGGCGGGACACGGCAGGCCTGGGCGGCAAGGGCGGGCCCTACCGGCTCGACAAGGGACACGATGTGCATCAGGTGAGGGACACTAGATCCGACTAGAGAGAGCAAACGCGAACAGTTTGTGACGTCACAAACTTCGAGGCGGCCGCAGAAGTAACCAACTAAACATTGAACTTTAAACGACTAGTAATTTTTTTTAACTGTAATGTATAGTTTATAGTAATTGTTTTATTATTATTTCATAGAAACGGAACATTGTTAATGCAGAGTGCATTAACAATGTTTCGTACATATCTAGTTAGGGCCAGCACGCATTATTTGTATTAAAAATGGCTACTTACTGGCTTTCTAATTAGTCTTTAGAGGTGCCTGCTATCTTACACTCCTCTAGTTATTATAAATTGGGTCAATGAACTATTTTTGTTCCATTAGGAAGGAGAACATATGACAGAGATTGTTAGAAACCTAATTGCAACATGGACTTCTAACATAGATAGCTCATGAAAAAGAGGTTAATAATGTCAAAAAAACCCTGCACTTGGTTGATTGAATCCTGAAAAATTACACATTTGCGAGTAAATAGTGATAGGAGACGTAACCACGGCATCCAGTGACAATAAAACTATTAAAAACGGAGTCGGGGGCGGAAGCTAGTTATTAAATAAGGGATAAAACTGGCCAAGATCGAGTCGGACTTACGCAGCGGTGAAACGCGCCGGGTGGGCTGCGGGGTTAGACGGCGACCCCATAGCCGCCGCTGAAAGATTTTCGTATTTATTTCCATTGTGCCTCGGGATCGGGAGACACAATAGGGGTGTAGACTCTTAAATTATTATTACTCCAAAAGAAAGAAGGCAAAAAAATATGCCTAGTGACGAAAATCCCATTCGGATATCTCAAAGAATTACGAAGCTACAGCCGTTTTTATATTGCTTGTTAGAGAGAGAAAACTCCAACAGTGTGTGACGTCACGTTACGCGACGCTGGAGGCCGCGACGGCGGCGGCGCCGAACACGATGCGCGCGGCACGTTGCTTTTATTAGTGACGTCACAATCTACAAACGTCATCGTTTCATGTGAAGTTGCGTTTTGCTAACAAGGGACAGAACATACCCCTTCTTAAAACTTAGGACACTTATAACTTCGTGATTATTTAACCTATTGCGTTGATTTTTTCTCCATTAGACTACTCAATCCTTTTTCGAAATTATACGACATTATTGATTATTTTAATTAGTGTCTACACCCCTATTAATGGACATTTTCAGTTGTCTGACGCGGAAAAAGACGACGTCCCTGAACACGTGAAGCAGGCGGCGCGGGAGATGAATCGGAGGGCGTTCGAGGAGAGATTGAAGGAGATCAACATCAGCGAGTACGACGCCAAGCTTTACGAACAGTTCTACAAGGCCGTGCAGCCGCAGGTATGACAATTTCAACCTTATTCCCCGGTAACAGAGTTGAAAATGAAAAGTGAACTTCGTGTAAGGAGGTTGGCGTTGTTATCTTAGGCACATACATTAACTAGCTCTTAAAAACATCGTGAGGAGACCTGCGTACATCTGCGAAGAAATTCTAAGGTGTATTTGAAGTCCCCAACCCGCACTAGGACAGCGTGGGGACTACTGCCCGTTGTCTCTCATCCATGTGAGGAGGCCTGTGCCCAGCAGTGGGACGTATATACAAGGTGTAACAAAAATAGGGGTTGATCCGTTTAAGGGAATAACAGGGTATCGTGCTCTGATAAGAAAAAATTAAGATTTTTTTTGACGCGATTTATTTTGTATATTTGTATGGAACGTTGGCCGACTGGGCCGACCTGCTCCATACAAATGAAAAAAAAAACGCTTCAAAAAAAAACTTTTAGTTTTTTCTTATCAGAACACGATACTGAGCTATAACCACGAACTCCGAAATTCAAAGTTCGGGTATATCCATCTCTATCGCACTCACATACTCGAGTGTCAGGTATGCATGTATACGAACTTCGAGTTTCGTTTTTCGTGGTAGCACCGCTGTTCTGCCCTTAAACGGATCAACCCCTATTTTTGTTTCACCTTGTAGGTTGATTTGTCATTATTTTATTATATTATTTTCTTAAAGCTGTGCCTGTTACACTTGCTAAGTTCATATCAACCTTATTTCTTTGTGACTAAACACAAAATTGAACGTCTGTAACTTTCCACATTAGTAACATCATTTTAATTTGGTTACGCGGTAATTATGTTAACAAAGTCAGCGACACAAGTAGCTACGCAAAATAACACACTCAATATAGGGGTGTAGACTCGAAAATTATTGTAACCAAAAGAAAGAAGGCAAAAAATATGCCTAGTGACGAAAATCCCATTCAGATATCTCAAAGAATTACGAAGCTACAACCGTTTTAATATTGCTTGTTAGAGAGAGAAACGCAAACAGTGTGTGCCGTCGCAATATGCGGGGCTGCCGCAGAGCGAGCCGCGCGCGCGGCGGGCGCGTCCACGGCGGCGCCGAACACGATGGGGCACGGCACGTTGCCGTTTTCTAGTGACGTCACTAATTGCGAACGTCATCGTTTCACATGAAGTTGCGTTTTGCGAAAAAAGGACAGACAATACCCCTTCTTAAAACTTTGGACTCTTATAACTTCTTGATTATTTAACCTCTTGCGTTGATTTTTAATTGCGTTCATATTTTCTCGAGGAAATTTGACATTATTGATTATTTTATTTAGTGTCTGAACCCCTATTCAGAGGCGTCTCTAGCTCATGTAGCGTCCGTGTGCAAACATTACTCTACCGCTCCCTAGTAAGCGCGCGGTCAAAATGGAATTGTAGCGGGCGGCGCTCGGCGCCCCCTAGGACCGCTGCGCCCGTGTGCAACGCCCACCCTGCATCATAAGTAAAGACGCCTCTGCCCCTATTAGTTGTCAGTTGTATCATGATTTGTTTACATACAGATTGGCGCTCTCCGCGGAGTTCTAGCAGAGTTGCAGGCGAAGAAGAAAGAGCGGCAATGGAGCAGGCACCAGACCAGCGGGGAACTGGACGACGGGAAAATCATAGAGGGTAGGCAGGATTGTTAGAAAGGCGGCTGGGAGCACATGCCGCGCGATCCATATGACGACATTTTGATGTTCCGAGCTAGTGATGGTTACACGATTACATTAAGTTTGTTCGATAGAAATGAACCCGAAAATTCGCTCTGGAGATCACAGTAATATAAGTTATATACACACAAATATAAGTTACATCGGCAAACTTCGTCCACGCCGACGAGTGCTGTCAAGTACCGAATGAAATCGAACGTATGACCATTTCAATAAAGACCTTGTTGCACTATGCGTAAGGTACAATATGCAATGACAGGTGAAGTCGTGCTTTCCCGCTCATGGCGCCAGATAAAATGGCGGACGCCGGAGCAGCCGGCGTCGCGCGCAAAATTTTGACCAATGGGCGTTGGTGATTTTAGCCGCGCAAACGCGCTGCATTATGAGTGGTTAAAATTCTTTCTGCGCAGGTACATCGTTGTAACGTATATTTGAGGTACTACTGTACCTTGCTTTAATACACTGAGCTATCAATTAACATTTTAATAGGCCTAGGTAATAATGTACTATTTCGCATTAAAGTCCTATCCTATCCATAAAAAAAACGGGCGGATCCACTTTTTTCTGTCGCTAGTTGCTACGGTTAAATCTGGATTACTTTTTAAAATTGCGATTTGGTAGGTCTATACCGTATGTAGAGTTTTGTTAACATTTTCGTTTTTATATGGACCATTCCTTAAGCAATCTAGAAGTCCGTGCAATAGGGTATATTCATGTATTTTTTTTATATTTTTAAACGATTCTATAAGTAATTATAAAACCGGAAAAAAATATAACACTTTCACACTATCATTAAATGAGCTAAGAAAAATTAATTAAAACTACTATCATTTTCGGACGATTGAAACGCCGCCATTTTGGCGCGCTCATTTTGTGACGTCACCGTGCACTCAGAATAAATTAACAACGAAGTGTTTGATTCACAGTTTTAATAAAAGTGAGTGATTAAAGCTTGTAAGATCATCTTATTGTAACGGAAGAGCACACAAAAGCTTATTATAGATATTGTATTGCCCCTATGTGTGAAAATAACATTAAAACTGCACCAGACGTGATATATTTTCATATGCCCAAAGATGCAAATATAAGAAAAAAGCGGTGTAAGGCGACGAGGAGAGATAATGTATCGTGCTTGAATAGTTTATATTGTTGTGAAGATCATTCCGAAGTGAGTATTAAATATGTTTGTACCTAAAATCTTTTTTATTACGACTCGCGAACAATATAAACAATAACATAATTACATAACCTAAAAATTTAATTATATAGGTACTTATTCATAAAACTATTCTGAGTCCCAATTTTTTAGTTATTAATGTTACAAATATTTTGATTGTTGTTGATCAACAGTTGACTACGTGTGTTGATTTTGATCACGAAACGTTTTAGCTAAGTTTCTTTGTTTTTGCTGAGTGCCCTACACAAATTTGTTTTATTTATAACTCTTGACGAAAACAACCTAAGTTTGTTATGTTCATAAAGATGTTCTCAACATGCAACATACCTGATACCTACATATCTTTGATTATATAATATAGATATGTACTAGTTTGTTATTACACTTATTTAAGAAAGACACCTCTACGAGGTACCTACGTACTTAGTCATCATTAACACATTAATTTTAGGCAGATTATCCGACTGTGCCTTGACAAAACCGCTTCCAGTCATTGTAGCGAGTCGTTTTTCACAAGGAGTCACTGCTTTCAGTTAATAATTCCCAAAAATCACTGTTTATTTATCATAAACAACGGCTAAACATTGCGAATAACTTTCAATAATCATACAAACGACCTGTTGACAGTAGACACCGAGTGTACTGTGACGTCACGATTCGCTCCGCCAATAGCGTTGCGTTTTGGAAATTGGCGAGAGAATTTGAAAATTACTACTTTTAAATAATTAAATTTGTTAATAGAAACATGATTATTTGTAAAAATAATCATGTGTGTATATTTACTAAGCAATAAAGATTACTCATGTTTTTTTTCGTCCATTTCTGAATCACATGCATATTCCCTATTGTAAGAAATGTTCTAAGAAGCTTTGTCATTTTGCGTCCTAGTTGACGGAACAGAATAACAGTAATGACTTCAACTTACATACATACTTACGTATACATTCACGCCTTTATTCCCAAAAGGGGTAGGCAGAGCACATGAATCGTATGTTCCAGCGCCACTTTTGGCATAAATGTGGGTATGAAAGATCGACTAAATGTGATATTGCAGTGATAGATTGCTAGCCCATCGCCCACAACATACTACCTGGTCGCTCAACCCTGGTCCCTTAGTCGACTTTTACGACACCCACGGGAAGAAAGGGGGTGGTGAAATTCTAATCCGACACCACACGGGTAATCTTACAAAAGTTGAGAAACCCCCGAAATTTTCATTTCAAAGTCCAATATCTCAAAAACGGCTGAACAAATTTTCATGAAACATAGCTAAGAATACTCAAGATAAAATTATCTATGACACAAAAACAACCGCATTCAAATCGATCCATCCGTTGGGGAGCTACGCTACCACAGACAGATACAGACACGTTATAGTACATTGTTTAACGAGGGGCGTAAGTGGAATATTGCGAACAAGAGTATCAGAAGCCCGACGCCGAAGGCGGAGGGCTTTTGATGACTCGAGTTTGCAATATTCTTACGCCCCCGTGTTATACACAATGTTTTTCATCACATTTGCGAGGAAACAAATACATTTTAGAAGAAATTAATGCAAATCGTAATAAAAACTGCAACATGTCAGTCGTCCATTTTGTTGAATTTGACGTGAGGCGCGTATGGCAAAGACCCTTCGGTGTACAGCCACGATTTAAAAACACTTAAAACGTTTTACATAGACACTTAACTACATATTAAACATTAAATTGCAGTCAAATTTAATATAAAGATATGTTTTATACATATTGAAAGTTGGTTGTAGCAAACTTTTGAAGATATGAAATACCTTGGCTGATTGGAAGCATCCTTAGTCCGAAGTGAAGTATGAGTGGGTTCTATATTTTAAAACTAAACTTAACATCCCGTGGGAGGTAAAACGGCTATAACTGCAGTGTACGCACGCAAGTAAAAACGCCGTTGACGAGCAAGTGTGATGAAAAACTTATAACATCCCTCTGTTTGCGTCGGGGGTTAAAAAATTGTTGACTTACCCAACTGGTGACATTCTAAACTGAACTGAACTGAACTGAACTGAACTGAACTGAACTGAACTGAAGTGGTTTCGGCAGGTCTGGCGGGCGAGCGCGCCATCTACCGGCGGCGCGCGGAGCAGGAGCCGCCGCCGGGCGCGCCGCCCGACTCGCCCAAGCGGCTCCGGCTGGTTCTGGACGTTTCTGGAAGCATGTACAGGTTAGTCGCTATAGCTTGGCTAATTCGTTCCTGACACTGCCATGGCTTGCGGGCGACGAGGGACGAAGGTCAGCCGGGGTGGAGTGGAGTGCGGGGGGGGGGGGGGGGGACCATGGAAGTGTCACGAACGAAATTGCCAAGCTATAGGAGGACAAAACAGATAGGTATCAAATCAATCTACACACAAGAGCGCTCGAGCAACGCACACATAGACACTGCTCACGCACACAATATCTCGGACCGGTTCGGACCAGTGCGAGCGCGAGTGCCATCCGCTTGAGACGCGTCTGTGAACTTTTTTGTCCAACAATGCATTAACAAAAGAAAAGTTATTATAACTGTTCAGTGGAAGGTTGTTTAAAATCAACATTAAACGACGAATTGTAGTTTTTTAAGCTAATTTGTAATATAACAATGACATTACAAATAAAATATTTTAGCTATTATTAATTTATATTTCCATTCCTCCCGTTTCATTCTTAACAATAAATCAGACAACTGGATACGAGTCCCACTACCACGATAATTGTTTGTGCATAAGCCATAGTTGACAACCCTAGAGCGACCACCGAGTGTATGTATGAAAAGTGAGGTACATACATGTGATTGACTCTGTACCTATCTATTTTGTGCTAGGAGGTACAGCCAAGGGCAACGATATGTATTCACTCATCATCCTCCTAGCTTTATTCCTGGTTGTGGCCCGGAAGAAGCCCGGGGTCCGCTTTTTTTTTTGTAAAAGTATACTAATCACTTACAGACTAGTCTAACACATGATATTGATCAATATATTTTATTTTGCCAATATTTGACTTCCTCATTCCAGGTTCAACTCCTACGACGGCCGCCTAGAACGTTCCATGGAGGCTGTGGTTCTGCTCACGGAAGCCATGAAAGGCTACGAGACGAGGATCCGATACGATATTTATGCTCATTCCGGCGAGGAGGAGGCGCTGGAGCTGGTGCGAGTGGATCGTCCGCCGGAGAACGAGAAACAACGGCTCCAGGTGCGTTTCGTGCGGTGGTAAACAAGCGTACAGCCGGCTGGAAAGTGGATACTAGCCTAACGACGCTTAGGGCTCCAATGGAGCGTTTCGCGGTACAGTCAGCAACCTATAGCAGCCAAAGTTGCTAAATATGTACTGTAATGTACGACTCCCACCGGACGGGTCGGGCCGGGTCGCCTGGCGCCGCGTCGCAAGACCGCGTTTTAATAGAGTGCAGTAGGCAAAAGCCGGACGGAGCCGGTCACATGCGACGATGTTCCGTTGTGACACGAAAATTAACCATAAAATTGTATGGCTAATTTTCATGAACTTTTTAACTACTATAAATTTTAAATGAAAGGAAAAATTGTAAAATTTAATGCTCAGAGCCGGATTTGAACCGGCGACCACAGGCATTCATGGCCCGTCGCTACTAACCAACTGAGCTATCGGAACAATCTGGTTCGGGCACCAAATCCTTCAATCAGTTCCTTCATACAACGCCTTAGGGAGGCGTGTAGCGACATCTACCAGAATACTCAGACCAACGTCTCAAAATATAACTACTACCAATTAACCACGCTAACTACTGGCCAAGAATTTGGTCCTCACCCTTAAATATTTAAAACGACTACAGTGTCTTTCTCAGATGTTTTCAAGGGAGACGACTATATTATGAAACTTGTCTCTAAATCATACCTTATTCCGTAGATCATAAGGACGATGCACGCGCACGCGCAGTTCTGCTGGTCCGGAGACAACACACTGCCGGGGGCGAAACGCGCGATAACAACACTCGCTGCAGAACATAATGAGGAGGATTCTGTAGTCCTTATACTATCCGACGCTAACTTGAGGAGGTAGGATACTGAGCCTTGTGTCCTAGGTCATAAGAACGACAAGTCCAAGTTTTTCTGCTACTGAGTGTATAAGGTGGACTGATGACTTGGTAAAAATCCCGGGAGTCCGCTGGATACGGGTAGCGCAAAACCGGTCATTGTGGCACTCTTTGGAGGAGGCGTCTTTCGGCTGATATGATATGATGATGATGAATAAAGAGTGAACTTTTTACTTTTTTTTTAACTCCTAAATTACACAAAATAACACTGTCGTGTTTGGGTTCATTGGCGTCCTCTCAATGAGCAGTTGTTGACTGTACAAAAAGTACAGTTGGCAATAGAAAATAGTATAAAAAAATACCTTTTTGACAGAAACTTATGCGTTTCAGATACGGTATCCCGCCGGAGCAATTGGGCACCATTTTGATGTCGGAGCCGAAAGTGCAGGCGCACGTCATATTCATTGGCAGTCTTGGCGACGAGGCGAACTCGTGAGTGGCTCACTTTTTTTTTATGTGATAGGAGGCAAACGAGCAGACCTGATGGTAAGCGATTACCATGGACACTTGCAACACCAGAGGTGTTATGAATGCGTTGCCGCCCTTTAAGATGGGAGTATGCTCATACAGTAGTACCGCAAATACAAGTTACAACGATGTACCTGCGCAGAAAGCATTTTTTTTAACATTTTAACCAATCATAAGGCAGCGCATTTGCGTGGGTAGAACCTTCATCGCCCATTGGCCAAAATTTTGCGCGCGACGCCGGCAGCTCCGGCGCCCGCCATTTTGTCTGGCGCCATGAGCGGGAAAGCACGAGTTCACCTGTCATTGCATATTGTACCTTACTAATAGTGCAACAAAGGTGTATTGAAATGGTCATACGTTCGATTTCATTCGGTATTGTCAGCACGAAGCAGAAGATTGCCGATGTAACTTATATGGTACTGGTGTACAGATGTTTTTATCAACAATGGTGTAAAGTCTGGCTCTCATTGTTATGAAGTTCAAGTTAAAAAATATCTATGATTCAAAAAATGTGGGTCTCAAGAGTGATACGTTTGAATTCATGATAATTTTTACAGGAATTGTATACATATTTAAATTATTGTTGTTCACGGATCTAACGCGAAATATATTTACCAACACGCGCATGAAATCGATAATTCAAATATGTGTGCAAAGCGCGAGAGTTCAAAGAGGAATTGGATACATTCCTATTTTTTTTAAGATGCCATTACAACTTTTTATAGAAGGTCAAATATACGCGATTTAAGAGGGAAAACTTTACCTTTGGAATATTACGTACTTACTCGTCCATACAGAAAGAGAAAACGTTTTTCCACTTTTAAATATTTTCACACAATTAAAAGCCCAGGCTTATAGGTCTTCCTTTTTTCGTTTGCAATAGGTATATTAAAATTAACAGGCACCGACAAATTTTTTTAATAGAGAAACCTATAAACCTAGATAAACGCTGAAGTGATCGACATCAAAATCAAAGTGATTTGTTAAGATTTAGTTAGTGGAAAACGTTTTCTCCCGAAACGGAAACATACAAAAAGTACCTACCTATTGTCAGTCGTGAGCTGTTAACAATACTTCCCTCTTAAGATCCTTAAGATAGAATCAGACGGTTCACTTGAATGAATCTTCACTCGAGTGATGCTTCATTTTTCTTTCATGTTTCGTTTCACCTTTCGTTCAGATTGGTCACTTTGAGAAAATGAAACGAGAAAATGAAAGAAAAGTGAACCGTCTACCTTTTCTAACGTGTGACAAATCCTTAATGAAAACCGTGTTTCCGCAGACTCCTGCGCAAGCTGCCAGTAGGCCACGCCCACGTGTGCATGGAAGTCGCGTCTCTCCCTCACATCATGCAGCAGATCTTCGCCGCCTCGCTCTTGGACAACGCCGAATGATACAGACGATCAAGGATACCCCTCACGTTCAGGGTCTGACCCCGTATCATCGTATCCGTCACTGGCTGACACCGTTCGATAGAACGAGACGACGCTCCTACCTTGTCACTTATCGCGTGATAAGGCCGACCACGAAGGGATTGGACCCGATTCTACAGCGGCCTCGCTTTTATTTAGGTCTCGCTATAACACTTTGCTATTCGATGAGCAGCTGTCATAATCAAATGACAGCGCTAATTTGAATCTGACGTTTCTTATTTTAGGTGGTTTAGCTGCCAAAATGCTATTCTAAACGTGTCGTTTTCAATCTGCCGCCTAAATTGTTTCTAAAAATTAGTCAATTTAGTTTTAGGCTATTTAAGCCATGTGCACGTAGAATCGGGTCTATTGTACTACTAAAATAAACCCTACTTTAAACTACGATGTCACAGTTTCTTGTATTCACGGAAGTCCCTTTAGCAGTTTTTGCTAATCCTTGGGTCAATCAACTAGTTCTTGTTGTCATTCCGTCCCGTTAGCCAGGAGACAAACATTGCAGAGTTTCTTTGTTTCAACTTGGACTTCTTACATGTTTCCCACAAAAAAGGGATTGAAAATTACAATAAAACCTCACTTCTATGCAGTTTTAAAAAGTGACCGTACGAGACGTAACCGTGGCAACTATTTTTATTTTTTTGTTAGCCTATATTGTGTCCCACTGCTGCGCAAAAGCCTTTTACAGTACATATGGTGCTACTTTCCCGCACTAGTGCGGAAACGTGCATATGTCGAAACTTTAAAGGGCCATAATGTACAGTAAAACGTTGTACGATACACGTGCGATTAGGTAATTCGCAACTCGTGTCGATTTAAAACACTCCCTTCGGTCGTGTTTTAATTTATCATCACTCGTTGACGACATTGATCGTGTTATTTTGCTTAGCTACTTCTGATGCTGACTGTACCTAGTGACAAAAAAAGTTGATTCGCCCAAATAAAATTAAAACTAATGAATACTGAGTTCTATATCATAGCATCATTTATTTAGAACATACGCAATAAACTGAAAACAAAAATTGTGAAACGGCTTGGCCACGACTTCGGCAGCGCCTGCAGTGTATGTGCGAGCGAGAGGTCGGAGCGCCACCTCTCGCTCGCACGCAGGGCGCATTTTTTTTTGATATTTCCAAATCAATGTAAATAAAAAATAAAGTGAAAATTATAAGCTACCTCAGTGGAAACCATATTTTCATGTAAACAATTATATACATATTAAGAATAAATGTAAGCTATGTTGTAAATTTTGTTACCTTTTATATCGTTTATCTTGTTTAATATATGACGTTACCTATTAAACCTATTAATTCAAAATGTTGTTACTTTTATTGTTACCTTTACGAGTCTTGTATTGACCTAACCCCTAAACTAACTATGTAAGTATCAGTGTAGTTGGGCTTTTTCACTTTAAAAGTACTAGTTTGGAAATAACTGTGAACGCGAAAATATTGGAGAGGGGGGGGGAGCGGGCAACATGACTACAACAAAAATTTGGGTTTTAAAGCCCAATATCTCGAAAATGAATCTCTCATTTGAAAAATCGTTCATAAATAATAATAGTTTTTTAACAAGCTATCCAACGATACCCCACACTATGGGTTTAACGAGAAAAATAATACCTACCACCACTTTAGGTGTAGTAGTAACCCCAAAAAAATATATACAAGATTTTATTCTTTGGCGTGATTGATTTATATATCCATGCTAATTTACAGTTTTCTAGTAGTAATGGTTACTGAGCTAAGCCGAAGACGGACGGACGGACGGATAGATGGACGGATGGACGGATTTGAGGGACATGGCCAACCTATAAGGGTTCCTTGTTAACTACGGAACCCTAAAAAACCGGACAGGTGCGAGTTGGACTCGCCCACCGGGGATTCTGCATAATTTCAAATGTATGGTTTTCATTCTTTTCCGTGTACTTGGAGTATAAGACGAAATTACTGGCCTTTCTTAGTTTTAGGTCAACGGAAACTGCCCTATAAATTTTGATTCCCTTTGACACACAGAGACACATTGTGAACTGGGCTTTACCATTTCCAACTTATATTGACTTCTTGATTCAGCCATATGATGTGATGCATGTGATGATCAAGTCATCGTGGAACGTCACATCCGAGGTCATTGTTTATATTTTGTTTTTTATTAAGAGTCCGCAGTAAGCTCGATTCTCCATACAAACGTAGTTAGGCTCACATTTTAAAACTACGTGTTGGATTGTGGCGAAACTTTGCATATACAATGAAGTGAAGTATATCTATGTCTGTAATTAGTTTATGTAGCTTTAGATACCATAGTAAAAAAAAACAGCGAATTTAATTTTTTCACACAAAGTTTGTTTTTGCTGTATTTCGTTTGTTTTATAAACTGGAACCATATAAACTAATTACAGACATACATATACCTCATGTCATTGTATATGCAAAGTTTCGCCACAATCCAAAACGTAGTTTTAAAATGAGAGCGTAACTACGTTTGTAAGGGAAGGTGAAATTCGGCCGAGCTTACTGCGGACTTGAACACTCGGTGCAATACTAACTAGAAATTATTCAAAAGATTCAAAGATTCAAAGATTTATTTTGCTCGGAATGCAGTTACATAGTTTTTAAAATAATATAATATCATAGGGTGACGGCACCAATCATGGACATACACCCAATCATGGACATTTTTTTCTCTAAACCAAAATATTAAGTAACTGTCACTACGTTTTCAAACTTTGAGCACTAAACCATAACCAATAGACCCTTGAGCTGTCACAAAAATTGGCCATTTTGTTCGATGATGGCAGCAACGTGAAATACTGCTGTCGCCCGTGTTCACAAAAAATCCGTTTTTATTGCTGAAAATCATTAAGGAGGTGAGTACAGGTTTGTGCATATAGTTTCCTTGTCTTGTGATATAGTGGAATGTGATATTTTTTTTGTTCAAATATAATAGAATGCAAGTAAAATTAGCTAAACTGAATTTATCAATTATGCAGTCTTTTTTTTTAAGCCGGCTGTTCATGACTGGATTTGCTATCTAGTAAAATCCAGTAATGGGCATGTGTCGAAACTCATAGTTTTATTTTTTATTTTATTTTATTGATTTAAAGTATTTCTTTTGTTGTTCTACATGTATGAGTTGCAATGATTTTGTGATTACTCTTTATTTACCCATAGTGGACAAAGCGTCCAAGGCTGGGTATTTTTATGTGTCCATAATTGGGTTCCTTGTTTTGTCTCAGATGGCACCAAAGAAAAATTACACCCTCGAACAAATGGGGAGAGCTTTGGATGCTGTTCGAAAGGGAGAGGTGTCTACAGTACACGTCCACAATGGTTGATTTAAAGTCTAATGGTTACATGGAAAACTGATTATTCTCAAAGTAATGACACATTTAAATAAGTTGTGAATAACAATAATTATATGAATAAAAGTTGATTTGTGATATGACTTGCTTTTTTATTTTATTTTACAAGTATCTGGTGTCATTTACAATTCACACTGTCCACCTAAGGGTGTCCACATTACCGGTGGTAGCGTGTCGATAACTGGATGTTCATAATTGGTAGTGTCCATGAATGGAGGTCCATTACTGGATTTTTGCTGTACATTACTGGTGTTTTAGCAAGTTTCAAAATATGTATTTTTTTTTCAAATCTTCGCAGTATATACGGTCTTTGTAGTTATGTCTAAATGTGCCTCGTATATTTCGTTATCGAAAAAAAAATACACCATTTTTGTAAAGTCAAAAACGTCGTCACTATAATAAAAAAACTAAATGGGTGTACTTAAAATGTCCATAATTGGTGCCGTCACCCTAGTCCAGTGCATTCAGCCTGCGTGCAGGCGTACAAAACATTTTTTGAGGAGCGTTATATTCCATAATAATAATCATAAAATATTGCATTAACAAGTCAAAATTATAATAATAACAAATGCAAACAAGAATAATAATGTCAAATAATAATGAAATAAATAATGTCAGTCAGGTACAATAATGCAGAAGCGAAGAGAAAATTAAAATAATATATAAAAACATCATATCAATCAACATATCAAACATAATCCAAAAATATTTTTACACTATAAAAGCATTTGTCCAGAAGCCAGTTTGTCAATTTGTTCTTAAAGCTATTTTGTCGTAACAATTTTAGGTCCTCAGGTAGTTTATTATAAATTACTATGCACATGTTATAAACATTCTTATTATAAATCATTTTGTGAGCATTCAATGAGGATAGTAAGAGATGTCGAAAAACCAAACGAATTAGGGAATCTAATAGGTTAAGTCCGGTATATAACCATCACACAATATTTATTAGGTACACGGTCGCTCTGTATTATTTAAGTACTCGTTCTAGGACTAAAATAATTATACTAAAAAACGCTTAATGTTAACTATTAAGGCTTTAAGCGCACATATGCAAGTTATACCTACCTAATATGCAAAATACGTTTGACATTGACCCAACGAATCGAGACAGCACGATAACGAATATTTGTGTTCTTTGGTGTTCTATTTCTCCGCGTAGGGTGACGTCAGTTAGTGTACGCAGTTACGCACACGCCTTGTCCCCCACGCCCGAACACGCCGTCAGTGCAAAATAGTAGATTTTGAGAATTTGAGAAGCTGGCCTAAAAATAGGCTTTTGACCAAGGTTGATAATGTGGGATGCGTTTTAATGAGACAAAAACATGGGCAAAGGGAAACTTAAGGGAGGGAGGGCTCTAATTGGTCTTGGAAATTTAATGAGAAGTTACGGTGTTCATCCCGTTATCATTATAGCAGTGATGGTAAGTGTTTTATATATATGTATAGTAGTGTAGTAAGTATTAGTTATGTCTTTGGAGACTGACAAAATATATAGGTTTTAGATAGGTACCTACATCAAGTTTGTTTCTGCAGTTATTTATATTTTATTAACATTCATTTACATGGTAAACGTCCATTACATATTATTGTATGTACTTATGTATTAAGGCCTATATTCACTTTGATTAGTGAATATTGCGAGTGATTAGTGCAGGTGATTAGTGATTAGTAAAACAGTCGTGTGGACAGCGACTGATTAGTGCAAGTGATAAGTTGGCTGCGTAGTAAAGGCCTGTATTCACTTTGATTAGTGATTAGTGCGAGTGATTAGTGCAGGTGATTAGTGATTAGTAGAAAATAAGTGTGGACAGCGACTGATTAGTGCAAGTGATTAGTTGGCTGCGTAGTAACGTGATTAGAAGCGTGTTCTATTCTTTTGCGAGTGGATTGCGAGTAGCCACGTCCCGCGCGCCTCCCTTCCCCCTCACTCGCAGCGTGCCTGCCACTAAACACGTGTGGACAGGCAGTTTATTGTTTAGCGTCGGTGCTGGTCGACGGCTAACTGAATTTTCTAAACAGAGCCACTAAACAAGAATTGGACACTACTCGCACTACACACCTGCACTCGCACTAATCATCTACTAATAACCTGCACTCGCACTAATCAAAGTGAATACAGAGGCCTTACTAAACAGAGCCACTAAACAAGAATTGGACACTACTCGCACTACACACCTGCACTCGCACTAATCATCTACTAATAACCTGCACTCGCACTAATCAAAGTGAATACAGAGGCCTTACTAAACAGAGCCACTAAACAAGAATTGGACACTACTCGCACTACACACCTGCACTCGCACTAATCATCTACTAATAACCTGCACTCGCACTAATCAAAGTGAATACAGAGGCCTTACTAAACAGAGCCACTAAACAAGAATTGGACACTACTCGCACTACACACCTGCACTCGCACTAATCATCTACTAATAACCTGCACTCGCACTAATCAAAGTGAATACAGAGGCCTTACTAAACAGAGCCACTAAACAAGAATTGGACACTACTCGCACTACACACCTGCACTCGCACTAATCATCTACTAATAACCTGCACTCGCACTAATCAAAGTGAATACAGAGGCTTTACTAAACAGAGCCACTAAACAAGAATTGGACACTACTCGCACTACACACCTGCACTCGCACTAATCATCTACTAATAACCTGCACTCGCACTAATCAAAGTGAATACAGAGGCCTTACTAAACAGAGCCACTAAACAAGAATTGGACACTACTCGCACTACACACCTGCACTCGCACTAATCATCTACTAATAACCTGCACTCGCACTAATCAAAGTGAATACAGAGGCCTTACTAAACAGAGCCACTAAACAAGAATTGGACACTACTCGCACTACACACCTGCACTCGCACTAATCATCTACTAATAACCTGCACTCGCACTAATCAAAGTGAATACAGAGGCCTTACTAAACAGAGCCACTAAACAAGAATTGGACACTACTCGCACTACACACCTGCACTCGCACTAATCATCTACTAATAACCTGCACTCGCACTAATCAAAGTGAATACAGAGGCCTTACTAAACAGAGCCACTAAACAAGAATTGGACACTACTCGCACTACACACCTGCACTCGCACTAATCATCTACTAATAACCTGCACTCGCACTAATCAAAGTGAATACAGAGGCCTTACTAAACAGAGCCACTAAACAAGAATTGGACACTACTCGCACTACACACCTGCACTCGCACTAATCATCTACTAATAACCTGCACTCGCACTAATCAAAGTGAATACAGAGGCCTTACTAAACAGAGCCACTAAACAAGAATTGGACACTACTCGCACTACACACCTGCACTCGCACTAATCATCTACTAATAACCTGCACTCGCACTAATCAAAGTGAATACAGAGGCCTTACTAAACAGAGCCACTAAACAAGAATTGGACACTACTCGCACTACACACCTGCACTCGCACTAATCATCTACTAATAACCTGCACTCGCACTAATCAAAGTGAATACAGAGGCCTTACTAAACAGAGCCACTAAACAAGAATTGGACACTACTCGCACTACACACCTGCACTCGCACTAATCATCTACTAATAACCTGCACTCGCACTAATCAAAGTGAATACAGAGGCCTTACTAAACAGAGCCACTAAACAAGAATTGGACACTACTCGCACTACACACCTGCACTCGCACTAATCATCTACTAATCACCTGCACTCGCACTAATCAAAGTGAATACAGAGGCCTTACTAAACAGAGCCACTAAACAAGAATTGGACACTACTCGCACTACACACCTGCACTCGCACTAATCATCTACTAATAACCTGCACTCGCACTAATCAAAGTGAATACAGAGGCCTTACTAAACAGAGCCACTAAACAAGAATTGGACACTACTCGCACTACACACCTGCACTCGCACTAATCATCTACTAATAACCTGCACTCGCACTAATCAAAGTGAATACAGAGGCCTTACTAAACAGAGCCACTAAACAAGAATTGGACACTACTCGCACTACACACCTGCACTCGCACTAATCATCTACTAATCACCTGCACTCGCACTAATCAAAGTGAATACAGAGGCCTTACTAAACAGAGCCACTAAACAAGAATTGGACACTACTCGCACTACACACCTGCACTCGCACTAATCATCTACTAATAACCTGCACTCGCACTAATCAAAGTGAATACAGAGGCCTTACTAAACAGAGCCACTAAACAAGAATTGGACACTACTCGCACTACACACCTGCACTCGCACTAATCATCTACTAATCACCTGCACTCGCACTAATCAAAGTGAATACAGAGGCCTTACTAAACAGAGCCACTAAACAAGAATTGGACACTACTCGCACTACACACCTGCACTCGCACTAATCATCTACTAATAACCTGCACTCGCACTAATCAAAGTGAATACAGAGGCCTTACTAAACAGAGCCACTAAACAAGAATTGGACACTACTCGCACTACACACCTGCACTCGCACTAATCATCTACTAATAACCTGCACTCGCACTAATCAAAGTGAATACAGAGGCCTTACTAAACAGAGCCACTAAACAAGAATTGGACACTACTCGCACTACACACCTGCACTCGCACTAATCATCTACTAATAACCTGCACTCGCACTAATCAAAGTGAATACAGAGGCCTTACTAAACAGAGCCACTAAACAAGAATTGGACACTACTCGCACTACACACCTGCACTCGCACTAATCATCTACTAATAACCTGCACTCGCACTAATCAAAGTGAATACAGAGGCCTTACTAAACAGAGCCACTAAACAAGAATTGGACACTACTCGCACTACACACCTGCACTCGCACTAATCATCTACTAATAACCTGCACTCGCACTAATCAAAGTGAATACAGGCCTTTAGGTACGAACAGTGCAGTAAAATAAAAATGTGGAGTTTTAGTTGTTAAGCTCATAATTTATTGGAGTTAGGTACATTAGGAATGCAAGAAACGCCATACTTTTGTATGGCGTTTCATGCATTCCTAATGTAACTCGGTCATGTAATCCCAAATCGGTTTAACTGTGCTTATAAAAATGAAGAGTTCTCTCAATTTGTCTATCACCTCACCCCGATCTGGGGACCGATTTTTGACTTTCGAGCGCTCGACTCTTTGACTCAAAAACTGACGAAAATTATAAAATCCGTTTTTTAAATAGCGATAGAAAATTGAAAAACTAGTGGTATTGACCACTCGTATTCAATTCTATTGGTAGAAAGTACGAGTCTGCCATTTTGACACTGAAAACGTATTTAGTTTTGTTTGATTTCCGAGCGCTCGAAAGTCAAAAATCGGTCCCTTGATGACCAAAAAAGACCTTTAAAAAAACAATTCCTTTCAACATTAAGTACTCAGTTCACTCAGAAGTCCAATACAAAATTTCATCGCCTATTTTTAAACGACGGAGTTCTGAAGTAGCAAACATAAAAAACTCCTTTTTTGAAGTCGATTAAAAAAGAGTAAAGTATTTATTTAAAAAGATAGTTTCAGTGAGTAGTTTTGTTTAATACATATTTCGGAGTGTACGGAATGGTTTCGTAGCTGAATCCACCAATAACTAGCGAGGTCATCACGAAATAACAAATGCCACAGGTCAATGACAGTATTACATAATTGCCACAGGTGCAGAGGGGCTACCGCGAGACGAAAACGAAATTCGTTCGTGTATCTCCGTCTTTGTCGCTCGAACTAACAGGTGCGACAGAGAGGGAGATACACGAACGAAGTTCGTTTTCGTTTCGCGGTAGCCCCTCAGAGGTCGGAATAATATTCGTTTAGCAAAGACTTTGTCGTATAAGATTTGCTAAATGTAGTAGTGTTACAATTATGTCACATTACATATTGAATTGAATAGCAACTAACTATTATTTTTGTATCCCGTGATGTACGTAAGTGTGGGCTGAAAAACAGCGCTGTACAGCCAAGGAGCCTTGAGCCCATTGTCGCACCTAACCAAAGGTACTACCTATATTTATTTTATTTTCTGTTAAAATCTTTTTTATTTTTTAATTGTTCGGCGCATCAAAAATAGTTGAAAGTTGCATTAAGCGACTACACGTATAGTAATTTATACTTGGCATTATTTGATCTGGCCGAATTGCATAGTTAAAAAAGGAACTGTATTATTTTTTTTTATAAAAAGTTGGTCGCATTTAAATAATCTCTACCATACTCGTATACTTAACCAACAGATGTCTCCTATGCTTGGTTATAATACTTATAATGAAAACACAACAGTTATATTTTCCGCTGGTGAAGGTCCACCACAGATCTAATGTTACCCAGAGAGGTTCGTGTATCTCCCTCTCTGTCGCTCGAACTAGCAAGTGCGACAGGTTGGGAAACATACAATTTTTTTTCGTTTTTGTTTCGCATAAGGCCCTCAGAAAGTAGTCGTTGTTGCCAACGCTACCTATCTTTTATTAAAACGCTTCACCAGTTAGCGCTATACAAATTATATGGAATTGAGATCCCGTTTTAATTATAACTAATTTCATATTCGCAGTCTGTACTCGAATTACTAGAGAATTAGAGTTTTTTTCGTTTTTGTTTCGTGCCGCGCGACCGCCAAGAGCGCGCGGCGAACAAGACAGCGCAGCGCGCGGTGCGTACGTAGTGCTAGCAGGTTGATGGCGGGAGGCCAGCGCGATGCGCGTGGGACGCGCGCGCGATGCCGGTAGAGCTGGGTCGTTTCGACTTTTCCGTGAAACGAAACGTAACAGTTTTTTTTAACACAAAACTGTTTTGAAAAACTGTTTCAAAAATAACTAGTTTTCCGTCCCCATCCAAACCCACTCCAAACCCATCTCGATTCGTCTCACAACAATAATCTAATATAACTTGACCCCTAATTTCGTTACCACTATAATACAAACCTATAGATCAGACTTTAAATGGCCGCTCGCTCGGCCTGTGGTGAGTAAGCGTTGTAATGCGTCCTGTTTCATTCAGTCACACCAACGGCGCTAGTTGCGCTATAATAATATTTATTATTACATTTTAAGATTTTAACTTTATTAGCTACTAAATAAAGTCCTTTTTGTCTAGTCAATGTTGAATTAAATAGTCATGGTTTCGATTTTTAGTAGAAAGCGCACCCACCGTATCCAAAATATGTACCTCGGCTCGGTTCGTTTCGTATTGTTTTAACCCCATCCCGCTCTCTCTTCAGCTGTACCCTATATCTATCCAGCTTACCAGCTTGAGTTACGTTACGTTTTGTAGTGTGAAACGAATAAATTACAGTGTTCGAGTTTCGTTTTGACGTTTTACGTTTTGCGCCTTCTACTCGTAGCTCTTTGTCATCGTTTTTATAAAAACAGTTTGTGGTTATAGCCAAAAACAGTTTTTCCGTTACTGTACGAGAAACTGTTTTTGAAAACGCTTATGGGAAAAAACGCTCAGCTCTAGATGCCGGCTGGTTGATGGCGCGATGCGCGCGTGCTCTGTGTGACCGGCCGTCCCGCGCGCATCACGCGCTCGTCAAGCGCCGCTACCGCCCCGCTGGCAGTCTGTTCGACCCTTTAAAGGTCGAACACACAGCACCGTCGCGGGCACGCGGCGCGCCCGTCGCGGGCGCGCCGCGTGATATTTCCCTACAAACCGCTAGCGCGGTCAAACAGGCTGCGCCCCGCCGGCAACGCGCCCCGCTTCTGCCACGCCCCGCCAACAACCCGCGACGGTCGCGCCGCGCGACCGCCGCGGGCGCGCGGAGTCAAATCAGACTATTTCGTATCCTATCCTACGGGACTGTTATTTTGTATTTTTTTTATTTTTATTACAAGCTTTTATTCTACATGCCCTGTTAGTATGGGACAAATCTTGCAAGTTAAATTTGATCCACTTCCCGGTTTCCGATTGAGTTTAAATTTTGCACGAATATGCAAATCGCGTGACAATGCAATATTCTGATGATGTGGAGCTGATCTGATGATGGAGCTGGAAGGTGGCCATAGGAACTCCGTGTTAGTATGGGACAAATCTTGTAAGTTAAATTTGACCCACTTCCCGGCGATCGATTGAGCTGAAATTTTGGGTATAAGTATAGTTTGGATGACAATTCAATATTATGGTACCATCGAGCTGATCTGATTATGGAGACAAGGTGGCCATGGACATTCAGTACTTAACCGACGTACCTAATCCCGTTGAGTTTGGGCTCGTTAGAATCGTCTCTATGAGTCAACTAATGATGGTATACAGAAAAATACAGTCGGCAATAAAAGCTTGTACCAAAAATGAAATTTTTGACAGAAACTTATTATTAAATCTGAATGCTTCAATTCCATACGTGCAATCCTGCACGGCACAAGACAAGTGATAGCTGTGCTGGATTGCACGTATACAATTGATGAAAAAGCGACAAAGGGAGATGAATGACCTCGGTTTTCCGCTCTAACGCTCGTGGGTATGCGCTTTATTAGAAGATACTAAAGAGTCATGGTCATGGTCAAAAATAGACCTTGTGAAATGGTATTTTTGTAATCTACAATATTTAATGTAATCAAACATGCTCGGAAATGTACCTGACGCATTACTATCACGAAATGAGGACATGTTTAAGGCTCCCTACATTTCTTCTTGGCTAGCTACGGTAGCCAATAGTGGTTCAGGCATGCGGCTGTCAAGCGGCGCGGCGGTCGTGGGTTCGAATCCCGGCTCGTAAATATATAAATATATATATATTACTAGCTTCTGCCCGCGACTCCGTCCGCGTGGAACTCGGTTATATCGCAGCTCCATACAAACTTTCACCCCCCATCCCCCAGCCATGCCGACATTCACAATGATCAGTGATGACGATAATGAATCGACGTAATAGTAGGCCTGGTAATAAATTGGGTATGGTGTCCAAATTTGGAGAGTAAATAAATTAGTGTTCGGTACACACGCACACATACTTCGCGAATGATGGAGAATGTTTCAATCAGGGCCGCGCCGTTGTAGTGTTCGCTCGCTCTCACTCCGCTCACTCGCTACGTCAAAGGAAGCCGCCTCGCAGGTATGAAGACGGCGAGTCGCCAGTGCCACGATATCAAAAGGAGCCGAATAAGCTTGTAACTAAGCACCTACTAACCTAGTGCAGTTTAGCAACTATCATCATACTTATAAGGTATATTTTAGGCATAGTATAGTGGTATTCAAATATTACACAGAAATACTTTGCATACTTAAAACATTGAACTATAATGTACTACGTACATACATAGAGACGGCACAAACAAAATCTGGGTAGCAAGCACGGCAGTGGGGGGGGGGGCGGCTAACTAGTCGTACAGGTCGACACACGTAAAAAGAGCCCTGGCGGCCATATAAAAAGTATGGCCGCCAGGGTTCTTTTTACATGTGTCGACCTGTACGATGTCACCGTCGCGGTAACCTATCGCAATCACTAAAATTTATTGACCGAATATCGTTTGTCCGAAAGCTTTTCGTATTATTATGAGCTCCAAATATACAATTCATTACTTTTTTCATTTACCATTTGATGTTATCCAAATGTTTCAGTTGTCCGAAAAACTTTTACCGCTACAGTCATTTGGGCTTTGGCTTGTTACAACTTTTGTTTCACAGCCAATTTTTTACTTATCCATCATTACTTTCCGCATTTCATACGTTTAGCCAAATTTTCATTTTGAGGGAAATTCAAAAGTAGTTTTACTGAGACTCTAGTTTAGTTTAGTTACTTACAGGTTACAGGCTTATCACGATGTGCCTGATAAACAATACGGCAGATCGATTAGAACAACGCATTCGTCGATATTCCTGGCTCTATACCAGGCACATCGAAAAGTAGTTTCTTTCTTTGCCTCTGGTGGCGCTGCGTATGCGATGGCGGCCGTGTTTGTTGGGAGCCAATAATCAGGGCGGACAAAAATGGCTTGTCATAAGCGAACTCTGTCTTAGGTCGGTTAGGTTAGGGTTCACTTGTGCCCCTCAGACCAGAAATAGACACCCCGCGCAGCGGGGTGGCGTCGACTCGCTGGAGATTATCAGTCCGCACTCCTTATTCTTTTTCATTTACGTATGCGATATGCCTAGGAATTTTGAGATCTGGCGGATTTTACAATCGCCTGCCGACATATACATTATTTAACATAAATACAGCTTTGGGAGGATAACCTTAATTTAATTTTAAACTTTTTGCTAATGTTTTTAATATTGAAAATGCATAAGGTAACAACGATCTTCATGAACAAACATATGAATTAGTAACACATGTGTCCTCCGTATAAACAATAATATTATGTCAAATATAATAAAGCCGATTTGATAAAATACGAACAGATTATCAACCGAATAGTTACGTCGGTATAACGATATCGCGGGTATACCAATAATTGGGAATCATGGATTTGTCAAACAATTACAAAAGCTAAACCATAAAATGACCAGCCGTATACGTCGCGAACTAAAGTGTCGGACAAACGAAAAAAAAGGCAAACGAAGTTTGTCGAATAGTAAATGCCGAAATGAAAATAGGACAAAAAAAATTAGTGATTCAGATAGGTAACCCACCGTCGCAGACGCGACACATTTGTTTACGGGTACGGGAACGTGGATGATACATTTAATATCAAGCTATATTGATATTGATATAGGTAGTCTTTTTATTTTTAGTTTATAAAAAAAAATTACAATTTTAATTAGGTTAGTGTATTACACTTACCTTTGAGGTATGTTATGTACAGTCGCCATTAGATATATCGGAGCGGCCAGAGTGCTCACAAACATCTGAGCAGGCCTCTATTGTCATGGCGTTAGATTGCATGTTCAGATATTTTTGAGCACCGTGGCCGCTCCGATATACCTGATGGCGACTGTTAGTACCTATACTAACCGGTTCAGGGGGTCATGGAAAGCCTTATGGTTTTATAAAAAAAATGCCGCATAGTTTGGTAGTAATATTATTTTTTATTTAATTACACATTCCACACCTTAAACAATATTAAGTTTTGTTAACTTTTGCCGGTTTGAGAAATAATTAGCAGATTTCTTCAAAAAACGCCTTGCCGCCTTTGTTATATATATTATACAGGGTGGAAAGTTAAAACGGGGCAGTAAAGGCAGCTACTAGATCCCTTGCCGCCACGCAAAAATGTTCATTGGGATTTCATTCCTAACTTTTTGAGTGATGACAATCTACATTCACAGATTTTTGAAAAAAGTACAGTCAGCGAGAAAATCATCAATTTTGCCGATTTTTTTTTAATGCCATTCGATCCTATTGCTATTAAGGATCAAAATACTCTTTGGGACCGACTAAGGTTTGACTACTAGAACGCCCAGAAATCAAAGAAAACTTTTTCCATACAGTTAATATGGGAATACCAAAGTGCAAGTAGTCTTTTAGTTAGACGATCACCAAATTGTATGGAGACGGAGGTAACTTCATTTTATCATGATCATCATCATATCATCTGAAAGACGTCCACTGCTGGACATAAGCCTCCCCCAAAGAGTGCCAAAGTGAGCGGTCTTGCGCCAACCGCATCCAGCGGACTCCCGCAACCTTTAGCAGGTCATCAGTCCACCTTGTCGGGGGCCTTCCGGTAAGTGGTCGCTACTCGAGAACCTCTTTCCCCCCCAACGGTCATCGGTTCTACGTGCTATGTGCCCCGCCCACTGCCCGTAGTAAGCTTGTCATTAGCTGTCAAATTTACTATTGTCCGCCACCGCAGGCCGCGCCAGTGTGTTTTAGGCCTTATGAATACGGGTGTACCTATTAACGTTAGTTTTTTTTAACAAAGGAATTAATTCTCTCATTTCTAATCTAAATCAATTAAGTTATCTCCGTCTCCATACAATTTGATGATCGTCGTGATGGGCGTTCTAGTAGTCAAACCTTAGTCGGTCCCAAAGAGTATTTTGATCTTTAATAGGATACCTACTGAATTTTTATTACACTGTACTCTACTGTACTGTATGGTATGCAGATGGTGGCATATATCATTATTGTTCGATTTGAAAATTACGATTTATAAGACGGATTATATGTAAAAAATAAAAAAAAATATAATACTCGTATTTTAAATCATAGTTAGTAGGTACCCGAGTAGGTATTTGATTGCAAGAATGCAATTATTATTAAATTAAATATAAATTAATATCAATGACTCTGAGTACACGACCGATTTATGGATATATCGATAAACATTCGTGTTCTCTCCCTTCGTATAGTAGGTATATCAAAACCGCACGCAAAATACCGGGCCCTTAGTAATAAGGGTCAAGTCGGAAGAAATAACTTGATAAACAAAATGTTGTAATTATTCAGAATCGATTTAAGTATTTAAAGAACACACATATACCTAAGTAATAATAGAATAGTATATACTTGTTTATATACATTTTTTACTATAAACATAGCTTTGGGAGGATAAACTTAGTTTAATTTCAAACTTTTTGCTAATGTTTTTAAATATTGAAAATGCAGTAACAACCATTATCATAAACAAACATATGAATTAGTAACATTTATGTGTGCCCCGATGGTGCCCCGTATAAATAATAGTCTAGTGGCCTGACAGATGAAGCAATTGTTTTATTTTGGAATGTATTAATTGTGATTGTAAATAAATAAACAAATTTCACAGATTTGAGTAGGGTAGGCAATGTCTTTCTGCTTTTATGTAGTGCACGCCACTGATGTTAAGGATTTACGGTGGTTTTCTTTCAGGGCCCATAGATTTTTCCACCCTGTATAGTTTAGTGTTAGCTTAGCAGTATTTTAGCAGAGTTTTCTTTCTTACTCATACCAAAAATAAAGTACCTAACTACTTTCGTTACTACAATCATTTGTAGATATATCTCGTACTACAAACTACTTACTCTGCTCTGCTAAACGGACACTAAACTACTTTAAGTAGGAATTCATCTGTTTGTCGTCATTGTTTTATAATGATGATATTTATCATCATTATAAAACATTGAGACATCAAACATAGAACTTAATTCTTGGCATGTTTTAAAATATGTTTATTTAATTAATCGTTTCCCGCTCACGCCATTATTACCTACACCGTTAAAAGTCGCATTTTCCTACTAGCACATCGTCGAAGACGATATACATATTACAAATAATCTGCGTAGGTAATGTAGGTACTTAGGTACCTATCTAATTCGCATCTTGGCTTAGGGCACAGAAAGCGCGACCTTGAAAACGAACTCGGCAAAGCACTGGTTGCGTGCCGCCGCTGCGAGCGAATCTGATCGTTAACACACGCCGAAAGAGTTCAAGTTCAATTGTAGAAATTAAAGATTTGTAGAATTAAACAGGACCATGCATATTGTTAATTTATTGGTTTTACGTGTAAAAAAATGTCGTATTTCATCGTGTACAGGTTAAAGACAATAATATTGGTATGTTGACGATTATAAACAACTATTATTATTTTTATTTAAAAAAATCGTTGTTTATTTGACAGTATTTCTTTATACCTAATTCCGGGTCGAAAGTTTTTAAGATTCGTGAATATACTGTCTTAAAATATGTATTTAATGACGGAGAAAAAAACACAGGCTATTATAAATTAATGTTTGGCGAAACCGTAAAATGACAGCGAGCGGGTCCGCGATGCCGGGACGCGCTGGCGGGTTGATGGCGCGAGGCGCGCGGGACGCGCGCTTGACACGCGCTTGACGCGCGCGCGTCGAGCGCGCGTTGCTGGCTTGTTGATGGCGGGAGCCCAGCGCGATGCGCGAGTGCTCTGTGTGACCGGCCGTCCCGCGCGCGTCAAGCGCTCGTCAAGCGCGGCTACCGCCCCGCTGGCAGTTTGTTCGACCCTTTAATTTAGGCGCCGTAGGTTCAGCGAAGTTAAGCGAACAGAGTTTTTGAAACAATATAATGCGTCTGTTTATAATAATATGGTTACAAAAAATACGAATAGTAATCCTGAGGCTTTTCTGCAGCGAGATCAGTGATTTGACACATCATAAAGCAATTTTTGTTCGATAGAAAAAAAACACGAACTTCCGAGAAGTTGTTACCAACGGCGTCCAAAATCTTTGAAAAAGCTATGTGTGATCGAGTTTACGCGTTTTGCGAAAAATACAAAGTCTTCGACGAAAGCCAAAACGGATTTCGTAAAAAGCGATCAACAACAACCGCTGTGTACAAGTATATGCATGAGGTTGTAAATACACTAAACGAAAAAAAGCACGCACTCGGTATTTTACTTGATATGACAAAAGCGTATGACAAAGTCAAATATAAAATATTATTAGACAAATTATACGGAGTGGGGATCCGCGGTATCGCTCATAAGTGGTTGACGTCCTACCTTACAGACAGAGAACACCTTACAGAGATAGAATACTACGACACACAATATGGCGAAATAAGAGCAGTCCGGTCAGAATCCAGAGTAATCAACTCCTCAATTCCCCAAGGAAGTGTAGCCGGATGCCTCTTATTTCTACTGTACATAAATGATTTTCCCAAGACACTGGATGAAACTTGCGTTCTATTTGCTGATGACATCTCCTTACTTGTGACATGCAACCATACAACTTACCTGAATGACCAACTCAGTTTACTACTTGATAAAATTACACACTGGTTGGACGATCATAATCTTGAAATTAATTTTATAAAAACAAAACTTATGACATTTCAACCATACCAGAAAACCCCCCTTGACATTAGTTTTACCTATAAAAATACCCAATTAGAAGTAGTAAACGACTTCACTCTGCTAGGTTTGGTTATAGATTATAGACAAACATGTAGATTGGAAGGCGCATATAAAATCAATACGATCAAAAATATCCAGCTTTGCCTACGAGCTCTACGAAACCAAAAAAACTACAGACATATACAAACTGCACTAGCCTTATACCATGCATACGCCAGCGCATGGCTCTCCAACGGTATTATTTTATGGGGCCATAGTACCGACGTTGTTATTTTGTTTATACAGCAAAATAAACTAATTCGTATCCTTGCCAATATAGGTAACATGGAAACCTGCAAACAGCATTTCCAAAAGTTTAAAATCCTTACGCTACCTTGTACTTATATCCTGGAAATATGCAAATTAACACGACAAAACCCTGACTTATTTAAACAACGACAAGACCTACCCACAAAACACGCGCTGCGATATAAAAATAAACTTCTTCTACCAGCCTCAAGACTGAAAATCTATTCTAACAGCACTTACGTCATGGCCATAAAAGTATACAATAAACTACCTAGTGTAATAAAAAGTGAAGAATCATATATCAAATTTATAAAAAAAGTTAAATGCCTCCTAGTTTCCAAATGCTACTATACTGTTAATGAATACTTGAATGACTGAATAATTTTAAGTAACTTATTTATTTACCTAGCTATAAGTCACGACATTTCATTAATCAGCAGACAGACAGACATTTTCCCTTTCCAATTTTATATTATAATTGTTTTGTATAATTTAAGTTTTAACATTACATACCTACTTTCATATTTTTAGTATTAATTTTGACATTAGGTACTTTCATGTTTTTAGTTATAAATTCCTGACATCGTATTAAATAAGTTAACATACATTTAAAATATTTATTGTTAATCAATTACTTGTAAAATTAAACTCCACTGAACATTTACATGTATAATAAGTTTTAGTTTAAAGATCTTGGCGTCGCATTAATAACTTAAATCACATCAAATCCAATTATGTAACGACCACCTATTGCATGTAAGTCGATTGTACAGCTAATATTATATACCTAATTGAAAATATTTTATGTTTAGGTTGCCTTTGCCTAGCTAGTAAGAAAATTGCAATGCCCTAACGGGGTATCATGTACCTACTAACCAAAAGACCACTAACATACCAAATGTAATGAACAAAATCGCAATAAATATATGAGTATGAAAAAAAAAGAAAAAAAAGAACGCACTTCCATCTCGCTCACGCTTATGCTCAGTGAGAGGGAGAGAAGACCATGAACCTACGGTGCCTTAAATGATTTTTATATTTTTAATTTATTTATTTTTTCAACAGGGAGCGATTTTAACGTGTTGCTGCCTCTGGAAACTGGCACGGGACGACGATAACGACGACAACCCCACCGCTGCCAACCAGGAAGCTGACACTCCAATGATACGGATAGAGGAAGATCGCTTTTGACCTGCCAAAGTCATAGAGGAGGTCCATTCGCAACGTAATATTTTTTAGCAGTGCACTACGTACAAAGAGAATACTAACCACTCTTACGTTCTAGTTCTGGGTGTCAAATAGCCGGCCTCGAAATCTATTAACGATTTTTATGCAGCTATTACCGATCGTTACCCGGGTATGTCCTAAAACTACGACTTTAAATTGCCCACATTTTATGAGTCGGTAATACATTGTCCTTACATATTTTATTACCGACCCATAGGAGTCGGTAATGGCAACCATAAGAAACCATTACCAACCCATAGAAGCCGGTAATAGCAACCATAAGAAGCTATTTACCGATCGTACATACTATTACCGATCGGTAATAGTTTCTTGTGGTTGCTATTACCGACTCATATGGGTTATGGGTTATGGGTTGGGTTATGGGTATCTTATTGTTGCTATTACCGACTCATATGGGTCAGTAATAGTATCTTATGGTTGCTATTACCGACTCCTTTGCTCGGGTTTGGGTCGTTAATAAAATATGGAACGACAAATATAAAATTAATTACCGACTCATAAAAAGTAGGCTATTTATATTAAATTGAACGTCTGACTTTAAAATCGATTGTAATAAGTGATTAATATCACGAAGAATATGAACATAACAATGCGGCTTTAAACGAGAAACAATCATTTACGACGGTTACTATAAAATATCGATCTACCTAAATTATCATAATTTTGGTGAAATAGACAACGATAAAATAAGAAAACTGGACAACAATTTATGTGTCGCTAATAGATTTTTACGAAGACTGATTGTTTAGCTTCTAACTGGTCAAAAAAAACTTGCATTTAAATACAATATAATAAGTTAAAAGAGAGAAAAACTTACCATTACTCTGCGGCCATTACCGACTCAGGGGTCGTTGATAGCTGGCACAACAAACACTGGCGAAGCTATCACCGTCCTCTTTTAATTTATAGTTTTAGCGGTTAAAATGCTTTTTTTTCTATAAAACTTGGTAAGAAATCAAAAGCTGATACTTAAACGGATATAATTAATAATACACAATAAAGTATAGGGTTCACAAATTCGTATAGATGTCTTAAGCAGAAAAGTCACGTTCTTACTTGGTGGAACAACAGCCAGTATGCCGCGACCTGCGCCCGCGCTTCCCCCGCAGAAACTGACCTGTTTTATCTCTTTTGCCCACTGCTACACACACTAAAGTAAAAGTATACGATGCTCAAGGAACAAGCGCATGTATGAACCGTAAAAATAACGAATAACTATAATGGGTCGGTAATACTTTCCGATTTTCGATGGGTCGTTAATAGCTGCGTTTACCTTAACTTAAACCAACTCGAAGAACAAAGATGTTTTACATGCAGTGTTACATCGGTAACATACTTATCTAGGTGAATTCCTTGACCCCAAATATGTATATTTAGACACCAAGTTTATGATTCTAAGTGTCTTAGAACTCGAGATATTAATAATTAACTATAATTAAATTTGGCCGCCATATAATAAATATGGCCGACGGAGGAGTTGGTTCCTATCAAAAACTTAAAGCTATGGACCTAACAAGTGCCTGAAAAAAAATTGATGCTTTTGTCCAGCGTGTCCACATTTACGACACTCTGTCCCACTACTACATCTGCACCGACACACGTACAGCTTTGTGCAGATAATTAGTTAAGGGTTCTAATTAAGCTCTGCAGGCAAGTATAAAAACTAAAACATAGCGTCTGGCTACTGAAAGATTACACTTGGGATTATTTCAGTTGGCCGAATTGCATCAAAGTAGTCTATTCAAAAAGCAACTCTATCGCCCTAGGTAGAAGATTGCATTTTCGATTACATTTTTATAACAAAGCCGGCCACATTAATTAATCTCAACCATACATTATGATATTTATGATGGTTCGGAGCGGACGTGTTTGGTCGTCTGTAAGACAAGTATAATAGGTGTGAATCAACCTAATATGAGATGCATATCTGGGACTATCAAAAGCACATCCGGGAAGTAGCTCCCAACCCTTTGTCACATATCTTAAGATAAGATAATATTAATTTGCAACCAAGTACTTAAAAGTAAGATACATGGACCCTGGAAGGGTGTAGCAACAATCAGGTTACTTATACTACGAGTATGTACATATAGTTAATTTTTAACTAACTACTAATATCGATAGGTACCTATTGATATTATAAAAAAATTGACGGCAAACACATTATAAACATAAAGAATAGTAACATTTCTCTTGAGTAGACAATTAACACGCGCTGGTTCGTGAGACACGAAAAATCTTAGCCCGCCCCGACCTGCCTGCCAATGCCGAGTTTGTAAACCCTCCGGCACACCGACTAAAATCTCGACACCCTCTTTACTAGACTGCAAGAAGCCCCATGGCCCCGCACTTCGACACAATCGCAAAATGGGAAATGGAATGAAAAGTCGATCCTCCGAAAAACATGGGTGTAATACAATCAACCCTACATTGAAACCGCCCGGCTTCTCACTGCCTAAAAATAATGGTGCCAGCTGAACAGGTTGAGAAATTGGTTACTACGCATCGCGGTGTCAAGATATATTTGTGGGTGAGCGTCGAGGTGACCTTAAAACAAGTTAATGAATAGGGGGGCTGGCTGCGGACGCTCACGTGCATTCCTTCACAAATGCGGTTGGATAGAGTCTCCGTGGTGCGATTGTGGGATGTAAGACTTTGAGCACATCATCAAGAACTGCCCGCTCAGTAAATACGACGGCAATCCAGCAGACTTGTTCACCCTCCTCGACAGTGACGTAATCCTATGGATGCAAAAATTGTAGTATAATAAGTATATGACTGACTTAATGCCATACGAATAAATAAATAAACAGGTGTGCACAACGTTGAAGTACTTATTTCCTTCAATGCAGCAGCAGTTTTTTCAGAAAATAGTATACCACGATGATGGCAAAGGAGTATTTGGTGTTCCTGATTGTTACTGGAAAGTAATTGAATCTATGAATGGGCACAGTCAACTAATCTAGGGCAGCCACCTTATTGCTCTGTGTTGACGGCAGAAAACGAATGCAGGTCTCTGTTTCTCTGCACAGCCGCGCCGCCTTACTGTCATACCATGTCTTGAAAAGATTTCTTAATCAATAAATGAGGTTTATTTTACTACATACCAATTACAGACAATGTTAACGTTCCCCATCTTGGGCAAGCGAGAGAAAGTGAGAGAGCGAGACAGACTCATGCCATTCAGGGTTACCACACTCTCCCGACCTAAATCCTTGCAGCTTCATAATATTAATTACAATATGTATACATATATAATCTCGACTTGGTCAAATTTGCAAACCTTAAAATAGCTACGCTTTTAAAAATACAAAATGACATGTTGCTTTGATAGGTTGCTAGCCCAACGTCCAACGTTGTTTTAAAAAAATATTCCGATTCTCAGTTACTGCAAGTTAACAATTGATTTACATGTCTTTTCCATTTACACGCATCTAGATTTAAAATGTAGGTAGTGTCGCGTACCTAAAATACATATTACAAATTGTCAGCCAATATATATGTGACTATATTTAGTAAAATTATATGTTACCTACGGTACGTGCATACATCATCTGTTAATTAGATGAAAATGTCTTCCCGTAAAATAAAACAGTATTTCGCTATGACTTTATTCACAGTGAAATCTTTTAAGAACGAAAAAATATAGGTAAAACGATACCTATTATTTTTTACTATGCTCGTAAACAAAAGCACTAATCATTAATATTGAAAGTGCCTTTTTGTTATTATATGTAATGAATGCTGTGTTTAAATGAGATATTATAACACTGTTGAATTTAAGGATGTTTTATTTTAACTTTACGTAGGTATAAGTACCCAGTCCCTTATCCTATCTGCGGTATTTGACAGAAGGCGACATGTCCTTGCTGTTATGTCTCTATTATTAAATTTTTGAAAGACAGAGATATAGAGATACATACGATAGAGTTGGGACATACGGATTTGGTATAAAATAAAAATCATTTATTTCAGACTACTATAGAATCCATATGTGTGTTAATAAGACTTAAGGGTCGAGCGCCTCGCGATATTTCCCTACAAACCGCTAGCGCGGTCAAACAGACTGCGCCCCGACGCAACGCGCCCCGCTGCTGTCGCGCCCCGCCAGCAACCCGCCGCGCACAGTCCGCGCGCCTGCGACGGTCGCGCCCCGGCGCCATGGCGTGATGCGCGCGTGCTCTGTGTGACCGGCCGTCCCGCGCTCGTCAAGCGCCGTTACCGCCCGGATGACAGTCTGTTCGACCCTTTAAACCTATCGAAACTTAAGGCGCCGTAGGTTCAGCGAAGTTAAGCGAACAGTGTTTTTGAAACAATATAATGCGTCTGTTTATAATAATATTATACGTGCGAAAGTGTATGTGTTTGTTTGTTTGTCTGCGTCTTTCACGGCAAAACGGAGCGACGAAAAGACGTGTTTTTTTAAGTGGAGATAGTTGAAGGGATAGAGAGTGACAGAGGATAGTTTTTATCCCCGAAATCATCCCCTAAGGGATAAAATTGGGGGGGTAAAAGTTTGTATGTAGCTCCGATATAAACGAGTTCCACGCGGACAGAGTCGCGGGCAGAAGCTAGTATGTCATTTATTTACTAACCGACGCAGTAGAACCAAGATAACCTATATAGCCCTCCGAATCCCTAAACTTAAGTGGCAGTGGGCGGGGCACATAGCACGTAGAACCTATGGCCGTTGGGTCGGAAAGGTTCTCGAGTGGCGACCACGTACCGGAAGGCGCGGCGCGGGTATTCCCCCCCTCAAGGTAAACTGATGACCTGGTACCTAAAGGTTGCGGGAGTCCGCTGGATGCGGGTGGCGCAGGACCGGTCACTTTGGCACTCTTTGGGGGAGGCCTATGTCTAGCAGTGGACGTCTTTCGGCTCATATGATGATGATGATTAACCGACGAAAAAAACAGTGGTTCTCAAGTCGACGCGTATGACGCATAACTTTTTACAGAGTAGTCTGATTTAGATAATTCTTTTTTATCGGAATACAAATTCTCTTCTAAGCTTTTCTAGTTTGCCTAATCAGTATATAATCAATTACAATCGGAATTCATACAGGCTTGAGAAACATGACATGACACATATTCTTGTAACTGTTGTCTTAAAAATACATGTCTATATGTTAATTGCATTTGTTAATTAAAGTTTCAGAATGTTACTCATCCTCTTCGGGCCATGTATTAGTAGAAGAACGATTAGAGAGGACTTCAATAGATCCAAAATACGGCAAACGAAAATTTGGTGAGTATTGTATTTTTTATGCATTTGAAATTTAATATTATGTTTAACTAACGACCCGCCCCGGCTTCGCACGGATACTGTATTGTAAACCTTCCTCTTGAATCACTCTACCTACTCGTATTAAACAAAACCGCATCAAAATCCGTTTCGTAGTTTTAAAGATCTAAGCATACATAAGGACAGACAAAGGGATAATATTGATAAGTCCACTATTGAGAGATTGAAGAGTTTTGTAAATCGTTCCATCATATCCCGAGAATTTTGTTTATCTCGCATAATCCACACAAGACGACGTTGCGCGAGCGCACAAATTGCGGGTCCAGCAATACGCACGAAGTGTAGCATAGCCCTTACGTGCAATTATGGATGTCTCAAAAACCTGCGTGGCGATATACATCTAGGTGTACTGTTTAAAATTCACCCCCCCCCCCCTCCACCTGACGCTCGCTAGTTCATAAATTATTTCAAGGTGGGGGGGTCGAGCGTCAGATGGGAGGAGGGGGGGAGGATGTATCACAGTTTACAGCGCTTTGGTCAGAAGTAAGCTTGAGGCCTCGTCAATCATCTGGCACCCCTACGAGTCCACCTACGCCTTACTTCTAGAGAAGATCCAAAAGGCATTCCTGAGATTCATCTTTAAAAAAAGATTTGGGTATTATCCCTTTCTCTATCCAACGAAATATTTACTCGGATGCCTCAGATACAATTCTCTAGAGGTAAGGCGCAACCACAAATTGCTGACCACCGCTTGTCGCATACTGCGTGGCTCGTCCGACTGCCCGGAGCTTGTGGCTCGAGTCTTGCGGCTGTATGTTCCGGATGTGCCCAGAGTAAGTCTGAGACCGCGAGCGCGCCCACTGCTGGCAGTGCCGGCGGCGCTCGGTATCGCGTAGACATTCTCCGCTCCTTCGCGCTTACTCTGCTCAATGCGCTCTTGACATCGGCACCTGAATGTGACTTGTTTGCGTGGAGATGGGCGACTGTGTGCCATGAATGTCTAAGGTTTTGTGAGTCGATGGATAATAGGCTGTCCAGTACTTTTGTTTGATGTGACCTAGATGTTGTCCGTACTGAATGTGTTTTTGTATACTGTTATTTTTACAATGTCTAATTTCTCGGTGTATTGGCTTGTCTGTAATGCCGTGTAAATAAATAAATCACGATTAATTAGTCTATAACATAAAGTTACTGACTCTATTAATAATATGAATGCCTATATTAATGATTGGTTTATGTAATGAATGTATCGTAACGACTTAATGTCGTTACGATACATTCATTAACTAACTACAACCATTTTAATAAACTTGCAATGTCTGGTACAGTCAAGGAATTTAATTTCCAATCTAAATTATGTTTCCAGGTGACATTGATGTGGGCGTCTCATCAGGGGAACCTCAACCGTCAACAAGCAGTGCAGCAGAGGAAACCTTGGTGCAAAGCTATAAACGGAAAAGGAAATGTGAAGAAACTCGCGAAAAAAATCAAAAGGAAAAAAATCTTTTGGAACGTCTCAAAAAGGCAAAACTTTCTTTGCGAGCGTTAGCGAAGACTTCAGTTAATATCGACGAATTAGAATCAACTTTTTTAAAAAACTTCTTATCGGATTTCGTGAAAAATCAAAAGAAGGCGCCACATGGCAAACGCTGGGACATGAGAAATAAAATATCCGCACTGGCAATCTTTAAACGTTCGCCAAGAACATATAGATTTCTTCAAAAACAAATGTCCCTGCCTAGTGAAAAAACATTGCATAGATTGTTACGTAGCATACCAATGGAACCAGGTATAAATTTAGGCATAATTGATATGTTGGACAAGAAAACAAAAGAAATGAGTGAGAAGGACAGATATTGTGCACTGCTATTTGATGAAATTGCCCTCAAGAAAAGACTAATATATAATGAAAGCACCGACAAGGTTGAAGGGTATGTCGACTACGGTCCAGGAGAGAACATGGGAAGAAATGGCTTCATAGCTGATCATGCTCTGGTTTTTATGCTGCAGGGTATTGGAAAAAAAATTAAACAGCCCTTCGCATATTATTTTGTTAAAGGGACCGTGTCAGGCGAGAAGTTAGCGGTTATTATAAAAAAATTGATACGGTCCCTTGATGAAATTGGCATCACCATTTTGACAACGATATGTGACCAAGGACCGACCAATGTAGGAGCACTGAATTTGTTGAAAAAAATGTCTAACTTAGGACCTGATGACAATTTCTTTTTTGTAGAGAACAAAAAGGTTTTTGTATTATATGATATTCCTCATTTGTTCAAATCGATAAGGAACAATTTCTATCAAGCGGGCCAAATCTCCTACGATGGAAAAATCGGACAGTGGCGTCACTTAATTGAGGCTGAAGAAAGAAATAGAAACTTCCTAAATTTTAAAAAACTAAATTCGACTGTAGTTAATCCGACCTACAGGATAAAAATGAAAGTAAAATATGCTGCCCATGCTCTGAGCAACACAATGGCGGCTGTAATTAAAATGTTGGCGTGGACTAAGGAAGATCCAGAAAAACAACATTTAAATGATACGGCACACGTAATTGAGGAATTGGACAGATTGTTCGACGTCACCAACGGACCATCGTCCCTAAAGGATAAAAAAAAAGGAATACGTGAAAATATTTCGGGAAAAACAAAACATGTAGAATCATGGGATTACTACCTTAAAAAAATCGCATCCATAAAATTTTTTAAATCGCATTCAGGGCTACCTCTGCAAAATGTGCGGTGCATTAAGGGATATTTAATTACCCTTAAATCGCTTAAAGATATTTGGTGGAATTTAAAATCCCATGGGTTCAAATATTTGAATTTAAGGCAATTAAATCAAGATTCTTTGGAAAATTTATTTGGGACAATCAGGCAGCACAGTCCCACTAACAGAAATCCCACGTGCTCGCACTTTACCGCGGCCTTAAAATCATCAGTGATTTCGGGTCTCACTGCTTCCCACAATCGGGGTTCAAATTGTGACGAAGACGAGAATAAATTATTATTAAATTTAATTTAATATAATTAACTCTAACTCGTGAATCGAAATAGTAAAATGTCAATCTATCCATGGTTCTGAGTTCTGAGCCACTTTTAGTATGGGTACCACTTAATACTATGCAAAAAAACACTTGTTGTATGAAAGGTGTTATTTTTTTGCATAACACAAAGTTGGTTCCGTAGTAAAAGTTGCTCAGATCAGAATTCAATTCACGAATTAAAGTTCATC